>OY728166.1:897087154-899487154 GCA_963277665.1 Viscum album | reverse complement strand
AATCAAAGATAAAATTTCACAGTCATCCATAAAATTCATTTATGGACTAGAAAATTTCAAATTAAATTTATTTTAATATTTATAATATCATTTATTTGATTCTTTCATTAATAAGACAAATACTGCATCATTATTATGTCATAAATAAATTTAATTATTTAATATATAAAAATTAAAAATAAAATACCATGATATAAAAACTATTTTTATATTTATAATTACTATTTATAGTTAAATATATCACTTATATAACTATAATTAAATTTTTTTAGTAATAAGGTACATTTTTATGTTATATTTCCCTTTACATTAAATTAATTATTATAACATGTCATTTTCACACCCAAGTGGATCCCAAAGGCCAACTTTACACCCCAAGTATTATCTTGGTCCTATATGACTCATAAAATTATATTAGGGAATGTTTTAGGGTAGTTTTATATTATTATAATATTATTTTTTACCTTTATTTACCTTATTTACCCTTTAACCGTGGTAAATAAAAATAATTACTGAAGTTACTATTCATAATGTGAAAAAATAAAAGGGAAAAATTTAAATAATTTGGACATTATGATTCCAAATATAGAATCCATTTTTACAAATTCAAAACATAGAATTGGTAGAAATCAATTTAAAATTAATTCCTGTTGTCAGAATGAGAAAGCGAGGTTTTTAAGAAGTAAAAACTATCAAAAGATTAACATGTGTTTATGTACAATTTAAATGTGAAATTACTTCCAATGACCAAAATTGGATTAAATGGTAAAAAATAATCTAATAAAACTTTAAAAACAGTTAAAAATATAATCTAACTATATATATAAATTAGACGAAAAGACAGTTTTGAGTTAATATGTAGTATTTTTCACTATTCATTAAAGATTAAAACTTTTCAGAAAATTACCAAAATTTCACCCTAAGATAATTTTGATATTCCAAATTCAAAAATTAATTATATTTTGAAAAATAAAATTTATAAAATTTCAAAATGAGGTTAATACTATTCATAAATTCTTTTTAAATGTCTAGTTTGATAGGTCCTGATGTGCTTGAACCTAAGGGTTGCGTACATCACATGCTATTAAAGAAGTGTATCGTGGAAGCTTGGAGTGTTACACCAAATTTCTAAGAAGTGGTATGACTTGGTGAGTCAGTCTATAATCAACTATATGGAATCATGTCCCCTAGATGTATGTGGTAATCCTATCATAAAGTCCATGGATATCCCATCCCACTTCCATTACAGCACCTCAAGGGATTGAGCTAAACCCGATGGAACTTGGTGCTCAGCCTTTACTTGCTGGAAAGTAAGGAATCAAGAGAAAAACTCCACAACTCCTTTCTTCATCCCTATCCACCGAAACTAACATCATAGGTCTTGGTACATATTTTCCACACTCAGATGTACAGAATAAGGAGATATATGAAACTATCTCAGAACCTACTCTCACAACATCATTGGTACCATCTATTATAATTTAAAAAGAATGAAATGATACCAACTCGTGAAAATCTATCAAGATCATGCCCAGTGGATTTATGATTATATAAGGTTTCACAGTTCATATCCCCTAGTTGTGACTCCCTGAAGTGATGCAAGAGAGGTGGGGTAACAACCATCGACTGGAGGTAAGATGCTCCATCTCTATCCACAAAGGATAATTGTAGTGATTTCAACTACTCTGATGCCTTATTCAGAAACTGCGAATAAGATCTCATACTGAGAGATTTTTCTACCACATTCTCCTTCTCAGGATTATAGAAAATCTCGAAGTCATAATTCTAGAGGAACTCTAGCCATCACCTCTATCTCAAGTTAACATCATTATAAGAGAATATATACTTGATAATCCTATGATCAAAATAAATAATAAACTGCTTTCCCATTAGGTAGTGTCTCCACATATTTATTATGAAGACTACTACTACAAACCCAAGATCATGGGTCACATAGTTCTGCTCATGTGGTCTCAACTAACGCAAACTATATGAAATCACCACCTACCTATGAATCAGAACACAACCAATACCAGTTCATGATGCATCATAGAACACTATATACTCAACACCCTACTATGGAAATCTCAAGATGGGAGAGATTTTTAATATCCGTCTCAACTCTTGAAAATATTACTGGAACCTCTCTATCCAAACAAAAGGCTACTCCTTTTAGGTGAAAAATATCATGGGTGATAATATGTTGGAGAAATTGGGTATGAATATTTAGTAATGGACTTCCAACCCTAAGAAGCTACGCACCTCCGTCACGCTCTTGGGTGGATCCCATGCTAACACTGCCTCGACCTTGGCCAGGCCCACTTCCACTCCATCTTCTAAGATACCGTGTCCTTGAAAGTGGACATTCTGAATACAAAACTATCACTTTGAGAGATTTATATAAAGATGGTTCTCTTAGAGTATGTCTAGAACTATCCTTATGTCTTGCATGCTCCTCCTTGGATGCTAAGTACACAAGGATATCACTGATGAAGACTACCACAAGCCAGTATAAGAAAGGCTGAATGATCCTGTTAATGAGTCCCATGAAAAATACTAGGGCATTAATTATTCCAAATGGAATCACCAAGTACTCATAGTGCCCATAGTGACATCTAAATGTCATATTCAGTATATCCTCATCCCGTACTAATAACTGGTGATAGCTTGACCAGAGGTCAACCTTTGAGAACCATCATGACCCTCTCAACTGATCAAAGAGGTCATCAGTCCCCGATAGTGGATACTTGTTCTTCATAGTTACATGGTTTAGGTGACGACACTCTACACACAATTCCAAGCTCTCATATACCTTCAGGGAAAATAACACTGGGTTTTCCCAGGGTGAAACACTAGGTCAAACAATGACCTTCATATGAAATTCTTCCAACCGCACCCTCAGCTTGTGAAGATCTGCGGGAGCCGCACAATATGATGGTGCACATATCAATTTCTTCCTGGGGTGTAGATTAATGAAAAAGTATATCTCTTAGTGGAGAGGTAATCCTAGAACATCCTTAGGGAAGACATCCTCATACTCTTCCACCACTACAAAAAACTGGAAACTCATAAAATCAACTACACCAAGGGTCAGGCTAGCCAACTGGTGAGTAATTAGACACACCCTCCTATGCATGAGTCCATCCTGAACTTCCTAGTTTTCCTTTTCATTTAAAAAGGAGAAACTAGTTTCGCCACTGTGGACACACCACATCCTCCCCCTAAAATAGTAAATCTAGGCATGAACTATAGATAACCATTCCATTACTAACATAATTTCATAAGTCCCCACCACCTCTACAAAGATATTCTAATTGAAACTCTCACCTACAAGAGTCAAGTCACACCACTGACACAAGTGTACGATCATGATGTCTTCTCTAGTATGAGTCTCCAAGAGAAAGAGTCAATCCAAGGGCTCAAACAGAATATCGAAGTCTCGAAAAAGGTATGTTTCAAGAAAGGAGCGACTAACACATGTTTCTATCAAAACTGCAACTAAGGTAAAAAAATATAAAGATCACACCTCATATCATTCCCAAAGACTATGGGTTGTAAGCTTCGCCTACTAACAAATATCCCCTCCCCTATCCTCTAGATCCCTGAGTCTGGCGTGGACCACTTGGGGGTAGTGGTGGTAATCGGTAAAAGTGCCTACCACCTTGTTCTTATCTCTCATCTCCTCTACCACAGAAAACTCCTTGTGAACCTGCCTGATCCTTCCACTATCTCTAACTCAGTGGCCCATCCATGGTCTCTCTGTCAGCCATATGATGGGTCAGATAATATTGTGCAAGATGTCACTGTCCACCACATGAATAGAACTACCTCTCTCTGGGCTGACTGGACCCATCATCTAAGCCCTAAACCACAAATCCTCTGTCCTTGGACCTCCTCCTAAAACATCTCACACATCCCAATCCCTGATAATGATGTTGGATCCCTGCTACTGAGGTATATGTTACTGTATGCATGCTACTAGAAACCAAGGGATGTATCTAATCAACCAAGAAACTCTCAACCACCAAATATCACTATAGAACCCCAACATAGGTAATAATGCATTTAGGGATAACACTGGCTTAGATGTCTCTATGTAGACATCACTTGAAAGGCCAATCACTGAAGAACTGGTCATGAACCACATCCATTGAGTACATGGAGGGGTTGTTAAACCTCGATGAATACTTAGATACTATCATGCTTCCCTATTAGATCTATAGAAGTTCCTGGATAGGTACAACCCTTAGCATAGCTAGAGAAAACTCCTCTATAAAAAGATACTCAAACTCTGACCACTGTAGAGTCTCCTTATCATAAGACTGGGTAACTGAAACCCACCATCGTCTTGTTGATCCATGAAGAAGGTTCACCATCAGGACCACCATCTGATCTACTGGTGTCCTGACCTAATGAAAAAACTGGGTCACCACCTCAAGCCAGTCCTCATCCACCTATGTATCGGAATTGATTTGGAACCTGAGGGGGATCTATCTCCAAAACTTGTGAAGTGCGCTCAACATGCACATCTCATACGCTGATATTTTGGGTTCTATCTATTTCCCAACAGGTGGTGGTATATATGGTGCACCACCTGGAGGTAGAACCTCTAGAACTGGTCCCTGCATCGATGCCTCATCACCAAGGGGATCATCCTCGTAATCAAGATGCTAAATCCTATCTGGAATACATTTGTGGAGGCATTATGAAATAAACAATATATACCACTATCAATGAGTATATATAGAGATATGACTCAATAAGTACATGGAAATCACAAACCATTCCTATATAATGAATTTACCATTGTTTTCCATATAACCAATGTTATCATGTATCAAGTAGAAAAGAAGGTGATCAGAGTCTTAGTGTATGGATATGCTGACCTCCACACCAACACTAGAGTCCTTGTTCGGAAAACTGAACTCAAAACACATAACACATTTTCCCCAAACCAATCTCACAGATTATATATCATAAGGTAGAACCAAATACTCTGATACCACTCTATCATGACCTGTCCCAGTGGGTCCCATTTCACAAATCCCCAAGATCGCCTCCAATAGGCCATGGGTTGGCGATTAACACCAAGAAGGCATATCACTAACATGGGAGGCCTTAGCCTAATTACCTATACACACACACAAAAATCTATAAGACTATACAATGTTTAAATGTAAAAATAACTGAATATCCATGCATGTATACATCTAAAACCCACAACCATAGTATGACAAGAAGTAAAGGAAAGTAAATAGGGCCAAATACAAGACCATTACTAAGTGTTTGAAAATAAGTACAACCTGAAAATTAAATGTACTATTGTCGAGATACTGTAGGAACACACCTCATTATGTCTGGTTTCACTAAGAACTGCCTAGTCCTAGTCCTTATAGGACTCTGTCAAAAGATTTATTATCTGCACAAGAAATGAAATGTGAAGGAAAAAACCCGTGCAAGGGTGAGTATAACAATACCTAGTAGGACACCCCAAAACCAAAAATCACACAACAAGGGAAATATAGTCATCTATACATAAGTATATGTCCAAAGTACACATAATAAGAATATCTAGATATACTCAACAAAGACACACAGTCTCAAAGGTAATTCACAACCTTAATATTCTAGCCTAGGATTTCAGCTCTAAGGATCCACAAAGAACTTGTCCAATAGAACACACTCCTAATTCTAATAAAACTAATAATTACCATTTGAGAGGTAATGATCATGAAGTCTCACCATATGAAGTAAATTATGAAGGTATAAAGAGATATGATACACAGATGAGGATCCCTCCCAAGGCCATTGGGAGATACCAAAAACTCAATCTAGATAAGTATTATAAGTATAGGATTGATTCCCACATAGTTTAGGTCATGATGATACCAATAACTCCACCCAAGTCATGAAGATGAATAGAGGATCTCACTTTGGGCCTCACAGAGGGATTGAAATGACTTTATCAAAGAAGTCCTGATGAAGGGTTTACTATCCTAAGAGTAGGAGGAAATTCCATACTAACCCTCAAGGAATGGATAAGGGGAACACAACCTAACTAAACCTGTCCAAGATATAGAGGACAAGGGATCCAATCCAACAATTAAGGAGTACATGGTGTCTAATAAGGTTACATGATATGTCCCTTGACCCCAGGTCCTGCCCATGTAAACAAACTATGTCATCATTCCATGTCTATATAGAAGTACACAAAATGTAGGATGTCTATGTAATCTACTCATGTGACAACACATAGCTTAGACCATGTACTCTTTCCCATGTACTAGTACATGGCTTAGCCCATGTACTATGGTCTAGGACATGTCTGTGTAGGGAGTAAATGGCGTTCCCTAACCCATGTACCCCAACCCGTGTCTGTGTACCCTCCAAGGTACACACCAAGCCTCCAAGGAGAGACCACATGCCACGTGATATGTTCAAACGATGTTTGATACATAACTTTCTTTGAAACCCTATCCACCTCTAGGAGTGGCCCACACGACATGTAGATCTGAATAACATGCCATGTAGTGAGGAATTTTCAAAAATAATAGATCTAGGATCCACTCAACTTCTATGATGATCTAGCCACCATTACAACCATGCATCACCTAGAAAATAAAGGGGAAGCCTCATCTGAGCCACACCATAGATGATAAAAAACTTTTGGCCTTAAAATCCATTTGGAAAATGGATCTACACGTCATTATTCATTATATGATAATGAATGCCAAAGAATGAACAAATAATGTATACAAAGCTATCTGATTCAATGCCAATTCTATCATTGCATCACCATCATGTTGTGCTAATCCCAGATCTAAAATATCATATAATTTCCCTAAGAAAAGAGTGTATAATGGTCAATTGATTAGGATATATCGAACCATGAGCCAAATGAAGAACGCCCCTGATGAACGAATAATCAAGGGAGAAAAGAACAAGAAAAAATAAAGAGGAACAAACCTTGATCAATGTTCATGTTGATCTTGATATGTTTCCATTAGAATGACAAATGAAGAATAAAAAATTTAAATCACAAATAAAATATACCAAATCCTGATTAATCTAACCCATCCCAAAAAACAACCAATGGAAAAATCAATATGTTCATCGATTCATTTGAGTTTGTTATAGAAATTAAGAATGGGAAAAGAATCTAATGAAACAAATGTCCTACTTGATCTTGATCAATCACTGACAAAGAACGACACAACAATATTGTTGTTAGTGAGTTCCTTTAATTCAGTTGCTCCTTGATCATCGATCCATGATACATTGGAAGTTCATATAAGAGAGAATCCCACAAGATCTCTCCAACAGTTCTCCAATGGCTCCAGGGTTATGTAGATAACCCTATTATTCTTTCATAATAGTCTACTTAAATACTATCCAGTTGATTCTTTAAATAAATAGAATTAAAATAATTATTTTTTTATTTTATTAATTTCTACGCCCGTGATGATTTTTTTACAAACACCTCATATTGACCAAGGTTAAGTCATACCTAGAGTAAAACCCACATTCTAAACTCAATAGTACCCTTATATTTATTAACCAAGCCGCCGTTTAGGAGTTATTCCACTTTTTTAGGAAAAATACACATGCATGCTATTTAATATATTAAATATATTTCAAATATTTATTCAAATCACATCAGACCTTGTAATCACATGTTGTCCCAACACCTGGTCTCAAAAATAATCTATATAATATCCAAAATCAATACATGGAAAATCTGAGTCATTACGTTAAACTCTTCCTGACCTAGTCCACATATTATAGCATTCGTAGCTTGTGAGTTTACTTTATATTCTCCTTTTATAGTAGCATCCCACTTCTCTGGATCTCCTTTAATAATTTTATAGGGATTCATGACTTTTAAATAAAACTTTAAACCAATTTTCTTCAAGTAGATTATCATATGTTCCTTCCATTATCCATAATTATCACAATTAAAGTAAGGATATCTTACCATAGACATACCTTCTCTATTGTCAACCACAATAGCCATTTTAAATATAATATTAATAATTCAAACTTTTGTAGTTGATAACTCAAAAGTCACTACCTATGATATCAATTATTAGTTAGAGACTAGTTGTACTAAGACTCAAGAGGGAGATGAATTAAGATATTGAAATTTTCATGGATTAGAGAACCACACTATTTAAGGTATGATATGTACTGATCCTTTCTTAATACATGAAATCAGCAGAAATAAGAGTATAAAGAAAGATATTAAAAATAAGAGATTTATAGTGGTTCAGGGAACATAAATCCCTTAGTCCACTCCACTGATTCTCAATTCAAAGAGATTTGTGATTTTCACTAGTATCAATCACTTTACTAGGTAATACCAATCCTTTTCCCAGAGAAGACATGATTGAGTAAAAATTACTGACACTTGGTATAATACCATGAGCTTTTACTAGGATTCTATAAGGATTTACAAATCACCATCCTTAAAGGTTCTTTTATCAAGAACCTTTATATCTTAAAAAAAGAATCTAACACTTCAAAAAATGAGATAGAATAATTAATGGTTAAAAATCAATCTCACAGTTTCAAGATGAAACTGAAATAAGATAATAAATCTACAATATAGATAATTATAATAAAAATAATCTCAAGGAGGGTCTTCTAAAATCACAAAAAGATATATCTCTAAATCACAGTTTTAGAAATTTAAATCTTCTTCTTATTTTTATGTGAAATAGAGCATCACACAGAGAGATTCAAGATTAAGAGTTGAGAGTAAAGGTTCTTCTATTAATGTGTATGTTCTCTGCATTTATCTTCTTGTTCGAAAACACTATTAACAACTTCTATTACTATTGTGCTGATGAGATCCTATAAAATACAACCTTCAAAATAAATTCCAAATATCCTTTTCTAAAAAACACCACAACAACATAACTGAGAAATAAATTATTCTTATACTAATTTCTTCTCTCAGTACTTGAAATTTTTTATAATAAATTTTACCATAAAAAATAGTATAATAGTTAATGCATCGACCACAATATTAAATTCCACTTAAATTATTCCAATATTAATTAATATATAGTTTTCTAAACCGTGTAATATACTATAGATTTCCACATATCCAAATTCAATATAATTGAATTCATGTAGCCAAATTGATCTATGTAGCCATTCTCCACATAGCTGAATTCATCATGTATATAAATTATATTGGAATTCTTTATGTAGCAGAATTATTTACATAACCTTCTTGATCACATAGACAGATTTGATGTAGCTGAATAAATCACATAGCCTTCTAGAAAATCATAGATGAATTAACCACATATCCAATTCATGTATCCAATTACTAAACATAGTCAATTCACACATCCATTCGATCGATGTATCCATTAACTCAGGCAAGAGATTCATGAATGTAGGTGTTTTTTACATAGGTGATTACATGACATAGATAATTCATATAGGTGTTTACTTCACATATCTGATTGATGTGGCTATTTTATAGATGTATCTAAATACCCATTCTATCTATTTCCTCACGTATCTAATTTTCTATACATGAGAAAATTTCTGCAAAACTTACAGAATTGCAGAATTAATAGCAGAATGACTTAAATAAACATAAAACCTAATGAACAAACTTAAAAGAAATCATTAGTAACATATGAAGGGTATTTAATACCATATAAACATAAAGAGCATGAGATATGTTGGAACAACATTAGTAGTCCAACAATCATAACCCAGTCCTTTGCATTGTCCATTAGTAAAAATCAACCGAAGAAAAGATCATCCACCATGCTTGAAAATCTAACCACCAAAGGAATCTTGTACACCCACCTTCACACATAGGCACATGAATTATATATATATATATATATATATATATATATATATATATATATTAGGTAGCGTTGATTATAAATCATAAAAAACACACACACCTAGGAACCCCAGTGGGTTAAGCCTCATCCCTCCACATAAGAAATAAAAATCACCCACTAGACCTATTTTATCACATATTTATAGGATCAAGGCCCAAGTTCATGATGGATTGAAGGTCCACCTGAATGTGGACTAAAGGACCTTGAAGGAGATAACCTGAAGGCCTCAAGAGAATATTTCATAATGTCATGTTTTCAGAGAAAGGACCATTAGTGGCTGCCAAAAGTGGTCGTTAATGGTCTTTAGTGGAGGAATAATAGCCACTTTTGTTTATCACTATTACTACATCACTATAGACTATAGAAATCTACATATGGAAGTCACTATAGACCCTATTATAGGAGGTTATAATGAATGCTGTATAGAAATCACTAAATGATTTTTTAAAATATATAATATTTCAATACCCTCTCGACCTGGTATTAAAAAATAAAAATAAAAATCAGACACAATTTATAAATTCAACATATGTTTACACCATATATAATTTATTTAATAATTTCACTACCATAGATACATGTTTATCAAGTACTACCCTTAACCAATGATAAACAAAAAACACTGATAAAAGAGGTAATTTTTATCATTTCTAACTAAATTTTTTGATATAGGTACCACTTTATCAATAATTTTATTAGTGATGATAAAAGTCCCCCTTTAATAGTGCTAAAAAGCACGAATAATAGGCACTGTGAATAATTTAATTTATATATAGTTTTTTACATATTTATTAAATATGATTTATATAACAAGAAGTATATATATAAATACAATATATAAATATGATTTCTATTACTCTATTATAATGAAAAAATTATTATCAATTTTATTTTTAAATATATATATATATATATATATATATATATAAACATAAAATTTATATTAGTCAATAAAAATGTTTAATAACATATTTATATACATCAATTACAAAATATACATATAAATATAATATATTATCATTTTATTTAAACAATTATATAAATTTATAAATGAATATATATTTATTTAAATACAGTTCATATTTGAATTTATATATTTATATTCATATTAAATAATTTAAAGTATAAACATATATTTATATGTATGTGTATGCTTAAATGGCCTTAAGGCCTTAATTTTTTTATTTATTTATTTTGGATAATCCCCTTTTTAACTAGGTTGAGAGGGAACCCTTACATGACCCGTGGGCCCTGTGGCAGAAGGTACATTACATGACCCGAAGCCCGAAGGCACAATTCCCATAACATGACCTGAAATCCCAACCAAACTACACAAGAACTGCCCCTCCCCATCATCCACATCGTTAAAGGTTCCTAGCTCCCACCTCACATTGTTGATGAGTTAGAATTTACCCAAGCATAGTAGAATAGTGCTAGGTACCGATAGCGATTATCATACCCTCTTGTTCTTCCAATCCGATTAGCTCTGCTCTAGTGGCTGCTACTTGTTATGAATCCTATTATGTGCCATATTCTGTGTGGTCTTCCTAGGTTTCTCCATGGTCTTTGGTAGTTCGAAGGCCCTATGGCTCAAAGGCCTTGGGTGGCTGGAAGGACCTATGGCCCGTAGGCCCAAAATGATGACCTGAAGGCCCAAACAGATGAATAGTTATGGATTCTAAAGTATTACTACATTACCTTCTACAATACCTACTACAGTATTGTTATAGTAACCTGAAAATTTTCCTTCACCAGGATTTGATCCTTAGTTTCATACAGGATTTTGGGGGTGTGTTACCCACTTGGCCCAAATAGATTAATTGTTTAAGAATGTGTATGTAAATGTATGTGTACATTGGTATGTGTCTGTATGTGCATGTATGTATGTGTATGTATGCATTGTATGTGTATATGTGTTGTGTGTGTATTTTTATGTGTATATATATATGTTTGTGAATGTGTATGTTTATGTGAACAAGTATGCATGTATGTGTGTATATATGTATGTGTATGTATGGATGTACGTGCATATATGTGTGTATGTATGTGTATTTATGTGTATGTATATGCGTATGTGCATGTTTTCATGTACATGTGTATATGTGTACGTGTTTGTGCATGTAGTATGTGTGTTTATTTATTCAAAAAAATGTGTGTGTATGCATGTGCGTGTTTATGTATGTATATGTATATAAGTATGTGAATGTGTATGTATGTGTATATGCATGTATGTGTATGTGTATGAGTATATGTATGTGTATTTGTATGTGCATGTATGTTTATTTATTTAATATTATTTATTCATTTATAATATTTATCTATTTTTAATATTTTCTATAATTTATTCATTTTTAATATATATTCATTTAATATTTTTGTAATATATTCAATTTTGATAGTTATTTATACATTTTTAAAAATTAATATTTAATAATTTTAATATGTTTGTTTTTTGTATAACTATTACTCACCCGTGCATTCACATGGTGATATAAAATAATTCATAGTTTATGCGTTCTCACAGTGATATGGTTCAATACTTATTTTTAAATTGACAATACTATATTTCAAAGTTAATAATGAACATGAATATTAAATATATTGATATCAAAAAAATAGGGATACTTATTATTGGAATACAATTGAAAATAATATAAAAACATCATTAAGATAGTATATAACATTTTCTATAAATAAATTTGAAAATATATAGGAAAATCTACAAGAAATAAAAATTATTATCAGCATGGAGATTTTAAGTACATGAATGAAAAGAACATTGAAATTGTCATTTTATATTCTTATAATTATGATAAATAATGTTTTAGTTGAGGCCATATAAATGTAAACGACATACCCAGAAATAAATGATTATATTGCGAAACATATTATCTTATACTAACAACAAAATACATGTAACTCACACAAAATATTGAGAACAATAATCAAAATAATTACCAAATAAGATTTAGTACAATCCTAGTCACCTGAAATTGAAGTTAATGTAAGTATTAAATGGTGGCCACCATACTCCAAACTGGTGGCCACCACACTGCATAATGGTAGCTACTGCCATACTGCGTATTGGTGGCTGCTCATTGAGACCACCTACTCCCGACCAGCCGGACACCACAACCCCTCTCCCATCTTCTTCTTGCGCACCTTGAACAGAAAAAAACCATTAAAATAAATGTTAAAAATAAACATCTTCAATTAGAAATTTAGAAACACTTGTAAGGAATAACTTATTATAAATGACAAGTGCACTAAGCGTTTTACGATAAGTTTTCTCAGATGGAACCCAAATTAACCATCCAACAAGGAATTCATATTTCAATGCAGTAACAGTATCAAGGCATCTAATAATGTGAAAAAACAGAGTTTATAAGTTGAATACACAAGAAAAAGGCATGAACCAATATAATAGAATCAGTTTGCACATGTATTTTTCAAACAAAAATGTCAAAAAAATAAGGAAATTCATTTAAATCAACAAATAGGGATGATACTTCATTTGATAGAACACACTGACTGAAAGGGATAAAAGCATTAAAGAACTATAGAATAGGAAAATGATATCATCCAAGTATTGCATACCATAATAGACCTTTTAAGAAGAATTATTCCCCGTTCCACTCCTTTCCTCTTGCCTATGAATGCATGATGCACCCCTACAATTGAAAGAATCACTTATTCCCGAACTTTTCATCAAATAATATTAAACTATTTCACATCATAATAGACAAAAATATGTAGAAAAACCAAGATTTGGCACTCAGGGGCGTTAAAAAAAGTTTTTCAACATTTAAAACAAAACAATACACTATTAATAGAAATTCTAAGGTTGTGCATGCGTTTTGACTTTTATTACATCCTCATTTTCCAAGAAACATGAACATATCTTCTAAAAAACTATCATTTCCATTTTCATTTTCTAAAAAAGTTTTTCTGCTTATATAATCTATTTTTATGAAGAAAATGAATACAACCCAAAGCTAACCTTCTACCGGTGGTACACTTCACCCACTTTGATAGCCTATTTGTATAATGAAGCTTCCATAGCATAAGCTATAATGTTGGAAAATATATATCATATAAAAAAAGAAATAATAAGTGAACAACAATAATAAAATGTTGAATATTAGAAGATATTATTCCGTATAAATGATATAAATTATCCATCTTCCAAAAAAGTATTCTTGGGAAAACCCACCCTCAGTATGCTCCAGTTGAGCATAGCTAATCCATCTCAGTTATTTCCCAAATTTTGTTGCCTTCTATTGGACGAGTAGTAAAAGTACAGGATGTGACTGATGAAATAAGAATTACTAAATCAATGAGAGAAAGGGTAAAAATTCCATAAAATGAGTAGAACACACCTTTTATGGAGCTCTGGATCTGTAAGGTTAGTGATGGAAAATAGTTGTATAGTAATGGTGGAGGACCGAATGAAGTGGATCATTATATTCAGATTCATGAATTCAGATGTATTGTATTACTGTAGAAAAATGTTTTATGGATATACTGAAATTAAAAAAATTAGATCGGAGCAAACAATTAGTCCATTATGCATGCAGTCTAAGACATTTAAAAAAACATCAATGAACAGAATAGGGAATATGCATGAATGAAACTGAAAAAATATTCTATTGAATGATATAATTTAGGCATATCTAAACTGCAGGATTCTTTTTTGTGTTTGAAAAAATCAATATCAACCATGGAATAAATTTATGATGTTGTATGATTGGCCAAGAAGGCCATAAATTGTAAATTATAATAATAGTTGTATATTAATATTGTTTTAAAATGTAATATTAAACTAGAATAACTAAATCTTTGAATGAATTGAAAAAATTTCCAGATATTGAGAACAAACCTTTTTCATAGATCTGGACCTCTTGGGTCTCTATAGACATGCAGTTGTACAAAAATAGTGGCAAAACGAATGGTGTGATTAAAGATTTATTGTATTTCAATATGAAAATATGGTACGAATAGAGTGAAATTCAAAACATTAAATAGGAAGAATATGTTACAGAGATTTTTTGAAATAAATATTACAGTATGCAAGATCTAATCTAAGACATTTAAGAAAACATCAATGAACAGAATAGGGAATATGCATGAATGAAACTGAAATAAATATTCTATTGAATGATATAATTTACACATACCTAAATTACAAGATGTTTTAATGTGTCTGACAAAATCAATATCAATCATGGAATAAATTTAAAATGATGAAAGATTGGAAGATCATGCCATAAATTGTGAATTAGAATAATAGTTGTATAATAATATTGTTTTAAAATGTAATATTAAACCAAAATTACAAAATCTTTGAAAGAATGGAAACAATTTCCAGATATTGAGAACAAACCTTTTCCTTAGCTCTGGATCTCTTGGGTCTCTATAGACATGTAGTTATACAAAAATGATGGCAGACCGAATGACGTGTATCCCTATTTCCTAAGTCAAGATTAAAGATGTATTGTACTTCAGTATTAAAATCTGGTATGAATCGAGTGAAATTTAAAACGTTAAATAGGATGAATATGTTACAAAGTTTTTGTGAAAGAAATATTACAGTATACTAGATCCAGTCTAAGACATTTAAAAAAACATAAATGAACAAAATAGGAAATATACATGAATGAAACTAAAAAAATATTTTATTGAATGATATAATTTAGGCATAACTAAACTCCAGGTTGTTTTGATGTGTCTGAAAAAATCAATATCTACCATGGAATAAATTTAAGATGATGTAAGATTGGTCGAGCATTCCATAAATTGTGAATTAGAATAATAATTCTATATTAATATTGTTTTAAAATGTAATATTAAACCAAAATTACTAAATCTTTGAAAGAATGGAAATTTTTTCTAGATATTGAGAACAAACCTTTTGTTAGCTCTAGATCTCTTGGGTCTCTATAGACACACAGTTGTAGAAAAATGGTGGAAAACTGAACTACGTGCATCCCTATTTCCTGATTCATGATTACAAATGATTTACTGTGTCTGAAAAAATCAATATCAACCATGGAATAAATTTAAGATGATGTAAGATTGGACAAACAGGACATAAATTACGAATTAGAATAATAATTGTATATTAATATTTTATTAAAATGTAATATTAAACCAAAATTACTAAATCATTGAAAGAATGGAAAAAATTTCCAGATATTGAGAACAAAGCTTTTTCTTAGCTCTGGATCTCTTGGGTCTCTGTAGACACGCAGTTGTACAAAAATGGTGATAGACCGAATGACATGCATCCCTATTTCCTGATTCATGATTACAGATGATTTAATGTGTTTGAAAAAATCTATATCAACCATGGAATAAATTTAGGATGATGTAAGATTGGCCAAGTAGGCCATAAATTACGAATTAGAATAATAGTTGTATATTAATATTGTATTAAAAAGTAATATTAATCCAGAATTACTAAATCATTGAAAGAATGGAAAAATTTCCAGATATTGAGAACAAAACTTTTTCTTAGCTCTGGATCTCTTGGGTCTCTGTAGACACACAGTTTTACAAAAATGGTGATAGATAGAATGACGTGCATCCCTATTTCCTGATTCATGATTACATATGTATTGTATTTTAGTATGAAAATTTGTTATTAATAGAGTGAAATTTGAAACATTAAGTAGGATGAACATGTTACACAGATTTTGTGGAAGAAATATTACAATATACAGGATTCAAAGGTTGAAATAAGAAGAATTATGATGAAACTTTCATTACCTTATGTGAACCTGCAAATATTATAATGAAGAACATAAGGGATATTTATTGAATGATAGTAGGATTACACACCTATTGATGTAGGGATTGCGACAGCTGAATGATGGAGAACCTGTGTCAAGTGGTTGAGTAGAATAGTTCCACTTTTACAGAGAAATGCAGGAGAAGATGGTAGTGGGTGATTTAGGATAAACCTAGTAGATGTACATGAACAAATTTAAGATATTCGACGGTGAAAGAGCGTTGGTAGATGAGCACGAAGTACTTCAAACCCTATATTTGGGAGACTAGATGGAGTATTTTGTGAAACCCTAGAATGTGGATTTCAGAATAAGTAAAGGCGGAGTGTCGAGATGAAACGGTGATGATATATTTGGGAGGTCTGAGTTTGTGAAATCGTCTGATGAGGAAGATAAAAAGTTGACATTAAAAAACAGATGATTCAGAATAGTAAACTCGAGATAGGGAGGAGTTCGGTAGAGGTGAATAAGGAGTAGCGACGTCGCGACGCGGTGGATGTAGGAAGCATCTAAGATGGATTACCGAGATGCACCAAAGATTGTAGGAAATAGAGGCTGATTTTGGTGTAATCATCGGATGAAGAGCGAAGATGGTTAGAGGGTTTGAAACAGTAGCAGACAAGGAGGAAAGTCGCGATGCTGGGAGTTATGGGAGGTGAGGGAGAAATGGGAGATGGAGACGAGAAAATAAGTGGTGAAACGTGTCCGGAAAAAATCCTTCTTTAGTAAATATATAGATATACATATCAAAAAGTACCTAAAACACTGCTTTTAAGGAATATGCAGCAGAATAATGTATCAACCAAATATTGATGTCAAACAACAAAACAAATTGAAATAGATGCTGTAATTGGTGAATTGGAAATATAGAAGTATTATAATGGCATAAGAAAATTTATTAAACAAATTGAAATACTAAAAATAAGAGAGAAAGTAAATATAGATTTTTTTTTATAGATCACATCCAATGCAGAGGAATTAATGGGTTACTAGAGGGAAAATCAAGGACCGCGACTGTAGAATGTACATGCAAACTAATCTTTATTGGTGATGAAGTTGTCACACAAGGATCTAGGAAAGAAATGAATTATGTAAGAATGATGTATATGATCAATTGTGAAACAATTCAACAAACAATCTAGAAAAATATATGTATGAGTAATAGGGAGGTACTTACATGTAAACAATCTGGAAAGAATTATGTTTGAACAAACTATAAGCATGTATGTTTTATGGAATTAGTAAGAATATGTATTGTCGAATAAAATAGTATAAAAATCCTTATACCTAAATGCAAACTAATTATTGAAGGAGGGGATATAATCAGTCAAGAAAAGTAAAGAGTTTTTCCAACTCTATGTAGCTTCCTCTTCTTGAACCGATCTGTCCATATCACTAACAATTTTCATGAGACTCATAGCTAAAAACATTTAAACATGACATCCCTTACTATGAACATTAATTTACTGTAATGTTTACCTAGAATAATCTTCACAAGCAGTGGCTATAGCAAACAAAATTGATCATAAAAAATTGAAAAATTACATAAGGTAATCATCTTAACTCCTTTGTAGTAAAAACAAAACATGAAAAAGACCAAGTTAAGATCCTAAAAATTCTAAAAAAAAATTTAAATTCAAGTATGGATCTAGAACAGCGGAATCAAAATCACTACATAAGAAGATTCAGAATGTCCATTGGTTTAGTTTAGAGAATATGGGGTAAGGTAGAGAAATAGGAAGAACTCAAGGCATTCGACATAATCTAGGAGATGAAATAAACACTTTATTATGATATAGCTCCTAATCCATTTTTTTTGTATTTTCTTAAAACCACTTTGTGGGTTATTGGGAACCGCACATACCCAAACCCAAATACAACCTGACCACATCATCCAACCACAACCAAAAACAATCACCAGGAATCCAAATTCAAAATTTATACACACTACCCAAATCCACCCAAAATCTATGAATTTAAAATTAAAAAGTGAACCTTGAACCGGGAACCGTAAACCACCACGGGTCGTAATCCATCACCATATTTGATGTTAGTCGCGTCAAGTAAACATCCAACACACCATCGTTTGCATCAACAAACACCATTTTCACCATCTCGCCCCCGAAAACGCACGCCAAAAGCCTCAACAAATCACACAGGAAACCGGAAACCAGAAGGAATGCCATCTACAGTGTCAAACCAGGCTAATCAATCGTAGAAAATAGTTACAAGAATCAACCAAATGAAACCAGCAATAGCAATCCACCATCATCACTGATCATTAAGGCCTCAAAGAAGTGCCGCAATAAATGTGAACAACTAACCCAGTGGGGATCCAAAACAGATACAGAGGGTAGATGCCTTCGGGAACACCGACAACCGCTCAAACCCACCTCCCAAGATACCTTGAAAAACCACTACGCAACACCGATTAGGAGAATATAAGTGGAGTCCTCAAGCAAGAGCAGAGTAAAGAGTGGATGAAGGCCTCAACAGAAAGAATCGACCGTCAGCAAGACCACTGAACTCTGCCTCAGATCCATCACGAATAAAATAGAAAATATAGTTGAAAAATAGCAAGCTGAATCAGAAATCCAAGAATCCATTTTCGTTATCATGGAGGAAACACCAAAACCTCCCGCCGCCTGAAAACCAATATCACAATCCAAACCCTGAAACAACTCCAGCACAGGATGATTATTATGATATACTTCAATAGATAAAATAAGAATAATTTTCAGAGTATAATCTAGCCTAGGTTATTTTCTGAAGCACAGAGGAGGCAGAGGCAGAGCAAGTGGAAGAGGAGTTGGTGGATATGCAGTAGTCGTAGGTAGTGGAGGCCAAGCAAGCGAAGGTGGAGTCGTGGGAGCTGGAGATGTGGAATACGGATGTGTAGAAGCCAAATTTTTCAGAGTCGGATGCGTACTATCTATAGGGGTAGAAGATGGAGCTGTAAGAGGCAGAGCGACCATAGGCAGAGCAGCCAGAGGGAGGTGGTGCTTGGGAGAAGAGGTGGGGAGGTGGAGAGCGAACTTTCAAGAACCATAGGCCGTAGAGGGAGGAGGATCGACTTCCAAGAGCAGGGGTAAAGGTAAGGTGTGTTGGTGGGCGGAGGCAGAGGTGGTTTCGGAGATGCAAGTTTGGGGAACCTGGAAACCAGTAGAAATGAAACCCTAAGATTGATGGATTGATTTTTTGAGGGATGGAGGCATAAAGAATGGCGTCGGATGGAGAAAAATGCACGGAGTGGGGAATGTTGGGGACGTGGAATAATTTGGAGGTGACACGTTAGTAGAAAAAAGCCTATTTTAGAAGTTATATAGATATAGATATAGATATAGATACAGATTAATATTTATTTAATTTTATTTTAATACATTTGTATTTAAATCTTTATACAATTATTATTTATTCATTGAAAATCAATACTTCATTATAAATCTCTTATTTTTAAAATTTAATTGTTAATGTTTCTTAATATTTTTTTAATATTTATTCATTTTTAATATTTCATTAATTTATATAATTAAAATTATTATTTCATTTTTTAATATATTTTATTCATTTATTTATAATTATTAAATTTTATTCAATTTTAAGATTTATTCATTTATCATTATCTATTAATTTTTAATACTAATTCACTTTTAATATCCTTAAAATTTATTCATTTAATATTTCTATAATTTATTCATTTTTAATATATATATATATATCGATATTTAATTTATTTAATATGTTATTAATTTACACAATTAATATTTAGTCATTTTTATTTTAATATTTTTGTTTAAATCTTTACCCAGTTATTAATTATTAATTTTTAATTAAGGATTTACTTTGAATCCTTATAATTTAAATGCAATTTTTTATTTATTCATTTCTATTTTAATATTTATTCATTTATATTAATTTTATAATATATATAATATATATAATTTTTTCATTTTTAAAATTTTTATGACTTACATAATTAATATTATTTATTCATTTATCGTAATATTAATACATTTATCATAATATTATCACATTTATTAATACATTTAATATAAAAAACATTAATTATTTATTTTTCATATTTTTTATTTTTTTATTATAAAGAAAAATTTAATATCCATTTCTATATAATTAATAATTTATTGTAATTTTTAAATTTAAAATTTTGTTTTTATTTTCCACTAGTATTTATCAGTGCTAATAGAAACAACATTTATCAACACTAATTAATAGTGCTGATAAAATTCACATTTATCAATGCTAAAATGTAAAGCATTGATAAATCATAAATTTATTAGAAATTTCCATTTTCATGGCTTTTAATGTGAATTTTATCAGCGTTACTTAGTAGCACTGATAGAAACCCTTATTTTATTTTAAAAGAACCCTAACCGAGATCGCCTGTTCTCACACTGTTCTAACTCTTGTAGAAGCTGAATTCTATAGTCGCCTCCTTCAAATCTTTCATATTAATCAAAAATCAAATCGATGGTATGTTATTCTTTACTTATCTTTAATTGATATTTCATCATTTTTGTGATATTTTGTTCTTGTCATTGGGTTTTTCTTGTCTACATGATGTTTTGGAACTATTTTGATGATTTGTTGTTCTTATCCTTGGTTTTTCTCTTATGATCAATGGTTTTCCCATTTCTCAGATTATTTTTGGTTCTTCTTATGATAGATGTGTGTCCCTTTATTTTTGAGATTTTTGGTTCTTCCTATTTTTTGAATTTTTGGTTTTTCATTACATTGACTTGTTTTCATAATACTTTAAGATTTTTTTTCTTTCTATGAATTTTTAAAAACTCCCCTTGAAATTTTCCTATTCCTAATAGTTTTTTTTCTTTTTCATAATATGTCTTATATTGGACTTAATGTATTATAAATTCAAAATCAATATGAAAACAAAAATTCATTCAATATGATTGAATAAATTAACGAGAAACCAAAAAACCTAGGCATTACAGTGTATATATTAGGGATATTAATAATTTTTATTATATTTAATGGATGTGGTATTTCATATGTGAATTATAAATTTTTTTTGATATGTATTATTTGAGAAGAAAAATAGAATTGGTTAAAATAAAAGATCATCTTTATTTGAGAAATAGAGTAAGGGTTGTTTTTAATAGTAGAAACCTACCATCTAACATTTCCAAGTGGATTGATTTTGAGAATATAAAATTGATACTATGTTTCTACCTTAATAAATTTGTTTTTTGTTTTTTTTGGAATAAGAAAGGTTTTTTAAGGATTAAAAATAATTTTCAATTTATATAAATGAAATGTTTCATAGCGGTTTACATGATTTTAAAGTTTTATATATCATAGACTTTAAAATGTGCATATAATGTTTGAAATAATATGATCAAAGTTAATAATTAAATATGCCTTTTTTCATTACTACCTAGAATATAAAAATTAAAACATGTCGATTGGCCCCATAAATATACAATTTCATAATTATTCTATTATGAATCATTTAATATGTTTAAATATTTTTAATTGGGAAAAATAACTAAAATTTATTTTAGAAATCTAAAATGGATACAGAGAGTTATTTTCCCTCAAATATAAATATGTGTCTGGATCAAAAAGTACATAATAAAGTGGTGTCTTATGGTACTTTTTTACCTTTAAAAATGATTTTAGTATATATAAATATATATTTATAATGAAACAAAATAATAATTATCTAAAATGTTCCAAAATATCCAATAACTATATAAAAAATAATCTTGTAAATGTTATTATTATTTTTAACCAAATTGGGGGAGTGAATACCTAAGTGAAGTGTTTACCAACTATTTAAGGGGGTGTGGTATTGTATTATAACCCAATCATTTTAAAATAACATAATATATTGGTGTATTAAAAGAAAAAAACATTGTTAAACGTGGTTTGACCAACAATGTTTTAAGATTTTACTTATTATATTAATTTTGGATCACACTCTATAAATAATAGAATTCATAGTTAATCAAGTTCAATATATGGAAACTCAAAATACACCATTTGAGATACAATCTTGAAATCATCAAATTTTTTTATAAGTATTTGTTTTTCAAGGTGACTTCCAAGGAATTCCAATGACCATGACAACCTTTGGAGAAGCGAACTAACTAGAGATGGAAATCCCTATCTTAAATGTTTAAATAATTATATCACTTGATAAAGATATTTAAAAAAATAATTATTTATGATTTTAGTCTTCTTATAATAAAAAATAAGTGTTATAATACTTCAAATTCATATAATTCTTAGTCCTTATATATTCTAAAAAGTTATTTATGTAATGATAATTTTTATCAAATATAATGACTATATGTGTGTATATATAAAGAATATCGTTTTAGTATTATAAATTCATACCTTATGTTTTTTTAAATATTACTATTATTGAATCAAATAAGATGGATTTAAATCAAAAATGGATGGATTCCAATCATATGATAAAAGAGTATGATTATAGGATTAAAGAGTTCTTCAATTTTAAAAAATATCATGCATATGACCATTATCAAATAATTTTTCCATGTTTATGTTGTTATTATTCAAGAATAATTAGTCTAGAGGAGCTGGAAGAACAATATCTATTACAGAATACATCAAAGTTATAAATATTAAATAAAACATAGGAAAAAACTGAACGTAGCTAGTGAATGGGATAACACTATATTTTATAGATCATATAGTGTGATTACAAGTGTGAAAAATGATGAATATCATATATAGGATATGATTATAGGCATAAACGATGATGTATATCATATTGAGTAAATGAAAATAATAGTTAAAGATGAACTTTATGATTATCCAAATCTATTTTAGAATTTAAAGAGCTATGAAAAGACACCATTGTATGTAGGTTGTACTAAATATAAAACATTGTCATCTATACTAAAGCTATATAATGTAAAAGATGGAAACAGATGGAATTACACAAGCTTTACTAAACTATTTTCTCTCTTTAATGATATGCTACCAGAAGACAATGAGATTCATTTCTAAACATATGATTCTTATTTGATGATACATTCAATGGGTATGATATTTGAAAGAATACATGCCTTTCCAAATGATTGTATATTGTTTTTCAAGGACCATGAATCCCTTAAAAAACTCCCAATGTATGGTGGATCTCGATACAAGAAAGATAAATCAAGTTCTTTAAAAGTTGTATTTCACTTTATAATCATTATAGGGTTTATGTTCCTATATAGAATTGAGTAGACTTAAATGAAATTGACATGGAACACATATACATGAAATCAAGATGGGAAACTATGCTACCCAATGAACTCTCCTTAGTGGAAGACATTTTATTATGAGTATCCTGAATTTGGAAACAAGCCGAGAAACCTTCATCTTACACTATCTATAGATGGTGTGAATCCTTTTGGTTTACAAAGTAACACTCACAGTATATAGAAAATTATGTTGATAAATTATAACTTTCCACCATGTTTATGCATCAAGTGAAAATACATTATGTTGTGTTTTCTTATATCAGGACCAAAATAATAAAGTATTGATATTGATGTTTATTTTTCTTCATTGGCCAAAGATCTAAAATTAATGTGGGATTCGGGTGTTATGTTTCATGATTCTTATCTAAATGAAGATTTCACATTGAGAGGAATATTTTAGGGGAATATAAATGACTTCTTAAATTATGGAATTTTTTAGGATATATCATTAAAATAAAAATATGGTGTCTCATTTATAAATAAGTTATACACCCAGTTAGGTTGAAACATTTTCTGAATATTTTTTTATAGGATGTCCCAAATTTCTACCCATATGACATAAATACTGATCTTGGATAACATCATTCAATAGTAATTCAGAAGAAGGTAAGATACCACATCCACTGATAGGTGATCAACTATTTAATAAAGTGAGGGACATGGTAACTAATTTTGGTAAAACTTAATAAAAAAACCTTAGAAAAATTAGTTGAAAAAGATATCAGTATTTTTGAATTACAGTACTATAATAGTTTATACATCAGAATTTTTTTTGATGTCATGCATGTAGAAAAGAAATACATGATAGTCTCATTGGTATGATACTAAAAGTACCTGACAAATAAAATGATGGAATTAAGTCTTGTATAGACAATATTGACATGGGTATGTGGGAATAGTTGGTTCTAGTGAAGGGTGAAAAATGAAATTTTCTTTCTCTATCCACTTACACTATTTCTAAGAGAGAGAAATATCAATTTTGTAACTTCCTAAATTATGTAAAGGTTCCATAGGGGTATTCATCAAATATCAATAACATAATTTCAATTACTATATTAAATTTAAATGGTCTAAAATCACATTAATTCCATGTTTTGATGCAAGATTTAATGCTTGTATCTTTACATTGCATTTTACCTAAAAATGAACATCATACATTTACCAATATTTTTTCTTTTTTCAAATCTATTTGTAGTAAACTTATATACCTGATTTTTTTTTCAAATATAGAAAAGGAAATTGATATTATATTATTTGAATTAGATATTTTATTCCCACCATAATTATTTTCTATGGTGGTTAACTTAATTTTTCACTTGGTTAGATAGATCTAGGTATGTGGTCTTATACATTATAGATGGATGTATCCCATTGAATAGTAGATGAATATCATGAAAGAGAATGTCAAAAATCAAAATTTTCTAGAAATATCTACTATGGAGAGATATATTATTATGAAATAAATTTAATTATATTCAACTACCTGTTATATATGAAGAGAATTGGTTTAGAAAAATATTATCACAACAAGTGATTCGCGGGTAAAGGAATTTCTAGAATAGATGTTGTTATAATTACCATTATTGAGTGGGAGCAGGCTCAGCTTTATGTTTTATATACAATTTTATAAGTTGTTCCATCTATTGAAACCCACAAAATAATTCTTATGTATTTTAATCTGTTATGGGCTAAAAGATGGATATAAAATATACATAATAAATAGTTTATAAGATAGTTCCGAGACTATATTACTAAGGAGTCAACTAAAAATAAAAATTAAATTTTAGAACAACTTCAATGGCTAGACAACAGACAAAGTGTCCATGTTTTATCTTATAATGGTTATATAATTAATGTTTATACATTCTATAAAAAGAACCATGATGAACATAGTACCATGAAAAATAGTAAAGTCACTCTTGTGGTGGAAGCGACACATGTATCTGGTACTAAGAATAGAAATTTAATTTGCACAAATATTTCATACTTTGTAATCATTGAACAAATATAAGATTTCGATTACATAGTAATCCAAGTGATTATTTTTCAATGCAAGTTGGTTGATAACATGAGTGTAGTTAAAATTGATAAATGGGGATTCTTGAAAGTGGATTTCAGTAAGGAAGGGTATAATGATGATCCATTCATAATGTAATCAAATATAATAATAGTATTTAACATAGTATATCCTTCAAATATAAAGTATAAATTTGTTTTGTTATGGATTAAAATCACTACAGGGTCATATATCAATTCAATTGAGGTTGACCCTTTCATTGGGATATCATAATCATTTCACAGTGGTCTCAACATAGATGGGGTCATGTATGTTATAGGAGAGCATAATGAGGGTATTTTGATACTTAATAGAGGGGTTAAATCCCTTCAACCTTTAAATAAAAAATTAGAGTTTAGTAATCAAGTTAATGTATTTTTAATATAAATTTAATTACTTCTATGTATTATTTGTTCACTACTACATTTATACGATCTAAATTAAATTTTCAACCACTTCTAAAAATAATTTATTCTCTACATGATAATACTCCCAATCCTTAAGAATAAAATTTTTCTTAATATATTGATGTTCCAAACCTATTATAACAACAAGTTTCTCAACATGATGATGCTACCAATACTGAGGAACAATATATTAAAAATATTAAAATTGAGGAAATGGTATAAGGTGAATAAACTATTTTTGAGAAAAAAGGAGTGTCGTAACATGAAATTTTTAACAAAAACTATTAAGGTAGGAAGAAGAGACATAAAATTTGAGGTTGGATGGAATGAACATGACCATCCTATTGACCTCAAAAAGTATATTCCCATTAGTTATATTATGTTGACCACTCGAATACACATGCCAATTGATGTAAATACATGGAATAGTGTTGTGACCCTATTAAAAGAACTAATTTGGGAATATATTAGGGTAACATTATGATATAATTTCTCTATTTTACTAAAAAATAAAATAATGAAATGTTGATTTACTCTTCATTATACCTTTTAGAGTGAATTTATACTAGATGATTATTGAATATATTTTTTATTAATGGTCACCACAAAGGTTCATTGATCTATTCAGAAATTTATTACGATGTATCGTTTTAGGGATGCTTAAGGGAACGTAATCCCAAACCCAATAAAATAAATAAATACATGAAAAAACAAGAAACATGGAATGCATTTATTAGTCATTATAATGTGGCATCATTCATAAATAAAAAAATGGGCTATTTCCACTATTCAAAATCGTGGAAATAGGGCCCAAAACTGTGGCTGTAGGCTATGACCATGGTTTTTCCCATCCATGGGCACTACCTCCATGGAAGTAGGGTCTGACATATGGCCATGGTTTTAATCATGGGAATAGGTGGCTTATTGCCACAGTTTTGAAAGCTGTGGAAATAGGTGTCTCCATTGTCAACTGTGGCAGTTGACCTATGGACATTAACGTTTCAACACCCTAACCACTACACCACCAAGTCTTATATATATATATATATATATAATATGTTATATATATATATATATAATATGTTATATATATTATTAAAAACTGTGGAAATATCTTGAAAACCATGGGAATAGATATTCTTACCATTTTTTTTGGAGGGAAATGTTTTCTTCTGCGTAAGGATGGGAGACCTATAGCCACAATTTTCAAAACCGTGGCTATAGGCCACATAACCGTGGCCGTAACCTATTTTTATATTAGTTATTTCAGGTGCATTGTTATTGGTAATGATTTAACTAAAAATACATGGATTAATCACTTTGATTAAGAATTTTTAATTTATGAAATAACAACTAAGTGATAAAAATAAGTAACATTCATGAAAACCAGCATACCTCTACTGTAAAGCAAGGATAAGGTATGATTCACTTGAAAAAATGGTTAGTTTTTTAAATCTACATATATTAATACTTTTATGTGGATTGAAACAACAACATAATTCTATTCTTTTGTTTATATGTAGATTGATGAATCAAAATCCAAAGCCACTTCCATCACACATCATGTTTTTTGTAAGTAGGTGCATGTAAATAAATATGGAATACTAGTAGATGAGAACAGACAAATATTATGGGAATTATATATAAGTACGATATAATAATAATTTGTTATTATTTAAATCATTATTCAATAATAATGGATAATTTTTTTCCTATATATTTCATCTAGATAGACATAAGAATAATCATTATCAATACCCAATGAAAAACTACTTTAAGTTCCATTGAAGTGTCTAGAATAATATGGCTGTGTTAGATGTGTGAGTTTTAGAGGGTCGCCTTGAACATATTTTGAGAAAAAAAATGCAGACGATGATTAATATAAGAAAATGGATGAGATGGAAACACAAATAACTATTATATAAGGAAAACTTAATTAGAAGTATAAGATGTTAGAGAATGTTTTGGGAAGGAATCAAAGAAAAGAAAAAATAAAACAATAACCACTACATGAAGATCCACCCCACTATATTTGAGGCTAGCCATCCCCCTCAAAGGCCTTCTTTACTAGAGGTAATTTATTTTTTCATAACTATTCTATGAAATGTGAATCAGATAGATACTGATACATTTACTATAATAATATTATATATAGTGAAATTGTTTATGATTTATATCTATTAGAACCCACCCATTTACTTTTTATGAGGAGTACAATGTACAATATCCAAGTATATATGCTATAAAAAAACAAATTCCAAAATATCATGTGAGAGTAGGGGTTCATATATCACACAAGCCAAACATCGATCTACCTATTACACTTGATGATATTTAATTTCAAATGGTTGAACATGCTATTATAACATTTACAACATGTCCATTTGTTCTTGTAAAAATACATATCAATAATGCGGTGTATCCTTTCCAATTAATTTTTTATGAAACATATTTAACAATTAATGAAAAAGGCCTGAACTAAGGAGTGTTATTAAAAATGTATAAAAGGAACAATAAATAGGGGTTTGAATCAAAACAATATAAAGGATAAACCAATCAATCTAAAGTACCTTTATATATTACCTTTACCATACTATTTTAATTTTCTTATTTACTAATTTTCCAAGTTAATATAGATATAATGTTCAAAGATGGTAATATGACCATTATTGATTTTTGAGAAAAAATGTGTGGATAGGTCATTATAGACTATCATGGTCATTAGAATGTAGATGAAATCCTTAAGCATGGATGGTTGGGAGACTGAGTTGTAAATGTATACATGGGGTGTGTTTTCATAATTTGTTTATCTAATAGTTAATCTACTATGTTAATTATAGTTAAATACTATTAATATTTTTTGATGGCATGTATATTAGTACTATGTGAAGGGAAAATCGTGTGAAAAAAATTTGGTCTCTTTAGTCCTCAACTCACTTATATATAAAAACATCATTAGAAGAAGATGAATATTTATAAATAGTGTACCAACTGGATGAAATGTTTAAAAATAAACTTACAGATAGAAAAATATTATTAATACCCATAATGCAGGGATACAACTATAAAATCCAATCATATCAATATATTTTCATTTTTTAATTATAAATTTATTTTTGTTTTTTAGGGAGGATTTGTTTCTCATTGCTATCAATTTGGATAATACAAAGATTTAATTTTTTTTTGGATTAAATGGATGGATAACTAATAAATGGACCATAAATGATTATGTTTATAGATTTTTAATAAACTAAATTCAATACTTTACAAATAAACATCAAGTTATACATTTTATATAATGTTTTAATGATTTTTTATTATAGGATAATGTTTAAATATCATCAAAATCACAGTATGAGGAGGGTCCATGAACACAACAAGCCTAAAAAATTCTACAATTTGATAAGTATTAGGGTATATATAATAATATTTAATTATCAAAACATATATTAAAACATATTAATTATTTTTCTCAATGTTTAAATCATGTAGAAAAAACTAATAAAGAATATTATGGTTATTATGTTTTTAAATTTATGAAAGATATCATATTCCATGAACAAACTAGCACCTACCAAAAAATTATTTCTGATGATAATTAAAATTTCATTCAAAATATTTTTTAATTGTTTGTTTATTTATATTTTCCTAGTACCAGTAGGACATTTGATAGTCCAAATATTCAAAAAATAAAGAGATTTTTTTACAAATGAGTAGGTAGAGTGCACGATGTCATAATATATATATACATTATGAATATATGAATTTACATAACTTATTTAGTTAATTTTATCATAATTTTATTTACATTTTTTAGTTAATTTTCTTATCATTTTTATCTAATACATATTTAGTTAATTTATAAAAAGATCACGAAGATGTGTATAAGGCCACAACCATAAAAAATTATATAATCTTGAGTTTATAGATATTAAATGACTTTATTTCATATTTGAATACCTTTTAGGTTTATATTTTTAGATAATTAAATAATAAAAAATTGTATAAAAAATTCAAATATTAAAAAGTGGACACTTTTATTCATATCCATTTTTCCCACAATATAAAAATTTTAAAGTGAAACATTTTTTCTTTTCATGAAAAATCATCATGACTTTCAACATGGCTTCTTCTTTATTCATACTCATCCTTTAACCTTATTAAAACTGTTTTAAAATATTGTATGAGTACAAAAATATCAGTGAGGGATATAAAAGAAATAAATCTATTAGTTTAGTGAAATCATGAAAACCCATAAAATTTTTACCTTTTTAAAAAATTTCTTTTATCATATAAAATAAATCATATATAATAGGAGAAAACAAATTTTAATTAAATAAAACCTTTAAAACCCATAAAAAGAAAATTAGAACCCTTGTGAAAATCATTTTAACACATAAGTAATGAACTTTCCATTTTCATATAACAATGCTGAGAAATATCGCTTTTTTTAAAAAAAAATATTAAAAATGAAAAATTACTAGAAGAATGGGAATAAAATATTATTTGAAAAAACTTGTTAACTTGTAGAGGAATATTAAAAATTAATATAATCTACGATGGTATAAAATGCGGTCAAGTCGATATGTTAAAAAACATTCATTTTTCACTTTTGTAAAGAGTCAAAAGTTAACCATACATAAAACATTGAAAATATTCCTTTTTTTAACTTTGAAAAGAAATTAAAATATATTAAATCATTAGCTTTAAAATATTATTAATCATAAATAATAATATTATTAAAATATTTAAAATAACATTGATATGAAGGAGAAAGAGTTAAAAACATTTTAAATAATGTTTTAAATGAAAATACCTTACCTAAAGTCCAGTCTAGCATCGTATGTTATATAAATCTTAATTAATAAAATTATATTAGTTTCATACTTCTTTAATAAAAATTTTCATGTCAATTTAATTATTATTATTCCTTTTATTTCATTTATTAAATTTTTTTAGTTACTAAAATGGTTAAGTTCACATTGAATGTTTTGGGGTCATTCAGTTTATAACCTCAAAACTATATCAGTGCACTGACCATGGTTAAAGGTGTTATGTTTTAATTATATATAGAATCTTAAAAATTATATATTTATAATATTTTTATATTATATACACTTTAAAAACCAACCATGCAAGTCGGTCAAAAAAAAAAATAAACCAAGTCATTTCATGGGGACGATAGTCTGTACATACGTATGAATGCCATTTTCATTTTCCTAATTGGTGGAAAATAAATAAAATAGATAATATTTTACTTTTTATATAATCATAAATTTTTTATAAATGTAATATTTATTCATTCTTTCCATATTTATTACCATCCCTTTATGGCAAAAATGAAAAATGAATCACATCTCTTCGTGAAGGTGGTATTATGCATGTACGCATGAATGACATTATCATTTTTAAAGGAATTTAAAGGTAAGAAAATTGATTATATATAATCTTTATAAAATTTTAATTTTTTCATAAATATCATATATATATATATATATTAATTTTTACTTCATTTTAACCAACCATATGATCCAATAATGAAAAATGAAACACATCGCTTCATAGAGGTAATAGCCCACACGTACACACGAGCGTTGTTTCTATTTACCATATAATGGAAAAGGATATAAAAATGGTTATAACATAAAAATAATATAATTTAATTATATGATATATAATTATTTTTTATAGCAAAATGTTTAGGATAATCTTAATGGAGGTAAATGTAGAAATAAAAAGAAAACACTCGGTTAAGAACTATACCTTCTCTTCAGACAACCTCCTTAGGTTTATACCTAAAAACTTATTAGGATGGTATTATGATAAACAAATACCACTAGGAAATGGAAATGGATATTAGATATTAATTTTGGTAGGTATTGGATGATACAAGAGGCTCTTTATGTGTGGAAAATAAAGGAGACGAGGTGTCCTTTTATTCGTCAGGGAGACGACAAACTTGGAATTTTTCAAAATATCAATATATATTAATGTAATACTCAATAATTATGGATCCAAAAAGACACATATTATAATAATATGTTATATAAGTTCTAAATATGTCTATAAAATAGTTTTTTAAAACAATTAGTATATTTTAACACTTATTATTTTAGTTTTAACCCTTTTAAGTTGTTTTTACTCTTACTGTGGTTACTAACTTTTTAGTGAAGTTACTAATCAAAATGAAAAAAATAAAAGTTACCTCATTAATTTTTTTAAATTATGATTAAAAATAAGGATTAATTTTTTTAAAAAAAATTCAATTTCTATATGTAACATAAATGACATTTAAAAAAATAGGCAAACCATGGTGAAAAATGGTTTTATAGAAAAATGCATTTATAAAAATATTTTTATACCAAAATAAATTGAAATTTTGATTCCAATGAAATTGATTAGATTATGTTTAATAAAAATGAACTAATTAAATTTTAAAACCAATCCAAAATATAATTTTAATTTTTAAATACATGAAAGAAAATACGGTTTTCTTACAAATCTGTATTTTATATTATTCACCAAAAAATCAACATTTTCAAAAAATTATAAAAAATAAACTCTATGATAATTTTGACTTTATAATATCAAAAAATGATATTATTTTTGTTAAATTAAAATTGAAAAAAATTTAAATTAATATTTTAGATAAAACTATATAATACATGTAAAAAAATTTAGTAAGGATAATACTATTCCCTTTTTGGTTAAAAAATCAATTAATATTATTATGAAGAATATTACTCTATAAAATCTAATTCATGAATATTAATAAAGAATAAAATTTATTTAATATTAACACTAACTGAGTTATTACACTCTTACTCCCTTTTAGAAGTTGTATCATGACAATTTTATTCATTACTTAAAATAAGTGGAGATATTTTTCCTCTATAGCATTTTCTAATTCCCATGATGCTTCTTTAACCATATTGTCTTTTTTAAAAAACCATTACTTGAGGAATAACCTTATTACACAGTGTATTCTCTCAAAGATCAAAAATATGAACCATTTATTCCTTATATGAATTATTCTTTTTTAACTATTATACCTCTTGGATCAAATTATTAGAAGCGTCTAACACATATTTACTTAAAAATAAAACATGTAACAAATTATGTACTTGGGATAAAATCGAATGAAATACCACATAGGAAGAAAATGATCCAAATTTATTTATAATTTTATATGGTCCAATGAATTATGGACTTAAATTTCCTATATAACATTTTTACAAGGAGATACTTTAAGGAAAACATGACCACCTACATAAAAAATAGATATTTCCCCTGGTTATATACATAACTCTTTTTCCTAATCTGAGATGCCCTCATATGATACCAAATCATATCTACCTTTTTATTCATTTATTCTAACAACTCTGGTCTTAACAACTTTATTTCGACTACTTTTTCCCAAAAACCTAGAGTTTGACTTTAATTTCCATATAATGCCTCAAATGGTGACATTTGTACACTAGAATGAAAACTGTTATTATAAAAAACTAAACTAAATAATTTTGTTAATCCTAAATTCTTTGGTAATTAATTAAACAATATGGAATAATATCTTTTAAAGTTTGAATTGTTTGGTTTGAATATCCAATAGATTAAGGATGAAAATTCATACTAAAATTTAATTCATTACCCAATAACTTCTAAAAGGCCTTTCTAAAAATTACAAGTAAACCCAAGATCATAGTTAGATATACTGGAGTGAGGAACTCCATATAACTTGAATATCTTAGTGAGATAAAATCATGAAAGATGATCTAAAGACACATTATCTTGAATAGGAATGGAAGTTTTAGATTTATTCAATTGACAAAAAATAAAACAAACTTCATTATTACCTAAGGATATCTTTTTAAATATCACCACGAAATCCATATATATATTTTCCCATTTCCACTATATCATTGGGAAAGGCTGAAGAAAACCTTTCGATAATTTTCATTCAACTTTAACCTTTTGAAAAGTCAAAAATTTCTTGGTAAACTTTGTAGTATCTATATTCATTCCATCCCACCAATAATACTTCTAAAGGTATATGCATATTTTAGTACTATTGGTATTAACATAAAAGAGAGATTTATGAGATTCACTCATGAATTGATTCTTCAACTAGAAGATAGCTGACACACAAAACCTTTTTCCAAATCTCAAAACACATTCTTTGTCAATGTTAAATTAAATAAACCTACCTTTGTTTACTAGTTTCACCTTTTATTGAAAATCAAGGTCTTATTTATGATCTTACTTAATTATATCTAATAAATATGATTGTATTGAAACCTAAAACAAAATAGAGGAAGTTACTACTTTCATAATTTCTAGGACGACATTCATCAAATCATTTACCAAAGGATCTTGTTCCAAACATATCATGGTTTATGATGAATTATATTTTCAACTCAAAGCATCAGCCACTTTGTATAATTTTCTTGTATGGTAATGAATCATGGAATCATAATCCATTATTAGTTTAATCCATATTCTATGACTCATGTTCAACTCTTTCTAAGTGAATATATACTTCAAACTTTTATGATCATTATATATTTCAATGTTCTCTCCATATAATTGATATGTCTATATTTTTAAAGAAAAACCCACAATATCTAGTTAAAGATCATGTGTAGGATAATTTATTTCCTATAAATATTCATCACACTCTTTCATATGGTTTAATTTAACTCCTTTTAAATTTAACTTAGTTAGTGGGATAGATAACCAAGAAACGTTTTCAACAAACCACTAGTAATAACCCAATAATCCAAGAAAACTATGAATCTCTATGAAATTTATAGGTATTTACCATTATTATACCACTTGTGTTTTAGTAGGGACAATAATTTTACCATATTAATACAAAATATACCCAAATAATGAAATCTACTACAACTAAAAACTACATTTATTAAAATGTCCATATAATTTCTTTCCTTTCATGGTTTTAAAAACAATCCTTAGTTATATTTCATGTTCCTCATGAATTTTAGAATATTCCTAAATATCATTAATAAAAACAACCACAAACTTATCCAAATAGACATGGAAAACTATATTCATAAGATTTATGAATACATATGGTGAATTAGACAACCCAAAGGGTATACTGACAAACTCATAATGCCCATATCTATTCCAAAATTCTATCTTCATAATATATTACTCCTTCACATACAAATGATGATATCCTGACCTGTGATCAATCTTTAAAAAATACTTTTATCCATGGATCTTAGAAAATAAATCATCGATATGAGGTAAATGATACTTATTATGAACAAATATGTTATTCAAGGATGTATAATTATTTAAAGTCTAATTAAACCATCTTAAAAAATAAAATATGATCACCCCATGGTGAAGTGATAGAGGGATTAAAAACTTTATCAAGAAATTCCTATAAATGAATTTTAAATTCTAAAAGTTATACTCAATCCATTCAATAAGGGGTTTTTTCAATTATATTAGCATCACGAACTAAGTAAACAATAAATTGACCCTCCTAAGAAGGAGTAATACTATGAAAATACTCAATAAATACATTATTATATTCATTCATTACTGTCTCATAACTAATTTGAACAGTTTCTTTCTTTTCAATAATATGAGTTGGGTAACATTCTCTTCCAAATTTAATCAAATTATCAACTTCTTGATATGTTAAAGAAGGTATGAAATCATTGAATATAAAATTATTAGATATATAATCTATCTTAGAATGATAAAATTAAATCTAATCCATATCCAGAATAACATCTAAATATTCTATGAGAAATTCAACAAGATTTTTAGGAAAAACCATCCCACAAATAATAATAGAAATATTCCTATAAATATAAATTCATTTAATACTTACAATAGGATTTTTCAACAAAAAAATTATCTTTTTTTCATAAGGTGATATTCCTATTTTACTTGTAGATTTTTTATAAATGAAGGAATTAAAAGATCTGGAGTTAAACAAGGCATAAAAATAATTCAAATAAACAAATAAAATACCTATCTCAACTTTATTATATCTTAAAATATCAAACATTGTAGCATAAAATGATATTTACACACCTTGTTTCTTTTAATATTAATGATTCCCACTATGAGAAACTAAATTTGAACACACATTAGCATAATGTCCCTACTCATGGAAATTAAAAATCCCCTAATTGGATGACTATATGTTACCCCATTATAAATTGATCAAGAGTATTTTATTTTTAGTCATGGTCTATATGAACAAAATTACCATGATGATAAGAATTCCCAGATCCAACTAAACATTTCCTAAAATGTATTTTACTACACTTGGAACATATTGAAGTCTTACCTCCAGATTTCTCAGTTAACTTCTTCTAATATTCTTTCTACCTTGATCACTTCTTACTATTATCATAATGAGGCACATAAGTGTCACTAAAATCCATCTTATATAAGAAAACTAAGTTGAATTGACATGTCACCTGATCTGACCCACCAAAAGGCTTGATGTGTGTTCAAAATCACCCTAGACCGACGATAAGAACTAAGGTATAATAAGAGAAATCAGGGTAATGATTTCACCCTCAATAAATCTAGGATAAAAAATGGTCCAAACTGGGAACCTGACATGAATTATCCTTACATGGATGGCCATTACCAAATAAACAACCTCAAATAGAAATAAGAACATCAAAAAATTTCATAATGTTCAAAAATAAATAAATTATATTATGAAACATTTTCCTCAAATGAAACGATTTTTATAAAAAAATTAAATTTTTAAAATAGGGGAATAAAAAATAAATTGAAAAGAAATAGATGGCCTAAGAGGTCGATGCCACACACAAACCAAACAATCCAATCTCAAACAAGAGACCGACCCCAATATATCTATGTGACTCTCAAGTCGCCACCATAACTAAAACATAAACCATTTCCCATAGAAGGGTGGTAACTAACCAACCTATAACTCATCACATGATAACATGTAGAAAACATGAAAGCTACATACCCAAAAAATGTGAATATGTAGGGTGTGATCTATAGGATAATAGGACACCATAATGAATTCATTCACATTACACTTATAAAGAAACTAATAATTTTAGTTTTAAATTAAGTAATATATTTTTTTCATTTCCTTTATACAAAATGGAAATAAAAAATTATACAATATATACTTTGTCAAAGTGAACCATTAATAAAACAAACTTCAAAGAGATCTTACTAAGGAAATTATATTACTAAAATAATCCATTACCTTTAAAAAAACTTAAATTTTAAAATAATCAAGTTAAAATTTTTCTTTTATAAACATAATCCTTTGAAACCAAACCCACACATGGTTTAAAAATATATTTCCAAAGGAAATATTTATCAAGGACTGTATTGGATAACCACCCCCCTTTCCCTTTTTAAAAAATTAACACACACACCCAATATGGGTGAAGAACAAGTGAATGCATAAAAGAATGAAAATTTATAAGAGTCATAAATCAATGAAAATAACCATACAAAGAATATTTTACCCCTATGATGCTCACTAGTAAAGCATTAAATTAAGAACATGAAAAAATTGGCAACTCACATGACAATAATGTTAAATAATCATAACATAAAGTATAAACCATGAAGAAAACCCTATTAACTAATGGAGAAAGTTTTTCAATTTGTAAAGGTGAGACTAAATATCATAGGTTAACGATAACCCAATTTTTCTTCTGAATCTCTCTTGCACTAGACTCATCAGAGTCTCACCCCCTAGCCAGGTATTATATTCAACTAGGGGTTACTATCCAGGGTATCATACTAAAATAATAATGAAACATCCCCAATATTCCAACTTAATAAGCTATGTTCCTTAAGACATGGCTAAAAGGGGTGATTACCATCAAGCTAACATCATCATGTGAAAATCACACCACCCTAAGGTATGATACATAATAATCAAATAAACATCCCACCTCTAACACACCCGATTATATAATGAGTCCCAACCCAAACATGTAATCATGAATAATAATTCATATAAACAAGAACATGATCACAAGTATAAATTATGGGTGGAAACAATCTCAACTAGGGTGTAAACTATAGATAAATAAAGAGAATCACATAAAGTTACAATCATGAATTCTATTTATATATAATGAATAGTTCATTTTGAAATACATTTTTTAAAACCATTTTTCAACAAAATGCAACCCAAGGGGAATGACCGAAAACATAAAATCACACCCAAAATATACCTTTGGAAATCCTATTTCAAAATCACCTTTAAACACAAAGTAAATTCCCAAAATTCAGAAATCAAAACCAAAAATAAACTTTCCAAATCAATTAAATGCTTCATCTAAGAAAATAAACCATAAAGGAAACACATAAACTTTTAAAGATATAGATTTTTTTAAAAAGAACCCCATTTTTATACAAAAAATGGAAACCCTTTTAAAATATGGATAAACCTTTATATAAATAAGGAAGAATCTTCTTTTTTCTTAAAATATGGGAACCTCTTAAAATAAGGAAACCCCTTTTTAAATAAATAACACTTCACTTTGTAAATTACAATTTGTTTAAAACAATATGAAATAATAATTTTTCTTATGTAAAAATATTAATGGAATTTTATCAAACACATTACATTTATAAAACACCATTTAAAATAAAAAAACCATTGAACCAAGCATTTCACCCAATTTTCTGAAAGTAAAAACTAAAAAAACATGGAAAAAATTTGATAAAAAAACCAGGTATCATATATAATAATAATTTAGTTTAATAACACTTTTGAAACATTAAGCAATAAAGGAACTTTTTAAGAAATGGTAATGGAATGAAAACACCTACCAAAATTGGTGTAAACTTGTTGCCTTTAACAAAAGACACTGGAAAAGGCTGCAAGGGATGAATCATAAACTTTAGAAACCAAAATACCAAATATAAAACCACCCTATGAATGAAAATAGGTGAACCATGGCCACTAGGTTTAGATAAAATTAGAGAAAGAGGAAGAAAACCAAGGAGTGAGCAAAGAGGAGACCTTACCTTTTTGATCTGAATGAAGAACCAACAAGGAATCACTTAAAATCTGCCTTAAAGGATCTTGGAAGGAAAAAAAGTCCTTTAAGAAGTTAATAGGTTAGGGAAAAAGAAATGGGGTGTCTTAATAAGGAATACCCAATTAAAAATATGTCATAATGATAAAAATACCCCAACCCAAGTAGTCCACACAATTGTCTTGCATGATTTACTAAACTGTGTGTAGATTGCAGGAATTTCACTACCTCAAAAAATTAGAGGTCATATGGTTTCCTCACATGGGTTACCAAACTATGAATAAGCTATGATATCACCTTTTTCAAAAACTGTAGATGGTACACAATTTCCACCGCATGGTTTTTGAAACCATGTACCTAACCGTTTAGCCCTATAAAAGATTAAAAACACAAAATTGCAACCCTTGGACACAACAAACCCAAGGTATAAAATGAAAAAAATATTAAACGTAAGAAAGTGACATTTAGGGGTGTAATAATTATCCCCACCACACTAATTTATTCCCCTATAAATTCCATTACTCAAAATTCACTGATACCTTAAGTCAAGTGAATGGTCAACATTATATCACCAACGATAAGGGTCTAACCAAAAAGGGAGACTCTTGAACATGAAACATAAAACATGAGACTTGAATAGTTAGTTTATTAGGTAAAACCCAAACCATCAGATATTTCCCAACAACCAAATTACAATGAATATTAATAATATATTTCTCACACTATGATATTTTGGGACAAATAATCCTCTAGCATATCTTGAATTCAAGAAATCCACCAAAAAACATACTAAAATTTTGAAAGTACTTTCTAAGTTCCAAACCAAACCAAAGGATATAACACCACCACCAAAACAACTAAGGATACCGACTTGAGAAACAATGACATGTCCCAACCAAAAAATCTCGAAAGTCCCCACCCCCACTAAAAAAATGATGAAAACACATGGATACTGGATGAGGGTCTCCCCAATATTTAGAATTAATCTAAACTGAAAAAACATAAAAGGGACAACTCAAAATAATAATCCTCAAAAAATAGGAAAAATCCTTTAACTATAAAAACCATCTCGAAACACCACAAGATAAATTCTTCAAGGGAACCCAAATGATTACTAGGTTAAAACACCCAAATAACACACTCACCTATAATAAAAGAAACACATCATAAATGATCATGCCATAAAAAAATGACATGATCCTAAATCTGGGTAATTAGGATTCATGAAGAAAAACTTTGTACCAAACATGAAGAATACCTACCCATGGTAATGTTGAAAGAAAAACTTATCTTAATATCTCTCACATTCTACATGAAAACCAAATCCCATCTCTGATACACCATCCCACACCCCAGGAATTCCTATTTAATTTGTTGAATAGTCCTTTAACCATTGTCAATAGCATACAAAAATAATAAAAAGGAAAAAAAATGAGACATAAATATATAAAGGAGGAGAACATGAGGTAAAATATATTTCATGCATTATAAAAAATTAAATAGGGAAAAAACATCTTCCAAATGAATATTACTAAAGAGGAAATCCTCTAAAAAGAAAAAACAACTCTTGAATCTCCATACTGAAAGAGAACTTCACATCCATTCTCAAATCGAAGATGAGTCCAAGAATTATTCTTCTTACATCCAATTTTCTTATAGAACCTCTACAGGTGACCAAGATGGAAACACCAATTGTAATTCCTTAGAACCATCAGAAAGGAAGGCCTAACATGACCAGACTTCCCACACTGGTATAACACAACTGTAATTTTCTTTTTTTCTTTTTAAAAATCTATCACTTACACTAGAAAGGGTCGCAACATCACCTTATATTGGTTGAATTTCCGAAAACTCCTCTATGACAATAACCTTACACACCACTTCCATGAAATTAGTCAGGATTGATTAAAACACCATGGAACTAAGATAAATAAGAAGGCTTATGAAAAGGAACCAATACTTCTCCAAATCATCTGCAACCAACTTAGATGAGAAATGAACCAGTCTAGAGAACTTTTACACATAAGCCTTCATTAACCACTCAACTAGAAATTCACTTAAAAACTCGATCACCATCTCAAATCACAATTCCTTATGATATAACTACTGGATGAAGAAAAACTTGAAATATTCTAAAGACAACACTTAAAATGGTTTGGAATAGATAGTGAAACTCCACCAGTACAACCCCAAACCTTCTAACAAAGGAGCAGTGCATCTCAAACTATAGGATTATTTTTTTTTTAAAAAAAAATTGAATATCTATTCAATATTAGCTATCCAATAAATTTTCTCATGGGATCCCTGAACACTTCTAAAAAGTGCAAGACGTTGATTCAGAAACTCTCACATGTGATCCACAAGATAAGAAAAACTAGGACATATCAGTCTATCATGAGTATGAGAAGAGTTTGAGGCTATAAATGATACTTCTAGATCATTAAGAAAACTACCTGAGATATTTACATCTTGAATTTATGACTCATTTCTATGATACACATTCTAAAACATCACAAAAAAACAACAACATAACATCAAATCACCCAAATCCCAAACTAAGGGAAAATGAACAAATTAAATGAAATAAAATTACTAAACAGCCTTTAAAAAATCATTTCAAAAATTACCAACACAACCTTTTCTCTAGTTCAAAACATCAAAAAAGTTTCAAAATTTAAAAATAGTTTGAATCCAACAATAAAAAGAAATAATTTATTGAAAACCAATTTTTTTATAAACCACACATTTCAGAATATGGTTTTCAAAATAAACTTAGATACTAAATAATAAAACATTTCTTTTAACATAGTTAAACCACTTTTAAAATACAAAAGGATTTTACTAAACACTCATACACCAACCCCATAAAATATGAGAGGATAAAAATAAAAAAGGAGGTAAAATAACAAAAAATTTCTAATTTATCCACAAAAAACAGTTTGGATACATGGTTTATTAGACAATCAACCATATGAGTGCCACTTGAATTTTCCAAAATGGTTTGAAAGGGTTGTGTATAGTTTGATAGACCGTGTTCAATAAATATGTTCTCCTTGGATTTCCACTGCCTTCACCCCAAAACTAGAAATTTCTTAAGGTTTCTATCAAGGTATTCCTACAATTTAGAGTTGTAGCACACCACTTTAAAACATATCCTGAAAAAAACTAACTAAATTGAAAAATAAAATAAAAACTCCTGATAACCCATGGAAACTTGAGATCCAACACAAGGAAGAGATATCCAAGAACTTCCCCAGACCTACCACTCGAGTTCTAATGGTCCTAACTATTTCCTATTATCATTTTCCAATTAAAAACCTACTCTGATAAAATTTTGTAGAGAACTAAGCTAAGATGACCTAAAATTTCACCCAAACTGACTTTTAACAGGGCCTATTGTACGTTCTCGATCACCTAGAGCTAGAGATAAGCATTAGGGTATAACGAGAGAACTCATGGGAATGATTTCACCTTCAATAAATCCAGTATCAATAAAAATCCAAATAGGGGACCTGATATGGGGTCTCATTACTTGTTTGAATGTGCCCAAATAAATAATCATAAACAAAAATAAGAATATCCAAACATTTTATAATGATAAACAATAAATAAATTCTTTCACAAAAAATTTTCCATACATGAAAATTGTTTTATAAAAATTTTACATTTAAAAAATAAGGGGATAAAAAATAAGTAGAAAATAAAAATGGTTCCTTAATAGGATGATATAACACATGACCCAAACTGGTCAAAATAAAATATGTGAAAAACCCAATATCTCTGTATGAATCTCAAGTCACCACTATAACTTGAAAAACACCCACTTACAATATGATTGTGTTAACTAACCAACCTAAAAGTCATAAACTAAGAACCTATAGAAAACATGAATACTGTATACCTAATGACATGAGTATGAAGGTTGTAATCCATGAGCTAGTAGTATTCCACAATGAGTCCATTCACATTCTATTTATAAATTAACCATGAATTATAGTTTTAAACTAAGGTATAATCAAATATTTTTTCAATTAATTTATATAAAAGAAAAAAAGTATACTACATATACTTTCTCAAAGAACACCATTTATAAAACATGTCATAAAGAGGTATTACCAAGGGAATTACATTTCAAAAACTATCCATTACCTTTAAAACAACTTGAATTTTAAAATAATAAAGTTTAAAAATTTTCCTTTAGAAACATCCTCCTTTGATACTAAATCCACACATGGTTTAAAAATATATTTATAAGGTAAATAATTTTCAAGTCTTGTATTAAAAAACCCCTTTCCCTTTTTAAATATCTAATATACACACCCAATATGGGTAAAGAATAAGGGAAAGAATAATGAAAAAATGTCTATAAGATACATAAATCAATTGAAATAACTATAAAAATCATATCACACCCCCATGATTTTCACTCATATAGAATCGAATTAAGTCCATAAACAAAAGTAGCAACTCATATGAAAAGATGATAAATAAGAATAACATAAAGTAAAAAACAATACAGAAACTCTTTAAGAACTAATGGCACATGTTTCTTGATATGTAAAGGTGGAACCAACTATCAACATGTTAATAGGGACACAACTTGTCTCCTAAATCTCCCTCACATTAGCCTCATCAGAGACACCCCCCATGTGCCATGTGTTACATTCAACTAAGGGTTACTAGCCATGGTATAATAATCAAATAGCAATGAAATGTCCCGAAACACCCACTTAGTAAACTAGGTTCTTCATGAAGTGGATAAATAAGTTAATTACCATCAATCTAACTTCATCATGTGATAAGAACAACACCCTAAGGCATGATGCATAGTAATTAAATAAACATAAACCCTCCATCACTCCACCTTATATAATGAACCTCAACCCAAACATATAAACATGAATCAGAATTCATATAAAAAATAATATTCCCATAATCATAAATAATGTTTTGTAATGATATTAACTAGGGTTTTAATGATAGTCAAATAATTTGAATCACATAAAGTTCCAAAAATTCATTCCCTTTTATACATAAAGATTAGATTATTTGGAAATACCCTTTTAGAACCCACCTGGCACCCAAATGAAACCCATGGGGGGAATCAACCATAACATTAAAGCACACACAAAATCTTAATTCGGAAATACTATTTCAAAATCACCTTTAAAAACAAGGTAAATTAAAAAAATTCACAAAAAAGTGTCAACATTACAAATAAATTAAAGGCTTCATAAAAGATAAAAAAACAAACAGGAATCACATAACCTTTAAATACATGAAGATTATTTCTTAAAATAAGAACCCCTTTTTAGAAAACCAAGGGAAACCCTTTGTAATCACGGGGAAACCTTCTACAAACAAGGATGTTTCTTTTGAAAAACATAGGAACCTATAAAATGATGAAACCCATTTTTAAACAAATAACACTTCACTTTATAAATTCTAATTAGTTCAAAACACTATGAAAAAATTATTTGTCTCATGAAAAACCATCCATTTCATTTTATCTAACACATTGCATGCATAAAAAACCCTTAAAAATAGAAGTGCCATTGAACCAAGAATTTAAACCCATTTTACCAAAGTAAAAACCAAAAAAACATGGAAAAACATTGATAACAAAAACTAGGTATCATATATATCACTAATTTAGTTCAAAAAACACTTTTAAAATTTCAAGAGATCAAGAAACTCTTTAAAAAATGGAAATAAAATGGAAACACCTACCGAAATTTATGAAAGTACTTTACCTTTGAAAAACACCATCTAAAAAAGCCTAAATAGATGTATCAAAATCTTTAAAAACTAAAATTTATAATTTAAAACTACCCTAACCATAAAAATCAGCCCACTATGGCCACTAAGGTTAGAGAAAATTAGAGAAAGAGGAATAAAACAAAGGACCAAAGAAGAGACCTTACCTTTTGATCTTAATGAAGAACCACAAAAGAATCACTATAAATGCACCTTATAAGATTTTGGAAGGAGGAATAAGTCCCTTGAGAGGTTCCTAGGTCGGGTAAAACAAAATGAGGTGGCTTCAGAAAGAAGCCCCAATTAAAAAGATATAAAAATAAAAAAGTAATCCAACCTGAGTAGGTCACACAGTTTTCTCACATGATTTATCAAACCATGCATTGACCTTGCATCTTCTACTACCTCCAAAACTCTTATATCACATAGTTTACCAATATGTGCACAAATTGTGTGATTGCCTCTATCAAAAAATATATATGTTACATGATTTACACACACTATTTCTTAAATCATGCACCTAGTTGTGTAGCCCTGGAAAATCTTAAAAACTTATAATTTTAACCCCATAACACACCAAACCGAAGGGATAAAATGAACATAAGATAAAAATAAAGAAATTGAAATTTTAGGGTGTCACGCATCTAAAATCTATCTTCCAAACAAAAATCTTTCTCATAACTTTTAAATTCTTGTGAGGCTAATACTCTTCATAAAATTTGTTTCAATCTTGAGTAAAAGTTAAAGCACTATTATCATAGGGTGTAGAAAAATAATATTTCTAAATTGTTTCCTAGTACAGAACATTGGCTGACCAAGGTCATCTCACTTGAGGAGCTTCACAATTGTCTGGTTACTAATTCTAATTTACCCAAACTATATTTTTTATTTTTATTATTTTATGAAACAATGATATTTTGGTATTTTGATTATTTTCTAAAATAATGAAAATATATAATGAATTAAAATTTATACTAAAATAACATGAAATTCTAAACAGAATGTGATTATAAATAAATAACTTATCCATTATGGTTTTTTTATGGGTTTCATCATTCTTCTTCTTATTGTTTAAATTTAGTTTTATAATTTAATTATGAAATCCCAATATTAAAATACTATTATTTTAATTAGTGATTGTGAAATATTTAATTACTATAGAAAACTAAATTTCACATACTATTATAATCAAGGTTGATGGAATACCTCAATCATGAATGTGACACCTTCCATAAACTGACTCCATCGTATACCGTTTCATCCACTGAATGACTCAACTCCATCATATGAAGAGATTGTGTCCAGTAGAAGGGAGGGAAAAGATATAAATAAAGGAATAGAAATGAGTTTTATTTTAGTGTCACGGTGGAAAATTACCACACCCGTTCACTTCACCCTTGTTCACCGTAAATATAAATAAAACATAGAATTTAAGTGACAAATTCAGAAAACATCACTTACCTCCCCCAGGCCAAGCCTCAGGTTAGCATCTCATTATCGGAAGTAATAGGTAACGATATAGAGAATAAAATAATTGAAAATAAATAAAAATTAAATAAAAGAGAATGAGTATGAGAGAAAGAAAAGAAAACAAATGAATTAATCACAAAAATAAAAATTGAAGAGGGAGAGAGAGGGAGATAAAGAGATGAATAAGAAAATTAAAATATATTAAACACATGAAATAATTAAATAGAATAAATGAATAAGGGAAGAAGAATAATAATGGATGAAAATGGGTAGAACACAATTTTTAATAGATGAATAGAATAATACAAGTGTTATTAAATAAAATAAAAGAAAACTAAAATAATAAAAATATAGAAGAATAAATATAAAACAAAGTAGCAGCAGCCTCTACCCCTCTAGCTATGAACTTCTATGTGGGTGTCTGATTCCCTTTGGTAGTGGACAAAAATTCCTTTTATTGGAAAATAATCATATTAGGACTCTCTTTAATTGAATCCCTGATCAAGGATTTCTATATATTTCAAAAATCATATTATCTTTTGAATATAAAGATTTGAATATCCCACTTTTGAACTTCTGAAAAATATATGGTTTTTTCTGAGATACAACATGGACCATAGGTGGTGCAAGGGAATTGCATGACTCCATGAATAGTGATGTAGACATGAGGTAGATATACATGGAAATGATAAGGTTAACATGACAGTGGTGGTAGTGATTGTATTCATTGAGCCGCCTAAGATATCTATCCTTCGAAGTGGCCGAATGAAATCTTTGTGGTGGTCATCCACAGCTCTAGAGGTGATCATGGGTGGTGTTACACCTTTTAGTAGTAAATTATTTGATCTCTATCTTCATGATGTGGTAGAAATGGAGTTCCCATCAAGTAAAAATGGTGGTGTATAAGGCCCCAACTTTAAACGTTACATAATATTGAGATAAGTCAATAATTTGACTTTAATTCACATCAAGTATTTTTTTAGGTTTAGATATTTATATAATTATGTAATAACTCATAAATAACAACTTAAATATTACAAGTTGATACTTCTACTCACTCTTCATTTTTTTTTCATAAAATAAAAACTTTTAAAAAGAAACACGGTTTCGTTTCATGTTTAAACAACAAAACTTTTCCTTGATCCCATCCTTGAGTCTCTTCTTATTTAAGTCCTATGAAAAATATTTCAAAACTTGGGATGAGCATAAAAATCTCAGTAAGGGATGCGCAATGAAGGAAAACTATTAGTCTTGGGAAAACATGTAAACCATGAATACTTTATCAAAAAGTAATCCTTTTCACCTTTACAAAGTAGTACTTACACTTCATTGAATATAATATCATTTCTTACCCTTTTTGTAATAAAAAATATTACCTTAATGTCCATATAAAGTAACATATAACATATAAAGGTATCTTGGGACATAAACATACTTAAATAGAATCACCATATTGTCGACTTCCACACATATCACTAAATGGGATAGCCATACGGTCAACTTCCATACGCAATGAATTAGAGGTTATAACATAACCACACATCCTTGGTTTCTCATAGAACCACCCATCTTTGGCTTATCATATAACCACCTATATTTGGTTTATCATGTAACCACCCATATAATGTCCAAGTACTATTATATAATCATAACACTTAAAAGATTGCAATTATAAATATTCCACTCATAATATTTTCAATCATAGAGAATCATTACAAGATATAATCAAACCATTATTAAAACCATTTTAAATCCCAAAATACCCAAAAAATTAATAATGTATTTCGTTTTAATTTTAAAAATATAAAGTCTTATAGAGGAATCCAAATATAAAATAATGGTTACGGCGGTGGGGAAGTCGTTGTCACTACATACATTAAAAACATTCCTTTTATCGTTTACTGAAATGCTTCATATAAAAAAGATTATCTTATAAAAATAATTGAATGAAATTAAAATTCCAAAGGTTTTTTATACACCATATAAAATAATAATATGTATATTATAAAAATATACCTTAATGAAAGGAGATTGAGACGAAGTACCTTACCTTGAGTCTGACTTGTCTCACACGTTCTTTATTTTCCTGAATAATAAACTTAAGTTAATTTCTATTTCATTAATAACCTTTTTTAACTTTATTATTCCTTTTATATCACTTATTACCATGCTATAAAATTACATAACTATTTTGGTTTAAATCAGATGTTTTTTTGATATTCGATACTTGTGTAAAAAATGAACTTGTTTTGATATAAATTGTCTATGTAGTCCAAATTCCATCATATCCAGAATAGTATTAACGATTTAAATATCATATATATCCAATATATATGTATTTAAAATAATACATAATATTTGGAGATAAGAAATGAAATACACCGTTCATGGAGATGATAGGCCGTACGTACGCATGAAAACTACTTTCATTTCTTTGTCATATTAAAAAAATAATAATAAAATTATATAAATGTATATTATAATACCAATATTATATTAATGTCATATATGTTTTATAGGTTTAATGAAACATTATTTTATAAATTCCATGTATAGAGGGAATAAGTCATATCACTTTGATGGGGCGGTAGTCCACACTTCTCAAATTAAATTATTGTATTTACACAACATAAAAAGCATAAAGGTATTTTCTAAATAAAAATTAAAGAATCCTAGATAAAATATAAATATAATATATATCATATTTAAAAATAGTTTCCATTTTAATGTCCACCATGAGAGGTGGTAGGGGAAAATTGAACAATCATCGTTTTGTGAGGCAGTAGTTCACCGTACATAGAAACGATATGTTCGTTACCCATTAAATAGAGGTGTGTGTTAGTGTAGATCAATAAATTAGCATAAAAAAATACTATTATATTTAGGATACTGGTGTTGTTATGTAATCATATAATAAGAAGAGTTTAGAGACTAGAGAATTGAAATGAAACTAAAAATCACGAGAGAAGGCGTTACCTCTTTATCGGGTAACTTATTTTGGTTTATACCAAAGGGATTCCCTGGAGGGATTTTTTCCCTAAGGGAGGATTCTAGGATGAGGGGATGGATTCTAGGAAGAGGTTTGGGTAGTTCTTGGACGAACCAAAGGGTTCTTAAAGTGTGATTATTAGGGAAGAGAGTGTACCTTTTTATAGGAGAGGGAAGAGGCACCCTTAGAAACTCTTAAATTTTTAAATTAAATTAATTTTTTTTAATTCAAAAGGAACCTACTTGAGATATGATAAATATAAGATTAAGATAGTTCTAAATCCTCTAATATAATAATTTTTATACATTTATTTATTTTATTTTAAAAATTATCTCTTTGGTTTACCCTGAGTTATTCTCTTTTAATTTTAATTGTGGTAACGATATTTTAATTATTAAGAGGATACTAATTTTACATCTGATATACTTCGTATTCATTGCGGTTTAGGGTTTTTTTAAAAGACATTAGTCATATAAATTTTTTCCTCTATAAATGAAAAGGATCATATCCTGAAGGTCTTTTTATGTGATTTACCCTATATGAGCAATCTGGATCAATCTAAGCCTTTAATAGAGCAGTGGAAGATGAAAGTCTTTATGGAACTTATATGTTCCAACTCTTAAGTTTTTACTTCATAGGGAAAATCTACGATGAATTTTAAATATTTAAGGAAGAATCAATTATAATTTCCTATCAAAATCAGATTCAAAACAATCTTATGGTGTACTATATTGATTATCATTTTATAAGGACAATCTTTTGGTTTTTACATCCTTACAACCCTGCTTGCACAAGCTTCATATGGGAAAAGGATGTGGAGGAATTTTAAGACACCTTGAACTTTTACTTCCTAGGGATATATTATGGAAACCGTGGAAGTAAACTTTATATACCATTGGGTTTTGGATATCCAACTAGAATTAGGGAAAGGGAAGATGAAAACTAGAGGTAATTAATGTAAACAAATTGCGACGATGCAATTAAAATAAGGGGGGAGAATGTAACACCCCATGTTTATAGTTGAGATTTATGTATTATGTATGTTAAATAAATTAAATAAATAAATAATTTTTTTAATGAAAAGATAAAAATAGTAAATATTTTATTTCTCTATCACCAATACATCACTCCATACAAGAATTAACCCCTCAAACCCACTGAAATCAACAATAAAACAACTAGAATACCACCAAGAAACACAACAATTATGGGGTAAATTTTCATTAATTGGACACTTAATAAACCTATAGTCCTTATCATAGAGAATTTTTTTTAAAATATTTATAGGATTTTTAAATAATTTAATAAATTATTATTTTTATAAAACATCAATTATTTCATTTTTTACTCTATTCATTTTATAGAATTTAAATAAAATCAAAACATAGAGATAACATAAATAACAATTTAATAGTATTATTACATGTCATATTCACCTAGAAAAACCGTGGATTACATAAATTATGTCAAATAATATTTATTTTAATATCTATAATATCATTTATTTGATTTTTTCATAAATAAAGCAATCACTACATTATCATTGTGTCATAATTAAATTTAATTATTTAATGTCTAAAAATTATAAATAAAATACCATTATGTAGATTTTTTTTTAGATTTATAATTAGTAATTATAGTCAAAGAGATCAATTATATAAACCCGTATTAAAATTGTTTTAGTATGAAGACATATGTTTATAATATATTTTCATTTACTTTAAATTAAAAGTTATAAGAATCATAATCACACCCAAGTTGCTTCCAAAGGCCAAATTTTCATCCTAAGGGTTTTTTGGTTGGCCATATCTCATAAAATAGGATAATTACAAGTTTTAGGGTATTTTTATATTATTATGATATTATTTTTACCCTTATTTACCTAATTTACCCTTTAACTGTAGTAAATAAAAATAATTACTAAAGTTACTATTCATAATATCCAAAATAAAAGGGACATATTTACATAATTTAGAACTAATGATTCCAAAAATGGAATCCATTCTTCCAAATTGAAAACCGAGAAGTTATAGTAATTAATTTAAAATTAATTCCCATTGTCAAAATGAGAAAACAAGTTTTTCAAAAGTAAAAACCATCAAAAGATTGATATGTGTTTATAACAAATTTCAAAGTGAAATAACTTAAAATGACCAAAATTGGATTAAATGATAAAAACATAATCTAAATATAATTTAAAACCAATTTAAAAGATAATATATCAATACAAATAAATTAGACAAAAAGAGAGTTTTGAATTAAATTGCAGTATTTTTCACTATTCATTAAAATATGAATTTTATTAGACAAATACCAAAATTTCAACCAAAGTAAATCTTGTTGTCCCACTTCTAAATAAGAAGTTTATTTTTTCAAATAGAATATATAAAAGTGTAAAAAACTAGATTTAAAAAGGGTTTTCCATCAAAAGGTGGAAAAACAACCTTTTAAAAATATTAGAGTATTTTATACTTAAAATTAGATTTATTCTCGTTTTAAGCCTCTAAAATTTATTTGACGAATGAAAGAAATTTAAAAAAAATGTTTAAACGTAATATATTTAGTTATTTTGATTCCTACTAATACAATAACTAAGCATTTACTACCATTTAAAATAATAATATTAATAATGTATTATTTTTTGGTATAACTCAATCTTGTTTGCAACAAACGATTTCGGAGAAATCCATTGTTGCGTTTCAGGTATGCTATCAAACCAAGCATCCCATTTAATATAAAATTAATATCATATTCATAAATATTAATATATATGAAAATGTATTATTATATTAATACCTGGGATGTTACATCCTTCCCCACTTTTGGAAATTGTGTCACTGTAATTTTATTCACTTATAAAATAAGAGAGGGTATTTCTCCTTCATAAAATTTTCAGATTTCCGTGTTGCCTCTTCAACCATATGGTTTTTCCAAAAAACTTAAACTGAAAAATAAACTTATTTCACAACACTTTCTCTCTGCAGTTAAGAATATGGACTAACTGTTCCTCATAATAAATATTCTCTTCCAACTGAACTACTTCTGGACTCAAACATGAGATGAATCCAGAATATACTTTCTTAACATTGAAACATAAAAAACATTGTATACCGAGGATTAACTTAGTGGTAGATCCACTTGGTTGGAAACTAAACCAAATTTCTCCAATATTTCATAGGGTCTAATGAACCTCAAACTTAGCTTCCTTTTCTTACTAAAACACATCACACTTTTCCATGGAGATAAGTTTAGAAAGACATGATCACCTACCTCAAAAGAGATGTTATTCCACCAGTTATTCGCATAATGTTTCTGCCTGCTCTGACTTGTCCTCAAATTATTCTAAATCAACTAAAATTTTTCTACCATCTCTTCTACCAATTCTGATCCCATAAAATTTCTTTCACATACTTCATCCCAAAGAGTTGGAGTTCGACACCGATTTCCATATAATGCCTCAAATGGCGCCATCTGTATATTAGAATGAAAACTATTTTCATAATAAAACTCAACCAAATAAAGATATTGATCCCAAATCCCCTGGTAATATATTGAGCATACACATAGTATATCCTATAAGGTATGAATTGTTCATTCCAAATACCCATCTGATTGACGATGAAAAGCTTTAATGAAATTTAATTTAGTACCCAATGACTTCTAAAGGCCTTTCCAAAAGTTTAAGTGAACCTCAGATCATGATCAGATACAATAGAGAGGGGTACTCCATGTAACCTAACTATCTATTTAATATACAACCATGAAAGTTTATTTAGAGACATAATATCTCAAATAGGAAGAAAATGAGAAGATTTAGTCAATCAATCAATAATAACTCAGATCACATTATTACCTTGAGAAGTATTTGCTAATCTCACTACAAAATCTATAGATATAGTTTCAGATTACCACTCTGGCACTAGAAAATGATGAAGCGCCCCTTTTTGTAACTATCATTCTGATTTAACCTGTTTACAAATCAAACATCTTAGGGTAAAGTTAGTAATATCTCTTTTTATTCCATATCACCAGTAATACTCCTAAAGATATTTATATATCTTAGTACTACTAAGATGAATTGAAAACAGAGAACTATGAACTTCAAAAAACAACTCTTTCTTCAACTATGAATCACAAGGCACATATAATATCTTCCCAAACCTCAAAACACAGTATTTATCAATGTTAAATTCAGGTAACCTACCCTTCTGAACCTATTCTACATTTTTCTACAACTCACTGTATTTCTCCTATTCTTTATTACTTTTATCACATAGAGATGATTTCACTGACACCTGAAACCAAATAGAGGAATTTTATACACCAAAAACTTCCAAGGAAATTTTTTTCAAAACATTAATCAAAGAATCTCATTCCAAATGTATCATGGTTAATGTACCATTACTCTTTTAACTCAAAGAATCAACCACTTTATTTTCTTTTATTGGATGGTAATGAATCGTACAATCATAATTCTTGATTAATTCTATCCATATTCTCTATATCATGTTCAATTATTTTGGAGTGAATATATACTTCAAACTTTTGTGATCAGTATATATTTCAAACTTTAATCTATAGAAAATGATGCTTCTAAATTTTAATGAAAAAATAACAATAGATAATTCTAAATCACGTATAGGGCAATTTAACTCATGTGGTTTCAATTGACGTGAAGCATAAGAAATTACCTAATCATTTTGTATTAGGACACAACCAAATCCTTTCAATGAATCATCATTGTAGATAAAAAACTCACCATTCCTAGAAGGCATAGCCAAAACTGGAGCATTTACCAATATTTTTTTCAATTCTTGAAAATAATCATCACATTATTTTGTCTATATAAACTTAACCCCTTATATGTTAACTTAGTTAGTGGTCAAGATAAATAAGAAAAGTTTTAAAAAAACTTTTTTAATAACCCACTAATCCAAGAAAACTACAAATCTATGTGATATTGGTAGGTCTTGGCCACTATTTAACAAATTTTTTTAGAAGGGTCAACAATTATTCAATATTTATAAACAATATAAAAAATGAATGAAATTTATTTCAACAAATATTCAATCTTAATAAACTTTCCATATAGTTTCTTTTCTTTTATGGTTTTCTAAAATATCCTTAAGTGAATTTTATGTTCCTCCTAACTTTTAGAATATACCAAAATATCATCTATAAACACAACCAAAAACTGATCCAGAAACTAATGAAAGACCACATTAATGAGATTTATAAATATAGTGTGTGTATTAGATAACCCAAAGGGCATAACTACAAACTCATAATTCTTATATCTTATTTAGAATGCTATCTTTGGAATGTCATCCTCTTTTAACTTCAGCTGATAGTACGCAGACCTTAAATCAATATTCAAAAAATATTAAGCTCCTTGAAGTTGATCAAAAAAATAATTCATATGAGGAAAATGATATTTGTTCTTAATAATGATGTTATTAAAGGCTCTGTAATCAATAAAAAGTATCATATAACCATCTTTATATGTCACAAATAAAACAGGAGCACCCCATGGTGAAGTGCTAGGTCGAATGAAACCTTTATCAAGAAATTCTTAAACCTTTTATTTTCAATTAAAATAATTAAAATTGATCCATTTGATAAGAGGGTTTAGAAATAGTATTAGCATCAGGCACTAAATAAATGGTAAATTCAACATCCCAATCAGGAACAATACTAGACAATTCATCAAGAAAACATCTTTAATTTCATTCACTACTGGAATGTCACTAATCAAAACTGTTTCTTTCTTTTCAACAACATGAGCTTGATAACTTTCACTGGAATATTTAATCAATATATCGACTTCTTGGTATGGTATAAAAGTTATAAAATAATTGAATAAAACTTTCTTTGCTTCACAATGTATTTTAGCATGATAATACGAAAACTAATCCATACCCAAAGTGATATCAAATTCCACTATGGGAAGTTCAACTAGATTTGTAGGAAAGGATATCCCACTAATTATAAAAAGAATATTACTATAAATCTTGGTTTTATTAATACTTCCACTTGGAGTTTTTACCAAAAGTTCTATATCACATTCATGAGTTGTTATTTCCAATTTACTAGCAAATATCTCAGAAATGAAAGAATGTGAAGATCCATAGTCAAATAGAGTATTGGAGTATTTTGAAAAAACATCTAACATACCTATCACCATTTCATTTGATGGTCCAACATCAATCGTAGTAGTATCCAATGATTTATCCATGCCCTTCTGCTTTTGATATTGCTGGTTTCTACCTTGGGTAATCCACTTTGGACACACACTAGCATAATTCCCTAACTAATTGTAACTAAAACATCTTATCATTGGTTTTTCATTTCTTTCCTGATCATATTCCTTATAGTTATGAGAAATATGACCAGTATTACCACATCAGATGCACTTTATGGACTTTGAGAGACATTATCGAGGATGCTTTTTACCATACTTCTCACAAGTAAGAAATTTGGTTTTCTTACCTCCAGACTTCATTGATGAATGATTTCCCATTTCCTTCCAACTGGATTGCTTCTTTTCTCTCTCTCATGGAACACATGATCATCAAAAAACTCAATTTTTACCTTCTCATCACATCAGTAAATTTTCTCATATCTTTTGAACTCACGAGAAGCTAATGCCCTTCAATATTTCAGCTTTAATCTTTAGTAAAACCAATTTATCTTACTATAAATGTCCTGGATAAAATTTGGAATGTACCTTGACAGACAGGTGAATTTTCCTTCATATAAATCCATAAAATATTTCTCATTTTATCTTAATTCCTAGAATTGATTTTCTATCCTAAGTCAAACATCCTTAGGAAAATATTTCTCAAGAAAGATGTTCTTAAATTAATCCCATTCTATAGTGTCAATCTATTCACTTTCTCTGATATTTTTAACCATTGACCACCACTGATTAGCTTCACCTTCAAAATTATAAACAATAAGATTAAACTTTTGATTGTATGAATACCCCATTACATAAAAAATCTTTTCTAGTGCTTTAATCCACCATGCATCTTTCATAGGGTCAGATGATCCTTTGAATGATTGGAGACGTTGCCTCATGAAATGATCCACTACTAACATATGCCTCTACATTTGATCTGGTTCATCTCTTACATGGACACCTCCACCATTTATTTCCCGAGTCAATTGAGGCATCATTGCAAAAAATTGTTCAGTTCTGATTTTGACTATCACATGATGCTGATTTGGAGGTTTTTTTTCCTCTATATGTCATCCTAGCATAGCTACCCCGTTTCCTCTGTGGAAAACCATTTGGAACAGACATATATTAGACGGAGAAATATAGTAGTATTCAAATTCTAAATCATTTCAATTAGACCATAAATTAAAAACCATTTATGGATATTCTATTAACAATATCCCAACCCCTAAAGTTATCTAAACCGACCTATGATACCAACTATAAGGCCCCGAACTTAAACATTACGTAATCTTGAGATAAGTCAATAATTTTAATTTAATTCACACTGATGATATTTTCAGGTTTAGATATATAGATAATTAGGTCATAAATCATACATAGAAACTAAAATATTATAAGTAGACACTTATACTTACTATTCATTTTTTTCATAAAACAATTTTTTTAAAAAGAAACATGGATTCATTTCATGTTTAAATAGCATAACTTTTACTTGGTCCCATAGTTGACTCTATTATTATTTAAGTCTGATGAAAAACATTTAAAAACATGGGATGAGAATAAAAATATTAGTAAGGGATACACAAAGAAGGAAAACTTTTATTCTTGGGAAAACATGTAAACCATGAATACTTTATCAAAAAGTAATCCTTTTCACCTTTAAGAAGTAGTAATTACACTTCACTAAATATAATCTCATTGGTTAACTTTTTGGTAATAAAAATATTACCTTAAAACCCATATAAAGTTACATATAACATATAAAGGTAACTTATGACATAAACATACTTAAATTAAATAACCATACAGTTGACTTCCATACATATCACTAAAAGTAATAGCCATAAAACTGACTTCCATACCCAATGCATTGGAGTTTATAATGTAACCACCCATCCTTGGTTTATCATAGAACAACCCATATTTGGTTTATCATGTAACCACCTATCTTTTGTTTATCACATAACCACCCTTCAAATGTCCAAGTACCATTATATAATCATAACATATAAAAGATTTCAATTGTCATCATTTTGATCATAAAATTTACAATAACAAGGAATCATTAAAAGATATAATAAAACCATTATTGTAACCATTTTCAATACCAAAATACCCAAAAATGGAATAAATAATTTCTTTTTACCTTTAAAAATATTAAGGCTTATAGAGGAATCCAAATATCTAATAATGGTTATGGTGGTAGAAAATTCGTTGCCGCTGTATACGTTAAGAACATTCCTTTTGTCATTTTATAAAACACTTCATATAAAAAAGATCCCCTTTTAAAAACCATTGAATGAAATTAAAATTAAAATGTTTGTTTATACATCATATAAAATAAGGCGGTGTATATTATCAAATATTCCTCAATGAAGGGAAATTGAGATGAAGTCCCTTACCTTATGTCTGACTTGTCTCATACGCTATTTATTTTCCTGAATAATAAACTTAGTTTATTTATAATTGATTTAGAACCTTTTTCAAGTTTATTATTCCTTTTATTTTACATATTATCATGTTATAAAAATTACATAACTATTTTGGTTGATATCAGACGTTTTGTCGATATTTAGTACTTGAGTAAAAAATGAACTTTTTTTGATGTATAATTGTCTATGTGGTCAAAATTCCATCATCTAAAAAATAGTATTCATGATTTAAATATCATATATATCCATTATATATATATTTTGAATAATCCATAATATTTTTAATAGGGAAAAAAATACATCATTCCTGGCAATAGTAGGTCGTACGTACGCATAAACGCTACTATCATTTCTTTGTAAAATTAAAAGAATAATAATTAAATTATATAAATTTAAATTATAATAACATTATTTTATTAATATCATATATGTAACATAGTTTTAATGAAACCATCCTTTATACATTCCATGTACAGCGGGAATGAGTCATATCGCTTTGAGGGGGCGGTAGTGTACACTTCCTCAAACGAAATTATCTTATTTATACAACATGGAAAGCATAAAGTTATGATATAAATAAAAAATATAGATGCATAGATACTATATAAATAAAATTTATATCATATTTATAAATATTCTCCATTATAATGGTCACTATGAGAGGTGGTAGGGGAAAATTGAACAATCATCATTTTGTGAGGCAGTAGTTTTCCCTACATAGAAACAGTATGTTCATTACCCATTAAATGGAGGTGTGTGTAAGTGTTGATAAATATATTAGCATAAAAAATCATAGTATATTTAGCATAATAGTTTTTTTATGTAATTATATAATAAAAGTTTAGGGAGTTTATAATGGAAATGAAATTAAAAAGCACGAGAGATGGCGTTACCTCTTAATCAGGTAACTTCTTTTGGTTTATACCAAAAGGCTTCCTTGGGAGGATATATACCCTAAGGGATGCTTATAGGATGAGGGTAGGGATTTTATTAAAAGGATAGGTTAGGGATTGGCTGAACCAAAGGGTTATTGAGAGTTGATTATTAGAGAAGAGAGGGTAACTTTTATAGGAGAGGGAAGAGACACCCTTAGAAACTCTTAAATTATTAAATTAATATACATTAATTTTTAAATTAAAAAGGATAAAACTTGATATATGTCGAAGATAAGATAATTATAGTTATAAATGATCTCATCCAATAATATTTAGATATTTATTTATTTTATTTTAAACCTTATCTTTTCAGTTTACCCTTAATTATTCTCTTTTAATTTTAATTATGGTAACAACATTTTAATTATCAAGAGGATATTAATTTTACTTATATGGGGTCAATTTCCCATAATTGTAAACATAATGAACTTTTAGAACATATTATAGCCACTTTTTTATTTTAATGTATTTTTAGGTTTTTTAAATAATTTAATAAATTACTATTTTTATAATAATAAATTATGTCAATTTTTACACTATTCATTTTGTTGAATTTAAATAAAATCTAAAAAGAGAGATAAATTCAAAAAACCCATTTAATAGTATTATAACATGTCATATTAACCTATAAAAATCTTTTATGACATAAATTATGTCAAATAATATTTATTTTAATATTTGTAATATCATTTATTTGATTCTTTCATTAATAAAGCAATCACTACATCATCATTGTGTCATAATTAAATTTAATTATTTAATGTTTAAAAATTATAAATAAAATACAATGATGTAGGGAATATCTCATAAAATAGGATTATGACAAATTTTAGGGTATTTTTATAATATTATAATATTATTTTTACCCTTATTACATGATTTACCCTTTAACCGTGGTAAATAAAAATAATTACTAAAGTTACTATTCACCATGTCTAAAAATAAAAGAGAGTTATTTACATAATTTAGACCATATGATTACAAATATGAAATAAATTTTTCTAAATTCAAAACACATAAGTTGTAGTAATTAATTTAAAATTAATTCCAATTGTCAAAATGATAAAATGAATTTTTTAAAAGTAAAAACCATCGTAAGATTTACATGTGTTTGTATCAAATTTAAATGTAAAATCACTTCCAATGAAAAAAATTGGATTAAATGATAAAACAAATAATCTAAATATTATTTAAAACCAATTAAAAAGATAATCTATCAATATAAATAAATTATATGAAAAGATAGTTTTGAATTAAAATGCAGCATTTTTCACTATTCATTAAAATACGAATTTTATCAGAAAATACAAAAATTTAAACCAAAGTAAATTTTGATATCCCTATTCTAAAGAATAAGTTTATTTTGTTAAATAAAACATATAAAAGCAGAAAAAATAGATTTTAAAAGGTTTCTTCATCAAAAGGTGGAAAAAATGACCTTTTAAAAAATGAGAGTATTTTATGCTTAAAATTGGATTTATTCTCATTTTAAGCCTCTAAAATTTATTCAATGAATATAAAAATATTTAGAAAATGTGTAAACAAAATATAGTAAGTTCTGTTCATTCCCATCAATACATCGTAAGATTTCGGAGAAACTCGTTGTTTCGTGTCAGGTACGCTATTAGAAAATACATCCCCTTTAACATAAAATTAATATCTTATTTATAAATATTAATAGATATGAAAATGTATTATTCTATCAATACCTATAATGTTACATGGTGGACCGATGTAGAGCAGAAACATAGTGGAAAAAAATCTAAGTGGTTGCTTGATAAAATTAGGTGGCAAGGCTCCATTTGAATAAAATATCAATAGTAACCACAGGTTCCATCCCACATCATAAGTATAGTTGATCTTTATGATCATTTATTAGTCAATGTATGGTAGTTCAGATCAGTGAAGTGAGTTAGGGGCCATATGACCCATGTTGTCACTATGGACCACCCCATCCTGACGATCTTAGACTCTTGTCACCTCATAGATATACCCCATGGGCTAGCACACTCAATCCTCAGTCCAGCTCTCCTCCCCATGGGATCCACCCCACAGGCCACTATATGGGCCTGATCCCATGTGCAGCCATACTAGCTTAAGCAGACCCTTTAAGTGGTGGCCTAAACGGATGGCCCATCTAGGCTGGCTATGTGGCGGGATACCAATGGTTGATGGGCTTTCCTAGCCTAACAAATTTTTTAGATAACACATGGAAAATAAGACATAGAAAATTTAAATCACTTTACAATAATAATATTAAAAATATTAAAAATAATATTTAATAAGATAAGTAAGTGAAAAGAAGTATTTAAAACCATTTTAATTTTTTAATTATAAATACCCATATATTATTAAAACATTGAAATAAATGAAATTATTCATTGAAAATCATTTAAAATCATTTCAAATTTCTTAGAAATATGCATAAAAATGAATGTGTCAAATACCCCCACACTTAAACCATTATTGTTCTCAAGCATTAAATTTCAACATATAATTCAAAGGGCACCAATGTTACAATTATTCCAATATTAAAGCTATAAAATAAAATGATTATTAATTTTAAATAAAAATTTAAAAAATACACATAAAATATTAATTTAATTTCTCAATTTTCAAAGAAACAATAAAATCAAGTATTTTACTTTTTCCCTTTTAAAATTGGTGCAACATATCCTTTAATTAATTCAAGTTCATCATTTCATTATTATTAAACATTTCAAATAATTATTTACCACTCATTTGAATCTTTTCACTCATCACTCTTGATAAAATTGAAATAGAGTTATGATTATATCATGAGAACGTGATCTTTATACATAGGATTGTAAAGGAACTTTTTTATCCACTTTGTAAGGAAAAAAGACCCAAAATTCATGAAGACTTTTCAGTCAAGTTTCTAATGAATCTATGGTTAAAGTTGGATGGATTTGATGTTCAAAAATTTAAGGTTCAAGGTGGAGGTTTATCTTTAATGTATAATAAATGATATCAAAATAATTTTTAATGAAATTATACCCTTCAAAATGAGACAACTCCCACTTTCCCCAAACTCAAAGTAAGGTCATGGTTAAAGTAAGCATACTGAAATATTTGTGCACCCTCTTGAATTTTATCTATTTTTTTTCCAAAATAATTTCTTTAATTTTTTTTAATTTTTCAAAATTTATTATTATAATTAATTTCACATCCTCCACCTAACCACATATGATAAAAAATCAACAGTCTAGTAATGGTGATTTTTTATTCTTCCAAGTCAAAATCCATTTTTTTTATTTTTTTATTCAATTGGTGAAAAAAATAGAGTAAAATTAATGAACAAAAAAACTTTCTCAATACCCACAATTAACATCCTCACACATTTTACTTACAATATATTTAATGCATTTTACATGAATTCCCTTACCTACACACTTCAATGTAAAAATATCATGAATATACTAAGAGGAGGGTAGGAATGTATAAGAATGGATTAGAACATGGATAATCACTAATAAGGTATTTCATGGTCACTATGGGTTAAACAAGGATTGATGTAAAGTTTTTCTTAGGGAGAAGGGATTTTAAAAATATGCATCAATCATTTTAAATGTATTTTTGAACAATCTTAGTTTTAATATGTTTCAATGAAAGTTCTGGTAGGTGGAATGTTCCAAGATAACTAGAGAAATATTCTCAAGATAAAATAATAAGTACTTGGTCTAGAAATACTCTCAGGAATGGAACATTTTATTTTGGAAAATTACTCATTGGCATGAATGGTAATAAAAAATCAATTCACATAAATTTCAAAAATTAAAAGTGTAAAAAATTTTTTAGGGAAATTTAATTTACATGAATCAAAAAATTCCCTCAAATAATGAGTCTTTATTTCAATATCCATTATTAATTTTAATCATTAAATTCTAAATATTACTCATTCAATATTATTATCATTTACATTTAAAAGATGGTATCATGGGATTTCTAAGAAACTCATGTCACCTAGATAAGTTAAGAAAAGCATAAATTCAAAGCATGGGAACATAATTTTAAGTTTTTTAGGCTCAAATCAGTAATCTTAGAAAAATGTAGGGAGTTTAAAAGGTAAAAATAACACTAAAATACATTTTTAAATGAATCTTTTGACCCCATCCTTTAAATTTTTCCGGGAGGATGCCTTGTTCTATCATGGCACTAAAAAAGTGAATCATTCAATTAAAACAAAAGGATCATGACATTATAGATAAAAAATAATAGAAGGAGTGGGATCCATGATAAAATATTTCTAATAATAAAATTTAAATTTGAAGAAATAAATAAAAGATAAATATCATTATGATCCCCTAAGTGGGCCCTGGTTTTTTACTGCCTCAATAAGCATAAAACTAGCTATTATCCATAATCTAATGGTGGGTATATCTTCTTAGATTTGAACCTCCACATGTGGATTTTACCAGATTTTACTTCTTCCTTATTGGTGAGGAATGATCCATGGATTTAGTATACTAGTTCCATCCCTTTCAAAATTAGGTATAGCTTACATGGTGGGGGTAGGATGAAGTCTAGATCATCCTCATTATTTAGTTTCTACTTGTGAAACCTTCTATTTATTTTACAGTGCTAACTCAATGTGGGATGTATGATTTACAAATTCAAAGGGATAATGAGAAGGTAAATTTACTCAAACAAAATTTAAACATGAATATTAAAAAGTATTATCCCTTTCATAATGAATAGCCTAGTTATTGATTTAATCAAGATCAAATACTTATAATTATTCTTGGGCTTCCTCTAATGAATGTTCATCAAAATCAGGGAGCTCCATGTGTTCCTCAATAGATGTAGGTGTTGTTTATTCATCTTCTTATAAGGAATAACAAGTATTGGATGGATTTAAAAATTAAAAACAATAAAGAGATATACTAAAATTATATTGAATAGAATTATAAAATAAAGAGTTGAAAATAAGATAATATCCCTAAGTTGGTTCTAATTCAATCTATTTTTCAATGATGAGTGCCTCTTGGAGTTGGATCCTAGTGGATGGGGATAGGAATTTGGTATCCTCTATATTTTATTTAAATTCCACAACTTAGGTGGTGTCTTCTTCCATAGATAGATAGATATTCAATAGTGCTGGCTCTTCTAATTTTTAGGTATTGGGGATATCAAGTTGCACCTCACACTCATTCCAAAATTCATCTAGATCCTATTTATCTCCCATATGTAGCTTAGTAGGAAATTCTGCCACATCATGAATCCAATAAAGCTATTTTTGGTCAATTTTGATATGATCCTTCAGATGGTTGGGATATGAATACTCCTCAAGCTTAGCCACACCTTCTTGAATTTCTTCAGTATAATTGGAAAGTTCTAGTGGCACTACCACCTTGTACTTTAGTATTTGATAATCAATCTTTTATTCATCAATAATATCTTCCAACTCTTGAAATAAAAATATTATGTCATGCCAATTTAACATATTATTGGCTAGGTTAGTTAGTTCATCGAGCCTTTATAGGGGATACTTTTCTACATTGTGTATCACTTTCTTTTGATCCTACACCCCTGAGTAACTATTCTATGTATTGAAAAAATGATTGTTTAAAAAAATTATGGGAAAAAGATTTTTTATTTTGTTTTTTAAGAAATAAAAACTATCTACTAAGTGAAAAAGAAAATGAAAATAAACAATAATTGGACCCCTAACAATAGTGTTAGTTTTTATGGAACATCTGTTACAGGGTGTGAAAAAAGAAAATTTCTAAATTGTTACCTAGTATAGTATAATGGCTAACCAAGGTCATCTCACTTAAAGAGTTTCACAATTGTCTACTTAATATTCTAATTCACCTAAAATTCTTTTTTTTATTATTTAATGAAAATAATAATATTTTTATGTTTTGATTATTTTATAAAATAATGAAAAAGACACATAGAATGATAATTTAAACTAAAATAACATGAAATGATAAATATAATGTGATTATAAAGAAACAACTTGGCCTTTGTGATTTGGTTTATGGGCCCTATCATTATTATTATTGTTTAAATTTAGTTTTATCATTTAATTATGAAATCTCAATCTTAAACTACTATCCTTTTATTTACTAATTGTTAAATATTGAATGACTATAGAAACCTAAATTCCACCTCCTTTATAATAAAGGTTGATAGCACACATAAATAGAGAACGTGACACCTTCCAGGACCTGACTCCATCATATTCCGTTTCATCCACTAAACTTACCATCTCCATCATATAAAGATATTATGCCTAATATAAGGGAGGGGTAAGATTTAAATAAAATCATAGAAATGATTTTGAGTTTTGTGCTGTGGTGTAAAATCTCCACACCCATGAGCTTCACCCTTGATCACCACAAATAAAAATAAAACATATAATTTAAATACATAATTCTAAAAACACCACTTACCTCCCCTAGGAAAATCCTCGGGTTAGCCTCCTATTATTGGGAGTAAGAGGTAATGGTGGAGAGAAGAGAAGAAGATAAAAAAATAAAGAATAAAATAAAAGAGAATGAGGATGAGAGAAAGAAAATAAAATAAACACGTGAATCAAAAAAATAAAAATAGAAAAAGAAGAGAGAAAGAGAGAGAAAGAGAGAATAATAATAAAATTAAAATAGAATAAAAACATGAAATAATAATATAGAATAAAAGAAGAATACTCGAAGAAGAATAAGAATGGATGAAAATGGGTGGAACACAACTGTTAACAGATGAATAGAATAATGCATGTGTTATTAAATAAAATAAAATAAAAGAAAACTAAAATAATCAAAACATAGAAGAATAAATCTAAAACAAAGCACCAACAGTCTCTTACCCTTCAGCAGTGGCCTCCTCCATAGGTGTCAAATCTCTATTGATAGTGGAAAAGTCTTCCTTATACAAGAAAATTATCATCATTATAATCTCTTTACTTGAATATCCAATGAAGGATTTCAATATATTTCAAAAATTAGATTATCATTTGAATATGAATATTTGAATATCCTAATTTTAAACTTCTAAAAATATTAGGATTTCCCAAGCTTCAGTGTGGAACAATGGTAGTGCAAGTAAATTATATCCCTCTATGCATGGTGATGCGTACATGATTTGGTTTTTCATGGTAGTGGTGAGTGTAGTGCGGCAGTGGCAGCAATGACAGTCTTTATTAGGTCGTTAGAGACATCTGACCTTCAAAGTGGACAGATGAAACCTTTATGGTGGTTGTACACAACTCCAAAGATGATCTTGGGTGGTGGAAGGCCATTTTAGTTCTGGATGAGTCAAGATCAATCTTTGTACGATGGTAGTAATGGAGTTTCCAGTGAGTTGTAGCGGTAGTAGACCAATGTCAAGTGGTGGTACAATGGAGGAGTTAAGAATCAGGAAAATCCAAGAAGTGGCATGAAAAAAATAGGCAGGGTGATGTCGTTTGAATAAAATATCAACAATAACCATGGTTTCCATCCCACATTGGAAGTGAGGCCAAGATTCTTTCTTATTTATTAGTCAAGGTGTGGTAACTCGACTCAGTGATGTTAGTCGGGGGCCGGAGGACCCCCACTGCCACCATAGATCACCTCATCCCAATGAGATTATCCTCCCATCGCCTCACAGATATGACTCGTGGGCTGATGCACCCAAGCCTCAACTCAAAACTCCCACCCGCATGATCCTCCCCATAGGCCGTCGCACATGCCTGATCACCCGTGTGACCTTGCTGGCTTAAGAAGGCCCTCCCGGTGGTAGCCTATCCAACTGACCCTTCCGAGATGGATATGTAGCGGGATACCACTAGTTGATGGGATAACCTATCTTGGCTTATTTTTTAGATAAAAATTGAAAAATAAAATATATAAAATTTAAATCATTTAATAAAAATAACATTCAAAACTTTAAAAAATAATCTTTAATAAGATAAGTAAGTGAAAACCGATATTTAAATCCATTTTAATTATTTTATTATAAACCCCCATATATTATTAAAACATTGAAATACATGGAATTATTCATTAAAAATATTTTAAAATATTTAAAATAATTAAAAATTTATGAAAAATATTCCTTAAAAATGAGTGTAAAAAATCTATTAGTTTTACTATCAAGGTCTTAAATATAATTCAATGTGTACTTGGAAAATGTTGTAAAATTTTCTTCATACATGACTATTGAATCCCCCTCCTTTTGCCTCAATTATTTGAAGTGTTTCTCCATTCCAAGTTTATCAACCTTAGGGAAATATTTTTATTGGAAAATATTCTTAAATGTATCTTATTATGTGGCATTAAGATCATATCTCTCTCTAGCATTCTTAACCAATGAAAACCACTGATCAACTTTACCTTTAAAACAATAAATAACAAGGGTTACTTTTTGATGTTCTAAATGTCCCATGACTTTGAATATCCTTTTCAGAGCATTGATCCATCCTTCAACTACCATTGGTTTTGAGGTTCAATCAAAATCCAGAGGGTGTTATTTCATGAAATTATCTTCAATGGACATATTCTATTTTAGTAAAGCTAGCTTCTCTATAACATGGATGCCACCACGATTTATAGCAGGAGTCAACTAAGAAATCACTATAGAAAACTACTTAGTTCCTATTCCAACTATTTAAGACTACTGATTTACATGGATATTCTCCTCTTGATACCTTCATATATCATCTTCACAATTTCCTATGTATAAAACCATTCTAAAAAATCATAGATTAGGTGAAGCAACATGGTAGTCTTAAAATTATATATCATGAAAACCTAACCATAAAGTAGAATATATCAAGGATATTCTATTAATATTATCATAACCTCAAAAGTTATACAAGCCTTTCCTTTAATACTAACTATAAGGGATTGACCTTAAAACATTGTATAATATTACTTTTTTAGAAAAGCATTCATTTTCTTACATTACCAAAGAACATTTAGGTTTAATATTTTAGAGAATTAAATAATCCAAATTGCATAACAAACCAACATATTACAAATTGGAAACTTTTAATCAGTATCCATTTTTTCCACAATATAAAACTTTTAAAATGAAACTCATTTTCTTTTTATGAAAAATCTTCATGAATTTCAACATAATTTCTTATTTGTTCCTACTCATCCTTAAACCCTTTGAAAAATATTTAAAATATGGGATGAGAAAAAAAATATCAGTAAGGGATAGAAAATATATAAATCTATTAGTCTAATGGAAAATAAGAAAACCCATAAAAGTTTTACCTTTTACATATGATTCAATGAGAAAATTAAATAAATCATATCCACATAGAGAAAACACTTTTTTTCTCAAAAATCCCTTTAAAATACGTAGAAATAAAATTAAAACCCTCATAGTAATTTTAGATAATTATATTCATTACATGTGTCCACTCATGTTAGATATAACTAGATCCTAGTTAAATCCATTGGAGAAATAACCTTGGTTAACTACCTTCTTATAGTCTTTGAAGACAAGGATCATTACCCAATACATTAGAGAGCTATATCAGGATGACCCATTATATAAGTTGTATCAGGATCACCAATCATCATAAATATTTCTCAAGTACCATATCATTATTTATTTAATATTTCAATTTTCATTATTATACCCTTAAAAACTCATTTGAACCCATAAGCAAAGCACTTTCCATTTTGACATAAAAATGTGGAGATATATCTCTTCCTTAAAAAGTAATCTTAAGAATGAAAAATTTCAAGAATAGAGGGAATAAGATATTATTTAAAAAACCATGATTACTTATAGAGTAATATTAATAAAAAATAATGACTATGATGGAAGGAAAATGTGGTTAAGCTGTATACATTTAAAAATATTCATTTTGAACTTTTGTACATAGTTGAAAATAAACCATACAAAAATATGGAAAAGATTCCTTTTTAGACCATTTTAAAGAAATTGAAATATAGAAAAAAAATAAATTTAACAAACTTTGAATCACATAAAAAATTATTCTTAAAAAATTTTAAATAACATGAATATGAAGGAGAATGAGTTTAAAACATTTTAAACAATGTCTTAAAACAAAATCCCTTTACATAAGTCCCATTTGACTTCATAGATTCTATAAATCTATAATAATAAAATTATATTTGTTTTATACTTTATTAATAGAATCTTTAATTTTAATTTAAATATTATCATTCATTTTATTTCATTTATTACCATGTTTTATTTAGTTACTAAAATTTTTATGTTTTCTTTGGTTGTTTTGGGGTCGTTCGGTTTATAACCTCAAAACTACATTAGTGCATTGGCCATGGCTAGAGGTCTTTTGTTTACATTATATGCATAATATTAAAATCTTTATATTTATCATATTTATATATTTGATACACTTTTAAAATAAACCATGCATGTCAGCCATAAAAAATGACCCTTGTTGTTTTATAAAAACTACAGTCCGTACAAACACATGAACATCGTTTTCATTTTTATAAAAGGTGGGAAAAACAAAGTAAATAATATTTTAATTTTATAAAATAATAAATATATTATAAATTTAATTTTTTTTTATTTCTATAATACGACCATCCTTATAAGGACAAAATGAAAAATGAATCACATCGCTTCATGAAGGCTATCTTCAACACATACGCATGAATGACGTTAACATTTTTCAATGGATGGAAATGTAATAAAATAGATGATGTATTATATTTATAGAAATTTATTTATTTATTAAATATAATATATCATTTTAACCCACCATATGATCTGGTGATGAAAAAGAAAACATATGGCTTCATGGAGGTGGTAGTCCACACGTATGCGTGAGCAATGTTTCTATTTCACATAAGATAGAAAAGGAGATGAAAAATGGTTATAAAATACAAATAATAACATTTAAATATGTGTGAGATACTAAAGTTATTATATAAAAATGTTTTGGAGTGGTTTTAAAGAGTTAAAATAATAAATAAAAATAAAATACTCGGTTAAGAACTATACATTCTCTTCAAAGAACCACCTTAGGTTTATATATAAAACTTCATTAGGATTATATTATGATTAAAATAAGAACTCTATAACATATATAGGGATGTTATTAAGGAATTTAGTTTGGTATTTTCTTATCTAAGAGGCTATTAAACTATGGATAATAGAGGAGTGGGGGTGTCCTTTTATATGTGAGGGAGAGAACATACTTGGAATGTTTGAAAAGATTATAATATATTAATGTATTAATCAATATACATTGATCCAAAATGACTCATACTTGAATGATATAATATATAGGATCTAAATATTACTATAAAATAGTATTTAGACAAGTTTTTATGTCATTTTAACCCTTATAATATTAGTTTTAACCCTTCTAGCCCGTTTTTAATCTTATCGTGGAAACTGAATTTTTTTACCAAAGTTACTATTGATAATGAAAAAATGAAAGTAATGAAATAAAAAAAAATTATTATTATAAATAAAAAGTCTATTGTATCAAATTAAATTTCTATAAGTGGTTGAAATTAATTTTAAAATAAACCTGTAAAACATGATGAAAAATAGTTTTCCAAAAAAATCATTTTTAAGTATAATTTTTTTTATACCAAAATCAAGTTTAATGTTGATTAAAATGAAATTTATTAGATTATTTAAATAAAAAAAACTAATTAAATTTTAAAACTAATCCAAAATAAAATATTACTTTGTAAATACATGAAAGAGAAGAGAGTTTTCTTAAAAATCTGTATTTTCTTATGTTCACCCAAAAATCAAATTTTTCTAAAAATTACCAAACTTTAAGATAATTTTGACTTGATGATATGAAAATGATATCAATTTTTTCAAATTAAAATTATAAAATTTAAAAATTATACTTTTAAATAAAACAATATAATTAATGTGAATAAATTTAGTAAGAATAAAGATATTTCCTTTTTAATTGAAAAAATAATTAATATTCTTTTAATGGAAATATATCTATAAAATATTATTCAAGAATATTAATAAGGTATAAAATTGATTAATTATTAACATTAATTGAGTCTCTACAAGGTGAATTTATCTGGAATTGATTTTTATCCAACTATTTTGTACTCTATAAGGAGCACCAAATGCTTGAAGAAAAATTAATTCTTAACAAATTATGTGATAAGTATATTGTAATCAGGTACTATTTGTTATTTTTATAGAGCTATTTTTCTTTAAATGATATAATTATGTTTATTAATGCGTGTTTTTAGTTTAAAAATGACTCAAAGTATGTGTTTTTAGTTTATAAATTATATTTTAATTTAAAACATGCATCACTCCCTAAAAACTAAAAACACACTCTCTAATTATCTTAAAACCTTAGTAAAATTACCCATAATTCATTGATGGTGTGTAGAAATTGGTCTTATTTAAATATATCTCATGGTGTTCCCAATGTGATTCAAAGTGCATGTTTGCAATTTAAAAGTAACATTTTAGCTCAAAACATGTTCTATTTACTAAAAACTAAGAAAATACACTCAGATTATCTTGATACTTTAGAAAAATTACCCACATATTATTTATGACATATAGTAATCAACTGAATAGAATTTCTACACACAATTCAGTCATTATGATTAAAAGCATGTTTTTTATTTAAAAGTAAAATTTTAGTTCAAAAAACACATCACTCACTAAAAACAAGGAAACCACACTTATATTCTCTTGATAATTTAATAAAATTATCCATTTTTAAATTTTTGTGTGTAGAAATTATCCACACATCAATTTGGTACACATTGTGTCTCTTATGATTGAAATCAGGTGTTTTTATTTAAAAGTGACATTTTAGTTCAAAACATGAATTTCTTACTAAAAACTAAGAAAACATGCTCGAATTTACTTGATACTTTATAAAAATAATACATAAATAATTTTTGATATGTTGGAATCAGCTTCACATCAATACAACACACAACATTCCTAGTATGACTCAAAGTGCACATTTTGAGGTTATAAGTGACATTTTAGTTCAAAATATGTGTCACTCATTGAAAACCAAGAAAAAAACTCAAAAAATAAAGATAATTTAGTAAAATAACTCATATGTTATTTTTAACATGTAGGAATCAATCACATTCCAGTCTGACACATGGTGTGTGTGTTATAACTCGAAGTGTGTGTTTTCTATTCAAAAATGATATTTTAGTTAAAAACATGAATCAATAACTAAAATAGAGAAAATACACTCATATTGTATTGATATTTTAATAAAATTATCTGTATGTCAGTTTTGAAATGTAGTAATTGACCACACAATAATTCGATACACATTGTGCCCAGTATAACTCAAATCATGTGTTTTAATTTTAAAACTGACCATTTAGTTTAAAAAAAATTTCACATACCTAAAATAAATTAAAATACTTGTATTTCATTCATACTTTATAAAAATGATCTATAATTCATTTTTTATGTGTAAGAATTATCCACACATCAATCCAATACACTGTGTGCCCAATATGATTAAAAGTATTTAAAATTGACATTTTAATTCAAACCACGCATCACATACTTGAAACTAGGAAAAAATGATCAGATTTTTTTGATAATTTAAGAAAATGATCCATCAATAATTTTTAAAATATAAGAATCAAACACACATCAATATGATATATGATTTGCCCAGTATGACTCTAAGTTCATTTTTTTAGTTTAAAAGAAACATTTTAGTTCAAAACACATTTCATTTACTGAAAGATGAGAATATGTACTCATACCGTATTTACAATTTAGTAAAATGATCCATAAGTAATTTTTGATGTATAGGAATCATCCTCACATCAATATAACACATAGTGTGTCATGTATGACTTAAATTGTGTTTTTTATTTTAAATTGACATTTTAGTAAAAAACACTTCACATACATAAAACTGAGAAAATGAACTTGAATTGTATTGATACTTTAGAAAGATTATCCATATCTATTTTTTCATTTGTATAAATTATCCTCTCATCAATATGATACATTATGTGCCTAGTATAACTCAAATCATGTGTTTTTAGTTTAAAAGAAACACTTTAGTTCAAAACATGCATCACTAACTACAAACAAAAAAAACACTTATATTATATTGATAATTTTAAAAAATGATATATAATTCATTTTATGTATAAGAATCATCTGCACATCAATATGACACATGGTGTGCCATGAATGACTGAAAGTGTGTGTTTTTATTCAAAATCGAAATTTTAATACAAAAAACACTTCACATACTCAAAAATGAGAAAACACACTAAAATTTTCTAGATATATTTGGGAAATGATATATAAGTAATTTTTTCTATTTAAGAATTAAGAGAATATTAATCTAAAGCATGGTGTGATTGTATGACTCAAAGTGTGCACTTTTAGTTTAAAATAATCATTTTAGTTCAAAAAATGTGTCACTATTTAAAAATTGAGAAAATACACATGGATTGTCTTGATATTTAGAAAAACAATCCACAAGTCATTTGTGATGGTAGCAATTGACAGTATATTAATCTAATACATGGTGTGACTAGTATGACTCAATGGGACCATTTTTAGTTTTAAAGTGGCATTTTAGATAAAAATGCATGTCACTCACTGGAAACCAATAAAATGAATTCATATTGTTTTTATAATTTATGATAGAGATACATGAGTTATTTTTGATATTTATCAATTAGTCTCACATCAATCTGATATACAGTGTGACCCATATGACTAAAAGTTTTTGTTTTCAGTTTAAAATGAAATTTTAGTTAAAAACATGTTACTTACTAAAATCCAAGAAAAAAACACTTATATTATCTTAATGTTTTAGTAAAATTATCCATATTTCATTTGTGATGAGTAAAAATTATACTCACAATAATCCAATACACGGTGATACTAATATGACTTAAAGTGCGTGTTTTTTCCATTTAAAAAAGATATTTACATTAAAAATGAATGTCACTCATTGAAAACCAAGAAAACACACTCATATTATCTTGATATTTTTGGAAAAATATCCATAAGTCATTTCTGATATATAAAAATTAACCACATATCAATTGGATACATGGTGTGGCCAATAGGACTCAAAGTGAATGTTTTTTATTTTAAATTGACATTCTAGGTCAAAAGACACGTGACATACTCAAAACTAAGAAAAAACATTATTATTATTTTGATACTTTAAGAAAATGATCTATAATTCATTTATGACATGTAAGAATCAACCTCACCTCAATCTGATGCACAATGTGACTGGTATGACTCAAAGGGTCTGTTTTAAGTTTAAAAATAACATTTTAGTTAAAAACATATGTCATTCATCAAAAAACAAGAAATCACTTGTATTTTCTTGATAATTTAGGAAAAATATCCATAATTCATTTTTGATTTTTAGGAATCAACTGTATGTCATTTTTGTGCATGTTTTATTTTAAAATTGACATTTTAGTTCAAAAGAAGTGTGATATAATCAAAATTAAGAAAATTCATTCTTATTGTTTTTATACATTATATAAACAATACATAAGTAATTTGTGACATGCAGGAATCCGATACACCTCAATTCGATACACGGTGTGATGGGTATGACTCAAAATTTGCTTTTTTATATTAAAAGTTACATTTATTTAAAAATGCATATCACTCATTGAAAATAAAGAAAACACACTTGTATAGTCTTGATAATTTAGAAAAATTATCCATAATTCATTTTTTGATATATAGGGATTGAACACATATCAATCTGATACTTGGTGTGACCGGTATGAATCAGAGTATATGTTTAAAGTTTAAAAATGACATTTTAGTTAAAAATGTGACACTCACTAAAAACAATAAAAAAACACTAATATTTTCTTGATATTTTATTTAAATTATCTATAAATCATTTATAATGAGTATGAATCAGCCACATGTTAATCTGATACACGATGTGACCAATATGACTCAAAGTGCAAGTTTTTACTTAAAAATGAAACCTTAGTTAAAAACATATGTTACACACTAAAAAATAAGAAAACGCACTTGGATTGTCATAATATTTTAGGTTAAGATTCATAATTTATTTTTACATATAAGAATCAACCAAACATAAATTAGACACTCAGTATGGCCAATGTGACTCTAAGTGTGTATTTTTATTTAAAATTGACATTTTATTTCAAAACTTGTATCACATATTCCAAACTGATCAAGCACATTCATATTATTTTAATAATTTTAGAAAATTACCCATAAGTCATTTGTGACATTTATGAATTAAAAAAAATCAATCTGATACACAATGTGACCAGTATGACCTAAAATGTGTGTTTTGAATTTAAAAGTGAACTTTATGTTAAAAATGAATGCCACCAACTAAAAAATGAAAAAAACACTTTTATGGTCATGATACTTTAGGAAAATGATTTGTAGGTCATTTTTGATGTATATGAATCATCCACACATCAATCTAATAAACGATGTGAACGATATGACTCAAAGTATGTGTTTTAAATTTTAAAATGAAATTTTAGTTAAAAACATGTGCCACTTAATGAAAACCAATAAAGCACACTCATATTGTCTTGATAGTTTAAAAAAGTTTTCCATAAATCATTTTTGATGTGTCAGAATTAGTCACACCTAAATCCGACACACTGTGTAACCATTATAACTCAAAGTTCATGTTCTTATTTAAAACTAACATTTTAGTTCAAAACATGCACCAAATACTGAAAAATTAGAAAATTCACTTGTATTGTCCCAATAATTTAAGAAAATGATGCAAAAAACATTTTTTTCATATAGGATTCAGCCACATGTTAATCAAACACATGGTGTTCCTGGTATAACTTGAAGTGTATATTTTCAGTTTAAAAGATACATTTTATTAATGTATTATATCATATTTATATTAATTTATTTATTTATAGTATTACTAACATAAATTTTTTTATATAGGTGTAATCTTTTGTTTGAAATGGGGTGGTTTTTTTAGTTACCGGTACCATGACTAGGCTCTTTTGAGATGGGGTCCAAAGGCAACGAAACACTTTTTTTTAATTTTTTGATGTTTGTGATAAATTGTATGTACTAATGTAATTATATATAACAATGTTTGAAAAGATTATAATAATTTTATAGTTTTTTTGTATTTTTATATAAATTTAATTAAAAGTAAATCCTATATTTGTTTCTCTAATGTGCTGTAAATTTCAGCAGCACACTACAACAAGTTTCATTTTTTGAGTGCTATTTTTAGTGTTGATAAAAGATTCTTTTATCAATTCTAGAAATAGATTTTATAAATTTCTCCTTTATTATCTATAGAAGTAAAAATTATAAAGGGCCCTATTTATCAGTATTAAGAAAAATCATTGAAAAATGGACCACTTTATCAGTTCTTTTTTAACATTGATGAATGCAATTTATATCCCTGATAAAGCCTGTATTTGCAGACACATGTTTTTTTTAAAGATTTTATTATATTTAGAAAATATTTTTTCACTCATTTAATTCATAATAAATTTTTTATTTATGTGTAATTTTTTGATACATTTCAAAATAATTCAATGATCATTGTCCAATGATTTCATATCAATTCATGGATATTTTCTAGGTTTTGATCGGTGCAGGCATATTTAGAGTTTTAAAACACTAATATTGAATTTTCGACCATCCTAAGAAAAATACAACTTATATTGACATGGAATCACTTACTACATTAAAAAAAATTAATAAATGGTCATTTAAATAATATTTCATGCCAATATAAGGTTATTTTCTCGTTTTGGACCCTACAATTCATGTTTTTAGAGACTTTAATATATTTTAAACTACATTTTCACTCATCCTGATCACACCACACTTTAGATTGGAATTTAATTTTCTCATAAATGTTAAAAATAATTCATTGATTATTTTAATAGGACTTCACATCAATCTAAGGTTATTTAACAATTTTGATTATCACACACTTATTTTAGAGTTTTAAAATAATAAAAATGTAGCTTTAGCCATCACGAGTAAACTAAAACTCTAATTTATATAACATCAGTTCCTAAATTTGTAAAATTAATATATAGTTATTTTCATAAGATTTCATACCAATATGAGGTCATTTTCTCAGTTTGCACTATCAGATGTATGTTTTTAAAGACTTATCTTCAGAATCTTCTTTTTCACTCATTCTTAGCACACTGCATGTCAGATTGATGTGTCTTCCACTCATACATGTCACAAATAATTCAATGATTTTTACCTATTATTTCACATCAATTAATAGAAATTATATAAGTTATGACCCTTACATGAACGTTTTAGATTTTTAAAAAATAAAAAATTCATTTTCAACCATATTAAGAAAACAAAAAATTAGGTTGATGTGGAATAAGTTCTTATTTTTAAAAAATTAATATTTAGTAATTTTCTTAATATTTCACACTAATCAGAGATCTTTTTCTCAGTTTGAACACTAAAACTCATGTTTTTGAAAACTTTAATATATTTATAAATTTATTTTTCACCCATTCTAGGCACACCACATGTAAAATTGATTTTTTATCTATAAATAGATATAAAAAATAATTTGATGATCATTTTACTATGATTTCATGTCAATTCATGGTTATTTTATTGGTTTTGACCATTACCCACATGTTTTAGTATTTCAAAACACAAAAAAAATGTTTTCAATCATTCTGAGCAAACCAAAACTTAGATTGATGTGGTAAAAGTTCCTATATTTCAAAAAATTAATCCATAGTCATTATCTTAAGATTTTATCCCCATATAAGATTAGTTTCTCAGTTAAAGTAATCAGATTCATGTTTTTAAAGACTTTAATATCATTAAAACTATTTTTACTCATTCCTGGCCCACTATACATTGGATTGATATGACTTATGCTTGTGCATATCACAAATAATTCAAATATAAATTTTGTAGGATTTTATTTCAATTTGTGGTTTTTTTCTAGGTTTTGACTATTACATGGATGTTTTAGTATTTTAAAACACTATAATTATCTTTTAATAATATAAATAAATCTAGAACTCATATTGATATGGAATTAGTCTCTAAATTTTAGAAATTTATATATGTTTTTCCTAGTATTACACACCAATCAAAGGTCATTTTCACGGTTTAGACCTCCAAAAGAATGTTTTAAAGACTTTGATATCTTTAGAAACTATTTTTTCACTTATTCCGAGCACATTGTATATTGGGTTGATGTGTAATGTACTTTTAAATGTTACATATAATTAAAAAACCATTTTCTATGACTTCACATTAATTAATGGTTTTTATTTTGGTTTTGACCATTACACTCATGTTTTAGAGTTCTAAAACTATAAAAATGCATTTCCAGTCATCTTGAGAAAAATCAAACTCAAATTGATATGAAATAAGTTTATAAATTTCAAAAGTTAATATTTAATATTTTTATTAATATTTCATTCAAATATGAGGTCATTTTCTTAGTTTCAACCCTCATACACACTTTTTTTGAATACTTTAATATCACTAGAAACTTCTTTTTCACTCATTTTGAGCACACTCGACACCAAATTGATGTGAAATATAATCATACACATCAAAAATAATTAAATGATAATTCTAATATTATTTTAATTCAATTCAGTATCATTTTCAAGGTTTAGATCACTACACACACATTTTAGTGTTTTAAAACACTTTAAAATGAATTTTTATCCATTCTGAGCAAACTACAACTTGGATTGAAGTGTTGTTAGTTAATACATTTCAGAAATTAATATATGATAATTTACATAATATTTTACACTAATCCATCGTATTTTTCTCAATTTGAACCCCTAGAAACATGTTTTTGAAAAATTGATTAATTTAAAAACTATTTTTCACTCATTCCAAACACACCACATGTCAGATTGACATTTCATCCTCTCGTGTTTGTAAAAAATAATTTAATAATTATTTTACCATGGTTTCACATCAATTAATAGTCCTTTTATAGGTTTTGACCATTACATGCACATATCAAAGATTTAAAAGACTAAAAATTTGTTTCTGGTCATCCTTAGTAAATATTAACTTGAATTGATTTAGATTTAGATCATATATTTCAAAAATTAATCTATGGTAATTTTCCTGAGTTCTCACACTAATTTGAGGTCATTTTCTCAATTTGGAATATTAAACATACATTTGTTAAAACTTTAATATCATTAATAATGGGGTTTACACTCATTTCGAGCACTTCACATGTTAGATTGCCATGTTTTCTACTTGTACACATCACAAAAAAATTAAATGATCATTTTTATATGATTTAACATTAATTAATGATCATTTTATAGGTTTTAAACATTAAAAACATGTTTTATAGTTAAAAAAAACTAAAAATTCATTTTAGATCATCTCTAAAAAAATAAAATTCGAACTGACATGAAATCAATCCCTATATTTCAAAATTTAATTTGTGGTAATTATACTAATATTTCATGCTAATACGAGGTTATTTTCTTTATTTAGTCTGATAGATAGACATTTTAAAGACTTTAATATCTTTAAAAACTAATTTTCACCAATTTTGTGCAAACCACATCTTATATTGACATGTACTCAGCTTATACACATCAAAAATATTTAAAAGATAATTTTCCTATCATTTAACAACAATTTATGGTCATTTTCAACATTTTTTACATTACATATGTATTTTAGAGTTTGGAACACTAAAAATGCGTTTTTAGACATTCCAAGAAGACTAGAACTTAGATTGATGTGGATCAAATTCTTACATGTTAAAAATTAATTTATGGTCATTATCCTAATATTTCATACAAATATGAGGTCATTTTATCAATTTGGACCCTTATATGCATGTTTTTAAGGACTTTATTATCTTTAAAAACCTCATTTTCTATTTTTACAAGCACACTACACATCATATTGATGTGTCTTCTGATCATACACATAAAAAATAATAAAATTATCATTTCCCTATGATTTTATTTCAATTCATGTTCATTTTATAGGTTTTGACCATTACACACATGTTTTAGATTTTAAAAACTCTAAACATACATTTTAAATCATCACATGAAAAACACAACTTTTATTGATGTGGTGTCAGTTTTTAAATTTCAAAAATTAATCTAAGGTCATTGTACTATGATTTTATGAAAATTAGAGATCATCTATTCTGTTTTTTACTATGAGACTATGGTGTGAGACACATTTTGTTTTCATTATAACCACTTTATAAATAGACAAATAATTTTAGTTATATATCTAAAATGAAATGTTAAATAATAAAAAGGTAATGAAAAATACCACATGTATTTGGTTCATCCACATCCAAAAAACCTATAGACTCAATAAAACTACCACTAGCTATATCTAGAGCCTATAACATATATGAATATTGTATACTATAAGAATATTAAAAAATTTTTGTGTAAGTTTACTTTATTTTCTTTTTTACTTATTATTCTGATATATATTCACCATCAATAGGACACTACAATATCATCTAATCTCTATGTGATGAAATCTATGATAATATCTTCTTATAATCATCCCAAAGTTGTTGAAAATGAGAATGTATACTATGGTCTATAATCTATACTAAGAAATTTACCTTAGTCTATGTGTGCATCACGACATATTTTTATGCATCCAACACCTCTTCTCTAGAAACTTTACATCATGGGATACTTGTTCTATACATCAATGAGTAACTGTGACCATCAATCCCAATGACATAATGAAATATCTCATCTCTATATGTATTAATATATTGCTTATCCTTTAGTATCTATACTAGATCAACATTAAATTGACTCTATTGAATATACACAATGAGTTAATGAAAAAATGTGAATATTTTCTATAAAACAACAGAAATTTTTACAAAATAATTTCCTTATTATAATATTTAAAACCTCAAGATCAGAGGCCTGGTGATTCCTAATCTATATCAATATTCAATCAGTGGGCTCACCTCATTGGAATAAATATATCAAATTTCACTACCAATTACATATTTATATTCATGTTCTATTATAAAATTTAAAATATATGAATGATAAATGAATTCTAAATTTACATTAGGTCTAAGATGTGACATGCACTGAGTACCGAGTATGAAATTCATGCCACAAAATGCCCAATTACATGAATGATGTTTATGATCAGTCTATATTCAATGTATTTAGTTGTTAGACATGTAAAATATTATACCCATTTATATATTCAAAGTAATAAATTTTAACACCACCACCTCATTCGACCAAAACACCACCAAATATTACCACTGAGTGGGAATAACACCCACATGGACTCACTATATGATGTATGAAACACTTGAAAATGGGGATTAGTGATATCTCTTCACCCATAACTTATAATATTTCCATAAATTTTGACTTATAACTACACTCACTAGCCAAAACTCATTTGGATAGGATGTCATATTATCTTATTCACAAAAAATTATTAGTTGATACAATAATAATAAAAATAATGTCTTGAAAAATTAAATAGTAATTTTACCTAACCCTCTCTCATAATCTATCTAACATATCCTGGGGGAATGAAGTCTACCTATGAGCCATTAGAGGGGATATGTGGGGGTTCTCACATCATGTGTCCTAGATAATGAATCAGTGTACTCGCCCATATCTAACTAAATAAAATGTGTTTTCAAATAACACATATAGTTGGACACTTGAGTTACAAGGTCAAACCCCTTTACTAAGATCCCTGTGTCCTCTAGAAGATGAATTTTATCTTACTAAACATAAATTCACAATGCAGTAAACGACTATAGATTTTTTAATTAAAAAAATGAAATTGATAGAACATACTTACGGACAATTACAGTAAATTTACATAAGAATGAAAAAATATATTCTAGAAATTATAGATGAAGTACCCAAAGATTCCCATTCCATATCTATATTTCAAAAATAAAATAATGTAAAATTGAGCAATTTGTTTACAAAAAAAATCACAATTGTTTTAAAAAAGATGAGAATTTTTATATTTAACTCAAAAAAATTACATAAGTTATTTTACTAATCATGAAAAGACATAATATACCCTTCAACTATATCCTTAAATCATTATATATATTCTTCTCATACAGATACAGTAGTTTCTTCAAGTGTTTTCTCAGGAAATGAGGTGATATCTGGTTCCTCTCATTTAATTAGAGAACCCCTCTTCAAGACATTTTCACCACAAATTTTTAGTTTCAATATGTTTTGACAAAGTAAACATATGATATCTATGATGTCAGTGTAAATGAATCATTTCTTACTCAGTCATATTTATACAAAATATTGTAAAATTTTACCAATGTAAATTGGAAATGGTCCAATTTCATTCCATGAAACAGATCAATCCAATCACACCTCAACAATATAAATTTGAAGCCATGCCTATAATTAACTATAATAAGGTCCCTAAATAGTGCATAGTAATAGCTTTCATTGATGGATGGAAAACCAATACCATTATTATTTCTTTCTCAATTAATATTAATATCCATAAGGTGAAATTGAAATTTATTAACATTCAAAGACTTATAATGACGATCCATACAAAATATACCACTAACTAGTTGGTTGAGTTCCTAAGTCACTATGTAAGTACCAAATTCATGCATCTTGTGAATCTAAGGGAGTGGATGAATGAGATCAATATTTTTCACCCTATCATATGATTATAAGGGATTTTATCCCACAAATATTTCAAAATTCAATCATCGTTTTATCCAATGGAAATATTTTTTTAAATCAATCCTTTTAAAGAAAATTTTCACTTTTATTTCTCCCCTTTATCATTGAAAATGCATAAAACCTAAATTTGGGATTCAGTGATGATTCCACTAGAGCATGGTGAAGTAATATAGTTATATGGGAACTTTTTTTTGGTGTGGGTAGATGAAATCTCAAGAGGATGATCTCGCACCATTTATTTTTATTTCATTAAATCTAAGACACCTAAAAAATTAATAAAATATTTTTGGTTAAATTAGATAAAATTGAAAATTGATCGGGTTTTGATTTTTAGGTATTTTACCCATGACGGTGTCAGGAGTATGGAATATACCTTTTAGGTGTGGTTGTTCATGGTTTTGGTGACAAGATACTACTCAGTGGGTTTTTAAGAAATTATTATAATTTGAATTTAAATGTAAAAATTAATTATAATTATTATAAATAATTATGTTGGATGTTATGGATTGCGATATGGGTATAAGGTGATCATAAGAGGCTTACATGAGATTCATTGAGGATAATCGAGCATTTATAAAAATAAATAACTCTGCATGATGTCAGTTTTCCTTTAAACATCCCCTTGTGGTGTTATAGATGTTTTATATGGCATGTGTTATGCAGTCTCTCTACCGTGGGTGACTAAAGATTTTATTAAATAATTTTTTTAATTAAAATAAAATGGGTATGTGTGAAATTCATGTGTCAGTGGCCATGATGGACTCTCAAACACTAGTTAATGTATCATCCACTGATGGATGAGGGTATAAAGAATAAGTTTAAGCCTCGAGATACATGGATCTCAAGGGGGTATTAATTAAATTAGATTAATGAATGAGTGTAATAGACCTTGGTATAGGTGCCCTTAAACACTTGTAAATGAGGGTGTGAGTTGAATAATTATTGGATTGAGTAGGCCATGATGAAATATTTTATAGTCCTTGGGGATATATAATTAGAGAGTGGGGAAAGAGTTACTCCCTCACTACTATGTTTGTTCTTAGGAGGGTTGATTTTAGAAAGGGTTTAAGTGTTGGTTGGTCATGAAGGTACTAACCTAGAGTAATTTGGGAAGCAATATGGGAATTATATTATGTCTCTAGTGTGACAATGTTATGGAATAAAACATGAATCCAATCGGGAAATGATATAAATATAGTAATGATGAGGGATGTTATTCCATCAAAGTGATGGGATTGGCCAGAGAGATGAGAATGGGATAGAGGATCCCATGTAAGGTGTTTGAGCTATGGTATGAACTAGGAGACCTTAGTGGGTTCCCCAATTCTATATTGAACCTAGAGAGGTTTAGTTCATAGAAAAAGGGAGTGTAAATTTTGGTTGTCATCTTATAACCCAAAGATTGATGGTGCGAGCCAAGTGTGACTTAGTACTGATGAGAAGAGACTGAGATGGGTCTGAAGGACTTGAGTGGATTCCTGTGCAAGTAATATAAGGATGTTTATGGTCAGTGTGATGTAAGTTTTTTACCAATATGGTCTTGAGAGTTATACTTGGGTGGATAGGAAGAAACATATGCGATCCTTGATATGTGAGTCTAAGACAATCATTTAGAACCCTATTGATGAGCTAGTGAGATTATAGGCAGGCAGTGATGAATAATGTGTAGATTATGTGTGATGGTCCTAAGTAGACTGGATTCCCCAAATTTATGGTCTTGCATGTGTTTCCCAGCAGGGTATGATCTACCACTGAGTTATTTAATGATGATACTTTATTCTTGGTAGGGTGAAAGTACGATTCTAAGGTTCTAGATAATCAGTTATTTTTTTCTTATAATACTGCAGACACACCCCTAAGTTCTAAATAATGTTACTTATTTTATATTAGGCTCAAAGAATTCCCTTTAGTTTCTATATGAGGTTACTTATTTCCCACCAGATAGATTCTTTCATTTATTTTAGGATTATAAGTTACTTGTTTCTCATTTGGGAGAGTCCTCCCCTATGTTTTTTATGACAAGTTTCTTATTTCATGGTAGGATGAGTGTATACCCCTGAGTTCCAAATGATCGTATTATGCTCATATACACTCTAACTTTGGCTAAAGTAGGTATAGTAGATCCTAGGTGTCACCTAGGAACTTGAGGATATATGGTGTTAATTTATTATTCTCATGCAATGTATATTTTAATATGAGTATATCACATGGGTATACACTATATTACAAGTTATTATATGGAAACCATTGATATAAGTCTACTGAATTTTACTCACACACTACTAAGATAACCATGGAACTAAGGTATTTGAGAAAACATCACTATTTAATGGTTTAGGAAGGGAATAAGTAAATGATTAGACAATCCAACATGATATCTTGGACCAAGTCTAGCGATGAATGAGAAAAGGATTGATGATGAAAATATATCCTATTTTTACATTTTATTTCATTGTTTATTTTGTATATGTGGTCAACTCAGTGAGTGATCGATTAAGATAATGACTATATGAATCCTCATTTATTTATTATAGCATTAGTATATTATTTATTATATATACTTTAATTATTGTTATGGATGTTTCATAGTTATTTATGCTATTATTTTACTATAATATGAGGGTATAGTCTCCCCATGGTAACACCGTATACCCATGTTGTTAGTTGGAAGCCTCTACTATATGAGGAGTCATGCCTAAGATTTCATGGAAACCATAAAAAAGACATCAATTCACTGGTGGAAATGGTGGTTTTCCCAATTATTTTTTACCAATAATTTGAATAAACTATTGGTATACTGTAAAAAAGAGAAACCTTTCCCAATGGTTTCTTCAAACAGTTGTCATTATGTTTTTAGAAGGAATATTTCCCAACAGTTTACTGAAACCATTGGGAAATCTTAAAATTATCTATTTTATACCAACGGTTTTAAAAAACTGTTTGTAAAGAAGATATTTTCCAATGTTTTTTAAAAACCGTTGGGAAATGTTCCCCCCAATTGCACAGAATCCCAACTCCCCCATCCGTGCATTTGCAGGCCCTAATCCAAACCTCTCCCTAAGATCTCTCTTTACCCGGGGGTGAAAAACACCTTCCACCCGATAGATAAATCTTTAATCAAGAAATTTTTTATTTCCACACTTCAAATCAGTAAGTTCTACCTTAGTTTTAAAGTTCTGCATCTATTTTTTTTGTTTTCTATTATGATTTGTCCTAAACCAGAGTTTCGTGCGGTCTATGGCATGGTATACTGAACACTTTGATTTTTTTTTCTTTTTTTTTCTACACTTCATGTGTCATAATTGTGTGAATCACCTTTATTTGAAGTCTCTATACCCACTCCTTATGTGTAGAGTTCTTGAACCATAAGAACTAATGAGTGATGGTGAGATGTATCCCCACTCAAATATGGTAAAGGGTAATGGATATAATGATGGTCCATGTGAAGGGATTGGGGAAGTTGGGGTAGTGGTGTAGGTGGTTTTACATTTTTTAGTGGGGTGATATGGTAGTTTCTATGGACTTTAGTTTAGTTGAAAATTGGATTTGGATTTTGTATTTATAGTTTTTGTTCAAGGAATAATGGGAAGGGTAGTGATAATGAGGATGAATTGGCTATTGGTTGGGTGATGGATGGGAATTGTGATATTGGTTGGATTGGGTATAGGTAATTTTCAAGGTATTATATGGGTATTACCTCCCCTGAAAACCCCCACCCCCACCCCCTTGAACACCCCCACCCCCTACACACCCCCACCCCCTACACACCCCACCCCCCTTAGACAACCCCACCCCCTAGACACCCCCACCCCCTTCAGACATCCCTCACCCCCATGGACGTCCCCCCTCTCCCACCCCCATGGACACCCCCATTCCCTAGACACCCCCATCCCCTGGACAACTCCCCACCCATGGACACCCCCCATTGGACAACCCCCACCCCCCTACACACCCCACCCCCCTTGGACAACCCCCACCCCTGGACATCCCCACCCCCTTGGACAACCCCCACCCCCTTGGACACCCGCACCCCATGGACACCCCCACCACCCCTGGACACCACCACCCCCATGGACAACCCCCACCCCCTAAACACCCCCACCACCTGGACACCCCCACCCCTGGAAATCCCCACCCCTTAAACACCCTCCACCCCCTTGGACATCTCCCACCCCCTTGGATAGCCCCCCTTAGACACCACCCCAACTTCTGGATACCAACCCACCTCTTAAGTGCTTGGCCCAGTTTTTAAATTGAAATTAACCATGTAGGTGATTTACCCTTTCCACAATTACATTTTTTAAGTGACCCATAGAGCCTTATAAATTGATTTTTTCATGTTTTGATAAATTGAATGGGTTGTTTTGAATGAAATGTCTAATGCATGATGTTTTTCTTTTCTTAATTAATAAAATAGTTTTAAATAAAATTACCCTAAGGGGGGATGTGGGGGGGGGGGGGTAGGGGCTGTCCAGGTGGGTGGGGGGGGGGGTGTCTAGGTTGGGGTGGGTTATCCAGGCATGTAGGGGGGTTACATAGGGGGTGGGGGGGGGCTGCAGGGGTGTGGGGGAGGGGGGGAGGAGTGTGGGTTGTCCAAGGAGGGGTGTGGGCTATCAAGGGGTGTTAGGGTGGGCTGTCCAGATGGGGGAGGGGGTGTGGGATATCTAGGGGGTGGGGGTGGGGGTGGGATGTCCAGGTGGGGGAGGGGGATGTGGGCTGTACAGGGGTGGGGGTAGGCTGTCCTGGTGGGGGAGGGGGTGTGGTCTATCCTGGGAGGGGGGTGGGTGGGCTGTCCATGTGAGAGTGGGGTGCTTTACAGGTGGGGGGGTGGGGGGATATCCAAGTGGGGGTAGGGGTGGGTTGTCCAGGTGGGGTGGGGGGATGTCCAGGTGGGGTGGGGGAGGTGGGGGGGTGTCCAGGTGGATGGTGGTGGTGGTGGGGGGGGGTGTTCTGGTGGGGGTGGGGGGCTTTCCAAGTGGGGTGGGGGGTGGGTGGGCTATCTAGGTGGGGTGGGGACAGGGGGGGGTGTCCAGGTTGGGGTTGGGTGGGGGGGGTGTCCAAGTGGGGTGGGGGGGCTATCCAGGTGGGTGTGGGTGGGGGGATGTTCAGGGGGTAGGTGCTGTAGGGTGTGTGGGAGGGGGTTTGGGATGTCCAGGGAGGGCGGTGGGTTGTCAGGGGGTGGGGGTGGGTTGTCTACGTGGGGGAGGGGGGTGTGAGCTGTCATGGGGGGTGGGATGTCCATGGGGGGGTGGGGGTGGGCTGTCCAGGTGAGTGAGGGGGTGTGGGTTGTCCAGGGAGGGAGGGGGGACTGTTCAGGTGGGGGGGGGGGGGGGGGGGCTCTTTAGGTGAGGTGGGGGGCTATCCAGGTGGGGGTGGGATGTCCAGGGGGTGCAGGGGGGGTAGAGGAGATGCAGGGGTGTGTGTGTGGGGGGGGGGGGTGCAGGAGTGGTAGGGCTATAGGGGTGTGGGGGGGGGGGCTGTCTAGGGGGTGGGTTTTCCACTCTGATACTCTACAAAAATTAGGAATCACATATAACCAATGTATAGTTTATTTCACATGTTAATACTTTTCTTGAAGTTCCATACCGACACTCACTCTTACCGTTCAAAGAAGAAGTGATCTCTGCAAAGAAATATCACTCAGGTTCTTATCCACTATCCATATTGATCTCATAAAAATCTATCATTCGTACAACTCCATATCAACTAATGATATAACAAGGCTCATACTCCCATGAGTAGTGTCCCATCAAAACTTGGCTCATATTCTTAATCAACATACATATGATTATATTTCACACACACAAAATTTTGTAAACATAGAAAATACTATATTTACACCTTGTATCACAAACTAGAATTAGATCTCAGCTAGCCCCTCAAGGCATCAATAATCTACATACCTAGCTCAAAATTTGGAGGTGTGTTTTTTTAGAATTCATGTATGATATTTAGAGTGGAAGATAAAATATGATCCACGTATGATATTTGGAGGTGTGTTTACAATTAGGTGTGTTGTGATTTATAGGTATAATATTCACAGTTTACACCAACAATTATCTAGTTCATCTATAATAGGCTTGAATTCATGCTACAATTGGATAAAGATTGGATTCTACAACCCTAGTTTGTGGGTGGACACCCCCACTCCCTTTCGAAACCCCCCCACCCCCACACCACCCCACCCCCTGGACACCCCACCCCTGCTGGACAACCCCCACCCCTGGACAAACCCTTGGACACCACCCCACCCCTAGACACCCCCACCCCCTGTACATCCCCCACCCTCTAGACACCCTACACCCCTGGACAACCCCACCCCCCTTGGAAAGCCCACACACCCTGGACATCCCCCCACCCCCTGGACACCCCCACCCCCTAGACACCCCCACCCCCTGGACAACCCCCCCACTGCCCAAGATAGCCCCCCAACCCCTAAACACCCCCCACCCATTGGACACCCCCACCCCCTTGGGCAGTGTATGTGATCAATCAAATAATCTACTAAAATATAAAATTTATTCGATTTAAAATTTACTCAAATCCTGAATAATTATTCTCCACAAGTGTACATGATCTTTTACACTCATGTATAGTTCTTAAATGATATTTTGTTATAAATATATTATTTTTTTCTTTTATATTATGATTATCATATATAGTAGTGTGTTAGTTATGGTTTCATATAAAGTGAACAATTATCATTTACTTAAATATATTTTTAATGAAACTTCAATCTTATTGAATTGATTTTGACTAAATGACTTATAACAATTTTTTTTACAGAATGGATAGAAGTTTTATGTATGAAACCGATCAAATCTCAAGTAATTTTTAAAACAAATTAGAGAGATTTTTAAAATTTTAATTTCACAATGCTTCGGATAGTGGTCACATACACTGCCCATGTTACAATTGTGTTGGAAGACCTTGGTTGAGCCGTGAAGAAGTCAGATACCACCTAACCAAATATGGTTTTTAAGAAAACTAGTATGTGTGGTATCATAATGGAAAGAAAATGAAATCTCAAATTTCTGATGATCCAAATGAGATGAATGGATTAGAGAATTTGTTATATGACTGGTTTCTGTTAATTCTTAATCATGAAAAAGAAAGGGTTCTGACCTAATAAGACTTAGATATGATAACACATGACGCATCTAATGAAAATGATGATGTTGTCAGGGTGAAAAAAAATGAATGATGCTACCATGACTCCAGTATATCAACAATGCAGTAAAATTAAAAAGTTGGAATTTTTAATTCAATTGTTTCATGGGAAAACTATGTATGAGATTTCTAATACTGCCATTGATTTTATTATTTCCTTCTTGAAGGAATTACTTTCATATGATGCAAATATTACCTCAAACCACTATATGGCATGGAAGTTAGTTGAGGAACTTGTATTTTCAAGAAACAAAATTCATACTTTCCTGAAAGATTGCAGTTTATTCTGGGAGGAAACTACTGAACGAAATGATTGTATAAAATGCGGCACATCCGGATGGAATCCAAAAGGTGATGGAACACCATCTCGTGTGCCACATAAAGTAATGTGACACTTTCCATTGATCTCTATACTCTAGAATATTTTTATGTTTGATGAAATATCAATAAAAATACAATGTCATGATACTAAGATAAAGAAGACTAATGATGAGTTGTTTCACCCTACAGATGGATTTTCATGGAAGATATTTGATGCTTGATATCTTGATTTTTCAGATGACATGCCTAATGAGAGGCTGGGTCTTGCATGTGATAGTTTTAATCCTTTTGGGTAGATTATTACATCGCACAACACATGAACGGTTTTTATACACATTTATAACCTTCCCCCATGGTTGTGTATGAAAAAACATTTCACTTTCATGAGTATACTCATATATGAACCTTCTGATCCCAACAATGATATAGATGTATACATGAAACCTTTAATAAAATATTTGAAACTTCTTTGGGATGTGGGTGTGCACACATATGATCCATGTTTGAAATACATATTTCAGATACATGATGTACTTATGTGGACGATCAATGATTTTATTTCTTATGCAATGATTTATGGATAGAGCGTGAAGGAAAAAATATCATGTTCTCTTTGTATGAAGAATACATGATCGAGAAGATTGAAACATCACTGTAGTTTCAGTTTTATGGGACATCAATGATTCTTTACAATGTACCATCCATATAGAAATAATCAACTAAGATTTAACAATACCATGGAGACCAATGATCCACCTCAGCATATATTTGGAACTGATTTGCTTAAGGAATTAAAATATTTCAGTTTTTCATTTAGAAGGGTCAAACAAAATCTGGAAAGAGAAAGAATGTTTCCACTGAAACTTGTTACAATTGGAATAAGAGAAGTATCTTCTTTTATTTTTCTTATTGTTCAACCAATTTTTTACGTCATTGGTTTGACTTAATTCACATTAAAAAAATATATGTGAAATGTTTCTTTCAATTCTTCTAAATTTTAAGGGAAAGACAAAAGATGATTTACGGTCTCGGTGTGACTTGGTGGATTGGGGCATCAGACCAGAATTGCATCCTTTGCGTATCAATGAAAATAAATGGAAGGTTACATGTGCTTCTTATGTGATGAAACCTACATATTTTTTTTTCTAGAATTACTAGAGACTATTAATGTTCCTGAAGGCTATTCAAGCAACACATCTAAACGGGTCAACAGAATAGAGTTGAAGCTAAAATCTAAGAAGACTTATGATTATCACATCCTTCTACATGATTTGATTCCAATATAAATATGTCATCTTTTGTTGAATAATGTAAGGGTGGCTATTATTCAGTTGTTCCATTTTTTTAGAGATATTTGTACTAATAAGTTTTCAAAGTCTTTCTTGCAAAATATTTTGGAAAATGCCCCATTAATTTTGTGTGAGTTAGAGAAAAGATTTCCTACATCATTTTTCACATGCATGTTGCATATAACTATCCATATTAAAACTGAAATAATTCTTATAGGACCTCATTATTTTCTTTGGATGTATCGAACTGAAAGAAACATGTACACATTAAAGTCTAATGTCCAAAACAGGAATCATCCTGAAGGTTCTACCATGAACGGTTACCTGGATCAAGAATGTATGGATTTTTGATCTATGTATTTTTATGATCTTAATATAATAATGAATAGAACAATGAGAAAATAAGAAGAAAAGTATGAGAAAATTAAACCTAGTTTTCCATCACTTCCAAAAACAGGAGGAATTCCTGGATCATATACATTGATGATATTAAGCCTAGAAGAGCGGGAGATGGCACATCGCACATTTTTATTCAAATATTATTTGTTCGATGACTAAATCAGGTATGTAAATTGAATATATGTATATTATACATATATATCTATTAAAATATTCCTATTTTTATCTACAGGGAACATAATGTAATGATAAATAGAAAACATCGTTCTTTATCTTTGAGAAGAGGGAGACTTTGCATAACAAAGAGTTTTTTTCTTGGTTAAAGTTAAAGGTAAAAATATTTCTGTTTAAAATAATTAAATAAATATTTAATTATGTTTAATATTTATTTATATTTTAGGTATTGAGTTTTCCTTTTGACTCTATCTCTGAGGAAATAAGATCTTTGGCTTTTGGTCCTAATAATGTGGTTCATGACTATTAATCAATTATTATTAATGGGTACATATTTATTATCACTGAACAAGCAAAGAACATGAGAACACAACATGATGGTGTTATGGTTACTTCCACAACAGACTGTTATGCCAGTGCATCTGATAGTAGACCACTATTTAAAAATGTAGGTTATTATGGAGTTGTTGAAAAAATAATAATATTGGATTATTATTCTCATGGACGAGTCATGATGATGAAATGATAGTGGTTTGATTTGATGATGAGGCAGGGCACATTTATTGATGATTGTGGATTTCGAGTAATTGATATGACTTACGGTCTTGCTATCGATGAACCATGTGTATTGGCATCAATGGAGAAACAAGTTTTTTATGTCAAATACCATATTCGACTTGAATTTGGTGTCATTATTGAAGTAATTCCAAGACATATTTTTGATGATGATGATGATCAAATTAACACCATACCTACTACTATTGGAAATGATCCATTTATTACTTTTTATGACTCCAATATATCAATTTTCAGAGTTGACTGTGAACCTGAAGTTGTTCTGGGAAATATATAAAATCATCCACCCATGTTCTCAATTATTTTGGTTTAGCTCAACTTGGGTTGTTAAGGTTGGTACTATTCAAATTTATTTAATATTGATATCAAATATGTTGTATCCTACTTGAATGTTATGTGAATTTTCAATGTTTATTGGTTGAAATTTTATTTGAATTGCATTTTCTAATTTGGAATTTAACTGTATTCAAACCTACAAAACCAACATTTCTAACTTGGTGAATATTTCAATGCTTTATTGAACATTTATATAATTATTATAACTCTAAGACCTCTCTTTAACATTTCACCAGATAATGAACATGGTGGGTTTTCTTCTTCTATAAAACAAGTATAGAATCCTGTATCATCTACCAAGGCTAAAGAAATTAAAATTTTTCTTTAATTTTGACATGTGCTTTACCCCTTATGAACATGATGGTTTATATTCTTAGTAAATAACCATCCTACTAAAAATTAAATTTCTTTATTACATCTTATACAATTTATTTAATTCATTATATATCTATTTAAGCTCATATAAAAAATGGTTAGTTAAATTATCCACGAATCCCCCTATTCCCTCTCATTTATTTTGTTTTTTTGGGTTACACATTAGTTATCCTTTTCTAATTACTTATTTATTTGTTTTCAAATGAAAGAAATGAAACCAATTGAAGAGAGGTGACAGAAAAAGATGGTGGACAACAATCGTTACATGGCTGAGATAGGCATTCCCCCACTAGTGCCTGCAGTGATTATTTTATTTCAAATATATATATTTAAATAAAATATAATGTCATGTGATTAATTTTTTTTTATTTTTTTTGCATGATACACCTATTAGGAAAATATTATTTGATGAGAAGCCTAGTAGTGGTCCTAGTACTCAGGGTGTTCATACGAGGGGGTAGTATGAGAGCTAGCTGATCTGCTCGACATACTCGATTAGACACTGTCCCTCCCACTGACATACCGTCTATCCCACATTCTGATCCCGATGTGTCGTTAGGGACACATGAGATATTTAGGCCTCCCATGTTTTCACCACCCTTTATATCTGAGTCTCCTCACCCATATTTACCATATCGGATGATGATTACCACTTCCCATCTAGCATTCGACTAGTCATCTATTCCATATTCTTTTACTTAAACTTCCTTCTCACCGAACTTCTATATTTCATCTTATTAGACTCATACTCTTCCAGAGTTTGTCCCTGAATAGCATACATCAGGACTCAATCCACCTGCACAAGGTGTTCCTTCATTTTCTATGGATCCAGTGGCGCCAGTTGATCAGACTAACTCAGGTATATTTATAGAACATAAAAAACAATTTATACCATTATTTATTTTCATTATAACAAGTATTGATCAAATATCTGTTTTTATTTCATAATAGATACATCTACTAAGAGGAGGTGGGGGAGGGGGCGTACACACATGCGTGTGGTGTGGAACCACTAGATGCAGTTGATGGTAGACTACAATGATGACAGTCAAATGATTGAGAAAAAGGGAAGCAATGTCGGTGTTTTTTGGCGACGCTTTCCAAATACGCCAACATCATTCCTGTCAGCCTTCTCTCTGGGAGACAGTTTCCAAATGAAGTCAAAGATAATGATTGGGCCTATATATGGGTAAAAAAAATATTGTATTTAATGAAAAATATTATTATTTTTGTATTTATATGAATTAATATTTTTGTGTCAGCTTAAGTTTAATTTCCCCGATGTTGAGGGTGCACGACCAACACGTGTAAAGGATTTAGGTGAGATTTGGAAAGCCTATAAGCATGAGTTGTATATTGGATGGAATTATAGAGTTGGTATAGAGTTAGATGAGGTCCCTTTCACTGATTACTATCTAATAGAATAATATCGGTAGATGATTACTCATTTGAAGACTACCTAGTTTAAAGTATTAATCACATTTGAGGTATTTAAATGAAAAAATTCATGTTAACCATTAATACTATATTTTGTATTATTAAAATTTATTTAATAATCATCTTGAAAAAATAAAAAAACATTTATGCTAAAAAATTTCTCCACACATTGGGACGTACTACAATTCCAGATCATGAGATGAAGAAATTATGTTAGTTGTTTATAATTTTTCTTTAGAACTTGCACTTTCTATTGTTTCCTCCTTAATTTATTTGATTTCTAAAGTTGTTATATAATTTTTGTTATGAAATTAATTATTGGTAAACAATTTTTAATTATGGTTTCCTACATTCAATGTCATTGTAGAGGAAAAAATTGAATATTGAAGGACATGTTCCTTGAGAAAAACTATTTTACTTGAGTCTAAGAAAGAAAGATAGAACTACAATTAATAAACTGACTCAGAAACAGATTGTAAGTTTTAATTTGTTGATTTAAAATTTTAATATCTATTTTTTAACTTAATAATATATTTATATTTTTTATAGGCTACGTTAGAGGCCCTTGATGCCTAGGAACCTGACAATTTTGGGCCGAACGATCACTTACATCATGTGTAGGGAGATGATCACCCTGGCATAGTACACTGACGACCTAGGAAGATTATAGTCGCTCCAAGGTATTGGCCCTCCTTAGTTATGATTTGTAGTTCCACTGAGTTCTTGGAGTTTAAGGCACAAGCAAAATAGGCTGAAAAAGGTCCATAGAGATAGAAGAACAATCTGTTAGGGAAAACACTACATTTATGAAATTGATGGAAGTTATACATCTAAAAATTACACTAGAGGACAACATATATTGCAATGAATATATGTCATTGATGCATTATATATATGGTGCACCAGGTGGAAGTTATAGTGGTGTTCAAGATGATGGAAAGGAGGAGGCCGAGGTGGAGGAGGAGGAGGCTGAGAAGGAGGAGGAGGGTGAGGAGAAGGCCGAGGTGGAGGAGGAGGGTGAGGAGGAGGCCGAGGTGGAGTATAAGGTTAAGGAGTAGGGAGTTTAGGAGGGCATGAATGATGATGGGGATGACGATGAGGATGGGGGTGAGGTTGATGATGATGGTGATGGTTATGAGGGATAGATTGATCTGTTACATTTTTGACTGATATTACTGACATTTGATGTTTGATGATTTGTTATGCCTGAATGTATGTGTGATTAGGTAGGTCATGTTATATTTATTTCCTTATCTATAAATAATAAAACTTTACTTGATGATTTTATGTGACAGATTCACCCATCCCCTAGACACCCCCACCCCCTAGGTAGGCCCCACCCCTGGACACCATCACCCCTGGACACCCCCTACCCCCATGGACAACCCCCACCCCCTGGAAAACCCCACCCCTTGGACACCACCCCACCACCTGGACACCATCCACCCCTTGGACAACCCCATACCCCGTTGGACAGCCCCAACCCCATGGACAAACCCCACCCCCCGGACACCCCCACCCCCATGGAGATCCCCCCTCCCTTGGACAACCCCAACCCCTTGGACAACCCCCACACCCCTGGACACCACCCCACCACCTGGAAACCCCCACCCACCTGGAAATCCCCACCCCCATGGACAACCCCCACCCCTTGGACACCACCCCACCCCTGGACACCTCCACCCCCTAGACACCCCACCCCCATGGACAACCCCCACCCACTTAGACAGCCCCACCCTTGGACATCCCCCACTACCCCTGGACACCCCCACCCCCTGGACACCCTACCTCTTTGGACAAACCGTCATCCACCTAGAAACCCCCTCCCCCTGGACACCCCAACCACCATGGACAACCCCCACACCCTAGACACTCCCATGACCTGGACACCCTTACCCCCTTGGATAGCCCCCAACCCCCTAGACAACCCCCACCACCATGGACACCACCCCACCACATGGACACCCCCACCCCCTTGACACCCCCACCCCTTGACACCCCCAATACCCTTGGACAACCCCCAACCCCCCTGGACACCACCCCACACCCTGGAAACCCCAAACCCCTAGACACCACCACCCCCTGGACACCACCACCCCCCTGGACAGCCTCCACCCCCGAGACACCCCACCCCTAGACATGCCCGACCCCCTTGGAAAACCCCCCAACCCCTTGGACAGCCCCCACCCCCTGGACAACACCACACCACCTAGACACCCCACCCCTGGACACCCCCACCCCCATGGACGCCCCCAACACTGGATATCCCCCACCCCTGGAGACCCCCACCACCTTGGACACCCCCTACCACCTTGGACAGCCCCAACCCCCTGAACAGCCCCACCCCCTAGACACCACCCCACCACCTGGACACCACCACCCCTGGACACCCCCACCCCCATGGACAACCCCCACCCCTAGATATCCCCCCACCCCCTGGACACCACCCCACCAACTGGACACCCCCAACCCACCTGGACACCCCCACCCCCATGGACAACCCCCCCACTCCCCTAGACACCACCCCACCCCTTAAACACCCCCACCACCTGGAAACCCCAACCCTATGGATAACCCTCCACCCCTGGACATCCCCCACCCCCATGAACACCCCCACCACCTAGAAACCCCCTACCCCAATGGATAACTTCCTAACCCTTTGGACCGCCCCCACCCCCTAGACACCACCCCACAAAATATACACCCCCACCTTCCTAGACACCCTCACCCCCATGGATATCCACCAACCCCTAGACAACCCCCACCCCCCCGAACACCCCCACCCCTGGACACCCCTACCCCCTTAAACAACCTCCACCCCTAGAAAACCCCCACCCCATGGACACCCCCACCCCCATGGACAACCCCCACCCTCTAGACAACCTCTACCCCTCAGACACCCCCATACCCCCCGGACACCCCCACCCCTAGACACCCCTACACCCTTATACAGCCCCAACCCCCTAGATATCCCCCAACACCTCGTACACCCCCTAGACACCCCCACCCCCATGGATAGACCCCACCCCTAGATAGCCCCCACCCCCTAGACATCCCCCACCCCCTGGACAACCTCGAACCCCTAGATAGCCTCCACCCCATGGACACCCTCCACTACCTAGACACCACCACTCCCTGGACACCCCCAACCCCCTGGACAACCCCCACCCCCACTAGACAGCCCCCCTCCCCACCCACCCCCTGGACACCTCCCACCCCCCAGACACCCCACCCCCCTAGAAACCCCTATCACCTTGGATAATAATAAAGCATTAGAGACTCTAGCTCATGTAACATTACCCCTTGCTACAACATAGCATACCAAATTATCCAAAAATTAAAATCTCATCTGAATTCACCCATGCCTATGAACAAAAATGTCATATTCAAAACCTGAAACATGATTTTATTATATAGGGGTTATTACATTCTAAATTATGAATTCAATTCTATATGTGTTATAGAGAATTTAATATAGTATGTATTCAATTCATAATTCTATATTGCATAGGTTAATTTCTTTGAATTCTGAATTGAATTCTTTATGTCTTTAATTAACTTATGAATTATGTGTTAATGTTGTATGGGTATACTTGTTGTATGTGTATACTTGCTGTAATTACCTTATGAATTATGTTTTAATTCTATATGTGTGTACTGGGTAATTAAATACATAACTACAGGTATGTGTGTATTGAGAATTGGTGGAAGTTCATTTCTGGAGGTGCACAAGGGGGAGGTAGGCCTGCTACTGCTGCAGGTGCATAAAGGCTATGAAAATGGTTTAAAACCATTAGCATATGTTTGAAAAGAAAACATATACCAATGATTTACATGAAACCGTTGGTATAGATTCTATACCTGAATTTTCCCAATGGTTTGTGAGGAACTGTTGGTAAAATTACATGCCAACGGTTTGGACAACCATTTTTATAAACATGAATTTTGATATTTCAAATGGTTTTAAACCGTTGGTAAACATTTATACCAATGGATTCTTGTAATCATTGGTATATAATCCATTAAGCATCCATATCCAAATGGTTCTCATAGAACCGTTAGGATATGTCTATCCACACGACTCCACAATCAACAGTTTGGACAACCGTTAGTAAAGGCTAAATTTCCTGTAGTGATTAGTTATTTCCAATCAAGGAATGTTACATATTGAATTCATTTTCTCATATTGTTCATAATAACTCATTGTTAATATAAAACTTCTCTCATCACATTATATAATTGAGACAACTATATATATCTTTTAAAAATATCCATTAGAGATTGATATATCCCTTTAAATCCAAATATTTAATGTAGAAACTATTTTATTTATCTATTGAATAAAAACTATATGATTTATCAATTATTCCCTTGATTTTGAACCCCCATATCCTCATAATAATTATAAAGTATATATTTGGTTTCACATACCCGTAAAAACTAAATAACTAATTTCTATAACACTAATACCTGACATAGACATTCCATGGAGTTACCTAAACTCCTTCAGGTATTCAGGAAAACACCACCCCATGGAATAATTTTTGAACTTTCCTGATAAAACCTTTAGGTTTAAATGACCAAGGCTTTCTACTTGAATAAAATTTTTTGGTCTTTCTAAAAATCATTTTTCTTATATTTTAAACTTTTACCACTTGTACTATCGACATAGTATGAGAACTGCAACATCACATGCCTAGTTCATCTATTCTCAACACTTTGAGAATAATAGGTAAAACATTTCTTAAAATGATTCAAAATTTTAAAAAATTTAAATCAATGAAAATAGATTGAATTACATAACCAAATAAATCCTTTGAGGATATATTCATTCTCACCTAGTCATTGGAATACTAAATCATATTGATTATATGATAATATACTAAATTTAATTAGGAAAATTTGTATCTAATTCCTTTTAAAACTCAATTAAATCCATATATGATTCTCATAAGCATCTAGATTCACCTATTTAATCAATTCAATAGTTTTTTACTCAATAAGACGTTTTCTAACACATGAAATTTATATTAATTAAGAGATTTTATTATGTTAACGGTCTTAGGAGTTTCTTACATTAATATTCTATCTTTTAAGGATTGATCTAAACAAAATGTTTGAGGATGATGATGCTATTAATTTATAATAAAATCTTTTATCATATGAGTATCATATTTTAAAAACATTTAATAAGGACTTTTATTGAATGTATACTATAACATACCACCCCTTATCATTGGATTGATAAGGTGGTGAGGCGTTACTAGGCCTTAAGAGACATCCCAAAGATGCCAACGACTATAAATAAATGTCAAAGGGTTTTAATACATTTGGGGGATTATTTACCCTTTAAGAATAAAACAACTAATGCAATAAAACCAAACCAAACAAACCATTATATGATGCCTGATAAAAAGAAAGACAACTCAACCAATTCTTTTATATCAAAACCCACCAAAGTGTACTACAACAGAATCCAAACTAACATCAAAGTAAATAAAGGATGATGACTAATAAAATTATAAGTTGAGCACAAGACTCCATTATCCACAAGTTCCATGATCCAACATCACCAAATAACCCAAGTATCATGAAGTAGTGCTAAATATGTGTGATAATTTACATTTTTCCATGTTCCAGAAGATGAAATATGAAAAAGCACCAAAGTGCCAAAGTAGGGGTGATTACTAAAACTGAATAGGTTTTCCCCAATGACTTCCCTACTCACACCATTAGTATTGGAACGTTATCAACATTTATATAAAACAATTTATATGAAACAATTCCCAAAATATTTTATGAAAAAATATCAACAACTTCTAAAAATAGTTTATAAACAAATATAAACAAGTGGCATGTCACCCAATTTTCTGGTAAAAGATATTTTTCATGAAAAAACCAACCAATTCTTTGAATCAATTTCAAAATACCCATTTTGGTATAGCCATTCCATTCCAACTATCCACACATCCAACCATTCATTTAACCTGGACCTCCCTGTACCCGCGAGTGGTGATCCATCCTTTCACTAAGACATCACCTAGTGAACCATTTTGACAGGGGAGAACCCTAATCCTTATCTATCCCAAAAATGATGGGGGGAGAATCCTTACCCCTATCTACCCTAAATTCACATGAACACACCCAACCATTATGCCAAAAAGTAATTCCAAAAAAACTATTTCATCCTTTTCAATAAAACCATTTTTTATTGAAAATCTTTAAACAAAAAATTTCAAATCAACCATCCCCATTTAATTTAAATAAAATAACCCCTTTTATTGATTTTTTAATTAATCCATTTAATATAATTAAAGTAAAATTCTCAGCATAAAATCAACATTTTAAAACAAATGACAAAATCAATTTTGTACGAACACCCAATTCCCATGTTTCGAAAAACTGTCACTCAAGAGGGTTTTAAACAATAATTACACAACTAATTCAAAATCAATTTCACAAAATATTATCAATTTGAAATAAATTCAATTAGATCTATGAAGAGGAGTTGAGAGTGAATCCACCTACCCTGAGATATTTGAAAAAAAACAATAAACAGATGCATAATGCTAATGAATCTGGGTAAAAAATTCACAAACCTGCCTTAAATCTCTTCCCATATCACAAAAAGGACAAAAATAAAATTATTTGGAATCCAAAAAATTATATCTACCCACAGTGGATGTAGATATAAGAAAATTAGAAGAGGGGTGAAGCAAATCTAAGAAAAATGTGAATAACGATGAAGAACGAACACTCACCATGAAGAATCCACTTCTAATTACCAAGTAGAGCCTTCAAATCACCTCCAAATCAATGAGAGGACCTTCCTTGACATTTGGGGAAGAAAAATACAGATTTAGGGACGAATAGAAGGGAAAAGATACACCTAAAGGAAAAAATGAATTAGATCCACTTTTTTAGGATCTAACATTGACCCTGCACACGGTTTAGTCACAGGGTTATGAAAACTATGTTCTAACCATGCATTAGACACTGCCTTAAGGATGAAACCTCACACAGTATCCTCACACAATCTCTATAATTGTGCACCAACTGTGCTAAATATTCTGCCTCAAAATACCAAATCCATATTCAAAGTGCATGGTTTCTCCTAGGCTATCACATAGGATTGAAAAATAGTGCGCAATCCGTGCGCCTTCCATTAAGCCCAAAAACTACATTTAAAGTTATAAATACTATTCAAAACATCACCCATAAACTTTATATACTTAAAATAATAAATAAAGGGTTACTTATAGAAAATTGGAGGTGCTACATTCTCCCCACCATTGGTCTTTATGTCATTGAAAATTAGAAAACCATCGATGTCTTGAAAGAGTTCCGAACATTTCTATTTAATTTCCTTCTCATGTTCCCAATTCTCTTCTTGAATCTGACCATGTTTCAACAAAACCCGTACTAGACTGATGTTTTTCCAATGTAAGACTTTTTCCTACCTATCCATAATCTGATCCAAGATATGTACCAATGAAGCATCCATCTCTATGTTAACGTGATCCCATCAGATCACATGGTTAGGATCAGGTTGATACCTTTTCAGCTGTGATACATGGAACACATTGTGTACCACACTAAACCATAGTGGAAATTCCAAACAATATTCCACCTCTCTAACCTATTTTATTATCTCAAAAGTGACAATGTAATGAGAAGATAACTTGTCCAGATTCTTAAAAAATTAGTGTCCAAGACTTGGAGAGATCCTCAAGAACACATGATCACTCATTTCAAACGACAAAAACCGTCGATACTGATCTGTATATGATTTCTGATGACTCTGAGTCATCTCCATTCTTTTTATGATCAAAAAAATATTATCCATGGTTTCTTGGACAAGACTTGTCCAAAATAGTGAAGTCTCACCTATTTCCTCCCAACAAAGTGGAGAATGACAAGGATGACCATATAATGGTTCAAAAGGAGCCATATATATTGAGTCTTGATAGCTGTTATTATAAAATAGCTCCATCAGTGGAACATGATCTTCCCATGAGCCACTAAAATCCATTTCACAATCCCTCATCATGTCTTCCCACATTTGTATCATCATTTCGTATTTCCCATCTGTTTTAGGATGATACACTATACTCATATTCAATTGAGTCCCAAGGGATTTTTTTAAGGATTTATAGAAACAAGATGTGAACCTCGAATATTTTTCTGACATTATCAAAAATAGTATTCAATGTATCTTTATAACTTCTTGTATATAGATTTTTGAAAAATCCTCCACCGTATGAGTTTCACGGATAGGAATGAAATGTGAAAATTTCATGAGCCAATCCACTATTACCCATATTTCATTGTGTTTATGAACCATTATTGGGATACCTATGACAAAATATATTTATATTTACTTTAATTTCCACATTGGTATTGGTAAAGACTTCAACATACCTAATGGTTGCTGATGATATTCCTACTTGATGAAAATTTAAGCACTTTGAAACAAACTCAGCCACCTTCTGTTTCATGATGCTCTACCAAAACTATGCCTTCAATGAATTATACATATTCTATATTCTAGGATGAATAGAACATCTTGAATAGTGGTAAGCATGAAGAAGTTATTACTGATCAGAAATAGGTACAACCATCTAATTTCTAAACCACAACACGGTACTCCCATCCAGTCTCCATCTCTCAATGGTATCCCCACCATTTAGTTTTTAACTCATTTTAACAGATTTGGAATCAGATGTCTTTTCATCCTTTATTATCTTCATCAAATCATGAACTATAGAAACTGAAAAAAAACCACAAAATTTCCTCATTCTTCACATTCCACATTCATGTCGTCTAGGTTTGACATCAACTTCCACTCGTATGAAGGTTCTTTTTCTAACTAAGAATATGAATTTTTTCTTAATGAATCAGTCACCAAAATGAATTTACCTGGTGTATACATTAAGTCAAATTCAAACATCTAGAGATACTCTATCCATCTCCTTTATATTAGATTCAAATATCATTTTAAGAAAATATGTTTCAAGATATTATGATCCATGAACATAGTAAATTTCTCACCAAAGAGATAATGATTCCATGTATTCAAAGCATGGATGACTGTAGCGAACTCCAAATCATGTGTTGGGTAATTATTATCATGCACTCTCAACCGTCTTGAACCATAAGCAACAACATGGTCTCCTTGCATGAAAATTCATCCCAAACCAGATCTTGAAGCTTTATAATACACCACATACTCCTGTCTTGATTCTAGAAAAATCAAGATAGGTGCTGATATAAGATAAAATTTCGGCTCTTAGAAAGATTTATAGAATTATTAAGTCTATTGAAATGGAAAATTTTTCTTTGTCAAAGCTGTCATAGGTGAAGCTATCCATGATATGTCACATAAAAAGTGTCGATAATAACCAGCTATACCAAATAAGCTCTGTATTTCAAAGATTTTCTTCAATGGATTCCAAGAGATAATAGCTTCTATATTATCTGGATCAATAAAAACACATTTTTCATAAATTACATGACTAAGAAATCATAGTTCTTGTATCCACAAATCAAACATTGATAATTAGGAATACAAATGATGGTCTCTCAAGATTTCCAACACTGTCACCAAGTGTTTCTCTTGCTCATCCCGTGTACTTAAATACACCAGTATTTAATCTAGAAACACCACAAAAAAATCTAGATATCTCTAAAATATATGATTTATCAATTCCATAAATACTTTTAGTGAATTCTAAAGATGAAAAGGAATTACCACATATTAATAATGGCTATATCTTCTTCTGAAAGTAGTTTTCAGAATATTCTTCTTCCGCACTCGCAATTGGTGATATCCTGATCACAATTCAATTTTATAGAACCACTGATCTCCCTTAAATTTATCAAATAGATAATAAATACATGGAATTGAATATCTATTCTTTATTGTAACTTGGTTAATCTTTAATAATCAACACACATCCTTAGAGTTCCATCTTCTTTCTTTACGAACAAGACTGGTTATACCCATAGATACATGCTCAGTCGAATGAAACCCTTTCTTTCTTGATCTTCCAACTACAATTTAATCTCCATTAATTATATTGGTTATATCCTATAATATTAAAGGGAAATAGGAGTATTCCCCAAAAGGATCTCAATCATAAACTCCGATTCCCTTATAAGTGGTAATCCTGAGAAGTTTTTGGTAAAAACATCTAGAAATTGATTCGTGATTACTAGAAATATATTATCATCGATTTATTCCATTGATGTGAAAGTTAATTCCACCAACTGAAAGAGATCATTCTCACTACTAGTGCCAATAAATCTATTTCACCTGTCTTCATAACCCTTTCTCCTTTGATGAGATGCTTGGTGCCATCCCTAGTGGCAGAACTAACTATTTTACTATAATAGTTGATGAGAGCCTTGAACATTGTCAACCAATCCATACCTAGGATTACATCATAAATATCCATATCTAGCACTGATAAGTCATATTTTAGATTATCTCCATCAACCGTTACAGAACATGCTCTACAAATAAAGGCTTAACATTCTCTTTGACCAAGAGGAGTTTGAAGTTTTATCACATAAGGCATCATCTCAGGATTTAAACTTAGGAAATAAATAGAAATAGAATCAATGAAGGAATAAAATTCACCAGTATCAAACAAAACTTGCATAAGGGTAGAATTTAAAAGAATCTTACCTCTTACCATAGATGGTTTAGCCTTATATTCACAATCAACTGATCAACTATATATAATTTCTTCATCACTACATTTTTCTCCTTATTATCTTTCTAGGATTTACCTTATTGAGGAGTCATGGTATTCCAAGAATAAAAATGGATAACTCTACTCTTTTGATGAGACTGATTATTGTATCCTCACCCTGTCAAAGCATATGATGGTTTCAACACTTGAGAAGTGTCCTGATCACCTGACCTCATAGAATTGTGACAATATCCCTAAAGATGCCCCATCTTGTTGAATTTATGGAATGGTATAGGTGGTTTTTTTACATTGTTGTTTCATGTGTTCTAACGAACCACATTTAAAACAACTCACTTGGCTCTTTGGTCATAGAGGAAGGCTTGCTAAACCAAATGTTTGATTCTGATTCCCACTCCCACTCTGTAAGTAGGTGTCCCTTTTCCACTTGCTCCTAGCATTAGAGTTCCCACCAGTTCCCATGGGTATCAACATACTTCTTCATCCCATAACTTCTGAAAGGTCCCATTCATCAACCATTTCTCTATTCACTATCTCTATATTTTACATGATACATAGCATAATAATATTTGAGAAAATATCCTATCTAATATGTGATTCAAAGATGTGCGCCTTCAATGATTCACTAGCATCAACTTCAGGTGAAAATTATACTAAATTAATGAATTTAGCCTCATATTCTGTGATAGAGATATTTTCCTAATTTAGGATGAATAAGTACATTGTTCTATGAATCTTAAACGTGTGATGATATAATTTTTTTTTGAAAAATTACTCAAAATCCTCCCAACTAATGCCTTGATCTACTCGAGCCTACACCGCTAGATGCCACCACTGGAGTGAAATATCCTCGACCATATATGTTACTAGATTAACTTTTATATCCATGGGTGTCCCGATGAAATCAAATATATGATTCATCCTATTCAGCAACACCTCTACCTTTTTTGGTTCAGAATCACCCCTGAAGATGAGAGGATTCTATTTTTGGAACTAGATGGAATGATCAACTTGTCTTAGGTCATCCTTTTGATTCCCTGTGTCCATAGCTTAAAATGCTTAGACAATACTCTGAAATAGCTATTGGTTCACCTATTTCTCAGGTGCAACCAAATTCTCCACAACTTCTTCTGGTTCGTTTCTACAATGCCTACTAGGTTCCATTTTCTAAACAAACAAAAAATTCCGTAATTCTCACTCTATAGAAACTGATGGATTAACATTTAAAATTTTAAAACATTTTCTAAATACACCAACTATTCTATTTTAAAATTCCTTTAGTTGAAAAAATGCAACATTGTTCAAAAATTGACACCATGCATCAAATCATTTATTATTCCTAAAAATGAAATATGAAATCCTAGTGGTAATTCATTCCTATAATGCATTTAATGCTCGTTTTGTTAGCTAAACCCATGAGAATGAGATTTTAATATCCTATAAGTGTCTCAAAAAACACTTATGTACCCTACTCCCTTGTAACATGAAGTTCAACATAAAAAGCATAGCTACGTCTTTTGATGCTCTATGTTTCATGTCCTGAAAATCCTACTCCTTTCTATGATCCCAAACCAAGGAATATATAAGAATGAAATTCAAATACAAACTAATGACTACTTGTTACACAAGGAAAAGGATAATATGATACCATTTATGTCAAAAAATCTTTTGGATCAAACAAAACAGATACCATTTATACCTTTCCTCCCCTTCTCATTGGATTGAGAAGGCTGTGAGGTGTTACTAGGCCTTAAGCAACATCCCAAATATGCTAAAAGTTCAAAATAAGTGTTGAATGATTTCAATACATTTGGGAGATGATTTAACCTTTAAAAATAAAACAACTAATATAATAAAAAAAAGCAAATAGACCACTATATGATGCATGATAAAAAGAACAAAAACTCAACCAATTCTTTTATATCAAAAACCACAAAAGTTTACTATAATGGAATCTAGACTAACATCAATGTAAATAGTCGAATATGACTAAAAAACTCTAATATGACCACAAGAATTCATGATCCACAAGATCCATGCTCCAAAATCACCAAACAACCCAAGTATAATGAATTAGTGCTAAAGATGTGTGATAATTTACCTATTCCCATGTCTCGGAAGATGACATCTACAAAAGAACCAAAGTGAAAAATTAGGGGTTTTTACTAAAACTCAATAGGTTTTCCCCAATTAATTCCCTACTCATTCCACTAGGATATAAAATTTAGAAATATTTATATAAAAAAATTTATATAAAATGCCAACGAGCCCGTACCCAAGTGGTAGAAGCTCCTGCTTGGCATCCAAATGACCCATGATCAAATCAGGGTATACGTAATTCCAGGTGACTGTAGCAGCACTGTAGAAGAAGTGACACTGTAGCGACAGAGGTACTGTAGTAGGAACTGTAGCGGAAGTGGTACTATAGTAGGTACTGTAGCAGTATTGTTCACTGAGGGATCCTTTCGGCCAAAAAAATGGGCTTCTAAGCCTTGTATTTAGGTCACTAGGACTTGGGATTTCGGGCTATGTAATGGGTATCCCTCTACCCAGTCAAAAGAGATATTTTCTTTAATAATTAAATGAGGCTTTGGCCCTAACCTTAAAAAAATATGTAACAATTCCCAAAAAACTTATAACAAAATATCAACAACTTCTACAAATAGTTTATAACCGAATATAAACAAGTGCCATGTCACCCAATTTTTCACTGAAAGCTATTTTTAATGAAAAAAATATCCAATGATTTGAATCCATTTCACAATAACTATTTTTTCATAGACATTACATTCCACCTTTCCACACATACAACCAGACATGTAACCTGAACCTCCCTATACCCGTGAGTGGTGAGTCATCCTATCACTAAGACATCACCAAGTGAACCATTTCTACATGGGAGAGTCCTAACTCTTATCCATCCCAAAAATGATGGGGGAGACTCATTGAGAGGACCAGTTTGGGATATACTTAACACTGAGAGGGGGGGGGGGGTGAATCAGTGTTGGGTACTTTTAAAACCAATTACAACTTTTATCCCTGTACCTCTTGACATGTTAAGATCTTGATTCTCTTATTCGCTTTTCCCTGTCGCATGCAATAATAGAAAGTAGTAAAAATACACACACGATATTTTTACAAGGTTCACCACTAAATAAGAGTATCTACGTCCTTTCCATGCATGGGGATGAATAGTGCATGGATTCTCCACTATAATGTGATATGATATTACAATGGAGTGGCTAGGAAAACAATCCTCTAGCCAGTGTGAATCCCTACACATTAGAGGGGGGTGGGAAACAATCCTCTTCCCTGGACTGGTGATGACCTAGCCCAACTTGCAGCATCTAGCTGGTTCTTTATACTGCCTATAGAGACAATATTCTTCCTGCTTCAAAAGGTAGGTTCTGCTCTTGATCTATTTCAGTGATCTTCACTTGATTACTTGAAAAGCAGTAGGCGAGCAATTCTTCTTGTCTTCTTCTTTTCTTATTCACTAGTGAAAAACCAAATGCACTAGGACTTCTTCTTTTTCTTTAGTGCAATAACAGAATACACTAACACTTATTCTTCTTTCTTAGCATGAATCAAATATACCAATGTGATTATTCAGAAACTGAGGATCAGATCACAAAGCATCATATGAATTAAATTTCCCTAAATATTTTTAGGCTTTAATTGGGAATAGTCTGTTCTTATTCTTCTTCTTCTTCTCTTCTCTTTATGCAGAAAAACTGTAAGCTGCACACTCTTCTTTTCTTCTTCTTCAATTCAAAACCAACTGCACTGAAACCTACTCTTCTTCACACGTTCTCTCTTAGTGAAAAACCATCTGCACTGAGCTCTTCTTCTTTTTTATCTTTCTAGAATCACAAGTTCTCTTTGTGATTATAAAAACAATGAAGTATATATAAACTTAGCATCATCACAGTTGAACAAAATCTGGTAAGAACTTCTAGAACAACTCACAGCTTGTGCGCCAATCCTTACTTGCGCGCCACCCTGCTTGCGCACCTCCCTGCTTGCGCGCCACCCAGCTTGCATGCCACCTGCTTGCATGCCACTCACTACTTGCGCACCACTATTGTGCACAACTCACAACTTTTGCGCCACCTTTGGATTATACACACCTCATTCTTGCACACCTATGGAAGCTTTCATGGAAAAAATTGCACAACAAAACTTGTGCGGAAAAACTTGCATGAAAAAACTTGCACAACACCACTTGCACAGCACCCAGCTTGCACGCCTTATAAATTACCCTCAGCTTGCATGCCACTTCAGCTTACGCGACACTTCCACTACTTGCGCGATCAGAGCTCAAATTTTCTCTTAAGTGTTGAGCCTTAAAAATGAGGAGTCAAGTCGTCTATTTATAAGAATTTTGGCGACTTGAGCACCGCATACACTTGCTTCCCAATACTTGCGCGCCGCTGCATCACTTGCGCGCCACTTCATTAATTGCGCGCCCTTCCATCACTAGCATGACTCTTTCTTTACTTTGTCATATTTTGATATTATGATGTTGGAATATGACTTGCACGCAATATACACTTTCGTGACGATTATACTTGTGCGACACAATTGCGCGCCACTTATACTTGCGCACCTCTTATACTTGCACGCCACTTTTTGACTTGTGCCCCAATCTTTAACTTGCGCAACACTTTATTTCCTTTGTCATATTTTGATGGGATAATCTTGAAATATGACTTGCGTGCCAATACTTGTGTGCCAATACCTGCGTGCCATTATTGACTTGCGCGCCACTCTTGACTTGCACGCCACTTTCTTTCCTTTGCCAAAATATCCTCTTTACTCTCCCTATCCTCCATAAGGCTTGCATCACAAGTTCTCCAAACTTATGATATTTTTGAAATAAAAATCAACAAAGCATCATCTAGTTTCATCCATTATTTTTGGAATATGAATTCCAAAGTACTTCTTTCATCCTCACTTCAAATCCTCAATTCCTTTTGGAGTGTTAATTCCAAAGAACTCCATTTATCTCACTTCTTCCAAAAGTGGAGGCTTAAGGATTATTCAAACACCTTCAATGTTGCAGACAATGTATCACCTTTGATACATGTATTTGGAACTTTAAAGAACAGTGCAACAATCATATGATTTCAAGGAAATGTGTAATTCATGACCTTCTTAGAATTCTATGTCCTTCCACACTCTCTCTTTATCTTCATCCATTATTCTCTACTTAATTCAAATCGTATGATTCTTTTCTTCAATTAATCTTTTTCATGGTTCTCATGAAATCATGAAGAATTGTATTGTCTTCTTCAAATCCTCATTCTTCTTCAACCATCCTTAGATAGATGATACTTCACCATTCTGCTCCAATCATCCCCAAATGGATGATACTTCTCCATTATTCATTGTTGTAAACAATGTGTCACCTTCGACACAAGTTCTTTGAACTTATGATCAGTTCGAAAATATTTTGAATTAATCATCTTAGAGAATTTCTCAAGTATGAAATCCAATGCTATGATTCCATAACAATTCTCCAGGAAACCTCACTTCAGCCAATCTCCACTAACTTTTTAGTCCTTCTTCATCTCCTTCTTCATTTTGAAGAGTAATGACAACTGTTGAAAACAAATACAATCTTCATACACAAACTGTTCCCAACAATATCCCCTTTTTATTTTGTTGTCAATACCATAAAGTTTCCTCAAATGAATGATTCAATGTCAAAATAAGAATCTTATATCTCCCCTTTACTTGTTTCTCTTCCCCTTTTATTTCAAACTTTCATTTCACTTTCTCTCCCCCTTATTGACAAGAAATACAAAGTTCATGGTTGAGAGGGTATCAGTCCTTACTTAAGCAGTGTTCCATCAACCATTTCACTCTATGTCTACTTGATTAAAGATCGATGTAGAAAACAAGAGAATTTGATTTAGACAACAAAGATGTCCATTATCCACTGATCGTGATACCTCATGAGATGAGATCTCCTACACTTGTCTTCAAGGGTTTTTCACTTTCATTCTAGGATAAAGATATTGAATGTGATAGGAAATAATCAATCCTGAAATTCCTACACTCACTTCAAGAAAAGTATCAAAAACATTCATGTACAATTAGCAGGATAAGTAGCCTTGGGGAACTTTCATTCTTCGTATGTCACTGATTAACCTAGTTACTCCCCCTTTGTAAAAATATATTTATTTTGAGTAACCAAGGATGAGATCAAGAAACGACATACCTTTTACAAAGACATGGTCATCATACAATCTTCAGAGTAATTGAATTTTATACCAACTGATGTTGATACTGATTGAGATAATGACTCTGATAGCTTCTTCATGTTTCTCCCCCTCAAGGGAACACTTCTCCTCACTAAATCCCAGATTTTCCTCTTGAGATATTACTTCACATTAAATTAATTGTATGATGATAACAAATAAAATACAAAAAGATTCAATGGAATAAGGTGGATCCTATTTTCTTAATCAATGTGAAAAACAAGGTTGAGATGATCTTCTCAACCCAGATGCTACATTCTTCACACTTTCACAACTGATCTTCAATATCGGCTGTGATTGTGTGGACCTCACTATTTCTTACATCTCTTTGTGTGTGAATATTATTTCTTCAAGGGTTTTCAAAGCACTAGAATCTCCTGGTGAAACTTTTATCTTTTTGAGTAATTCTTGTTGTGCTAGAATAAATTCAAAGAACTTTCTCACAGTATGACCAACCTTGTTGCACCTCACACACATAACTTCATTGTCTTCATGTAGAATCTTCTTTTTGTATTTAGCACTATCCTTAGCTTGTGAATCTTCCATTTTCCTCATTCCTTCCAGATCTATTGTCCAAACCACCAATATATCATTAGGGATCGAGGCATTATGATAGGATCTTCTACATGGATTCTTCTGAGTGACTTCTTTATTATTAGTTCTTTTGGATGCACCAACCTTCTCCTTTTTGGATTTATAATCCAAAGACTTATCATATTTCCTTCCTAAAATCTCCTTGTGAGAATTTGTTTTCACATTCTTCGTCTGATTACATCCCAAGGATGCTTCTTCATTCTTTCCCAACTTCTGTGGTCTTCTTTTCTTATATGAACATGCACCATTCATATGACCACTTCTATTGCATACATCACAGATGTTATCTAACATTCCAAATATATTTTCAGTATAAAGATGTTTCTAGATCTATGGATGTTGCTTCTTCTTCTCTGGATTTCTCCCCAATGAGATGGGATTTCTCTGTGCTTTTACATTTAAGGGATTGTACCAAAAATCCAGTGCACAATGCTCGAATTTATTACAGCACCATCATTGTCCAACAAACCTTGAATTCCTGACATCTTCTTTATAAGGTTGCTGAAGCTTCTTCATGATATGTTGTGCTTTCTGTGGGGAGCTATATTCCAAACTCTTCTTCGTATTCACCATATCCATGGTGATAGTTATCTCCTCACTTTTCTTTATCCATACTTGTTTAGAATTTTTCTTCCAACCTGCATTTTTTGTAGAAACAATTTTTAGAACCATGAGTACAAGTTAGTATGGATGGTACCTTTACTTTCTCAGCTACTTGTGATAGATCAACGAGTGAATCCATGATCTTATTATTACATGTTGGAGGTCTTTTGACAGTAGAATCCTCCATTGAGCATTGAATATTGACTGCAACTGTTTCCTTCTTTTGTGGAGACTCAATATGTGTCTTCTCAAGATTGGTAAAATCATCTTCTAATTCTAGACATCTCATATTGAGGATGACTTCCTGGTCTTCAATCATAGTCATCTTCTCTTCAAAAGCCTTCTTTAATCTTTCAACTTCAGCTTCATGCATCTTCACTTTTTTTTGTAACAAAGATTCAAGGTCATTGATCTTCTTGGATTTTTTTTTCCAAATATACCTCATTAACATAATTTCCTTTTTTAGGCTCATATTCAAGTGCATGGATCTTCTCTTCTAGAGTCTTATTGAATCCCTCTTTTTATTTAACATATTTTACCCACTTTGAAGAGCTTACTTCAAATCCCCTCTTGGTTGCTTCAAAGGCTCCAACCAGTCTGGAGAGCTTTAAACATTTAACAATTTTTGCTTGTAAGCCTTTCTCCAACACATCAGTTTCTTCTTCCATCTGAGTGATACTTTCCTACATACATTGAAATAATCCACAAACCAGGGATGAAATTTCTTCAGGAATACCATGTATAATCATTCTTAATCTTTTAACTGATATTTCTTGATATGTTGTAGATTGATCATCACCACTTGTGTGAGCATTTTCATCATGAGGATAAATTCCAAATGCACTAACACATACCTCTTGATCAGTTAAGGTTGGAAGGTTGTCCATCTTCTGGGTGGGGACTTAATCCACCTTCTCATTACTTTCCAAGTCTTGTGTGTCTTCAAAGTCAGCCAAATATGGAGAACTAGATGCTTCCTTTTCTTTAGATAAGAGGGAATTATTCTTCAATTTTTCTTCTCTTTCTTTTTTCTGTTCATCATGGACTTGGTAGATATTTCTTTCTTCTCAGTGATAGATGGATATTTACAAAAACTACTCTTCATTGTTGACTCTGGAAAGGAGCTCAAGTTTTAGAAAGATAATAACTTCACTGTAGAGAATCCAATAGAGGTGAACCTGTCCCTATGACACTAATTGAGAGGAACAGTTTGGGATATACCTAACACCGAGAGGGGGGGTGAATCAGTGTTGGGGACTTTTAAAACCAATCTCAACTTTTATCCCTGTACCTCTAGACCTGTTAGGATCTTGATTCTCTTATTCTCTTTTCCCTATCGCATGCAATAATAGAAAGCAGTAAAAATATGAACATGATATTTTTACAAGGTTCACCACTAAATAAGAGTAGCTACGTCCTTGCCATGCATGGGGATGACCAGTTCATGAATTATACACTATAATGTGATAGGCTGTTACAATGGAGTGGCTAGGAAAACAATCATCTAGCCAGTGTGAGTCCCTACACTTTAGAGGGGGGTGGGAAACAATACTCTTCCCTGGATTGGTGATGACCTAGCCCAACTTGCAGTGTATAGTTGGTTCTTTATACTACCTATGAAGACAATCTTCTTCCTTCTTCAAAAGGTAGGTTTTGCTCTTGATCTATTTCAGTGCTCTTCACTTGATTACTTTCAAAGCAGTAGGCAAGCAATTCTTCTTGTCTTTTTATTTTCTTCTTCACTAGTGAAAAACCAGCTGCACTAGGACTTCTTATTTTTCTTTAGTGAAATAACAGAATGCACTAACAGTTATTCTTCTTTCTTAACATGAATCACATATACCAATGTGATTATTCAGAAACTGAGGATCAAATAACAAAGCATCATCTGAATTAAATTTCCCTAAAGATTTTTAGGATTTAATTGGGCATACTCTGTTCATATTCTTATTCTTCTTCTCTTCTCTTTATGCAAAAAACCTATAAGCTTCACACTCTTATTCTTCTTCTTTTTCTTCAATACAAAACCAACTACACTGAAAACTACTATTCTTCACACATTCTCACTCAGTGCAAAACCATCTGCACCGATCTCTTCTTCTTCTTCTTCTTGCTAGAATCACAAGTTCTCTTTGTGATTGTAAAAAAAATGAAGTCTAGATCAACTTAGACTCATCACAGTTGAACAGAATCTGGTAAGAACTTCTAGAACTACTCACATCTTGCGTACCAATCCTTACTTGTGCTCCACCCTGTTTGCACGCCTCCCTGATTGCGCGCCACCCAGCTTGCACGCCACCTGCTTGCACACCACTCACTACTTGCACACCACTATTGTGCACAACTCACAACTTTCACGCTAACTTTGTCTTATACACACTTCCTTCTTAAGCACCTCTGGTATCTTTCACGGAAAAAATTGCACGGAAAAACTTTCATGACAAAACTTGCATAGAAAAACTTACGCGACACCACTTGCGCATCACCCAGCTTGCACGCCTTATAAATAACCCTCAGCCTGCGCGCCACTTTAGCTTGCGCACCACTTCTACTACTTGCGTGATTAGAGCTCAAATTTTCTCTTAAGTGTTGAGCCTTAAAAAATGAGGAGGCAAGTCGTCTATTTATAGGAATTTTGGTGACTTTTATGCCACATACACTTGGATGCCAATACTTACGCGCCAATGTATCACTTGCGCACCGCTTCATCACTTGCGTGCCCTTCCATCACTAGCATGACTCTTTCTTTACTTTGTCATATTTTGATATGATGATGTTGGAATATGAATTGATCGCAACATACACTTGTACGCCGCTTATACTTGCGCGACACACTTACACGCCACTTATACTTGCACGCCACACTTCCACGCCTCTTATACTTGCATGCCACTTTTTGACTTGCGCACCAATCTTTAACTTTCGTGCCATTTTATTTCCTTTGTTATATTTTGATAGGATAATCTTGAAATATTACTTGCACTCCAATACTTACGTGCTATTATTAACTTGCATGCCACTCTTGACTTGCACGCCACTTTCTTTCTTTCGCCAAAATATCCTCTTTACTCTCCCTATCCTTCATAAGGCTTGCATCAAAAGTTCTCCAAACTTATGATATTTGTGAAATACAAATCAGAAAAGCATCATCTGGTTTCATCCATTATTTTTGGAATATGAATTAAAAAGTACTTCTTTCATCCTCACTTCAAATCCTCAATTACTTTTGGAGTGTTATTTCCAAAGAACTCAATTTATCTCTCTTCTTCCAAAAGTGTAGGCTTAAGTCTTCTTCAAACACCTTCAATGTTGCAGACAATGTATCACCTTTGATACATGTATTTATAACTTTAAAGAACAGCGAAACAATCATTTGATTTCAAGGAAATGTGTAATTCATGACCTTATTAGAATGCTAAGTCCTTCCACACTCTCTATTCATCTTCATCCATCATTCTATACTTCATTCAAATCATATGATTATTTTCTTCAAGTAAGCTCTTGCATGGTTCTCATGGAATCATGAAGCATTGCATTGTATTTTTCAAATCCTTATTCTTCTTCAACCATCCTTAGATAGATGATACTTTACCATTCTCCTCCAATCATCCTCAAATGGATGATATTTCTCCATTATTCATTGTTGTAAACAATGTGTCACCTTTGACACAAGTTCTTTGAACTTAGGATCAGTTCAACAATCATCTGAATTAATCTTCTTATAAAATTTCCCATGTATGAAATCCAATTCTATGATTCCATTAAAATTCTCCAGGAAACCTCACTTCATCCAATCTCCACTAACTTTTTAGTCATTCTTCATCTCCTTCTTCATTTTGACGAGTATTGACAACTCTTGAAAACAAATAAAATCTTTATACAAAAAGTGGTCCCAATAATGCTTACCTTTATCTGTACTAAACTCACATGAACACACACAACCATTATTCTAAAAAATGACCATTTCATCCCTTTCAATAAAACCATTATTTCATTGAAAACCTTTAAATAAAAAATTTCAAATCTACCATCCCCATTTAATTTAAATAGAATCATCCCTTTTATTGCAATTTTTTAATTAACCCATTTACCAAAATTCCAAAAAATAATCCTCAACATAAAATCAACATTTTAAAACCAAGAACCAAATCACTTTTATAAGAACACCCAATTACCATGTTTCCACAAACCGTCACTCAAGAGGGATTTCATCAATAATTACACATCCAATTAACAATAAATTTCACACAAAATTATCAATTTTAAATCAGGAAAATAATTTCAAGTAAGTGTATTTGGGAGTTAATCCACCTACCATGAGAGTTTTGGAGAAAATGATAAATAGACGAAGAATGCCAACAAAACAGGGTTAAAACTTCATGAACCCACCTTAGATCTCTTCCCCTATCACAAAAAATGAAGAAACTAAACTTATTAAGCATATAAAACCTTATATCAACCCATAGTGGGTGTATATCTAAGAAATCAAGAAGACGAGTGATGTAGATCTTAGAAAAAGATCAAGAAAAATGAAGAACGAACACCTACCATGAAGAATCGGCTTATAATAACCATGTGAAGCCTTCAGATTACCTCTATATTTATGGGAGAACCTTAAATAAAATTTGGGAAGAAAAATAAAAATTTAAGGCTTCATAGGAGGTAAAAAAAGATACTTAAATTTAAAAACATGTTAGACACACTTTTTTAGGATCTACTTGGACCCTACACACGATTTAGTCGCACGGTTAGGAAAACCTTATGCTAACTGTGTGTTAGACACTACCTTAAGGATGACCCTCATAATTGTCTCCTCAAATAGTCTACATAACCATTAACCAACTATGATATTGTTATTTTCCCAAAAGACCCAATCTGTATTCAAATCAGATGGTTTCTCCATAGCTGTCACACGGTTTGGGCAAACTGTGCGCAGCCCGCGTGCCTTCTCTTGAGCCCCCCCCAAAAAATTTAAAGTACTCCCAACACTTCCAGACTTCACCCATAAACATTATATAATTAAAATCATAAATAAACAGTTACATACTAGAAACCGAGGGTGCTACTATACCCACTAAAATGACAACCCCTTTTAAAATCCATTATATCCATTAGTGTGATGAGATCTATATTTCACTATGATTTGGGTCTCTTTATCATTTATACCATTACATAGATATTTATACAAGTCCTTATCCCATTATGGAATCATGAAAAAGTGTAAGATAAATTAAATTATAAGAATGAGAGCCTAATCCTATTAGGTCTACCCATTACTTTCTTTCTTCACTCAAAATAATTCATGGGAACCTTAATTTTGCATGACCAACCCAGTTAGAGGATTGATGGATTGAAAATTAATCACTTTGCAAGGAATCTAATAATTAATAGTTTTAAAGGGGATTTAATCTCAATATATTATCTCATGTTATTCCATTTACATATATTCATGATTCTGATGATTTAGTTTGGAATACTATTCCTTCCATGAGAAGTTATGGGCTTGGATGAGTAGAAAAGTCACCTTATAATCCTACATCAAATCTGGGTTCTAAATTGGATGGGGATGATTTTTCATGGTACTATAGTATAATAGGTACCATAGAGAGGTACTGTAGAAATAGTAATATTTTTCCCAAATTTTGATTTCAGGACCTATATATAGGAATTCAATCCCCCAAGCCTCTAGGCCATTAATGGTGGACCTTTGGGATTTGTTTTGGTGCACTTCTTAACTAGTGGACAAAATAAAGGTGAAATGGTAGTCTTTGGTGATTAGGATAGATGTAGGAGTCATTTATAGAGTGGATGATATGCACCGATTCAAGACCTTAATCAGGGAGACAGTCACAACATGCCACAAATGTGACATCAGTGACAATGATCTAGATCATACAAATGTAGGAAGATGAGAGGTTTTGTTTTAGTGTGGGAAATTTGGATGTCGGGCCTTCAACAAATGTAATAATCCTTAGTACCTTTTTGACTTTAGGTCATATATTCTGAAACCTAATTCCTATGGGACTCCAAGTCATGTAAGGGTTACCCCTCAACCCAATTAAAAAGAGTTATTATTAAATAATAAAAACAAGGGATTTTCATTCTATTCTTTCCAAGAAACCAATATGTTCAAATCATATTGATGCGTAACTCTTTACTTAACTCATAGATTTTTTTAGAAACCCAAATGAAAAGCTAAATATATTCATACATATCCAAATTCATCCCATGAATAAGGTATATGATACCCTTTAATGAATAGGCTTAAAAATATATTAAGTCAAAAAAACTCTACATGAATAAGCCCATGTACATAGATTAGTAACCCTCACTTTTATATACAAAGAATAAACCTATAGGCTAGTGAGAATCCTAACCCAAAATCCCTCTAACTAAGGATACTTTAATCAAGATAGATATCAATTTTATCATAATTCTAACAACTAATGTGTATACATAATAATTAACTACTTAATTAAATCTCCAAACTCAATACAAGAAAAAAAAGTATAAAATTGAATCCATTATCATTCATAGAATATAACTTATTAGATGTAAGTACGACAATATCTAGAACCAGTTTAAACACCATTAAACTAAATCGTACCTCACATTTAATAATATAACAATATTATCTATGAATAAATTATGAAATAATTTTTTAGTAAATAGAAAATTCATACATTTAAACATGAGATCAACTGTTTTTAAATAATTTATAATAAAACAAATTTTAAACACTATATAATTTTAGCTATACAATATAGAGATTCCATAATTAAATAAATATAAAAAAATTATATTTATTCTCAATATGTACTCTTTAATGTTATTCATTATATGGAATTTACCATAATTATATGATATACATAAATTATATACATTTTATATTTAAACTCCATTATGTAAAAAATTTACAAAACTTAAATAACATATATTTATATTATTGAAACTTTAAATAAATCAATCACTAAAACTCATTTTAATGAGGTTTAAATAATTTCCATAATAATGTATTTAATTTGAACTATCCAAATTAATATTATTAACAATTTATAAATTAGTTATAATAAAATTATATTTTTTCCTTATTTTATAATTTATAAACAATTTGTAAATCACCCTTATAATTTCAAAATAAATAATTAATTTCTCAATTATAAAGCATGCCATGTAATTTTGAAAATAATATATTTAAATATTAAATTTTAATATTTTTTGGATTTTTATTTAATAAAAATTTCATAAACGTTTAATTAATTAATTATAAAAAAAAATTATAATTAATTAATCTATAAAAACTTTTATAAATTAAATATATTTCCCAAAATACCTTTTTAATAATTTTTAAACATTTAATAAATTATATAATTTCAATTCATAATGGAATAATAGAAAAAAAAATTTTACTATGTGAATTGTATTTAACAATATACACATATCATATGAGGTGATATGTTGTGTGTAATAATTAATCCACTGTGTGCGCTAGCTATCACTCCATACAATATCCATCTTGTGTAAGGTTAACCCTTCGACGTTTGCTATGTCATATCATACGATAGGTATAAATATCATCTTTGAAATACATTAGTCCATTTTTTAATGTGTACTGGCACAGTTATACTATATGAAATACCCATATCATACCTTATGATACATAAAAATTGAATGAATAGAACTATTTAATGGTCTATGATATCAAATATTATATCTTGTAACCCTGACACATGTTACGTTATTACATAACATTATATCAGGATCCCCTGTGAATTTGTTTTATCCCATAATGTAATGTCACATAATTATATATAGATTAAATTATCTCATAATGTAATGTAAAAACCCCAATATAGACTAGTTATCACATAAAATAATTCTAGCGACTCCAACACTTATTATGTTGTCACATAACATAATTATAGCCACAATTATTCATTTTAAAAACATGATTTCAAGAGTGAAACACATTATAATAGCTTTGATACTATTATTGGTTTTCATAGGGGAGTTTAACAATTAACTAAGTAGTTAAAACACTTTAAAAACCCATAAACCAAAATTGACCATGCATGTTGACTTGAAATACTATGAACTATAAATGATGGTAATAATAATGTGTACCTTCTATCATAGGATGTTTTTGTAGCTATCTTTATAAATGATTTATAAATATCATAACGAGGATGCAAAATTACATCCCTCTATTCTATTCCCACATGTTTTCTTGAATCACCTGATGCCTGGGCGGGGGTTTCCATCCTCTAACGACATTCTAGTGCCTCATAAAGTAATGAATGAAGAAATATGAGAGATATGGGGTCAAGGGAACATCAACCAGATTAGGGGTAAAAATCAACTCCACCATCTCAATGGTGTTTAACTGCTTATATAACCACTAGGACGCTCCAATATATTAAATCATACATTATAACATAAAATTTAATGCCACTACCAACCATGCATTCATCACATGAATTCATCACCCCTTATGAGTGTTTTATCTTTTTAAATAACTTATTTTGTGATATCCTACATAAGAGTTTGAACATAATCCTATAATGTTTCTCAATCTTGTCAAGAAAGTAGTTTATATCACTTAATATCATTATGATATCCCTAAAACAAGGAAAATTATATGCCTAGTTTTCATGCACACTGTGCATTATAGAATAAAAATTTCATACAGTTTGATATAGTCCTTATACATCAAATATGCCTAGGATTTAGGAAATATAACATTTTATTAATTGATTATTCAATGATATTCCACATAGAATATTCTTGAATGATAATACTTATCATTTAGAATCCCAATATATCATAGATAGTTCTATATGATATCAATATACTTTATATAACAATATTCTCAAATGTATGCACAAAGAAATTTTGTAAAATTCATGTTGTATTCACTAACATCCTATGTTGCAACACATGCCATCACACACACACACATGTTATATATATATATATATATATGATGTATTGAGGTCACATTTTCCTCAATATCAGAGTTTCACATTATCATTAGAGACTTATTTACATTTCAAATTATATTGTATCGTATACAATAATATACATAACCATATCCAAAACTATTTTATATATCTTCTAAAATAATTTTGGAAAGATATAATAAACTCCACCTTCTATTAAATCATTTTATATACCATGTGAATACCCATCAAAAACTCTTTTTAATAAACTCTAAATTTTTTTTAGAGAATATATCTAAGTTAAACTCTATCCCCATTCAATGACACACAAAGTGTGAACCCATATACCTTCATTGCATTGAAAATAAATATGATTCACTAGATCAATAAATGTAAGAAAATATTTTCCTATAGAAAAGCATCAATGCTACTAAATCTAAAAAGGGATCTGGCATGATCTCCATCAAACACATGTATCTCTATAATCATGTCCACCAGGTACAACATATGGACGCATGAATTTTCATACAATCCTTTTTCCCATGACATCAATTAAACACAAGACACAAATTATATGAATCCCATATAGCCTACTCATACATTATTGATTCTCTGACTATAGATTGATTAGGTCAATCAGTACATCACATGCCATTTACCTTTATGGATGAGCACATGACATAAACCTCAACTAATAGGTAATCACATCATATTTAATATATAGGTATGACCATACACTTCCTTATTATATTTCAATTTATTTCCTAGATGTCATACTCATTATATGAGAGGAAAAATCCCACCTTGGTTAAGCACCAACTGACAACTTCATCTGTAACCTACCCAAGAACCCACTAATTAGCTAAGACTTAAGGATTTTGTAATAAAGATATCAAATTATTAAGGTTATCATGGTTGGTATCTCACCAACCTTGGGTATAGGGGGCTGTAAATATGAACCATGTACCCATATTTTACCAAATAAAGAGTATATGACACCCGATATGGTATAATTCATGGGTTATCAAATGTGCAAATTCTTTATGTATCATGATATTATTTCACATCGTGATAAATAAATCATACCCATGATAACCTTTACATTTCATCACAACTTTTAATAATCCCTAGTGAACATTATTTAGTATTAACCCAAAGTTTTACTTTGAAATTACAATTATCACTTCACTTTACAATGTATTTATCAGCATATATGTATATAAATCCAATGTTAATGAATTATAAATTGGATATTTTATTTTATATGACACAATACATTTTATATTATTAAAATATTTTTAGAATACTTAACAAAACCAATCATAAGAACCTGTTTAACATATCATATATGGTAGAATACAAGATCGACTATATGTTTGTTTTATTTTATGGGTTTTTAACTCGTTAAATATCTATATAATTCATGCCACAACTCTATGTGAACACCTAATAAAAATATCCCACTAAAATCTTTGGTGAGTATCATATATGAATGAATCTTTTTGGAATAATTTCAAGATATAGTAATCATATTCCAATTGTTTAACTCCATGAACATATTTAAACTTCTTAAATGTAGAAAATATAAATTAATGACGTTGATAACTTCTATTTTCTTCTTAAAAATATTTTTAAGTACATTATCATCATCATTTAAACCATTTCCATAAAAATATTTCCCTAAATTATTTTGGTAAAAAATGCCACTATTTTACCAACACATCTTAAAACTTTAGGATATAAATTTACATTTACTTTTTTTGACCGTTTTAGTTATTAATTTGTTATCTTTGAAATTATCTAAGTCTTAAAATAATCCTAATAATCTCTTAGACACTTTATTATTTTCCAAATATAATGCTGAGATTATAAAGGTCCATTGTGTTTAGTAAATAACGCTTATTTCCTTTGAGGAGGATTATATAAAAAATTAAATATTGCATCTATATCATATATAGTATTCTACGTGTTTAGATAACTTTCTTGAAAACAATATTATTCTATAAAATATGCCACTAGTGGTGGTGTAATCTAAATTCCTCATATTGTAACAAATATATGATAAAATATTTAACCTAGATACATTTTTTCTTCTTATATTCTTCTCAAAATATGTTATAAAATTTTATGAATCATAAACCTTATGTCTTGAATTCATCATATCATATTGTCCATAAAAACTTATTATTATAAAAAAACTACAATTATCTTATAAAAAATGAGAAAAATATACAAATCCTCTCCAAAGACCCATTAAATCTTGATATATTACTTTAAATTCAAATCCTTGATGTAGTACCTCTTTACTTCATTATTTGAATAACAAATACACAATCTATCAATTATTAGTTTGATTTTGAACTCTTATATACTCAAAATATATTTAAAGTATACATATGGAATCCTATACCATTTAAAACCAATGAAATAATTTATATAATATCAATAGCTAACATGGAAATCCCTTGGAGTTTCAAAAACACCTTCAGATATCATAGACTCTTAAAACATTACACCGTCTTCTTGAGTTTACCTTTAGGTTTTAATGACCTTGACTAGCTATTATAAGAAACATTATTGGACTCTCCAACTAAGTTTTCTTCTTCCAATTTGATCTTTTACCTATTTATACTATTAACAATGCACCAAGTCCTAAACATCACATGCCTAGTTCATTTTTCTTCAAAACTTTGAGAATATTGTGTAAACTTCTATTGAACTCATTGAAATTGTTAGATAATTTCCATTGATGAAAATATAATGGAATGTAAACTGGAACAAGTCTTAAGGAAACCTCAAGCCTCTCTAAGTAAATCACACTCAATCATATTTATTATATGAGAAAATAATAAAATTCCTTAGGTATATTTTCATTTAATTACTTTGAAATCTTTAAGTGAATCATTATATGATTCTCATAAACATCTAGGTATATTTTTTAAATAACCTAAATATTTGGTTACTCAAGAATGTGTTTCTCTAACACATGGAATTTGTCTAACTTTATAAGTTTTATTAATTTACCAGTCTATGATTTTAATAAAATTAATCTTCACCTATTCAAGAAATAATCTCAAATCTTATTGATAATGATTCCATTTATCTATAATATAAGTCTTATCATAAAAGTATCATGTTTTACAAACATTTAATACAAAATTTTATTAAATTGCGTCCCACTAAAATGATGAAATTTTTTAATTCATCATATCCATTAATGGTCCAAGATCTATATTTCACTAAAAATGAGTATAATTTAGTGTTACTCTCACGATATAGCTATTTAGGTAGGCAATAATTCAAATCAGTTTAGTTATGATTCTTGGATAGATAAGTGGACAAATCTTTTTCCAAATCCATCATATTGATATAATATCAACTCTATTATTCTTGTATCTTATCTCATAGATATTCCTAGATAAGTATAACCTGAATATCACAGTGGGATTTGGTTAAAAACTCTTATGGTTGGATATTTCCTCTATTACTTACATAGGATAATACATGGGCACCCAACGTTAGCATAAATCCACCCAGTTGAATGACTAAGGACTTGAAATGTGTTTACTTAAGAAGGAACATAAAACATAGTATTTTGAATTGGATTTAATCTCATCATATTATCTCATGTTATTTTCTTTAAATGTATGAAATCTTATAATGATTTTGTTTTGGAATTGTATTCCTTCAACTAAACTAATATGTTTAAACCATATTGATGTGTAACTCATTACACAACTAATAGGCTATGCTAATAACTAAAATTAAAATCTAATTATATTAATACATATGTAAATCCACCACATGAATAAGGTATATAAAACCCTTTCATGTAAATGATTAGAATTATATGAAATCAATAATCCCTCCATGGGTATGCCTTGAGCCACAGATAGTCAACCCTCACTTTTCTAGATAAGGAATACGCCTCCAGGATAGTGAATAATCTAATCCAAAGTCCCTTTAAACAGGGATAATTTAGTCAAAATATATACCAATTCCATCATAATTATAACACCTAAAATGTAAAAATCATAATTAACTACTTAATTCATATGCATAATTCTATAGAAGTTAAATTCAAGGTAGAAGGAAACTAAAACCATTACCATACCTAGAATATAACTTCTTAGATATATGTATGATAATCTAGAATTAGTTTAATAAATTTAAACTAGAGAATACCCCATAATTCATAATATACACAATTTATAACTATGAATAATAAACAAGATAATAATTAAATAGATGAACACTTCATGAATTTAATCATGAGATAAACTTTTTTTATAAATTCCTAAAAAAAAAATAAAAAAAAACACTTTACAATTTAGTTAACCTTATGGAAATTCTATAATTGTTTTGAATATAAACACTTTATATTAATTTCCCAATATGAACTCTTTCATATAATTCATAATGTGTCCTGATATTAATAAATCATAAAAACTTTATAATCCAATTTCTATTATGTTAAAACTTCATATAACATAAATATGAAAAATTTATCATTTATTTAAACCTTTATCAAATCAATTATAAAAAATAATTTTGGCATGGTTTAAATTATTTCTAAAAAAGGAATTTATATGAACAATTCAAATTAATAATTATGAACAATTCATAATTCTAAATATAGACTCTAAATTTTTTCCTTATTTTGTAATTTATGAAATTTTCATAAATTACTCATATAATATCTAAATAAACACTTTATTTATAAATTATAAGGCATGTCACATAATTAGAAAAGAATTTCAATAATAATAATTAATATTATGGGATATTTAATAAATGTATCAAAAACATTTAAATAATTAATTATAAAAATTTCATAATTAATTAATTTATAAACAACTTAATAAATTAATAAATATACCATTTTACCTTTTTCCATACTTTATAAACATTTTATAAATTATAAAATTAAATTCATAATTTAATTTTAGTAAAAATATATTTTTTCTCACATATTGTTTTTAACAATATTACCAACTATAAGCTGCGACTACCAGGAACCCTATATATGTGTTAGTAAGGTTAATATCACACAAGGCTTCTGTATTTGATTAATAATGTCATGTATTACTTTTATATAATTTTATTATTATGAAAGTATTATTTTAATTTCACATGGGGTGTTTATATAGGATTAATACTGGCAAGTGATATGGCCTTCTATGAGATTAAAACATGTATCATGTAATAATAAAACAATACAAAAGGATCACATAACATTAACCCAGAAAACCATGTGTGATTAACCCAGTGCCTATATATGAATAATTGAGTGCACTAAGGTCTCATGTAATATTAACATGAGTTTTGTGTGATGTTAAACAAGTAGTTAATCCCCTTGTGTAGGATTATCTTCACAGAATGCATGGAAATCATGTTTAATGAATATCTTTCATGTAGCATTAACCCCATACTTTGTAGATCTATGTGATATTAACTGAGTGATACATAATATTGACATATGATGTGATCACCTATGTAGAAATAAATCCCACAGTATTTGACACGATGTATTTTGACATAATAAAAACTTAGCATGGAGATTACCTATGTAATGTGAGACATGTGATTTTTTATGAGTAATCTGGTGTTGGAGTGGATTGTATTAGATTAAACCTATGCCACATAAGATTATTCTATATAGGATTATGGCTTGTCCTGTGTCAGAATAAACTATATAGTGTCTATGATATAAAATATGTCATAAAGATGTTATGGTGTTCTATTTTTCATAGTAGTATACACATATTTATTTTAAATGATGAAAAATATATTCTAAACACATTATAATGATTTAATACCATTTTTAGGTTTTGAGGAAATATTAACATTTAATCTATATAGTGGAAGTGATTAAAAAACTAAAAAATAAGAATCACAATGCATAGAAACATGAAATTGGGTAAACTATAATATGAATAAATATTTTTGTACCTTACAACATAGAGTATAAGAAACCATATTTATCATCTATGGTTGATAAATATCACAAGATGCATCCAAATGACATCCCTCCTCTTTGGTGAATACCCAAGTTGAAATTACATCATTAATCAAATGAACATAATCATTATCTCTCTCATGATATGATAGTATCTCATAATGTAAATAGAGGTGAAGAAGAGAGTTTCAGGTGGTGGTGGTGGGAGGGGGGTGTTTAATAACCTGATTTTTTTGTGAAATATATATTTTTTGAATTAATTTAATATTCTTCATTTCACGAAACACTGAATATATCTTGTGTTATATGAAATCAATAAGTTTGTATTGTGTTCCACACAACACCAAGTTAATATTTTCTTACACACAACTCATAGATTAACTTTTAGTACATGAATCACTATGTTTGGATTTTGTTACACACAATTCTGAGTTCCTTCAACAGATTGTGTTACACACTTGGCTGGGTTTGTTAAAATATTATTATAGTTACTACCTAGATGTTGGAATAGAAGTTAAAAATTAGATTAGACAAAGTGTAAAAGTATTATTTACACGTGTATATAAAATTAATCCTTTCATTATTAATTATTTATAAATGAAAGTAGTAACTTTTTGAAAATAAAGAAATTCCATTTCTAAGAAAACCATTTTTCTATGTACAAACATAATTTTATCTCAATAAATTAAACAAACCAATTTTGATGTTTTTTTAATAAAATTTATATATTATATATAAAAGCAAATTTTATTTGAAAATATAAAATTAATTTTTTAAATCATAATATAAAAATTAACTTTGGGTGATTTTTTGATATTTTTCCAAGAAGATTCATTTTTTGATAAATAGTGAAAGATACTGAATTTAAATTGAAAACTGAATTTTCATCTAATTTAACTATATATTTAAATTATATTTTGAGTTAGTTTTCAAGTTAATTTACATAAATTTTAAATAAATTAATATAATTTAGGTTATTGTAACTAATTTCAAAATAAAATTGGATATAAAAACATTTCAAACTTTTAAACATTTTTTAAAAAAAAAACCCGTTGTCATGGTACGTCTATGGGATTAAGGTTAAATTAATTTCTTCCACTTATGTGATTTGAATTTTTAAAAATTGATTCCATATTTTTAATATGAATAATTTATAATTTATAATAATGTAAAATTAATTTTTTTTCAAAAATATTAGTGAAAGTAATTAATTTAAATTAATTATAATGATTACTGTAAAAACAAGATTACTGTAAAAACAAGATTAATTAGTAGTTAAACTTTAATTTAATGGAAAATATGACCTATAAACATGGTAAATTTTTTTATGGATATATTTATACCCATTCACCCATTTTATCAAAAATGGACAAATATTGGTGGCACATGATGTAATGGAGACCTCTTAATAGTGTTTACCTTTTCATATTTATAAGATGCCACTCCTCCTCCACAATAAAATGGAACTCACCCCCTCACTTACACACACATGTAATGAAACTTTGGATCATAAAAACCCTTACCAAATATTCTAATTACTTACCTACTCTTTAAATATAATCCCCAATTTGTTAATAAATCCAACCATGTAACCCCTTTGGTGCAAACCAAAAGGAGTTACCCAAAGAAGTGGCAACATCCTTACACAAGCTCTTTTTTTATATTAATTATACACCCCATAAAATATTATTATTAAATGATTATATAATAAAAAAAGTATCATAAATATATTTATATGTTTTTATGTTAAGGTTTCAACTAACACTCACACACACTTTCCTCAAATGGGATACACAATTATCACCAGTGTGTATGACAGACTACCACCTCACGAACCGATGTCACTCATTCTTCCATTTACACCTTTAAAGTTTGGGAATAATGATGGAATTTATATTTATATATTATATATATTATATTTAGGATGTATTTATTCTTATTTAATTATTATATAACACATACCTTCATGATTTTCATTTTTTTGAAATATGATAACTTCCTTTGTGGATGTGTGGACTATTGCCTTTTCAATGTGATGTGACTCGTTCACACTTTACATGGAATGTATTAAGTATTGTATTAGTTCATTTATATAATATATATGAAATAATAATTTCAATTTAATGATAATATATATATATATATAAAATTTAATTTTCTTACTTTAAAAATACGACAAGAAAATGGAAACAACGTTCATGTGTATGTACGACCTACCGTCTCTATGAACAATGTATTTCATTTATTATTTATAAATTTTATAGATGATAATAAATAAATATATAATGAATATATATAATATTTATACCATGGTTTACATTCTATAAATAAGTAAATCATGATATAAGTAAGAGGACCAAGAATAACAAGTCAAATCTTATATGAAAAACAAAGCAGTTATTACCCAAAACAAAACCTAAACAAGGAATTGTTAATAAAAATGCAATAAAAGGTCATAATAAAATCATATATGGTATGATATATAATAATATGGTTATGTGGTATATGTATAATAAACTTATATTTATTATATAGGTGGTCTGAATATATACAAATAAAGTCAATACTTAAGGTAAGAGTTTTCCCATATCACTTTTATTTGTATGAGATATATTCCATATTAACCACTTAATTTTGTTATGTGGTGTATATAATTCCATATGAAATGTTATATAATTAATTTAATTTATTAAATGATATTAAATGTTTCAATTTATGTTATTATTTCATGGGGGACCATGATTTAAAATTTACTCAAGTAGTAAGTATTTTCTCATCTCACTTTTATTTCTGTGAGACTTATGCCTTGTTCACCACTCTTTTTTTGTGTGGTGTATATAATTACCATGAATTTATTATATATTTCATATACTTAAATTCATTAGTATTTTCATATCCATTTGATGATATTTATTTCATGAGTTTTATGGTTGAAAACTTAGTAAATCGGTAAAGTGATTTTGTCTCAATTTTCCTTCTTTGAGATACATTCCTTGTTATGCACTTATATTTTTATATGAGGTTTATATACTACCCTTTGACATGTTATGTCATGAAAATTATTCTTTTCATGATATTATAATTTTAATTTTATTTTATTATCTCGTGGGTATTATGATTTAAAGTTACCAAAGTGGTAAGAGTTTATTGCTACAGTTTCATCGATTACGAAGATTGTATTCGATTATATATACATTGATGAAATATTATGATACATATCTCAAGAACTCTCAGGATTTTTCTTATCCTCTAGTATATCATAATATATTCATGTAATGGTACAATTTTTACACTTTTTGGTACTTATGTTAGTTTAGGTTTTTTTTAATAAAATCAGACTTTATTTATATTTTTGGCTAGAAATATATGTTTTCCTAAAACCAATTGTTCTAAAAATGTTTTCAAAAATGTTTTATTATTATTTTTAAAATAAATTTTACCCATGTTTTACCTTTATAATAAAAATTTGTTTTAAAAGTAATATCTTTTTCATTTCTTTATCAAGTCACTTTTCTATAATTTTATGGTGCAAAAAAAAAGTTTGACATGTACGGGTTTATGTGCCGACATGAACATTATTTCTTTTACGTTTCCCTTGAAAATTTACAAGGTTAATTTTTTAAAATAAAAATGTTATTTTGAATATTCTATACATTCAATGTTTTTAAGGAATGGTATTTCAAAAAAAATTCATGTTTAAAAATTGTTTTAAATGATTTTCAAGCTTCCTTTATAGGTTTTCAAGGAAAAAAATTTTCAAAAAATTTTAAATATTCCTTTATAAGTTTTCAAGGAATTTTTTTTTCAAAATATCTTCAAATTTATTTTGAAAGAAATGGTTTTGAAAAGGTTTTATGTTTCAAAAATCATTTTTTCAAAGAAGAAATGACATTTTCCTTAAGAAATGTTTTAAATGATTTTAAATCTTACTTTATATGTTTTAAAAGTGTTTCTAAAAGAAAATAATTTTGAATATGTTATATGTTTTTGAAATTTAATTTCAATGAAAGGTGACTTTCCTTAATATATTTTCTAATTGATATTTCAAAATACTTCTCCATCTAAAATGGAATACTTTGATATAGTTTAAGCTTTATTGGGGACTTGATCCAAAAATACCATTCATATTATTTATTTAATGGTTTATGTTTTGATGCAATGATGTCTATGAAACCTATTTCTATTAAATGGGTTATATTCTTATGAAACCATCTTCTTTTTATGAGTTATTATTTGATGAAATTACTATGAAACCTATATCTTTTCCATGGGTTATGATATAATGACCTGTTTATAATACCCATTTCATTTCATGGGTTATGATGAGATTTATGGGTCAGGATATGATGAATGTTTTATTATTTTGTAAAACATGCGTGTATGATTTCATTATATGATGGGTGGAACCTATATCTCCATTAAATTCATGGAGTACTGATAAATGTATTATGTTCTCAAGGGGTACATATAAGGGAATCCCAAGACCAAAACTAAGAGGTTACATGGGTCATAGCTCAATACCCAAAACAATAGGGTACACAGGTTATAGCCCAAGACTGAAAATAAGAGGGTACATGGGTTGCATCCCAAGACTGAAAAGTAAAGGGTACATGGGTTGTATCCCAAGCCCAAAAAAAGAGGGTACATGTTTTATCCTAATCTCGAAAACAAGAGGGTACATTGGTTATATCCTAATCCCAAAAAAAAGAGGGTACACAGGTTATAGGCCAATCCCAAAAACTAGAGGGTATGTGGTTTATAGCCAAAATATGAAAAAAAGAGGGTACATGGGTTGTAAACCCAAGAACGAAGCATGTATGTGGGTGATTATCCCAATCCTAACAGGTTATAAAGATTTTGGTAGGTATCCTTAATATAAGGTTTTCTATTATTATGCGTATTCTACAAATTCTACATGTTATTCTTATGTTATGACCTCAGGGATTATTATCTTTATTCTATTATGATTCATGTCTTATGAACTATCAATATTTATTCCATGAATCAAGTATATGATCTTTGATAGGCAGGGTATGATCTTAAAATGTTATTCTCATGTTCTCATACCCTTCTGATCATGTTATGATTACATATCTCCTTTATTTACACTTACTAAGAATCTGAGATCACCCTTTTTTATGTTTCCCTTCCCCCAAGTTATGAATAAAGATTTTAAATGTAAGACTAAAGGGGAATAATGTTGTGGGAAACTGATGAAGTGTTTTCATATGCACTTTTAAAAATAATTATAACTAATCGCATCAAAGTGGCTGGCCTGAATCATTCTCTTTAGAAGATGTTGTTGTAAATCACTCACTACTTCTAATCCACTTTATATATATATATATATATTTCATTTATGAAATAAAATTACAAAAAATGAAGATTTTAGAATTTAAAATTCATTACTAAAATTAAAAATGCATATGGAATGAAAACAGAATGAATACAGACATAATGACATCAGAATGAAAGGTGAAATTCCTGAGAGAATTAACCTGATTGAATCTTCATAATATCTTAATTAATTTCTAATTTACTTAAGTAAAACACTCAATAATATGTGTAAAAATCCTAATCCTAATATGGTTATGAATATATAGTTCTCTCAATGATCACTGAGATACCACACATCCACCACTTTGATTGAGGGAAAATATTGCAGAAGAAAAAGTTAATCATCAGGCATCAAGTGGAGACACAAAGTTGCCTTTCCCAATAAGACCCCCTCGGTCTAACACTAATCAAGTAAGAAAAATTAAAAATTATATCTTGATGTCTTGGGTTCATCACTGGATTACTCCCCCAAGAATATCCTCAGGTTAGCTACTCATGATCATGACATAAGAGTTCACAATGGATAAAAGAATAAAGTGAAAAACACAAAAGATGAAAATATGACAGAATGAGGGGAAGAATAAGATTAAAATATACTACAAATGAATAATACTAATATAAAATAAATTAAAGTAAAAAACTAATCAAGTGGACAACTAAGGCTACCCCCAAGTTTCCAACCCCTTGGAATGAAGAAGAAGTACTCTTTTATAGGCAAAGGGAGTGAAAAATTGGATCAAAACATATTCCTCCAAAAGTATGCACATGGTAGAACCATTTTAGTGAACAATTATGAGTATATGTATTATTCCAATTTGTTCATCTATCTATACTATGTTAACTCAAAAAACAAATAGATTCATTGTCTACTTTTTCAGAGAGATATAGCCCATTTACTCTGGAAATGTATTCTACCCAAGCTGACTATTTGTATTCTAATGTAGGGAGTCTCCATGAATTAATGGCCTTGATAATGAAATAATCAAGCCTATAAATCTTAATTAATGTTTTTATACCATATTTAGTCTTCCTCTAGGTTTAAGTTTACCTCATTTGGGCTATACATTTATGAGATATCTTACCAACATCAAAATTCTCTAGATCTGTGCACAGTTTTCAAGGATGAATTTGTGAGCTGAATTTGGGCCTTCAAATGATGGATTGTGGTTTTTATATAGCATAATTAAATTAATCACAAAAAACATAGGAAACTATAAAACAATAATTTTTCAATATTTATCAGTGAAGAAATTTTTATGGTCAAAACAATGAAATAAATTAAAACAGTTAAATTTCAAAATAATATATTTTTGCAATTAAGATCAAAATATTTCAAAAAATATAAAATGTGACTATTTACCTTGAAATAAAACTTTAGTCGGATTAAAAAAATGAAATTAAGAATAAAATAATTAAAAATATTTTCTATAACAATTTCCCTACAATTAAACATTTCACTCTTGGGTAATCATCTTATACCAAGATCAAAACAAAATTCTCAAAGCAGAAATGACAACATAGATCAATTATCTTATCAATGAAAATATCATGAATCCTACATGGATAAATTTTTTCTAAATCCTCACAAATAATAATAATCCATTAAATCTCATGTTAATACTCACATTCGTGTCATACCTACCTCATTGGAAAAATATTTCTCTCCTTACTCAGAGATATTTTATATGGAGTTTTTCTCATTTCCAAGAACATGTGTGATCTCTATAGGCAGGCTATATTTATAGTATATCCACTTAAAAGAGTTACCAATCACTCAATAATGATGTATTTTTCATGGGTTGTTCTAAGGATTAGGTTTTGTAGGTTTTAAATGAAAAAAATTTGAGGTAGAATGAGGAGAGTTAAGCTCTAAAGCGAAGTAAATGCATGAAAATAGTTTTTCTCAAGAATGGTGTGCTCCTAAATCAACTAAAAACTAAATCACCTACAAAAAACTATTTCTTTGGGAAGTTCACACTTAGAATTTTCAACATCAATAATAAATTTATTCCCTATTTTCCCTAATTTTAGCATTGTTTTAGCTTGAATTCAGATCTGGATTTCTCTTCAGAATCATGTTTTTAAGCAAAAGGGAGGCTGATTTTGATCTTCAAAAAAATGGTGAACTCCAAGACCATTTTTGTAATGATATTTTGGGCCACACGTACATATTTCCATCATGAAATGTCTTCCACCCAATCATAAATAAACATGATAACCCTTTCAATTCATGTCAAATATATTCTTCAGGAAAGCAAAATAAAGCCCATCTTCTCCCTCCCCCACACCTGAGTTCAACAATAATCATGAATTTATATTTTAGATAAGGTTTTAAATGGATAAATTTATTCTTATATGGATACCTAAAAAGGTATTTTATGGATACTAGGGGATTAATAAAGGTTAGATGAAAAGGTAGAACAAAATAAAAGTTGAATGCAAAAAGGAGCTTTCAATGTGGCGCCTCAATCATATGTAACACATTCAATAAACTCTAATAGGTTTAACAAAGAGGAAAATAGAAAGTTTTAGATCACACAACAAGTATCAAGAGTCTCAATAAAAAAGTTAAATATAAGAAGATGTTAATAAGGTTTAGAAACCTCTTGGGTTGGTCATGATTTTCAATTTGGGTAGTACTAGTGCACATGAGTTTCAAAATCAATCAAAATTCATCAAATAGAAAGATCTGAAATTAGAAAAAAAATCCATTCAAAAATAATTTAAATCCTAAAATATTCAAATAAAGAAATGTTCCAAAAAAAACCAATATGGTTTGAAATTCCCCAAGTATTTGATTCAAAACAAGAATCCTAAAAAACACACTAAGAAATGAAAAAGGAAAACATCAATAATTCAGAAAAAAGACACAAAAAATAGATGAACATGAAAAACTCCTATAAACAAGTTGAAATCCCTCCCCAAAACTTATTCTATTTACTACCCTATTTTATCTCAAAATTGATCAGCAAAAATTTTCACACAGAAATTAAATTATGCAGTAAATAAAATAAAGAAAATAAAGACACAACATGGTTTATTTTTCTGTGGTAGCCTTGAGTTAAGATCTTAGGTAATACCAATTTAAAACTATATTAAATAAAGAAAAAAATAATGAAAATAAAGAAAAATAAAGGGAAATGTGAAAGAAAGAGGATAATTCTTGGTTTAGACTCCCCAGTGGGTTCTTCATTTTTACTGGCCATAGTCAGACAGTTGTAGTGGATTATCCCCAATCCGAAGGTGGGTTTGGTTTTTTTAAGATGAACCACCACATGTGACTAATTACAGTATCCATGAATAAACAAAAATATTGGATAACCCCAAAGAAGAAAAGCATGTTCCCAATCCCCAAGAAATAAGAAATAGAAAATTTGAGATCCAGAGTGGGAGGGAATAAAAGATAGGGGTGCTCCCTATGAACTTCTGTGATGTCCTCATTTATATGATATACAATTTTTTTGTATAGGAGGTAGTCTCACCTTATGATTCTCTTTCAATTATACATCGATCACCCCCACTTGGGTGGTCTCTTTCATATCATACATGGTGTTTCCCATTTTTTTGTATAAAAAATTTCAAAAAAGTGGAAGTTGGAAAACAATTTAGCTTTAATAAGATTAAAAACGAATAATCCAAAAATAAATCTACCCTTTCAAGTAATTCATATTGGAAATTGATATATTCTTTAAAAACCATTTGAAACTCAATATAATTTGGTTAATATTCATTATCAGCTTCCAAATAAAGAGAGAGGTGGAAAGGTGTTGATTTTTCATTTTTAAGAATAGGAATATCAAGTTACAAGTTATCTTTAATAAAGTTATTCCAATATTATTCCAAAGAATTTTTGATTTCCCATAAGTGAATTAGCCGACATACATACATCAGGGACCTCATCAAGAAATGGTTGAGTGCAAGATGATGTGATTAATTTATTTAAAAGAAATTTCTCACCTCTCTCGGGGTCTTAACATAAAAATGGTTTGTGAAATCTATTCTACCACTCATTTTGGTTCAGGTTCTGGATCTAGTTTAAGTTTCTGCACAAATGGAAGAATATATTCTTCAACCCTTTCAGCTTTTCTCTTAATTTTTTGTATTTATTCTATAATTTCTTGCATCTGATATTTTTTAATTTCTTTTTGCACTTGAGATTCATCATTCTGTGCATAATAATCACAATTTGAATACATTATGGATAAAAGAGTTTTTTTAGTTATTGAAATTTATGATTTTTTATGTTTTTTTAAACGAAAGGAAAATTATTTACAAACAGTGAATAAAAATGGTGAGTGAAGACCACTTGTATCCCTAAAAACAACACTAATTAGATGAAAAGTTGGCGCACATGCTCTCAAAAATAATTATAACTATGTTTAGCAAAGTAGCTGGCCTATGTCATTCTCTTGAGGGGCTATTGTGGTTAAGAACTCACTACTTCTAATTCATTTTTTATATATTGTACTTATGAAATAAAATGAACAGAAATGAGTATTATAGAATTTAAAATTAATTACTAAAATTAAATATGCATATGCAATTAAAACAGAATGAATGTAGACATAATGACATCAGAATGAAAGGTGACATTTCTGAGAGAATCACCCAGAGTGAACCTTTATCATCTCTTAATTAATTTTGAATTCTCATATAAAAACACTACATCGTATGTGTGAAAATACTTATATTTATATGTTTGTGAGTATAAAAGTCTCTCAATTATCACTATGAGACCTCAAATCAACCTCCTCGATGGATGGAAAATATTGCAGAAGCGAAAGTTGAACCTCAGGTGGGAAGTGGAGACATAAAGACATGTTTCACAATAAGAACCCCCTTGGTATAACTCTAAGAAAATAAAAAACATTAAAAATTATAGATCAAAGACCTGATTTAATCCCCAAATTACTCCATGGGGAACTTCCTGAAGTTAGATACTCATGATCATAAGCATAAGAGTTCACAGTGAAGAAAAGAATGAAATGAAAAACATAAAAGATGAAAATATGAGAGAATGAGGGGTATAATTTTACACCCTGAGATTTTGTGAAATATATTTTTTGAATTAATTTAATATAACACATTTCATGAAACACAGAATATAGCTTGTGTTATATGAAAGAATTATGTTTTTATTGAATTTCACAAAACACCAAGTTAATATTGAAGTACATGAAACACTTAGATTATCTTTTGGTATACACAACCCTATATTTTTCTTTTGTTACAAAAATTCCTAGTTCCTTCGATAGCTTTCATTACATAAAATACCGAGTTTTATTGAACTTAAATATGATTTTAATTTTGTTATAGTTACCACCTAGCCATTGGAATGGAAGTTATGAATATGATTAAATAAAGTGTAAAAATATTAGTTACACATGTATATAAAATTAATACTTTGGTTATCAATTAGTGGTAAATTAAGGTAGGAACTATTTGAAAATAAAGAAATTTCTTTTCTAAGAAAACTATTTTTCTGTGTACAAACACAATTTTATCTCAATAAATTATACAAATAACTTTTGATTATTTTTTTAATTTTTTTTTATATATTATATATATGATAATTTTTTTTACACCTATCTAATAAATTTTATAGATATAAGACAAGAATAAATCCAAATTTATGAATAAAAAATGTATTTTTCAAAAAGGTAATTTAACCTCCTTTTAATGGAGAAATCATTTAAAATATTATTTTTTGACACTTCTATAATTTTTATTTGAATAAATGAAATTCATTATTGAAATTGGAATATAAAAATTTACTTTGGGTGAATTTTTGCTATTTTTGCAAGATTTTTTATTTTTTTGATGAATAGTTAAAAAATACAGAATTATAATTGAAAATTGAATTTTCATCAATTTTAATTATATAGTTAAATTATATTTTGAATTGGTTTTAAATTTAATTTTGATAAATTTACATAAATGAATCCAATTTAGATCATTGTAACCAGTTTCGCATTGAAATTGGATATAAGAACGTTTCAAACTTTTAAACATTTTCGCTTAAAAAACCCGCTATCGCGACACGTCGGCAAAGTTAATATTAAATTATTTTTTTCCAATTATTTGATTAGAATTTTGAAAAATATATTACATTTGGAATAATAATAATTTATAATTTCTAATAAGGTAATATTAGTTTTTGACCAAAAATATTAGTGAATGTAATTAAAATTAAATACAATATTAAGGCAAAAACAAGATTACTTAGTGGTTAAACTTTAATTTAATAGGAAACATAATCTTGAACCATATCCAAAATACATTGTAAAATCATATTTCTATCCATTACCCTATTTTATGAAAAATTTAAAACTATTGGAGGCACATGATGTAAGGGATACCTCTCAATAATGGTTACCTTTTTATATTTACATGAATGCCACTGCTCCTCCACTATAAAGGGAAAATCACCACCCTCACTTGATGGCACCTCTCAAGAAACTTTGGATCATAAAAAAAACTGACCAAATATGATTCGTAATTCTTTAATCTCAATATATAAGCCTCACTTTAGGTAGAAATAGAACTAAGGAACCCTTTTGGTTTAGACCAAAAAAAGTTACTGAAAGAAGCTGTAACATCCTTCCACAAGTTCTTTTTTTTATTTTTATTCTCCAACCCTATAAAATCATTTTATAACATGATTATATAAAAACATAAGTATCCTAAATATACTGATATTTTAGTATGTTAATGTTTCTACCTATACTCACACTTGCTTCCATCAAATGGGATACACAATCATTATTTATCTTTACGACGGACTATCACCTCGCAAACCGAAGTCGCATGTTCTTCCTTTACCACCTTTAAAGGTTGGGAATAATGACGTAATTTTTTTTAAAATATATATGATATTTAATATTTATTTATTCTAATTTAATTATTATATAGAACATACCTTCATGATTTCCATTTTTTGGAAATATGATAACTTTGTTTATGGATGTGTGGACTACCGCCTCCTCAAAGAGATGTGATTTATTCACACATTACATGTAATGAATTAAGGATGAGTTTAGTGACTTTATATGATGTATATGAAATAATAATAATAATTTAAAGATAACACACATACACACAATGATATATATATATATATCATTTACTTTTCTTTCATTAAAAATACGACATGAAAAGGGAAACAATGTTCTTGCATATGTACGAACTACTATCTCCATGAAAGGTGTATTTAATTTCTTATTTATATATTTTATAGATTATTATAAATATATATACTGAATATATATGATATTTATACTATGTTTTAAATTATTTAAATAAGGAAATCATGATCTATGTAAGAGAACTGAGAATAATAAGTCAAATCATGTATGAAAAACAAAGCAGTTATTACATGAAGCATAACCTAAACATAGAATTGTTAATAAAAAGGGAATATAAGGTCATAATTAAATAATATATAGTATTATATATAATAATATGGTTATTTGGTAGATTTATAATAAACTTATATTTATTATATAGAAGTTTTGAATGTGTACAAATAAATTCAAGATTTAAGGTAAGAGTTTTATCATCTCAATTTTATTTCTATGAGATATATTCCATATTTACCACTAATGTTTCCTGTGTGGTGTATATAATACCCTATGAAATTTTATATCATTAATTTAATTTATTTAATGATATTAAAATTTTCCATTTATGTTATTATTTCATGGGTCCATGATTTAAATGTTACTCAAGTATTAAAAGTTTTCTATTCTCACTTTTATTTCTATAAGACATATAAATTAATCACCACACATTTATTTTTCATGGTGTATATAATACCAATTAATGTATTATATTAATATTTTAATTACTTTTATGCATATTTACATGTTTATTGGATGATATTTATTTCATGGGGTTTATTTTTCAAAATTTAGAAAATCGGTAAAGTAATTTTGTCTCAATTTTCTTCTTTGTGATAGATGTAATGTTATGCAAATATATTTTTCTATGAGGCTTATATAATTCCATTTGAAATTTTATATCACGAATATTATTATTTTCATGATATTACAAGTTTAATGTAATTTTATTCTCTCATGGGTATTATGATTGAAAGTTACTAAAGTGATTAGAGTTTACTGCTACAATCTCATCGTTTATCGAGATTATTTATGATTATGTTTCCATTGATTAAAAATTATGAACCATATATTCAAAAATATCATCAATTTTATTCTCTTATGGTTACTCATTATATCTTCATGTAATGGTACCATTTTACCACTATTTAGTTCTTAAGTTAATTAATAAAATGTTCGGTCAAAAATCCACGTTCTTCAAAAAAATCATGTTTTCTAAAAATGTTTTTAAAATTTTTTTATATGATTTTTAAAATAAAATTTTACCCATATTGTAACATTTTAATAAAAATTGGTTTGAAAATGAATATCATTTTTATTTTAATATAAAGTCACTTTTATAAACTTTTTTCAATGCAAAAACAATGTTCAACATATATATATTTACCCACCGTCATGACCGTCATTTTATTTGAAGCATCCTTTGCAAGTTTACAAGATGATTTTTTTAAGAAATTTTTTTTATATAATATTTTTGGAAATAAATTTTTTTAAAGCGGGGTTCGAAGGAAAATGTTTTCAAAGCTTTTTTATATTTAAAAATCGTTTTAAATGATTTTCAAGCTTCCTTTATATGTTTTAAAGGAAAAAGGATTTTAAAATGTTTTCAAGATTCCATTATAACTTTTAAATGAAAAAGGATTTCATTTTTTTTTCAAGATTCCTTTATATGTTTTCAAAATTTATTCAAGGTTATTTTTAAATAAAATGGTTTTGAAAATTTTTTATGTTTCAAAAATTATTTTTTGAAAGAATAAAAGATATTTTCCTCATAAAATGTTTTAATGGATTTTAAATCTTACATTATATGTTTTCAAAGTTTTTTTTAAAGAAAAGGATTTTGAATATGTTTTATGTTTTAAAAAGTGTATTTTAAACAAAAGTTATTTTTCTTGATAAATTTTTTAAATGATCTTTCAAAATCCTTCTTTATCTAAGATGGAATCCTTTGATATAGTTTCAAATTTATTGGGGACATTATCCAAGAATACCATTCATATTATTTCATGAATGGTTTATGTTTTTATAGAATTATGTATATGAATCCCATTTCTCTTCCCTGAGTTATATGCATATGAAACCCACATCTTTTCACAGGTTATGATTTGATGAAATGATTATGAAACCTATCCCTTTTCTATGATGTTATGATATGATTACATTTTTATGATACCCATTTCATTTCATGGGTTATGATATGATGTCTATAAAACCTATATCTTTTATGGGTCATAATTTGATTAATGTTTTGTTATCTTATATAACATGCATGTATGATTTAGTTATGTCATGGGTGGGACCTATATCTCCCTCCAATGAATTTTGTAATGATAAATGTTTTATGAGATCAAGGGGTACATTTGTGGTAATCCCATTCCAAAAATAAGAGGGTACATCGGTCATAGCCCAAGACCAAAAATAAAAGGGTACATAGGTTGTATCCTAAGCCAAAAAATAAGAGGGTACATGGGTTTTAGTCCAATACTAAAAAAAGAGGGTACATGGGTTATCTCTCAAGACTAAAAACTAGAGGGTACATAGGCTGTTGCCCAATCCTGAAAACAAGAGGGTACATGGGTTGTAGCCCAAGACTGAAAATATGAGGGTACATGAGTTGTAAACCGAACCAAAAAACAAGAGGGTATACAGGTTATATCTCAAACCTGATAACCAAAGGGTTCATGGGTTGTTTTCTCTACACTGAAGAAGGAACATGGGTGATTATCCCAATCCTAACATGTTATGATGGTCTTTATAGGTACAATTGAAATAAAGGTTTCTATACTTGCATATATACCATAAATTCTATATATTATTCCTATGTTATGCTCTCATGGAGTATTCTCTTGATTCCCTTATGATTCATGTCTTACAAACTACCAATATTTATGACATGACTCATGTATATGAACTTTGATATGCAGGGTATGAACTTTAAATGTTATTATCGCGTTCTCATTACCTTATTCTCATGTTATGCTTACATATCTCATTTATTTACACTTACCGAGCATCTGAGATCACAATTTCTTATGTTTCCATTCCCCCGAGTTATGAAGAATTGTTTGAAGTATATGTACTAAAGGGGAAGATATTTGTGGGAAACATTGAAAATATTTCACCAAGTTAGAAGATTTTGTTCAATGTTTCCAAAGACACTAAACTATTACAGTATTCATGCATGAAATTTTATAATATGATGAATATTCATAAAAAATGTTGTAATATACATGTATGATAATCCTGGGTCACTATAGTTTTGATATAGATACACCCACACCATTACATTGCATTGTCCTTTTATAGATATTTAAGGACACTCATTGAGTGCCCTATATTTACTCATGCATTAAAATGAATAAGTAAATGTTATTCAACCATTCTTGAAATTATTTCATTAATACATCAACCTTCCAACCAATTCATAATTGGAAATAAATTATTTAATTGTTCCCCATATTTAATATTCTTAAGTGAAAACAATTATCATTCTATAAGACAATATATCATAAATAATTCAATCTGATATGAATATACCATATATAATGATATACCCAAATGTGTGTACAAAATAGTTTTTTTATTTAGGTATAATTCAATGAAATTATATATTATAATATATGATATAACATATATATAAATATATCATATATATGTATAATGTTTTCATGGCATAATACCATGAGGGCGAACCGTGGTATCCCGAAAGCTATTTTCAACTATAATTAAGTAGAAATTCAGTTTCTAATCAGATCATGGGGTGGTGGTTTTGGCTAAATAAGGTGTGTAGTTTTCAAACATAGGGTTGGATCATAGTCACTGTTTAGATCATGGTCATGAATTCTTTGTTCGAAGCATGATATAATTTTTTTCCGAGGGTGAATGTGAATTAATGGGGTTGGGAGTGGATTAAGGGGAATTGGTGATTTTTGATCAGAGAACAAGAACAATGGACTTCGACAGCAACACTAAAGTGAGGATCAAGGAGGGGGAGGACAAGGTCCATATATTATTGTGGAGGGGGAGGGGGGAAAGGTGGAGGTGGGTTTGTGAGGGTGTGGTGAATGAGGGAGTGAGATAAGTAGTGGTGATGTGGTAAGAGGGTGGGGATAGGATAGGGAGAGGTTAGGTGGGAATTAATGTGGGAGGGGATGGGTTCTCCAGAATAATAGATGAAAATTAATAAAAAAATAAAATAAAAAATGGAATTTTATAGGCCCACTGGACAGCCTTTGGCCGTATGGTTTTTCCCATATAGATGTTAATATATTTTTACATGTCTATTTATGTATGTTTTAAAAATGGTCTAAAATACTCTGGCTTGACCTGCACCAAATATGTGCACTATGGCTTAAATACCATGGTCATGTTTTTCAATCTCTAGGCAGAAGTATTTCATTTTTTAATAGAATTTCAGTTTTTTGGGAGAATAAGATAAAGGTCAGTGTTTTGGAAAACCATAAACAATTTCTTTACTTTATTTTCCAAAATTAGAGGTTGATCATTTTAATCTATCTAATGGTGTGCATTAAAAATGGAACCCATATATTTGATGTATTTTTCTAGGTAATTTTGTAACATATTTCTAATTTCAAAATATTTTTCTTGATTATAGTGGATGACTTTAGTGCCAGTGTTATTGAACTTTGTAATAGATGAAAATACATTCTCGAGGTTCTTAAATTAGATAAAATAATTGACAAGAAATTTTTGGGACCTATTCCACCAATAAGTGAAGTGATATTTTTTCCAAACTTCATTGAGGTATGAGTAATAATATGTAAATGGTATCAATTTTAGGCTCCATAATGACACATCTCCCCTACAGATGTCTGAACCATTGACCTTTTCTTATCACCATTCATAACTTCGGTGAATAAACCTAAATAATTACCCAAAATATCCTTTATATATTAAATTAATTATTTTTTTGTTTTTCTAAAAAATTAAGGTGGTATAGCCATTTGTTTAATTGTTTAGAGATACATAAGACCTATTTGGTTAGATATATAGTGCTTAATATTATATATAAAGTGTAAAAACTACTCATTCCATAAAAGAAAAATTACTTTACAAATAATGTGATATAACTTTGAAACCAAAAAAATACCTTAGATGTCATATGTATCATCTAAGGAAACTAATTATTGTATATTGGTCACCCATATCAAATAATTATAGGTAGAATTTTACCTGCAATAGGATATTTTTAGGGCCATTATCACCCATATAGAGAATAATTGATCAATGTGTTTCATATAATGAGAATAGAATGAGTAATTGTTTTATCCAAGGGTTGTATATTGTGTTGTATTTTTTTTCAAATAATTTTTAAGAATAATAAATTATTGGGTACTTAATGAAAATAAAAACGTGATATAATGGGATATATAGACTAAAGGATAACATAAGAAGAGATTCTATAATGTTTTATAAAAAACGTAAAGGGGTGCACTGATTAGGATACATGGAATACTTACATAGATATTCATAGAAACTTGTATAGATGTCAATAAAGTGATAATTAAAGAACTGAAAAAAGAAAAAAAAATTGAGACCAAAAAATATATTTATAAATAATAAGAATGTTTTAGAAGGTGAGAAAATAATAAGATTTTATCTCCCCCCCATTTTTATGACATCCCCAAGTCATATGAGAAGGAAGTGAAGAAGAAGTGTAGAAAGAGACCAGCCACCCGATCCAAATTTGAACACCCCCATGTAGAAGTATTTAATACTCAAATAGTGAATTATAATGCCTCCATGAAAGTTTGAAATTTATATTCTAGTTGAGAATAAGAATAAAATAATTCTAATATGTAGAACACCCTCACTATAAAAATAAAAGAATGAATATTTCATCTAGTGAGTTTCATGAAACTCATGAGATCTAAACAGAGATGGATAGAAATTACACTGTATCATGCCAATACTATCATAACCTAAACTTATTGGGACCCATACATAGATTAGTGATGAGATTGAGTGTGACTTTGGGAACATTTCACTAATCAACCATAGTTTGATGACTATAACTGATGATATAAATCTCACAAATGGGTGGAATTACCTTCTAGAGAACACACCAAATGATAGTAAGAGAATTAAATCCACCAAACCATAAATAATAGAAAAAACTAAAACCATAATAATAATATAACAAATGAATAAATTTCATATAATATAATGATAATTAAAGACAAATACAAATATAGGAAAACAACTGCAAACCCCAAACATATAGAGATTCCAGAACAACATATATCCATTGTGGTACATATATCAATCCACAAACACCAAAATCTTACTATCAAACCTGGTCATCAAGATAACACCGCCCGACATATCCACCATTAAAATCTTGAAAATATGCATATAAGATTAGGGATGGATATATCCACATACTCGGCAGGATATCCCATAGGTAAGAACAACCAATTCAATATCATGCATGTATAATAATCAAAGCAATATGATCATAATACATAGTTTCTACCTCACTAACCTAAAATAAACTAGGGTAACCCAAAATATTATAGAAACCAACTTTTTTATCCCTATAATGGTATTTGTCACTGCAAAAAAGCACTTACATGCTATGTTCCCTTAAAAGCATTCTACCTTTATCTATACTAACAGAAGAGGTCATAAAGGCTTCCTTTATCAAAGATTCATTTAGAAATGATAATGGTAGCCTTTATCAACACTTTTTTAGCACTGAGAAAGGTCATAAAAACTACTACAATGTTGTAGAACTACAATAGTACTAACTAAAAACTAGATTAAGAAGCATAAGTAAATTGGAATATATATATTACAGAAAACCATATTGGAATACAAATATTACATCACACAATCATTTAAATTCAAAATTTACATTAAAAAATTTCATACAAAATATTTATATTGATGTGTATTTACAATTAATCAAAATAAAAAACAACCAAATATAAAAAAACAAAACCCTTATAGTAGGATTTTTCCAATGATCAACCAGTGTATAAACTTGTCTCCCAATAATAAAACTAATGATTATTTTAGTAACACTACACAAAAAATAAAAAAATATAATTTAAATGTTATATAATCCACATATAATAAATTATATTTTTAATTACTGATTATATTAATGATATTATTAGTTATTAATTATCTTAATTACTTAAATTGTTGATAATAATTATATTATTGATTTCTAATATTTTAATTACATTATTAATTATTAATTATATTATTATTTATTAATTATATTAATTAGTTATTTTTTATTATTTATTTATATAATTAATTATATTATTAGTTATCATAGCTTGCACACCAGACATGGACTTGGTCACACCTTCTACCAAGGGTCTCCGTTCTATTTATAAAGAAAACATGCACTTTGAGTCACATCAGCCACATCGTGTGTCAGATTAATGTGTGGTCCATTCATAAATTACAAAAATGAACTATTTATCATCTCCCTAAATATTAAAGACAATGAGATCTCATTTTCTAAATTTTGGCTACATGACGTGTGTTTTAGACTAAAATGTCACTCTTATATTAAAAACATGTACTCAAAGTCATACCAGGCACATCATATGTTAGTTTGATGTATGATAAATTTCTAAACATGGAAAATGAATTATAGACCATTTTATAAATTTATCAAGAGAATACAAACATTTGTAATTGATTTTTGGCAACGTGGCGTGTGTTTTAGAGTAAAATGTCACTTTTAATGCGAAAAGATGTACTTTGAGTCATACAGAGTACATCGTGTTTCAAATTTACATGTAGTAAATTACTATGAATCAAAAATAAATTTAGGATCATTTCAAAAAATTATCAAGACAATCCATGGATATGTTCATAGTTTTGGCTATGTGATGGGTGTTTTAGAGTAAAATGACACTTTTAATGTGAAAACTCACAATTTGAGTTATACTAGGCACATTATGTATCAGATTGATGTATGATCACTTCATACATAGCACAAATGAGTTATGGACCATTTTACTATTTTTTTTTGAAATACGAGATCACTTTCTTAGGTTTGGTGACTTTAATTATGTTTTAAACTAAAATGACATTTTTATTGTCAACATGCACTTAGAGTACTACATGGAATATCCTGTACTAGATTGATGTGTAGTAAATTACTACACATAAAAAATGAATTATGGATTTTTTTCCTAAAGTCTCCAGATAATTAGAGCTCATTTTCTCAGTTTTGGCTATGTGACATGTGTTTTAGAGTAAATTACACTTATTAAATGTGAAAACATGCACTTTGAGTCATATTGCCACAATTTGTGACAGATTGACATGTGGCCAATTCTTACACATTAAAAATGAATTCTGGATCATTTTCATAAATTTGGAGAATAATATGATCTCTATTTATTGGTTTTGAAAATGTGACGCATATTTTAAACTAAAATGATACTTTTATATTAAAAACATGCACTTTGAATCATACCAGTCACATCATGTGCCAGATTGACGTGTGGTCAATTCCTACAAACCAAAATTTAACTATGTATAGTTTTCCAAAATATTATGTTTATTGTAGCCCGTTTTTTTATTTTTTTCTATGTGATATATGTTTTAGACTAAAATAACACTTTTATATTGAAATTTTTTACTTTGAGTCATTCTATATACATCCTATGTAAGATTGATGTGTATTTGATTCCTGAACATAAAAAATTAATTATGGATAATTTTACTAAAGTATCAATACTATCTAAGTTTTTTTCTTATTTTTTCCCATGTGACACGTGTTATAGAGTAAAATGACACTTTTAATGTGAAAACACACACTTTGAGTCATACCGACCACATCGTGTGTTTAATTGATGTGCAGTCGATTTCTTCATGAAAAAATGAATAATGGATTATTGTACTAAATTATCAAGATGATCCAATATTTTCTTCTTGGGGTGGCTATGTGATGTGTGTTTTATAGTGAAATTACATTTTTAATGTGAAAACCTGCACTTTGATTCATACAATCCACATCGTATGTCTGATTGACATGATATTGATTCCTAGAAATCAAAAATTAACTATAGATATTTTTATTAAAGTGTGAATATAATATGATCATATTTTCTTGTTTTTCTTATGTGATTTTTCTAGAAAAAAATTACATTTTTTATTGTGAACACACACATGGAGTCCTACCAGGCATATCATGTGTCAAATTGACATGTAGGGTGGCTGTTATTCAGTTGTTCCATTTGTTTATTGATCTTTGTACTAATAAGTTTTCGAAGTCTTTCTTGCAAAATATTTTGGAAAATGCCCCATTAATTTTGTGTGAGTTAGAGAAAAGATTTCCTACATCATTTTTCACATGCATGTTGCATCTGACTATCCATATTACAACTGAAATAATTCTTAGAGGAACTATTTATTTTCTTTGGATGTATCCAACTGAAAGAAACATGTACACATTAATGTCTAATGTGCAAAACAGGAATCATCCCGAAGGTTCTACCATGAACGGTTACCTAGATCAAGAATTTATGGATTTTTGATCTATGTATTTTTATGATCTTACTACAATAATGAAAAGAACAATGAGAAAATAAGAAGAAAAGTATGAGAAAATTAAACCTAGTTTTCCATCACTTCCAAAAATAGGAGGAATTCCTGGATCATATACATTTATGATATTAAGCCTAGAAGAGCGGGAGATGGCACATCACAAATTTTTATTCAACTATTATTTGTTCGATGACTAAATCAGGTATGTAAATTGAATATATGTATATCATTCATATATATCTATTAAAATATTCCTATTTTTATCTATAGGGAACATAATGTAATGATAAATAGAAAACATCATTCTTTATCTTTGAGAAGAGGGAGACTTTGCATAGCAAAGAGTTTTTTTCTTGGTTAAAGTTAAAGGTAAAAATATTACTGTTTAAAATAATTAAATAAATATTTAATTATGTTTAATATTTATTTATATTTTAGGTATTGAGTTTTCCTTTTGACTCTATCTCTGAGGAAATAAGAGCTTTGGCTTTTGGTCCTAATAATGTGGTTCATGACTATTAATCAATTATTATCAATGGGTACATATTTATTATCACTGAACAAGCAAAGAACATGAGAACACAACATGATGGTGTTATGGTTACTGCCACAACAGACTATTATACCAGTGCATCTGATAGTAGACCACTATTTAAAAATGTAGGTTATTATGGAGTTGTTGAAAAAATAAAAATATTGGATTATTATTCTCATGGATGAGTCATGATGATGAAATGACATTGGTTTGATTTGATGATGAGGCAGGGCATATTTATTGATGATTGTGGATTTCAATTAATTGATATGACTTGCACTCTTTCTATCGATGAACCATGTGTATTGGCATCAATGGAGAAACAAGTTTTTTTATGTCAAATACCATATTCGACTTGAATTTGGTTTCATTATTGAAGTAATTCCAAGACATATTTTTTATGATGATGATGATGAAATTAACACCATACCTACTACTATTGGAAATGATCCATTTATTACTTTTTATGACTCCAATAGATCTATTGTCAGAGTTAACTGTGAACCTGAAGTTGTTCTGGGAAATATATAAAATCATCCATCCGTGTTCTCAATTATTTTGGTTTAGCTCAACTTGGGCTGTTAAGGTTGGTACTATTCAAATTTATTTAATATTGATATCAAATATGTTGTATCCTACTTGAATGTTATGTGAATTTTCAATGTTTATTGGTTGAAATTGTATTTGAATTGCATTTTCTAATTTGGTATTTAACTATATTCAGACCTACAAAACCAACATTTCTAACTTGGTGAATATTTCAATGCTTTATTGAACATTTATAAAATTAGTATAACTCTAAGAACTCTCTTTAACATTTCACCAGATAATGAACATTGTGGGTTGTATTCTTCTATAAAACAAGTATAGAATCCTGCATCATCTACCAAGGCTAAAGAAATTAAAAATTTTCTTTAATTTTGACATGTGCTTTACCCCTTATGAACATGATGGTTTATATTCTTAGTAAATAACCATCCTACTAAAAATTAAATTTCTTTATTACATCTTGTACAATTTATTGAATTCATTATATATCTATTTAAGCTCATCTAAAACAATGGTTAGTTAAATTATCCATGAATCACCCTATTCCCTCTCATTTATTTTGTTTTTTTGGGTTACACATTAGTTATCCTTTTCTAATTACTTCTATATTTGTTTTCAAATGTAAGAAATGAAACCAATTGAAGAGAGGTGACAAAAGAGATGGTGGACAACAATCATCACATGGTTGAGATGGGAATTCCCCCACTAGTGCCTGTAGTGAGTATTTTATTTCAAATATATATATTTAAATAATATATAATGTCATGTGATTAATTTTTTTTAATTTTTTTGCAGGATACACCTATTAAGCAAATATTATTTGATGAGAAGCCTATTAGTGGTCCTAGTACTCAGGGTGTTCATACAAGGGGGGTGGTATGAGAGCTAGCTGATCTTCTCGGCATACTCGATTAGACACTGCCCCTCCTACTGACACACCATCTATCCCACATTCTGATCCCGATGTGTTATTAGGGACACATGAGATATTTAGGCCTCCCATGTTTTCACCACCCTTTATATCTGAGTCTCCTCACCCATATTTACCATATTGGATGATGATTACCACTTCCCATCTAGCATTCGACTAGTCATCTGTGCCATCTTCTTTTACTTCAACTTCCTTCTCACCGAACTTCTATATTTCATCTTATTAGACTCCTACTCTTCGAGAGTTTGTCCCTGAATAGCATACATCAGGACTCAATCCACCTGCACAAGGTGTTCCTTCATTTTCAGTGGATCCAGTGGTGCCCATTGATCAGACTAACTCAGGTATATTTATAGAACATCAAAAAGAATTTTACCATTATTTATTTTCATTATAACAAGTATTGATAAAATATTTGTTTTTATTTCATAATAGATACATCTACTAAGAGGAGGTGGGGGAGGGGGCGTACACACATGCGTGTGGTGTGGAACCACCAAATGCAGTTTATGGTAGACTACAATGACAACAGTCAACTGATTGAAAAAAGGGCAGCAATATCAGTGTTTTTTTGCGACGCTTTCCAAATACGTCAACATCATTCCTGTCAGCCTTCTCTCAGGGAGACAGTTTCCAAATGAAGTCAAAGATAACGATTGGGCCTATATATGGGTAAAAAACTATTGTATTTAGTGAAAAATATTATTATTTTTGTATTTATATGAATTAATATTTTTGTGTCAGCTTAAGTTTAATTTCCATGATGTTGAGGGTGCATGACCAGCACGTGTAAAGGATTTAGGTGAGATTTGGAGAGCCTATAAGCATGAGTTGTATATTGGATGACATTCTAGAGTTGGTATAGAGTTAGATGAGGTCCATTTCACTGATGAATATCTAATATAACAATATCGGTAGATGACTACTCATTGGACGACTACCTAGTTTAAAGTATTAATCACATTTGTGGTATTTAAATGAAAAAATTCATGTTAACCATTAATACTATATTTTTTATTATTAAATTTTATTTAAGAATCATCTTGAAAAAATAAAAAAACATTTATGCTAAAACATTTCTCCACACATTGGGATGTACTACAATGCCAGATCATGAGAGGAAGCAGGTATGTTAGTTGTTTATAATTTTTCTTTACAACTTGCACTTTCTATTGTTTCCTCCTTAATTTATTTGATTTCTAATGTTGTTATATAATTTTTGTTATGAAATTAATTATTGGTAAACAATTTTTAATTATGGTTTCCTACATTCAATGTCATTGTAGAGGAAAAAATCTAATATTGAAGGTAATGTTCCTTGAGAAAAACTATTATACTTGAGTCGAAGGAAGAAAGATAGAACTACAATTAATAAACTGACTCAGCAGCAGATTCTAAGTTTTACATTGTTGATTTAAAATTTTAATATCTATTTTTTATCTTAATAATATATTTATATTTTTGATATGCTACTTTAGAGGCCCTTAATGCCTAGGAACCTAAAAATTTTGGTCCGAACGATCACTTACATCATGTGTTGGGAGATGATCACCCTGGCATAGTACGCTGATGACCTAGGAAGATTATAGTCCCGCCAAGGTATTGGCCCTCCTTAGTTATGAGTTGTAGTGCCACTGAGTTCCAGGAGGTTAAGGCACAAGCAGAGTAGGCTGAAAAAGGTCCATAGAGATAGAAGAACAATCTGTTAGGGAAAACACTACATTTATGAAATTGATGGAAGTTATACATCTAACACTTACACTAGAGGACAACATATATTGAAATGAATATATGTCATCGATGCATTCTATATATGGTGCACTAGGTGGAAGTTATAGTGGTGTTCAATATGATGGAAAGGAGGAGGCGGAGGCGTAGGAGGAGGAGGCTGAGGAGGAGGCTGAGGCAGAGGAGGAGGGTGAGGAGAAGGCCGAGGTGGAGGAGGAGGGTGAGGAGGCCGAGGTGGAGTACAAGGGTAAGGAGTAGGGCGTTGAGGAGGGCATGAATGATGATGGGGATGACGATGAGGATGGGGGTGAGGTTGATGATGATGATGATGGTTATGAGGGATAAATTGATCTGTTACATTTTTGAATGATATTACTGACATTTGATGTTTGATGATTTGTTATGCCTAAATGTATGTGTGATTAGGTAGGTCATGTTATCTTTATTTCTTTATCTATAAATAATAAAACTTTACTTGATGATTTTATGTGACAGATTCACCCCTCCCCTAGACACCCCCACCCCCTAGGTAGCCCCCACCCCTGGACACCATCACCCCTGGACACCCCCTACCCCCATGGACAACCCCCACCCCATGGACAACCCCACCCCTTAGAAACCACCCCACCACCTGGACACCATCCACCCCCTTGGACAACCCCATACCCCCTTGGACAGCCCCAACCCCATGGACACCCCCTCCCCCCGGACACCCCCACCCCCATAGAGAGCCCCCTCCCCTGGACAACCCCCAATTCCCTGGACAACCCCCACACCCCTAGACACCACCCCACCACCTGGACACCCCCACCCCACTTGGAAACCCCCACCCCCATGGACAACCCCACCCCTTGGACACCACCCCACCCCTGGACACCTCCACCCCCTAGACACCCCACCCCCATGGACAACCCCCACCCACTTAGACAACCCCACCCCTGGACATCCCCCCCAACCCTTGGACACCCCCACCCCCTGGACACCCCTACCTCTTTGGACAAACCCTCAACCCCCTGGAAACCCCCACCCCCTGGACACCCCAACAACCATGGACAACCCCACCCCATGGACAACCACCACCCTCTAGACACCCCCATGACCTGGACACCCCTTACCCCCTTGGACAACCCCCCAACCACCTAGACAGTCCCCACCACCATGGACACCACCCCACCACATGGACACCCCCACCCCTGGACACCCCCAATACCCTTGGACAACCCCCAACCCCCTGGACACCACCACCCACCTGGACAGCCTCCACCCCCTAGACACCCCACCCCTAGACATGCCCGACCCCCTTGGAAAACCCCCCAACCCCTTGGACAACCCCCACCCCCTAGACAACACCACACCACCTAGACACCCCAGCCCTGGACACCCCCACCCCCATGGACACCCCCAACACTGGATATCCCCCACCCTTGGACACCCCCACCACCTTGGACACCCCCTACCACCTTGGACAGCCCCCAACCCCCTGAACAACCCCACCCCCTAGACACCACCGCACCACCTGGACACCACCACCCCCTGGACACCCCCACCCCCATGGACAGCCCCCACCCCTAGATATCCCCCACCCCCTGGATGCCCCCACCCCCTTGGACAGCCCCCCAAACCCCTGAACAACCCCACCCCTGGACACCACCCCACCACCTGGACACCCCCAACCCACCTGGACACCCCCACCCCCATGGACAACCCCCCACTCCCCTAGACACCACCCCACCCCTTAGACACCCCCACCCCCAAGACACCCCCAACCCTATGGATAACCCTCCACCCCTGGACACCCCACCCCCATGGACACCCCCACCACCTAGAAACCCCCTACCCCCATGGATAACCCCCTAACCCTCTGGACCGCCCCCACCCCCTAGACACCACCCCACAAACTATACACCCCCACCTTCCCAGACACCCTCACCCCCATGGATATCCCCCACCCCCTAGACAACCCCACCCCCCCGAACACCCCCACCCCCTGGACACCCCTACCCCCTTAGACAACATCCACTCCCAGGAAAACCCCCACCCCATGGACACCCCCACCCCCATGGACAACCCCCACCCTCTAGACAACCCCTACCCCTCAGACACCCCCATACCCCCCGGACACCCCCACCCCTAGACACCGCTACCCCCTTATATAGCCCCAACCCCCTAGATAGCCCCGAACCCCTCGTACACCCCCTAGACACCCCCACCCCCATGGATAGCCCCCACCCCTAGATAGCCCCCACCCCCTAGACAACCCCTACCCCCTGGACAACCCCCAACCCCTAGAAATCCCCCACCCCATGGACACCCCCCACTACCTAGACACCACCACCCCCTGGACACCCCCAACCCCCTGGACAGCCCCAACCCCCACTGGACAACCCCCTCCCCACCCACCCCCTGGACACCTCCCACCCCCAGACACCCCCACCCCCTAGACACCCCTATCACCTTGGATAATCATAAAGCATTAGAGACTCTACCTCATGTCACATTACCCTTTACTACAACATAGCATACCAAATTATCCAAAAATTAAAATCTCATCTGAATTCACCCATGCCTATGAACAAAAATGTCATATTCAAAACCTGAAACATGATTTTATTATATAGGAGTTATTACCTTCTAAATTATGAATTCAATTCTATATGTGTTATAGAGAATTTAATATAGTATATATTCAATTCATAATTCTGTATTGCATAGGTTAATTTCTTTGAATTCTGAATTGAATTCTTTATGTCTTTAATTAACTTATGAATTATGTGTTAATGTTGTATGGGTATACTTGTTGTATGTGTATACTTGATGTAATTACCTTATGAATTATGTTTTAATTCTATATGTGTGTACTGGGTAATTAAATACATAACTACAGGTATGTGTGTATTGATAATTGGTGGAAGTGCATTTCTGCAGGTGCACAAGGGGGAGGTAGGCCTGCTGCTGCTGTAGGTGCATAAAGGCTATGAAAATGGTTTAAAACCATTAGCATATGTTTGAAAAGAAAACATATACCAATGATTTACATGAAAACGTTGGTATAGATTCTATACCTGACTTTTCCCAATGGTTTGTGAGGAACTATTGGTAAAATTCTATGCCAACGGTTTGGACAACCATTCTTATAAACATGAATTTTGATATTTCAAATGGTTTTAAACCGTTGGTAAACATTTATACCAATGGTTTCTTGTAATAATTGGTATATAATCCATTAAGCACCCATATCCAAATGGTTCTCATAGAACCGTTAGGATATGTCTATCCACACGACTCCACAATCAACAGTTTGGACAGCCGTTAGTAAAGGCTAAGTTTCCAGTAGTGATTAGTGATCTCCAATCAAGGAATGTTACATAATGAATTCATTTTCTCATATTGTTCATAATAACTCATTGTTAATAGAAAACTTATCTCATCACATAAGATAATTGAGACAACTATATATATCTTTTAAAAATATCCATTAGAGATTGATATATCCCTTTAAATCCAAATATTTAATGTAGAAACTATTTTATTTATCTATTGAATAAAAACTATATGATTTATCAATTATTACTTTGATTTTGAACCCCCATATCCTCATAATAATTATAAAGTATATATATGGTTTCACATACCCTTAAAAACTAAATAACTAATTTCTATAACACTAATACCTGACATAGACATTCCATGGAGTTACCTAAACTCCTTCAGGTATTCAAGAAAATACCACCCCATCGAATAATTTTTGAACTTTCCTGATAAAACCTTTAGGTTTCAATGACCAAGGCTTTCTACTTGAATAAACATTTTTGGTCTTTCTAAAAATCATTTTTCTTATATTTTAAACTTTTACCACTTGTACTATCGACATAGTATGATAACTGTAACATCACATGCCTAGTTCATCTATTCTCAACACTTTGAGAATAATAGGTAAAAAATTTCTTAAAATTATTCAAAATTTTAAAAAATTTAAATCAATGAAAATAGATTGAATTACATAACTAAAACAATCCTTTGAGGATATATTCAGTCTCACCTAGTCATTGGAATACTAAATCATATTGATTATATGAGAATATACTAAATTTAATTAGGAATATATGTATCTAATTCCTTTTAAAACTCAATTAAATCCATATATGATTCTCATAAGCATCTAGATTCACCTATTTAATCAATTCAATAGTTTTTTACTCAAGAAGACGTTCTCTAACACATAAAATTTATATTAATTAAGAGATTTTATTATGTTAACGGTCTTAGGAGTTTCTTACATTAATATTCTATCTTTTAAGGATTGATCTAAACAAAATGTTTGAGGATGATGATGCTATTGATTTATAATAAAATCTTTTATCATATGAGTATCATATTTTAAAAACATTTAATAAGGACTTTTGTTGAATGTATACTATAACATCCCACCCCTTATCATTGGATTGATAAGGTGGTGAGGCGTTGCTAGGCCTTAAGAGACATCCCCAAGATGCCAATGACTAGAAATAAATGTCAAAGGGTTTTAATACATTTGGCGGATTATTTACCCTTTAAGAATAAAACAACTAATGCAATAAAACCAAACCAAACAAACCATTATATGATGCCTGATAAAAATAAAGACAACTCAACCAATTATTTTATATCAAAACCCACCAAAGTGTACTACAACAGAATCCAAACTAACATCAAAGTAAACAAATGATGATGACTAATAAAATTATAAGATGAGCACACGACTCCATTATCCACAAGGTCCATGATCCAACATCACAAAATAACCCACATATCATGAAGTAGTGCTAAATATGTGTGATAATTTACCTTTTTCCATGTTCTAGAAGATAACATATGTAAAAGCACCAAAGTGCCAAAGTAGGGGTGAGTACTAAAACTGAAGAGGTTTTCCCCAATGACTTCCCTACTCACAACATTAGTATTGGAACGTTATCAACATTTATATAAAACAATTTATATGAAACAATTCCCAAAATATTTTATGAAAAAATATCAACAACTTCTAAAAATAGTTTATAAACAAATATAAACAAGTGGCATGTCACCTAATTTTCTGGTAAAAAATATTTTTCATGAAAAAAACCAACCCATGCTTTGAATCAATTTCAAAATACCCATTTTGGTATAGCCATTCCATTCCAACTATCCACACATCCAACCATTCATTTAACCTGGACCTCCCTGTACCCGCGAGTGGTGAGCCATCCTTTCACTAAGACATCACCTAGTGAACCATTTTGACAGGGGAGAACCCTAATCCTTATCCATCCCAAAAATGATGGGGGAGACTCCTTACCCCTATCTACCCTGAATTCACATGACCACACCCAACCATTATGCGAAAAATTAATTCCAAAACAACCATTTCATCCTTTTCAATAAAACCATTTTTTATTGAAAACCTTTAAACAAACAATTTCAAATAAACCATCCCCATTTAATTTCAATAAAATAACCCCTTTTATTGATTTTTTATTAATTCATTTACTATAATTAAAGTAAAATTCTCAACATAAAATCAACATTTTAAAACAAATAACAAAATAAATTTTGTACGAACACCCAATTCCCATGTTTCAAAAAACTGTCACTCAAGAGGGTTTTAAACAATAATTAAACAACTAATTCAAAATAAATTTCACAAAAAATTATCAATTTGAAATAAATTAAATTAGATATATGAATAGGAGTTGAGAGTTAATCCACCTACCCTGAGAGTTTTGAAAAAAAACAATAAACATATGAATAACGCTAATGAATCTGGGTAAAAAATTCACAAACCTGCATTAAATCTCTTCCCATATCACAAAAAGGAAAAAAATAAACTTATTTGGAATCCAAAAAAATATATCTACCCACAGTGGATGTAGATATAAGAAAATTAGAAGAGGGGTGAAGCAGATCTAAGAAAAATGTCATGAACGATGAAGAACGAACACTCACCATGAAGAATCAGCTTCTAATTACCAAGTAAAGCCTTCAGATCACCTCAAAATCAATGAGATAACCTTACTTGAAATTTGGGGAAGAAAAATACAGATTTAGGGACGAATAGAAGGGAAAACAGACACTTGAAGGAAAAAATGAATTAGATCCACTTTTTTAGGACCAAGCATTGACCCTGCACACGGTTTAGTCATAGGGTTAGGAAAACTATGTGCTAAACATGCATTAGACACCGCCTTAAGGATGAAACCTCACACAGTATCCTCACACAATCACCATAATTGTGCACCAGCTGTGCTAAAGATTCTGCCTCAAAATACCAAATCCATATTCAAAGTGCATGGTTTCTCCTAGGCTATCACATGGGCTGGAAAAACAGTGCGCAATCCGTGCGCCTTCCCTTAAGCCCAAAAACTACATTTAAAGTTATAAATACTATTCAAAACATCACCCATACACTTTATATACTTAAAATAATAAATAAAGGGTTACTTAAAAAAAATTGGAGGTGCTATATTCTCCCCACCATTGGTCTTTATGTCATTGAAAATTAGAAAACCATCGGTGTCTTGAAAGAGTTTTGAACATTTCTCTTTAATTTCCTTCTCATGTTCCGAATTCTCTTCTTGAATCTGACCATGTTTCAACAAAACCCATACTAGACTGATGTTTTTCCTATGTAAGACTTTTTCCGGCCTATCCATAATCTGATCCGAGATATTTACCAACGAAGCATCCATCTCTAAGTTAACGTGATCCCATCAGATCACATGGTTAGGATCAGTTTGATACCTTTTCAACTGTGATACATGGAACACATTGTGCACCACACTAAACCATAGTGGAAATTCCATACAATATTCCACCTCTCCAACCTATTTTATTATCTCAAAAGTGATGATGTATTGAGAATATAACTTGCCCAGATTCTTAAAAAAATAGTGTCCAAGCCTTGGAGAGATCCTCAAGAACACATGATCACTCATCTCAAACGACAAAAACCATCAATGATGATCTGCATATGATTTCTGATGACTCTGAGTCATCTCCATTCTTTTTATGATCAAAAAAATATTATCCATTGTTTCTTGGACAAGACTTGGCCAAAATAGTGAAGTCTCACCTATTTCCTCCCAACAAAGTGGAGAACGACAAGGATGACTATATAATGATTCAAAAGAATCCATATATATTGAGGCTTGATAGCTGTTATTATAAAATAGCTCCACCAGTGGCACATGATCTTCCCATGAGCCACTAAAATCCATTACACAATCCATCATCATGTTTTACCACATTTGTATCATCCTTTCGGATTGCCCATCTATTTTAGGATGATACACTATACTCATATTCAATTGAGTCCCAAGGGATTTTTTTTAAGGATTTATAGAAACAAGATGTGAACCTCGAATATTTTTCTGACATTATCAAAAATAGTATTCCATGAATCATTATAACTTCTTGTATATAGATTTTTGAAAAATCCTCCACCGTATGAGTTTCATGGATAGGAATGAAATGTGACAATTTCATGAGCCAATCCACTATTACCCATATTTCATTGTATTTCTGAACCATTATTGGGATAACTATAACAAAATATATTTATATTTACTTTAATTTCCACACTGGTATTGGTAAAGACTTCAACATACCTAGTGGTTGCTGATGATCTTCCTACTTGATGAAAAGTTAAGCACTTTGAAACAAACTCAGCCACCTTCCATTTCATGCTGCTCTACCAAAACTATGCCTTCAATGCCTTATACATATTCTATATTCTAGGATGAATAGACCATCTTGAATAGTGGTAAGCATGAAGAAGTTATTACTGACAAGAAATAGGTACAACCATCTAATTTCTAAACCACAACACGGTACTCCCATCCAGCCTCCATCTCTCAATGGTATCCCCACCATTTAGTTTTTAACTCATTTTAACACATTTGGAATCAGATGTCTTTTCATCCTTTATTATATTCATCAAATCATGAACTATAGAAACTGAAAATAAAACCACAAAATTTCCTCATTCTTCACATTCCACATTCATGTCGTCTAGTTTTGACATCAACTTCCACTCGTATGAAGGTTATTTTCCTAACTAAGCATATGAATTTTTTCTTAATGAATCAGTCACCAAAATTAATTTACCTGGTGTATACATTAAGTCAAAGTCAAACATCTGGAGATACTCTATCCATCTCCTTTGCTTTAGATTCAAATATCATTTTAAGAAAATATGTTTCAAGATATTATGATCCATGAACATAGTAAATTTCTCACCAAAGAGATAATGATTCCATGTATTCAAAGCATGTTTGACTGTAGCGAACTCCAAATCATGTGTTGGGTAATTATTATCATGAACTCTCAACCGTCTTGAACCATAAGCAACAACATGGTCTCTTTGCATGAAAATTCATCCCAAACCAGATCTTGAAGCTTTATAATACACCACATACTCCTGTCCTGATTCTAGAAAAATCAAGATAGGTGCTGATATAAGATAAAATTTCGGCTCTTAGAAAGATTTATAGAATTATTCAGTATATTGAAATGGGAAATTTTTCTTTTTCAAAGCTGTCATAGGTGAAGTTATCCATGATATGTCATATAAAAAGTGTCGGTAATAACCAGCTATACCAAATAAGCTCTGTATTTCAAAGATTTTCTTCAATGGATTCCAAGAGATAATAGCTTCTATAATATCTGGATCAATAAAAACACCTTTTTCATAAATTACATGACTAAGAAAGAATAGTTCTTGTATCCAAAAATAAAACTTTGATAATTTGGAATACAAATGATGGTCTCTCAAGATTTCCAACACTGTCACCAAGTGTTTCTCTTGCTCATCCCTTGTACTTAAATACACCAGTATTTAATCTAAAAACACCACAAAAAAATCTAGATATCTCTAAAATATATGATTTATCAATTCCATAAATACTTCTAGTGAATTTTAAAGATGAAAAGGAATTACCACATATTAATAATGTCTATATCTGCTTCTGAAAGTAGTTTTCAGAATATTCTTCTTCCGCACTCGCAATTGGTGAAATCCTGATCACAAGTCAATTTTAGAGAACCACCAATCTCCCTTAAATTTATCATATAGATAATAAATACATGGAATTTAATATCTATTATTTATTGTAACTTGGTTAATCTTTAATAATCAACACACATCCTTAGAGTTCCATCTTCTTTCTTTACGAACAAGACTGGTTATACGCATAGAGACATGCTCAGTTGAATGAAACCCCTTCTTTCTTGCTCTTCCAACTACAATTTCATCTCCATTAATTATATTGGTTCTACCCTATTAGATTAAAGGGAAATAGGAGTAGTCCCCAAAAGGAGCTCAATCATAAACTCCACTTCCCTTATAAGTGGTAATCCTGAGAAGTGTTTGGTAAAAACATCTAGAAATTGATTCGTGATTACTAGAAATATATTATCATCGATTTATTCCATTGATGTGAAAGTTAATTACACCAACTGAAAGAGATCATTCTCACTACTAGTGCCAGTAAATCTATTTCACCTATCTTTACAACCCTTTCTTCTTTGATGAGATGCTTGGTGCCATCCCTAGTGGAAGAACTATCTATTTTACTATAATAGTTGATGAGAGCCTTGAACATTTTCAACCAATCCATACCTAGGATTACATCATAGATATCCATCTCTAGCACTGATAAGTCATATTTTGGATTATCTCCATCAACTGTTACAGAACATGCTCTACAAATAAAGGATTAACATTCTCTTTGACCAAGAGGAGTTTGAAGTTTTATCACATAAGGCATCATCTCAGGATTTAAACTTAAGAAATAAATAGAAAGAGAATCAATGAAGGAATAAAATTCACCAGTATCAAACAAAACTTGCATAAGGGTATAATTTAAAAGAATATTACCTCTTACCATAGATGGTGTAGCCTTATATTCACAATCAACTTCTCAACTATATATAATTTATTCATCACTACATTTTTCTCCTTATTGTCTTTCTAGGATTTACCTTGTTGAGGAGTCATGGTATTCCAAGAATAAACATGGATAACTCTAATCTTTTGATGATACTGATTCTTGTATCCTCACCCTATCAAAGCATATGATGGTTTCAACACTTGAGAAGTGTCCTGATCACATGACCTCATAGAATTGTGACAATATCCCTGAAGATGCCCCATCTTGTTGAATTTAGGGAATGATATAGGTGGTTTTTTACATTGTTGTTTCATGTGTTCTAACAAACCACATTTAAAACAACTCACTTGGATCTTTGGTCATGGATGAAGGCTTACTTAACCAAATGTTTGATTCTGATTCCCACTCCCACTCTGTAAGTAGGTTTCCCTTTTCCACTTGCTCCTAGCATTAGAGTTCCCACCGGTTCCCATGGGTATCAACATACTTCTTCATCCCATAACTTCTGAAAGGTCCCATTCATCCACCATTTCTCTATTCACTATTTCTATATTGTCCATGATACAGAGCACAATAATCTTTGAGAAAATATCCTATCTAATATGTGATTCAAGGATATGCACCTTCAATGATGCACTAGCATCAACTTCAGGTGAAAATTATATTAAATTAATGAATTTAGCCTCATATTCTATGATAGAGATATTTTCCTAATTTAGGATGAATAAGTCCGTTGTTCTATGAATCTGAAACGTGTGATGATATAATTTTTTGTTGAAAAATTACTCAAAATCCTCCCAACTAATGCCTTGATCTACTCGAGCCTACACCGCTAGATGCCACCACTGGCGTGAAAGATCCTCGAGCATATATGTTACAAGATTAAATTTTATCTCCATGGGTGTCCCGATGAAATAAAATATACGATTCATCCTATTCAGTAACACCTCTACCTTTTTTGGTTCAGAATCACCCCTGAAGATGAGAGGATTCTATTTTTGGAACTAAATGGAATGATCAACTTGTCTTAGGTCATCCTTTTGATTACCTGTGTCCATAGATTAATATTCTTGTACAATACTCTGAACTATCTATTGTTTCTCCTATTTCTCAGGTGCAACCAAATTCTCCACAACTTCTTCCGGTTCGTTTCTACAATGCCTACTAGGTGCCATTTTCTAAACAAACAAAAAATGCCATAAGTCTCACTCTATAGAAACTGATGGATTAACATTTAAAATTTTAAATTTTTTCTAAATATACCAAATATTCTATTTTAAAAGTCTTTCATTTGAAAAAATGCAACATTGTTCAAAAATTGACACCATGCATCAAATAATTTATTATTCCTAAAAATGAAATATGAAATCCTAGTGGTAATTCATTCCTATAATGCATTTAATGCTCGTTTTGTTGGATAAACCCATGAGAATGAGATTGTAATATCCTATAAGTGTCTCTAAAAACACTTATGTACCCTACTCCCTAGTAACATGAAGTTCAACATAAAAAGCATAGCTACGTCTTTTGATGCTCTATATTTCATGTTTTGAAAATCCTACTCCTTTCTATGATCCCAAACCAAAAAATATATAAGAATGAAATTCAAATCCAAACTAATGAATACTTGTTACACAAGGAAAGGGATAATATGATATCATTTATGTCAAAAAATATTTTGGATCAAACAAAACTGATACCATTTATACCTTCCCTCCCCTTCTCATTAGATTGAGAAGGCTGTGAGGTGTTACTAGGCCTCAAGCAAAATCCCAAATATGCTAAAAGTTAGAAACAAGTGTTGAATGGTTTCAATACATTTGGGAGATGATTTAACCTTTAAGAATAAAACAACTAATCTAATAAAACAAAAGAAAATAGACCACTATATGATGCATGATAAAAAGAACAAAAACTCAACCAATTATTTTATATCAAAAACCAAAAAAGTTTACTATAATGGAATCTAGACTAACATCAATGTAAATAGTCGAAGATGACTAAAAAACTCTAATATGACCACAAGAATTCATGATCCACAATATCCAAGCTCCAAAATCACCAAACAACCCAAGTATAATGAATTAGTGCTAAAGATGTGTGATAATTTACCTATTCCCATGTCTTGGAAGATGACATCTACAAAATATCCAAAGTGAAAAAGTAGGGGTTTGTACTAAAACTCAATAGGTTTTCCATAATGAATTCCCTACTAATTACACTAGGATATAAAATTTAGAAATATTTATATAAAAAAATTTATATAAAATGCCAACGAGCCTGTACCCAAGTAGTACAAGCTCCTGATTGGCATCCAAATGACCAATGATCAAATCTGGGTATACGTAATTCCAGGTGACTGTAGCAGCACCGTAGAAGCAGTGACACTATAGTGGCAGAGGTACTGTAGTAGGAACTGTAGTGGAAGTTGTACTATAGTTGGTACTGTAGAAGTACTGTTCAATGAGGGATCCTTTTGGCAAAAAAATGGGCTTCTACGCCTTGTATTTAGGTCATTAGGACATGGGATTTCGGGCTATGTAATGGGTCTCCCTATACCAAGTAAAAAGAGATGTTTTCTTTAATAATTAAATGAGTCTTTGGCCCTAACCTTAAAAAAATATGTAACAATTCCCAAAAAACTTATAACAAAATATCAACAACTTCTACAAATAGTTTATAACAGAATATAAAAAAGTGCCATGTCTCCCAATTTTTCACTGAAAGCTATTTTTAATGAAAAAAATATCCAATGATTTGAATCCATTTCACAATAACCATTTTTTCATAGACATTACATTCCACCTATCCACACATAAAACCATACATGTAACCCGAACCTCCCTATACCCGTGAGTGGGGAGTCATCCTCTCACTAAGACATCACCAAGTGAACCATTTCTACATGGGAGAGTCCTAACTCTTATCCATCCCACAAATGATGGGGGAGACTCCTTGAGAGGACCAGTTTGGGATATACATAACACTGAGAGGGGGGGGGGTGAATCAGTGTTGGGTACTTTTAAAACCAATTACAACTTTTATCCCTGTACCTCGTGACATGTTAGGATCTTGATTCTCTTATTCTCTTTTCCCTGTCGCATGAAATAATAGAAAGTAGTAAAAATATACACACGTTATTTTTACAAGGTTCACCACTAAATAAGAGTAGCTACGTCCTTTCCATGCATGGGGTTGAATAGTGCACAGATTCTCCACTATAATGTGATATGCTGTTACAATGGAGTGGCTAAGAAAACAATCCTCTAGCCAGTGTGAGTCCCTACACTTTAGAGGGGGGTGGGAAACAATCCTCTTCCCTGGACTGGTGATGACCTAGCCCAACTTACAACATCTAGATGGTTCTTTATACTGCCTATAGATACAGTATTCTTCATACTTCAAAAGGTAGGTATAGCATCCCGCCTTTTTATCACATAAAATTTCATTACATTTTACAAAACTGAGGATCTTTAAGGTTTAGTGTCTTGGAAACCGGGAACTTAAAACATGAAAACATAATACATTCTTCTTAGAAACTTGAAAGGCTTCTCCTCATGTTCATGCTAGGTTCAATACTTCATATCATAACCTGGGGACATACATCAAAAGAAAGGGTGAGCAGAAGGCCCAGTAATGGAAACAAGAGAAATAATTTTACATGTGAACATGAGATACTTCAATAAGGTCATGAAAAGAACTTTAAGGCATGAGAAATAAATCATGATATATATCATAATAAAAATAACATTTTTCATAACTTGAATATGTGGCTGTAACATTTAATATTGACAATCATTTTGTTTCACCAAGGTCCATCCCCAAGGTGTCATTAAAAATTACCAAGGTTATTAACCAAGGTATCAGTCTAAAAAGTCATCTCTAGAGATTAAGTCTTTACCCAATGCATTGGAGTGCTATCCGGGCGCACCCTTGAAATGTCTTTATTATCATGTGATCCACATATATAATCATAAAACATTTCATAAATGACCCATATAGCATAAAATAAATGGGTTTCATTTAATAATCATAACGTTTTAAAAACTTCTTTAAATACATGATCTTTACGTCACATTAAACCCACGAAAAGGGAAAGCGGGTTTCATGTATGTAAATCCCCGAATTTAAAATAGAACATCTTGGTATATATGTGAATACCAATATAGAAGGTAGATCTTTGAGTATTCACTTAATAAAATAAAATATCTTCAGAAAAAAAGAGAGTTACATTTTGAGACAAAAATTCTGCAGCATAACAGCTATGTTACAAGGTTTTTAGAAAACATTGAAAAGAGAGGGGACATGGGTCAAATATTCATAAATGAACCATAAAACAGTAGAGGGACAGAATAAGAAGGATATATAAACATGGTAATGAAATTTGAAGGAGATACCATTTTAAATGAAAAACATGGAAGGAAGATAAAGAAAAATAAGATTTCTCTTAGGAGAATTCAGCAGCCTAACGACGTCACTTAAAACTTCCAAAAATGGATTGACGAGATCAAATAGGGTCTCTGATCATATGAACATAAATTATAAGTATAATAGATATAGATATAATACCCCAAAATAATGAAAAGGAACTTGAAATACTTGACATGAAAGTAGAACTTTGAAAAATGAGAAAGGTGCAAGGACCACTTAAAAATTCAACAGCCTAACGACGCGACTTAAACTTCAAAATACTGAATTGAAGAGATAAAATGGGGTCTCTCATCATATGGTCATAAAATATCATTATGATAGATATAGATATCATACCCCAACATAAAAAAAGGAACTTGAAAGAATTGACATGAAAATAGAACTTCAAAACGAGAAGGGTGAAGAACCACTTAAAAATTCGGCAGCCTAACGACGCCACTTATAACTTCAAAATGCTGAATTGAAGAGATCAAATGGGGTCTCTCATCATATGATCATAAAATATCAGTATGATAGATATAGAGATCATACCCCAACATAAAAAAAAGAACTTGAAAGAATTGACATGAAAGTAGAACTTCAAAACGAGAAGGGTGAAGAACCACTTAAAAATTCAGTAGCCTAACAACGCCACTTAAAACTTCAAAATACTGAATTGAAGAGATCAAATGGGGTCTCTCATCATACGATCATAAAATATCAGTATGATAAATTTATAGTTCATACCACAACATAAAAAAGGATCTTGAAATACTTTACATGAAAATAGATCTTGAAAAATGAGAAAGGAGAAAGAATCCATTACAAAAATCTCGGCAGCCTAACAACGCCACTTAAAACTTCATAAAAAGAAATAATGAGAGTTAGAGGGGATCTATCATTATGTGAAAATGAAAAGGGAAGTAAGAGGATTATAAAATAACACCCTTTAACATAAGAACATGGAGCATAAAAGAAATTACATAAAATAGATTTCTTGAAAAGAAAGAGAGAGATCGGATCCCTTACCTTAAAACGTAACTCTTAAAACTCAAAGGTTTGGACCTTGAGGGCTTGTGGGAACCTTGGGAGGACTCCTTGGTAAATAAAAAGACCAGAAATTCGTTTAGGATGGTTTTGGAGTCGAAAGGATGAGAGGAGGGCTTGGTATTTATAGGGAAAGTGAGGGGACAAGGCATTAATGGCCAAGGGACACCTCACATGTGCTTTTCTCAAAACCATGTGCTCTACCTTGATATTACCCATTAGGTTTGGCCACATGGGCCCCCCAATACAAATATCCATTACCTTAGGTCGTCCAACCCTTAAAATATCTCATGACATCACCATGACACAGTTATGATGTCACTAAACATACCGAAACCCTAAAACTGTATTTTTACTATTCACTGAAAATTCAACTTTCTCAGAAAAATCCCAAAATTTTACATTAACCAAATATCAATGATCTGATTTCAAAAATGAACTCAATTTTATAAAAATAACTTTCTAAATATTTTTAATTTAATTTTTAAATAAATACACTATTCACTGAAAATTTATTTTTTCAGAAAAAAACCCCAAAAATTACCTTAACATAATATCGATGCTCTGAGTTCAAAAATGAAATCTATTTTATAAAAATAATTTTATAAATATTTTTAATTTAATTTTTAATTAAAAAACACTATTCACCTGAGAAAACTAATACTTGAATAATAATTTATGAAACCGTTATTTATCCATTTTATTGAATCACGTTACTTAATCAAGGTGCCTAGATTATATTAAAACTTTCTTTAAGTAAGATTACTAATCCATTTTGTCACATTACTAACCCTAAGCGTAAAATCAGTATTTATAATTTACTATTCATCAAAAATCTAGTTGATCTTATTAGACTCTAAATTTCGCACTGAACATAATTGTAGAAGACCATTTTTTGAAAATCATTACACATTTTGAATTATTTAAGGTTTACATAAACATTTTTTTTAAATATCATTTCTCTAAAATTCACCAAAAATATGCATACTATATTTATCCAGACATTTGAAAATTCATAAACTTCATAAGAAGAAATCCCAATTTTTATTTAAAACAAAGGATTACACAAGGCAGTTATGGTCTCCTTACATAGCCCCTTATTACACCAACATAGGACCTAAGTGTAAGGTGTGCTAAGGTGAGAGAATCTGAGGGAGGCTCGGCCAACATCGCACGATTAGTAATTTCTATTAGTTTGAACTTCTCGCAAAGGCGATTCCATTCTAGTTTCACACGATGAAGTTCGTCTTGGGTTTGGTCCAGAGCAAAGCCCAGTGGTGCTACCTCTTTCCCAAGTTCTGTTAGATGGGATTCGATCAGTTCAAGACTACTGGGTGAGGCCATCGAATCTTATTTCTATAACAATTAACCAAGATTACTTGTATTTAGAGACAATAATCGAAACGTTTAGTTTCCAGCGGTCATATTGACCAATGGTCATATAACAGTCAAAACCCAACGGTCTAATTTTAATTATAATCATGTTATCAAATGAAAATTGTTTTTTGAGTATAAAATAAAATAAAATGACACATAAAATTGGGAAATAAGATTTATTCAAAATTTCGGGTCGTTACAATCTTCCCCCCTTAAGAAATTGCATCCTCATAATTTTTAAAACTGGGTTTTGAAATTTCATTGAAAGTCCCACACCAGAAAAGGACTCAATAAAACTATTACTTTAAAAGAAATAAAGGGAAGTAAAAAGGTCACCCTTGTTAACCCATACTAGGATTCCATGCAGGAAAACATGGACATGGATGAAAAAACAAAGGGTCATGTTCTGGGGGAGAGTGATAGAAAACATGATGCGGAGAAAGTTAACCATAAGAAAATATTAAACTTATGATGTGTGTAAATGGTCTTTGATTACCTAGTAGGAAATGTAAACCAACAACATTTTTGTTTTACGTTCCTTTTCATAATTTTAAGGAAATCATTTACTACATAGAACCAAACATAAGAAAATATACCTACCTTCATGTAAAGTTTCATCCTTTAATAAGTTTCTACCCAAACTAATCTTTTCTCCAAATGATGAGCATTCAAAACTACTTGGTCTCATCAAGACACAAGAATCATCTTCTAGGGAATCACATAATCCACAAAATATTAACTATCTATTTCTTCTATCTTTAAACATTATCCCCAAAATCAGAAAGGGTAAGGTAAAACAAATCTTCAAAAAAAAAACCCATAGGAAGGGAAACTACTTTTAAATCTTCAAAGTTCCATGGTACTACCCAAAGTTCATCATAGACCATTCCATAAATAACTGTTCTTAAAATTCCTCAAAATAAACCAAACTAAGATTGAAACCCAAATACAAGAAGAATTTGATAACATAGTCTTCCAAAATAAACTTCATTGTTCATCTCCAAAACACATCAACCACTCCTAACATCTTATAATGAAAGTAGCTAACCTAAACATATTTTACCCAAGATAGGTTAATCATTCCCATAAGTAACCTAAATTACTATAAGTCCACCTTAAATTCATCGATTCTTCAAAATATAAGTCAACCTTACTCCTCAATGAAAATACCATAGTAATCTATTTACCTTGATCATATAGGGTCCCCAAAATAGTGATCGTCTTCCAAAATAAAAATCATATTTTAATCCCCTAATCATCCCTGTCATATTAATACAATAATCGTCGCATTTCCTATAACATTGGTTGTTGGGACATGTTCTTCCATTTCCCAGCATTAACTAAGAAGAGAAAGCATAATTAGGGGCTTAAGTTCTTAGCCAATAATCATAAAAAGGAACTTAAATCATATAAGGATAACTTGTAGAAGAAAAGTATACCCTAACTTGTGATCCCCTAGGTTCCCATCTAGGTTATCCATGATCATATATTCTTATGTGAATCCTTATTTTATTATATCTTTGTTCCTTTAATAATGGTTCATACTAAGATTATGAATTTACCAAAGCATATCCCCCGGGAGTGTCGTAACTAAGAGTGCAGCAAGGCCCGTTGTCGTGTACCAGTTCCCGTTCGAGTCTAGCTCAAAGTGGTGTTTTTGGGTTTTACCCCTATGTACATCTGTGCCAGAGCCACCTCTACCTGCTCGTATCCAGACAGGGATGTATTTTCTTGGCAACCCCTTACTCAATACTCACCAAAATACCAGGAAGATTTCCTATATTTAAACTTTTCTATAGGGTTCTTCCTTGATTTTTCATATCCTAATTTCCACAAATAACTAAACCATCCTTTGATACCAACTATAGAATCCCGCCTTTTTATCACATAAAATTTCATTACATTTTACAAAACCGAGGCTCTTTAAGGTTTAGTGTCTTGGAAACCGGGAACTTGAAACATAAAAACATAATACATTCTTCTTAGAAACTTGAAAGGATTATCTTCATGTTCATCCTAGGTTCAATACTGCATATCATAACCTGGGGACATACATCAAAAGAAAGGGTGAGCAGAAGGCCTAGTAAGGGAAACAAGAGAAACATTTTACATGTGAACATGAGATACTTCAATAAGGTCATGAAAAGAACTTTAAGGAATGAGAAATAAATCATGAGATATATCATAATAAAAATAACATTTTTCATAACTTGAAGATGTGGCTGAAACATTTAATATTGATAATCATTTCGTTTCACCAAGGTCCATCCCCAAGGTGTCATTAAAAATTACCAAGGTTATTCACCAAGGTATCAGTCTAAAAAGTCTTCTCTAGAGATTAAGTCTTTACCCAATACATTGGAGCGCTATCTGGGCGCACCCTTGACATGTATTTATTATCATGTGATCCACATATATCATCATCAAACATTTCATAAATGACCCATATAGCATAAAATAAATGGGTTTCATTTCATAATCATAACGTTTTAAAAACTTCTTTAAAGACACGATATTTACGTCACTTTAAACCCACGAAAAGGGAAAGCGGGTTTCATGTATGTAAATCCCAGAATTTAAAATAGAACATCTTGGTGTATATGTGAATACCCATATAGAAGTTAGAGATTTGAGTATTCACTTAATAAAATAAAATATCTTTATAAAAAAAGAGAGAGACATTTTGAGACAAAAATTCTGCAGCATAACGGCTATGTTACAAGGTTTTTAGAAAACATTGAAAAGAGAGGGGACATGGGTCAAACATTCATAAATGACCCATAAAAAAATATAGGGACAGAATAAGAAGGATATATAAACATGGTAATGAAATTTGAAGGACATACCATTTGAAATGAAAAACATGGAAGGAAGACAAAGAAAAATAAGATTTCTCTTAGGAGAATTCAGCAGCCTAACGACGTCACTTAAAACTTCCAAAAATGGATTGACGAGATCAAATAGGGTCTCTCATAATATGAACATAAATTATCAGTATGATAGATATAGATATCATACCCCAACATAATGAAAAGGAACTTGAAATACTTGACATGAAAGTGGAACTTTGAAAAATGAGAAAGGTGCAAGGACCACTTAAAAATTCAGCAGCCTAACGACGCCACTTAAACTTCAAAATTCTGAATTGAAGAGATAAAATGGGGTCTCTCATCATATGGTCATAAAAGATCAGTATTATAGATATAGAGATCATACCCCAACATAACAAAAAGGAACTTGAAATAATTGACATGAAAGTATAACTTCAAAACGAGAAGGGTGAAGAACCACTGAAAAATTCGGCAGCCTAACGGCGCCACTTATAACTTCAAAATACTGAATTGAAGAGATAAAATGAGGTATCTCATCATATGATCATGAAAGATCAGTATGATAGATATAGAGATCATACCCAAACATAAAAAAATGAACTTGAATGGATTGACATGAAAGTAGAACTTCAAAACGAGAAGGGTGAAGAACCACTTAAAAATTCGGCAGCCTAACGACGCCACTTAAAACTTCAAAATACTGAATTGAAGAGATCAAATGGGGTCTCTCATCACATGATCATAAAATATCAGTATGATAAATTTATATATCATACCCCAATATAAAAAAAGGAACTTGAAATACTTTATATGAAAATATATCTTGAAAAATGAGAAAGGAGAATGAATACGTTACAAAAATTTCGGCAGCCTAACGACGCCACTTAAAACATCATAAAAAGAAATAGTGAGAGTAAGAGGGGATCTCTCATTATGCGAACATGAAAAGGGAAGTAATAGGAGTATAAAAGAACACTCTTTAACATAAGAACATGGAGCATAAAAGAAATTACATAAAAGAGATTTCTTGAAAAGAAAGAGAGAGATCAGATCCCTTACCTTAAAACGTAACTCTTAAAACTCAAAGGTTTGGACCTTGAGGGCTTGAGGGAACATTGGGAGGACTCCTTGGTAAATAAGGAGACCCGAAATTCGTTGAGGATGGTTTTGGAGTCAAAAGGATGAGAGGAGGTCTTGGTATTTATAGGGAAAGTGAGGGGAGAAGGCATTAGTGGCCAAGGGACACCTCACATGTGCTTTTCTCAAAACCATGTGCTCTCCCATGATATTTCCCATTAAGTTTGGACACATGGGGCCCCCCATACAAATATCCATCACCTTAGGTCGGCCAACCCTTAAAATATCTCATGACATCACCATGACACAATTATGATGTCACTAAACATACTGAAACCCTAAAACTGTATTTTTACTATTCATTGAAAATTCAACTTTTTCAGAAAAATCCCAAAATTTCACATTAACCAAATATCAATGCTCTGATTTCAAAAATGAACTCCATTTTATAAAAATAATTTTCTAAATACTTTTAATTTAATTTTTAAATAAATACACTATTCACCGAAAATTCATTTTTTTAGAAAAAACCCCAAAAATTACCATAACATAATATCGATGCTCTGAGTTCAAAAATGAAATCCATTTTATAAAATTAATTTTCTAAATATTTTTAATTTAATTTTTAATTAAAAAACACTATTCACCTAAAAAAACTAATACTTGAATAATAATTTATGAAACTGTTATTTAACCATTTTATTGAATCACGTTACTTAATCAAGGTGCCTAGATTATATTAAAACTTTATTTAAGTGAGATTACTAATCCATTTGGTCACATTACTAATCCTAAGCGTAAAATCACAATTCATAATTTACTATTCATCAAAAATCAAGTTGATCTTATTAGACTCTAAATTTCATACTGAACATAATTGTAGAAGACCATTTTTTGAAAATCATTACACATTTTTAATTATTTAAGGTTTACATAAACATTTTTTTTTAAAATATCCTTTCTTTAAAATTCACCAAAAATATGCATACTATATTTATCCAGACATTTGAAAATTCATAAACTTCATAAGAAGAAATCCCAATTTTTATTTAAAACAAAGGATTACACAAGGAAGTTATGGTCTCCTTACATAGCCCCTTATCACACCAGCATAAGACCTAAATGTAAGGCGTGCTAAGGTGAGAGAATTTTAGGGAGGCTCGACCAACATCACATGAGTAGTAATTTCTATTAGTTTGAACTTCTCGCAAAGGCGATTCCGTTCTAGTTTCACACGATGAAGTTCGGCTTGGGTTTGGTCCAGAGTAAAGCCCAGTGGTGCTACCTCTTTCCCATGTTCTGTTAGATGGGCTTCGATCAGTCCAAGACTACTGGGTGAGGCCATCGAATCTTCTTTCAATAACAATTAACCAAGATTACTTGTATTTAGAGACAATAATCGAAACGTTTAGTTTCCAGCGGTCATATTGACAATGGTTATATAACAGTAAAAACCCAACGGTCTGATTTTAATTATAATCATGTTATCAAATGAAACATTTTTATTGCGTATAAGATAAAATAAAATGACACATAAAATTAGGAAATAAGATTTATTCAAAATTTCGGGTCATTACAGTTGGTTCTGCTCTTGATCTATTTCAGTGCTGTTCACTTGATTACTTGAAAAGCAGTAGGCAAGCAATTCTTCTTGTCTTCTTGTTTTCTTATTCACTAGTGAAAAACCAAATGCACTAGGACTTCTTCTTTTTCTTTAGTGAAATAACAAAATGCACTAACACTTCTTCTTATTTCTTAGCATGAATCACATATACCAATGTGATTATTCAGAAACTGAGGATCAGATCACAAAGCATCATATGAATTACATTTTCCTAAAGATTTGTAGGCTTTAATTGGGCATAGTCTATTCTTATTATTCTTCTTCTTCTCTTCTCTTTATGTAGAAAACCTGTAAGCTTCACACTCTTCTTTTCTTCTTCTTCAATTCAAAACCAACTGCACTGAAACCTACTCTTCTTCACACGTTCTCTCTTAGTGAAAAACCATCTGCACTGAGCTCTTCTTCTTCTTTATCTTTCTAGAATCACAAGTTCTCTTTGTGATTATAAAAACAATGAAGTATATATCAACTTAGCATCATCACAGTTGAACAAAAGCTGGTAAGAACTTCTAGAACAACTCACAGCTTGTGTGCCAATCCTTACTTGCACGCCACCCTGCTTGCACGCCACCTAGCTTGCATGCCACATGCTTGCATGCCACTCACTACTTGCACGCCACTATTGTGCACATCTCACAACTCTTGCGCCACCTTTGGCTTATACGCACTTCCTTCTTGCACACCTATGGAAGCTTGCGCGGAAAAACTTGCACGACAAAACTTGTGCGGCAAAACTTGCATGACAAAACTTGCACGACACCACTTGCGCGGCACCCAGCTTGCACGCCTTATAAATTACCCTCAGCTTGCGTGCCACCTCAGCTTACGCTCCACTTCCACTACTTGCGCGATCAGAGCTCAAATTTTATCTGAAGTGTTGAGCCTTAAAAAATGAGGAGGCAAGTCGTCTATTTATAAGAATTTTGGCGACTTGAGCACCACATACACTTGCGTGCCAATACTTGCGCGCCGCTGCATCACTTGCGCGCCACTTCATCAACTGTGCGCCCTTCCATCAATAGCATGAATCTTTCTTTAATTTGTCATATTTTGATATGATGATGTTGGAATATGACATGCACGCAATATACACTTGTGTTCCGATTATACTTGTGCGACACAATTGCGCGCCACTTATACTTGCGCGCCTCTTATACTTTCACGCCACTTTTTGACTTGTGCCCCAATCTTTAACTTGCGCGGCACTTTATTTCCTTTGTCATATTTTGATGGGATAATCTTGAAATATGACTTGCGCGCCAATACTTGTGTGCCAATACCTGCGTGCCATTCTTGACTTGCACGCCACTCTTGACTTGCACGCCACTTTCTTTCATTTTCCAGAATATCCTCTTTACTCTCCCTATCCTCCATAAGTCTTGCATCACAGGTTCTCCAAACTTATGATATTTGTGAAATACAAATCAACAAAGAATCGTCTAGTTTCATCCATTATTTTTGGAATATGAATTCCAAATTACATCTTTCATCCTCACTTCAAATCCTCAATTCCTTTTGGAGTGTTAATTACAAAGAACTCCATTTACCTCACTTCTTCCAAAAGTAGAGGCTTAAGGCTTCTTCAAACACCTTCAATGTTGCAGACAATGTATCACCTTTGATACATATATTTGGAACTTTAAATAACATAGCAACAATCATTTGATTTCAAGGAAATGTGTAATTCATGACCTTCTTAGAATTCCATGTCCTTCCACACTCTCTCTTCATCTTCAGCCACCATTCTCTACTTCATTCAAATCGTATGATTCTTTTCTTCAAGTAAGCTCTTTCATGGTTCTCATGAAATCATGAAGAATTGTATTGTCTTCTTCAAATCCTCATTCTTCTTCAACCATCCTATATAGATGATACTTCACCATTCTGCTCCAATCATCCCCAAATGGATGATACTTCTGCATTATTCATTGTTGTAAACAATGTGTCACCTTTGACAAAAGTTATTTGAACTTAGGATTAGTTCGACAATATTATGAATTAATCATCTTAGAGAATTTCCCAAGTATGAAATCCAATGCTAGGATTCCATAACAATTCTCCAGGAAACCTCACTTCAGCCAATCTCCACTAACTTTTTAGTCCTTCTTCATCTCCTTCTTCATTTTGAAGAGTACTGACAACTGTTGACAACAAATACAATCTTCATACACAAAGTGGTCCCAACAATATCCCCTTTTTATTTTTTTGCCAATACCACAAAGTTTTCTCAAATTAACGATTCAATGTCAAAATAATAATCTTCTATCTCCCCTTTACTTGTTTCTCTTCCCCTTTTATTTAAAACTTTCATTTCACTTTCTCTCCCCCTTATTGAAAAGAAATACAAAGTTCATGGTTGAGAGGGTATCAGTCCTTACTTAAGCAGTGTGCCATAAATCATTTCACTATATTTCTACTTGATCAAAGATCGATGTAGAAAACAAGAGAATTTGATTTAGACAAAAAAGCCGTCCATTATCCACTGATCGTGATACCTCATGAGATGAGATCTCCTACACTTGTCTTCAAGGGTTTTCCACTTTCATTCTAGGATAAAGATATTGAATGTGATAGGAAATAATCAATCCTGAAATTCCTACACTCACTTCAAGAAAAGGATCAAAAACATTCATGTACAATTAGCAGGATAAGTAGCCTTGGGGAACTTTCATTCTTCATATGTCACTGATTAACTTAGTTACTCCCCCTTTGTAAAAATATATTTATTTTGAGTAACCAAGGATGAGATCAAGAAACGAAATACCTTTTATAATAACATGGTCATCATAAAATCTTCAGATTAATTGAATTTTATACCAACTGATGTTGATACTGATTGAGATAATGACTCTGATAGCTTCTTCATGTTTCTCCCCCTCAAGGGAACACTTCTCCTCACTAAATCCCATATTTTCCTCCTGAGATCTTACTTCACATTCAATTCCTTGTATGATGATAATAAATACAATACAAAAAGATTTAATGGAATAAGGTGGATCCTCTTTTCTCAATCAATGTGAACAATAAGGTTGAGATGATCTTCTCAACCCAGATTCTCCGTTCTTCACACTTTCACAACTGATCTTCAATACCGACTGTGATTGTGTGGACCTCACTATTTCTTCCATCTCTTTGTGTGTGAATATTATTTCTTCAAGGGATTTCAAAGCACTAGAATCTCCTGGTGAAACTATTATCTTTTTGAGTAATTCTTGTTGTTCTAGAATAAATTCAAAGCACTTTCTCACAGTATGACCTACCTTGTTGCACCTCACACACAGAACTTCATTGTCTTCATGTAGAATCTTCTTTTTGTATTTAGCACTAGCCTTAGCTTGCGAATCTTCCATTTTCCTCATTCCTTCCAGATCTATTGGCCAAACCACCAATATATCATTAGGGATTGAGGCATTTTGATAAGATCTTATACATGGAATCTTCTGAGTGACTTATTTATTAGTAGTTCTTTTGGATGCACCAACCTTCACCTTTTTGGATTTAGAATCCAAAGAATTATCATATTTCCTTCCTGAAATCTCCTTGGGAGAATTTTTTTTGACATTCTTCGTCTGATTACTTCCCAAGGATGCTTCTTTATTCTTACCCAGCTTCTGTGGTCTTCTTTTCTTATATGAACATGCACCATTCATATGACCACTTCTATTGCATACATCACAGATGTTATCTAAAATTCCAAATATATTTGCAATATACAGATGTTTCTGGATCTATGGATGTTGCTTCTTCTTCTCTGGATTTCTCCCCAATGAGATGGGATTTCTCTATGCTTTTACATTTAAGGGATTGTACCAAAAATCTAGTGCACAATGCTCGAATCTATTACAGCACCAGAATTGTCCAACAAACCTTGAATTCATGACATCTTCTTTTTAAGGTTGCTGAATCTTCTTCATGATATGTTGTGCTTTTTGTGGGGAGCTATATTCCATACTCTTATTCCTATTCACCATATCCCTGGTGATAGTTATCTACTCACTTTTCTTTATCCATACTTGTTTAGAATTTTTCTTCCAACCTGCACTTTTTGTAGAAACAATTTTTAGAACCATGAGTACAAGTTAGTATGGATGGTACCTTTACTTTCTCAGCTACTTGTGATAGATCAATGAGTGAAGCCATGATCTTATTATTACATGTTCGAGGTCTTTTGATAGTAGAATCCTCCATTGAGCATTGAATATTGACTGTAACTGTTTCTTTCTTTTGTGGAGACTCAATATGTGTCTTCTCAAGATTGGTAAAATCATCTTCTAATTCTAGACATCTCATAATGAGGATGACTTCCTGGTCTTCAATCATAGTCATCTTCTCTTCACAATCCTTCTTTAATCTTTCAACTTCAGCTTCATGCATCTTCACTTTGTTTTGTAACAAAGATTCAAGGTCATTGATCTTCCTGGAATTTTTTTCCAAATACAACTCATTAACATCATTTCCTTTTTAAGCTCATATTCAAGTGCATGGATCTTCTCTTCTAGAGTCTTATTGACTCCCTCTTTTTCTTTAACATATTTTAGCCACTTTGAAGAGCTTACTTAAAATCCCCTCTTGGTTTCTTCAAAGGTTCCAACCTGTCTGGAGAGCTTTAAACATTTAACAATTTTTGCTTGTAAGCCTTTATCCAACACATCAGTTTCTTCTTCCAACTGAGTGATATTTTCCTGCATACATTGAAATAATCCACAAACCAGGGATGCAATTTCTCCAGTAATACTATGTAGAATCATTCTTAATCTCTTAACTGATATTTCTTGATATGTTATAGATTGATCATCACCACTTGTGATAGAATTTTCATCATGAGGATAAATTCCAAATGCACTAACACATACCTCTTGATCAGTTAAGGTAGGAAGGGTGTCCATCTTCTGGGTGGGGACTTGAGCCACCTTCTCATTACTTTCCAAGTCTGGTGTGTCTTCAAATTCAGCCAAATACGGAGAACTAGATGATTTCTTTTCTTTAGATAAGAGGGAATTATTCTTCAATTTATCTTCTCTTTCTTTTTTCTGTTCATCATGGACTTGGTAGATATTTCTTTCTTCTCAGTAATAGATGGATATTTACAAAAACTACTCTTCATTGTTGACTCTGGAAAGGAGCTCAAGTTTTAAAAAGAGAATAACTTCACTGTAGAGAATCCAAAAGAGGTGAACCTGTCCCTATGACACTAATTGAGAGGACCAGTTTGGGATATACCTAAAACTGAGAGGTTGGGTGAATCAGTGTTGGGGACTTTTAAAACCAATTTCAACTTTTATCCCTATACCTCTAGACCTGTTAGGATCTTGATTCTCTTATTCTCCTTTTCCTGTCGCATGCAATAATAGAAAGCAGTAAAAATATGAACATAATATTTTTACAAGGTTCACCACTCAATAAGAGTAGCTACGTCCTTTCCATGCATGGGGATGACCAGTGCATGAATTATCCACTATAATTTGATATGCTGTTACAATGGTGTGGCTAGGAAAACAATCCTCTAGCCAGTGTGAGTCCCTACACTTTAGAGGGGGGTGGGAAACAATCCTCTTCCCTGGACTGGTGATGACCTAGCCCAACTTACAGCATCTAGATGGTTCTTTATACTGCCTATGAAGACAGTCTTCTTCCTTCTTCAAAAGGTAGGTTTTTCTCTTGATCTATTTCAGTGCTCTTCACTTGATTACTTTCAAAGTAGTAGGAAAGCAATTCTTCTTGTCTTTTTATTTTGTTCTTCACTAGTGAAAAACCAGCTGCACTTGGACTTATTATTTTTCTTTAGTGAAATAACAGAATGCACTAACACTTATTCTTCTTTCATAGCATGAATCACATATACCAATTTGATTATTCAGAAACTTAGGATCAGATAACAAAGCATCGTCTGAATTAAATTTCCCTAAAGATTTGTAGGCTTTAATTGGGAATACTCTGTTCCTATTCTTATTCTTCTTCTCTTCTCTTTATGCAACAAACCTATAAGCTTCACACTCTTATTCTTCTTCTGTTTCTTCAATACAAAACCAACAACACTGAAACCTACTATTCTTCACACATTCTCACTCAGTTCAAAACCATCTTCACCGATCTATTATTCTTCTTCTTCTTGCTGGAATCACAAGTTCTCTTTGTGATTGTAAAACAAATGAAGTCTAGATCAACTTAAACTCATCACAATTGAACAGAATCTGGTAAGAACTTATAGAAAAACTCACATCTTGCGTACCAATCCTTACTTGTGCTCCACCCTGTTTGTACGCCTCCCTGATTGCGCGCCACCCAGCTTGCACGCCACCTGCTTGCGCACCACTCACTACTTGCTCGCCACTATTGTTCACAACTCATAACTTGCACGCCACCTTTGGATTATACACACTTCCTTCTTAAGCACCTATGGTAGCTTGCATGGAAAAAATTGCACGGAGAAACATTCATGGTAAAACTTGCGCATAAAAACTTACGCGACACCACTTGCGCATCACCCAGCTTGCGCGCCTTATAAATAACCCTCAGCATGCATGCCACTTTAGCTTGAGCACCACTTATACTACTTGCGCGATTAGAGATCAAATTTTCTCTTAAGTGTTGAGCCTTAAAAAATGAGGAGGAAAGTCGTCTATTTATAGGAATTTTGGCGACTTTGATGCCACATACACTTGCACGCCAATAATTGCGCGCCAATGTATCACTTACGCGCCGCTTCATCACTTGCGTGCCCTTCCATCACTAGCGCGACTCTTTCTTTCCTTTTTCATATTTTGATATGATGATGTTGGAATATGACTTGATCGAAACATACACTTGTACACCGCTTATACTTGTGCGACACACTTGCACGCCACTTATACTTGCACGCCACACTTCCACGCCTCTTATACTTGCATACCAATCTTTAACTTTTGTGCCATTTTATTTTCTTTGTTATATTTTGATGGGATAATCTTGAAATATGACTTGCACTCCAATACTTGCGCGCCATTCTTAACTTGCATGCCACTCTTGACTTGCACGCCACTTTCTTTCCTTCACCAAAATCTCCTCTTTACTCTCCCTATCCTTCATAAGGCTTGCATCACAAGTTCTCCAAACTTATGATATTTGTGAAATACAAATCAGAAAAGCGTCATCTGGTTTCATCCATTATTTTTGGAATATGAATTCAAAAGTACTTATTTCATCCTCACTTCAAATACTCAATTACTTTTGGAGTGTTAATTCCAAAGAACTCCATTTATATCTCTTCTTCCAAAAGTGTAGTCTTAAGTCTTCTTCAAACACCTCCAATGTTGCAGACAATGTATCACCTTTGATACATGTATTTAGAACTTTAAAGAATAGTGAAACAATCATCTGATTTCAAGGAAATGTGTAATTCATGACCTTATTAGAATTCTAAGTCCTTCCACACTCTCTATTCATCTTCATCCATCATTATCTACTTCATTCAAATAGTATGATTATTTTCTTCAAGTAAGCTCTTGCATGGTTCTCATGAAATCATGAAGCATTGCATTGTCTTCTTCAAATCCTTATTCTTCTTCAACCATCCTTAGATAGATGATACTTTACCATTCTTCTCCAATCATCCTCAAATGGATGATATTTCTCCATTCTTCATTGTTGTAAACAATGTGTCACCTTTGACAGAAGTTCTTTGAACTTAAGATCAGTTCAACAATCGTCTGAATTAATCTTCTTATAAAATTTCTCAAGTATGAAATCCAATGCTATGATTCCATTACAATTCTCCAGGAAACCTCACTTCATCCAATATCCACTAACTTTTTAGTCATTCTTAATATCCTTCTTCATTTTGACGAGTATTGACAACTGTTGAAAAAAAATACAATCATTATACAAAAAGTGGTCCCAATAATTCTTACCCTTATTTGTACTAAACTCACATGAACACACACAACCATTATTCTAAAAAATGACCATTTCATCCATTTCAATAAAACCATTATTTCATTGAAAACCTTTAAATAAAAAATTTCAAATCTACCACCCCCATTTAATTTAAATAAAATCATCCCTTTTATTGAAATTTTTTAATTAACACATTTATAAAAATTCCAAAAAAATCCTTAACATAAAATCAACATTTTAAAACCAAGAACCAAATCACTTTTATAAGAACACCCAATTACCATGTTTCCACAAACCTTCACTCAAGAGGGTTTTCATAAATCATTAAACATCCAATTAACAATCAATTTCACACAAAATTATCAATTTTAAATCAGTAAAATAATTTCAAGTAAGTTTATTTGAGAGTTAATCCACCTACCATGAGAGTTTTGGAGAAAATGATAAATAGACGAAGAATGCCAACAAAACAGGGTTAAAACTTCATGAACCCACCTTAGATATCTTCCCCTATAAAAAAATGAAAAAACTAAACTTATTAAGCATATGAAACCTTATATCAACCCATAGTGGGTGTATATCTAAGAAATCAAGAAGACGAGTGATGTAGATCTTAGAAAAAGATCAAGAGAAATGAAGAACGGACACTTACCATGAAGAATCGGCTTATAATAACCATGTGAAGCCTTCAGATTACCTCTAGATTTATGGGAGAACCTTAACTAAAATTTGGGAAAACAAAATCAAAATTTAAGGCCTCATAGGAGGTAAAAAAAGATACTTAAATTTATAAACATGTTAGACACACTTTTTTAGGATCTAACTTGGACCCTACACACGATTTAGTCGCACGGTTAGGAAAACCATATGCTAACTGTGTGTTAGACACTAACTTAAGGATGACCCTCATAATTGTCTCCTCAAATGGTCTACATAACCATTAACCAACTATGATATTGTTATTTTCCCAAAATACCCAATTTGTATTCAAATCAGATGGTTTCTCCACAGCTATCACACAGTTTGGGCTAACTGTGCGTAGCCCGCGCGCCTTCCCTTGAGCCCCCCAAAAAAATTTAAAGTACTCCCAACACTTCCAGACTTCACCCATAAACATTATATAATTAAAATCATAAATAAACGGTTACATACTAGAAACCGAGGGTGCTACTATACCCACTAAAATGACAACCCCTTTTAAAATCCATTATATCCATTAGTGTGATGAGATCTATATTTCACTATGATTTGGGTCTCTTTATCATTTATACCATTACATAGATATTTATCCAAGGCCTTATCCCATTATGGAATCATGAAAAAGTGTAAGATAAATTAAATTATAATAATGATAGCCTAATCCTATTAGGTCTACCCATTACTTTCTTTCTTCACTCAAAATAATTCATGGGAACCTTAATTTTGTATAACCAACCCAGTTAGAGGATTGATGGATTGAAAATTAATCACTTTGTAAAGAATCTAATAATTAATAGTTTAAAAGGGGAATTAATCTCAGTATATTATCTCATGTTATTCCCTTTACATATATGCATGATTCTGATGATTTAGTTTGGAATACTATTACTTCCATGAGAAGTTATGGGCTTGGATGAGTAGAAAAGTCACCTTATAATCCTACATCAAATATGGGTTCTAAATTGGATGGGGATGATTTTTCATGGTACTATAGTATCATAGGTACCTTAGAGTGGTACTGTAGAAATAGTAATATTTTCCCAAATTTGGATTTCAGGACCTATATATAGGAATTCAGTCCCCCGAGCCTCTAGGCCATCAATGGTGGACCTTTGGGATTTGTTTTGGTGCACTTCTTAACCAGTGGACAAAATAAAGGTGAAAAGGTAGTCTTTGGTGATTAGGATAGATGTAGGAGTAATTTATAGAGTGGATGATATGCACCGATTCAAGACCTTAATCAGGGAGACAGTCACAAAAGGCCACAAATTTGACATCAGTGACAATGATCTAGATCATAAAAATGTAGGAAGATGAGAGGTTTTGTTTTAGTGTGGGATATTTGGAAGTCAAGCCTTCAAGAAATGTAATAATTCTTAGTACCTTTGGGACTTTAGGCCATATATTCTGAAACTTAATTCCTATGGGACTCCAAGTCATGTAAGGGTTCCCCCTCAACCCAATTAAAAATAGTTATTATTAAATAATAAAAATAAGGGATTTTCATTCTATTATTTCCAACAAACCAATATGTTCAAATCATATTGATGCGTAAATCTTTACTTAACTCATAGATTTTTTTAGAAACCCAAAGGAAAAGCTAAATATATTCATACATATCCAAATTCATCCCATGAACAAGGTATATGATACCCTTTCATAAAGAGGCTTAAAAATATATTAAGTCAAAAAAACTCTACATGAATAAGCCCATGTACATAGATTAGTAACCCTCACTTTTATATAAAAAGAATAAACCTATAGGCTAGTGAGAATCCTAAACCAAAATCCCTCTAACTAAGGATACTTTAATCAAGATAGGTATCAATTTTATCATAATTCTAACAACTAATGTGTATATATAATAATTAACTACTTAATCAAATCTCCAAACTCAATACAAGAAAAAATGTATAAAATTAAATCCATTATCATTCATAGAATATAACTCATTAGATGTAAGTATGACAATATCTAGAACCAGTTTAAACACCATTAAACTAAATCATACCTCACATTTAATAATATAACAATATTATCTATGAATAAATTATGAAATAATTTTTTAGTAAATGGAAAATTCATACATTTAAACATGAGATCAACTATTTTTAAATAATTCATAATAAAAAAATTTTAAACACTATATAATTTTAGCTATACAATATAGAGATTCCATAATTAAATAAATATAAAAACATTATATTTATTCTCAATATGTACACTTTAATGTTATTCATTATATGGAATTTACTTTAAATATATGATATACATAAATTATATACATTTTATATTTAATCTCTATTATGTAAAAAATTTACAAAACTTAAATAAAATATATTTATATTATTGAAACTTTAAATAAATCAATCACTAAAACTCATTTTAATGAGGTTTAAATAATTTCCATAATAATTTATTTAATTTGAACTATCCAAATTAATATTATTAACAATTTATAAATTAATTACAATAAAATTATATTATTTTCTTATTTTATAATTTATAAACAATTTGTAAATCACACTTATAATTTCAAAATAAAAAATTAATTTCTCAATTATAAAGCATGCCATGTAATTTTGAAAATAAAATATTTAAATATTAAATTTTAATATTTTTTGGATTTTTATTTAATAAAAATTTCATAAACGTTTAATTAATTAATTATAAAAAAATTATAATTAATTAATCTATAAAAACTTTTACAAATTAAATATATTTCCCAAAATACCATTTTAATAATTTTTAAACATTTAATAAATTATATAATTTCAATTCACAATCGAATAATAGAAAAACTAAATTTTACTATGTGAATTGTATTTAACAATATACACATATCATAGGAGGTGATATGTTGTGTGTAAGAATTAATCCACTGTGTGCGCTAGCTATCACTCCATACAATATCTATCTTGTGTAAGGTTAAACCTTCGACGTTTGCTATGTCATATCGTACGATAAGTCTAAATATCATCTTTGAAATACATTAGTCCATTTTTTAATGTGTACTGGCATAATTATACTATATGAAATCCCCATATCATACCTTATGATACATAAAAATTGAATAAAGAGAACTATTTCCTGGTCTATGATATCGAATATTATATCTTGTAACCCTGACACATGTTACGTTATTACATAACATTATATCAGGATCCCCTGTGAATTTTTTTTATCCCATTATGTAATGTCACATACCTATATATAGATTAAATTATCTCATAATGTAATGTAAAAACCCCAATATAGATTAGTTATCACATAAAACAATTCTAGGGACTCCAACACATATTATGTTATCACATAACATAATTATAGCCACAATTATTCATTTTAAAAACACTATTTCAAGAGTAAAACACATTATAATCTCTTTGATACTATTATTGGTTTTCATAGGGGAGTTTAACAATTAACTAAGTAGTTAAAACACTTTAAAAACCCATAAACCAAAATTGACCATGCATGTTGACTTGAAATACTATGAACTATACATGATGGTAATAATCATGTGTACCTTCTATCATAGGATGTTTTTGTAGCTATATTTATCCATGGTTTATAAATATCATAATGAGGATGCAAAATTACATCCCTCTATTCTGTTCCCACATGTTTTCTTGAATCACCTGATGCCTGGGTGGGGGTTTCAATCCTCTAACGACATTCTAGTGCCTCACAAAGTAATGAATGAAGGAATATGAGAGATATGGGGTCAAGGGAACATCAACCATATTAGGGATAAAAATCAACTCTACCATCTCAATGGTGTTTAACTGCTTATATAACCACTAGGACGCTCCAATATATTAAATCATACATTATAACATACAAGTTAATGCCACTACCAACCATGCATTCTTTGCATGAATTCATCACCCCTTAGAGTGTTTTATCTTTTTAAATAACTTATTTTGTGATATCCTACATAAGAGTTTGAACATAATCCAATAATGTTTCTCAATTATGTCAAGAAAGTAGTTTATATCACTTAAAATCATTATGATATCCCTAAAACAAGGCACATGATATGCCTAGTTTTCATGCACACTGTGCATTATAGAATAAAAATTTCATAAAGTTTTATATGGTCCTTATACATCAAATATGCCTGGGATTTAGGAAATATAACATTTTATTAATTGATTATTCAATGATATTCCACATAGAATATTCTTGAATGATAAAACTTATCATTTGGAATCCCAATATATCATAGATAGTTCTATATGATATCAATATACTTAATATAACAATATTCTCAAATGTATGCACAAAGAAATTTTGTAAAATTCATGTTGTATTCACTGACATCCTATGTTGCAACACATGCTATCACACACACACATGTTATATATATATATATGATGTATTGAGGTCACATTTTCCACAATATCACAGTTTCACTTAATCATTAGAGACTTATTTCCATTTCAAATTATATTTTATCGTATACAATAACATACAGAACCATATCCAAAACTATTTTATATATCTTCTAAAATAATTTTGGAAAGATATAATAAAGTCCACCTTCTATTAAATCATTTGATATACCATGTGAATACCCATCAAAAACTCTTTTTAAAAAACACTAAAAAATTTAGAGAATATATCAAAGTTAAACTCTATCCCTATTCAATCACACACAAAGTTTGAACCCATATCCCTTCATAGCATTGAAAATAAAAACGATTCAATAGATCAATAAATGTAAGAAAATATTTTCCTCTAGAAAAGCATCAATGCTACTAAATATACAAAGGGATCTGGCATGATCTCCATCAAACACATGTATCTCTATAATCATGTCCACCAGGTACAATATACAAAAGCATGAATTTTCATACAATACTGTTTCCCATGACATCAATTAAACACAAGACAAAAATTATATGAATCCCATATAGCCTACTCATACATTCTCGATTCTTTGACTATAGACTAATTAGGTCAATCAATACATCACATGCCATTCACCGTTATGGATGAGCACATGACATAAACCTCACCTAATAGATAATAACATCATATTTAATATCTAGGTATGACCATACCCTTCCTTATTATATTTCAATTGATTTCCTAGATGTCATACTCATTATATGAGAGGAAAAATACCACCTTGGTTAAGCACCAACTGACAAATTCATCCGTAACATACCCAAGAACCCACTAATTAGCTAAGACTTAAGGATTTTGTAATAAAGATATCAAATTATGAAGGTTATCATGGTTGGTATCTCACCAACCATGGGTATAGGGGGCTCTAAATATGAACCATGCACCCATATTTTACCAAATAAAGAGTATATGACACCCCATATGGTATAATTCATGGGTTATCAAATGTGAATTTTTTTTTATGTATCATGATATTATTTCACATCCTGATAAATAAATCATACCCATGATAACCTTTACATTTCATCACAACTTTTAATAATCCCTGGTGAACATTATTTAGTATTAAATAAAAGTTTTACTTTGAAATTACAATTATCACTTCACTTTACAATGTATTTATCAGCATATATGTATATAAATCCAATGTTAGTGAATTATAAATTGGATATTTTATTTTATATGACACAATACATTTTATATTATTAAAATATTTTTAGAATACTTAACAAAAACAATCATAAGAACTTTTTTAACATATCATATATGGTAGAATACTAGCTCAACTATCTGTTTGTTTCATTTTATGGGTTTTTTAACTCGTTAAATATCTATATAATTCATGCCATAACTCTATGTGAACACCTAATAAAAACCTCCCACTAAACTCTTTGGTGAGTATCATATATGAATGAATCTTTTTGGAATAATTTCAAGATATAGTAGTCATATTCCAATTGTTTAACTCCATGAACATATTCAAACTCCTTAAATGTAGAAAATATAAAGTTATGATGTTTATAACTTCTATTTTATTCCTAAAAATATTTTTAAGTACATTACCATCATCATTTAAGCCATTTCTATAAAAAAATTTCCCTAAATTATTTTGGTAACAAATTCCACTATTTTACCAACACATCTTAAAACTTTAGGATATAAATTTACATTCACTTTTTTTGACCGTTTTAGTCATTAATTTGTTAGCTTTGAAATTATATAAGTCTTAAAATAATCTTAATAATCTCTTAGACACTATATTATTTTCCAAATATAATGATGAGATTATAAAGGTCCATTGTGTTTAGTAAATACCGCTTATTTCCTTTAAGTAGGATTATATAACAAATTAAATATTGCATCTATATCATATATAGTATTCTACGTGTTTAGATAACTTTCTTGAAAAAAATATTATTCTATAAAATATGCCACTAGTGGTGGTTTAATCTAAATTCCTCATATTATAACAAATATATGATAAAATATTAAACCTAGAATAATTTTTTATTCTTATATTATTCTCAAAATATGTTATAAAATTTTATGAATCATAAACCTTATGTCTTGAATTCATCATCTCATATTGTCCATAACAACTTATTATTATAAAAAAACTACAATTATCTTATAAAAGAAATGAGAAAACTATACAAATCCTCTCTAAAGACCCATTAAATCTTGATATATTACTTTACATTCAAATCCTTGATGTAGTACCTCTTTACTTCATTATTTGAATAAAAAATACACAATCTATCAATTATTAGCTTGATTTTGAACTCTTATATACTCAAAATATATTTAAAGTATACATCTGGAATCCTATACCATTTAAAACCAATGAAATAATTTCTATAATATCAATAGCTAACATTGAAATCCCTTGGAGTTTCAAAAACACCTTCAGCTATCATAGACTCTTAAAACATTACACCTTATTCTTGAGTTTACCTTTAGGTTTTAATGACCTTGACTAGCTATTATAAGAAACATTATTGGACTCTCCAACTAAGTTTTCTTCTTCCAATTTGATCTTTTACTTATTTATACTATTAACAATGCACCAAATCTTAAACATCACATGCCTAGTTCATTTTTCCTCAAAACTTTGAGAATATTGTGTAAACTTCTATTGAACTCATTAACATTGTTAGATAATTTCAATTGATGAAAATATAATGGAATGTAGAACTGGAACAGGACTTAAGGAAACCTCTAGCCTCTCTAAGTAAATCACACTCAATCATATTTATTATATGAGAAAATAATAAAATTCCTTAGGTATATTTTCATTTAATTACTTTGAAATCTTTAAGTGAATCATTATATGATTCTCATAAACATCTAGGTATATTTGTTATTTAACTTAAATATTTGGTTACTCAAGAATGTGTTGCTCTAAAACATGGAATTTTTCTAACTTTATAAGTTTTATTAATTTACCAGTCTATGATTTTAGTAAAATTAAGCTTCACCTATTCAAGAAATAATATCAAATCTTATTGACAATGATTCCATTTATCTATAATATAAGTCTTATCATAAAAGTATCATGTTTTACAAACATTTAATACAAAATTTTATTAAATTACATCCCATTAAAATGATGAAATTTATTAATTCATCATATCCATTAATGGTCCAAGATCTATATTTCACTAAGAAAAGAGTATAATTTAGTGTTACTCTCCCGATATAGCTATTTAGGTAGGAAATAATTCAAATCAGTTTAGTTATGATTCTTGGATAGCTAAGTGGAAAAATCTTTTTCCAAATCCATCATATTGATATAATATCAACTCTATTATTATTTTATCTTATCTCATAGATATTCCTAGATAATTATAACCTAAATATCATAGTGGTATTTGGTTACAAACTCTTATGGTTAGCTATTTCCTCTATTACTTACATAGGATAATCCATGGGCACCCAAAATTAGCATAAACCCACCCAGTTGAATGACTAAGGCCTTGAAATGTGTTTACTTAAGAAGGAACATAAAACATAGTATTTTGAATGAGATTTAATCTCATCATATTATCTCATGTTATTTTCTTTAAATGTATGAATTCTTATAATGATTTTTTTTGGAATTGTATTCCTTCAGCTAAACTAATATGTTTAAACCATATTGATGTGTAACTCATTCACAACTTATAGGCTATGCTAATAACTAAAATTAAAATCTAATTATATTAATACATATCTAAATCCACCCCATGAATAAGGTATATGAAACCCTTTCATGTAAATGATTATAATTATATGAAATCAATAATCCCTCCATGGGTATGCCTTGAGCTACATATAGTCAACCCTCACTTTTCTAGATAAGGTATACGCCTCCAGGATAGTGAATAATCTAATCCAAAGTCCCTTTAACCAGGGATAATTTAGTCAAAATATATACCAATTCCATCATAATTATAACACCTAAAATGTAAAAATCATAATTAACTACTTAATTCATACTCATAATTCTATAGAAGCTAAATTCAAGGTAGAAGGAAACTAAAACCATTACCATACCTAGAATATAACTTCTTAGATATATTTATGATAATCTAGAATTAGTTTAATAACTTTAAACTAGAGAATACCCCATAATTCATAATATAAACAATTTATAACTATGAATAATAAACAAGATAATAATTAAATAGATGAACACTTCATGAATTTAATCATGAGATAGACATTTTTTATAAATTTCTAAATAAAAATCAAAATAAACACTTTATAATTTAGTTATCCTTATGGAAATTCCATAATTGTTTGGAATATAAACACTTTATATCAATTTCCCAATATAAACTCTTTCATATAATTCATAATGTGTCCTGATATTAATAAATCATAAAAAATTTATAATCCAATTTCTATTATGTTAAAAATTTATATAACATAAATATAAAAAATTTATCATTTATTTAAACCTTGATCAAATCAATTATCAAAAATCATTTTGGCATGGTTTAAATTATTTCTAAAAAAGTAATTTATTTGAAAAATTAAAATTAATAATTATGAACAATTCATAATTCTAAATATAGACTCTATATTTTTTCCTTATTTTGTAATTTATAAAAATTTTATAAATTACTCATATAATACATAAATAAACACTTTATTTATAAATTATAAGGCATGTCACATAATTAGAAAAGAATTTCAATAATAATAATTAATATTATAGGATATTTAATAAATGTATAAAAACATTTAAATAATTAATTATAAAAATTTCATAATTATTTAATGTATAAAAAACTTTATAAATTAATAAATATACCATTTTACCTTTTTCCGTACTTTATAAACATTTTATAAATTATAAAATTAAATTCATAATTTAATTTTAGTAAAAATATATTTTTTCTCACATATTGTTTTTAACAATATTACCAACTATAAGCTGCGACTACCAAGAACCCTATATATGTGTTATTAAGGTTAATATCACACAAGGCTTCTGTATTTGATTAATAATGTCATGTATTACTCTTATATAATTTTATTATTATGAAAGTATTATTTTAATTTCACATGGGGTGTTTATATAGGATTAATACTGGCAAGTGATATGACCTTCTATGAGATTAAAACATGTATCATGTAATAATAAAACAATACAAAAGGATCACATAACATTAACCCAGAAAACCATGTGTGATTAACCCAGTGCCTATATATGAATAATTGAGTGCACTAAGGTCTCATGTAATATTAACCTGAGTTTTGTGTGATGTTAAACAAGTAGTTAATCCCCTTATTTAGGATTATCTTCACACAATGCATGGAAATCATGTTTAATGATTATCTTTCATGTAGCATTAACCCCATACTTTGTAGATCTATGTGATATTAACTGAGTGATACATAATATTGACTTATAATGTGATCACCTATGTAGAAATAAATCCCACAGTATTTGACACGATGTCTATTGACATAATAAAAACTTAGCGTGGAGATTACCTATATAATGTGAGACATGTGATTGTGTATGAGTAATATTGTGTTGGAGTGGATTGTATGAGATTAAATCTATGCCACATAAGATTAATCTAAATAGGATTATGGCTTGGCCTGTGTCAGAATAAACTATATAGTGTCTATGATATAAAATATGTCATAAAGATGTTATGGTGTTCTATTTTTCATAGTATTATACACATATTTATTTTAAATGATGAAAAATATATTCTAAACACATCATAATGATTAAATACCATTCTTAGGTTTTGAGGAAATATTAACATTTAATCTATATAGTGTAAGTGATTAAAAAACTAAAAAATAAGAATCACAATGCATAGAAACATGAAATTGGGTAAACTATAATATGAATAAATATTTGTGTACCTTACAACATAGAGTATAATAAACCATATTTATCATATATGGTTGATAAATATCATAAGATGCATCCAAATGACATCCCTCCTCTTTGGTGAATACCCAAGTTGAAATTACATCATTAATCAAATGAACATAATCATTATCTCTCTCATGATATGATAGTGTCTCATAATGTAAATAGAGGTGAAGAAGAGAGTTTCAGGTGGTGGTGGTGGGAGGGGGTGTTTAATAACCTGATTTTTTTGTGAAATATATATTTTTCTAATTAATTTAATATTCTTCATTTCATGAAACACTGAATATATCTTGTGTTATATGAAATAAATAAGTTTGTATTGTGTTCCACACAACACCAAGTTAATATTTTCCTACACACAACTCATAGATTAACTATTAGTACATGCATCACTATGTTTGGATTTTGTTACACCCAATTCTGAGTTCCTTCAATAGCTTTTGTTACACACTTGGCTGGGTTTATTAAAATATTATTATAGTTACTACCTAGATATTGGAACGGAAGTTAAAAATAAGATTAGACAAAGTGTAAAAGTATTATTTACACATGTATATAAAATTAATCCTTTCATTATTAATTATTTATAAATAAAAGTAGTATCGTTTTGAAAATAAAGAAATTCCATTTCTAGGAAAACCATTTTTCTATGTACAAACATAATTTTATCTCAATAAATTAAACAAACCAATTTTGATGTTTTTTTAATAAAATTTATATATTATATATACAATCAAATTTTATTTGAAAATATAAAATTAATATTTTAAATCATAATATAAAAATTAACTTTGGGTGATTTTTTGATATTTTTCCAAGAAGATTTATTTTTTGATAAATAGTGAAAAAATGCTGAATTTAAATTGAAAACTGAATTTTCATCTAATTTAACTATATAGTTAAATTATATTTTGAGTTAGTTTTCAAGTTAATTTATATAAATTTTAAATAAATTAATATAATTTAGTTCATTATAACTAATTTCAAAATGAAATTGGATATAAAAACATTTCAAACTTTTAAACATTCTTTTTAAAAAAACCCATTGTCATGGTACGTCTATGGGATTAAGATTAAATTAATTTCTACCACTTATGTGATTTGAATTTTTAAAAATTTATTACACATTTTAAATATTAGTAATTTATAATTTATAATAAGGTAAAATTAATTTTTTTAAAAAATATTAGTGAAATTAATTAATTTAAATTAATTACAATGATTACTGTAAAAACAAGATTACTTAGTAATTAAACTTTAATTTAATGGAAAATATGACCTATGAACATGGTAAATTTTTTTATGGATATATTTAGACCCATTCACCCATATTATAAAAAATGTTAAAATATTGGTGGCACATGATGTAATGGAGACCTCTTAATAGTGTTTACCTTTTCATATTTATAAGATGCCACTCCTCCTCCACAATAAAATGGCACCCACCCCCTCACTTACACAAACATGTAATGAAACTTTGGATCATAAAAACCCTTACAAAATATTCTAATTACTTAACTACTATTTAAATATAAGTCCCAATTTTTTAATAAATCCAACCATGTAACCCCTTTGGTGCAAACCAAAAGGAGTTACCCAAAGAAGTGGCAACATCCTTACACAAGCTCTTTTTTTTATTTTAATTATAAACCCCATAAAATATTATTATTAAATGATTATATAATAAAAAAAGTATCATAAATAAATTTATATGTTTTTTTGTTAAGGTTTCAAATAACACTCACACACACTTTCCTCAAATGGGATAGACAATCATCACCCGTGTGTATGACAGACTACCGCCTCACGAACCGATGTCACTCATTCTTCCATTTACACCTTTAAAGGTTGGTAATAATGATGGAATTTATATTTATATATTATATATATTATATTTAGGATGTATTTATTCTTATTTAATTATTATATAACACATACCTTCATGATTTTCATTTTTTTGAAATATGAGAACTTCCTTTGTGGATGTGTAGACTATTGACTTTTCAAAGTGATGTGACTCGTTCACACTTTACATGGAATGTATTAAGGATTGGATTAGTGCATTTATATGATATATATGAAATAATAATTTCAATTTAATTATAATATATATATATATAAAATTTAATTTTCTTACTTTAAAAATACGACAAGAAAATGGAAAAAACGTTCATGTGTATGTACGACCTACCATCTCTATGAAAAATGTATTTCATTTATTATTTATAAATTTTATAGATTATAATAAATAAATATATAATGAATATATATAATATTTATACCATGGTTTACATTTTATAAATAAGTAAATCATGATATAAGTAAGAGGACCAAGAATAACAAGTCAAATCTTATATGAAAAACAAAGCAGTTATTACCCAAAACAAAACCTAAACAAGGAATTGTTAATAAAAAGGCAATAAAAGGTCATAATAAAATCATATATGGTATGATATATAATAATATGGTTATGTGGTATATGTATAGTAAACTTATATTTATTATATAGGAGGTCTGAATATGTAAAAATAAAGTCAAGACTTAAGGTAAGAGTTTTCCCATATCACTTTTATTTGTATGAGATATATTCCATATTATCCACTTAATTTTGTTATGTAGTGTATATAATTCCATATGAAATGTTATGTAATTAATTTAATTTATTAAATTATATTAAATGTTTCAATTTATGTTATTATTTCATGGGGGACCATGATTTAAAATTTACTCAAGTAGTAAGTATTTTCTCATCTCACTTTTATTTCTGTGAGACTTATGCCTTGTTCACCACTCTTTTTTTGTGTGGTGTATATAATTACCATGAATTTATTATATATTTCTTATAATTAAATTTATTAGTATTTATATATCAATTTTATGATATTTTTTTCATGAGTTTTATGGTTGAAAACTTAGTTAATCGGTAAAGTGATTTTGTCTCAATTTTCCTTCTTTGAGATACATGCCTTGTTATGCACTTATATTTTTATATGAGGTTTATATAATACCCTTTGACATGTTATGTCATGAAAATTATTCTCTTCATGATATTATAATTTTATTTTTTTTTATTATCTCATGGGTATTATGATTTAAAGTTACCAAAGTGGTAAGAGTTTATTGCTACAGTCTCATCGATTACCAAGATTGTATTCAATTATATTTACATTGATGAAATATTATGAAACATATCTCAAGAACTCTCAGGATTTTTCTTATCCTCTAGTATATCATGATATATTCATGTAATGGTACCATTTTTACACTTTTTGGTACTTAAGTTAGTTTAGGTTTTTTTAATAAAATCAGACTTTATTTCTATTTTCAGCTGGAAATATATGTTTTTCCAAAACCAATTGTTCTAATTTTTTTTTAAAAAATGTTTTATTATTATTTTTAAAATAAATTTTACCCATTTTTTACCTTTATAATAAATTCTTTTTAAAAGTAATCTCATTTTCATTTCCTTATCAAGTCACTTTTCTATAATTTTATGGTGAAAAAAAAATGTTCGACATGTACGGGTTTATGCGCCGACATGAACATAATTTCTTTTAAGTTTCCCTTGAAAATTTACAAGGTTAATTTTATAAAATAAAAATGTTTTTTGAATATTCTATACATTCAATGTTTTTAAATTGGGTTTCAAAGGAATGGAATTTCAAAAAAAAATTCATGTTTAAAAATTGTTTTAAATGATTTTCAAGCTTCCTTTATAGGTTTTCAAGGAAAAAGGTTTTCAAAATATTTTAAATATTCCTTTATAAGTTTTCAAGGAAAAAGTTTTTCAAAATGTCTTCAAATTTATTTTCAAAGAAATGGTTTTGAAAATGTTTTATGTTTCAAAAATAATTTTTTCAAAGGAGAAATGATATTTTCCTTAAGAAATGTTTTAAATTATTTTAAAGCTTACTTTATAAGTTTTAAAAGTGTTTCTAAAAGAATTTTTTTTTGAATATGTTATATGTTTTTGAAATTTAATTTCAATGAAAGGTTACTTTCTTTAATATATTTTCTAATTGATCTTTCAAAATCCTTCTCCATCTAAAATGGAATACTTTGATATAGTTTAAGATTTATTGGGGACTTGATCCAAAAATACCATTCATATTATTTATTTAATGGTTTATGTTTTGATGCAATGATGTCTATGAAACCTATTTCTATTAAATGGGTTATATTCTTATGAAACCATGTTCGTTTTATGAGTTATTCTTTGATGAAATGACTATAAAACCTATATATTTTCTATAGGTTATGATATAATGACCTGTTTATAATACCCATTTCATTTCATGGTTTATGATGAGATTTATGGGTCATGATATGATGAATGTTTTATTATTTTGTAAAACATGCGTGTATGATTTCATTATGTGATGGGTGGAACCAATATATCCATTAAATTCATTGAGTACTGATAAATGTATTATGTTCTCAAGGGGTACATATAAGGGAATCCCAAGACCAAAAATAAGAGGGTACATGGGTCATAGCTCAATACCAAAAACAATAGGGTACACAGGTTATAGCCCAAGACTGAAAATAAGAGGGTACATGGGTTGCATCCGAAGACTGAAAAGTAAAGGGTACATGGGTTGTATCCCAATCCCAAAAAAAGAGTGTACATGTTGTATCCTAATCTCGAAAACAAGATGGTATATTGGTTATATCCTAATCCCAAAAACAAGAGGGTACACAGGTTATAGACCAATCCCAAAAACTAGAGGGTATGTGGTTTGTAGCCAAAATATGAAAACACGAGGGTATATGGGTTGTCAACCTAAGAACGAAGCATGTATATGGGTGATTATCCCAATCCTAATAGGTTATAATGATTTTGGTAGGTATCCTTAATATAAGGTTTTCTATTATTATGTGTATTCTACAAATTCTACATGTTATTCTTATGTTATGACCTCAGGGATTATTATCTTTATTCCATTATGATTCATGTCTTATTAACTATCAATATTTATTCCATGACTCAAGTATATGATCTTTGATAGGTAGGTTATGATCTTAAAATGTTATTATCATGTTCTCATACCCTTGTGATCATGTTATGATTACATATCTCCTTTATTTACACTTACTAAAAATCTGAGATCACCCTTTTTTATGTTTCCTTTCCCCCAAGTTATGAATAAAGGTTTTAAATGTATGTACTAAAGGGGAATAATGTTGTGGGAAACTGATGAAGTGTTTTCAAATGCACTTTTAAAAATAATTATAACTAATCGCATCAAAGTTGCTGGCCTGAATAATTTTCTTTAGAAGATGTTGTGGTAAATCACTCACTACTTCTAATCAACTTTATATATATATATATATTTTATGTATGAAATAAAATTACCAAAAATGAATATTTTATAATTTAAAATTCATTACTAAAATTAAACATGTATATGTAATGAAAACAGAATGAATACAGACATAATGACATTAGAATGAAAGGTGAAATTCCTGAGAGAATTAACCTGATTGAATCTTCATAATCTTTTAATTAATTTCTAATTTACTTAAGTAACACACTCCATAATATGTTTAAAAATCCTAATCCTAATATGGTTATGAATATATAGTTCTCTCAATGATCACTGAGATACCACACATCCACCTCTTTGATTGAGGGAAAATATTGCAGAAGCAAAAGTTAATCCTCAAGCATCAAGTGGAGACACAAAGTTGTCTTTCTCAATAAGACCCCCTCGGTCTAACACTAATCAAATAAGAAAAATTAAAAATTATATCTTGATGTCTTGGGTTCATCACTGGATTACTCCCCCAAGAATATCCTCAGGTTATCTACTCATGATCATGCCATAAGAGTTCACAGTGGATAAAAGAATGAAGTGAAAAACACACAAGATGAAAATATGACAGAATGAGGGGAAGAATAAGATTAAAATATACTAAAAATGAAGAATACTAATATAAAAGAAATTAATGTAAAAAACAAATCAAGTGTCCAACTATGGATACCCCCAAGTTTCCAACCCCTTGGAATGAAGAAGAAGTACTCTTTTATGTGCAAAGGGAGTGAAAAATTGGATCAAAACATATTCCTCCAAAAGTATGCACATGGTAGAACCATTTTAGGGAAAAATTATGAGTATATGTATTATTCCAATTTTTTCATCTATCTATCCTATGTTAACTCAAAAAAAATATATTCGTTGTCTACTTTTGTAGAGAGATATAGCGCATTTACTCTGGAAATGTATTCTACCCAAGCTGACTGTTTGTATTCTAATGTAGCGAGTCTCCATGAATTAATGGCCTTTATAATGAAAGAATCAAGCCTATAAAGCTTAATTAATGTTTTTATACCAGATTTACTCTTCCTATAGGTTTATGTTTAGCTCATTTGGGCAAAACATTTATGAGATATCTTACCAACATAAAAATTCTCTAGATCTGTGCACAGTTTTCAATGATGAAATTGTGTGCTGAATTTGGGCCTTCAAATGATGGATTGTGGTTTTTCTATAGCATAATTAAATTAATCACAACAAACATATGAAACTATAAAATAATAATGTTTCAATATTTATTAGTGAAGAAATTTTTATGGTCAAAACATTGATATAAATTAAAACAGTTAAATTTCAAAATACGATATTTTTTCAATTAAGATCAAAATATTTCAAAAAATATAAAATGTGACAATTTACCTTGAAATAAAACTTTAGTCGGATTAAAAATATGAAATTAAGAATAAAATAATTAAAAATATTTTCTATAACAATTTCCATACAATTAAACATTTCAATCTTGGGTAATCATCTTATACCAAGATCAAAACAAAATTCTCAAAGCAGAAATGACAACAAAGATCAATTATCTTATCAATGAAAATATCATGAATCCTACATGGATAAATTTTTTCTAAATCCTCACAAATAATAATAATCCATTAAATCTCATGTTAATACTCACATTAATTTCATACCTACCTCCTTGGAAAAATATTTCTCTCCTTACTCAGAGATATTTTATATGGAGTTTTTCTCATTTCTAAGAACATGTGTGATCTCTATAGGCATGCTATCTTTATAGTATATCCACTTAAAAGAGTTACCAATAACTCAATAATGATGTATTTTTCATGGTTTATTCTAAGGATTAGGTTTTTTAGGTTTTAAATGAAAAAATATTTGAGGTAGAATGAGGAGAGTTAAGCTCTAAAGCGAAGTAAATGCATGAAAATAGTTTTTCTCAAGAATGGTGTGATCCTAAATCAACTAAAAAATAAATCACCTAAAAAAACTATTTCTTTGGGAAGTTCACACTTAGAATTTTCAACATCAATAATAAATTTATTCCCCATTTTCCCTAATTTTAGCATTGTTTTAGCTTGAATTCAGATCTGGATTTCTCTTCAGAATCATGTTTTTAAGCAAAAGAGAGGCTGATTTTGATCTTCAAAAAAATGGTGAACTCCAAGACCATTTTTGTAATGATATTTTGGGCCACACGTACATATTTACATCATGAAATATCTTCCACCCAATCATAAATAAACATGATAACCCTTTCAATTCATGTCAAATAGATTTTTCAAGAAAACAAAATAAAACCCATCTTCTCCCTCCCCCACACCTGAGTTCAACAATAATCATGAATTTTTATTTTAGATAAAGTTGTAAATAGATAAATTAATTCTTATATGGATACCTAAAAAGGTATTTTATGGATACTAGGGGATTAATAAATGTTAGATGAAAAGGTAAAACAAAATAAAAGTTGAATGCAAAAAGGAGCTTTCAATGTGGCGCCTCAATCATACGTAACACATTCAATGAACTCTAATAGGTTTAAAAAAGTGGGAAATAGAAAGTTTTAGATCACACAACATGTATCAAGAGTATCAATAAAAAAGTTAAATATAATAAGATGTTAATAAGGTTTAGAAACCTCTTGGGTTGGTCATGATTTTCAATTTGGCTAGTAATAGTGCACATGAGTTTCAAAATCAATCAAAATTCATCAAATAGAAAGATCTGAAATTAGAAAAAAAATCCATTCAAAAATAATTTAAATCCTAAAATATTCAAATAAAGAAATGTTCCAAAAATACCAATATGGTTTGAAATTTCCCAAGTATTTGATTCATAACAAGAATCCTAAAAAACACACTAAGAAATGAAAAAGGAAAACTTCAATAATTCAGAAAAAAGACACAAAAAATAGAAGAACATGAAAAATTCCTATAAACAAGTTGAAATCCCTCCCCAAAACTTATTCCATTTACTACCCTATTTTATCTCAAAATTGATCAGGAAAAATTTTCACACAGAAATTAAATTATGCAGTAAATAAAATAAAGAAAATAAAGACACAACATGGTTTATTTTTCTATGGTAGCCTTGAGTTAAGATCTTAGGTAATACCAATTTAAAACTATATTAAATAAAGAAAAAAATAATGAAAATAAAGAAAAATAAAGGGAAAGGTGAAAGAAAGAGGATAATTCTTGGTTTAGACTCCCTAGTGGGTGGTTGGTTTTTACTGGCCATAGTCAGACAGTTGTAGTGGATTATCCCCAATCTGAAGGTGGGTTTGGTTTCTTTAAGATGAACCACCACATGTGACTAATTACAGTATCCATGAGTAAACAAAAATATTGGATAACCCCAAAGAAGAAAAGTATGTTCCCAACCCCCAAGAACTAAGAAATAGAAAATTTGAGATCCAGAGTGGGAGGGAATAAAAGATAGGGGTGCTCCATATGAACTTCTGTGATATCCTCCTTTATATGATATACAATTGTTTTTGTGTGGAAAAGGTAGTCCCACCCTATGATTCTCTTTCACTTATACATCGATCACCCCCTCTTGGGTGGTCTCTTTCATATCATATAAGGTCTTTTCCATTTTTTATGTATAAAAAATTTCAAAAAAGTGGAAGTTTGAAAACAATTTAGCTTTAATAAGATTAAAAACGAAAAATCAAAAAATAAATCTACCCTTTCAAGTAAGTCATCTTGGAAATTGATATATTCTTTAAAAACCATTGTAAACTCAATATAATTAAGTTAATATTCATTATCAACTTCCAAATAAAGAGAGAGGTGGAAAGGTGTTGATTTTTCATTTTTAAGAATGGGAATATCAAGTTACAAGTTATCTTTAATAAAGCTATTCTGATATTCTTCCAAAGAATTATTGATTTCCCATAAGTGAATTAGCCGACATGCATACACCAGGGACCTCGTCAAGAAATGGTTGAGTGCAAGATGATGTGATTAATTTATTTAAAAGAAATTTCTCACCTGTCTCAGGGTTTTAACATAAAAATGGTTGGTGAAATCTATTCCACCACTCATTTTGGTTCAGGTTCTAGCTCTAGTTCAGGTTTCTACACAAATGGAAGAATATATTCTTTAACCCTTTCAGCTTTTCTCTTAATTTTTTTTTATTCTATAAGTTCTTTCTTCTGATATTTTTTAATTTCTTTTTTCACTCGAGATTCATCATTTCGTGCATAATAATCACAATTTGAATACATTATGGATAAAAGAGTTTTTTTTAGTTATTGAAATTTATATTTTTTTTATGTTTTTTTAAACGAAATGAAAATTATTTACAAACAGTGAATAAAAATGGTGAGTGGAGACCACTTGTATCCCTAATAACAACACTAATTAGATGAAAAGTTGGCGTACATGCTCTCAAAAATAATTATAACTATGTTTAGCAAAGTATCTGGCCTAGGTCATTCTCTTGAGGGGCTATTATGGTTAAGAACTCACTACTTCTAATTCATTTGTTATATATTGTATTTATGAAATAAAATGAACAGAAATAAATATTTTAGAATTTAAAATTAATTACTAAAATTAAATATGCATATGCAATTAAAATAGAATGAATGTAGACATAATGACATCAGAATAAAAGGTGACATTTCTGAGAGAATCACCCAGAGTGAACCTTTATCATCACTTAATTAATTTTTAATTCTCATATAAAAACACTACATAGTATGTGTGAAAATAATTATATTTATATGGTTGTGAGTATACAAGGCTCTCAATTATCACTATGAGACCTCAAATCAACCTCCTCGATGGAGGGAAAATATTGCAGAAGTGAAAGTTGAACCTCAAGTGGAAAGTGGAGACATAAATACATGTTTCACAATAAGAACCCCCTTGGTCTAACTCTAAGAAAATAAAAAACTTTAAAAATGATAGCTAAAATACCTGATTTCATCCCCAAATTACTCCATGGGGAACTTCCTCAAGTTAGATACTCATGATCATAAGCATAAGAGTTCACAGTGAAGAAAAGAATGAAATGAAAAACATAAAAGATGAAAATATGAGAGAATGAGGGGAAGAAGAATATTAAAAAATACCAAAAATAAAGAATAATATTATAAAAGAAACTCAATTACAAAACTATATAAATTTTCCAACCAAGACTACCCCTAAGTTGCCAACCCCTTTGAATGAATAAGAAGTACTCATTTATAGGCAACGTGAGTGAAAAATTGGCTCAAAAAATCATCCTACAAAAGTATAAACATGGCATACCATTTTAATGGAATAATTATGAAATATTTTATTCTTGAATGTTGTTCACCTTTTTCTCTTATGTCAACTCACAAAATTGTATATTCATTTTCCACTTTTGGAGGGAGATATAGCTCATTTACTCCTAAAATTTATTCTGCCCAGGCTGACTATTCATATTCTAATGTAGCGATGTTCCATGCATTAATGGACTTGATAATGAAATAATCATGCCTGAAACTATTAATTAAAGTCGTTATACCGGATTAACTCTTTATAAATGTTGAATTTCAGCTGATTTGGGTAATCTATTTATGAGATATCGTCCAAAAATCAAAACTATCCAAATCCGTACACAGCTTTTGAGGCTAGATTTGTGAGCTGAATTTGGGCATTCAAATGATGGATTTATATTTTTATCCAGAAGAATTAAATTAATAACGTCGAATAGAGAAACCAATAAAACAATAATTTTATAATTTATATTAGTGAAGAAAATTTTATGGCCGAAACGTTGAAATAAATTAAAACAGTTAAATTCTAAAATAAGCAATTTTTTCAATTAAGATCAATATACTTCAAAGACTATAAAATGTGAAAATTCCCTTGAAATGAAACTTTGGTGAGATTATAATAAATGAAATTTAGAATATAATAATTTAAAATATTTTCTCCATTAGAAACAATGAATATCTTTCCCCAAGTTAGAAGATTTTTGTCCAAGTTTTCAAAGACACCAAACTATTACGGTCCTCAGGCATGTACTTTTATACTATAATGAATATTCATATAAATTTATGTAATATACATGTTAATTAATCTTAGATAACTATATTGGTATCAAATTAAAGGTTTATTGAACCTTTTGAAATAAGGATGAGAAAAATTTAGTGAGATCCATAGAGGTATTTCTTAGGATATATATAGGGATGTCTCTAAGGATAAGCCTAAGGTGTCATAGATTTAAAGTAATGTTTCATAATTTTTTCATAATATAAGATATTTTTTATGACTATGTGGTTTTATAATATGATAAATTATTCTAAAAATATGATTTATGGTTTTAGTCAATGGAGAGAACTAGATGAAACTCGGTTAATGTTGAAGGTGACAAACAATTTGCTGATGAGTAGTAAAATGGGATGATAACTGGAGTGAAGTATATTGTGATCATTCCTAATCAGTTTTCATGGAACACAATTAATAATGTGTACCTTAACCAACTATCAAACTCACCAAAGTAGAGAATGAAAGAGTTTGCTGGGAGTTTGGGTAATGAAGACCATGGAGGAAAGAAGATTCAGTTTCCTTTGTGTTAATAATGTGGAAAGAATCACCAAAGTAAATGTCTTTGAGAAACAATAAGATGTTTTGAATATGAAAAATAAGGACACAAATAAAGTAACTTCAATGGAAATGTGATATTTTTATTAAGTGAAGTTAACACTTAAAGTGTTCAAGATGTTGAGAAAATTGTGTTTAGCTTGGATAAAGAGATGCGTATAGATAAAGTAAATTGGATAGTACTGATTACCATGAAACTGATTATGGATTTGTTGAAAAAGTGGTTTATGAATTGATGTATGGAGCTTAAAATATTTTTATATCTATGTAATATTTCCAATAAACTTTGGAATAAGTAAACATGAATGTTTTCAATAAGTATTTATGGTAATTACCATGTTTGAAGAGAATACATGATGAATGTATTCACATTTTTGGTATGTGAAAAGTATAAGATACTTTATGATATATAATAGATCGATGATAAGATATTTTTGAGAAATTTAGTGACCATATTTATAATGTTTTCAACTTTTATCATTTGTAATGGTTATAAGGTTAACCATTTATGGAATGGTTATTGTTAAACTTTAGAAGAGGTTTTAGAGTTTAAAGTATTATCTCACCATAATTCATATTGGATAACTTCTTCTAATATTTTTGTTTTTATAAAGACAAATTGAATGACCTATCATTTTATTTATGGATCTCATGATCTAATAATGATTTAGGAATAACAAATTTCTGTTTATTTCATTTAATAAGAGATGAAGTTAAAATAGACCATGGTATAACAAAGGGTGAGGTTTTCTTGAAATCATATAAGTATATATTCTCTTTAAAATTATTCAAATTTAGGAAAATAGTCTTGAAATAATATTTGTTTCTTTTTATCAACATTTCTGATGATATCAGTGACATTTTTCAAGCCTATTTGGGTTATGGATTTGTGATCGTTAACTTTATCCTGACCATGTTCTCTATCACTCTCCATTAGAACTTGATAGTTAGATTTCTATTCCATGTCAATATTTTCAATTTACACCTATTTTCTATAATATAGAAACCTAGTTATGAGTTACTTTATGAAACCATTATGTTTCCAAATTTCCCTTTTAAAGGAAGTTTTATTATTCATTTTTATGATGTGGGTTTCTATGAAAGGTACTTTGAAATATTAAACCTTTTATAACCCAGATGAAATTGAAGGGAGAAATTCATTTTTATGGGGGTATAATTTTACACCTTGAGATTTTGTGAAATATATTTTTTGAATTAATTTAATATAACGCATTTCATGAAACACATAATATAGCTTGTGTTATATGAAAGAATTATGTTTTTATTGAATTTCACAAAACACCAAGTTAATATTGAAGTACATGAAACACTTAGATTATCTTTTGTTATACAAAAACCTATATTTTTCTTTTGTTACAAAAATTCCTAGTTCCTTCGATAGCTTTCATTACATAAAATACCTAGTTTTATTGAACTTAAATATGATATTAATTTTGTTATATTTACCACCTATCCATTGGAATGAAAGTTATGAATAAGATTAAATAAAGTGTAAAAATACTAGTTACACATGTATATAAAATTAATACTTTGGTTATCAATTAGTGGTAAATTAAGGTAGGAACTATTTGAAAATAAAGAAATTCCTTTTCTAAGAAAACTATTTTTCTGTGTACAAACACAATTTTATCTCAATAAATTATACAAATAACTTTTGATTATTTTTTTAATTTTATTTATATATTATATATATGATAATGTTTTTTAAACCTATCTAATAAATTTTATAGATATAAGATAAGAATAAATCCAAATTTATGAATAAAAAATGTATTTTTCAAAAAGGCAATTTAACCTCCTTTTAATAGAGAAATCATTTTAAACATTATTTTTTGACACTTATATAATTTTTATTTGAGTAAATAAAATTCATTATTGAAATTGGAATATAAAAATTTACTTTTAGTGAATTTTTTGTATTTTTACAAGATATTTTATTTTTTGATGAATAGTTAAAAAATAGAGAATTATAATTGAAAATTGAATTTTCATCAGTTTTAATTATATAGTTAAATTATATTTTTAATTGGTTTTAAATTTAATTTTGATAAATTTTACATAAATGAATCCAATTTATATCATTATAACCAGTTTCACATTGAAATTGGATATAAGAACATTTCAAACTTTTAAACATTTTCGCTTAAAAAAACCCGATGTCGCGACACGTCGGCAAAGTTAATATTAAATTACTTTTTTACACTTCTTTGATTAGAATTTTTAAAAATATATTACATTTGGAATAATAATAATTTATAATTTCTAATAATTTCATATTAGTTTTTGACCAAAAATATTAGTGAATGTAATTAAAATTAAATACAATATTAAGGTAAAAACAAGATTACTTAGTGGTTAAACTTTAATTTAATAGAAAAAATATTCTTGAACCATATCAAAAATACATTTTACAGTCATATTTCTATCCATTACCCTATTTTATCAAAAATTTAAAACTATTGGAGGCACATGATGTAAGGGATACCTCTCAATAGTGGTTACCTTTTTATATTTACATGAATGCCACTACTCCTCCACTATAAAGGGGAAATCACCACCCTCACTTGATCACACCTCTCAAGAAACTTTGGATCATAAAAAATCTGACCAAATATGATCCTTAATTATTTAATCTCAACATATAAGCCTCACTTTAGTTATAAATATAACTAAGTAACCCTTTTGGTTCAAACCAAAAAAAGTTACTGAAAGAAGCGGTAACATCCTTCCACAAGTTCTTTTTTTTTATTCTCCAACCCTATAAAATCTTTTTATTACATGATTATATAAAAACATAAGTATCCTAAATATAATGATATTTTAGTATGTTAATGTTTCTACCTACACTCACACTTGCTTCCATCAAATGGGATACACAATCATTATTTTTCTGTACGACATACTATAACCTCGCAAACCGAAGTCGCATGTTCTTCCTTTACCACCTTTAATGGTTGGGAATAATGATGTAATTTTTTTTACAATATATATGATATTTAAGATGTATTTATTCTTATTTAATTATTATACAGAACATACCTTCATGATTTCCATTTTTTGGAAATATGATAACTTTGTTTATAGATGTGTGGACTGCCGCCTCCTCAAAGAGATGTGATTTATTCACATATTACATGTAATGAATTAAGGATGAGTTTAGTGAATTTATATGATGTATATGAAATAATAATAATAATTTAATGATAACACACATACAAATAAAGATATATATATATATATATATATCATTTACTTTTTTTTCATTAAAAATATGACATGAAAAGGGAAACAATGTTCTTGCATATGTACGAACTACTATCTCCATGAAAGGTGTATTTAATTTCTTTTTTATATATTTTATAGATTATTATAAATATATATACTGAATATATATGATATTTATACTATGTTTTAAATTCTTTAAATAAGGAAATCATGATCTAAGTAAGAGAACTGATAATAAGAAGTCAAATCATGTATGAAAAATAAAGCAGTTATTACATGAAGCATAACCTAAACATGGAATTGTTAATAAAAAGGGAATATAAGGTCATAATTAAATAATATATAGTATTATATATAATAATATGGTTATTTGGTAGATTTATAATAAACTTATATTTATTATATAGAAGTTTTTAATGTGTATAAATAAATTCAAGATTTAAGGTAAGAGTTTTATCATCTCACTTTTATTTCTATGAGATATATTCCATATTTACAACTGATTTTTCTTGTGTGGTGTATATAATTCCCTATAAAATTTTATATCATTAATTTAATTTATTTAATGATATTAAAATTTTCCATTTATGTTATTATTTCATGGGTCTATGATTTAAATGTTACTCAAGTATTAAAAGTTTTCTATTCTCACTTTTATTTCTATGAGACATATAAATTAATCACCACACATTTATTTTCCAGGGTGTATATAATACCAATTAATGTATTATATGAATATTTTACTTAATTTTATGCATATTTACATGTTTATTTGATGATATTTATTTCATGGTGTTTATTTTTAAAAATTTAAAAAATCAGTAAAGTAATTTTGTCTCAATTTTCTTCTTTGTGATAGATGTCATGTTATGAAAATATATTTTTCTATGAGGAATATATTATTCCATTTGTCATTTTATATCATGAATATTATTATTTTCATGATATTACAAGTTTAATGTAATTTTATTCTCTCATGGGTATTATGATTGAAAGTTACAAAAGTGATTAGATTTTACTGCTACAATCTCATCGTTTATCGAGATTATTTATGATTATGTTTCCATTGATTAAACATTATGAAAAATATATCCAAAAATATCATCAATTTTATTCTCTTATAGTTACTCATTATATATTCATGTAATGGTACCATTTTACCACTATTTAGTTCTAAAGTTAATTAATAAAATGTTTGGTAAAAAATCCATGTTCTTCAAAAAAATCATGTTTTATAAAATTGTTTTCAAAAATGTTTTAATATGATTTTTAAAAGAAAATTTTACCCATATTTTAACATTTTAATAAAAATTGGTTTGAAAATGAATATCCTTTTGATTTTAATATAAAGTCACTTTTATAAACTTTTTACGATGCAAAAACAATGTTAAGAATATATGTATTTACCCACCATCATGACCTTCATTTTATTTGAAGCATCCTTTACAAGTTTACAAGATGATTTTTTTAAGAAAAATGTTTTACATAATATTTTTGGAAATTAATTTTTTTAAAGCGGGTTTCAAAGGAAAAGGTTTTCAAAGATTTTTTATATTTAAAAATAATTTTAAATGATTTTCAAGCTTCCTTTATATGTTTTCAAGGAAAAAGGATTTCAAAATGTTTTCATGATTCCCTTATAACTTTTAAATGAAAAAGGTTTTCAATTTTTTTTCAAGATTCCTTTATATGTTTTCAAAATTTATTCAAGGTTATTTTTAAATAAAATGGTTTTGAAAATTTTTTATGTTTCAAAAATCATTTTTTGAAATAATAAAAGATATTTTCCTCATGAAATGTTTTAATGGATTTTAAAGCTTACATTATATGTTTTCAATGTTTTTTGAAAGAAAAGGATTTTGAATATGTTTTATGTTTTAAAAAGTGCATTTTAAACAAAAGTTATTTTTCTTAATAAATTATTTAAATGATCTTTCAAAATTCTTCTTTATCTAAGATGGAATCCTTTGATATAGTTTCAAATTTATTGGGGACATGATCCAATAATACCATTAATATTATTTCCTGAATGGTTTATGTTTTTATAGAATTATGTATATGACTCCCATTTCTCTCCCCTGAGTTATATGCTTATGAAACCCACATCTTTTCACTGGTTATGATTTGATGAAATGATAACCTATCCCTTTTCTATGAGGTTATGATATGATTACATTTTTATGATACCCATTTCATTTCATGGGTTATAATATGATGTTTATAAAACCTATCTCTTTTATGGGTCATAATTTGATTAATGTTTTGTTATCTTAAAAAACATGCATGTATGATTTAGTTATGTCATGGGTGGGACATATATCTCCCTCCAATGAATTTTGTAATGATAAATGTTTTATGAGGTCAAGGGGTACATTAGTGGTAATCCCATGCCCAAAAATAAGAGGGTACATCGGTCATAGCCCAAGACAAAAAATAAAAGGGTACATAGGTTGTATCCTATGCCTAAAAATAAGAGGGTACATGGGTTTTATCCCAATACTAAAAAAAGAGGGTCATGGGTTATGTCCCAAGACTAAAAAATAGAGGGTACATAGGCTGTTGCCCAATCCTGAAAACAAGAGGGTTCATGGGTTGTAGCCCAAGACTGAAAATATGAGGGTACATGAGTTGAAAACCAAACCAAAAAACAAGAGGGTATACAGGTTATATCCCAAACCTGATAACTAAAGGGTTCATGGGTTGTTTTCTCTACACTGAAGAAGGAACATGGGTGATTATCCCAATCCTAACATGTTATTATGGTCTTTATAGGTATAATTGACAAAAAGTTTTCTATACTTGCATGTATACCATAAATTCTATATATTATTCCTATGTTATGCTCTCATATAGTATTCTCTTGATTCCCTTATGATTCATGTCTTACAAACTACCAATATTTATGACATGACTCATGTATATGATCTTTGAAATGCAGGGTATGACCTTTAAATGCTATTATCGTGTTCTCATAACCTTATTCTCATGCTATGCTTACATATCTCATTTATTTACACTTACCGAGCATCTGAGCTCACAATTTCTTATGTTTCCATTCCCCCTAGTTATGAAGAATTGTTTGAAGTATATGTACTAAAGGGGAATATATTTGTGGGAAACATTGAAAATATTTCACCAAGTTATAAGATTTTGTTCAATGTTTTCAAAGAAACTAAACTATTACAGTATTCAGGCATGAAATTTTATAATATGATGAATATTCATAAAAAATGATGTAATATACATGTATGATAAGCCTGGGTAACTATAGTTTTGATATAGATACACCCACACCATTACATTACATTGTCCTTTTATAGATATTTAAGGACACTCATTGAGTAACCTATATTTACTCATGCATTAAAATGAATAAGTAAATGTTATTCAACCATTCTTGAAATTATTTCATTAATACATAAACCTTCCAACCGTTTCATCATTGGAAATAAATTATTTAATTTTTCCCCATATTTAATATTCTTAAGTGAAAAAAATTATCATTCTATAAGCCAATATATCATAAATAATTCAATCTGATATAAATATACCATATATAATGATATACCCAAATGTGTGTACAAAATAGTTTTTTTATTTAGGTATAATTCAATGAAATTATATATTATAATATATGATATAACATATATATAAATATATAATATATATGTATAATGTCTTCATGACATAATACCATGAGGGGGAACCGTGGTATCCCAAAAGCTAGTGGGAGTGCATTTTCAACTATAATTAAGTAGAAATTCAGTTGCTAGTCGGAGCATGGGGTGGTGGTTTTGGCTAAATAAGGTGTGTAGTTTTCAAACATAGGGTTGGATGATAGTCACTGTTTAGATCATGGTCATGAATTCTTTGTTCGAAGAATGATATAATTTCTTCCCAAGGGTGAATGTGAATTAATGGGGTTGGGAGTGGATTAAGGGGAATTAGTGATTTTTGATCAGAGAACAAGAACAATGGACTTTGACAGCAACACTAAAGTGAGGATCAAGGAGGGGGAGGACAAGGTCCATATATTATTGTGGAGGGGGAGGGGGGAAAGGTGGAGGTGGGTTTGTGAGGGTGTGGTGAATGAGGGAGTGAGATAAGTAGTAGTGATGTGGTAAGTGGGTGGGGATAGGATAGGGAGAGGTTAGGTGGGAATTAATGTGGGAGGGGATGAGTTCTCCAGAATAATAGATGAAAATTAAGAAAAAAATAAAATAAAAAAATAAAAAAATAAAAAATGGAATTTTATAGGCCCACTGGACAGTCTTTGGCCGTATGGGTTTTCCCATATAGATGTTAATATATTTTTACATGTCTATTTATGTATGTTTTAAAAATGGTCTAAAATACTAAGGCTTGACCTGCCCCAAGTATGTGCACTATGCCTTAAATACCATGGTCATGTTTTGCAATCTCTAGGCAGAAGTATTTTATTTTTTAATAGAATTTCAGTTTTTGGGAGAATAAGATAAAGGTCAGTGTTTTGGAAAACCATAAACAATTTCTTTACTTTATTTTCCAAAATTAGAGGTTGATCATTTTAATCTATCTAATGGTGTGCATTAAAAATTGAACCCATATATTTGATGTATTTTTCTAGGTAATTTTGTAACATATTTCTAATTTCAAAATATTTTTCTTGATTATAGTGGATGACTATAGTGCCAATGTTATTGTACTTTGTAATAGATGAAAATAGATTCTCGAGGTTCTTAAATTAGATAAAATAATTGTCAAGAAATTTTTGGGACCTATGCCACCAATAAGTGAAGTGATATTTTTTCCGAACTTCATTGAGGTATGAGTAATCATATGTAAATGGTATCAATTTTAGGCTCCATAATGACACATCTCCCCTACATATGTCTGAACCATTGACCTTTTCTTATCACCATTCATAACTTTGGTGAATTAACCTAAATAATTACCCAAAATATCCTTTATATATTAAATTAATTATTTTTTTGTTTTTCTAAAAAATTAAGGTGGTATAGACATCTATTAAAGTGTTTAGAGATATATAAGACCTATTTGGTTAGCTATATAGTGCTTAATATTATCTATAAAGTGTAAAAACTACTCATTTCATAAAAGGAAAATTACTTTACAAATAATGTGATATAACATTGAAACCAAAAAAAATACCTTAGATGTCATATGTATCATCTAAGGGAACTAATTATTGTATATTGGTCACCCATATCAAATAATTATAGGTAGAATTTTACCTGCAATAGGATATTTTTAGGGCCATTATCACCCATATAGAGAATAATTGATCAATGTGTTTCATATAATGAGAATAGAATGAGTAATTGTTATATCCAAGGGTTGTATATTGTGTTGTATTTGTTTTCAAATATTTTTTAAGAATAATAAATTATTGGGTACTTAATGAAAATAAAATCGTGATATAATGGGATATATAGACTAAAGGATAACATAAGAAGAGATTCTATAATGTTTTATAAAAAAATTAAAGGGGTGCACCGATGAGGATACATGGAATACTTACATAGATATTCATAGAAACTTGTATAGATGTCAATAAAGTGATAATTGAAGAACTGAAAAAAGAAAAAAAAATTGAGACCAAAAAATATATTTAGAAATTATAAGAATGTTTTAGAAGGTGAGAAAATAATAAGATGTTATCTCCCCCCCATTTTTATGACATCCCCAAGTCATATGAGAAGGAAGTGAAGAAGAAGTGTAGAAAGAGACCAGCCACCCGATCCAAATTTGAACACCCCCATGTAGAAGTATTTAATACTCAAATAGTGAATTATAATGCCTCCATGAATGTTTGAAATTTATATTCTAGTTGAGAAGAAGAATAAAGTAATTCTAATATGTAGAAGACCCTCATTCTAAAAATAGAAGAATGGATATTTAAACTAGTGAGTTTCATGAAACTCATGAGATCTAAACAAATATGGATGGAAATTACACTATATCATGCCAATACTATCATAACCTAAACTTATTGGGACCCATACATAGATTAATGATGAGATTGAGTGTGACTTTGGGAACATTTCACTAATCAAACATAGTTTCATGACTATAACTGATGATATAAATCTCACAAATGGGTGGAATTACCTTCTAGAGAACACACCAAATGATAGTAAGAGAATTAAATCCACCAAACCATAAATAATAGAAAAAACTAAAACCATAATAATAATATAACAAATGAATAAATTTCATATAATATAATGATAATTAAAGAAAAATACAAATATAGGAAAACAACTGCAAACCCCAAACATATAGAGATTCCATAACAACATATATCCATTGTGGTATATATATCAATCCACAAACACCAAACTCTTACTATCAAACCTGGTCATCAAGATAACACTGCCCGACATATCCACCATTAAAATCTTGAAAATATGTATATAAGATTAGGGATGGATATATCCACATACTCGGTAGGATATCCCATAGGCAAGAACAACCAATTCAATATCATGCATGTATAATAATCAAAGCAATATGATCGTAATACATAGTTGCTACCTCACTAACCCAAAATAAACTAGGGTAACCCAAACTATAACGACCCATACTTTACAAACATTGTTATTACTTCATAATTGAAGCACACTTATTACAACATATAACAAAACCAAGGAAGGACAGTATAGGTATAGTGTCTTTAGAAACTGGGAAACATAAACAACTGGTTCATAAAGCATCTACTTTGCCTCCCATTTATTTCATCATATCTAGAGTCCCTTTTTGGCATATTCTACTTAATAACCTTCTTCCTGACCTGGGGAAATAAAACATACAAAAGGGTGAGCTCAAATGCTCAGTAAGGGTAAACAAAAGAAATATCAATCACATCATATACATAAGAACATAACTTTTGGAAATCTTATCCTGCAAAAGAGATCATAATATCATAACATGGGATAAATCATAGAAGTGAAATGTAATCCCAATAATCATAACTTAAAACCTGAAACTTTGTGGCATACACACATAATCATAGAGAATCATTTCTTATTAGTCAAGACTCATTGCCAAGACTATCTTAGTGGACAAAGTCCATTTCTGAACCGAGTCACCCTCGTTTCTGTCCTGTTTCACTGAACCGGTATAACCTACCGTTCCAGCCATGTCTATCTCATGAGATATAGAATCTTTACCCAATGCATTTGAGGGAGATATAGGTCCCACCCATCTCATAATGATACCATTCTTATGTGTGCCACAAAATCATAAACCATACATCATAGCATAACCCATGTAATAAAAATGGGATTCTTAAACAACATGACATCATAAAACAATTCATATAAGATAAAGGAATTCATAAAAACAATTCCATCACAACATAATCAAATCAATGTAATAATAAGGATAAAAATAGAAACCTTTATTATCTTAGATGGAAAATAATTTTGATAAAACACTTGTACTCCATTCTTGAGGAAAATATCCTTTCTACTTCAAAAACAATTTTCCTTTCTTAACATGTCATACAATTCTAAAGAAAAATAAGTTGATTAAAAATAAACTTGAAAAATTCTAAAGGAAGCATCTTGGAAATAATGTTTTAAAAATCCATTCATGCCATATAAGTTAAAAGAACATTCTTCGTACTTTTGTCGGAAAAGTCAAAAAGTACCTCGTACGAAAAACGACAAAAGATTCCTTTCATATCTTTTACTAAAAACTCACCGAATGGTAAAATTGGATATAAACTATTTTATAAGGATATAAATATTACATATTGAGGAAACATGGATGTGGATGATAAAATACACCCCAGTAAATACCAAAGTATAAACAATCTCGGATAAAAATGAGATTGTGATATTTCCCTTACCTTAGGTCTGACTTTCTTTGTAAGTGTCCGAACCTCCTGTATAATGATTTAAATAATGTTATTTACTTATTCTAGAATCATACATATTTTTATGATATCATATATGGTCATATTCTTAGCTTCTTAGTAGTAATATTTCATTGCTACTTGTTATTCGGGTGTTTATAACTTTTTATTCTTATGCGTGTTTTGTCGAATAAATTCTTATTCTTCACTTTAGGTTATAGATAACTCATTTACAGAATGGTATTAGTGTAATATATATCATATTCATTCATTATATTCATTTATATAATCATTATGAAATGAAAATCATGTAGAACGAGTCGCATCACATCGTGGAGACGGTATTCCGTACGTACACACGAGTGATGATATCGTTCCTATGATCGTGGAATTGTATTGGAGTGTATGTATACTATTTCATAATAAATATCACTTTATAATAGTCATATATAGTCATTATTTACACCATTATACCCATCCAAGTAAGGTGGTGGTGGAAAATAGATTACACCACGGTGTGGAGACGATATTTCGTACGTACGCACGCGCGGTGATTTCATTTTCCGTAGAATGGATAGATGGTTAAATAGGTTTGTTTCATACTTATAATAACATATCAGTATATGAGTGATACTGATGTTATTACTTAATAATGAAACAACTAAAGAAGAAGAAGTTGAAGAAGAAAGAAATTGGAAAGGATCGGTAATGGATATTACCTCTTCTTTGAAGTGCTTCTTTGAGACCTCATTTTAGGGCACTAAAATTGGTCTTTTAAGAAGACCAGGACCTCTAGGATGTCTCTAGGGAAGTGGAGAGGAGAAAATGGCAGGTTTTGGCCGATCTTGAAGGCTCAAAGTGGTGTGAGGAAGAGAGGGAGGAGGTTCCCTTTTATAAGGGAGGAGAGGGGCACCTTTGGAATAACTAAAAATATTATTTTATGATAAAGTCACGTTCGGTTTTAAATAGCTCCAAATTGATTTATTTATAGGATAAGGTGGTGATGGGTAAAAATCCTCTCATACAATAGAATTTAGACAAGTTTAGGTTCCTCTTTTAACCTTATCATTTAGATTTAACATTAAGTTAAATAATTTTACTTTTACCGTGTCTTCTTGTGTTCTTATACTATAAGGTTAATAAACTTACTATATCAAGACAAAAGAACCCCAAGTTGTTTATTATTAATATATATAACCTTATCTAAGTCATTTGGCCTCACATTAGATTTTTAGGAATAAAATAAAAATTAATAATATAATATTTGTTTTAAAAACTATTTTATGTCAATTTTGAAACTATTTAGTAATTGATTTTTGTGAAAATCATAAAATAATGATAAGTTATAAAAAGGTTAATTAAATAAATACTAGCATGTCATATTAACCTTTAAAATTATTTAAATTTATAAAAAGTCTCAAATTATATTTATTTGGGTATTTATAACATCAATTATGTCAATATTTCATTAATAAGATAATTGATGTATCATCGTTGTGTCATAAATAAATTAAATTATTTAATGTCTAAAAATTAAAAATAAAATACCATTATGTAGGAAATATTTTTAGCTTTCTAATGAATATTTATAGTAGAATTTATCTTATTTATAACCCCATATTAAAAACTATTTAGTTATTAAACTTTGATTTTAACTATTTTAACCCTTCTTTAAATAAATTAATAATAAATGTCCTAATCTAATCGAAGTGGGAATAAATGGTCATATTTAATTCCTAAGTTTGTTTTTGGTCGAATTAAACTTGTCCAATAGAATTAGGACATGTGTTAGGGTAATAATAATATCATTTTTACCCTTAATTACCCTATTTACTTTTAACCGTGGTAAAAAAAGTAAAAAGTTACTATTCACAAAAAAATTATTTTCATCTCATTGAACCACATTTTATTTACTAAAATCAACCGTGTCTCTAAAATTTTTTAAATTCCACTCACAAAAGCGGTAAAATTAAGTTTTATGAAAAATTCAGTTTTTTTTAACAGCCACTTAGTAGTTTCACTATTCATCAAAAATTGAAAGTTTTCAGAAAAATACCAAAATTTCACCCTAGGATAATTTCGATATTCCGAGTTCAAAAATGAAGAACATTTTGAAAAATAAAATTTATAAAATTTCAAAAAGTGGTTATTACTATTCATAACGGCTAGTTTTAATAATATTTTAATAGCATATCATTGTTTAGTGAAACTCGGTATTGCGTACGACGCAAGCTATCGAGGAAGGTCGCGATTTCGTGTAAAGCAAGCCAAGAAAGTGTTGTGTGTATAAAAAGATTCCTTTGATGAATTATATAACATAAAAGTCTCGGGTGTTACATTCTACCCCCCTTAAAATGAATTTCGACCTCGAAATTCGTCACTTTGTAACAAACAGATTAGGATACTTCTCTCTCATCATATCCTCAAGCTCCCATGTAGCTTCTTCTAATTGGTGGTTCCTCCATAAAACATTCACCAATCGAGTGGTCTTGTTTCGTAGGACTTTTTCACTACGATCTAGAATCTCTATCGGTTGTTCTTCATAAGAAAGATCTTTCTCCAGCGGTTAACTTCTATGCTAAGTACATGTGAAGGATCAGGTATGTACTTTCTCAAGAGAGATACATGGAACACATCGTGAACTTGAGAGAGATTCGGTGGAAGCGCCAATCGGTAATCTACCTTCCCAACACGATCCAGTATTTCAAAAGGACCGATATATCTAGGGCTCAACTTCCCCTTCTTTCCAAATCTCATGACTCTCTTCCAGGGAGATATCCGTAAGAAAACTTTATCACCCATTTCAAACTCTAGGTCGTTTCTTCGGTTGTCAGCATAACTTTTCTGTCGACTCTGAGCTGCTCTTATGTGTTGTTGAATAGATCTGACCTTTTCTTCCATTTCATCAACGAGATTAGGTCCTAATAGCTTTCTTTCCCCAACTTCATCCCAACAAGTTGGAGTCCTGCATTTCATTCCATAGAGAGCTTCATAAGGAGCCATCTGAATACTGGAGTGAAAGCTATTATTATAAGAAAATTCCACCAAAGGTAGGTGTTGATCCCAACCACCTTTGAAATCCATAGAGCAAGCTCTCAACATATCTTCTAGAGTTTGAATTGTTCTCTCAGACTAACCGTCTGTCTGAGGATGATAAGCAGTGCTGAAACTCAACTCTATATCCAGAGTATGTTGAAGACTTTTCCAGAACTTCGAGGTAAATCTCGGATCCCGATCAGATATAATAGAAAGTGTTACTCCATGCAATCTTACCACTTCCTTTACATATATCCTGGCAAGCTGATCCAGAGAGAAATCCTCTCTAATGGAAATGAAGTGTGCAGACTTTGTAAGACGATCAACTATGACCCAGATAGCATTATTCCCTTTGGATGTTTTAGGAATTCCTATGACAAAGTCCATAGTGATGTTTTCCCATTTCCATTCGGGTATGGGTAATGGTTGTAACATCCCCTTAGACTTCTGTCTCTCAGCTTTAACTTGCTGACAAACCAAGCATCGAGAGACATATTCAGCAACATCTCTTTTCATGCCATCCCACCAGAAGTACTCTTTCATGTCCCTATACATCTTCGTGCTTCCAGGATGAATAGAGAATGAAGAACTATGAGCCTCATCCAGCAGCTCCTTCTTTAATTCGGGTATGGGAGGAACACAAACTCGATTCCTGAACTTTATTATCTCATCACAATCAAGGCTGAATTCAGGAACATTTCTCACCTTCTTTTGTAACTCGACATCTTCTTTCTGTGCCTCTTTAATCTTCACATGTATAGATGGTTGAACATTCATTTGAGAAAGATAAGATTTTTCCCCTTCCATTATAATTCCAAGATCCATCCTTTGTAAATCCATAAATATTTGATCTTTTGTGATCCTAATCATGGATAAACTAGCATGGTCTTGTCAACTTAATTCATCTGCCACCTTGTTTTCTTTCCTAGGGTGGTAATGGATTAAGCAGTCATAATCCTTAATCAGCTCCAACCATCTTCTTTGGCGCATATTCAGCTCCTTTTGTGTGAAAATATATTATAAACTTTTATGATCAATATAAATATGACACCTTTCACCATAAAGGTAATGCCTCCAAATATTTAATGCAAAGATTACCGCAACTAACTCCAAATCATGAGTTGGGTAATTTTGCTCATGTATTCTCAACTGTCGTGAGGCATAAGCTATCACCATATCATTTTGCATAAGAACACACCCCAATCCCTTCTTGGATGCATCACTGTAGATCACAAACCTTTCTCCACTATAAGGCAGTGTGAGCACACGTGCACTGGATAACCTTCTTTTCGACTCCTTGAAATTCTCTTCACATTCCTCCGTCCATACAAACATAACTTTTTTCCAAGTCAACTTGGTGAGTGGATTAGATAATCATGAAAAATCTTTCACAAAACGTTGATAATATCCATCCAAACCAAAAAAACTTCGGATCTCAGTTACTGTTTTTGGTCTCGACCATCTTTCTATAACCTCTGTTTTTGCTAGATCCACAGATATCCCCTCTTTTGAGATTATGTGACCCAAAAATACAACTTTTTGAAGCCAAAATTCACACTTGGTAAATTTGGCATAAAGATTCTCTTTTCTCAGGGTCTTCAATATAATTCTCAAGTGATCTTCATGTTCTTCCTTTATCTTTGAATATACAAGAATATCGTCTATAAAGACTACCACAAACTGATCAAGATAGTCTCTAAAGACTCTATTCATCAGATCTATGAAGATAGCAGGGGCATTAGTAAGACCAAATGGCATCACTATAAATTCATAGTGTCCATACCTTGTATGGAAAGCCGTCTTTGGTATATCCTCCCTTTTGACCCTTAATTGATGATACCCTGAATAAAGATCAATCTTGGAAAAGTATTGAGCTCTGAGTAGTTGGTCAAATAGTTCATCAATGCGTGGGAGAGGATATTTGTTCTTGATAGTGATCTTGTTAAGTTCTCGATAATCAATGCAGAGTCTCATTGATCTATCTTTCTTCTTAACAAACAGAACAGGTGCTCCCCAAGGTGACGCACTAGGGTGTATGAACCCCTTATCAAGATTCTCTTGGAGTTGCTTCTTCAATTCCTGCAACTCAATTGGGTCCATTCTATAAGGTGTCTTCGAAATAGGCAAAGCACCCTGTACGAGTTCTATTGAAAACTCAACTTCACGATTCGGTGGAAGACCCGATAATTCCTCCGAAAAGACATCATCAAACTCCCATACAATGGGAATATTCTTAATCATGAGTTTCTCACTAACCATTTGAGATAAACAACCTTCATTTAGTGGAATCAATACCCATAAAATGGAAGAAATTTCCACTGGAAGGTTATGTTCATCCTTGCATCGATAGACGATCATAGATTGATCTGGAATATGAAATGTGACTTCCCTTCTTTGGCAATTGATATGAGCTCCATGGAGAGAAATCCAATCCATTCCAAGAATCACATCAAATTCTACTATAGGAAGGATCACAAGATTTGCAGGATTCACTTTCCCACAAACTTCAATCGGAGAAGAATTATAAACTTTTGATGCGACTGTTGTGCCAATAGGGGTTGTCACAGCTAACTCAACATCTAACTGTTGAGGTAATAAGGTGATATCCTTAGAAAATTCTTCAGAAATAAAAGTGTGGGTGGATCCAGAATCAAATAAAACATTTTCTAATTTAGAGTGGATGGTAAGTGTACCTTTCACCACATCGTTATCGTACTCCACATCGCTGATAGAAATTGCATGTGACTTTCCTTTTTCTTTAGCCTTAAGAGTTTTTTGACGTCGACCATCATCATCAACCCTTGTATTAGGGCATTTATTGGCATAATGTCCCATCTCCTTGCACGTGAAACATTGAAGTGTAGTAGGTTCATTCTGTGTATCCCTTCCTTTGTTTGCATCATTAGACATCTTCTTCCCATCATCGTGACATTCAAATGCCCGATGACCTTCCTTTCCACATTTGAAACATTTACTTGTCCCTTTAAGACAAATCCCTCCATATTTCTTTCCACAATTTGTGCATAAGGGAAATCTCATCTTCTTTTCAGTGTGCTCTTTAGATTTTCCTTTGAATTCCATTTTCCTCTTCTTATCAAACCCATATGACTGATGGGTTACTCCAATCTCCATCTCAACTTTGAGATCACATCGAACGTTTCCTCGTAGCTATTGAAGTCCCTTATGGCTAAGGCCCTTCGAAGACTTGGTTTTAAGACACTAAAGAATCAATCGATCTTACTCTCAGGTTGGATAATAATACCAGAAGCGTACCTTGCAATTCTTGTAAAATTTGCTTCATAGGTACCAACAGATTCATCATCCTTTTGCTTCAATTCAAGAAACTCTTTCTCCATCTTTGTTTGGAGAATACGAGGGAAGTACTTATTGAAAAATAAGTTCTTGAACTAGTCCCATTCCATGGACTCAATTTCATCCCTTTGCCTCGTATTATTAATAAGATTCCACCATTGATCAGCATCACCCTCCAAACGATACACTGCTAGGATGACTTTATCATGCTTAGAACATTGAAGAACAGAAAATATCTTTTCAGTAGTACTAATCCATTGTTCAGCAACTAATGGATCAGTAGACCCGCTGAATGAAGGTGGACGTTGTCTCGTGAAAGATTCAATAGAATTTTTCTCCTTCCTTTGCTCGTTTGGAAGTCCTGCATGATTCATAGCTTGAGAAAGTTGTGTGAGCATGGATACAAGATTTTTCATTCTAGCTCCCATAACGTTTGGTTGCTCAGGGGGACAGTCATTGTATTTCCCGTCGCATTCCGTATTAACACGGTTCCTTCGGGTTCCAGTCATTGACTAAAACCAAGAATAATAGTGTGAGCAACACTAATTATAATAGGAAAACTATATAATCAAGAATAAAATTTCACACTTAAGGTCTTATACTAGGTTATTCATGGCCATTTCTAAAACACTAAGATTGTGTTCTATGCTTAGACTTATCCTTAGGGTTCTTACTAAGGATTTTACATCCTAGTTTCCAAAGGTTGACTATACCTTTCCTCTGATACCAACTATAACGACCCATAATTTACATACATTGTTATTACTTCAGAATTGAAGCACACTTATTACAACATATAACAAAACCAAGGAAGGACCATATAGGTATAGTGTCTTTAGAAACTGGGAAACATAAACAACTGGTTCATAAAGCATCTACTTTGCCTCCCATTTATTTCATCATATCTAGAGTCCCTTTTTGGAATATTCTACTTAATAACCTTCTTCCTGACCTGGGGAAATAAAACATACAAAAGGGTGAGCTCAAATGCTCAGTAAGGGTAAACAAAAGAAATATCAATCACATCATATACATAAGAATATAACTTTGGGAAATCTTATCCTGCAAAAGAGATCATAATATCAAGGCTAAGGTGAGGATGCGTCGAAATACTCTCATCCAATAGAATTTAGACAAGTTTAGTTTCCTATTTTAACCTTATCATTTAGATTTAACATTAAGTTAAATAATTTTACGTTTACCGTGTCTTCTTGTGTTCTTATACTATAAGGTTAATAAACTTACTATATCAAGCCAAACGAACCCCAAGTTTTTTATTATTAATATATATAACCTTATCTAAGTCATTTGTCCTAACCTTAGATTTTTAATAATAAAATAACAATTAATAATATAATATTTGTTTTAAAAACTATTTTATGTCAATTTTGACACTATTTAGTAATTGTTTTTTGTGAAAATCATAACAGAATGATAAGTTCGAAAAAAGTTAATTAAATCAATAATAACATGTCATATTAACCTTGAAAATTAGTTTAATTCATAAAATGTCTCAAATTATATTTATTTGGGTATTTATAACATCAATTATGTCAATATTTCATTAATAAGATAATTACTGCATCATCGTTGTGTCATAAATAAATTAAATTATTTAATGTCTAAAAATTACAAATAAAATACCATTATGTAGGAAATCTTTTTTATCTTCATAATTAATATTTATAGTTTAATTTATCTTATGTATAACCCCATATTAAAAACGATTTAGTTATTAAACTTTGATTTTAACTATTTTAACCCTTCTTTAAATAAATTAATAATAAATGTCCTAATCTAATCCAAGTGGGCCTAAATGGTCATATTTTATTCCTAAGTTTGTTTTTGGTCGAATTAAACTTGTCCAATAGAATTAGGACATGTGTTAGGGTAATAATAATATCATTTTTACCCTTAATTACCCTATTTACTTTTAACCGTGGTAAAAAAAAGTAAAAAGTTACTATTCACCAAAAAATTATTTTCATCTCATTGAACCACATTTTACTTACTGACATCAACGGTGTCTCTCAGATTTTTGAAATTCCACTCATAGAAGTGGTAAAATTAAGTTTTATGAAAAATTCAGTTTTTTTAACAGCCACTTAGTAGTTTCACTATTCATCAAAAATTGAAAGTTTTCAGAAAAATACCAAAATTTCACCCTAGGCTAATTTCGATATTCCGAGTTAAAAAATGAAGTCCATTTTGAAAAATAAAATTTATAAAATTTCAAAAAGTGATTATTACTATTCATAACGGCTAGTTTTAATAATATTTTAATAGCATATCATTGTATAGTGAAACTCGGTATTGCGTACGACGCAAGCTATCGAGGAAGGTCACAATTTCGTGTAAAGCAAGCCAATCAAGTGTTGTGTGTATAAAAAGATTCCTTTGATGATTTATATAACATAAAAGTCTTGGGTGTTACAACTGCTTTGTTTTTCATGAATGTTGTGGTTTGGTGTTTTTGGTCGTTTTTATTTGATCATGGTTAAATCATACCCATAATGTTAACCATGATATAAATATCATATATATTCATTATATATGTATTTATATTAATCTATAAAATTTATAGATAGATAATGAATTACACCCTTCATGGAAATTGTAGGCTATAAATACACTTGAATGTTATTTCTATTCTCTCAACGAATGAAATGAAGGAAAGGTAAATATTAATTTAAAATTAAATAATAATTTTAATATAACATATATAATTTATATTAATTAAACATATCTTTGTTACTATATATTTAGAAATAAAATAAAAAATAATCACATCACTTCGTGGTGGTGGTAGTCCACATATACACATGAGCAACATTATTATTTTACAACAGATTAAAAGGTAAGAAGGTATATGTGATATTATAATTAAAATTGTATATATATTTCATAAATATATTATATAAACATTAAATCTATCATTATCTACATCCATGAGAGGTGGTGAAGGAAAAAAATTATATTGGTTTTTAAGGTAGTAGTCCACCATACACATGATCAACAATTTTTTTTCTCATTTGATGGATAAAGAGATGGATATAGTTCAAGAAATTAACATAAAAAATATTATTATATAAGAGATAATTATTTTATTACATCATCATAGTTTAATAATATTTTATGGAATTATAAGGATAAATAAAATGAAAATGAATAGTTAAGAACTATACATCTTCTTTGGAAAACCTTTTTTGGTTTACACCTAAATCCTTATTAAGATGGTTTAATAATCAAAATAATGACTCTAGGATTCAGTAAGGTAATTGAGTATGACATATGGGTAAGTATTATATGAAAAAAAGTATTTTCAAGTGTGAAGATGAGAAAATAGGGGGTTCCCTTTTATAAGTTGGGGAGAAGACACCCTTTGAATTTTTGAAAATAAAATGTTATACCCAGATTTTACCCATGCCACAAGGATCCAAAATGGCTCATTATCGAGCCTTATATGATATAAGGTATAAATATGGTCATAAAATTGGAATTTTGCATGATTTTAGAATATTTTAACCCTTATATTTTTAATTTAACTCCGGTAAACCCTTTTTATCCTTAACTATAGTAATTTATTTTTACAATTCCTACTAATCACTATGAAACAATATTTAGGAAAAATTATTATATAATATTAATTTTTATTAATCAAAATATTTAATCCATTTTTCCAAATTCAATTCAAAAAATTGAAAGAATTTAATTTAAAATTAAATCCACAGACGTGATGAAAACACGAGTTTTCAAAGAGAAAATTTTCATGAGTATAAAAAGTTTTAATTTGAAATTCAATATTAAATTGATTATAACGGCCTAAATTTTATTAATTATATCACAATTGAATGAATTTTATATTTAAACCATATTTTAAAAAAATATATCTTTTTACATGATTTAAACAAAAAGGTAGTTTTCAATAAAAACCAGTATTTTTCATTATTCCTTAAGAAATTAAACTTTTTAGATTAATCCAACAAAATAACCATAAACTAATACTGAAATTTTTATTATAAAAATTAATACTATTTTTTAAAATAAATTCTATAAAACTAGAAAAAAATTAAATTTATTATTTTTTCAAAAAATAAATAAAAATCATTTTTTGAGAGAAAATGTATTTTCCAAGTATATAAATGCTTTAAAAAAATTAAGTACATTTTTATCAATATATTTTATTTATCTAAAACCATTATAATTCATTTTAAAAATGTGGTTATTCCTTTTTACAACTACAATACTAACAGCTATGTTATAAAAATCATTTTTAAATAATGATATTAAAAATATAACGCAGTCTGGTAAAACTAATTTTTCATGTAATACAAGCTATCAAAGAAATTAAATTTATTTGAAAAAAAAATTCATGAAATATTAGAGTGTTACATTATACCCCCCTTAAAAATAATATTCCCCCCAAATTTTTTTTCACTCTAATACAAACAAATGAGGATGATTCTGCCACATTATATCATCATGTTTCCATGTAGCTTAGTCATGTTGGTGGATTCTCCATAAAAACATGATCGGGTTAATTGTCTTATTTCATAGAATTTTATCTATATAATCCATAATATAAAAAGGTTTTTATTTATAGTAAGGATCATTATCCATTGGTATGACTTTTGATTTTAGTATATGTTGTGGATCAGGTGTGTACTTCCTTAAGAGATATATATGAAACACATCGTGGACTTGAGAGAGGTTTGGTGGAAGCACTATGCGATAAGCCACTTTCCCTACTCGATCAAGAATCTCAAAGGGGGAAAATATACCAAGGGATTAACATTCCTTTATTCTAAAATATCAAAATCTTCTTCCCTGAAAAAATTCATAGAAAAACCTTCTCACCAACTTCAAACTCCAGACCAAACCAATAATTATTAGCATAAAATTTCTGTCGAATCTGAGTTTTCTTGATGGACTGTTGAATGGATCTAAATTTATTTACCATTTCCTCATCTAGATCAGGTCCCAATATATTTCTTTATCCAAATTTATTCTATCATGTGGGATTTATAAACTTCTTTCCATAGCGGGCTTCATAAGGATCCATCTGAATTCTAAAATGAAAGATATTATTGTATGAAAATTCTACTAGTGGAAGGTTTCGATCACATCCACCTTTAAAATAGTTAGAAAAATATTTTAGTATATCTTATATGATTTTAATGGTTCTCTCATACTGAACATATATCTAAGGATGATACACAGTGTTGAAACTCAATTCTGTATCAAGATCTTGCTGAAGATTTCACTAGAACTTTGAGGTAGACATCAAATCTCAGTTAGACACAATATAATGTGGTAATCCATGAAAACTTACCACTGGTATAATGTATATCCTAGAAATATGATCTAGAGTAAAATCATCCCAAATATTTATTAAGTGTGTATAATTTATAAATAGATCCACAACAACCCATATAGAATTATTGTAGGATCCTATATTTGTTTTCCAGATTTGTTCATTATTGAGTTTTTTGTTTAATCCTTGGTGGATCAGTCTTATTTGGAAATAAAGAGTATTTATTGGTGAAAATTTCCTAAAGTTCTATGATATATGGTTTATTGAATTAATGAAGTCTGGTTATAAATGTGTTAAATGGGTTTAAGATGATCTTTCTATCTTTGGATGGCTTTAGATGTGGTTTTAGTTCCTTCCATGGTAAATGGGATGAGGGGTTTCTGCAGAGCAATTATACACCATGTAATGAAGTTACACGATGTGTAACTATTTTCAGGCACAAGCTCTGAGAATGGATAATGACATGAAATGAATACACACTGTGAAGGCATTACACATCATGTAATGTTTAGTAGTGTTAAAAATAATCATAGGTGATAGGTTTTCAAGGTATCCCTTTAAAAATAAATACATAACATGTAACTGAATTACACACCGTATAATTTCCCAAGCATATTTTTAAAGGGCGTCGTGTGTGTGATTTTTCTGATTCACTCACATGGAATTTCTTCCTCTTGACTCTAGGCTAGAATCTTGGAAATTTCAGAGTGCATCTATTGATTCTGGATGTCTATATCAGACATATAATCCCTAGTAAGTAGTTTTTATTTTGTTTCCCTTTTATCCTGTTGTTCTCTAGTCATTGCGGTGTAATTATGTTGACAATGATCATTGTTGGTTTTGACCTTGATCAGTTCTGATCTAAGATCCTTCTTGTAATAATTTTCACCTTCTTTATTGTGGATAATCATGTTAGAAGCATAGGTTGATAATCTGTTAATGGTATGGGGGTCTAAACCTTGACCATATAGTTTTATTTTTGTCAATTATGTGATGTATTTAAATTACACCAACATAACATGTGCCTGAATGAATTAAATTATGAATTGGATTATTCCTTATAATCCATTTGGATCCAATTAGATATTAACCTGGATTATAGATATCATTCGGGTGGGAAAATACATGATTATAAATGATTTTACTAATTAATTAATGCGTGTTTAACATGATATAGGTTTTGGGTTATTTATTGGAACTGTTGAAATGATTATATAGCATGATATGCCCAGTGAAACATGCTGAAATTATTATATACCTGTCTTGGCCTTGATAAATGTTGTAATTCTTATATACCAAGATCATCCCTGATTGATTTATAAAATTATTATATAGCAGGTTCGACCTAGATTTATGTTTTACTATGGTTAAATGTTTATGATTTACATGGTTGTGATACATGATCAAAGAAATTCTGACATGGTGAAAAGAAAAGTTATGTTTTACCATGGTTATATTTTTGTGGTTGGTATTGTTGTAATACATGCTTAGATATATTCCGACATGGTGACGAAGTAGGTTAATGTGGTATTAACTTAACTGTTTAATTAATTCATACAACTTTTTATAGCATTATTTCATACACATACTATCAGTATGGTTATGTTTAGACATGGTGGTACCAAACTACTTAGTTATACTCACACCATATTCAAGAAACCATTTGGTGCCCAATAAAACTTCTTAGATGTAGGATTGGACAAGGGAGAGGTACATTGCTATTAATTTTTTTCTTATTAGATGGTCTAGAGTGTGGAGATGGGGCTGACATGGGGTTTGGTACTGGGGTCTTTGGAGTCTTCTAGTATTTTATTTTTATTACTTATATCATGAAATTTAGTTACATTTCATCCTTTCATTACATTATTTATTTATTATTTAATGGAATTTATTTTTTCTTCTATTATTTGGTTTTCTGTCGTATCATATTTTTTCCATTATTTCCAAACTCTGATATTTATTTATTATTTTTTTCTGATTATTCTGATGCGTTATAACTCTATAAATAGGTGGTATAGTCTCCCCATTATACATATCACACCCTTACATCTTGTTAGAATCCTTAGGTATACAAGGAGTCACACTAAAGGTCGCAAACCAACCTAATTTGGCCATGTGAAAGAGCGCCAGATCATGGGATGTTACAATTATTCCCATTATATTATTTGGGGAGTCGGATGATAAAATCAATGGTGATGTTTTACCATTTCCATTCTAAAATGGATAATGGATGTAGCATACCCTTATACATTTGTCTTTTAGCCTCTTATTTCTGACATATAAGGCACTGAGAAACAAAATCTACAAAATCTATCTTCATTTCATCCCACCAGAAACACTTCTTCAAATCTCTGTCATTTTTGTAATTCTAGGGTGAATAGAGAATGAAGAGCTATGAGCTTCCTCTAATAGATCATTCTTCAAATCTGGTATGCATGGGACACATACACAGTAATTTAAACTTATCATTCCAAAATAATTAAGGTTAAACCCAGGAACAATTATGATCTTCTTCTACAGCTCTAAGTCTTCCCTCTATGCCTCTTTAATACTCACTTAAATAGATGGTTAAACACTTATTTGAGAAAAATAATATTTTCTCCCTTCCTTAATGATTTCCATATCCATAATTTTAAAAACTATAAATATTCAATATTTTTTAATCCTCATCATAACTATCAAGATCCTTTCAACTCAAAGAATCATCCACCTTGTTATATTTTCCCAGGGTGGTAATGTATTGAGCAGTCATAATCATTCATTAACTCCAACAATATTCTCTGGTGCATGATAAATTTTTTTATGTGTGAATATATACTCTAAAATTTTATGATTATTATATATATCACACCTTACTCAGTAAATATAATTCCTCCATATCTTTAATATAAAAATTACTGAAGCTAACTCCAAATCACGAGTTTGGTAATTTTGATCATGAGCATTAAACTCTTGTTAGGCATAATCTATCACCATATCATTCTACATGAGGAAAAATCCCAATACATTATTTGATCCATCATTATAGATTAAAAAACCTTCTCCATTATAGGGTAATGTAAGCACAAGTTCATTGTATAACCTTCTCATTGGTTTGATGAAATTTTTGTCGCTTTCATCTATCTAGAAGAACATGTCTCCCTTCTGAGTTAACTTAGTTAGTGGATTAAATTTCCATGAGAAATTCTCCACAAATCATTGATAATATTTATCTAAAATAATAAAACATCATAATTTGGTCAAAGTGGTTTTTTTGGGATAATGTTCAATAGCCTCCATATTTAAGTGATTGACCGATATACCCTCACTTGAGATTATATGACCCAAAAAATGAGATTCTTTACCCAAAATGCACACTTAGAAATTTTTTTATACAACTTATCCTTCCTTAGGTTCTTCAAAAAAATCCTCAAATGATATTTATTCTCTTACTTTCTCTTTTAACATATAATAATATCATTTATAAAGGCTATAAAAAACTGATCAAGGTAATCTATAAAGACACTATTCATCAAATCCATGAAGATAGTTGGGGAATTAGTAAGACTAAATGGAATCACTATATACTCATAGTGTCCATACCTTTTATGAAATTCTATATTGGGTATATCCTCTTTATTGAACCTCAATTAATGATATCTATAATGAATTTTATTCTTGGAAAATTATTGATATCCACACAATTTATCAATAAAGTCATCAATTTATGGTATGTGATACTTATTCTTGATTGTTATCTTGTTAGGTTCCCAATAATTAATGAAAATTTTCAATGATCCATATTTTTTTCTTAACAAACAGAATTGGTTCACCCTATAGTGACACATGTGGCCAAATAAATCCCTTTTCAAGATTATCCTAGAGTTGCTTCTTCAATTCCTACAACTCAATCGGGGCCATTATATAGGGAGGCCTTGAAATAGGTGTAGCAACATGTATGATTTCTATTTAGAACTCAACTTCATGTTTTAGTGTAAGACTAGGAAATTATTTTGGAAGGACATCAATAAACTCTCTTATAATAGGCATATCATCTATTTTGATATTCTCCCCAACCATCTAAGGTAAACACCGTTTTTAACCGAAATAAAGACATATACATGGATGTGGTTTCGATCAGAAGTTCTTATTTATTATCACACTAGTAGATGATCATCGATTGGTTTGGAATACAAAATGAAACATCCCTTATTTGAAAATTGATATGGGATTTATGTAGAGAAATCCAATCCATGACTATGATAACATAAAATTAAACCTGAGGAAGAATAAAGAGAGTTGTCAGAAACAAGTCCCCACAAACATCAAATATAGAAAAATAACAGACTTGAGATCCGATTATCACACCATTAGGGGTTTTTACTACTAATTATTCATCTAACCACTGATAATATAAATTCTCATTCTATAAGACTTTTATTAAAATAAAATGGGGTAATTTAATATTTGAGCATACCAATTACCACCTTAAATTTATTAAACCATCTTCAATACCTTTTTAAAACCAAGATGGATAGCATTTATATCAGCCATCTTTGATCAGAATGACTAATCATGAAAAATCATTCATAGGATATCTAAATCACGACACCTTCTTTTAAATATATGACAACTTAATATTAGCTGTGACCATTTATGTTCATCATCTATTCAAATCCTATATGAAGTTTTATAAATAGTTTATGAATTTCCAAAACATATCACCTAGGAGTGTCAAATTATGTGTGCAACAAGACCCATTTTCATGCATCAGGTGATGATTGAGTCAAATCTCAATACAACATTTCTGGAGTTATTACCCCTAGGTAAAATTGTCTTAGAGACACATCCACTTGTATTATCCATAGAAGGATTTAATTTCTTGGAAACCACTCACTCCACCCCTTACCAAAATCCTATAACATTTTTGAATACTTGATCTTATGTTTAAACTTATCCTTATACATATACCTAGGTATACTACTAAAGTTTCCTCATATTATTTTACAAAGGTTAACTAAACCATGCTATGATACTGACTATAAAGACCCCAAATATTCATCCATATATATCATATCTTATTATATGAATATTCATTACATAAAATAATGATCCATGCTAGAATTATTTAGGTCTTGTACCTTTGGAATCATGGATACTTAAACAACTAGTTCATAAGTGAACTACATCACATACAACTAAATTATTCATAACTATCACCCCTTCTAGACATATCATACATAATAACTTTCTTTATAATTTAGGGAAATGTGATATAATAAAGGATAAGATCATATGCTTAGTAAGGGTAAATAAGGGAGATATCAACATACCATGAGCATAATGGTATGAGAACATGAGAAAAACATTTTAAAATTATACCCTACATATCATATATCATAAACACGAGTCCTGGAATAAATCTTGTTAGTTTATAAGACATGAATCATGAATGGATCAATGAATATAATCTATAAGATCATAAAATTGGAATAATACATAGATTTGTAACATTTATATAAGGATAGAAAATATTATGTAAAGGATACACACCAAGACATTCGTAACAAGTTATGATTAGGATAACTGCCCATGTACCTATGTTAGATAGGGGATAACCTCCCATGAAACCTCTTTTGGTCTAGAGATAACCTCCCATATACCCTCTTATTTCTAGATTGGGATAACCACATGTGTACTGTCTTGTTTTGGGCTTGAGATAACCTCTTGTGTACCCTTTTTTCAGCTTGGGATAACCTCATATGTACCCTTTGATCTCAGAGAACATTAATCCTTACCTAATTCATTAAAGGGGTATATATATCCTAACCATAACATAATCCATACATTTTTGTTCCACAATATCATAAAAAAATTCATCATATCATAACCCATTGAAAGTAAATTGGTTTGATGAACATTTAATCATAACACAACCCATAGAAAATAAATGGGTTTTATAAAAATCCTATCATCATAAAAATAAATCATCCAAATAACAAATAATTATGGAAATATTAGATTATATCCCCATTAAAGCTTAATTAACATCAGATGATGTCATATTAGTTTGATAATTATTTTGAAAGATCACTTGGAATATTTCTTGAGAAAAATATTGTTTCCATTTTGAAGTCACTTATTTGAAATCTAAAAATGTCCCACATATTAAATAAAAAATTTTATTTGAAAAGATACTTGGAAAGTGATGAGGGATGCTTTAAATTATTGAGTGTTCATGAAGGTGTAAAATACCATTCATTTTTTACATGTTAAAAGAAATATCTCTTTCACATTTTTGGTAAAAAGTCAAAACATACTTGTTTATAAAATGAAAATAAGATTCCTTTTGAAACATTTTTTAAAAATTAAAACATAAGTAAAAATTTATTTAAAAAATCATTGAATAATATTAAAAACATTCCATAAAACTTTTTTTTTCTAGAAAACATGGATATAGAATAAATATTTATTTTCCAATGAGGTTATAAGAAAAGTTATTTTTTCTTAAAAACATATTTTGAAATATTGAGTAATTAAAGAGATAAAAATAAAATGGAAACATGCATTATCTATAAATAACTAAAGGATAAGAAACTACATGAATTGTTTTCAATATATATCATAATATTTCATTATTATAAGCATGATAAAAAATAATTCTAATAAATAATGAGATTATAACTTAATACATTTTCCACTTTGGTTAGTTTTGAATCAAATGATCCATGGAAGAAATAAACATAGATGGATTTTTATATCCCATAATATCCATGAAAAAAATCATAAAATAAATTCATGAGAATTATATAGACCATAAAAAATAAAGTGGTGGATATGGCATGTGTCTTACAAAAATAAATGTGAGATGAAACCCCCTACCTCAAGTCTTGAATTTCTCCATACATGTTCAAAACTACTATATGATAAATATAGGTTCATTATAAAAGTATTTTAAAACCATCATAATATATATAATACCATATATGATTTACTTAGGACCTTATATTATCAATGTATTAACAAATTCTTATTAAAATCATCTTTCAGGTAACATTTGGTTCATTTTCATATATGTTTTGGTTTGTTATTTTCGTTAATTTTACATTGATCATGGTTACATATATAATATTAACAACTATATAAATATAATATATATTCATTATATATGTATTTATATTAATTAATAAAATTTATAGATATAAAATTAATTACACCGTTCATGGAGACAGTAGGTCGTACATACGCATGATCATTGTTTCCATTTTCACAACAGATTAAATGAAAAAAATGAAAATATTAATTAAACATTATAAAATAATTTTTATATCATATATATCATATATATCATATATATTCATTAAATCTCTCCATATTACCCATCATGTGAAAACATAATGAAAAACGAATCACATCGCTTTGTAGAGGCGTAATCCCCATTTATGCACAACCGACATTATCGTTTTACAAAAGATTGGAAGGTAAGAAATTATATGTTATATTATAATTAGAGAAGTATAAATATTAAATAAATATCATATATAAAAATTAAATATATTATTATATCTAGCCTTGAGAGGTGGTTATGGAAAAAGAATTACATCGGTCCACAAGTCAGTAGTCTGTCGTACACATGATCAAAATCTTTGTTTCCCATTTGATGGAGGGGGACATATATATAGGTCATTAAATTAAAATAAAAAATATATTAGTATATGGGGTATAATTATTTTATTATATAATTATGGTTGAATAATATTTTATGTAGTAATAATGAAAAATAAAATGAAAATTAATGGTTAAGGACTATACCTCTTCTTTAGAGAACATATTTTGGTTTACACCTAATGCCTAATTAGGTGGGTTTCATAATCTAAATAATAACTCTAGTAAATGTTTAGGGAATTATGGAATATATTTGGGTAGGTATTATCTTAACCTATATTCTTTTTAAGTCTGAAAATGAGAGGATGGGGGGTTCCCTTTTATAAGTGGGGGAGATGACACACTTGGAATTTTTGAAAAGAAAAAGTTATACCCACATTTTACACATGAAAATATTATTAAAAAATTGATCATTACAAAAAAATATGATTTATGGTTGAAATATTTCTATAAAATGGGAATTAGTAAACATTTTATGTTATTTTAACCCTTACCATTATAATTTAACCCCTAGTAAACTTGTTATAACGTTAACTATGGTAATTAATTATTATTATTTTTTAAAAAAATTCTGAAAACAATTAAATTGAACTTATTATATAATATTAATTATTATTTCTCCAAATATAGAATCAATTTTTCCAAATTCAATTCATATAATTTTCAGAATTTAATTTAAAATCAAACCTGTAGACGCAACGAACAAGAGATTTTCCAAAGAGAAAATTTTCGTAAGTATATGACGTTTTAATATAAAAAATGAATAATAAATTGATTATAATGAAATAAATTTTATTAATTATAACATATTATAAATAATTTTATTTTTAAACCATTTTAAAACAAAATATAATCATGTACATGATTTTGAATAATGAAATTTTCAATAAAAAACAGTATTTTTCACTGTTCATTAAGAAATCGAACCTTTTTGAAAAATCCCAAAAATTCACCCTAAAATAATTTTACAAGATTATTAAAAAAATGAAGTTAAAATTTTAAAATAAATTTCATAAAATTGGAAAAAATTATATTTATTATTTTTTCACAAAAAAAAACAATAAATTTATTTTTTGAGAAAAATGTTTTTTTTAAGTATATAATGACTTTACTAAAAATGAGGTACTTTTTTATCAATATATTTTCATTATCTAAAACAATTACAATTAATTTTTTAAAATTAGGTTATTTGTATTCATACTGACAAGTTTAAAGGCTATGTTATAATGGTCATGTTTAAATAATAATAATATTAATAGTATATTGTGGTTTACTAAAACATAGTGTTTCATGTAACACAAGATATCAAAGAAATTAAATTTATTTGAAATGTTTTTTCTAAAATCTTGAGGTGTTACAGATTCTAACCCAAACAATGGATGAGGTTAGTTCTTCATGTTTATATTTTGCGCAATTCTCTCATAATTCTTAGAATTCTTATCATCGACATTTATTTTGGCCAGCTACTCAGTGAATAATCTGTGAATAATCATTTTACAATCAATATTTGTCACAAAAATACTTACAAAGGTTCAGATTCAAAATTTATGGCATGAATGGGGAGTGATGATTACCACAGATGACTAAGGACTAGATCAGGTATTTTTTGTGTGTGCTTCAATTGTGTGGTGACGTGGCATGATGCAAATTAAGTTTTGAGCAGATTAGTTGTCAAAATATATCCACTGGTGATGATCAGAGTTCAATCAACTCAGATCCATGCTTCACAGGTGAGATTTAAGGTTGGAATAAAAGAGGATCTAGCATGAGTGGGACAATGTTAAAACCAGTGGTTTCTAGAAAATCCTGACATACATGGTGTTTAGTCGGAATAACACATGCCATGTAGTCCCTTAGCTATAACTGGTAGAGTTTCAGAAAAAATAAAACATCACATGGAATGTGGGACTTACTACACTCCAAGTGACCCATTACTAGAAACTTAGCATACACCCTTTGGGTACACATGCATAGACATATCTATTTATATAGGTACGATAAAAGTACATGGTCATGACCTAGTACCAGGACATGACTAAATTTTCTAGTGTTATATAGGTATATGGGCATGACTAGAGTACATAGGGGTGGATCAACACTCAAACATGACTAGGGTACGCAGATATAGCCCAATACACAAGAAGGGGATGAAGTACATAGGTAGACCCATGTCAGCTAAGAAACATTGTGTATACCCTATAAACACCATGTACATCTCTTAAGGAAAGTTGATGACCTCGTTCTCTTATTTCTAGAGAACTATCAGTAGGGTGTGTTCCATTATTCCATCCCTATGATGGTTCAGAGAGGAATAATGTCCTAAGTGTAAGATTTGTTACCCTCTATGAGATTAGTCTTAGATAAAGTTATGGAATCTATCCATGTGCCCCAAAGTGTGATCCTATATTATTATCTCTTCTTCCCTAAGTGGGGTTTTGGGAATCATCATAACCAACTTACAAAGATATCCAATCCCATACTTCATGGTTTAATCTAGATAGGGTTAAGAATACCCCACATTTCCAAGGTGTGATCCGCTATTTTTTGTATCTATATATTCTGAGTTATAGCATGTACCTTTTTATTGGTGAGACCCAATGACCACAAATTCTCAAATTAGAGCCATATGTGTTAGAAAAGGCTCATGGAATGAGTTATTCTAGATGACTGTTACATTGAAGCCTCAAGAGGAATCCTAGGTTAGAAGTATGGTTGTGGCTTGACTTTGAGACTTAGTCTCTACCTTTAGTAAATACAGGTTATTCTTATTATGCATCATATCCATATTGATATATATTTGTGGAAAAGAGATGACCTTATCACTCTTGATTCTTTATGTTTAGTGATTTTAGGGTGTCTTACTGGGTATTTCTATACTGAAACCTGTATGGGATATACCTGTATATGTCATGTGTCATGTAGAAAAAGGCCATACATTGGTTTCCTAGGAGGACCATCAGTAGGAATAAAATAGTTAATCTAGACAGACTGGGGTTGGTGTTTCATTTAAGCATCACCTTAATCTTAGTAGGTTTGACTCATTTATAATTTTGGTGGGATTTTATTTGGCCCTTTATGTAACATAACAGATTTTTATAGAATAATAAATTTTTATATCTATTAATATCTATGAATAAGATACTAATTTTATGTTAAAGGGGACTCTTTGTTTGATATTGTACACATCCCCAAAATCTTATGTTGCACACAAGACAGAGTTATACTAAAAAATAACATATTGTTAATATTATCATTTTAAATGGTTGTTAACACCTAGCTACTGTATTGGTGAGAATGAATAGAACAAAAAAATATTATTTTTATGCATTTTTTACTAATTGTTTTACATTCATCAAATAAATTTTAGAGGCTTAAAACTAGAATAAATCCAATTTTATGCATAAATACTTTAATATTTTTAGAAGGTCATTTTCCACCTTTTGATGGAGATTTTTTTAAATATTTTTTTTCCAATTTTATATATTCTATTTAACAAAATAAACTTCTTATTTGGAATTGGGATATAAAAATTTACTTTGGTTTAAATTTTGGTATTTTACTGATAAAATTTATATTTTAATGAATAGTGAAAAACACTGCATTTTAATTCAAAAATGCCTTTTCGTCTAATTTATTTGTATTGATATATTATCTTTTTAATTGGTTTTAAATTATATTTATATTTTTTTCACTTAATACAGTTTTGTTAATTTTAAGTAATATTATTTTGAAATTTGATTTAAACATATGTCAATCTTTTGATAGTTTTTACTTTTGAAAAACTTGTTTTCTCATTTTGACGATGAGAATTAATTTTAAATTAATTACTAAAACTTCTATATTTTAAATTTGGAAAAATGGATTCCATATTTGGAATCATAACATCCAAATCATGTAAATAGGTCTCTTTTATTTTTGTACATGATTAATATGAACTTTAGTAATTTTTTTTATTTTCCACGGTTAAAGAGTAAATCGGGTAAATAAGAAAAATAATAATAATATAATTACATAAAACTACCCTAACACTTATCCTCATAATATTGGATGAGATATGTAAGACCAATAAAACACTTGGGATTAAAATTTGGCATTTGGAAGCCACTTGGGAGTGATTATATAACTTATAACTTTTAATTTAAAGTAAAGGAATATATGTTATAAACATATATATTCTTAATAAAACAATTTTATTATGGGTCTATATAATTGATATCTTCAGAAGAAAATCGTCATTAGTAATATAAAAAAATTTCCTACATCAGGGTATTTTATTTATAATTTTTAGACATTAAATAGTTAAATTTATGTATGACACAATGATGATATAATGATTTATTTTTTAATAAAAGAATCAAATAATTGATATTATAAATATTAAAATAAATATTATTTGACATAATTTATGTCATACATGATTTGTATAGGTAAATAATACATGTTATAATACTATTAAATGGGGGTTTTCTAATTTATCCTTATGTTTAGATTTTATTTAAATTCAATAAAATGAATAGTGTAAAAATTGACATAATTGATGTTTTATAAAAATAGTAATTTATTTATTTATTTAAAAATAATAAATATCTTATAAAATTAAAAAAGTAAATATTATAAGTTGTAAAAGTTCATTAAGGTTCCAAATATAGAAAATTAAATCCGTATAAGTAAAATTAATAGCCTTCTAATAATTAAAATGTTGTTACCATAATTAAAAATAAAAGAGAATAAATATGGGTAACCCAAAAAGATAAGGTTTGAAATAAAATAAATACATGTCTAGAAATTATTTAATGAGAGTATTTATGACTATACTTATATTATTTTTGAAATATCTCAATTTGGATCCTTTTTAATTAAAAAATTAATTTATATTAACTTAATAACTTAAGAGTTTCCAAGGGTGCCCCTTCCATCTCTTATAAAAAAGTACCATATCTTCTCTAATAATCACACTTCAAGAACTATTTTTTTTTCATAAAATAACTACCAAAAAATATTCTTAGAATTCCTACCCTCATTTTAGAAGCCTCCCATAGGAAAAAAATCCTCCCAAAGAATCCTTTTGTTATAAACCAAAATAAGTTACCCGATTAAGAGGTAACACCTTCTTTCATGCTTTTTTACATTCATTTCCATTCTAAACTACATAAAATATTATTATTCTATGATCAAATAACAAAAAAAGTATAATAAATATACAAGGATGTTTTAATTCTACCTTTTCAATATAAACTTACGCACACCTCCATTTAATGGGTAACGAACATACTATTTCTGTGTACGAAGAACTACTACCTCACAAAATGATGATTATTCAATTTTCCCCTAAAAAATCTCATGGTGGACATTATAATAGAAAATATTCTCACATTTGATACATATTATATTTATATTGTCTCTATTATTGTAACGACCCAATCTTTTTGAGTAGTATATTAACTTACTCTTATTGATTTAATAAGATGTTAATGGTTAATGCAGAAAGAGGAGTCGATGGCTTCATCCAGTAGACTCAACCCTTACGAAGCCCACTTATCAGAGCTTGGGAAGGAGGTAGCATCTGTGGGCTTCACTTTGGACCAAGCCCAAGCCGAGCTCCAGCGTGTCAAGCTTGAACGAAAACGCTTGCAGGAGAAGTTCAAGTTAGTGGAGGTTGCTACTAGGGCAATGTTATCTGAGCCTCCCTCAGATTCTCTCACCATATCACACCTTACACTTAGGTCTTATGCCAGTGTTATAAGGGGCTATGTGATGAGACCCTAGTTTCCTTGTGTAATCCTCTCGGGTGAATAAATTGAGATTTCTTCCTTTAGTGATGTTTGTGAAATTTCAAATGCCTAGATAATTTTAGAATGTATTTTATTGATGAATTTTGAAAAAGGGATATTTTGAAATATTTATGTAAACCCTAAATAACTAATGATGTGCAATGATTTTCAAAAAATGGTCTTCTACAAAAGTGTTCATTAAGGAATTTGGAGTCTAATAAGATCAACTTAATTTTTGATGAATAGTAAATTATGAATAGTGATTTTACTCTTAGGATTAGTAATGTGACCAAATGGATTAGTAATTTTCACTCAAAGAAAGTTTTAATATAATTTAGACACCTTGGTTAAGTAACGTGATTCAATAAAATGGTTAAATAACGGTTTCATAAATTATTATTCAAGTATTAGTTTTTTCGGATGAATAGTGTTTTTTAATTAAAAATTTAATTAAAAATAATTAGAAAATTATTTTTATAAAAAGGACTTTATTTTTGAACTCAGAGCATCGATATTATGTTAAGGTAATTTTTGGGGATTTTTCTGAAAAAAATGAATTTTCGATGAATAGTGTTTTTATTTAAAAATATAATTAAAAATATTTAGAAAATTATTTTTATAAAATGGAGTTCATTTTTGAAATGATAGCATTGATATTTGGTTAATGTGAAATTTTGGGATTATTCTGAGAAAGTTGAATTTTCAGTGAATAGTAAAATTACAGTTTTAGGGTTTCGGTATGTTTAATGACATCATAACGGTGTCATGATGATGTCATGAGATCTTTTGAGGTTTGGCCGGCCAAGGGTGGTGAATTATTGTTTTGGGGGCCCCATGTGGCCTAACTCCATGATAAATGCCAAGGGAGAGCACATGGGTTTGAGAAAAGCACATGTGAGGTGTCCTTTGGCCATTAATGCTTTGTCCCCTCACTTTCCCTATAAATACCCACCCTTTCCTCCCTTGGTTTTCACTCCCAACTCTTCCCCAACGAAGTTCTGGTCTTCTTACCTTCCAAAGAGTCCTCCCAAGGTGCCCCCAAGCCCTCAAGGTCCAATGCTTTGAGTTTCAAGAGTCACGTTTTAAGGTAAGGGATCCGATCCCTCTCTTTCTTTTCGTGTAATCTCTTTTATGTCATTCCTTTTATGCTCCATGTTATTATGTGAGAGGATGTTCTTTTATATTACTCTTACTGCCCTTTCATGTTTATATGATGAGAGATCCCCTCTTACTCTCATCATTTCGTTTTATGAAAGTTTAAGTGACGCCGTTAGGCTGCCGAATGTTTAAGGGATTCTTTCACCCTTCTCATTTTTTTTCAAGTTCGATTTTCATGTCAAATCTTTCAAGTTCCTTTTTATTATGTTGGGGTATGATCTCTATATCTATCATACTGATATCTTATGATCATATGATGAGAGACCCTATTTTATTTGTCCAATTCATTTTTGTTGAAGTTTAAGTGACGCCGTTAGGCTGCCGAATTTTCATAAGAGAAATCAAATTTTTGTCTTCCTTCCATGTTTTTCATTTCAATTGGTATGTCCTTGAAATTGCATCACCATGTCCATATATCCTTATTATTCTGTCCCTTTACCTTTTTATGGGTCAATTATGATTGTTCAACCCATGTTCCCTCTCTTTTCAAAGTTTCTAAAACCTTGTAACATAGCCCTTATGCTGCAGAATTTTCGTCTCAAAATGCCTCTCTTTTCTCAAAATTATTTTATGTTATAAAGTGAATACTCAAAGCTCCTATTTCTAAAGGGGTATTCACATATATATAAAAATGTTCTATTTTAAATTCTGGGATTTACATACATGATACCCGCTTTCCCTTTCCGTGGGTTTAAAGTAACGTAAAGATCATGTCTTTAAAGCAGTTTTTGAAACGTTATGATTATGAAATGAAACCCATTTGTTTTATGCTATATGGGTTATTTATGAAATGTTTGATGATGATATATGTGGATCACATGAAAATAAAGACAAATTTAAGGGTGCGCCCTGATAGCGCTCCAATGCATTGGGTAAAGACTTAATCTCTAGAGATGACCATTTTAATGACGCCTTGGTGAATAACCTTGGTAATTTTTAACGACACCTTGGGGATGGACCTTGGTGAAACGAAACGATTGTCAATATTAAATGTTGTAGCCACATCTTCCAGTTATGAAAAATGATTATTTTTATTACGATGTATCTCATGATTTCTTTCTCATGCCTTAAAGTTCTTTTCATGTCCTTATTGAAGTATCTAAAGTTCACTTGTAAAATGTTTCTCTTGTTTCCCTTACTGGGCCTTCTGCTCACCCTTTCTTCTTATGTATGTCCCCAGGTTATGAGATGCATAATGAACATAGGATAAACTAAAGTAGAATCCTTTCAAGTGTTTAAGAAGAATGTTTTTATGTTTTTTTATGTATTATGATCCTTGTTTCCAAGACACTAAACCTTAACGATCCTCAGTTCCGTGTAATGAAATGAAAGTTTATGTTATAAAATGGAGGGATGCTATAGTTGGTATCAGAGGATGGTTTAGTTATTTGTGGAAATTAGGATATAAAAAATTTAGGAAGAACCCTATAGAAAAGTTTAAATATAGGAAAACTTCCTGGTATTTTGGTAAGTATTGAGTTAGTGGTTTATCAAACAAATACATCCCTATCTGGATACGAGCAGGTAGAGGCAGCTCTGGCACAGATGTACATAGGGGTAAAACCCGAAAACACCTCTTTGAGCTAGACTCGAACGAGAACTGGTGCACGATAACGGGCCTTGCTGCACTCTTGGTTACGACACTCCCGGGGGATATGTTTGGTTAATCACAAGCTTTATATGAATCATTATGAAGGAATTATAGAAAAGTGTAATTGTCTAAGCATTAAATCTTAGTTAAAAGATTCATAAATGAAATAAGTTTCTTACTAAGGTTTTATTCTTTTAGAAAATGGCGGGCAATAGGAGGAACCGTGCCGATGGTGACCGCAATGCACCATGTGCTGACGGCCCTCCGATGGAAGCCGGAATGGAAACATTCATGCGAATGATGAACCAACTGACTCAAGTTATGAGTAATAACTTGAATCAAGCTGAGAGGCCGACCTCACCATGAAGGGAACAACACTCTGTTGAGTCCTTCATGCGTCAATGACCGCCAACATTCAGTGGATCTACTGACCCATTGGTTGCGGAACAATGGATAAGCTCCATTGAAAAGATCTTCTCTGTACTTCATTGTTCGGAACAAGAAAAAGTCACCCTTGCTGTTTACCGCCTAGAGGGAGAAGCTGATCAGTGGTGGTCACTGATCAAAAACACGAAGCCACGAGGAGAGATGGAAGCTATGGAGTGGGAAGAATTTCGGGGATTTTCTTTAACAAGTATTTCCCTCGTTCCATGAGAACGAAAATGGAGAAAGAGTTTCTCGAGATGAAGCAGAAGGAGAACGAATCTGTCGGAAGCTACGAGATGAACTTCACAAGGCTTTCCCGTTATACCTCAAGCTTTGTCATGGACCCTAATGGGAAGGTTGATAGATTCTTTGGCGGACTACGACCTCATCTGCGGAAGAATCTAGCCAACAGGGACTATGATAGCTATGAAGAAATAGTTCGAAGTGCTATGAAAGTTGAGCTGGAGTTTGGTGAGACACAGTGGTCTCATAAGCCAAATGAAAAGAAGAGATCATTGGAGCCCAGTTTAGGGAAGTCTTTTGATCAGGGAAGAGGTGGAAAGCAAATGCAACTTACCACATGCAATAAATGTGGGAAGAATCATCTGGGGAACTGCTTGAACGGAAGTGGCAAGTGCTACAAGTGTGGAAGAGGAGGCCATATTGCTCGGAATTGTCATAGTGAGGTGAAGCCTCAGCTTCCCAACACTAACGACAGAGGAAAGATGGTTCTGGCCCTACCCGAAGTCACATGCTTCAAGTGTGGACAGCTTGGGCACTTTGCTAACCAATGTCCCTATCCGAGGGTAGTGGAGGGGAATCACCACCAACCTCAGCAGAGGCCAAGAGAGCAAGGCCGTGCTTTCGCTATCACAACAGCTGAAGTTTAAGTCCCGAACGATGTGGTAGCAGGTACTCTTGTTGTCCTCTCAAAACTAGCAAGTGCTTTATTTGATTCTGGTTCTACGCATTCCTTTATTTCTTCCAATTTTGCAAAGAATATAGAATCAATCCCTGAATTTCTTGAGGTAGAGTTGTCAGTCAAGACTCCAAGTGGGATTATCCATGCATCAACAGTGTTTAGAGACTCTAGTGTTTACTTTGGTGAGCACAATCTTATCGCAAATCTAGTAGTCATTCCCATGATGGAATTCGACGTTATACTAGGGATGGACTGGCTCTCAAAGTATAATGCTAAGATCAAATGCAGAAGTAAGGAAATCTCAGTAGTCTTGAATGAACGACCTACAGTTATCTTCCGTGGAGAGATATCCCGAACTGATCCCTATCTAGAATCACCTCCTATAGCTTTCTTTATGTAGTTAATCAGTGATGAGGAAGAAGGGAAAGGGAGCATACAAATTGAAGATGTTCCGATTGTTCAGGAATACATGGATGTATTTCCTGAGGAGTTACCTGGACCTCCCCCAGAAAGAGAGGTAGAGTTCTCCATTGAACTCGTACCTGGGTCTCAACCGATATCAAAGACTCTGTATAGAATGGCAAATGTGGAGATAGAGGAGCTAAAGAAACAACTCCAAGACTTGTTGGAGAAGGGGTTTATCCGACCGAGTGTGTCTCCTTGGGGAGCACCAGTTCTCTTTGTGAAGAAGAAGGATGGATCAATGCGGCTATGCATCGATTATAGATAACTGAACGGGATCACAGTGAAGAACAGATATCCTCTTCCTAGAATTGATGATTTATTTGACCAACTTCGTGGGGCTCAATTCTTCTCTAAGATTGACCTTCGATCTGGTTATCATCAACTGAGGGTGAAGAAGGAAGATATTCCAAAGACTGCCTTCCGATCAAGATATCGGCATTATGAGTTTACTGTTATGCCCTTCGGCTTGACTAATGCTCCTGCTATTTTCATGGATTTGATGAATAGAGTCTTTAAGGACTACCTTGATAAATTTGTGGTAGTTTTTATTGATGATATTTTGATATAGTCAAAAAGTCGTGAGGAGCATGAAGATCATCTGAGGGTTGTTTTGAAAACTCTACGGAAGGAGAGGCTCTTTGGGAAGTTCAGCAAGTGTGAGTTTTGGTTACAACAAGTGGCTTTCTTGGGGCACATCGTAACCAATGAAGGAATCTCGGTTGACCCTGCAAAGACAATGGTTGTGGAGGAGTGGCCTCAACCCACAACAGTAACTGAGATTCATAGTTTCCTTGGTTTAGCGGGATATTATAGGAGGTTTGTGAAAAACTTTTCACGGCTTTCTAATCCACTAACCAAGTTGACTTGAAAAGGGGTTAAGTTCATCTGGACAAAGGAATGCGAGGAAAGTTTCCAAGAGCTGAAGAAGGGATTGGTTACTGCACCAGTGTTAACACTACCCTCTATCGGAGAAGGATTCGTTATTTTTAGCGATGCATCTCTGAAAGGGCTTGGGTGCGTCCTCATGCAAAATGACAAAGTAATTGCTTATGCATCTCGACAGTTGAAGATTCATGAGCAGAATTATCCTACGCATGATCTAGAGCTGGCGGCAGTTGTTTTTGCTCTAAAGATATGGAGGCACTATCTTTATGGGGAGAAATGTGATATATACACTGACCACCAAAGTCTAAAGTATATTTTCACTCAGAAAGAATTGAACATGAGACAAAGGAGATGGTTGGAGCTTATTAAAGACTATGATTGTTCAATTCATTATCACCCTGGAAGAGAAAACAAAGTCGCGGATGCGTTAAGCAGGAAAGATCCTGTTGTTCTGGCAACAATGAGGATCCTGGGAGATCCCTTGATTAAAGATCTAGTAAAACTGGACATGGGAATTATAAGGAAAGGGACATCATCAACCCTATCCCAAATGATTTCTCAACCTTAATTACTAGAGAAGATCAAGAAGGCTCAAAAAGAAGATCCTTTGCTGCAGGAGAAGTTCGAGGCTGTAAAGGATGGGAAGTTCCCTGATTTCAATATTGATCACGAAGGTGTATTGAAATTTCGTACAAGACTATGTGTTTCATCTATTCCGGAGATAAAGAAATAACTGATGGATGAAGCTCATAGCTCTACTTTCTCTATACATCCGGGAAGCACTAAGATGTATAGAGACCTTCGTGATCATTATTGGTGGGATAACATGAAGAGGGAGATTGCTGATTACACTACAAGGTGCCTGGTGTGTCAGCAAGTAAAGGCAGAAAGACAACTTCCTAAGGGGGTATTACAACCGATACCCATACCAGTATGGAAGTGGGATAATATCACCATGGACTTTGTAACTGGTCTCCCAAAAACATCCAAAGGAAACAATGCGATATGGGTTATTGTGGACCGTCTCACCAAGACAACCCATTTTATCTCTATTCGGGAAGATTTCTCTCTGGATCAGCTTGCCAAGATATACGTGAAGGAAGTGGTAAGGCTGCATGGGGTACCACTATCCATCGTATCTGATCGTGACCCAAGATTCACATAAAAATTCTGGAGAAGTCTTCAGCATGCTCTGAACACTGAATTGAATTTTAGTACGGCCTATCATCCTCAAACTGATGGCCAATCTGAAAGGACTATTCAGACACTCGAATACATGTTGAGATTATGCTCAATGGAATTTAAAGGTGGATGGGATCAACACATCCCATTAGTTGAGTTCTCCTATAACAACAGCTTCCATGCGAGTATTCAGATGGCACCCTATGAAGCTCTGTATGGAAAGCCGTGTAGAACTCCTACTTGTTGGGATGAAACTGGTGAGAGGAAGCTTCTTGGGCCTGATCTCGTGCAAGAGATGACGGAACAGGTTCAAGCCATCCAACGACACATAAGGGCTGCTCAGAGTCGGCAGAAGAGCTATGCTGACAATCGTCGAAGAGACTTGGAGTTTGGGGTGGGTGACAAAGTCTTCCTTCGAATCTCTCCATGGAAGAGAGTCATGCGGTTTGGGAAGAAAGGGAAGCTCAGCCCTAGGTACATTGGCCCCTATGAAATCCTTGATCGCATAGGAGCAGTGGCCTATCGTCTAGAACTTCCACCGAACCTAGCTCAAGTTCATGATGTCTTCCATGTATCTCTCTTGAGGAAGTACATACCCGACCCTTCGCATGTACTGAACCCAGAGGTGGTACAACTTGAACATGACCTCTCTTATGAAGAGCAGCCAGTGGAGATCTTAGACCGTAGAGACAAGGTCCTACGAAACAAGACTACCCACCTTGTGAAAGTGTTGTGGAGGAATCATAAATATGAAGAGGCGACTTGGGAGCCCGAGGAAACAATGAAGCAAAAGTACCCTCACCTTTTCGACTAGGCCTCAAGTATAAATTTCGGGGACGAAATTTCTAAAGGGGGGAAGAATGTAACGACCCAATCTTTTTGAGTAGTATATTAACTTACTCTTATTGATTTAATAAGATGTTAATGGTTAATGCAGAAAGAGGAGTCGATGGCTTCATCCAGTAGACTCAACCCTTACGAAGCCCACTTATCAGAGCTTGGGAAGGAGGTAGCATCTGTGGGCTTCGCTTTGGACCAAGCCCAAGCCGAGCTCCAGCGTGTCAAGCTTGAACGAAAACGCTTGCAGGAGAAGTTCAAGTTAGTGGAGGTTTCTACTAGGGCAATGTTATCTGAGCCTCCCTCAGATTCTCTCACCATAGCACACCTTACACTTAGGTCTTATGCCAGTGTTATAAGGGGCTATGTGATGAGACCCTAGTTTCCTTGTGTAATCCTCTCGGGTGAATAAATTGAGATTTCTTCCTTTAGTGATGTTTGTGAAATTTCAAATGCCTAGATAATTTTAGAATGTATATTATTGATGAATTTTGAAAAAGGGATATTTTGAAATATTTATGTAAACCCTAAATAACTAATGATGTGTAATGATTTTCAAAAAATGGTCTTCTACAAAAGTGTTCATTAAGGAATTTGGAGTCTAATAAGATCAAATTAATTTTTTATGAATAGTAAATTATGAATAGTGATTTTATGCTTAGGATTAGTAATGTGACCAAATGGATTAGTAATTTTCACTCAAAGAAAGTTTTAATATAATTTAGACACCTTGGTTAAGTAATGTGATTCAATAAAATGGTTAAATAACGGTTTCATAAATTATTATTCAAGTATTAGTTTTTTCGGATGAAAAGTGTTTTTTAATTAAAAATTTAATTAAAAATAATTAGAAAATTATTTTTATAAAAAGGACATTATTTTTGAACTCAGAGCATCGATATTATGTTAAGGTAATTTTTGGGGATTTTTCTGAAAAAAATGAATTTTCGATGAATAGTGTTTTTATTTAAAAATATAATTAAAAATATTTAGAAAATTATTTTTATAAAATGGAGTTCATTTTTGAAATCATAGCATTGATATTTGGTTAATGTGAAATTTTGGGATTATTCTGAGAAAGTTGAATTTTCAGTGAATAGTAAAATTACAGTTTTAGGGTTTCGGTATGTTTAATGACATCATAAAGGTGTCATGATGATGTCATGAGATATTTTGAGGGTTGGCCGGCCAAGGGTGGTGAATTATTGTTTTGGGGGCCCCATATGGCCTAACTCCATGATAAATGCCAAGGGAGAGCACATGGGTTTGAGAAAAGCACATGTGAGGTGTCCTTTGGCCATTAATGCTTTGTCCCCTCACATTCCCTATAAATACCCACCCTTTACTCCCTTGGTTTTCACTCCCAACTCTTCCCCAACGAATTTCTGGTATTCTTACCTTCCAAAGAGTCCTCCCAAGGTGCCCCGAAGCCCTCAAGGTCCAATCCTTTGAGTTTCAAGAGTCACGTTTTAAGGTAAGGGATCCGACCCCTCTCTTTCTTTTCGTGTAATCTCTTTTATGTCATTCCTTTTATGCTCCATGTTATTATGTGAGAGGATGTTCTTTTATATTCCTCTTACTTCCCTTTCATGTTTATATGATGAGAGATCCCCTCTTACTCTCATCATTTCGTTTTATGAAAGTTTAAGTGACACCGTTAGGCTGCCGAATGTTTAAGTGATTCTTTCACCCTTCTCATTTTTTTTCAAGTTCGATTTTCATGTCAAATCTTTCAAGTTCCTTTTTGTTATGTTGGGGTATGATCTCTATATCTATCATACTGATCTCTTATGATAATATGATGAGAGACCCTATTTTATTTGTCCAATTAATTTTTGTTGAAGTTTAAGTGACGCCGTTAGGCTGCCGAATTTTCATAAGAGAAATCAAATTTTTGTCTTCCTTCCATGTTTTTCATTTCAATTGGTATGTCCTTGAAATTGCATCACCATGTCCATATATCCTTCTTATTCTGTCCCTTTACCTTTTTATGGGTCAATTATGATTGTTCAACCCATGTTCCCTCTCTTTTCAAAGTTTCTAAAACCTTGTAACATAGCCGTTATGCTGCAGAATTTTCGTCTCAAAATACCTCTCTTTTCTCAAAATTATTTTATGTTATAAAGTGAATACTCAAAGCTCCTATTTCTAAAGGGGTATTCACATATATATAAAAATGTTCTATTTTAAATTCTGGTATTTACATACATGATACCCGCTTTCCCTTTCTGTGGGTTTAAAGTAACGTAAAGATCATGTCTTTAAAGAAGTTTTTGAAACGTTATGATTATGAAATGAAACCCATTTGTTTTATGATATATGGGTTATTTATTAAATGTTTGATGATGATATATGTGGCTCACATGAAAATAAAGACAAATTTAAGGGTGCGCCCTGATAGCGCTCCAATGCATTGGGTAAAGACTTAATCTCTAGAGATGACCATTTTAACGACGCCTTGGTGAATAACCTTGGTAATTTTTAACGACACCTTGGGGATGGACCTTGGTGAAACGAAACGATTGTCAATATTAAATGTTGTAGCCACATCTTCCAGTTATGAAAAATGATTATTTTTATTACGATGTATCTCATGATTTCTTTCTCATGCCTTAAAGTTCTTTTCATGTCCTTATTGAAGTATCTCAAGTTCACTTGTAAAATGTTTCTCTTGTTTCCCTTACTGGGCCTTCTGCTCACCCTTTCTTTTGATGTATGTCCCCAGGTTATGAGATGCATAATGAACATAGGATTAACTAAAGTAGAAGCCTTTCAAGTGTTTAAGAAGAATGTTTTTATGTTTTTTTTATGTATTATGATCCTTGTTTCCAAGACACTAAACCTTAACGATCCTCAGTTCCGTGTAATGAAATGAAAGTTTATGTTATAAAATGGAGGGATGCTATAATTATTATGTAATTTTTATTTATAACATACCTTTATTCTTTCAATGTTGTGTAAATATGATAATTTCGTTTGAGGAAGAGTGGTCTAATGCCACCACAAAGCGATATGACTCATTCCTGCTATCCATGGAACGTATAAAAGATGGTTTCATTAAAACCATGAAGAAATATATGAAATTAATATAATATTTTTATTATAATATACATTTATATCATTTAATTATTATTATTTTAATATGAAAAAAATAAAAGTGTCATTCATGCATATGTACTACCTACCGTCTCCATGAACGGTGTATTTAATTTCTTATCTCCAAATATAATGGACTATTCTAAATAAATATATAATTAATATATATTATATTTAAATCATGAATAAGATTTTTAAGATGATAGAATTTTGACCACATAGACAATTTACATCAAAACACGTTTATTTTTTGACTCAAGTACTGAATATCGACAGATTTTCCGATATGAACCTAAATAGTTATGTAATTTTTATAACACCATAATAAGTGATATAAAAGGAATAATAAACTTGAAAAAGGTTCTTAATAAACTAAAAATAAACCTAAGTTTATTATTCAATAAAACAAATAACGTACGAGACAAGTCAGACTCAAGGTAAGGGACTTCATCTCAATCTCCTTTCATTGAGGCATATTTTGATAATATACAACTCTTTTTATACAGTGTATAATCAACCCTTTGAATTTTAATTTCATTCAATGGTTTTAAAAAGGGAATATTTTTTATACAAATAATTTCTCTAGATAACAAAAGGAATGTTTTTAACATATGCGGCGACAATGACTTCTCTGACACTATAACCGTTATTTGATATATAGCTTCCTCTATAAGACTTAATATTTTTAAAAGTAAAAATAAATCCCTTATTACCTTTTTGGGTATTTTGGTATTAAAAATGGTTTTAAATATGTTTTGATTATATCTTGTTAAGATTCTTTATGATTGCAAATTTTATGAGCAAAATGTTGATAATTGAAATCTTTTATGTGTTATGATTATATAATGGTACTTGGACATTTTATGGGTGGTTACCTGATAAAAAAAGATGTTTGGTTACATGATAAACCAAATATGAGTGGTTCCATGATAAACCAAGTATAGATGGTTACATTATAACCTCCAATGCATTGGGTATGGAAGTTGGTTGTATGACTAATCCATTTAGTGATATGTGTGGACGTCGACCGTATGGTTATTCCATTTAAGTATATTTATGTCCCATGTTACCTTTATATCTTATATGTTACTTTATATGGGTTTTAAAGTAATATTTTGATTAAAAAAAGGTTAATAAATGAGCTTATATTTGGTGAGGTGTAAGTACTACTTTTTAAAGGTGAAAATGATTAAATTTTGATAAAGTATTCATGGTTTACATGTTTTATCAAGACTAAAAGTTTTCCTTATTTGTGTATAACTTAATGATCTTTTTATGTTCATCCAAACTTTTGAAATGTTTTTCATAGGGATTAAAAAAGAATAGAGTCAAGGATGAGATCAAGGAAAATTTATTATGTTTAAACCTGAAATGAAACCATGTTTATTTTTAAAAGTTTTTGTTTTATGAAAAAATAGATAGTGAGTAGAAGTGTATAATTGTAATATTTAAGTTGTTATGTATGAGTTATGACCTAATTATATAAATCCATAAACCTGAAAAGAACCTCGACGTGAATTATAGTTAAATTATTGACTTATCTCAAGATTATATAATGTTTAAGGCTGAGGCCTTATAGTTGGTATTAGAGGTTAGTTTAGATAACTCTTTAGGGGTTTGGGTATTTTTAATATAATATACATAAATAATTTTTAATTTATGGTCTAATTTAAATGATATAGCATTGAATATTACCTTGTTTCTTCATCTAAGATAGTTCTGTTCAGATTGGTTTTCCACAGAGGAAATAGGGCAACTGTGCGGGGATGACATATAAAGGAAAATAACCCTCCAAATCCGAATCTTGAGATCGTTTGAATTGGAATAGAAAAATTTGTTATAGTTATGGATCAATGGACTCAAGTGATAAATTGTTGTTATGTTCATGTACAATATCAACCAGATCAACCACAGAAGAATATATCGGTAGTAGAGAATTTCATGAGGCAATTTCCCCAATCATTCAAAGAATCATCTGACCATGTGCTAGATGAAGTGTGGACTAAAGAAATAGAATTTTTTTTGATGTAATAGGGTTTCTATAATATCAAAAGGTTAGTCTTGTTTTTTATCATTTTGAAGGTGAAGCTTATCAGTGGTGGTCAATGGTTAAAAATATCAGAGGAAGTGAAGAGATTTAAACCATGGAATGGGATGAATTTAATAAAATCTTCCTTGAGAAATATTTTCCTAAAGATGTTTGACATAGGTTGGAAAATTAATTTATGTAATTGAGATAAAAGGAGGAATATTATATGGTTGTATATGAAGAAAATTTCACCTGTTTGTCAAGCTATGTCCCAAATTTTATTCAGGATATTGATAGTAATATAAATCAGTTTTACATAGGATTGAGGTTTTTTGGCAGCCCCCACCCCCAGGCTAGATTAAAATAAATGTGGATGGTGCCTATAAAGGAAAACCTAGCCCAGTGGGTTGTGGATCCATCTTTATAAATCACCTTTAATAGATGATCGACCGCTTCTATGGATCCTGCGGTTTTTCTTCCTCATTGGAAGCTGAGATGATGAGCATTATCCATGTTATCTCGTTCGCTAGGCTGCACAAATGGAACAATATCTAGATTGAAATTGACTCCACCACTATTGTCTAATACCTTTGGAATCCTACCATTCATCTCGCTTGGACGCTCACTGCGCACTGGATGGACTGCCTAAAATCACTCTTAGATATCAACTTCAATGTCACTCATACATATCGTGAAGCCAACAGGATAGCTGATGGACTAGCTAATATGGGGGTGGCTCATGATATGATTTTGAGGGAAGGTATTCCTCTTGAGTTACTCCCACTTTATGTTAGGGATGTGAATAAAATTCTTTATTTTATACTTGTGTAACCGTTTATTTCTTTCAATAAATTTTGTGTTATGGTCTTTGACCAGAACCCTACCTTCAAAAAAACAACTCAGGATTGAATCTGGAATATCATAGAGAATTATCTTTTTTTGAGTTCAAAAGCTATGATAAACTTGTATGATGTGCTGAAAAGGTAGAAATAGAGTTTTCTATTGATCATGTGTTTAATGAGAGAAAACAAAAGAAGTGATCCAGTTGGCAGGAAATATGAAAGAATTCATTAAATAAGTATGTAGGTAAGAAAACTAAATTTCCAATTTCTAAGAATTGTGGTAAAAAGCATCCCGGAGAATGTATCTAAAAGTCTGTGAAGTGCTTATGATGTGGTAAGATTGGCCATATTTCTTGTAACTGTAAGGAAGAAGATCAAGTAGGTACTGAAAAACCTGTGGTAAGATGTTTTAGTTGCAATGAGTTAGGGAATTATGCCAATGTGTGTTGAAAGTTTATTACCTAGGGTTGAAAATAGAAAGACCAAAATCATAAGGGCATGAAAAAATAATTTTCTACTATTATGGTTAACTTTAGACCATCAAATTATGCGGTGAAAGGTATGTGACATGTTTTTTTCAAAATATGCCAATGCTCTATTTGACTATGGATCTACACATTCTTCATTTTCAAGAGCTTTTCAAGTAAATTGTAAATAAAAATGCATTAATGTGATATAGAACTTTTGGTAAAAACTCCAGGGGGAATTATTAAGGAAAAAAGATTTATAAGAATATTCATATTATCATTAGTGGGATAGTCTTTCCTACAAATCTTGTTGATCTTCCCATAGTGGAATTTGATCTCATTTTGGGTATGGATTGACTTTTAGTTTATCATGGAAAAATAGATTGTGAAGTGAATAAATTTTTATTAAATTATTTCATACCTTTTATAACATACCAAGAAGTTGAGATATTGATTAAAAAATGGCAGTTAAAGTTATCTAGTTTGTGTTGTTGAAAATAAAGAAACAATTTTGATTAGTGACATTCCAGTAGTAAGTGAATTTACAGATGTTTTTTCCTAATGAATCTCCTAGTATTGTTCCTAATCAGGATGTTGAATTTACTATTTATTTAGTTCAAAATGATAATCATATTTCTAAACCCCCTTATCAAATGAATCAAGTTGAATTGGTGGAATTGAAAAAACAATTGCAAGAATTTCTTGATAAAGGTTTCATTCGACCTAGAACTTCACCATGGGGTGATCCTATTTTATTTGTGAAAAAGATAATGGTTCTATGATACTTTTTATTGATTATAAATACTTGAATAACATCATTGTTAAGAAAAAATTTCCTTTTCTGCATATTGATGATTTGTTTGATCAACTCCAGGGAGATCAGTATTTTTCGAAGATTGATTTGAGGTTTGGGTACCATCAACTGAATATGAAGGAGGATAAAATTCCAAAGTGAACATTCCGAATGATATATGGGAATCACAAGTTTATATTTATTCCATTTGGGTTATCTAATTCACCTTTTGTATTTATGAATCTCATGAATGGAGTCTTTCATCAGTTTTTGGATCAATTTGTGGTTGTGTTTATAGATAATATTTTAGTAAATTCTAAAAGTTTAGAGGAACATAAAATCCACTTAAGGATTGTTTTTAGATCCTTAAAAGAAATTAAACTATATGGAAAGTTTATTAAGAGTGAATTTTGGTTGCAAAAAATTTCATTCCTTGGTCACATTGTTTCTAAAGATGGTATAATTGTTGACCCTTCTAAAACAAAAGTTGTTGAAGAGTGGTCAAGACCTACAAATATCATAGTGATGCATAGTTTTTTTGATTAGTGGGTTATTACCAAGTTTTGTTGAAAACGTTTCTTAGTTATCTATGACACTAACTAAGTTAACACACAAGGGAGTTAATTTCATCTAGAAAAAAGATTGTAATGATTTTTTTCAAGAACTGAAAAGAAGATTAGTAAATGCTCTAGTTTTAGCCCTACCTTTTAGGAATAGTGAGTTTATTATCTATAGTGATACTTCATTTAAAAGAAATGGTTTTTTCTTAAGGAATAATGATCAGTTAATTGTTTATACTTTACATCATTTGAAACCTAATGAGTTAAATTACCTTACACATTATTTGTAATTAGCTGTTGTTGTTTTTGCATTAAAAATTTGGAGGCATGATTTGTATCGAATAATGTGTGAAATATATACTGATCAAAAAAGTTTTAAGTATATATTCAGCCAGAATGAGTTGAACATGAGACAAAGGATATGGATAGAATTAATCAAGGATTATGATTACATGATTCATTACCATCTAGGAAAAGAAAATAAAGTGGATGATGCTTTGAGTCAAAATAATAATGTTACATTAATCATGCTATGTTTGGAATGATATACTTTGGTTAATGACTTAAGGAATTTTAGATTAGAAGTTGTTGGTGCAGGAAATTGTTCTGTTTTGTTTCAAGTATTAGTGAAATAATCTCTATCAGACAGAAATAAGCCAGCATAGAAGGACAATAGTGAGTTGAAGAAAAAGTTAGAATTGGTTCAGAAGGGTATTTTTCCTTAATATAAAATTGATAAATACTTGTTATGAGGTTTGGGAAGAGATTATGTGTGCATTGTGATTCACATTTGAAGAAAGAGTTGTTATGTGAAGCTCATAGTTATCCGTTTTTAGTTCATCCTAGAAGTACTAAGATGTAAAGAGTTCTCCATGAGTATTACTAGTGGGGTGGAATGAAAATAGATATTGTTGAATTTACCCTGAGATGTTTGATTTGTAAACAGGTTAAAGAAGACCAACAATTTCATAAATGGATGCTTTAGCCTTTCCCAGTTCTAAAGTGGACATGGGAAAATATATCCACGAATTTTATAGTGGGATTACTGAAGACTTCTTGAGGTAAAAATGAAATATGGGTTATTATTGATCGATTAACTAAATCTTCAAACTTTCTTCCTATTTGAGATACTCTATCTCTAGATCAACTTTCTCAGTTCTATATTAAAGAGATAGTAAGGTTACATGGATTTCCCCTCTCAATTGTATCTGATTGTGATCCCAGGTTCACTTATAACTTTTAGAAAGGCCTTAAGAAGTCATTGGGTACTAAATTAAAATTTAGTACAACTTTTCATCCTCAATTATATGGGAAATTAGAACGAAAAATTCAGACCTTGGAGGATATTCTACGTGCTTGTTCAATAGATTACTAAAGAAGTTGGGATCAATATATTTCTTTGGGTGAGTTTTCATATAATAATAATTTTCATTCCAATATATAGATGGAACCATTTTTGGAATTATATGGAAAGTGGTTTTGAACTCCAGCTTTTTGGGATTAAGTAGGTGAAAGGAAGGTGAATGGAATAGAATCGGTAGAAGAGACGATATAAAAAGTTCAGTTGATTTAAAAGAATATGAGGAAATCTCAGAGAAAATAGAAAATTTATGTGGATAATTGGTGGATGTATATTTATTTCAAGGTAGGTTATCATTCATTTTTAAAAGTTTCACCATGGAAAAGTGTGATGTGTTTTGGTGAGAAAGATAATTTGAGTATACAGTTCATTGGACCTTATGAAATCTTAGAGAAAGTTGGGTCAGTTGCCTACTGAGTGGATATACCTCAGCTTTTATCCCAAGTACACAATGTTTTTCATGTTTCAATGTTAATAAAGTATATGATGGATCTATATAATGTTTTGAGTCCATAAGTAGTTTAGTTGGAAGAGGATATTTCTTATGAGGAACATCCAGTAAAGATTCTTAACCACAGAGAGCAATTTTTGAGAAATAAAGTTAGTTTTCAAGTTAAGGTTTTGTGAAAAAACCATATGGTTGAAGAGGAAACATGAGAGTCTGAAAATTCTATGAAGGAAAAATACCCTAACATATTTGATAAGTTAATAAAATTGAGGGGATGAAATTTCCAAAAGGGGGAAAGGATGTTACACCCCGGGTATTTATAAAATAGAACATTTTCATATCTATTAATATTTAAGAATAAGATATTAATTTTAAGTTAAAGTAGAAACTTTGTTCGATAGCATACCCAACACACAACAACAGGTTTCTATAAAATATTACTTTGTATATAAGATTGAGTTATACAAAAAAATAATACATTATTAATATTATTATTTTAAATAGTAATTAACACCTAGCCATTGTATTGGAAGGAACGAACAGAACTAACTATATTTTGTTTACAAGTTTTTTTAAATGTTTTTACATTCATCAAATAAATTTTTGAGTCTTAAAATGATATTAAATCCAATTTTAATCATAAAATACTATAATATTTTTAAAGGGTCATTTTATCACCCTTTGGCGACGAACCCTTTTTCAATATAGTTTTTTTTTTCACTTTTATATTTTATATTTGAAAAACTAAACTTATTATTTGGAATAGGGATATAAAAATTTACTTTGGTTGATTTTTTTGTATTTTTCTGATAAAATTCATATTTTAATGAATAGCGAAAAATACTGCATTTTAATTCAAAAACGCCTTTTGTCTAATTTATATGTATTGATAGATTATATTTTGAATTAATTTTAAAGTATATTTAGATTATGTTTTTATTATTTAATCCAATGTTTTTCATTTGAAGTAATTTCACTTTGAAATTTGATATAAACACATGTCAATCTTTTGATGGTTTTTACATTAAAAAAACCAGTTTTCTCGTTTTGACAACAAAAATAAATTTTTAATTAATTATTGAAACATATGTGTTTTTAATTTTTAAAAAATAGATTCCATATTTAGAATCATAAGGTCCAAATTAGGTAAATAGTTCCCTTTTAGTTTTGGACATGATGAATAGTAACTTTAGTAATTATTTTTATTTACCACGATTAAAGGGTAAATCTGGTAAATGAGGGTAAAAATAATACTATAATAATATAAAAATACTATAACAATTTTCATAATAATATTTTATTAGATATTTCTAACCAATATAACCCTTTGGATGAAACGTTGGTCTTTAGAAGCCCCTTGGGTGTGATTATGACACTTATAACTTTTAATTTAAAGTAAAGTAAAATATGTGATAAACATATATCCTCTAACTAAAAAAGTTTTAATATGGATTTATATAATTGATCTATTAGACTATAAATACTAATTATAAATATAAAAGTAATTCCTATATCATGGTATTTTATTTATAATTTTTAGACATTAAATAATTAAATTTAATTATGACACAATGATGATGGAGAGATTTCCTTTTTAATGAAATACTCGAATAAATGATATTATAAATATTAAAATTAATATTATTTGACATAATTTAAGTCATATACGATTTTTATAGGTTAATATGTCATGTTATAAGACTATTAAATGGGTTTTTTCGAATTTATCTCTCTTTTTATATTTTATTTAAATTCAATAAAATGAGTAGTATAAAAATTAACATAATTGATGTTTTATTAAAATAGTAATTTATTAAATTATTTAAAAATCATAAAAATATTATTAAAGTTAAAAATTTAACATTATAAGGTCTATAAGTTAATAAAGTGTCCAATTATGGAAAATGTAACCCATATAAATAAAATTAATAGCCTCTTAATAATTAAAATGTTGTTACCACAATTAAAATTAAAAGAGAATAATTAAGGGTAAACCGAAAAGACAAGGTCTAAAATAAAATCAATACATGTATAAAAATTATTATATAATTCGATTTCAAACTATCCCAATCTTATCTTATATATGTCTCAAGAAGTATTCTTTTTAATTACAAAATCAATTTAAATTAATTTAATAATTTAAGAGTTTCTAAGGGTGTCCCTTCCATCCCCTATAAAAAGGTACCCTCTCTTCTCTAATACTCACACTTAAAAACTCTTTGGTTTATAAAATTCCTACCCAAAAATATTACTGTAATCCCTAAAATTATCATAAAATCATACCATTGGAATAAATCCTTCCAAAGAATCCTTTTGGTATAAACCAAAATAAGTTACCCGATTAAGAGGTAACACCTTCTCTCATGATTTTATTTTCATTTACATTCTCCCCTCCATAAAATATTTTTATTACATGATTACATAAAAAATAGTATCATAAATATACTACGATGAAATTATGCTAATTTATTTATCTACAATTACACATGCATCCATTTAATGGGCAATGAACACACTGTTTCTGTGTACGGCAGATTACTGCCTCATGAAACGTTGATTGTTCAATTTTCCCCTACCACCTCTCTTCGTGGCCATTATAATGGAAACCATTTTTACATATGAAATATATTATATTTATATTATCTATATGCTTCTGTATTTTATATTTATAATATACCTTTACGCTTTCCATGTTGTGTAAATACGATAATTCCGTTTGAGAAAGTGGACTACCGCCCCTCAAAGCGATATGAATCGTTCCTGCTATACAGAGAAGGTATAAAGGATGGATTCATTAAACCTATGAGACATATGTTAAATTAATATAAAAATGATATTATAATATAAAATTATGTCATTTAATTATTATTCTTTTAATCTGAAAAATAAATCAAAGTAGCATTCATGCGTACGTACGACCTACCGTCTCTATGAACGATGCATTTCATTTCTTATCTCAAAATATTATGGATAATTATAAATACATATATACATGATATATATTATATTTAAATCGTTAATAATATTCTGAATATGATGGAATTTTTACCACATGTATAATTTTCATCTAAACAAGTTCATTTTTGACTCAAGTACCGAATAACGACAAAACATACGATATGAACCTTAATAATTATGTAATTTTTATAAAATGGTAATAAGTTATATAAAAGGAATAATAAAATTGAAAAAGGTTCTTAGTAAATTATAAATTAACATAAGTTTATTATTCAGGAAAATAAAGAACGTACGAGACAAATTGGACTTAAGATAAGGGGCTTCATCTCAATCTCCTTTCATTGAGACGTATTTTGATAATATACAGCTCCTTATTTTATACAGTGTATAATAAACCCTTTTAATTTTAATTTTATTTAATGGTTTTCAAAAGGGAATATATTTTATATGAAGTATTTCACTAAATGACAAAATAAATGTTTTTAACGTATGCAGTGAAAATGACTTCTCCACCACTATAACCGTTATTTGATATTTAGATTCCTCTATAACACTTAATATTTTTAGAAGTAAAAAAGAAACCCCTTATTCCCTTTTTGGATATTTTGGTATTGAAAATGGTTTTAATAATGGTTTGATTATATCTTTTAATGATTAGTTGTGATAGAAAATATCATGATCTAAATGTTGAAAATTTCAATCTTTTATGTGTTATGATTATATAATTGTACTTGGACATTTGATGGGTGGTTATGTGATAAACCAAAGATAGGTGGTTACATGATAAACCAAATTTGGGTGGTTCTGTGATAAACTAAGGATGGGTGGTTATGTTATAACCTCTAATGAATTGGGTATGGAAGTTGTTCGTATGGATATTCCATTTAGTGATAAGTTTCGAGGTCGACCATATGGTTATTCCATTTAAGTATGTTTATGTCCCAATTTATCTTTATATGTTATATGTTACTTTATATGGGTTTAAGGTAATATTGTGATTACTAAAAGTGTAAGCAATGAGATTATATTAAGTGACTTGTAAGTACTACTTCTTAAAGGTGAAAAGGATTACTTTTTGATAAAGTATTCATGGTTTACATGTTTTACAAAGACTAATATTTTTGATTCTTTGTGTATCCCTTACTGATATATTTATTCTCATCCAAAGTTTTGAAAAAACATTTATAGGACTTAACAAAGAATAGAGTCCAGGATAGGATCAAGGACAACTTATGATGTTTAAACATGAAAAAAACCATGTTTATTTTTAAAAGTTTTTGTTTTATGAAAAAATATATAATGAGTAGAAGTATCTACTTGTAATATTTAAGTTGTTATGTATGAGTTATGACCCAATTATCAAAATTTCTAAACCTAAAAATATACTTGATGTGAATTAATGTCAAATTATTGACTTATCTCAAGATTATGTGATGTTTAAGGATGGTACATCTACTTTATTCTTTCCCATAATTTTTTCATACTATTATTATGGTATATAGATGTATGCATTAGTTTTGGAATTAGTTTTATTTTATCATTCTTCATTATTTTATTGGTTATATATGTGTTCATGTGCACAAATACCTTATGATAAGGCATCCCATGTGTGTGATATGCCTACTCGGTGGTTGTCTCCATACCCTGACCTAATGAAGTTAGTCTTGGGGTGTCACAATGGTCTTATCACTAACCAGGTGGTCCCTAGTGGGGTTTTTCATGAAATATTTGTATCAAAGAAGATCACTTTAGGATCAAAGTTTATATATTTTCTAGTTATAAGGTTTGGTTTGGGGACTAGGGAACAATGATAAAGTGTTTCAGGTTCAGCTCTCAAGATAGGGAATCCAAAGTTGTTGCAGTGTTTGATGTATCCATTAACCAGGACCTTGATAACCTTCTTGTTGACTTCGTGCATATATAAAATGGTTGTAGAGAAAACATTGGCACATGCATCATATAGGAATGGGTTGTGGTTTCCGTGTCTATCTTGAGTTAGGTGCCTAGATATACTCTTTGAACATGGAATGTCTTGTCTATTTTTGGATGTCTCCATTAAGACTTCCATCTAGGGTTCTACAATATGATCATGGGGATGATTTTACTTGTTCCAAGGCTTCAATACAATGACTAGTATAAGAGGTAGTGCCTTTAGGTGGTTTACTACTCTTACTGCCACTTGTTGAGAAGTATGTTACACTAGTAGTATCTATGGTTGATGTACACAGGATGAGTGAACTTCAAGAGTTTTATAAGAAGTAAAACCTCAAATTTTAGGGCGATTCAGATACCTAGGAAACTAAGGAATTTTTTGAGGGGGTTATGTGAGTTTTCCGCCTTATTAAGACACCTCCAGATCAGATTGTGGTATTAGTGGCAGGCCTTCTTCATGGAACCGTAGATCAATGGTGGTGTCTGGTGACTCTAATGTATGATAAGAAAATTTCTTGAATAGAGTTCAAAAATATTTTTATATTGGAGTTATATCGAGCTGCATTACAGGCAATGTGTATCCAAGAGCTTCTGGAGCTTCAACAGGGTAACATGAACTTGATAGAGTATTCATCTAGGTTAAATATCCTCTCATTATAATCCATGTATGTGGTTGAAGATGAATTATTAAAAAATCAAAAAAATTATATCATACTTCTTAGTGATATTTAGGCTAGTATGATACTACTTTTCATTCCTACTTATGCTAGAGTGCTCGAGCGAGCTTTGTTAGTGGATATTTTCTTAGTGGAGGAGTCCATCATAGTTATTGCAGTCAGTGGGAACCCTAGAGATGAGACTTAAGAAGATGGTAAATTACATTAAAATAGGTATCTTGGAATAGTAATTATTCCTATATATATTTTTTGGATTGAGGTTCTGCAGTTCATGGATCTCAGGACTATTCTAATCAACCGAGGGACAAACGGTGTTACTCTTGTGGTGGTCAGGGATATCTCACATGGGATTGTCTAACCCACCACATAGGTTGTAAGGATATAGTAAATATAGCATATTTTTAGAGGTTGAAACTATAAAAGGCATTATATTGGGTGGTTTATGTGGAAGAGGTGCTGGGAGAGTAGAATGATGTAGCTGATGATTTGATCTATTTCCACCACCACCCACAGGTGGTCCGCACTAGGCTTAGGTAGCTAGTGGTCATGGATAAGGATAGATTCAGGTAGTGGAGGCCTATTACCTAGAGCTTCTATGGATTATTCAAGCTATGATATGTTTATTCTATACTCTATCTATACTAATAATAGATACAAGAGCAAGCCACACTTTACTTTCCACATCCCTTGTTTGAGATCTTGAGATTCTGGTTGATCCTTCAGCTCAACCCTTGCATTTGGAGACTCTTACTAGAGGGGATTCAATGATAAAACATGTCTAATGATAGTTTTGTTAAACTATTATAGGATATAAATTATTTTTTGGTCTCTTTATAGAAGTGATGAGGCCTTATAATGTCATTTTTTATATGGACTGGATCTTCACAGTTCATCCATAGAATGAATTTTGCAGGTGGAGGATGTGCTATGCCCGTGTTGATGGGATGTGGTTTTCCTTAATCATTGAGAATGAAATCCAGGCTGAGTAGGATGATCTCATACACAAGAAGATACATTTTATTAATCATCACTTATCTAGTATTACCCTTGTAACAATAGATTCTACGAGCTTTCAACTTCTTATGGTGGTGGCGGAGTATGAGGACATCTTCCCTAAGGGTGTGCAAGGATTATCTCCCCATCGAGAAATAGACTTCTTCAAAGATTTTAGTTAAGGTAATACCTTGATATATGTTCCATCATATCATATGGTTCATACAGAGCTTCATGAGATGATGTTATAGTTGGAGGAGTTACAGATGAAGGTCATTTCTAAACCTAGCGTGCCACTATGGGAAGCCCCATTTTTGTTCACCAAGAAGGGGGATGAGAGCATGAGGTTATTTGTAGGCTACCATCAACTAAATCAAGTGATTATCAAAATAAATATCCAAAACTAAGGATTAATTACCTCTTTGATTAGTTGAAAGGGGTGATATGGTTCTTGAAGATTGACCTTAGGTTAGGCGATCAATAGCTCCGAGTTTTGGATGAGGATATACCAAAGAAAAAATTTCAATGTCACTATAGTTACTATGAGAATTTGGTGATGCCTTTAGGCTTGAAAACACCCATTTAGTGTTCATGGGATCAAGAAGTAGATCTTTTATCCCTTCTTGGACTATTTCATTGTAATCTATATCGATAACATCTTAGTGTACACAACATCTAAGGAGGAGTAATCGAGACATTTGAGGATAGTTATGGACATACTAATAGATAACCACCTTTAGAGGAATATTTTGAAGCATCCGTTCTTGATAAAAGAGGTCCAATTCCTGGGACATGTCATCTTAGAATAGAAAGTAATATTGGATCTTGAAAAGGATAAGATGGTGTTAGCATGGAAGCCAACCAAGAGAATGTCTGAGGTGTGAAGCTTCCTTATGTTAGAAGACTATTATCAGATATCTATACCTAATTTATATTTTATAGAATGACCCTTGAATACTTTTACATAAAAAGGGATGTTTTTCATGTGGAAATAGAGCTTCCAACATGATTTTAAGGATTTGTTGTAGAGGTTGATGAGCTCCCCATCTTGAGAGAATCAGAGGAGGGTGTTGAGTACATAGTGTTACATGATGCCTCTAGATCTATGATTATAAGTGTTTTGATGTAGAGTTAGGCTGTGATAGCCTATGGTTCCTAACATTTGAGACCCCATGAGTATAACTATACAACCAATGATCTTGAGCTGGAAGTAGTGGTTTCTCCCTAAATATATGGAGACACTGCCTTATGGGTGAATGATTTACCATCTATTACAACCACAAGAGTCTAAAGTATATATTTTAATAGAAGGATATTAACTTGATATAGAGGTGATGGATAGAGTTCCTCTAGGATTATGAATTTGTGATAATTTATAATCCTGATAAGGGGAATGTGATTGCAGATTCTCTCAGTAGAAGATCCTGTTGGTATTTTTTGAGTGATCTATTAGAGCATTTGGAATCATTGCAGTTATCATTGGTGGATGGGTATGGTGTAGTTAATCTAAAGTTGATGGTTATTACAGCTCCACTTCCTTAGTATTTTAGGGAGGTATATCATAGAGAAACTGTCTATGAGACCTTGCATATTTAGATATCCATTGGACGTTCCCCTGTTGGATTTTATGAAGGAAAGGATAAATTTTTTTGAGGATAGATGATGGTATAAATGATTCTATGGGAGGAAATTTTGAATGGGTTTCATACATCCCCCATAGAGGAACATTTAATAATGTTGAAGATTTACCAGTATCTTCAGTGTCAGTTCTAGTGGCCTAGGATAAAGAAGTTTGTATATGAGTTTTTCTCTTGATGCCTCACTTTTCAGTAGGTGAAGGATGAGAGAGAAGTTATAGCGGGTTTGGATCAACCCCTTGAGGTGCCAGAGTGGATGTGGTATAGTATATCTATATAATTTTTTATGGAGAATCCACAATTTTATAATAGACATGATGCTATCTAGGTGATCATAAACTGACTCACTAAGTCAGACCACTTCCTAGAATTTTGAGAGTAGAGTTCAGTGAATATATTTGGACAACATTATGTGCATAATATAGTTTGACTTCATGGAGTTCCCTTAATGATCATTTCAGAACATGATTCTCCTTTAGAATCATGATTATAAAATGGATTACAGGAGGCCTTTGTGAATCACTTACATTTGAGAATAGTATTTTACCACCATGCTGATGGCTAGACTGAATATACCATATAGGTTCTAGAGGACATGTTTCAGGCTTGCATATTGTAATTTTTCCATAGTTAGGAGGATTAACTACCCTTGGTAAAGTTTTCATATAAAAATAGTTACCAATCCACTATTGGTATGAAAGTATTCTAGGGCTTGTATGGGATACGATACTGGTCACCACTATGCTAGACTGATCTTGAGGAGTAAGCACTTATGGGCCCAAAGTTAGTTTGAGTGATAACAGAGAATGTGTAGTTCCTATGTGAGTGGATGAGGACTTCCTAGAGTCATCAAAAGTCTTAAGTGGATTGATGACATGGGACTTTGGAGTTCTATGAGGGAGACCATGTGTTACTGAAGGTCTCACCTTGATAATAATTCTGAATATTTTGCTAGGTTAGCAAGTAATCTATAATATTTATTGGCCCTTTATATATACTATGTAGGGTTAGTGATGTGGAGAATTTCTTGGCCCTACCTCTATAGTTAGACTGGGTACAATATGTCTTCTATGTGTCATAAATGAGGAGGTATATGAATGGACCATCACATGCTATAGACTGGGGCCATCTAGACATTGAGTATGGAGTTACATTCATGGAGTTCTTCATAGAGATTAATGATCGCTAGGAGAAGATCCTTAGTCAGCAAGTGATTCCATTGGTGTGTGTCTGGTGGTAGTATGAGAATCTTTAGAAGAGAACCAGGGAGAGGGAGAATCAGATTTGAACTCAGTACCATAATCTTTTTGAGTATGTTTTTTTCTTTCTGGGAATAAAATACCTAAGGTGGGGAGAATGTAACAATTTTTTTTACCTTGTATAAGTTTGAAATATTTTAGGAAATATTTTCAAAGCTAGACATTGAGTTATTATAGGATTATAGGGACTGATGAGGCTCGGTATTGATATAATAAAAATAATAAAAATACTATATCACACATGAACTATTTCTATAAAAAATAGAAGAACTCTCAAATAGAGACTCAGATAAAAAATATGTGACCACTATTAAATCCATAATGTTAGTTTTACCCTAGTCACTATATAATCTTTTTCAGTATCAGGTGGTTCACTTAAGTGCAGTCACAAGCACAATAGATAAAATTAATTAATTACTTAATTTTTTATTTAATTATTGTGAATTAATCTCCTTCTATAAAATCTTAGTAATATCCAAGTACTAGGGTCATCCATATAAACCAAGAATTCTTGATAGGACAACGGGGGAGAATTTGTTAGATGACAATGGGATTGAGGATCGGAGATCAATTCACCAAAAGAGTGTATGGATCTCCCCAAAAAAATGATGTGGAACTATTTTTCATCAATGATCGATCCAAACATGATGTAGGATGTTTTTTATGTTAGATTCAATCCTTGTTTGATTATCCTATGTCTACAATGAATCAATCATAATGAATTGATTAGTGAATCGATTATTAAATTTCAGGTATGGATTTATCTTTCTAGAAATAGATAATTATTATGGTTTGATAAACCATGATAAAATTTTCTTCCTTAGTCATTATCATAGATAAATATTTAGTCTAGCACAAAAATAGATGAGGTTCATTCCTATTTTTTATGTTTTGTGCATTTCTCCTATATTTCTTAACACATTCTTCATCAAAATTTATTTTAGATGATGGTTTTATTAATAACCAGTGAATGATAGTTTAATAGGAATTATTTGGAACAAAAGATCATTACTATAGGTTCAGATTTGATATTGATTTCATACAAGAGGATTGATGATGATTGCAGATGACTATTAACTAGATTGGGTGTTTTCTGTGAGTGGTTTGATGATGCAGTGAAATGAGAAGAAATTCAAAATCAGATTTCTGGTCACAATCTGACCAAAAGTGGAGATCAATGTTCGATCAAATCTGATTCATGATTTACAGGTGAGTTTTTTGGCTGGAATGAAGGAGGGGGAGGTGCGAGCAGAACATCATGGAAACTAATGATTTCTGGAAAATTCCTACATACATGATGTGTAGTCTGAAGAACACATATCGTGTAGTCCCTTGTCTATGGAGGCTAGGTTTTTGGAAAAAGTAAAATATCACATGTTTGTTGGACGCACCACATTCGATGCGACCCATGACTGCTGATTGGGTGTGTAACCATGGGTATATGGGCTTGGAAAGAGTACATGATTATGTATGAATACTCAAACATGACTATTGTACCCATACACAACTAGGTACATGGGAAAGACCAGTATATATAGGAACGACCTGACATTTGGACACGACTAGGGTACCCGGACATGGCCAGGTACACAAGCACAATCCAAAGTATATGGGCAGACCCGAGGTAGCTAAGAAACCCTGTGTATACCCTATACACACTTTGTACTTATCTTAGGGCATGTTGAGGCCCTTTTTATCTTTAATATAGATAAGTATCAGTAGGGTGTTCTCCCTTGTTCCATCTTTATGAGGATTTGATGAGACATTACATCCTGAGTGTAGAATCTGATCCCTTATAATGGATTATTCTAAGAAAGAGTTATGGAATCCCTATGTGTGTCATATATTATGACCCAATACCATTTTATCTTATTCAATAGGTGGGGTTTTAGGAATATTTGTAACCAACATGCCTAAGAATTTTATTCCATACTTTGCAGGTTATTCTAGATAGTGTCTGGCATACCCCATAGGCCCTATGCGAGATCCCCTATCTGTGTATTGAGATATTCTAATTTCATACATGTACCATCTTCATGGTGAGACCTAACAAGCATGACATATCATATGAGTTCCATAAAAGTTAGAAAGGCTTGTGGAGTGAACTCTCCTGGATGAGAATTACTTTGAATCCTTGAGTGGAATCCAAGGTTAACAGTATGGTTGAAGATTTACATTGAGAATTAGTGTCTACCTTGAGAATATTTGGGTTATTATTCTTATGGATAATATTCTGATTCACATGTCTTCATGATGGATGTTTTCCATTCTCACTATTTACGTAATGCCCCAAACCTAGTTATCCAGAGTCAGTGCATTATTACATAACATTGGCATGATCACAAAAGATCAAGTCTCGAAAGATCGATTAGTTTAGTAGCCTTGGAAATACAAGATACATTCATAAGTTTTGCATTACATTATAAAATGAAAAACTACAATAACATAGTCTCCACAAGCCACACTCATATCCCTTAAACTATCTCGGTAGGTCAGTCATAATATAATTCTTCACATCCTGGGAAAAATGAAACATAGAAAGGGGTGAGCTCAGATGCTCAGTAAGGATAACAATATAGCAGAAACTTTCATAAATAAGCATAAACATTTAAGGAAATGTATAAGACTAAAACAGAAGCATTTTAAACTTGAAATTAAGTATAATATGGCAATGATAAAATAAAATAATTCCATTTACTTATTCACATGGATATTCTAATAGTCGAATAATCACATGCAATATCAACAACCACTTTCATAATGATGGAATGCATAATGCCAGACTTCATAACCACGTAGTCAAGGCCTTGTTCCAAGACTAAAAATAATATTTTGTCAAGTCTTTATGCCAAGACACTAGTTTGTCTCATGATACCTACTAATTCATCGAGGAGCTATAACGGGCTCCACCGTCACTTAATAAGTCCAATGCATTACTCATATGAAAAGGTTTAAACATAACATAAACATTCATATAAAAACTAGCATACAAAATGTCAGAACATTATCCATAAACAATGAATTGTGTAAAAATAACACATCCACAGTCAAAAATATCATAAAACCTTCAATACAATATGGATGTTTTGTATCATAATAAATCAACTTCAAAGAAGCTTAAAATCCATCAAAGGATGTCAATATAGATAAAATCAAAACTTTTTTTTAGAGAAATATCTCTTTCTATTTTGAAATCATTTAAAAGTCATATAATTATAAAAGAAAGAATTTATTTTGAAAATATTCTTATAATCTTGTAAGGGAAGATACAATGATGTTATAATGGCAGAAAATATCTGCACCCGCCGTATAAGTTAAAAAAAACATTCTTACCTTAATTTTGTTGAAAAGGTCATAAAGTACCTTGTTTGGAAAACGACGGAAAGATTACTTTCAAAACATTTTATAAAAAGTAAAAAAGTGTATAAATGAAATTAATCCATAGTATAGTAAATATTAAAAAAAATTTGGAATAAATTTTTAAGAAACATGGATGTGGATGATAAAAAGGTCCTAGTAGATACTTACGTAAAAACAACCTCGGATAATAAAGAGATTGTGAAATGAACCCTTACCTTGTACTTTTTATTGGTCTAGGGTATGTTAAAATCATGTATAATGGTGAAATAAATGTTATTAAATTATAAAATAACCATATACATTAATATGATATCATATATGATCTTCTAATATTGCTTTGTTAATGATATTTCAGTAGTATCATCGTTTCGGGTGTTAACTGAATCATTTTACTTTATATGATTTGTTACGTAAGTAATGTTTATTATGGATAGAATGTATCTTATTAATTTTCAGAATTATATTAAGTATTTAAACATTATTTTTAATCCAAAAATGAAAATAAGTCTTGAATGGATACGATGGGGAATGAATCTCATCGCGTTCGTGGAGAAGGTAATCCGTACGTACACAGGAGCGACAATATCATTCTTTTGATATAAAAATTGTATATAATTAGATGGTATATCATATATAAATAATCATTATCATGTGATATTTATTACTTAAATCATTTATAATCATTATTATACCCATCTAAATGATGAAGTATTTGAATAACAAACTACACCACGATGTAGAGACGGTAATCTGTACGTACACACGTATGGTGACTTTGTCATTTATAGGATGGATAGAATAATGAATATGATTGTAAAATTTTTATAATAAAATCACATTATATATAAGATACTGGATTTATTATTTTATAATGTAAACAACAAAGAAAGAGGAAGTTGAAGAAGAAAAGAACTTGAAAGAGGTGATGAAATATTTACCTCTTCTTCAGGTTCTTCCTATTGATTTGATCAAAATGGATCCTTAGGTAGGATTTATGAATAAATAAAGGCCTCTATAAGTAATGGAGGAAGGTTTATAGGTTATTTGGGCAGGGTTTGGCTGAGGAAAATGGCTTTTAAGGTGTAAATGTTAGAGAAGGGGAAGTTCCCTTTTATAAGAGAGGTGAGGGTCACTATAAGAAAAGATTAAAATATTATTTTATAATAAAATAATATTCGGTTTCTAATGGCTCAAAAATGAATTATTTAAATTCTAAGGTGGGGATGGGTAGAAAACCTCTCAACCAATAGGTTTTAAAAGGGTTTAGGGCATCATATGAACCTTATATTTTAGATTTAACTCTTATTTAAATAGTTTGACATTTACCATGTCTCTTTATATTTTTATATTATATGGTTAATAAACTTACTATAAATATCTAAGAGAACCACAAGTGGTTCATTAATGACATATATAATATTTTTTAATCCCTTTGACAAAACCTTATATTTTTATGAATTGAATACAAATTAATAATCTAATATATTTTTTTAAAATCCTTTTATGTCAATTTTGACACTATTTGGTATTTTGTTTTTGTAAAACTCATAAAAGAATTATTACTTAGAAAAAAATTAATTTAATCAACACTAACATCTAATATTAAACAATAAAATTATTTTAATTTATTAAAATTCTAAAATTAGATTTATTTGGGTATTTATAATATCAATTATTTTAATCTTTTATTAATAAGGTAATTACCGCATCATCATTGTGTCATAAATAAATTTAATTATTTAATTTTTAAAAATTATAAATAAAATAATTTTATGTAGGAAATATGTTTATATTTCTAATTAATATTTATAGTCGAATTTATCTTATGTATAACCATTTATTAAAAATGGTTTATTTATTAAACATTGATTTTAACTCTTTTAACTCTTCTTTAAATAAAATAATAATAAATGTCCTAATCTAGTCCAAGTGGACCTAAAGGATCATATTTTGTTACTAAGGTTGTTTTTGGTCTAATTATACTAATACAATAGAATTAATACATGTGTTAGAGTAATTATGATATTATTTTTACCCTTAATTACCCTATTTACTTTTAACTGTGGTAAATAAAAGTAAAAGATTACTATTCATAAAAAATTAATTTCATCTTATTGAACCACATTTTACTTACTGATATTAACTGTGTCTCTTGGATTTTTGAAATTCAACCCACAGAAGTGGTAAAATTAAGTTTTATGCAAATTTGAAAATTCTCCTAGGAGGTGGGTAAAAGACGGTAAAAATTTCAATAAAAATTTTATATATCTAAACTCATTATAAAATGACTCCAATGAATAACATTGAAATTATGTATGTACTATGTATATATTTTGACGTAAAATAAATTTAATTAAAATAAATAATTATTTAAATAAAAAATTGGTTTTAAACAATAACTCCGTGTTTTTCACTATTTATCAAAAATTGAACATTTTCAGAACAATACCAAAAATTCACCCTAAGATTATATGGATATTCCAAATCCAAAAATGAAGTCCATTGTGAAATATAAAATTTTTAAAATTTTAAAAAGTGGGTATTACTATTCATAAAGGCTAGTTTGATTAGTTGTGGTGTGTTTGAACTCAAAGATCCGTACAACACAAGCTATTGTATTATTCAGAGGAAAACATACTGTGGATGCTTGGGGTGTTATATTCTCCTCTCCTTAAAATAATTTCATCCTTGAAATTTCTAGAATATTACTGCATAAAAATATTTGGGTGTTTCGTCATCATAAGTTCCTCTGGTTCCCATGTTGCCTCTTCCATCTTATGGTTTCTCCATAGAACTTTTACTAGACGAGTCGTCTAGTTTCTCAGAACTTGTTCTCTGGTATCATGAATTTTTACAGGATCTTCACAATAAGATAGATCAGGTTCCAGTTCAATTTTCCCATAGGTGAGTACATGCATTGGGTCAGGAATGTATTTTCTCAACAGTGATACGTGGAACACATCATGAACTTTATAGAGACTTGGTAGCATTGCCAAATGGTAAGCTACAACCCCAATTCATTCTAGAATTTTGAACGGTCTGATGTACCTGGGACTCTATTTACCCTTCTTACCAAATTTTATAACTCCCTTCCATAGAGATACCTTCATGAAAACATGATCTCTTACATGAAATTCTAAATCCTTCCTTCGGTTATCAGTATAGCTCTTCTGCCTACTTTGTGCTGCTTTGTTGTGGGTTTGGATAACCTTCACATTTTCCATCGTTTCCTCAACAAGTTCTAGGCCTATGAGTTTCTTTCACCAACATCATCCCAACATGTTGGTGTGCGACATCTCTTTTCATATAACGCTTTATATAGTACCATCTAAATACTTGAATGGAAGCTATTATTATAAGAAAATTCTACCAGAGGTAAATATTGATCCCACATACCTTGAAATTCAAGTGAGTAAGATCTCAAAATTTCTTCTAAGGTTTGAATAATCTGTTATGACTGTCCATCGGTCTAAGGGTGGTAGGCAGTGCTCAAATGAAGATCAGTATCTAGGTCCTTCTAAAGACTTTTCTAGAATCTTGAGGTAAAATTGGGATCACGATTAGAAACAATCAATAGGGGTACACTATGAAGTCTTACAACTTCATTAATATATAGTCTTGTTAAACGTTTAAGTGGTAAATGTTCTCTTATATCAAGAAGGTGTGCTGAATTGGTAAGATGATCAACAATGAACCATATTTCATCATTCCTTCTAGGTGTATTTGGTAGCTCCATGACAAAGTCCATCGTAATATTATCCCATTTCCACTCAGGTATGGGAAGAGATTGCATTAATCCTCTAGGCTATTTCCTTCAAGCTTTCACTTGTTGACAAACCATGCATCATGACACAAAATCAGCAATCTACCTCTTCATGTTGTCCCACCAAAAATGTTCCTTCACATCTCTATACATCTTAGTTCTACCAGGGTGTATAGAGAAATTATATCTATAAGCATCATCCAACAATTCCCTTTTTAGATCATGTATGTTAGGAACACAAATTCTCTTAACAAATTTTAAAATTCCATCTTCATATATGAAGTCACTCAATCTCCCGTCATTTATAGAATTAATTTTCTTTTGAAAATCCTCATCATCATCCTGAGAACTTTTTATCCTTTCTAGTAAAGATGGTTTGTCAACCATTTGAAAAATTATTGATGTTTCACCTTCCATGATTATTACCATATCCATTTTCACTAGGTCCATGAAAATAGGATCCCTTTCAACTCTCATCTTGTTCAAAACTCTATGATCCTTTCTGCTCAAAGCATCTGTCACCTTATTTGCCTCCCCCGAGTGGTAATGTATTGTGCAATAATAATACTTGAGTTTTTCAAGCCATCTCCTTTTCCTCATGTTGAGTTCTTTCTGTGAGAAAATACACTTCAAACTCTTATGATCGATTTATATCTCACATTTTTCACCATAGGGATAATGTCTCCATATATTCAAAGAAAAGATTAAAGATGATAACTCAAGATCATGAGTAGGATAGTTTTGCTCATGAATTTTTAGCTATCGTGATGCATATGGAATAACTATATCATTCTGTATAAGGACACAACCAAGCCCTTTATTTAAAGCATCACTATAAATAACAAACCCATCATTACCTGATGGTAGAGTGAAGATAAGAGCATTGACTAGTATTCTCTTCAGTTTTTTAAAACATTCTTCACAATCTTTTCTCCAATAAAATTTAACCCCTTTACAGGTGATATTCATTAATGGGTTAGCCAACTGGGCATAATTCTGGACGAAATATCAATAATAACCTTATAAACCAATAAAACTGTATACGTCAGTTATACTCATCGGTGCTATCCATTCTTGGATTGCCTTGTTCTTTGAATGATCAATAGAGATTTCATCTTTAGAGACAATATGGCCAAGAAAATAAATCTCTTAAATCCAGAATTCACACTTGCTAAATTTCCCATATAATCAATTTCTTCTAAGAGTCTTCAGAATAATGCGCAAGTGATTTTCATGATCATAGTAGCTTTTGGAGTATACTAAGATATCATCAATAAATACCACTACAAATTCATCAAGATATTCCTTGAAAACTCTATTCATTAGATCCATAAAGATAGAGGCTACATTAGCCAATCCAAAAGGCATTACTGTAAACTCGTAATGCCCGTACCTAGTTTGAAATGTTATTTTCAGAATTTCTTCCTTATTCAGACAAAATTGATGATATCCCGATCGAATTTCAATCTTTGATAAATATTTAGCTCCATGAATTTAGTCGAATAAATCATCAATGCGAGGTAGTGGTACTTGTTATTTATTGTTATAGCATTGATTTCCCTATTGTCAATGCACAACCTCATAGAACCGTCTTTCTTCTTAACAAATAGAACATGGGCTCCCAATGGAGAAACACTAGGGTGAATAAATCCCTTATTACTCGATTCCTCTAGTTTTTTATTTAGTTCCACTAATTCCATAGTGGCCATTCTATAAGGGGTCTTAGATATGGTCCATGAACCAAGAATTAAATCAATAGAAAAATCAATTTCTCATTCTGGAGGATGTCCAGGTAAAGCTTCTGGAAACACATCAACATATTCTTGCACAATAGGTACGTCCTCTATTTGAACATTCGCTTCCTAACCCGTATTTATTTCATTATATTCCTCCCCAATAATTGAATTTAGTTAAGCTACTAGGGGTGGATCTAGATAATAATTAGGTGGTGACATTTCTGCTCTAAAGATAAGGTACTCCTTATCATTATCGAGAATTTTAACCTCCTTCTTCTTACAGTAAATTTTTGAATCATGGTCCGAAAGCCAATCCATACCAAGGATTATATAAAATTAAATCATGGGTATGAAGATGAGATGAGCATATAAAGAACATTTATATGCCCTAATGGGAACTGATTCAAAAAACTTTGTTACAATGATAATTCCCTTAGGTGTTTTGTCTGACAACTCCCTTGTTAAGTCAAATTGAAAATATATAATTTTCTTAGAAAACTCAAAAGATATGAAACAATGCAATGATCCGGAATCAAATAAAGCATTTTTTTAAACATGAGGAAACCATTAAATTATCTACCACCATGTCTTTGATAACTTCAACCTCAGTAGTAGTGATAACATAAGCTTGGAATTGATCCCTTGGACTTTTCTGAGGTATGTTTTCTTTGGAACTTAGGAAATTAATTTTCATAATTACCCCTTTCTCAACAATTGTATCATTCCACCTTGACAACCTCTTTCTTCCCCTTGCAATCACGATCTTGGTGTCCTTTTTTACCACACTTATAATAGACTCACATTCCCTTCAGGAAAGTACCGAGGTGTTTCTTCCCACATTTATTAAAGGATGGATATTCAACTTTTCCCTTCTTCACCTTATTTATCTTTCCAGAGTGTTCAGTATATCTCTTCTTCTCTTTATTTTCTTTAAAGTAGAAATAATTAGAGAATTCCTTTTCTGCCTTGATAGAATATGAGATAATATATTCATATGATAAGAAGTATTTCAAGACTAATGCTCACTAGAAAAATGGTTTTAACCCATAAAATAATCGATCAATCTTACTCCTTGGGTTATGTATATAATCTACTGCATGTATTTATATCCTTGTAAAGTTAGCCTCATACTTTGTGACATTCTCATCCTATTTTTTCCTCAGACTCAGAAATTGTCTTTCTATATCCGCTCCATGGTCACAAGGAAAGTATTTTTCTTTTTAAAATCTCTTTAAACTCCCTCCATTATATATTTTATACTTCATCTTCTTACTTTGTGTTTTGAATCAATGGACACCATTGATCTGCATCTCCCGTGAGGTGATAAAATTCCATGATAACTTTTTCCCTTTCCCTACTCCCCAAAGAATGAAATATTTTATCTAAAGAATTTATCCATTTCTCATCTACTAATGTATTTGTACTCCCATTGAATGTTGGTGGTTTTTGCTTCATGAAGTGGTCTAATATTGATCCTCCATGTTTTGGATCAGGGTGTTCCATACAGGTAAGGTTATTATTCATAACCTGAGTGAGTTCTCTCAGTATGGTGATAAGCTGACTAGAACCAATTTCATCACCAGCTCCACTATAATTATCTTGTGTAGGAGGGAAATCCCTACATGGATTACATGCATTGATACAGTTTTCATTCCTTCGACTAGGTTCCATTTCTAAACAATTTCATACACTGGATAAGTTTATGAATCACAATATATAGTTCCAAACTTTTAAAACACTTAACATAAATTGAACAGTTTATGGATATAATCCATAATCCTAAAAATGTTTTACTTGAGGAAGTATATACTCATAAACCCTTCATAATGGTTTGTTAAGAAAATGATAATTATCTTATGTATATCCCCCATGAGTGTCATAACCAAGAGTGAAGCAAGGCCCATTTTCGTGCATCGGTTCCCGTTCGAGTCTAGCTCAAAGTGGTGTTTTCAGGTTTTACCCCTTGGTACATTTGTGCTAGAGCTGCCTCTACCTGCTCATATATAGATAGGGATTTATTTCTTGGAAAAATCACAAAATCTCTACAATACCAAAATTCTAGGAAGTTCTTCTATACTAATTTTCAATGTCTATCTTAGGGTAATGTTATCTAATCAGAGTTTTTCTAAATCTAGCTTCGAAGGTTTTTACTAAACTTCCTTTGATACCAACTATAACACTTCGACCCTAGTTACCCAGAGTCGGTTCATTATTACATAACATTGGAATGATCATAAAAGATCAAGTCTTGAAAGGCGGATTAGTTAAGTAGCCTTGGAAATACTAGATACATTCATATGTTTTACATTACATTATAAAATGAAAAACTACAACAACATAGTCTTCACATGCCACACTTATATCCCTTAGACTATCCCTATAGGCCAGTCATAATATAATTATTCACATCCTGGGAAAAATAAAACATATAAAGGGATGATCTCAAATTCTCAGTAAGGATAACAATGTAGTGAAAACTTTCATAAATAAGCATAAATATTTAAGGCAATTTATAAGACTAAAAAAAGTCTTTTAAACTTGAAATTCAGAATAATATGGAAAAGATAAAATCAAATAATTTTATTTACTTATTAACATGGATATTCTACAAGTCGAATAATCACATGCAATATCAATATCCACTTTCATAATGATGGAATACATAATGCCAGAATTCATAACCACATAGTCAAGGCCTTATTCCAAGACTACAAATAATATTTTGTAAATGACTTTTGTCAAGACACTAGTTTGTATCATGATAACTACTGATGCATTGAGAAGCTATAGAGGGATCCACCCGCCACTTACTAAGTCCAATTCATTCCTCATATGAAAGGGTTTAAACATAACATAAATATTCGTATAAATACTAGCATTCGAAATGTCAACACTTTTTCCAAAAACCATGAATGGTGTAAAAATAACACATCCACATACAAAAATATCACACAACCTTAAATACAATATGAAAGTTTTGTATCATAACAAATCAACTTAAAAGAAGCTTAAAATCCATCAAAGGATGTTGACATGGATGAAATCAAATTTTTTTTAGAGAAATATCTCTTTCTATTTTGAAATCATTTAAAAGTCATATAATTATAATGGAAAACATTTATTTTGAAAATATTCTTATAATCTAGTAAGGTATGATTCTAAGATGTTAAAATGACAGAAAATAGCCGCACCCTCCATATAATTTCAAAAACATTCTTACCTTAATTTTATTGAAAAGTTCATAAAGTATCTTGTTTGGAAAAAGACAGAAAGATTCCTTTCAAACCATTTTATAAAAAGTAAAACAAGGGTATAAATGAATTTAACCCATAGTCTAGTAAATAGTATTTTTTTGGAATACATTTTTAAGAAACATGTATGTGGATGATAAAGAGGTCTTAGTAGATACTTACGTAAAAACAACCTCAGATAATAAAGAGATTGTGAAATTAACCCTTACCTTGTACATTTCCCTGGTCGAGGGTATGTTAACCACCCGTGTAATGGTGAAATCCTAGTTATTAAATTATACAAGAACCATATACACTAATATGATATCATATATGATCTTATAATATTTATTTGTTAATGATATTTCAGTAGTATCATCGTTTCAGGTGTTAACTGATTCGTTTTCCTTTATTTGCTTTGTTATGTAAGTAATGTTTGTTATGGGTAGGATGTATCTTATTAATATTCATAATGATATTATTTCTTTAATCATTATTTTTTATCATAAAATGGAAATTATTCTTGAATGTATACTATAGGGAATGAATCTTGTCGCGTTCGTGGAGACGGTAATCCGTACGTACGCACGAGCGACAATATCATTGTTCTGATAATAAAATCATATATAATTGGATGGTATATCATATATAAAGAATCATTATCATGTTATATTTATTATTTACGTCATTTATACTCATTATTATACCCATCTAAATGTATTTTAAGGTGTGAATTTGAGGATATTTGTTCAGGGGTTGGCTGAGCCAAATGGATTTGAAGGTCTGGATTTGAGAGAAGGGGATGCAACCTTTTATAAGAGAGGCGATGGTCACTTTAGGAAAAGCTTGAAATATTATTTTATAATAAAAATATTTTAGGTTTATAATGAATCCAAAATGATTTATTTAATGTCTACGGTGGGTATGGGTCTAAAACCCCTCAACAAATAGGTTTTAGATTGGTTTAGGTCATCATATTAACCTTATCTTTTAGATTTAACTCAGTTAAATAGTTTGACATTTACCATGTCTCTTTGTATTTTTATATAATATGGTTAATAAACTTACTATAAACTTCAAAGATAACCCCAAGTGGTCCATTAATGACATATATAATTTTATTTATGCTTTTTTGGCAGAACAATATATTTTAAGGAATAGAATACCAATTAATAATATAATATGTTTTTTAAAAACTCTTTTATGTCAATTTGGAAACCATTTGGTTTTTTTTGTTAAATTCATAAATGAATTATTACTTAAAAAAAATTCATTTAATCAATCTTAACATGTCATATTAATCTAGAAAATAAGTGGAATTCATTAAAAGTCTCAAATTAGATTATTTGGATATTTATAATATCAATTATTTTAATCTTTAATTAATAAGGTAATTAATGCGTCATCATTGTGTCGTAAATAAATTTAATTATTTAATGTGTAAAAATTATAAATAAAATACCATTATATAGGAAATATTTTTATATTTATAATGAATATTTATAGTGGAATTTATCTTTATATAACCCTTTATTAAAAATGGTTTAGTTATTAAATGATGATTTTAACTCTTTTAACTCTTTTTTCAATAAAATAATAATAAATTTACTAATATAATCCAGGTGGACCTAAAGGATCATATTTTATTTCTAAGGTTATTTTTGGTCAAATTATACTTATATAATATAATTAGGACATGTGTTAGGGTAATTATGATACCATTTTTAACCTTAATTACCCTATTTACTTTTAACAGTGGTAAATAAAAGTAAAAAGTTACTATTCAAATAAAATTATTTCCATCTTATTGAACCACATTTTACTTACTGATATTAACCATATCTTGGATTTTTGAAATTCAACCCACAGAAGTGGTAAAATTAAGTTTTATGCAAATTTGAAAATTCTCTTAGGAGGTGGGTAAAAGACGGTAAAAAGTTCAATAAAATTTTTATATATCTAAACTCATTAAAAAATGACTCCAATGAATCAGATTGAACTTAAATAGGTATTATGTATCTATTTTGACCTAAAATAAATTTAAATAAAATAAATAATTATTTAAATAAAAATTAGGTTTTAAACAATAACTTAGTGTTTTTCACTATTCACCAAAAATTGAAAGTTTTCAGAAAAATACCAAAAATTCAACCTATGCTAATTTCGATATTCCGAATCCAAAAATGAATTCCATTTTAAAAGATAAAATTTATAAAATTTCAAAAAGTGGGTATTACTATTCATAACGGCTAGTTTGATTGGTTATGGTGTATTTGAACTCGAAGTTGCTTATAACACAAGATATTGTATTATTTAAAGGAAAACATACCATGGAAGCTTGGGGTGTTACAATTTATGATTTATGTTTAGTTATTTTGGGGTTTTATATTGGGTATTGTTATACTCACTCCTATATAGGATCTACATGTACATGTAATGTCTTATACAGATGACATGCCTTTCGATAGATTCCAAGGAGGTCTAAGAGTTGATAAATCATAGTTGATCTAGACAGACCATGGTTGTTGTTGAATTTGATTGGTTACCTTATTTTTATCAGGTTATACTATTTTATAGTTTTGGTGGTCTTAAATTTTTTTCCTTTATACTTTCTCATATTTTTTCATACTTTTATTGTGGGATATAGATGTATTCATTCTTTTTTTCATCAGTTGTACTTTATATTTTTTCATGGTTTCGGTTGTTAGAGATGTGTGTGTACGTACATGTACATTGGGGTAATTCCTCCCATGTGTGTAGTAGGCCTACTCAATGCTAGTCACCAGCCCTGAGCCTATTTGAGGTTGTCTTGGGGGGTCATGCTGAGCTTATCACCGGCATGGTGGGCCCCGGTGGGTCGGGTCGTGATAATATATTAAATATTTTATGTTAATAAATAAAATTCTAAAATGAATATTAAAAAATGAATAAATTACAAAAGTATTATGTATGTGTGTGTATCTCTATATAAAATTGCATTAATTACGTATATGTGTGTCTGAAATTAATGTGTATATATACAACACAAGTTTTATATATGTTACATTAAAAAAAATGGCATTCATATAATATGTGAATTAAATTATCATTACTCAATACTAATTACTCAATATTTTTAATTAATATTAATTTTTAATTATAAACCATTTTCACTAAATACACAACTAATTAAATGAAAATACATATTTTTCATTATATAAATCATATTAAAGGAAATTTTATATAATGATATATATATATATATATATTAATATGATCATATTTATATATTAAAATATTAAATATATTATATTTAAAATGAATAAATTATATAAATAATTAACAAATAAATATTAAAAGTGAATAAATAATAAAAAAATTAAAAAATACTTAACATTATTAATGAATAAATAATATTAAATGAATGAATGTTAAAAACGAGTGAAACTTTATGAAAAACTATATATATTGAAATTTTTAAAAAAAAAAAATAATTGTCATTAATTATATATCTCTAAAAAAATTAAAAATGATTATATGTTAAAATGAAAATGAATAAATATACAAATTAGGTAATTTACAACCTTATTAAAAAATTTAAATTTTATTAAATAAATATGAATAAACAAATATTAAAAATGAATAAAATTAAAAATATACTAAAAAAATGTTTATGAAATGAATAATAATAAAAATGAATAAATGAGTATATATATATATATATATATATTAAAATGTGAAAAATAGTATATATGAAATAAAAATATAAAAAATGAATAAAATTTAGTAATTAAAAACATAATATATATATATATTAAATATTAAATATTAATAAATAAAAATATAAAATAATAGTACTAGAAATCTATTATTTTTGTATGTATGTTTCAATAAAATTTTATTAATTATGTACATTTGAAATTACTGTATGAATAATTATGTGTAAATACATATTTAGTAAATATTTTTAATTAATAATTAAATATAAATTATTTTATATATATATCAAATTGAATAAAAAATTGACATTGATATAAAAAAATATTTTTAAATTTCTATTAATATTAATTAGTCAATATTTTTAATTAATTTTAATAGTTAATTTACTTATCACCCATTTTTAACTAAATATATGGCACATCAAGTGTAAATACATATTTTGTTTTATATAAATCATATTTAAATAAATTATATATATATATATATATCAATATTAATATATTTTGATATTAAATATTATTTTTAATAATATATAATATTTTCTAAGAAGATCATCTTTTATCAGTGATAAAACTAAGATTGGTAAAGTCCACTATTATCAATGTAAGATAAAAGAACTGATAAATATAACATTTATTAGTGCTAATAAAAAGTGATGATAAAAGTGGAACTTTTGTTCATTCTTTTTAGTATTGATAAATATTTCCTCTGTCAACACTTCTATTTAGCGCTAATAAAACCACCACCTTATCAACTATTTTTGTTAGCATTGATAAAGGGAACCAACTGTTATTTTCAATTCTATAGTATTGTCCAGTAAAATATCTCATCCTCAAATACTTGCATGGTACAAAACATGAGTCTTAATCATTACATAATTATACACATTGCTATTCTTCATTAAATATCATTAGAGTATATCATTCCTAAGCTTACTAAAAGTAATAAAATCTGAATAACTATTTGTATATAATATAATTCTTTACATAAAAATATTGAAGGGACCACATAAAAAATTTCTTCCAATTATAAACATGTTAATCCAACGACTTAGACCCTAAGGTTATTCAGATCTTGCGCATGTTCAAATAGTAGGGGAAATGGAAGTAAAATCGCTAAATTGGTGATACAACTAGAACCATGTTCCCATAATGACTAGATTTTTGGACCACAAGGGAATTTAAGGAGGGATAACCTGAGAGGGGGTGGGGAGGGTGAATAAGGGTATAAAAGAGACCTAATACTCAAAATCTCACCACCTTAAATGATCTTGATATCATTTTTAATAGGGTCACTCTTATGTTCTTCTTTTGACAATGATCTGATTTGTGATACCCTCTAAGTCACTAGTACATGTTTATTTTTCATTTTTATTTAAATATTTTATTATTAGTGTATTTGGGTGTTATAAGTTTGGATTACAGAAATTTTGGGAAGCAACCTTGGGTGTACAGTCACCGCCTACCGTGCACCCAAATCATGTGGAAAGGGAGGGTCTTTCCAGTGGCATCTGTATAGTTGGTAATAAGTTTGTCAAACTATGTGGTTAAACCATGAAACTCTACCCTGGGTTACTAGTTCTAACCACATGGTTAGTGCATAATTTTACAATACGTACAACCAAACCATACATCCAACCAGATGTTATTAAAAATATGATTTTAAAAAAATAAAACTATCATTTTTAACCAAATTTCCGTTTTTTTACTTACCATTCATTTGATATAGGTCTCTATCCATGGATATATCCTTCCCATTTCTCCCCTAGTGGTTTCCCTTTGATTCAAATGATAATATTCAAGGTAATACATGATTTCTCTTGGATTCCTTCTCTTTTATCCAGTAACTCATTCTCCTTCCATTTCCTTCTAGTGTTCTAGAACAATCTAGCCACAAGATCTGAACCGAGGAACATGGTTGGTTTGTTAAATTTTTTTATTGGGTGTATAGGATTTTTTGGGATCCCATCTCTTCAATTCTTGTGGTTTCAAGAGAATGAGTTGTGTTTTCTTTGGATTTGAGGTACATGTCTCTATATAATGGTCACTTCCTTTGGAATACCTTGGGTTCTTAAGTTTCACTTTGGTTTTGTTATTAAATTATATATTATTGAAATTGTTTCTTAAGTACTTCTACTTGTTTATTTAACTAATTATTTTATTATGTAGAGTAAAGTGGTTATCTCTTTAATTTTTATTGAAAATACTAATTTTCACCTACAAAGTGTTTGATTAAATCTTTAAAAGAGGGTTTTAATTCTAAATGGGTTTTCAAAAGTTGTTTTAAAAAGTTAATTGGGTGGGTTCCGAATTTATCAAAAAATAGTAAAGTGGGGATTATTGATTTTGTGATTAAATGAATGATTTTTTTTAAGTTTCCTATATATTATGTCACATTGAATATGGATGGGTTCCTCCATAGTTCAGATTTTACACTAGATAAGGAACATGGCTCGAGTATATTAAGAGTGAAAGGGATAGATAATTGAGATTTAGAGACCTTCAGGGATCAAAAAATTACCAGGTTCATATATGTTATGTAGTGATCAAGATAATGTACTAATTACCTTTAGGCCTAAGGTTATATCCCTATGTGATAGATTGCATGATTGTTTTTCTATGATATACTCTATATCCCTTCTTCCTTTATTTGGATGGAATGATTTTTATTATGTTTTATTCCATCTATCTAAAGACCTAGGTGTTTTACCAATTGATACTTATATCTATTTTGGTTTTTCAAAGTCTTGGAACCCCCTAAGGGTAAAATTGAGAATTTATCCTAAAATATTATCAATTTTTTTGATGTTTACATTGATCTCTAGGATTAGTGTTTACCCCATAGGTAAAGATTTAGTTAATTCTCAAGAATTTTGATTTTATAGGTTATTTTATATTTATTACAAAATGATTATCTTGTGATCTTGGTGGTTGATTAGAGCTTCATATTAGAGCATTTATTGACTGATAGAGAAGTGGATGGGAAAAGGTGGGCCCTGATGATTAGTTGTACATGAAGGATGTATCCTAGAGTGGATAGCATGCAATAGTTAAGGACCCCAGGTAAGAGAAAAAGTAATGACTAACCATGGACATGAATTTAGGACTATAAGAATGAGTGATAGATGTATAAGACAAGGAAAATGGACTCGTTCAACATGGGATATTGGGATTATGCCTGTAACACTCTGAGATTTTTATAATATAGATTATTTTAATTTATTTTATGAATTATGTTTTACTCTACACTAAGACAATATTGTGATACACGCAATACCGTATTAGCTTTCAGTATACACAACACTATTCTTGGATTTTCTTATACAAAATTTCAAGTTATTTTAATAGAATTCATTTCACGCAAGGCCAAATTTAATCAAACAACTAAATATTATTATGTTGCATTATAACCTAACCATTATAATGGTGGGTATGAAAAGTATTAAATTAATTATAAAAATATTATTTAAAAATGTTTATATAATTAATTATTTGGTGATCAATTAATTATAAATTAAAATAAAATCCCTTTTTAAATAAAAGGAAATGGTTTTATGAAAAACAAATTAAATGCAAATACGTGAGTTTAAAAAATAATAAAATCACTTTTTAGGGATTTTATTAATGAAATATAAATTTAATATATTCAATATAATGTTTAAAATTCATCTTATATGTTTTCTAGACATTATATAAGAAAAAATGAAATTTTTCAGATAAATAAAGTATTTTTCAAAAAATGTAGTTTTGTCACCTTTTGACGGCGTACCCATTTTAAATATTGTTTTTGAAACTTTTTATATTCTATTAGATAAAATAAATTTATTCTCTGAAACAAGAATACCAAAATTTACTTTGGTTGAATTTTTAGTACTTTCTAAAAAGCTTCACGTTCTGATGAATAGTAAAAAAATAATGCATTTTAATTGAAAACAAATTTTTAGTCAAATTTATTTATAGTGTTAAATTATATATATGAAAGGTTTTAAAGTATAAATAGATTATATTTTTATCATTTAATGTAATTTAGGTCATTGGAATTATTTTTAAATCGATTTATATGTAAATACATTTCAATCATTTGTGTGTTTTAACTTTAAAAACCCATTTTCTCATTCTGACAATGAGATTAATTTTAAATTAATTAGTGAAACTTTTATGTCTTAAATTTTGAAAAATTGATTCCATATTTTAAATAGGTGGTTTCAAATTATGTAAATAAATTTCTTTTATACTTGGGAATTATGAATAGGAATTTCATTAATTTTTATTAATATGGTAAGAAGGTAAATTGAGTAATTAATAGTAACACATAATATTATAAAATTACCCCAATACATATCCAAATATAATTGTATGAGTGTGTTTCGACCTAAAACATTCTTGGGTAAAAATGGTATCCTTTGGAAGCCACTTGGATGAGATTAAAACTTTTAATATATTTTTTTTAAAGACAAGTTAAAGATGTCTTACTCAAATATTTATAACTATATTATATTTAATATAAGGTTATAAATATGATAAATTCATATATAAATAATCTTTTTAAAGTATTTTTAATCGTTATATTTTTTTAGTTTTTAGGAAATAAATAATTACCTTAAAGGCCTATAAAATAATGATGCAGAAATTATTTAATTGATGTAAAATTAATAAAACAATTTTAATTAAAATGATAATAACCATTAAAATAGAAAAAATAACCAAATATTACTGGTTGAGTATATATCGACCTTAATCATCCAATGGTTGAATTATTGACTATTTGGGGCCACATGGAAATGATTATTATGATTATAATATTTTATCTAACGTAATGTTAAAGTTTTCAAATTTCCGTTATAATAAATTTAACATTTTTATGTAAGATTTTCTAGAATATATATTCAACTATAAGTATTATTATAAAATATAGAGAGTTTATATTCTTTATAGTAATTTATTTTTATTTTTTATTCAACAAATAAGTATATTAAATAATAACACAATATTGTTATAGTACTTATTTTATTAATGGAAATATCAAATACATGTTATTAAAAATATTAAAATAAATATAATTTTAGATAATTAATATATCCAAATAATTTTCTAGATGAAATTTATCCCTTAGGGATATAATTATTTTAGAGTTTTGCATCTTATCTTGATATTTTTAAAAATATAAAAAATGAATAGTGTCAAAATTGAAATTGTTGACATTTTTTCAGAATAATGTTTTATTAAATTATTTAAAAATCATATATTTTAAAGTATAAAATAACTTTTATTTAATATAAAATATTTTAAAATTTTCATTTATTTTCTAATTGACAAAAAATAAGTAAAAATTGTACTCTTTTAATGATTAAACATTTTTCACCTTATGTAAAATTAAAATATATTAACTAAGGGTTAATAAAAATGATAAGGTTAAAATTGATAGAAACTAATGTCAAAAATTTATTATTTTACGATATTAAAACCTTATATCACATTATATTCTAAAATATTACATTTTAGAGGTTTTTTATGGGTTTGATTTTATTATAAATTAATATTTTTTGGAGATTCCAAAAGTGCCCCTCATCTCAATTATAAAATAGAACCTCCTCCCTTATTTATTAAATTCAATTTGAGCCTCATATATTGTACATAACCTACCAATTTACATTCAAAATATCCCTTTCTAATTTCTAAAGGTTTTGGTCTTCTCAAAAGACCAACTCTAGTATTCCTAAGATGAGATCTAGAGGGAGCTCGTCGAAGAAGAGGTAATCTCCTTTACCAACTCACTCTAGATAATTTATTATTATAATTCATATTACTATGTTGTTTCAATTATAAAATAATAACTCCAATATCAAATATATTCTGATATTTTATTATTATTATGGAACAACCATATTCCACCTTCCACTCATCCTATGAAAAAGGAAATCACCACGCGTGTGTACATATGACCTACTATCTCCATGCCGCGGTGTAATATGTTTTTAAACAATTTATTTTGATGGGTATAATGATGGAAATAATATACATATTTAGGTATTAAAATATTATATTTATTCTAGAATAATATATATACCATCCACTTCCATACCATTTCATAATTAAAGGAATGATATCATCGCTTGTGCGTACGTACGACATAACGTCTCCACGATGCAATACGATTCATTCTCCATGATATAATTTAAATCATGATTATATAAACATATATAATGAATAAATATGATATATATTACACTATTATCATTATAGAAATTATATTGTGTAAACCCATGAAGAATAACTGAGATTTATATGACAAAACATCTAAAAAATAATGTTCGAAAGAAGTGCAATAATGAATTATTATTAAATAGGAAATAATATAATTACATATGATATAATTAATATAAATATGGTTCTAGATCATGTTCATAACACTCTTTAATATATTTTACAGGATATTCTGATACATATGAAGGAACCCATACATAAGTTAAGGGATATTTTCACAATCTCATTATTATTTGGGATTTTTTATGTAAGTATTTACTAGGGTATATTTATCATCCATGTTCATATTTCTTAAAATTGCTTTCCAGAATATTTTTACTATTATTCTATAATTCTTTAATTTCACTTTTACCCAGGCATAAAGTTTTACTAAATGTTTTTGAAGGTAATCTTTTCTTTCCAAATGAGATAAATTTTGACATTTCCAGTAAAAGTATGAGAATAATGTTTTTAACTTATAAAACAAGATCCGATTTTTACACTTTAATAACACCTTATTTCTATGAAGATTCCCTTACAATATTTCAAGGTTATTTTCCAAGAAATTATTTTCTTTTAAAATTTTACTATATTTTATGAAAATAAAATGTTTTCAAAGAAGAAAAGATATTTTCCTCAATAATTAATTCCAAGTGTTCCATCAAAATTATTTTCCATATAAGATGGAATTCTTTAAAAGGTATATGTTTCAAGTATAGTATTCTTAATATTCCAATAGTTCTTTATGTTTATGATTGAATCATGTTTATAAAATCCAATCATTTTCCATGGATTATTTTATGATGGAATGATGTCTAAGAAACCCTTTTTATTCCGTGGGTTATGTTCTTATGGAACAAATATGTATGGTTTTCATTATGTGATGGGTGGGACCTATATCTCCCTCCAAATAATTGGTAAATGATTTATATTTCACGAGATAGAAAAATATATAATGGGAAATGATTCAGGTTCATTAATACAGGGCTGGAAGAATAATTAAACCCGGATTAGTAATATAGGGCTGGAGAAAGGAGTGAACTCAGTTTAGTAAAGGACTTTTTACACTAAGATGGTCCTGGAAATAATCCTTAGATAATATGGAAATTATTTTCTATGCTCATGTTTCTTCCATAATTCTTTGTTTTATGCCAATGATAGTTTTTCATGGCTCATGTTCCTTTATGATTTATGCCTTACAAACCACCAAGATTTGTTTTATGACTCAATATTTTGATATATGTTATACATGGTATGATTTTAAAAAGTTATGCTAATGTTTTTACATTCTTATATTCATGTTTTGTTTGATATTTTTCTTTTTTACCCTTAATGACCATCTAAGCTCACCCTTTTAATATTTTTTCTTTTCCACAAGATATAAATAATGGTTATATATAGGAAAACTAAAGGGGATAATATTTATGGGAGATGTTAAAGATATTTCCCCAAATTAGAGGTATGCTTCCCCAGTTTCCAAAGTCACTAAAAAAATATGGTCTTTGGGAATCTATTTTTGTAATGCGTTAATTATTCTAATAAAATATTGTAATGTCAATGTTTGTCAAGCATGAGTCGTTAGAGTTGGAATCAAATTGATGGTTTAGTTATCCTTAGGAAATAAGGATGCATAAAATTTAGAGAGATCCTTAGAGAAATTTATAAGGATATGTCTAGGGATGTCCCTAAAGATAAGTCAAAGTATAGGTTACAAACCTTGAATTTTGGTAATGATCTTAGTTCAAATAGGATTTTAAATTAATTCCCCTTGATGTTGTTTTCCTAGGAAGTTTTTTCCTCTCACACTATTCAGTTTTATTTTTAAACAAAGGGTATAATCTTAAGAAATAGTGTTAATGATTAATATAGTGGGAAATGCAATGATTTTACTCTCAAAATACCAAATGTTATGGGATCTAGAATAAAAAATATTATCACTATACTTAAAAAATATATGTATCATTCTGTAATTCCAAATGATAAGATATAGGAATAACATTTTGTTTATTTATTCATGAGGAAACATCCACCTTATTTCAATTGGTCTTCTGATCCACCTGTTGTTGAACAATGGATTAATACCACTATAATATATTTCATTTCCTTTAGAGTTGAGAACAAGAAAAAATATTTTTTTTATCATTTATAAGGTGAAGTGGACCAGTCATGGACTCTAATCAAGAATATGAGGAAGAGAGATAGAATTAAATCCATGGAATATAATGAGTTCAAGAACATATTTTTCAATAAGTACTTTCCTTATATTCTTCTTATGAAGATGGAAAAGGAGTTCCTTGAGCTTAAGAAAAAAGATGATGAATATGTTTTTACATATGAGGAAAATATTACAAGACTTGCATAGTATGCTTCTAGCACTATCATTTTACCTAAAAATAAGGTTGATCAATACTTCAGTGTCTTAAAACAAAGTTTTCAGATTGATTTATCCATAAGATAATTTAGTAGCTATGAAAAGATTTTATGTTGTTATATCATGGTTGAAATGGAAGTTGGGGTTACATATCAATCTTATGGGTTTTGAAAAGAAATTGATGATAGAGTTCAAGGGAAAATTTCAAAACCATGGTGAAAGGAAGATGAACATTTCCTTATGCTCAAAGAGTGGAAAAAATCATGGTGGAGATTGTCTTAAAGGGACTAGTATATATTTTAAGTGTGAGAAATAATTTCATCGATCATTTTACTATTGAATTAAAGGGACTAAATAGAAATATCCAAATAGTGCAACTGTCAAAAATCAATGTTTCAAGTACAAGTAAAATGGGCATTATGTTAACCAATGCCGAAATACAAGGGTTAATGATGATGATCGATGTGAGAAACCTATTAAGGGAAATGATTAAAGGAAGTCCCATGTGATCACTATTAGTGATGTGGAGTACGACTACGAAGTTGTGGAATGATTATGTGTTTATGTATTGGAATTAAAGAATAATGTCATGGAAGTACATTTACAGTATAATATAATAATGAGACATCTATGTATTGGTTTTTTTGTAGTTTTTCCATAATAAATTAATAGCATATACTGAGTGGTACTGGTGACCATGAAAAGTGATTAAGGTAATAAGTTTATATTTTTGGAAAACAAATTAAGGGAAGGATAATCCTTAATATGATCATAATGTTGGTATAAGGAGATAAAGAGATGTTTGGTAGTATTATTGATCTAGCTACTAATATGAGGAAAAATTGATATATTATATCATGGATTGAGTATGTACTTTTTTTTGGGATTTATGGTATGTGGAAAGAGTTAATTTTTTACATCATGATTGTTTTCACTATGGTTTTATTGGAATTAAGGTTACATGATGAAGGCGCTCACATATTTGGAATGTGACCAACCAGAAATACTTTATGATATATGTAGGATAAATGTTAAGTTGATTTAGTGCACCTCTTTCAAAAATTTTGGATTTTTATTTTTTTGAATGATTGTAATGTTATACATTTATGGAATGTTTATGTTAAAATTTAGTTGAAGTGTGTGAGATCCAAGTATTATCACACCATATGTTTTTTTTCATTTTTGTTAATTGTTTCTAACCTTTTTGTTGTAAAGACCAATGAAATGACTTATAAATCTGTGTATGGATCTCATGATCTGTTAGTATTTCAGGAATTCTAAATTCAACTTCATTTATTAGAATAATATATGAAGTGGAAATTTATCATGGCATGAAAAATGGTGAGATTGTACTGAAATCAAGTAAGTACGTATTCTCATGAAAATTCATTAACATTTGAAAAAGACGGTGATGTAAAAAGGTTGTCCTATTATCACCATTTTGATGATATCTGTGTCCCCATTCATGCTAATTTAGTATATAGTTTTGTGATTGTTGGCATTCACTAGATCACCCACTTTCTCATGATCAGTGATCATTATCAATCTCTATGATTATTTATTCTTTTCCTATATTCCCAAATCTTCACCTATGTCATCCTATGTAGAAACCTAGTTATGAGTTATATTAGGTAACCATTATGTTTCTCACATTATTTTTTAGAAAGGAGTTTTATTATGTGTTTTTGTAATGTGGGTTTCCATGAAATAAACTTTCAATTATTAATCCTTTTATAATCTAGAATAAGGTTTAAGGAAAAATTAATTTTAATGGGCGTAAAATGAAACACCCTGATATTTTTATGAGATAGTTTTTTAATTTCTTTGATGTATTGTGTTTTACGCTACACCAAGATAATATCCCATTACACAAAACACCAAAATAGCTCGTACTGTATACAACACTATGTTTGGATTATAATACACACAATTTTAAGTTCTTTTAATAGAATTCATTTCACTCAAGATTGAGTTTAAGCGAACAACTAAATATTATTATGTTACCTTATAACCTAGCATTTATAAAGGTGAGTATAAATAGTATTAACTATATAATGAAAATATTCTTTTAAAATTGTATATATAATTAATTATTTGGTGAGAAATTAAATATAAATGAAAATAAATCCTTGTTTTTAAAATAAAAGAAAATGTTTTTCTGAAAAACTTATTAAATGAAAATAAGTGAGTTTATAAAATAATAAAATCACTATTGGTAGATTTTATTAATGAAATATTTATTTAATATATTGAATTTAATTTTTAAAATTCATATTATATGTTTTCTATGCATGATATAAGAATAAATTCATTTTTTTGGATAAAAGAAGTATTTTAAAAAAATGCATTTTTGTCTCCTTTTGATGGTGCACCCATTTTAAATATATTTTTTTGAAATTTTTTATATTTTATTAGAAAAACTAAACTTCTTATTTTAAATTTTAGTATCAAATATTAATTTGTTTTAATTTTTGGTATTTTTTTGATAAATTTCACGTTTTGATGAATAGTAAAAAATAATTCATTTTATTAAAAGGTAAATTTTCATCAAATGTAACTATAGTGTTAAATTTATATGGTTTTAAAGTATAAATAGATTATATTTTTACCATTTAATATAATTTAGGTCATTTGGTTTAATTTTACATTGAATTTAGATGTAAAAACATTTCCATATTTTGCATGTTTTAACTTTTAAAACCCATTTAATTATTCTGAAAACTAAATTAATAATAATTTATTAAAATAAATTATGTGTTTTTTATTTTTAAAAAATTATTCCATATTTGGAATCAGTCGGTCCAAATTTTTTAAATATATTTCTTTTATTTTTTAGCATTATGAATAGTAACTTAAGTAATTTTTATTAATACGGTAAAAAGGTAAATCCGGTAATTAAGGGTAAAAAATAATATTATGAAAATATATTAACACTTGTGTTAATATAATTGTATGAGTTTGTTTAGATCTAAATCATACTTGGGTCAAAATGATGTTCTTTGAAAGACACTTTCATGAGATTAAGACATTTAATATATTTTATTTATAGAAAAGTTAAAGATGTCTTACTCAATTTTTTATAACTATATTATTTTTAATATAAGGTTATACAAAAGATAAATTTTTATGTAAATAGTATTTTGAAATCAAAATTGTTTTTATTTATCATGATAATTTATTTTTAATTTTTAAGAAATAAATACTTACCTTAAGGGCTTATGCAATGTTGATGTTGAAATTATTTAAGTAATTGGAAATCAATAAAATAATTTTAATTAAAATGATAATAACCATTAAAAGAAAAAAACTTTGACAAATGTTAATTTTTGAGTATACCTCAACTATAATAATCTAATGTTCTAATTATTGACCATTTAGAGCCACATGAAAATGATTATGACACTTATAATATTTTATCTAAAGTAATGTTAAAGCTCTAACATTCATGTTTTAATAAATATAACTTTTTTAGTATTGTTTTTTACAGAAGACATATTCAACTATAAGTATTCTTGTGAAATATAAAGAATTTATCTTCATCATAGTATTTTATTTTTAGTTTTTGTTAAACAAATTAGTATATTAAATGATTACATAATACTAATGTAGTAATTATTTTGTTGGTGGAAATATAAAATATATGTTATTTAAAATATTAAAATAAATATAATTTTAAATAATTAATATATCCAAATACATTTATATAATAAATTTACACATTATTGATATAATAAAATATTTGTTTGAGGTTATCATCTTATATTGATATTTTTCAAAATTCAAGAAATTAATAGTGTCAAATTGACACAATTGATATTTTGTTAGAATAATGTTTTATTAAATTATCCATAAATCATAAAAAATTTATTAAAATATATATAATACTATTATGTGATATAAAATATTTTAAATTATTCATTTATTGTCAAATTGACTTTAAATAATTAAAAATTATACTCCTTTAATATTAAAACATGGTTTACTTTAGTTACAATTAATATAGATTAACAAAGGGTTAATAAAAATGATAAGGTTTACATTGATATAAAAAATTGTCTAAAATTTATTAGTTAATTATATTACAAAGTTATCTTATCTAATATTATAAAATATGACATTTTAGAGGGTTTTTATGGGTTTTTTATTATAAATTAACATTTTTGGAGATTCTAAAAGTGCCCCTCACCTCAATTATAAAATAGCACCTCCTACCTCATTTATTAAATTAAATTTGAGCCTTAAATTTTGGCTATAAATTAACAATTTACATTCTAAATATACTTATACACATTTAATAGGTTCTATTCCTCTCAAAAGACCAACTCTAGTGTTCCTAAGAGGAGATCTAGAGGGAGGTCATCAAAGAAGAGGTAATCTCCTTTACCAACATTCTCAAGATTATTTCTTATTGTACTTACTATTATTATGTTGTTTCTATTATAAAATAATAAATACAATATCAAATATATTATGATATTTTATTATGATTATGTAACAACTATATTCCACCTTCTACCCATCCTACGAAAAACAAAGTCACCACACATGCGTACGTATGACCTACCGTCTACACACCATGGTGCAACATATTTTTCACCACTTTATTTTTATGGGAATAATGAAAAAAATAATATTTATATATATTTATTATAATATTATATTTATTCTATAATAATATATATACCATACACTTCTATATAATTTCATAATTAAAGGAATGATATCATCGCTCGTGCGTACATACAACCTACCGTCTCCATGATGCATTGTGATTAATTCCACATGTTATCGTTTAAATCATGATTATATAAGTGTATATAATGAATAAATATGATATATATTACATTATTATCATTCTATAAATGATATAAATGAAATCCATGAAAAATAACTGGGATTTATATGACAAAACATGCAGAAAATAACGCCTAAAAGAAGAGTAATATGAATTATTTTTAAATAGGCGATAATATGATAACATATGATATCATAAATATAAATATGATTCAGGATCATGTTTGTAAAAAATTATAATCAATTATATAATTTTTGTTGATATATATGAAGGAACCCATACCTAAGGTAAGGGATAATTTCACAATCCCATTATTGTTTGGGATTGTTTATATGTAAGTATTTACTAGGGTATTTTTATCATCCTTGACTATTTTTCTTAAAATTGTTTTCCAGAATATTTTTTATTATTCTAATAAAATTGTTTAAATTAATTTTTACCCATGTGTGAAGTTTTACTAAATGGTTTGAAAGGAATATTTTATCATTTTCCTAATGAGGTAATTTCTGACTTTTGCAGCAAAAGTATGAGAAGAATGTTTTTTAACTTATATAACATGAATATTTTTTATGCTTTCATAATTACATATTTATATGAAGATTCACTTAAAATATTTCAGGGTTATTTTCCAAGAAATTATTTTCTTTTAAAATTTCATCTTATTTTAATAAAAGAAAAAAAATTTAAGAAGAAAGGTTATTTTACTTGAGAATTAATTCCAAGTGTTCTATTAAAATTAATTTCTTTCTAAGATGAAATTATTTAATAGGGATAAGTTTCAAGTATACTATCCCTAATATTCCTATGGTTTATTATGTTTATGATGGAATTATATTTTTGAATTCTAATCATTTTCCATGGATTATTTTATGATGGAATAATGTTAAGAAACCATATTTATTCCATGGGTTTTGTTCTTGTGGCATGAATATGTATAGTTTTCTTTATGTGATGGGTGGGACCTATATCTCCCTAAAATTAATTGGGTAATTATTTATATCTCATGAGATATATAGGGCTGGAATGAGAATTTTTTTTAATTATTTAATAAAGGGTTGGAACTGTAAGTAAACCCAGTTCTGTAATACAGGGTTGGAATGAGTATTGAACTTAGTCCAGTTAATTATTTGTCCACTATGATGGTATTGTAAATAAGCCTTAGAAAATATAGAAATTATTTTCTATACTTATTTGTTTTCCGTAATTCCAGGTTTTATTCCATTTCTATTTTCTCATGGATCATGTTCCTTTATGATTTATGCATTATGATCTGCTAAGATTTATTTCATGACTCAATATTTTGATATATGTTACACATGGTATGATTTTTAAAATTTATGTTCATGTTTTTATGTTCTTATGTTCATGTTTTGTTTGATATTTTTTTATTTACCCTTATTGAGCATATGTGCTCATACTTTTCATATTTTTTATTTTCCCCAAGATAAAAAGAAAGGTTTTAGGTTGGAAAACAAAAAAAGGAGATATTTATATGAGATGTTTAATATTTTTCACCAAATTAGAAGAATGTGTTCCATGTTTCCAAAGGAACTAAACTCATACAATATTTGGGACTCTATTTGTGTGATGTATTAAGTATTCCAAAAATGTAACATAATGTCCATTTACGTTAATATTGGGTTGTTATAGGGCCATTGGGTATTGTAATAACATTGTTCCACTAGGAATATGGGCTATGTAATGGCCTTGTTCCATTGGGATTTTGGGTCATGTAAGGGTTCCCTCTCAACCTAGTTAAAAATAGTATTATCCTTTAATAAAAATAAAAATCTATGGCCTTTAGGACATTAATAGTAGAATGATAATGATGGTGGTGTGCAGACCTTAGTTTTTAATATTTGAAACTTGGGGATATTTATATATTTCATTTCATGATGAATCACTATGTCTATGTAAAAATATGAGAACTGTATAACCTCAATAATGATACAGTAAAACTAATAAATATTTTTGTCATGACAAAAGTATTTTTGATAAAATAATTATATCTCTTTAATGGGTACTTATATGAGGAAATAAAGAATACACATGAGTATTAAATGTGTCTTTAACCACAGGAATAACCTAAGTTATATTCACTTCATGTCTTGTGATAGTTCGCAATCGGGGAAGGAGTTAGATGAATAAATTTAATAAATAGTTAACTTGTTAAATTAATTCCTTGACCTAATATTTATTATATATCAACCTATCTTAATAAAATATCTAGGGTTATCAATACAACCCTAAGAGATTTTAGAGGGACACCACATGATAATTCTCTTGGTGATAATATCATAGAGAATCCATTTTCAATGAACAAATTTTACAGAAGCTACCAACCACATTAACATGAATGTGTTCTTCGTCAATGATGGAACCATGGAAAAAGAAGGGATTTTTATTCGATTCCTTGCTCATTATTTGTGAATATCATATTGAATAATGGATTGGAACCTTCATTCTATATGGGTAATTTCTTTGTATGCCACTATAGATTTTTCCATTATCAGTGCATAAAAAAGAATTATCAGCACTAAAATGCATTGATGTTGAAAGCCCTTTTAAAATTCAGTCTCCTTTATCAGTGCTAAAAAAGAACTAAAAAGGGTGATTTTATCAGTGCTCATTTTATAATACTATAGAAATAACCTTTCACAGTGCTAGAAATGAGATTTTTTCATACTAAAAAACATGCGAAGATCTCTTAAAACCATGTAACCTTTATCAGTGATAGAAAAGCCACAAATAAAGGCCTCCTTTGTCTACACTTTATTTTAGTGTTGGTAAAGGGGGTACTTTATCCATGCTAAAATAAATTACTGATAAAGATAGTAGTATCTATTGTAAAGCTACACCTTCGTAACATCCTTAATATAAAATCACATTAGAAAGAATAAATATATTGCAATATAAATATTATAGAAAATCATACTGGAATAAAAATATTACATTTCACCATAATTTCAATTCAAAATTTACATTAAAAAATTTCATACAAAATATTTACATTGATGTGTATTTACAATTAATCAAAAAATACTACCCAATATAAAAAAACAAAACTCTAATAGAATGATTTTTCCAATGATCAACCTCTGTACAAAAGCATGTTCCTACAATAAAACCAATATCTATTTTAGTAATAATAAATAAATAATAAACAAATTATAATTTAAAAGTTATAAAATTAACATATGATAAATTTTATTGTTAATTACTGAATATAGTAAAGATATTATTAGTTATTTATTATCTTAATTACTTAACTATTTTTTAATAATTATATCATTAATTGCGAATATTTTAATTACATTATTAATTATTATTTATATTATTAATTGTATAATTATTTATAAATTATATTAATTAGTTATTTTTTGCATTAATTATTGATATAATTAATTAAATTAATTATATTATTAGTTGTTACTACTTTCACACCCAAGGTGAATGGGGTACACACCTTCTATCAGGGGTCTCTATTCACTCTTATATTAAAAACATGCACTTTGAGTCATACCATCCACATAATGTTTCATATTGACATGTGATTGATTATTATATGCACAATTTAATTGTGTTTCATTATCTTAAAGATTCAAGATAGTCGGAGCTCACTTTCTCAAATTTGGGTATGCGATGCATGTTTTAGGCTAAAATGACACTTTTATATAAAAACACACACTTTGAGTCACACTGGCTACATCATGTGTCAGATTGATGCCCAGTAGATTCTTACATGTCACAAATTAATTATGGGTCATTGTCCTAATTTATCAAGTTAATACAACTTGTTTACTTGGCTTTGGATACGTGACACGGGTTTTAGTGTAGAATGACACTTTTCATGTAAAAATCCACATTTGGAGTCATAACAACCACATAATGTGTCAGATTGATGTGCATAAAAAATGAATTATAAATCATTTTCCTAAATTATCAAGAAAATTTGAGCTTGTTTGCTCAATTTTTTATATGTGATGCATGTTTTAGAATAAAATGGAACTTTTAATGTGAAAACGCACACTTTGAGTCATAGCAGCCACATCATGTGTTAGATTAATGTGTGGTCAATTTCTACATGAAAAAATGAATAATATATCATTTTAATAAATATTTAATACAATTAAATATTATTTTGTTGATTTGGATATCTGACATATGTTTTAGACTAAAATGACACTTTTATAATTAAAACACGCACTTTGAGTCATACAAGCTACATCGTGTGTTGGATTGATGTATGGTTGATTCTTATATATAGAAAATAAATTATAGATCATTTTACTAAAGTATAAATACAAGATGAGTTAGTTTACATAGTTTTTGCTATGTGATGTGTGTTTCAGAGTAAAATGACACTTTTAATGTGAAAACACACATTTTGAGTCACACTGGGAACATCATAAGTTAGACTGATGTGCATTTAATTCCTATATGCCACAAATAAATTAAGGATTCTTTTCATAAATTATTATGACAATACGAGAACATTTTCTCAATTTTGGTTATGTGATGCATGTTTTAGAGTAAAATGACATTTTTAATGTGAAAACACACACTTTGAGTTATACTGGACATATTGTGTGTCAGATTGAGGTGTGGTTAGTTCTTACATTTCTAAAATAAATTATGGATCATATTCCAAAATATTGAAGATTATTTTAGCTTTATTTCTCTATTTTGGTTTTATGATATGTGTTTTAAACTAAAGTAACATTTTTAATGTGAAAATAAACACTTTGAGTCAAACCAGCTACATTATGTATATGATTGATGTGAAGTTGAATCCTATATATCAAGAATGAATTATGGATCATTTTACAAAATTATAAAGTCAATATGAGGTTATTTTACCAATATTTCATTTTTGATTTAAATTTTAGAGTAAAATGACATTTTTTATTGGGAACACACACTTGGAGGCCTATTGGGAACATTGTGTATCAAATTGATGTGAGTTCAATTCCTATATGTTATGAATGAATTATGAATCATTTTCTTCATGTATCAAGACAATATGAGCTCATTTTATTAATATTGTCTATATGTGGTGTGTTTTAGAGTAGAATTATACCTTTTTAATGTGAAAACACATACTTTGAGTCAAACCGGCCACGTTGTGTTCTGAATTTATTTGAGGATTATTCCTACACAAAAGAAGTGAATTATGAGTCATTTTCCAAAATTTTAAACACAATATGAGCTCCTTTTCTTGGTTTTGTCTATGCAATGCATGTTTTAAACTAAAATGAAACATTTAATGTGAAAACACACACTTTGAGTCTTATTAGCCACATTACATATCTAATTAACATTTGGTAAATTCTTATCAGTCACTAATGAATTATAGATCATTTTACTAAATTATAAATAAAATATGAGCTCTTTTTCTTTGTTTTCACTATATGAATCATATTTTAGAATAAAATGACATTTTTTAGTAAGCATACACTTGGATTCCTACCAATCAAATCATTTTTGATATTTAAGTTTAGTGAATTTCTACATATCAAAAATTAATTATGGATCATTTTCTTAAATTATAAAGATAATCAAATCTCATTTCATCAATTTGGGCTATGTGATGCATGTTTTTGAGTAAAATGAAAATTGTTTAATGTGAAAACATACACATTGAGTTTTACCTACCACATTGTAAGTTAGATTGATGTGTGGTTAATTCCTATGCATCACAAATTAATCATGGATTTTTTTCAAAATTTCAAGGATAATAAAATATTTTTCTTCTTAGTTTTGGCTACATTGTGTGTGTTTTAAACTAAAATGTCACTTTTAATATAAAAAATCACACTTTGTTCCATATTGGACACATCGTGTGTCAAATTGATATGTGGATGATTTTTACACATATTAAATGAATTATGGATCATTTTTCTAAAATCTTAAGAAAATAGAAGATCATTTTCTCAGTTTTTTCTATGTGAATCATATTTTACAGTAATTTGACATTTTTTCATTATGAACACGCACTTAGACTCCTATCAGGAACATCATGTGTTATATTGACAGGTGGTTAATTCCTACACATAATAAATGAATACTAGATTATTTTTAATGTATTAATATAATATGATCTCATTTTATTGATTTGGATATTTGATGTATGTTTTAGAGTAAAAAATTATACTTTTTAAATTTGAAAACCCATGCTTTGATCCATACAAATGAAATTGTATGTATGATTGACCTGTAGTTGATTACTACATATAGAAAATGAGTTATAGATATTCTTCCTAATGTTTTAAGGAAAACTATTATTCTTTTTTTGGGTTTTTATTGTGATGTAAGTTTTAAACTAAAATTAGATGATTAATGTGAAACATGTACTATGGGTCATACTAGAAACATCATGTTTTAAATTGATGCGAAGTCAAATACTAAATTTAGAAAATTAAATATATATAGTTTTACTAAATAATGAAGACAATATGACCCAGTTTACTTATTATTGTCTATGTGATGCATGGTTTTTAATAAAATTACTCTTTTAATGTAAAAAAATCACTTTGAATCATACCGACTAAATCATGCATCAGACTGACATGTGATTAATTTATACATGTCATAAAAGAATTATTGATCATTTTCGTAAATTATCAAGGAAATATGAGCTAATTATATTGGTTTTGGCTATATGACATATGATGTACAGTAGAATGATACCTTTTTAATGTAAAAACATACACTATGAGTCATACCATCCAAATCATTTTTTGGATTGACATGAAGTCAATTCCTCAATGTCACAACTGAATTATGGATCATTTTTATAATTTTTTACAATAATATGAGCTCATTTTCTTGGTTTTTATGACATGATATATGTTTTAAACTAAAATAACACTCTTATACTAATTACACACACTTGACTCATACTGAGCACATCATGTCACAAATTGACGTGTAATCGATTCTTATATTCCAATAATGAATTAAGTAATATTTTCAATTTATTTAAGACAATCCTCTCTTAAATAATTTTTTTTTGTATATGTGACACATGTTTTAGAGTAAAATTATACTTTTAATGTGAAAACACGTACATTAAGTCATAAAAATCACATTGTGTATAAGATTGATGTGTGGTCGATTTCTACATGCCATAAACAAATTATGGATCATTGTACTAAAGTATGAAGTCTATTTTTACAAAAACATAAAAAGATAAATATACACAAAATGAAAATGATAAGTTTAGGAGAATGGAAGTACCTTCCTCAAATAAGGGCCACTAATATCAAAGCACTTTCATGAAGTATTAGAAGCCTATTATTGAAAATATTATTGTTTTGGGTCAAGATTATTTATTTCTAAACAATAAACCCTTTCAAATTTCTGTTCTTGGACACAGGGGAACACCATCGAGAATATAATACTAAAATTAAGAAATAAAAGACACATATCATGCTTAAATTGATGAAAAACACCCTAAGGAACACATCATTGCACTTCTAGGGGTGAACTACATCCCATAAGTTTGTAAGATGTCTTTATATTTTTTTGTAGTAGTATCCATGACTCATTTACCTCTCTACATTATCTCATCTATATCCTTGATGGTACTTCTCTATGATAAACAACTCAAATATTTATTTCTTTGCAGGTTCATCAACAAAAGGTTTTTTAGTTTCCAGAAACTCATCATAACCCTTAGAGGAAGGAAACTAGTGAATATTTGAAAATAAATACAAGGTTAATTGGGTAATAAAAATATATGCTTTAGAATAATTTCAAAATTATAGTAACAATTGTAAGATTAAAAGTAGTCACATGAGATATTATTTTAGTAAATGTATCTAAATCTTTGAATTGATGTTGTACTGTATCCATATAAGAAGAAAGTGGATTTTAATGTTTGAGATATTCTAAAATTATTTCCCATCAATCAGTGGCTTGTTATTGATATAATTTTTCAACTACTCTCAGAGCTTCAATGCATAATAGTCATGGCCATCTACCTCATTAATAATATAAAATAAAGGGTTTGACTAGTGTTTTTACTTGGAGTTTTCCTCAAATAGTTTACCATAATGAGCTACTATAGCTGCGACACCCCTAATTAAAACTTTTATTATTTTTTCATTAGGTGGAGGAACAACATGTAGAGAAGGATCAACAGATATGTAGCATCTATTAAGAGGGGATGGGAATCTATGGTAGGGTTAAAATTCTTTTGGAATGATAATAGGATCAAAGGTAGAAAAATGTTTGGATGGAAATATTAAATAAAATATTATAACTAAAATATAACCAATATATTTCCAATACTACATGAATTTATTTTTGAAAACATAATAACTAAGCATCAAGATACTAATTCTTCACGTCCCAAAAATACATCTAAGACCACAGTCTTTACTAGATCATAAAAATATGGGTAATCACCTAAAATTTGTTTTGATAAATATTTTAATGTATCATATTCTATCCTTTCATCTATAAATAAATCTATTTATTATTTTTAGTACATAATCTGTTGGTACTTCTGGTAGTAAAACAATATGGAAAAAAACATGATTAACAAATGTTTTACATAAAATTGAAATTAATTTTTGAAATACATATTCATGGATTAATTTTTTTGATGGTATATAATACTTTCATTAATTTACAAAATTCAATATAATATATCATAATAATTATTTTGTTTTAATAAATTTTGGAACATTGACCAAAGTAAGTTTGTTTTGAAATATGTTTTGATAGGTAAATATTAAAATATAAACCTCAATATATCTCCATTTGAATAAATACACGGGATTCTTATGTTTAGTAACCAAAATAATACCATTATTTATATGATATTTAAAGATCTCCCTATAATAAATAAACCTCATTAAAAATAAAACAAAACTGTATAATTTGAGGTGTATCTATAAAAGTTGATTACAGTGCATTGAAAATTCACAATGGACATAATTTGTGATTTATTTATTGAAAATAAATGCTTTAGATCCCAAACAAAAAACAATTAGGGCATCCAAATTGAGTGATATGAGAATCCAATGCTTCTTAAAAAACAAAAACAAATAATTATTGAAAAAAATAAAAATATATTTTATATTATTATATTATAGAGATTTACCCTTGCATTATAGGCACTAAGAAGAGTCTGTTGTATATTATTTTCTTTTCAAATTCTATTCTTAGTTCATCTTTTTTTTATTAATTTTTCCCATATTAAAATTATATTTTGGAATAGAAATGATAGTGGGATTAATAATTCTAAATTTTAATTTATAAGGGTTTCTTGTTATATATTAGTAATATATAATCCTATTGAAAATATGAATAATTATCAAATATAATGAATATAGTAAATAATTTTTGGATGAACGAACTATGAAAATGTACCTCATGTATGAATTCACAAATATGACTCCCAACCATTTAAACTTGATAATTTAATATATATTCTCTAGGCTAATAAATTCTATAAATTCATCTCCAAATATTTCTTCCTTATATTCAATGTTGGAAACATTCCTATCTTTGAATGTTATATCTACATGAACATGAAATGGTAATATATGTGGTAGTGGAACTAGTTGGTTGAAGGTACACTAAAAAGGTCATTTTGATTTCTTAGCTAATCCATTGGATTATCTTGATATGACAATCCATTTCCCCTTTGTTTTTTCCATCTATAATACCATTCCTCATTCTATACCTTTTTACATCAACTATTAAATTTTTTTCATTTGGAAAAAATTGTAAAGGACATTCCTCATTTTCACCATGTATATTTATAATATTAAACGACCATGTTATGAAAGATATAATAGCATTATCAATCATCGTGACATTAAGATCATTAATAGGAACAAGCAACTTGGTGGTCAGTCATGAGATGATTTAATACCCACTCTCAATTGATCTTTTGGGAGTTGTTTATTATATAGTATGTATCCTTGGATATTTTAAATCATATCCCTCACAACAAGGTGATGAGTGGGTACTGATAGATATAAATCACATACAATCTAACCCTACATAATTTTAGTAATATAATGTTATCAATAGTTTTTTGATTCACATTTATCATAAAGAGTTATGAAGAAATTGACTACCTAGGGTAAATAAAGAGATTAAGGGGAATGTCTAGCCTTAAAGATAGTGGGGTATTGGGGATCTTCATGCACCGATAATTGTTCTACTATTAGTTTTATTTGAATCTTTATCATATACTAGTCCACCAAAATAGACCAAATAATAATATCATTTAAATCATTTATTTTTTGAATGAATTATTTTCAACATATCATATGTATCTCCTTGTAACTTTGTCTTCTTGAAATATTCATGCGGTGACACTCTAAATCCTACACCTCTAACACAACCATATTGTCCTTGACACTTTAAGGCTACTGAAAATAGTTTTGCTTTAGGCATGATTGATACTTATTCTTGTTTTAAGCCCATATGAAAAACATGTGAACATAAATAGATATTTTAATTTAATAATACTATAAATCATAAAAATTTACAATTATTTTATTCCTACACATTATTCTCATACTTCTTGTGTGTTTCCATCTACTAATTTTCCCACATTATTTACACAACCCTTCCATATCACATGAAATTGGATGAAAGTGGATTCATATTCTTATTTATTAATTTATATATAAACAAAGGAACATATATTTTTTCATATCACATAAAAATTTTCCTATGTATTAAAAATAAATATCATTTTCATTTCAAGTGAAGTGTATCCCATCCTTGATTTATGGTAGGGGTACATTGTTTTTGATGCATGCTACTTACTTTCATAACTCCTTTTCCATTTCATAAATTAAATTTTTTAAATCCAAGTGAATAAAATAAATATTTTCAAATAAAAAATTATTGATTACAATTCCCCTGAAATTATTCTTAATCTTTGCAAGTAATAAAATATTTTTATGATCCCTAGTTTATAATGTTTGTATACCTAGCTAGTGGGTGGGGTTTTACTTTCCCCTCATTATCTCTAAGATTCTACCTTTTTATATGTATCTGGAAGGCTCTATAATATTTTATAACAATCATTAAGAAAATTCTCATATGAAAATCATATAAAATAATGAAATATGTAAAGGATAATGAAAAGTAAATCAATGTTTCATTATATAATATTTTCGTAAAATAGTTAAATTATTTCAAAAACATTACCCTAATATATTCTCAAATGGTTATATTCAATGCATTGAAAACATTGTGACATATATCTATATCAATTGGCACATGCATTCAAGTTGTGACCCTAATGTAACTAATGAAAATCGACTTTTTTGGGTCAAAAGGCCAGTCACATTGATTCCATCAACCCTTAAAATTTATACCTTTTCTTATTTCCTTGATAACTATAGTTAACATGGTTATGTTGCACTACTTTTGTTTTTTTCATCCACATATTGTTGATACCCTAACAATTCCTTAGTTTTGGCATCATTTGTGTGTTCTTCCTCAGGATTCATAACATTGGAATGTGGATAATTCATTATATATATTTGATTAGTTATAAATTTAATTTAGTTTATATAAATGATGTAGAGAACAAATAATATTATAAGAAAATTCATTGTATATTAAAAACACTTTAACCTATTAATTGAACACAATTTTCTTTATAAAAGGTTGAAGGGATTTGGAACCTCTATCATGTATCCAAATATACTCCTTGTGGTCCTCTCTAATGTACAATACACTATCTACATTGGGACCATTATGAAATTATTTTAAGATCCCAATAAAAGTGTCAAACTCAATTAAATATTCACTTGAACCTATTATTGTTTAAGTCTCCAACCGATCAATTGACCAATTCATGCTTTATTTATTTACAACATAAAATACCTATACTATTTGTGATTCCATTTTTAATGGTTCATCATTATACCCTTCCACATTTAAATTCACCTTCATGAAGCATAATTCATCATCTTAAAAATTACACGTATTTTTAACCCAGTTACAATGCAAAATTTGAACTTGAAATGTTGTGTAATATAACTTGTATATTCTTTTGATGATAATGAAGTATGACATATTCATATAAATTGGATTTCTATCTTTGGAACCAGATATGTGCATTGCTTACATGATAAGTGTAACTCCACAGTTTTTCATCATACTAATCTCATCTTGTTCATTCATATAGAACATATAACCGTTAATTAGATAACCATTCTTAATGTCCCAAACCGAGTTTCACATGTTAGTACCTCAAGTTAGTTAATTATGTGACCTTAGGTATACCTCACTATACGCCAGAGGCTACCGAATAGTAGTAGGGGTTTGATATGAAACATGGGGAGACTATTCCCACTTTTTCAAAGAAGTACAAAAATGAAAATCAATAAAAAATATCCAAGGGATAATAATTACTAATAAAGAAAATTCTATAAACAATAAATACAAAAATCACATGATAATACCAAAACATGGAAAATAATTGTCAACCAAAGTAGTAAATTTTTCATGCCATATAGGTGTCAAGTGTCTAAATAAAAACCAAAAATTAAGATACACTGACATCTTCCAAATGGGCGTCGACATATTTTTTGGTTCCCTCATCCATGGTTCATCCAAAATCCAAAGTTTTACATCTAATATAGGGCTCTTTCCCTTATCATATCCTGTAAACATGAATCTGATTCCGGTAGTGATCAGGTTTTCCAAGTAGGTTGTGAGTATAACTCAGTAGGGCTCTACCAATGGTGTCTAATGAAATATCTAGTCTATAACAGTGTATGTATTTTTATAAATAATTAAATAACCAAAAGGTAAAAATAAATAGGTTTCAAATTTAATCATTCTTTAACCAACAACACCGTACCTACTTCGACCCATTCTAGAGTCTAAAACCTAAATCATAGGATTATTAGAATTCATTATATCATGTTATTTCATTATCCATTTAGTTATAAATTTATTTATTTTATCTTGGAAAATAAATATAACTAGCAATATATTGGGGGACTAGAGAATTATTCTGGAACCCTGTAGTTATTTAGAGAATCCATCCATATCCCACATCCCAATGGTATTTGGAGAATTAGTCCATGTACCACACTTTATTGTTCACATGCATGAATTGGCAGCATAGAGCATCAATCCAACACCCCATAGTTATTTGAAGAATTATCCTCTAACCCACACCCCATTTATCAGTCTATCATAGATATAAAAAAACACATTCATATCACGGTTCAATATCATTAACATTTATTAAATCATTCTCATCATGAAGAACCATTTCATTTTTTAAGAAAACAATGGTTCATTACTTTATCACATGGAATAATATAACAATTCACCATTAATCCATTTATTATCAATTAATCACATATTTCACTAACCACTTTAATGTTATATCAACCTACCCCTTTAATTATCATAATCAAGTGTAATAAGGATATAATTCAAATCCAATAACCCATATTTCCCCTTTTCACATTACATAAACACAATTTCAATATATATTGGCACACCCCATGCATTTCCATTTAATATGGTTTCATAATTTCAAATGGTTCAAGTGGGATACATGAAATATTTCCCAATTTCCCATAATTAAATTCATCATTTCAATTTAAATATTAATTGCACAATGTGGCAATGAAATGGAAAATTTTCACTCATATGATAATAATTAAGACTATGGGAATTAGAAATTATAGCTCCTACCTCAAGATCGTTGATGAATGATCCATGAATCGTAACCCTCAATTTGGGGTGGAATGATCAAAATAACAATGTCATAGAAGATATAAGATCAATAATTAGAACATAGATCCTATGAAAATATATGATCAAAACACAGATCTAAACCCATTTCTAATGGAGAAAAGAATCCTTCTAAAATAAGAGGGAAATATGAGAGATAAAGAAAAATAAACCATATGGGAAGAGATTATATATCAGTAGAGGGGTAAAACCCTTCCACTGGATTTTTGATTTGTATCAAAATGTGTTTGTAGAGATCTAGAATCCTCTTGGGAGCTTCCAAAATCAAAGGAAAATGTTTAGGGTCTACTGGGGTGTATTTGGGGTAAAAATAGAGGGTTTGGGAATTTTAATAAATTTTTTTGGGGGGTTTAAAACCCACACACATGGTTTCTTGGGTGGAGGCATGCAATTTTCCAAACCATGTTCTTTAACCACACACCTCTACCTAGGGGGTTCATGGTTACTCCTAGGTGGGTGAATGGTTTGAAATATTGTAATCCAACTATTAAACTCCCTGTCTATCCAAGGGATCATAGTTTGGGGAGGGAGGCCACATAGTTTGGTCAAACTGTGTACCACCTCTTATGGATCCACAAAGGGGAACACAGTTTCGTATAAAAAACTACACAATATTCTCTAACTGTACACCAACCATTCTTAGCCCCATGGGTTTCCAAATTTCTCTTAATTCACTAAAAAACCTTAAAGTAAAATCTGACCAATATATGATCAATAAAAGGAAAAAATACTACCTGAAAACAAGTACATGGCATCTCCAGAATGGTTGGGATCTTACAATCTCCACACATTATAATAACACATCATTGAGATATAATCCCAGTCATCTCTAAGATTCCAAGCTAAAAAGATCAGTCCAATGAGCCCACATATTTATTTCTCTCTCCCATGTTTCCTCCTGAACACAACCATGATGCCATAACACTCAGACCAATGAAACAGTCTTTCCCTGCAATACCTTCTCACTATAATCTGCAATATGAATTAGATTCTTCTTAAAGGACGCATCAACCTTAAGCTCAACATCATAAACATCGATCACATGAGAAGGTTTGGGATGATACTACTGATGTTTTGACATGTGGAAATAATCATGAATAGCATTGTACCTATACGGAAGAGCCAATCAGTATGCCACCAACTCGATTCTCTCTATAAGCTCAAAATTTCAAACAAACCAAGGTGATAACTTTCCCGGACATCGAGTCCTAATAAGACCCAATATTGGAGAAACCTGAAGTAATACACAATCACCCCTTGTAAACTCAATGGGTCACCGACATCGATCAACAATATAACTTCTGCCTACATTGATCCATAACCACCCATTTCTGAATCACTTGGATATACTATGATTTATTCCATACAAGACTCGGTCCCAATAACTCAGACTCACCTACCTCCGTCCAATATAGAGGTGATCTTCAGGGTCAACCATAAAGCTCCTCATATGGCTCCATATGAATAGTTTCCTAATAGCTATTGTTATAGGAGATATAAATGAGTGCCAAGTGATTTTCCAAGACTCCAAAAAGTCTACGATTCATTCTAGTAGCATTTCATCTAGCACCTAAATAATATATTTCAATTTACCATATGTCTGTGGGTAGAAAGATATACATATAAACACATATATACTAAACACATTCTATAAGAATTTCTAGAAGTGTGATGAAAAACAAAAAACACTATCTGAAACTATACTCTATGGTACCCCATAAAATAGACTATCTCATTAACATACATATTCCTCAACTTATCCACTTTTAAAGTCTCCAATATAGTAAATAAATGTGAAACTTTCATCAATCGGTCCACAATCACCCATATATCATCATTATTCTGAGGCATCCTTGGAAGGCCTACCAAAAATTCCATGGAAATGTCATCCCACATCTATTCCAGAATATGATAAAACATTAGTAAACCACTAGGGAATTGATTCTCAAACTTCACCCGTAGATAGGTGTGGCATCATTTCATGAACCCTACAATCTTCCTTTTCATGCCCAACCACCAATACTATCAAAATAGGTCATAGTACATTTTTTTCAAACTAGGATGTACCACCCACTTCGAGTCATGAAACTCATGTAATAGATATTCTCACGTACTCACAAGCACAAAAACATGGATCCAAACATAGATGATATCATACTCTTCTAAAATTAAATTGGAAGGTGACTCTACACCTTCAAGGATTTTCCTCAATGCCAAACACTCCAGATCCTCATACTATCTCTCCCTGATTAGGCTAAAAAATTTGGACTCCACTGATACTGATATGAGGGTCATCTATTGATGGACCTCCTGAACCAAAATATGAATCTCAAGTAGCAAGGTCATCATATTCCTCTATGAAATAGACTCTTGGACTACCTGAGTATTTGTTTTCATGCTTAAAATTTCTGAAAAATTATTTCCCTTTTTAGGGGTATATTCTAGCTAAAAGTTAAAAGACTGCATATACTCAACCCACCTCATCTACTAGAAATTAAAATCTCACTACAAAAATATATACTTTATGATATTATGATCGGTATATAAAATAAACCTTTCTCCCAATAGGTAATGTTTCCAACACTTTAAGGCATAAATGAACAAGGACAACTCAAGATCATGCATAGGATAATTCCATTCATGTAGCCTCAACTATATGGATCTATACGCTACAACTCAATCTCCCTACATCAACACTAATCCATGTCTGATTTTATATGCATCAAAAAACATGGTATACTCTTCACCTTTCTTGGGTAGGATCAAAATTGGAGTGGTATTCAAATGATTCTTCATCTCCAAAAAAAATTATCACCTGATCCAGACCATTCGAACTTGATCCCATTCATGGTCAAGCAAGAAAGTGGTGATACCAAGAAGGAAAATTACGGGATGACCCCCTAATAATAACTCTATAAACCAAAAAATCTACAAATGTTAAAAAAATTCTTGGGATACTCCCAAGAAACAATTTCCTAAACTTTCTCTAGGTCTACGGACACACCTTCCTCTGAGATGATGTGAGCTAAGAAATAAACCTAGTCAATCTAAAATTAAAACTTAGATATCTTCTCATACAACCAATTTTATTATAGTGTACTCCGGATGATGTCAATATATTTTCCATGTTCATAATGAGTCTTGGAGTACACAAACATTTCATCAAAAAAAAACAACCAAAAAATGATCCAGGTATGTGTGAATGATTCAGTTCATCGAGTCTATAAACATTGTTGGTGTGTTCGTTAGCCCGGACAACATCACAATGAACTCATATACACCATACCTACTTTTGAAAGTAGTCTATGGTATATCAGAAGGTTGAATTCTCAACTAATGATACCCTTATCGCAATTCAATCTTGTATAAAACACAAGTTCTTCTCAATTGATCCAAGCAATCATTGATTCAAGGAAGAAAATATTGGTTCTTCACTATCATCAAGTTCAACTTCTAGTAATCAACACATAATACAAGGTCTCATCATACTTATTATAAAACAAGGTAGAATAATCCCATGGTGATGTACTCAGATAGATAAATACCTTATCCATTAACTATTATAGATGATTTTTAAGCTCCTGAAGCTCTATTGATGCCATTTTGTTTGTTGGAATAGAAACTGGTTTGGCTCCAGGAATGAGCTCAATTATGAAGTCATCATTCCTCTCATGTGGAAGCCCTAATAAATCCTTAGTAAATACATCCTAAAATCATTCCACTATGGGTGTAAAGGCATAAGGTTTTACACCCCCTCCATATAATGAAAGACTTTGAATTTTGGTGATAATCTCCCCCAATTGCTAATGAACTAGCCCTGTAAGTCCTACTTTGATATCCCACTTTCCACGATGAACATAACTATTACCCTGTAGAGATTTAAAGGTCACTCTCCTACTATAAAAATAAGTGTGGGATCTCTATGCTACTATCCAGTCCATAAAAAAATCAACTCAAAACAAGACATGTAAAGTATGTAAAGATCCCAAAGAAAATGATACTCCTTAAACTTGAGAGAACACCGATTACATAAACCGAAGTCCCTCATCCATACTCCCAATGGTGTGTCAATAGTCATAAACCCAATCAAAAACTCCAATGTTAGACTCAATCTATTCAAAAGTTGTGAAGATATAAAATAAGGGGGCGCTCCTATATCAAAAACGTTTTTAGAAATTGTAGACGCTATACGAATAGTACCTATGACTGTTGATGTCCCACCCCAGATATCCAAAATTGTATGATTTATTGTATGAAACTGACCTATCCATTTTCCTTATGATGTGGTCGGAGTCCCCTGAGTTTCAACACTCTTCTAATATAGGAACTCTTTCCCTGACATACCACATCCATCACCTCAATCTCCACAACTATAAGAACTCTAACTTCTAGATAGATATAGGGTAGAAGACCCCCTTCTCAGATTCTGTATTGGTCTAGATCCTCCACCACTACCCATATATCATTAGTTCCTATAGAACCTTTGTAGATGTACCATTCCACCTCAAGATCGAACTCTACCAGTGGTTGGGGACACTGGTTATGTTAGTGACTTGGCCTACCATAGTGATGGAAAAGAACTCGAGAATTTCCATGAGTAACTGATTCTTCCCTTGTACACTCTACTTTCCATTATTCAGGGTGAAGTTATCATAGATATCATTCCTCCCCTTAGAATACATACCTCCTACTCATCCAACATAAACCACCTTTATTCTACTGGAAGCCTCTTTTTGGTTCCCCTTGGAAATGATAGAATAATTCACCGCAACAAAAAATTGCTTCAGCTAGAAGATATTAACTCAGAACTTAATATCACATTTAATTCCACCCTAAAAGTGCCTCACCATAGTTACCTCATCTTCTAAAAGTGTTTGTACAAAGTGTTGTATGTATGTGAAGTGAACAGAATAGTCCATCAAGGGTATACCCCCTTGGGTCAACTAGATAAACTCAGTTTCCCTCTATTTCCTAAGTATCTCAAGGTAAAGGTGCTCCAAGAACTTCTCTTAGTATTCCTTCTATACTATTTCCACTAGATACTTATCCTAAGTCTAAGTATCCCACCATCCTTTCACTATTCCCTACAACATATAAGCATCCAATTTGACTTTCTTCTCTACAGAAGTCTCCAAATGGTCAATGATAGAGCTAATATTTCTTGTATTTTTCATATCTAATTTAAGGATTTAAACCCCATCAATTTTACAATTTATGTGAATTGTATAATTTTTGTAACAATGAAATGTTTTGAGATAAATCTTGAAAATTTCATTATTATGTACTTTTTTCTATTTTCAATTGTCTAATGTATTTCAAAATTATAGGAAATGGAAACATCTAGCCGCGAGCGAAGCGAAGTGGTGTGATACCAGATTTTGGAAACAAGGAGCCGAGATGGAAACTGAATTAGAACACCTACACAATGTTTAATGACCTTACACATCATGACCTCTTAAAAAATAATTTCCCACACTAGACATGTCTTGAATTTAGAACACATTGTGAAAAGCAACTACATGATGTGTACTCTAAGTACACATCGTGAAGTGATTCAGATAGTCAAACTAGCGTACGAGATTCACGAGATGTGGTGGAGAAAATGGATTTGAAGAACATGTTGTGTAACCCAAGTACACATCATGTATTGAGAGATGATCAAAAATAATAATTATGATGAGGACCAGGGGAGTGATGGTATTTCTTATAAATAAGAACCCTTAACCATTTCTTGGAGGCAGTATGGATAGGAGGCAGCAGTGCAATACCGCTTAACCCTCTCTAAACCATTCAGAGTCATTCCTCACCACGGTGGAGATTGAGATCATGATGGAGATGTTTTCCATCAACACCGAAATGGAGATAACAGAGGCTTCCCAAGCCATGTGGGACTCATCCCTACATGGTTGCAGATAACGGCACTTAACATACACTATTTTCTAAGTTGCAGTCTCATTGTGTAATCTCCTTTTGAATTTCTTTTGAACTAATATCATTGAATGAATATGGTAGTTTTCTTTATTGAATATAAATTCAAAAAATTTGTTTGGATGGTTGTTCTGTCTATTAATTAAATTAATTTACTTCGCTATTTAAACTTCTTCGGCAAGGTCTTGCTGTTGAGCATAGTGGTTTCGATTAGGTTTTATTTCTTAGAGGTCCTTATATAATTTAATCACTTTAATAGGTGGGGAAAAAAATAATATTAAGGTATTGATATGATGTATGATCATGTATGAGTGTTCACCTAGGGGTCCTTGGGGATTCATTTAGAAATTCAATTGAGAAATATTTTTATACAAGGAAGTGGGGAGTGTTCGAGAGTTTCATTCTAGTCTGCGACCATTGTATTGAATCTAATTTTCAAACCCATTTTATTTTCTATAATTATTTATTCATTTATCTTAAATTTTCTTACACTTTAGGTTTCAATTATGTTTCCAAACATTTAATCAAATCCCCCAATTTCTCTTCTTGTGAAAACGAACCAAAACAAAAGTGACAGTTTACAACTCAAATTGAAACCTCTCGAGAGACAACCAAATGGCCACCACTATACTGCATTACCAAAGGGGAAAATAATGATTGAGGATTTAATGATAAAAAAACCTCACATTGGTCAAGGATCATCTGGATAGAGTCAATCCATAACTCAGCTTACTTAGGTTGACCCTGTCCAGTGAAGGTTATAGGGTGCTACAATAGGAAATCTCGTGTCAAGTCAGGCATATCCCCATATTCTACCTTGGGTATTACTCTATAAACTATATAAAATGAGAAATTTTATCACAAAACATCTCTCATTCTCTTTCTCTAGGAACTATCGGAGCCTCTATCTCTACTGTAAGAGGCACACTTCCACCCATAACCACCTTATATCCTATCAACACGCAACATCACAGAGGCATATCTCTACGATTAAAAACACATGACTTAGGACACTTAATAAATCATTATTCATATTTAAAATAAAGGTATTCTCATAAATATATAACAATTCATCCCTCCCATACTCCACCACATGGTTAAAACTGAATCATTATAGCTACCCTCAACCATCCCTTATATGGGTCATGGATAAATAGGGTAAAAAATTCTATATTTCATGTTTCTCATTAGAAACCTATTTTAAAATTTTAAATTATGACATTTAGCATAGTTTTACAAATTTAAATATATCATTTCCCACATTTTCAGCTAAATTACATAAGTAATGAAAATAATTTTCATTTAAAAAACTCATGGGTCTAATGGGATATATGAAGGTTTTAATAATTTCCTATAATTAATTTCATCATTTTAATTTAATTTTAAATTCCATAAGGTTGAAATGAAATGAAAAAATTGCACACAAATGATAGTAACCATGAATTCAAGAATTAGTAATTACACCACCCACATCAAGATCGTTGAAAAATGCTCTCCAAATCAAAACCCTCAATTTGGTGCAGAATGATCAAAATCACAATGACATAGAAGATATAAGATCAATAACTATAACCAAGATCCTATGAAACAATACAATCAAAACCTAGATCTAAAACCATTTCCAGTGGAGGAAATCATTTGTCCAAAATAAGAGAGTAATATGGGATAGAGAAAAGAAAGAAAATGAGAATAAATTACATACCAGAAGAGGGGTTGAATCCTTCCACCATATATGTGATTTGTACTAGAAGGTGATTTATTATCTTTAGAATCCTTTGGGGAGCTTCCAAAATCTAATGAAAATGTTTAGGGTCGATTCATGATGATTTGGAGTAAATAATGGGGGTTTGGGGAATTATAATAAAAATTTCGTGGTTCAAAAATCATACATGTCGTTTCTTGGGTAGTGGTGCATGGTTTTCCCAACCGCGTGCCTCTTCTTATGGGGTGAATAATTAACCCTATGTGAGTGAATGGTTTTAAAAACTATGTACCAAATATGTAAACCCCCTCTATCCATGGGTGAAAAGTTTGGGGAGGGAGGTTGAACCATTTGGTCAAATTGTGTGCCTCCTGTGGCTCCAAATAGGGGCAGACAATTTCCATGTAAAAACAACATGGTTTTCTATAACTGTGTGAAAACTGTACTCAGACCCATGGGCTTCCAAATTTCTCCAAATTCACCCAAAATAACCCCAAAGTAAAACCCAACCAAGATATGATCAAAATAAGGGTAAAATAATAACTGAAAACAGGCATGAGGCATCTCCAAATGGTTTGAGATCTTACAAAGATATCAGATAATATATTAAACTTTTTTCCTCTTTATAGCCATCGAATCCATTCAGAAATTGAATTGGGATTTACAGATAACTACTTATAATTATGATTTCATAACCATCCTATAAACTATTGATTATTTTTATTTTATATCCATCTTTCATCCATTGATGGATTCATATGTTTAAAATTAATTTATTTGATTTAATGTATGGATCAACATTTGTACTATTTTGTGAAATTTATGGGTGATATTTCTCCCACTCTGTAATTTTAATTGTCACAACATCTCTTTTGAAAATCCATTAGCCTAAATTGCATATGCTATGATGAGATTTTGGGTGACCAATTCTATCAACATCTGATATGTAATCAACATATAATTCAATAGCTCCATCAATAATATATCACTTTGCAATAAAATATTCCGATCGACTTCAATTATTTATGCACCCATTCTAAATATTCATATAATATTCTATAGGGTACATCCATATGTAATATATAGAACCAAATAGTTGAATCACTCTAACAAATTAAAATATCAGGTGGACCATTATATCAAATAAGTATGTTGGTAAGAACATATCCAATCCATATAATATAACTGAAATTTCATTATTCATGATAGGTAACTTCACCGAGTCTAAAACATTACTAAATATGGTTTTGAAAAAGGAGAAATTTTTGGTTAATGTATGTCACACATTCTTATATAGATTTTAATTGAAAGCTATATTCATTAAATATTACATCAATACATTACCATTGTGTGATTTTATATTCTGTGAATTTAAATTAATCATTCATATGATATTATTTATATTTGATGAATACCACTCTTGAACGTTTACACTGTTAAGAAAGTTTCAAAATTGAATTTTTTTTTCTGTATAGAGTGAAAGCTACTGGAGGCATTAAATTTCATCATGCACTCTTCACTAGTTCCAAATATTCCCTTATCCCCATATCAATCATTTCTAACCTAGCCTTAATGCCATTTATTTTTTCTCTGGAATATTTAATAACCATCTAAAAACACTATTACATGTATTTTTTCAACACACATGACTTAAGTAAAATTTATGATGTACAAATAATTACATTAAGAAAATTCAATGAAAAATCATATCTTTTTACAATATAATTTTATAATATTTTCAAAAAAGGTTTACCAAAAAAAGTGTCAGTATATTTTAGTTTCTTTAATAATTTATCACTCGTTAGTGGGGATGATGTTATGAATTATTTTATATTTCAGTCGAATTATATCATACAACACTGTTATTTATATTATCAGGATAAAAATATGAAATTTTCAACAAAAAAGTCTTTGAGGAATGTTTCAACCTAACTGAGTTTATACCTTCTTCACAAATGGAACACCCCAAAATTACTTTAATTATATAGCCTGAAAAATTTCCATTAATAGGAAATTAATTTATTATTATGTATAACATGGCCTTAAATATGGACTCCTAATTTTTATAAGAATCATACAGTGTAACACATATATCCCACATCAATTTAAAATCTTTGATCAATGGATCCAAAAATACATCAATGTCATTAATAGGTTGTTTTAGTCTATATATATGCAAATATATCATAATTTATTTGTGCATTATGCATTACCATGATTGAATGTTATAATTTACCAATATAATTGTCCATCTAATATCAGTAATAACTTTGAAACCAAAATGATATATTCTATCTATAGATAACACAAGATATAGGCTTCTCGACTTGTTTCCAAAATTTAGGATACTCATAATCAATTTTCTTCATCTAAGGAGTGTCTGTTAGGTGATTTATTTATCCATTTTCAATTATTGTATATGTATTCCATGTCAATTTTCTAGCAGTTTTTTGACATCCAGATAGTCATTTAAACCTTGTATAGATCCATACCACACTTTGGGATTTTTTTTGAGGGATTCATGGTCCCTGTGAAATAATATACAATCATTTGGATGAGCATTCATTTTTTTAGATATCATACCCATTTAATGTATAATTTGTTTAGAATCACATGTATAACATGGAATCTCATTTTATTTTGGTAGTATATCATTTTGAAGACCAACTAGTTCTGTAAATTTCGTGTCACTCCATCAACTACCAAGTTACAACATATATAGTTTTAATACAACTGAATGTGTTATATATTTAGAACAACTGGTATAAAATGGTCTCTTTGAACAACTATTTAACTTACAAAAAAATTTGACAATCAAAAATATCTTCTTCAATTTCCATTTTAATTTCTTCCATATGATATCCATCATCATTTACACTAGTATTCATATTAAATGATCCCTAAATCATAGTATCATCCTAGTTAGTATTTATATTTATTTTTTACCTCATGTTTAATCCCACATTTATATCTTTGATCTATTTTCTAAAAAAATTAAATATTCTTCTAACTATTCTAGATGAATTTTACTTGAATTAAACCAATTAAAACATGAAAAGAATGATTTAATAAGGGTCACATTCATTCTCTATTTAATAACTAATGAACTATTTAACTCCATCATCATAATCCTTTTTCATACAGTTAGTATCCATCCATTTCTAATTCATATCTATCCTATTAGGTTAAAAAGTATTTATTTTCTACAAAAAAATAAATAAATACCCATTAGGTATGAATATAATGTATATATAAATTGATATGTATAAAAAGTATCATAATTTGAATATAAATTTATAATTATGTATATGCATGTGTATAAACATATTTGTGTGTAAATATATAATTTTTTTAGTAATTAAAAAATAATTATAATCAAAGGATAAATTTGTTTATAATTATAATAAATTTGATTATTTTCAAATAAAAATTATTACTCACATTAAAACTCAATGATGTAATGAAAACAAAAGTTATAATGATAAAATGATAGAATTTATTTAGTATTCATGTCTAGATAAACCTATGGTAACCTAAACTCGGGAGATATTGAGCGAAAGATTCAACTATATCTTACATTGTGTCATATTCTTTATTTTGGGAATGTTTAAATTTAGTCGAACAATTGTTTTTTAGTTCTTCACATAAAATTTAATTGATGTTTTATCATCCATTAATTTGTATGAATATATTTGGGTAAAATTTTGTTTCATATTAAATTCTATTATGAGAATTAAAAACTTAATGAGAATGGTATCATTTATTTAAAATCTATTTAAATCTATCAAAACTCAATTGAGGTTGTGAGAAAAAGATAGTATTTCATTGAACTCTTCTTATTGGCGATCATTGATTACTTAATCAATATTTTTGAAATAAAGAGAATTATTATTTTGATTACAATAAAGAATATCTTCAATTAAAACCATATTATTTCTTAGTTTTTAATTATGGATTATGTAATGAAAATAAATTATTTAATGAAATATTTTTGAAAATTGATAATAGGAACCTCATAACTTGAACATGTAAAATTGAACTACTCTAAATCAAGGTATTAATTTCCTCAAAAGAATAATTCTTCCCTTTTCATCTCTCTTTAATTCTTTTAATTGTTTTTCATTATTCAACACCCACTATTTTTATAATCATTTTCTAATAAAAACACCATTTAGAATTACATCACAAATCTATTTTCAATAAATCCAATTCTATTTATTTTGAATTAATAAATCTTTTTGGTGACAAATAAATCTATTAGAATCTACCTTGAGAGATAAATTAGGATAGATATATTTCATTATTAAGTAGAAAATATTTTTATTTGAACTTAGAGATAAAATTAAAACATTAAAATTGGAATCATTGATGGGGGTTGCCAAGAAGTTCACTTTTTTTATATTTTAATTAAAATATTTTTAAATACTTCTTATTACTTTCAATTTATGATTAAAAACCATTTTTTATATATCTAAAATGAAATTATAAAACACCCACACACTTATTTAAGTAAATTTATCCCTATAATTAATTATAATTTTCATAATAGTGTTAAAAAATACCTGAGAAAGAGATTCTAATTTTTTAAGATTTCTTTAAGGGTATAATTTGTGAAGAAAAACCTAAAATGTCGACTAAAGGACCTTAAAAATTAAAAACATCCAATATTGAGTATCCAAACCCCTTGGAAATCATTTCCGAACAAATAACCATGAAGGAATTAACTACATAAAACCTGAGTTATTGGAAACCTGATGATCTCGATTGTTTCTACTAGGTCAAGCCACTGTGTCTCTAATATGCCAAGTGGAATCATGGTGGTATGGTACACGAGAAAAGAAGAAAAAAATTGTGAAACAATGAATTATTGACTAAAAAAAAGTATTATGAATCATATAACTTATTTTTTGAGAGGTTAAATACATCTGTGAAGTTCTAGGGGGAACAACAACATATAAAGAGTTCCGTGAGATCCTAAACGACGCGAGTGAGTAGAGTTCTGTTAGAGTTGATTTTAAAATAAAAGGAAGGGTTTTATTAGTTCTTTATAATAAGCACCAATAAAGATAGGTTTTATCATCGTTTTTTGTTTTTGTACTGTTAAAACAATATTTTATTAGTGGTTTTTTAAGCACTAATAAAAACTATTTAAAATAAATTATAAAATTTTTAAATGAATATATATTAAAAATGAATAATTTATAAAAAAAGTGAAAAATAATTAACATTATTAGTGAATAAATAATCATAAATGCATGAATATTATAAATGAGTGGAATTTAATAACTAAAAAAGAATAGATTTCAAAAATATTAAAAAATAAATAAGTTTTATTTATTATATAAATTATTTAAAAAAGTAAAAATGAATGTATATTAAAATGACGATGAATACATATTAAATATGTACATTACAACCATATTAAAAAAATTAAATGTTAATGAATATATATATATATATATATATATATATTAAAAATTAATAGATTACAAAAATATCAAGTGAATAAATATTATAAATGATTAAATTATAAATAAATTAACATTATTAGTGAAAAAATAATATTAAATAATATTAAATGAATGAATATTAAAAAGATTAAAATTTAATTTTTAAAAAATCGAAGGATTGAAAAAATATTTCACATGAATTAGTGGTGTTAATTATATAGATTATATTGAAAAATTATAATAAATATATGTTAAAATGAAAATGAATAAATATTAATTATATAAATTACAACCATATTAATAAAATTAAATGTTAATGAATAAAAATGTATAAATAAACAATACAAAACCATTAAATTACAAAAATATTAAATAAATAAATATTAAAAATGAATAAATTAAAAAAATAAATAAAAAATAATGAGTATTGTAATGAATAATTAATATTAAAAATTAATGAGTTATAAAAAATATTAAAAAGTAATAAGTAATATTTATTAAATAAAAATATAAAAAATGAATAAAATTTACTGATTTGGAGACAAAGATGAGATCTTTCCCAGGCAAGAAAGACTATTTTGTTCGTAAAAAGTAAAATTTTAAGAGTTTAAATAATATAATTTTACATCTATCCCTTTAAAGAAAGGAAATGAGATCATACAGATTCTCCTTATGCTAAATTAGATAATTATAGTTGACACCCTTGTTGGTTATGCTATCGGCTAGAAAATTGTCCTACCTATAAACATGGGTTGTGATAAATTTGATAGATGAGAGAAGATCCAAACAATTGATCCATTGAGTAGTTAACTTCCATGAGAGATGGATTGAGCCCGTCTTGATGGCCTATATAATGGAAGTGGATTTATATTCCAACCAGATGTTGTTTTAGCCCCACTGCTTGGGTTTCTCAATTGCATTCATGATGCTAAGAATCTCAGCATCAACAGAAGTGGAAATTTTGTATGTTTAGTAGAGATATCCCATGATGTCAACATGATGATCCCTAAATATATCACTATAGATCGATGTCCCTATGTTTCTTCTTCATGATCAATCCATATAGATTTTAACCCATACTAAAAAACAAGACATCTAGAAAATAATTCAGAATTTATCATTGATGTCAAGACAATTCTGGTTTGAAAATCCATGTATTGATTTGTGGAAATATTACCTTTGGAAGGGGTTTTCAAATTTTACTGCATCCATAATTTGAGCAAGTGAATCATAAAGTATGAAGGGATCATGTTCATGGATCTAATTATTTTGAGTACTTTATATAATTTTAATAAACTATCTTTTATCCACCTGAAAAATATTGAGTAGATGAGGGGAAATTGGGAGATATGAGTAACCCTTGATGAGTTCTTGAGTATTGGAAACCAAAGAAGGGTGAATGTTGAACATGTCAAATAGTTATTTACACAATTTTGTGGTGGTCGCACAACTTATGAATATATTCTCAATTTTTTCACTATGTTGATAAAAAATAAGTAACTCAAAACACAAGGAGATTCCATAAGTCTGTAGATAGGAATACATCAGTATCCTTCCATGTGTAGGTTCTGAGCACAATATAAGCATGCGATGGGTTATGTATGACATTGATTTTTTTCATGATATATAATCAATCCACGATTTACATGATGATAAAAATCGTGATCAATGAAATTGAATCAAAGAAAATAGAAAATGGATAAAATGCTAGAACTAGAGAGTTGGATCATCACATATTATTTATAATTAATTTAATCAATTATACAATAAAATTATAAGAATTATTTATTCATTGATGCATCATAAAATATATCTACATTATATAGTTATTTAATGTTATGAGTCAATATAATATTCCCTATAACGATGATCCAAATATCTTCCACAAATATCTAAACATTTTTGTGAGAATATTTGGGTGCTGGCATGACATATCCTATCAATTTCGGCATTCACCTTTGATCACCATAAGAATTTCTTAAAAATTATTCTCTTTAATCTCTCTTAAATTGAGAGTGGGAGGTAGAGGAATATCGCTCTCCATTATTGGGAGAGTTCTTGGAGAAGGCAACTCTTTAGGGCTTAGAGAGGGTTCTTCATGTTCATTGTTTACAAAAAAACAAATGAATTAGTTTGTTTGAAAAATAATATAATTAGGTTTATATACTACTAGGGTTATAAATAAATAATTGAACAAGTGAACTTTGTTATTTATTTAATCTCCACAAAACCCCACGTCCATAATAATAATAATATGATTATTTATCGACTTTCACTAAACAAAATAATTAAAAATAAATATTATTTAATAAAATAATATTCAATAAATATTATTTCTCACTGGACCATTAAACTCTGTCCCTCATTCCTCCATAATATTTATTGGACCTTGAATAATGACTATTTATTTGATAGATAAATATCAATACATTTTCCTATAGTAAATAAATAAATATTAATTTCACTAAACAGAATATAAATATTTGTTAAATATCCTCCTCACACAATATTATCTTGAATTACTATTGAAGAGATATATATGATCAATAAATAATAAATAATTAATAATATATATAGATAAATAACAGTTAATAAAATTTTTAAATAATAAATAACAATATATTATTTAAACAATATTTTTGATACACTTAGTGTGTGAACATCATGACCTATTTCTTATTGGAATAAGGTGAAACAACCTAAATTCCAAGGTTATCATCTAGAAACATGACAAGGCATCTATAAGGAAATAAGTTAATGCTGCAACAACATAGTAACTCAATAAGATGCTGACTACATTACACAATACCTATATTATTATATCTTTAATCAAGCAGGTTGCATGTTGGTGCCATAAAACTATCTACTTGATGTATCTTTATTTGAATTTATAAAAATCAAACTTGCCTATAGAGCACCATAAAAATAGATTTATTTAGGATATTTCATTTCCATTAAAGGGCCCGAGATATCAACTTCTATTAATGAAAAGAAGGGATAAATAATTTCTGTCATTATTCATTAATGAAATACTATTCATGATGAACCCAACATATCCTACCTCTCCATGAACATACATCATCATAGTTTTTATCAACACATCAAATTATGTAAATTATAGTACTAATTAATAACAATCATAAAGTATAAGGATCCATATACATGTTCATGGATAGGAACATCCAATGGCACATATATATGTGGATTTCTTAATAGAGAATCTCGTTCTTCTAATATTCTACAATGGATATTACCAAACCAATAGAAGGTGCATAAAAGTTCTATGAGTCTACATCCTTGATATCCTGTATAATTTGGGTCCCTCAAATGATATCATCCAGTTATAGAACATATATTTTATAATACTATCTTGGAACTTTTTGGTTCCCATCACAGTAGGGAACTGTTATGTCCTTTTAGTATGATAACCACTATTAGGACATTATAAAATCCTATGTTACATAGAAGAACAATTATAAATTGACAAAGAGTTTATTAATATTCAAAATGATTATTATAGGTTATCAAAATGTACATAGAGGTTGGTTTTAGGGCACAAACTTTAACAGACCACCACTTTCACTAGATCATATTACTAACAACCTTTAGTGCTCTATCTCTCACATGATAATCATGATTATATTAAGATATGCATTTATTCAAGGGTTATACCATGATTTACACCATGGGAACTATCCTTACTGCAACTTCACCCCTCTGATAAAAATGCCTCAAGTGGTGATACTTCCGGGGTATGTTCTTTTTCTGTTGGTGTGACCTTGTCTCATTTACATGAGCCATTGATGTAGTATTATCACAATAAAACATGAAAGAGTTTTTATTTCCAAGTACCACATCAAGATCCTAGACAAATTTTTATATCCAAATAGATTCCTTAGATTCATCAATAGCCTTAATATACTTAGAATCTGTTGTAGAATCAACAGAAAATATCTACTTTGATCTATTCCAACTCACAACTCCTCTATTGATATAGGAAACACATCCTAACTATGAATTTAGATCATTCTAATCTATTTGAAAACTAGAATCAGAATAACCCCTTATTACCAACTCCTCATATCCTCCATAAACTAGGAATATATCCTTAGTTCTTCTCAGATAATCAAGGATAGCCTTAATAGAACACCAATGTTATTCTCCTGGGTTATCTTTATATCTACCTACCATGCTCAACACATAGACAACATAAATTCTTGTACATAACATGGAATAAATGATTTATCCAATCACTGAATCTTATGGGATATTACTCATCCTATCTTTATCCTATTGTGTTTGAGGACATATTTAATTTGAAATATATATACCATGTGACAGTGGAAGAAATATCCTCTTGGATTGTTCCATACTAAATCTCATTAGTATATAGTCAATGTATGTTCCTTGACTTTTTTCAAGCATTCTCTTGGATCTATCATAAGGATCTTCATCCCTAGAATGTAGGATGCTTAACCCGTCCCTAATAGATAGTAATAATTTTATTTGGTTTCCAATAAGTAATTTATCATCAACATATGCTAATAGGATAAAGAGAAAATTTCCACTAAACCAGTTGTAAACACATGTATTCCATTCATTCTTAATGAAGCCAAATTTGTTTATAGCTTCATCAAATTGAATATTCCATGACCTGGATGCTCGCTTCAATCCATAAATGGATATCTGCAAATTGAAAATATTTTTTGGAATCAACAAGAGTCAAAAAAACTTTATTATGTCATGTAGATATCTTCCTAAAGGTTCCCATTAAGAAAAATTATTTTGACATCCATATTCCAAATTTCATAGTCATGGAAGTTTATATAGAATGTATAATTCTTTTGGATTTAAACATGAAGACTGGTGAGAAGGTTTCATCATAGTCAATTACTTGATTCTGTTTAAATCCTCTAGCCAATATCATTTCATTATAGGTATTTACATTACCTTCTATGTAAAGTTTTCTCTTTAATACCCATTTGCACCCTATGGGATTTACATCAACTGGCACATTGACTAAAACCCAAACTTGGTTATGATATATGGAATCCTTTTTATAATTCATTATTTATTGACATATTATTGATTTTGATCTCTTTACAACCTCTTTTTAAGAGCGAGGTTCATCATTGTAAATAAATAATGTGCCACCATCTTTTATTACTACAAAACCATGTCTCTTTAATTCTATTACCTCTTTATCTTTCCTATGCAATACTTGTGTTTGGGGAACTAATTATTCCACAGGGACACATGGAATCTATTCCTCTACCAACTCTTTTGTTTCTTGAGCATCAACTTCATCAATGTCAATCTTTCTCCCACTATCCTTTTTAAGTATGTGATCCTGCTCAAGAATTGAGACCTATCTGGTGACGGTAACATTGTTATTGAATGGGTTATATAGGTAGTATCTATTTTTTTTCTTAGGATACCCTATAAAGTTATACTTTGTGCCCCAAGGTGCTAGTTTATTTCAGTACAAGGACTTAAAAAATTCACCACCACGCCATACATTTTTATGTGATAAAATAGGTTTCCTTCCACTTCATAAATTGATGGGAATTCCAATTGCCTCTTTAGTTGGTACTTGGTTTAATGTATATAAAATAGTTTGTAATTAATATCCCTAAAAGTATAATATAAAATCTACTTGGATCCTCATTGACCTTTCCATGTATAACAAGGTATAGTTCCTTATTTAACTATCACAATTCCAATGTGGTGTGTAAGGTGGAGTGAGTTGATATGGAATCCCAAATTCCTATAAAAATTTGATAATCTCTTCATTAAGATATTCACCACCTTGATCTTATTGAAGCTTCTTTATATTCTTTACAAGTTGATTCTCTAATTCATTCTTGAATTATTTTAATTTCTCAAAGGACTTGTAATTATACATCATTATATAAACATATAAATATCTACTCAAGTCATTGGTAAAAGTTATGAATTAAGAATATCCACCTCTATGTTTTACTAGAAATGGTCATTATATATTAGTATGTGCCCATACTATAAGCTTTATGGCCCTTTCACCCTATCCACTAAAATGGGGGTTTGGTCATTCTTCCTTGTAAACAAGCATGGAATCTTGCAAGTGATTTTAGCTCAAAATATTCTAAATAACCATCTTGACATACCTTTTTCAAATGATTCTCACTTACATGACTAAGAGGGTGATGCCATATTTGGGTGTTATATGAGTCAGGTGAACATGATTCATCATCTATTTCCAATACTTATTTTTTAAATTTAATACATAAATACCCTTAATCAAATATACCATACCATAACATATATTATTATTATAAAAGAAACAAATTTTATTTCTGAACTTGAAAATAAAGCAATATGCTTCTAGGCATGAGATGTAAATTATGTTCTTGGTAACAATTTGTAAATAATAAAAATACCTTAAAACCAATATTATTACCATTGGTAATGAAATGTTTTAGTCACCAATGGATAGATAATCCAACATCACACCATTAAAATATTTCAAATCCACATCTCCTCTAGTAATCTTGTGGAATCTACTTGGTTCCTTAATTTGGATACATATGTGTTCACTACAAGTTTTATCTAATACCCTGTGTGTAGATATTGAAATATTACATTCGATACTAAAAACAACTTATAATTACTCATTCTTTTAGGTACAGTTCTTCTTCCAGTGTCTTTGCTTTCCATATGAAAAAAACTACCTCCTTTTCCTTCACCTGCCTCTGTATCATTATATTCTTAGAAGGATGGTTCTTGGGGGTTCAGACTTGTTATGATTCTTAGGCCCCTTGTCCTTGTTCTTCATTTTATATTCACTATAAGCACCATGGGTTTGTCAAAACCCATGTCCTTATCCTCTTATAAAATCAATGTAAGGTGTTTCAAAAGAATCTTCTCATTATTTATCATGGAATAATTACAAATTAAACTTGGTTAGTGAGGAGAGTATGAGATCTTTGCATAACTCATTTGGGAATTTAATCCCTAAAATGTCTAAGAATTCTATATATCCAATCAGCTTGATTACTTGAGGCCCATCTGGAATCTACTCTCCCTGATTAGTTGTAAACAAAGCATTGTATATCTTTGATATCTCTTGTCTCACGTTCTCTTGATAGAGATCCTGAAGGTGAGACATCATGGTATATGAATCCATGTCCTAATGTTGTTTCAAAGTCTCATTGTTTATGGATGATAGCATGAAGCATTTAACATCTATAACATCATTCAAATTTTTCACATAGAGAGAAAAATATTCCTCACAAACCTCATTTCCAAGGGCATCAAGAATAGGTTCTTCCAGTACATATAATTTCATTTCATGGCGTCAGATAACACATATAATCCTTTAACACTCGTGGAAATTTGTGCCGATGATAATTTTATCCTTATCAAGTATGAATCATAGTGATATGTTTGAATTAATTTTATTATTGTTTCAAAAAATAATATGATCATAGATTTATTACTTTATCTGATAAAATTTAGACAAATAAAGAAATATTATATTTATTAATCTCCCACTATTTTATTGAAACCCAATATCCCTCACCATTGGTCTTAGAATATATTATTACTTGGACATTCTAGAGTCAAGGATCCATATTCCCCTTCTCATCACCCCAAATTTGGCTTGTCAATAAATTTAATGTTTTTTAGTTTTTCATTCAAAAATCCAACTATATTAACTCACAGTTCCTAGATCAGTAGAGTGGACTACCCAATCCTAAAATTCTTAACTTGGATTTACCCAACCTTTTACCTCTCAGTTAGACTATTTCCTACTTTTTAATTTAACCCTTGATGAGGACTTAGTTAAGTCAACCCAAAACTTCATGTTAGAATTCCATGATAATTGAAAGCACCCCAACTTTGGTTGGTCAAGCACTTTGAACTATGGTTTCATTTTAACTGAAGTAGTGGAATTCTATATTGACTTAATATATATATTTGAGGGATTTTATATTTATGCATAGATTTATAATTATTATCTTTATTACATGATTTTTTATATTAAGTGGATTTATTTAAGTGATTAACCTTGTCTATGATAAAATTTATGCATAATCTAATTTAGTTTATTTCTATCTTGTATGATTATTAATTCATTAATTCATGTGATCATGATAAAACATCTATAATGAAATAACCATGAAACTTGAAAAAACTAAAATAATAAGGTGTTATGATAATGATATTTTACTAATGGTTAGTTTATCTGGTGGATGATAAACTAACTATCGAACTAGGGGAAACATATTTAATAAATTAAGGTTCGTATTGCATCTTTCCACCTTTACACCTATGTATATCTCTTGGATTGGTTTTTCCTTAGTTCTAAACTTGAACCACCTCTTCTATCCTCATAGCTCCATCCATTACATATGATTTTACTCATAGGCAGGTGAGGGGGAGGGGTTTACATAAAAGAAACCATGTGCCCACATGCCCTTAAATAAGAAGAGGAGATATAACATGTAGTACAAAAATTTAATTTAATAACAAATTAAATGAAACCCAATCTCATAAAATGGTCTGGTCTCAACTCATGATCATCAATATGCATTTAATGAATTACACATTTAACAAAATTAGTATTTTATTCTTAATATTTGTTATTTAAGATAAATACCGCTCAAATAAATTAATTATCTTCTTTAATTAATCAACTATTTATTCTTAATTATCGTCCTAATTTCCTTTAGATTATCATCCATAATAATTTTAAACAAATTAAATAAATTTAATTAAATTTATCCATGTACATAATTGTGCATTAGATGAAACACAGTGAATACCTGTCCAAATCTACCCAACATATTTTATATCTGTCAACTGTTTACTCTTGTGACCAATGGAATACATGACTTATCACGTACTTTCATGACATGTATTATCAACATAATGATTACATGGATTACATGGTTTTTTATCACGTGTTATTCTTCAATGCACGTAGAGTAATAACTATAATATGAATCACACATGATATGTATATATGATCATTGTGAAAAAATTATATATATATATATATATATATTAAAAAAACTCATCACATGGCGTGTCCTATCAATTTAATTACCAAAAACAAGTACATGGTGATAAGGTTTACACAATATAATAAATTAATTTTAATTCTGTTCAATTTGGTATAAGTATAAAACATGTACATTGGAGCTACACGGTGTTTATGTTTCCTCACCATCGATATATGGTACACACTTAGGGACTAAGCATGTAACCATGCCATGCAAAAAGTTAAAGTATATGGTTTTTATACGGGATACACATCATGTGGTCTCTAAGTTACATGATCCCCATTCAATTAGGCCATGTAATAGGATACATAGAATGTCTTTGACTAAAAGACTACACACCATGTACGGTAGTTACATCATGTGTACTCTGACTATCCATTCACTAGACTATCCTAGTAAATATGTATTGTATAATTAAATACACCATGTGTAATAAATGAAAAAAACTTGAATTTATTCCCAATTAATTCTTTTTTATTGAGCACTAGTACATGACGTGTATCTTCTGGTTACACGGTGTGTACTCTTATGTTATTTGTATATATTCCTTGTCATCTCCATATGATATATTCAATTTTATTTCATTCATAAAATTAATTGATTTTATTTTATTTACAAGAAAAGAAAGAGGAAGAAAAAGATATTGAGATTCATATTAAAGAGAGATTAAACATGAATTGAAAATTAAATGAAAAATGCATAAATCAATCAATGATATTTAAATAATTATAAGTAATTATGTTCCCACTCTGATAACACTTGTAGGTTATGGGTGTAGAAGAAGCATGCAATGAGTCATACCCAACATTGATTTTTTCAAAATAAATGATCAATCTAAGATTTTCATAACGATAAATGTTGTGATAAATGGAATTGAATCAAAGAAAAAGACAATGGATAAAACCCCAGAACCAAAGGGTAAAGTCTCCACATATTTTTTATAATTAATTTAATCAATTAAATAATAACCTTGTGAGAGTTTTTTTCATTGATGGATCTGAAAATAGATCTACATTATACCATTATTTCTTTTTTGGAATAAAGAGAATATTACCTCTCGAGGTGATCCACACGTGTTCCACAAATCTCCAAACATCACTATAGGAATCTTCAGGTGCTAGCACAATAGATCTCACTACTTGCATCATTCACCTTTGATTTCCATGAGAATCACTTCCCATGTATTCTCATTAATCTCTCTTGACTTGAGATTGGGAGGTGGAGGAAGATCTATCTTCTTTCATGGGATTGTGCTTGGAGAAGGGATCTCTCTAGGGATTTGAGAGTATCTTTCATATTCATTGTTCACAATAAAACAAATGAATTAGATCTTCTGAAAAATAATATAATTGGGTTTATATACCTCTAGGGTTAGAAATAAATAATTTCAAATGTTCCCTTTTTTATTTAATTAATCCCTACAGAACCCCATATCCATAATAAGAATAATACATCTCGATATGTGCTAAAATCATGACTTAAAATTAAATATTATTTAATAAAATAATATTCAATATATATAATTTATCATGAGACTAGTAAAATCGGTCTTCCATTCCTCAATAATATTTATCCACCCTTAAATAGTGTATATTTATTTAATAAATAAATATCAATGCATTATTGTTCAATAAACAAATAAATATTATATTCACTAAATAAAAATTAATTATTATTAAATATTCTTCTCACATAATATTCTCTCGAATAACCTGTGATAAAATACATATGATCAAGTAAACAAGAATAATTATTACACCTCATGTGTGAATAATATTGATTAAACTTGTTAAATAATAAATAATAATATATTATTTTACTGAGATTCTCGATACACTTAGAGTGTGACCCTCTGGGCCTCTTTCTCTGTTGCATTATAAAAAACATCCTAAAGTCCAAGGATAGAATTTAGAAGCACAAAAATTCACCAATAGATAGAGAAGTTAATTCCAAAATGACATGGTACCTCATACGGATGCTCATTGTGTAATATAATCCCTTTTTCATGATATCTCTAATCAAGTAGATTACATGCTGTTTCCATTAACCAAGGATATCAATATCTATTTCTTTGAATTTCTAGAAATCAAACCTACCTATAGAACACCATAGAAATATATTTAATTAGGCATTATCATTTCCATCAAATCTCCTGAGAAATTATCTTCCAGTAAAGAAGTAGGTATAAATCCGTTGTCGCATTACTCCTTAAAGCAATATTACTCATGATGCACCCAATGTATTCTAACTCACCGTGAACATATATCGTCAATATTTTTGTCAATACATCAAAGTACATGACGTATAATACTCATTAATAATAATATTAAAGTCTAAGGATCAATGTACACACCTGTTGATAGGAACATCCAATTAAACATATAAATGTGGATTTCCAAATGGTGGGTCTAGTTCTCATAATATCATACACTGGATATTATCGAGAACATACACCATAAGAAGGTACCTCAAAGTCATATTAGTCTCCACCACTAATAGCCTATATCATTTTTTCCCTAAAAGGATATCATCTGACTATAGAACATATATTTAAGAATACTATCATGACATTTTTGGCTTCTCATTATCGCAGGTAACTGCTATAAACTTTTAGGAAAACAACTACTCTTGGGACATTATCAGATAAAATGTGATATGAACAAACAATAATGATGTGGTAAATAGTTTATTAATATTCAAAACTATTAATTAAGGTTATCATAAAGTACACAAAATTTGGTTTTATGACACCAACTCCAACAACATGCAATGACCCCCATACAATCAATAACCTAAAGGGTTTAATATACCTTATATTCAAACTAATTATCTAGATGGACCCAATTACATTTCATCCAATTTAGTTTTGGTAGAATATTATGTAGGTTATGAATCCATTTTATAGGTTTTCATACCATGAATTCATCCTGAGGTATAAAGCTGTGGCTATTCACCCTATATTTAATCTCATTAGGCATGTCATCATGGGATGTCTCTAGATGATCTTTGATAGAGATATCCAGGTCTAGGTCTAGGTCTAAGACATTTTTATGAAGAATGTACAGTAGTGGAGTACATGTCCATTTTTCATACTAGAACTTGAGGAAAGAGTGTTGGGATACTATCCACCTTGATTATGAGGAAATTCTGAGTAAGGGATCCATGAAGAAAGGCCGGTCAAAAGAATCCATATAGTTATGGTTTCCATAATTGAGATTGTTTTGAAATATAGCCTATAGAAATTCAAGAGAACCTCATTTTTCATTAATGAACCTCCACATGAATTTAGCCTTCAAATATTGATTTAAAATCCATAGCTAATTGATTCCAAGACCCCCATCATCATAGATCTTATAGAATTTATTATAAGAGATTGTGGACAAACTCTAATAAAGAATTCTTCCACTATAAATAATTTTTTTATGGACATAATGAAATTATTAATGAGGTAATAAATCCATTCATAGACCATCAAAGAGTGAAAAAAATTATGAGATGATGATGTATTTCACCAAGATGACTCTCACGTCCATGTAGAAAGATTTTTCTTTATAGGAGTTGATTTCTCTTCTAATGTGGCTGATTATACCACTAATGTTGCAAGATCTTGGTTTCCCCAAAAACATTGGGACACGTATAAAGATGAAGGAGAAGGCCCATTACCTAATTTTAATCTCTCCAATGATGTCAAATTTCTGGGAATTTGAGATGTTCATTCCAAAATATAAAAATGGTTTTCCAATAAATATATTGGCCTAATAATTGTTCATAATGTAAGAGGGATTTATTGAGATTTTGAATGATTTTTTATCACCTTGGATAAGGAGTATGATATCATCCATATAAAAAATATGGGAAGGTACTGGGATTACCCTAGATACCTTGATGGTCTTTATCTTTCCATTATTAAGCATGTGGGACATGATCTTTCAAAGATAATCCATATCAATTGACAAGATGTTTGAGGAGAGTGGGTCACCTTTATTGAAACCAAATAATTATATGAAATACCCTTTAGTTGAACCATTAAGAAGTAAAAATACTTGCGATGAACACATGATGGTTTTACCCATGTAATGAAAACATCATCCAAACCAAATCTAGAAAATAATTTTCAAATGAAATTCTAAATCATCATATTAAAGGAAAGTTTATCATCATTTTTTAGGGAAATATTATCTCCACTTTTGGTCTTCTTGAAAAGGTTGAAAAACTTAGAGGATGTGATGAGATAATCCTGAAAGGTTCCTCATTTGATATATCCAAATTGATTGGAGTGAAAATCTTAGTGGGGATAGAGTCTAACCTTTTGGATAATATTTTTCCAATAATATTTATATGAATTTATCATGTGAAAATGATCTTAAGAGATGAATTTCATTAGAATTTTACACTTTTTAGATAAAGGAATGAAATTGGCCATTATGTCCACAAGGAGTTTACCTTTAAATAAGTGAAGTACATTCCTAAAAACCACTTATTGAATGATCTTCTTGTTAGTCTGGAAGAAGAAGTTGGTAAAAACATCTAGACCATGAGAAATTTCTGAATTGATGCCAAAGATAACCTTCTATATATTTAAGTCCAAGGAGATTGATGTGATCTTGTAGTTTTCCTCATGATTAAATAGAGTGGTAATGATTATATCAATTAGATTAGAGTTGGTAGGGGGTCATTGAATATGTCCATACAGTAAGAGACTACATGATCAAAGAGGAGATTCCTTTTTCCCATGATCTAGTCACTATCTTTAAGTAAAGAAAAATTATTAGATTCCTTATAGGATATTAAAGATATTTAAAGAACATAGAGTTTTTATTACCATATTTTATCCACTAGGGTTTGAAATATTCCCTTTACATAGACTCTTTGAGAGTTAGGTGGTTGTAGAGTCTAGAGGAAAAATAAACTTCATTCATAATAGCATTAGCGAAGTCCTTATAAGTGTTTTTTTGAATATACTATAGGTAGGCCTTAAGAGAGGCAATTTCTTTGTCAAGAGAGATGAATTGGTCTTTATTCCATGTTTTCAGATTTCTATTGAGTATTCTAAGCTTGTGGATATAATAAAATGAATCATTTTTTTAGTTAACTGATAACTATACATCATAAACAAGATTACCACATTTAGTATAAGTCACCCATGCATTATTGAACCTAAATGGGAAGGGAGGATTGTGATCCCATTTCACGGGGTTGACTGGAATGTGATGATGATATGAATTTAAGTCTAGATAAGGTTGTATAAGAAATAGAATCCTAGGTGACAAGGGAATAATAATTTAAAATGTACCTATCAAGTTTTCTTTATACTATTCCATTCAAATGTTTCATGTACTTGGTGTATTTGGCTCTAACAAGGTTTATTTCAACTATTTTGTTGTGCTCAATGAATGTTCTGGATTCTTTATAAGATATGGAGTTGGCAACATCACCCATTTTCTCAACTGGGTTCAAAATTGAGTTGAAGTATACTAGGATAGTCCATGGTCCATTGATTATGATGTAGATGGAATCAGTCTCTTTACATAGTCTTCTATTATCATGGTGTATATAATAAGAATAAATGATTGGAAAAAATGATGATTTCTCATACATTTGAAGGTGAAAGTGTTCATCTATTCATTTGATGCATTCAAAGAGGTATTTTTTTATTGAAGAATGTGAAATAAAAAAAATTATTTTTAAATTATAGCATGTACTTGTTAGTGTTTAGCATGTGATAACCCATTATTTCAAGGATTTCAATCCTAGGGGAGAAGATCCTTTTTGTTTTAGATATCCCTAAAAGAATATTATTGTGTTTCTGAATATTGATTATGAGGGAGCTGACTATTTCAAGATTGGACACCCCTAATAGTTCCAATAAAGAATATTTATTTCCATTTTTCTTTGTGGTTGGAACCCCTTTTACCTTTCCCACCAGACTTTATTATGGAGTATTTAGTGGGCCTGCCTAATTTCCTTTTAGGAGAAATAGAGTTCTGATTATGATCAATGACATCACTATCATTTAGCCCATTATGAGAGACAACACTGTATCTAGTTACATTTTCAATTATAGTGATCAAGATGTCATTATCACAAAGGGAATCAGATATCCTAAACTACTAGGGACAATAATTAGTTCCCATTATTGTTTGGTGGTCTCCTTAGTGAAAGGATTCTCATAAAAAAGGGTGGTTTCCCAAGAATCCATGACACTTTTATCAGTAACTATTGGAGACTTTTTGATTTCAGCGTCATCAAGATCTAGGGGTTATTAAATCACCTCATTCGTTTCATTAAATTCATCAACATTCAAGGAATTATTTTTGAAGGCAGTAATAGGCTATGGTGAGTTATTTTACTCCTATAGAAGATAAATAAGGTCTTTGATGTCTGGTGAAATTTCTACGGGTAGAATGAGATTATCAGAGCACCTAGTGTCCGCTATTGTAGTAACCCCAACATTATTGGGGAAAATGAAAGGGGTTCAGATTAATTTTCCTTATCCTTCTATTTGGGAAGGTATTACCATGATTTATAAAAAGGAAACTCCAATTCATAGATGCCAAATTATTTAGTAGTTGGTTTCTCCTTGAGTATAGATGACCCCCCATTCTCAATTATTATATCTTTGTTTTTTGGCTTCTATTAACCTCTTTAAATTCCTTGGAATTAGAAGAATACTTGACCTTTTTCTGGATCACCCTGCAATTTCTGATGGAGTGGACCACAATCTTACATACATCATAGAATGTAGGAATGTATTCACATTCTAAATTGACATAAATTTTATTATCACTAGAAAGTAGAGATAGAATATATATATTCTAAGATTCCAGATTGAAATCCACTAGGATTTGAGCACAAAACCCAAGTTCTCCTTCCAAAGTATGTTGATCCAATTTTATGGGTGTTTCCGATGATTTCAATCGGGATGTTCCCACCTTCACATGTCTCCACACACCAAAATCACGTTTTCCCCATTTTCCCACTTTCTAAAGGAGGGAATAATTCATCACTTCTTCAAAGATGTCTTCTCCTTGGTCGAAATGGGATGTTGGTCCATCCTTCCATTGGTTCCTCCTCAGAATTTATCAACTGGTCTAGGTCTCCCTTAATGATTAATATTTTGTTCATGAAACTCATTACTAGTGCCATCTCTCTGTGGATGCCTGCTAATTATACTGATTATGTCTGGACATTCCAACAGGTTATGTTTGGGCTCCAACCTTCAGTCATGAGAGTAGTCACGTTGGGCACTGCTCAGCATGTCTGGATGATGTAGCATTGGTACAACTATATTCTTCCTCATAAGAGGGATTCCTAAAGGAATATAACCCAATGCATCCTATCGAAATCACAAGGTATATTATTCCATAGGCATGTCATCCGAGTTTTTCCTCTAGTATCCCATGTCTGAAATGGGGTAGGCCATGAGTTTAACATCTTATAGAGACATATTAGGCTGATTGGAATGTCCCATGGGGTTGGATTAGAGAGGTGGATCTTTAGGAGGGAGTACCTGGAAGTTTTACCAAATCGGTGGATCAGGACACCCAATTAGAGTGGACCTAGGATGGTGCATCCCATAAAGGGAAGGTTTCACACCATGAAGGGGTATATCCCTAGGAAGGAGATACAAAAGTTTACCAGATGGGTGGATCATAACACCCAATGAGGTCAGACCCGGGATGGTGTGCCTCATAAAGATAAGGTTTCACACAGTGAAAGTTGATCTAGACACCACTGAGGGTGGATCAGAGAAGTTCACCCCAAATAGGGGGACATGAAGGTTTATCATTGGCTGGGCTTGAACCTCATAGAGGATTTCTACGTACCTTGTTTAGAAGACATGAATAAAAACCCACATATATGGAAGGTGTGATGTGGGGCTTATGCACTGAGATGACCCATCATAAGTTTATTTCGCTTGTTTGGATGAATATAGATTGTGTGAGTATTATGCACTAAGACTACCCATGTGCTTCTAGGAGTAGTGGTCATGTAGATGGGGATTACACATTAAGATGGACCATATAGATTGTATGATCTAACCACAATGTGGTGGCCCATGTAACAATCAGTATGTATATGAAAGAAGTGACAAATTGGAGTTGGTGGAATGGATGGAGTGTAAAGAGTGATGTATATGAAACTTAAAAGGCTTCCTACATATCCTAGTTGATAGGAATCAAATTCCACGTAGTTTGGATGGGGCGATGAGACACATAAGGAGGAAGCCTGCGAGAATGGAGCACATGGATGGGGACCCAAAAAAAGTATAGTCTCTAGATTGGGGAATTTTCCTCCTGAGACATTGTGACTTGAAGAAAAGACTAGGATCAGAATGGATGATGAGATTGAACCTCGAGGAGGCTTCCAATGTATCCATGTGACTGGGAATCAAATTCCACATAGTTTGGATGGTGTTTTGAGGCCTACACATTAGGAAAACATATATTGTAACACCCCAAGCTTCCATGGTACATTTATCTTTGAATAATATAGTTGCGTGCGTTGTACGCAACATCGAGTTCTAACACACACCACAACCAATCAAACTAGCCATTATGAATAGTAATACCGAAATTTTGAAATTTTATACATCTTATCTTTCAAAATGGACTTCATTTTTGGATTCAGAATATTGAAATTAGGTTAGGGTGAATTTTTGGTACTTTTCTGATAACTTTCATATTTTGATGAATAGTGAAGATTACTAAATTTTAATTAAAAAAAACTTTTTTAATCGAAATAATTAATATTGATAAATTATTAATTTTAGTGGTTTAAAATTATATTTATAATATATTTTTACAATTTAATCCAATTTTGGTCAATGGACGTAATTTCACATTTAAACCAGATATAAAGAAGTGTCAATCTTTTGATAGTTATTGTTTCATAAAAACACGTTTTTTATTTTGACAGCGGGAATTAATTTTAAATTAAAAAAATGAAACTTATATGTTTTTAATTTGGTAAAATAGGCTTCATTATTGAATTTGGAATATCAAAATTAGCTTAGGGTAAATTTTTGGTATTTTTCTGAAAACCTTTAATTTTTGATGAATAGTGAAAAACAATCAGTTCTAGTTTAAAACCGAATTTTTATTTAAATAATTGTTTATTTTATTTAACTTATTTGATGTAAAAATAGATACATAATGCCTATATAAGTTCCATATAATTCATTTGAGTCGGTTTATAATAATTTTAGATATATAAAAATTTTATTGAACTTTTCACCGTCTTTTACCCACCTCCTAGGAGCTTTTTCAAATTCACATAAAACTTAATTTTACCGCTTCTGTGAGCTGAATTTCGAAAATCCGAGACAAATAGTTAATATAAAAGAGTAAAATGTGGTTCAATGAGATAAACATATTTTTTTGGTGAATAGTAACTTTTTACTTTTATTTACCGCGGTTAAAAGTAAATAGGGTAATTAAGGGTAAAAATGATATTAATATTAACCTAACACATGTCCTAATTCTATTGGACAAGTGTATCTCGACTAAAAACAACATTAGGAATAAAATATTATCATTTAGGTCCACTTGGATTGGATCAGGACATTTATTATTATTTAATTCAAAGAAGAGTTAAAAAAGTTAAAATCAAAGTTTAATTACTAAAAAAATTTTAATATAGGGTTATACATAAGTTAAATTTGACTGTAAATATTCATTAGAAAGATAAAATAATTTTCTACATAATGGTATTTTATTTATAATTTTTAGACATTAAATATTTTAATTTATTTATGACACAATGATGATGCAGTAATTACCCTATTAGATAAATATTAAAATAATTGATATTATAAATATCCAAATAAATATAATTTGAGACTTTTAATGAATTACACGAATTTTATAGGTTAATATGACATGTTATTATTTCTTAAATGAATTTTGATCGAATTAATAAAGTTGTTAAGACTTAAAAACATCAATTATTGAGTAGTGTCAAAATTGACATAAATGAGTTTTTAAAAAAATATTATATTATTAATTTATATTCTATTCCTAAAAACCTAAGGTTCGTCCAAATAACTTATATCATTATCAGTGTATCATTAATGGACCACCTGGGGGTCGCTTGGATGTATATAGTAAGTTTATTAACTATATATTATAAAAATACAATGTCACATGGTAAGTGTCAAACTAATTAACCAAGAGTTAAAACTAAAAGATAAGGTTAATATAATGACCCAAACCTATCTAAAATCTATTGGTTGAAATTATTTCGACCCATCCCCACCTTATAATTTTAATAATCCACTTTGGATCCTGTAGAAACTGAATATGAATTTATTATAAATTAATACTTTAAGTTTTTCCTAAAGAGACCCTCCCCCCCTTATAAAAGGACCCAAATTCTAACCAATTATTCACACCTTCAAAGCCTTTTTGTTCGGCCAACCCTTGCCCAAATACTCTCTCAACTTCCCTCACTTCATCGTAGAGGCCTTAGTTGGATCATAAATCCAACCTAAGGATCCTTTTTGGTCAAATCAAAAGGAAGAACCCGAAGAAGAGGTAACGTCTTCACCACCCTCTTTAAAGTTCCTTTCTTCTTCAACTTCCTCTTTCCTTGTTATTTCCATTCTAAAATAATAACTCCAGTATCTTCTATATACTATGATATTATTATAATTATGGAAAAAACAAATTCATTATTCTATCCATCCCTTGAATGACATGTCACCATACGTGCGTACGTACGGCCTACCGTCTCCACGTTGTGGTGTAATTGTTATTCAATATATTATTATTTTTATGGTTATAATAATGATGTATAATTCATGTAAATAATAAATATAACATTATAATTATTCTTTATATATGATATACCATCCAATTATATATTATTTTAATATCAAAAGAATGATATTTTCGCTCGTGCGTACGTACGGATTACCATCTCCACGACGCGATGGGATTCATTTCAAAGTTCACCATTCATCGGTGATTATAAAAATATATATTACTAATAATTATTTAATATATGAAATAATAATGATACTGTATATATATATATATATTTATATTTGTATATATATGTATTTATGTACTTACATATATCTTATTCACTTACTTCCGTTCAATACTATATGAAAACAGAAACAACGTTTATGCGAACGTACAGACTACCGTCTCCATAAACGGTGTTTTCCATTTCATATATATGTCTGTTATACATATTTATATTCTAAATATATATGATATATTAATAATTTTCTATATTCTTGAAGTATTTAAATCATGATTTAGGTGATACAATCAAGATTAACAAGTTAAAACACGTACGATAAAGAAAACGATTATTACCCAAAATGTTAATTTAACAAGGAAATTATTATTAAATGGGTAATATAAAGTCATAAATGATTCATGTATGATATAATAAATATTAATATGGTTCTGGTATAATTTAATAACATACTATGATCTTCGTACAGGAGGTTAAACGTACCCTCGACTAAAGGAAAGTGCAAGGTAAGGGGTTTTCATCTCACTCCTTATTCCCATGAGATTCATTCCATATTTCCACTATTACCTTTTGTGTGGTGTATGTACTACCTATAATTGTATTATTTGTGTAATAAACTTTAAGTTATGTGTATTTAAATATTCATTGTATGATACCTCTTTCATGGGGTGTATGTTTCGTAAGTTACCAAATTTGCAAGGGTTAATTTCACAATCTCTTTATTATCCGAGGTTATTTTTACGTAAATATCTACTGGGACATATTTATTATCCTTGTACATGTTTTATGAAAGAGTTTTCAAAGGAATTATTTTTAGGGTCTTTTTACTAAAACATAATTTCAAATGTTTTAAATATTTATTCTTATAAATCTTTCTCTTTAATGTACATGTCTTCAAAATGGGTTTTAAGGATTTATTTTTATGGACATGAATGTTTTTAAAATGTTAATTCCTTTCAAATGTTTCTAAGTGCTATGGGACACATTGAATAAAAAATGTTTTTTAATGACTTCTTTTCTAAATTGTGCGACTTTTAAATGTTTTCATGAAGAAGTTGTATTTCTCTCAAAGAGTTTTACAAATCATTTTCATCCATGTCAAGATCCCTTAATAGATTTTAAACTTGGTTTGAAGTTGATTTATCATGATACAAATATTCCATATTGTGTTGAAGGTTTTGTGATATGTTTGACTATGGATGTGTCATTCTTATACCATTAATGGTTTAGGGGTAAATTATTGACATTTCATATGATATTTTTCATAAGAATGTTTATGTTATATTTCATCCACTTCTTAAGATGAATGTGTTGGACTAGTATGTTCCAGGTTGGGGTCCGGTTGCAGTAGACCCTCTAGGTTGGTGTTCGGTTATTAGGGGCACTCAGGGTTGGTGTCTGGTTATTAGAGGCACTCCGGGTTGGTTTTCGGTTATTAGAGGCACTCCGTGTTGGTGTCTGGTTATTAGAGGCACTCTGGGATGGGTTCTGGTTATAGTTAGCCCCTAGGTGTTGGCACGAGGCCTTGACAAAGAAATTAATGTTCATCATTATGAATTCCATCATTATAAAAGTGGTTAGTGATATTGCATGTGATTATTCGATTAGTAGAATATCCATGTGAATAAGTAAATGGCGTTATTTCATTTTATTTCTTCCATGTTATACTGAATTTCAAGTTTCAAAGTCTTTTGTTTTAGTTTTATATATTTCCTTAAATGTTTATGATTATTTTTGAAAGTTTCCGTTTTATTTCTTACCATTACTGAGCATTTGAGATCACCCCTTTCTGTGTTTTATTTTTCCCAGGATTCCAAGAAGTGTATTATGATTGATATGTAGGGTTAAGCCAAGGGAATAATGGAATTCATAAAGATTATTTATGTTGTTTTTTATTTCTTAAAGTGAAATGTAACATTCATGTATGTAATCTATTTTCCAAGACTACTAAACTAATCGGTCCTTAGGGACTTGATTCCTTGTAATCATTCCAATGTATTAAAATAATGCACTGACTCTGGGTAACTGGGGTCAGGGCATTACACAGATGGATAAGAAATTAAGTGATGGAGGATGGATCAAAACACCCAAGGAAGGTAGATCCAGGGGATTTTCCCCATAAAGGGCAGATTTCACATCATGAGGGTATATCCCTATGAGGGAGCACCAAAGTTTACCATTGATTGAGATTGGACCACATGTAAGGTTCCTACGTACCCTATTTAGAAGACATGGATCAAAACGCTAGTAGTTCGAATGTTAGGGGCATAGGGATTACTCAAAGAGGGATACCCAGAAGAAGTGTTTAATAATCACTACTAACCTCTAAGAAAATGTGAGTCATGCTTAGTGTGAGAAACAAGAGGAATTAGTATACCAGATGGTTATGTTTCAAGAGGTGTATTAACAAGAAATGTTGTGGGGGCTTACACACTGTAATTTCCCCATGTGGATATCATTCCACATGAATAGGATCTAATTCTATCACTCCCATAGAGACGAGTGGGTGTCGAAAATTATCGAGGTGTGGCACTCCATGTGCATTGTACAGAGCAAGACTATTGTATAACGTTGTGTGCTAAGGACAATGGGGCTTGGCAGTTTAACGTTCTACAGATCAGAAAAGATGGACTCATTCCTTACCCCCTTGGAGTTACATGACTATAATTCATGTTCCTTTGGATGGAGCATGGACCCAGAAATTTCAGAAGGGAGGTGGAAAAGGACGGTTTAGATATGGTGTCCATGTTAGAGTACCTATGTTAAAAATAGAAATCCATTATCAAAGATATTCTGAAAATAAAAAGGTATAGAATCTTAACATAGTACACCACACAAGGGACCATGAAATTACTACGCACAATCCTGGAAGTCTACACAAAAAAAGGTATCACAAAGAAATCGGATTCAATGAGGGAGGCTTCGTGAAGCTCTGGTGCTTCATGGAAAACTAGGGCTTTGAGAAGGAAAGGGATTTACAAAGCATAGTCCCCTTACCTTTTCATGGGCCCCAGACTCAATATAAGAGTGATTTGTGAATGATTAATGTTCTATAAATCCTTGAGTACCCCAAAGGGTATTCTTCCTTTGAGAAGGTCATATGCCTTCATGAAAGGCATCCCTACCATAGGTAGAGGTAAATAAGATCAAAGGGATTGGAGGACCATGATTATCTGGTACCTTGGATGATTCATTTTGGGTCAAGTTTTCAGATCTTGGGATCTTCGTGAAATGGGATCTTGGAAGTTGAAAGGTTAGAGTAACCATCCCTTTGAGGAAGGGGGATGAGCCACATATTTATAGGAAATGGGGATCATGATGCTTAGTGGAATTCTATGAAGTAAAAAAGGGGATCCATGAATGGGATGTGATCTGTATGACTTGAGGATCAGTCCTTAATGTTTCTTGACGTGGTCAGAGAAGGCATTGGACTCACAGGAGTTCCGTTATCTGGATTGGCATGGTCACAAAGGGCATCAGACTCACGATATCTCTATCAGTAACCCACACATTTATAGTGTGGAGAAGATTCTCAAGGGGTCATCATGATCTATACCCCTTTGATGATATTTTTGTCCTGTTGAGCTTGAATTTCATCCCAAAGTGTTGGGGATATACTCAACTTAACCCAGGGCACAAATGTTGTCCCCAAAAAATGTCCCCCTCTAAAGGGGTGATGATGGGAAAATGAAGGTAATATTCTGAGGGTCAATGCCAAAAAAACATGGTTGATCTCAAATATGTATTATGATAATGGGACATGAAGAACACATATACGAGGTCTCCATGAAGCCCGGTGGTGCAGATGTCACCACAAAGCTTGATCGGCCACAACCTGTAAATAGGGAATGAGGGGCCCATTATCCATACTGGATATCTGTGAACGACTATGCCAGGGCTCACTTTTTATAAAGGAATCTATTCCCATAAACACATCTTATCAAACTGGGTTTCACAGTTCTTTTTCTCTGCGAATACTTATTTAGTGAACTAGGAAATCATGACCTACTACTACTTCAGGACATGCGTATAGCCTAGGGTTGATTCACAATCCGTGGATTCGTGAATGCACTTCATAACTGTTCTTTGTGAATAGTACTTGAAAATCATCTCAGTCCAAGACCAGATGGATTCTTAGGAATCTACTTGGGTGGTCCTTGCATATGCTTCCTGAAGAGGTTAAATGGTGAAAATTTTCATGATTGGAGAGTATGTTCGGAGCCATTGAGACCATGAATCCATGATCAAGTTTCTATTAGAGGCTCAGAAGGACTATCACCTATGAAAGAAGCTACCTTTATAAATATTCAGTCCGAGGGATGCTTTCTTTATCCCAGAGTCAAGTAGGGATGAAGTGACTTACTGGTTTAGAGGTACACTAGGGAAACATCAGTGGTATAGGGTTGTTGACAACCACATCAGGAAGTACCACATGACCATCATTGCCGAATGCCTCTACAACCACCTCAAAAATGATGATAATAAACCATTGGATGAAGAAGAGTCTCCCGCACAATATAATACAATCCTCAAGGATGATATTGGGAACTCGGAGAAGGGGTGGGCTGATGATTGGGATTTTCATCAGGGTAGAAACTTCATAGAGGAATGGGTCTTGGCCTACAGGGAATGTTCGTTCTATGTAGAGTTCAGGATGGTACTAACATGAGTGGGTCTGTATGAAGTGGAATGGGCTTACCAGTTCCACAACTACCAACCATGGGGTATCATGGATGAGCAACTGATCTGATAGTCATCAGACACCAACACATTTTATCTTCACTATGGGGAGGTCAGTATCAGCCTATGGGATCTACATCAGATTATTGGAATCCTAATTCTAGGGGACATGTAATATGAGTTTCTCCCTTTATAGAATGATTGGGAGGATGAAGAACATTTGAAATTTCTAGAGAAGAATATACTGGATCTGGTACTAGGCATAAACAATGACAAGGATAAGATATGGGATGATCACTTTAAGCAATAGTTTGGATATTTACCGAACTTCCCAATGGGGGTGTCAGTCGAGGGAGAGGAGAAACCCAAGAAGATACCAAAATGGCCTCATACCAATCCAAGAGGTCCCCAATGAGGTAATGATGGCTCTTAATGGAAGATTATGGAGGATAGCCAGTGGAAGTTGTGGGGGTACAACATCAAATATGAGCATCGATCGATAATAAGGATGGATGGATTCATTTTAGCACTCATCTGTGCGTGGATGATGCTAGTGAGAGATGCACATATGGGGTCATTAACAAGAGAAATTATCATGGAAATGATGATGATAACTGTATATATCATTAATATGCAGATCCCAATGCTGGAGAAGCTGTATAAGGTGCTATGGAATATCAGAGAGGGGAAGAAGCTACTGTGGATGTGAGGAATGCTTCACTTTTGTATTGTTGGGTTATCCACACACATGAGAGGATATAAATAACTCAATCATATCTCCCCTCTTGACTAAGAACTTTTGACCAATGATTCTAAATATCACGGGTAGTTTCCTATTCAAGCAAGGCTCGATGGTGGTGGTGAGCAAGATTGGGAAAGCATATCAGTTCAACTTTCACCCATTCCCTTTGCTGATGTGGGTAATAAAAGATGATGGAACATGAAATATATAGATACAGTCACATATTCTAGTCGTTTGAGGTGGAGGTCTGTTGGCATGGGTGGACTGTAAGACAATATGTGAACCGAACACCCCACACCGATTTGTGATCTAGTTTAGGTGTTTACAGAGGATGAACCTAAGGGTGTACTTAGGAGTTGGTTATGAATATCACTCATACATGATGAGGTAGATCTGAATCATGTTTACATGTGATTATGGAAAAAAAGGAACGAGTTGCTGCTATCCACTACTGAATTCAGACTAGTTCATTCATATGCACCGATCTAGGAAGCTGCCTATCCAGGGGAAATGCTAATGTAGTGAACAATCCAATCCAATGAAAAAGTGTCCCCTCTATCGTAAGGCTGAGGTCAAACTGTGATGAGAGAGAATCATGGGGAAATGAATGATGCACATCAGGGTGAAAAAGATATAGCATCAAGGTCAATAGTTTGATAATTTTCTTCTATTGGGGATGAAAGAAGAGATGCACAAGTACCAGATCCAGTGCTCCCAGCCGAGAAAACATGGGGTGATAGGGAGCCATTGAGGGGGTTACATAGGATACCTACTCAAGCTACTGGAAATCAATTGCATCATGTGAATATTCCTAATGATGTTGTCTATTACAAGTCTTAGAAAACTCGGGATACCGGTAGATATTTCCTCAATACCAAAAACCTATGGGATCATGCGAGTAGGTATGGGATGAATCTCGTATCGATCAGATTCACTAAGGGTAGATTCATTTCATATCAGGTATAGGATTAGAAATTCATGTAAAAATTAGAGGATCTAGTGAATTCCCAAGGCACTGCACGTCCAATGAAAAATCGAGTACATGTGCTACTAAACATGACCTCTCCCTCAGTTCTCATGGAAAACCAGCTAGAGGAACACTTCCCTTTGCCTGATGGATCGAATGGATCATGGGGAGAATAATCCAATGATGGAACCCCATAGGAGGATGCTGAGGAAATATCTTTAGAGGAATCCTCTCTAGAGGAAGGCGAGATAGTAGCCTCAAGGGACACTTCCATGGAGGGATTCACTAAATCTATTGAAGTAATATTTAATTCATTTCCCTATGATATCACCCTTTTTATTCTTTTCCTAGATTCTTTTATTGACATATGTTCTATAAAATATAATCTTTCACAAGTGACTGTCTCTCATGGGGATGAAGATGCTACCAATGCGTAGAGTCCGACTGTGAGGTTTGTGTCCGAAGAAGAAGAAGCTAGTATGACGATTGAGATTAAGAGGCTAGAACTCTTAACCCAGATTCCCCTGAGCCTTCTATAGTATATGGGGGACCATGAATTGTTATCCTAATGATAACAACTTGAGATAACGAGAAACCATTTCTTGAACTTTGTAAGTTTCCTACCTTATAGAGCCTTACTTGTTGCTTACTCGACAAGATTGACTAATATGATTGATGTCTGAATAGTACTAAGAGTGGTGGGTGCTTTAATAGAAAGAATGGTTGGAGGGCCTGATGCTCCTCTCCTACCAGGGGTGCCAGTCCATGTAGAGTTGGGTGTCTAAGCCAACTAGTCCATGGCTTCTGGTGAACAATCAATTGTTATTGTATGTGGCATCATTGGTGGGGTGGAACTCGGGACTGATAGGGAAAACCATATCATGGTGGGATCAAGTGATGAAGATAAACCTCACGATATGGATCCTGACCCACCTAACATGATGTTAGAAGTGGATTTTGTGGCTGAATTCCTGGTTGAATTTCTAGAGTATGAACATACTGATCGAGTAGAGTTGGATGAGTCTAATTATGATGTGGTTCAGTACATCTGGGATACCTGACACTGGGTATAGAATTTTTTTAATCTCTTCATCAACAATACTCAAGAACCATAGTGGATAAGTTGGATGTGATCACTTAACCACTGGCTACGTGATCTATGTGTTGGACGGGTGAACATGTGAGGTAAGCACACGTTGATATGGGATTACCTCATCGAGAAAATAAGGAGAAGAAGTTGCCATATGGAAATCACCTAGAATCAATAGAAGTTTTTCAGTACATGGAAGCTTCCGGAGGAAGAGTAGGAGATTCAACATCTAGAAAGGTAGCTGAATAAACATTCTTACTTTGCTACCACCCAACCAGAATTTGTTGCACGATTGAGGGTCTAGCTGATGGAATACCAAGAGAGAATGAGGTATGTATCTTTTCAAATGGATGATTTTCAGATTGAGAGGGACTAGGTGCTGACTAGGGATGATAAGATCTATTTAGAAGAAAATAAAATAGAAATGGAGTAAAGGCGGTGATAGTGGATCCCATAATTGACACACCAAAATTTGGAAGAGATGAAGTTCTACATCCAATGGGTGAATCCATAAGGTCTATGTTTTTCCAAACTCATGATACATACTTATTATTTGTTTTCTTTGGATTTCGCACATGTACATATTCTTTCTTTCTTCAATTATCCCACTTTAACATATCTATGAAAAAACCAATGACTGATCCCTAAGCTCATGTGGGTCATGCCCGGTGTGAGAAACAAGGGATGACCACATAATCAGATAATCATCAAATACTCAGGGTCTGCTATTGTTGACTAACCATTTTGAGTGTTTGGGTCTAGAGAGGCTATGACTTGATAATAGGTCTCTTAAGACAACAATTGTTTTGCCAAAAATGTGCTAGTGCACGAGCAAGATAATTAAATGGGAATTGGAATAGATCCAAACAAATGGAAATTAAAAGTGTGAATCACAATTCCCAAAATTCAGAACATAGGTAGGATGTCTTGCTGATATGAGATAACTACTGACCATGTTCTATACATAGTACTCTCACCGCAAGAATAGAATGAGGAAAAACAAATGTGGGACAACTAATGACCATGTTTGAAACATGGGACCTAACTAAAAATGTCGTTTGATGTCTTCCGGAATGTTGACCTAGTATAGTTGGTGAGATGAAGTGTCATGGGTTCATTTCGTCAGGGGTTCCCTTTGAACATGAAAGAGGATGAGGATACAAATAAAGGTGAGCGCAGAGTGTGGGAAAGTAGTGAGTTAATGTTCAATAGGATTCCAACACTTTTGAAGTTACACCACAGTGATTTAGAGCACATTAGTGTAGCTGTATTAGTATGAAAAAAATATCAAACCCATATTTTATGGGATAATCATCTTTGATGGATAGTGACAACTAAGGATGTAAACAATGCGGTGAATGACCAACATTTAGGAAGAATACCTCTCGTGTTAAACTTGAGGTGATTTTTAGTTTCCCATCAGGTAGGGAAGAATGATGAACAAGTATTTTAACATTTTACGGTGTGGAAGATGCGTGACACAACTTAACATCATTTGTTCGGAACACATCTCGCATTTTAAATTCATGTGACTTGGACATTGCACATGGTTTAAGGTCACACTTCCCGGACCCTGGTAAAAAATTCTAAAGTTGTGTTGCATGGATTATGGAAATATCTATTCCAAGAATATTTGTATAAAACATAGAGTTAATAAGCCTAACATGAAAGGTTCATAGGAGGCATGTGTGCATGACACAAGTATCATGGAATATATAGGAAGTAAGCACAAGTGATATGGCTAGAGGAAAAAATCACAGTGTGGATATTAGTTTAAGGTTATAGAGTTTGGATCGTAACTGAGGCCAAATGGCCCAAAAATGTTGATGAAAATATAGATGGGACTGATATAAAATGTTTTGGAATCACTATGCATCTCAAAAATATGGCAATCAATCTATATGTAGTTATTGAAATAAAGTGTAGTAAGAGACCAACATTGGCGGGGGTAATCCCTTTCATAATGAAAGATGAAAGATCCCATAATAACCATGGGGAATCCTGAACTTTCTCAGGGCATGGTTGTAGTTTAATGTCATGCATTGAGGACGATGGGTTGTTAGTGTATGTTCATAGAGTTTGGACTAAGTATGAGTCTCAAATGGGTATATATTGTGAAATTTCCAGATAGAACCAATATAAATGAAGACCAAAGAAGTCCACACCACAAAACATATCTAAAAAGAAGGCCTGAACATAGTTTAGATTCATGGTGCCTATATTTGTGTGTCTAGTTTAGGGACATAGAGTTTGGACCATGGTTTAGTACAAGGGGATGAAGGTTTGAGGGAGTTTGTGGCTAGTCCCAAAGATAAAGTATCAGAGCATCTCTTAATATCCCATAAGGATGGTAATCAATCTATACGTAGTTCATGAATTCCATTAAGTTTAATGTCATGTGGTAAGGATGGAAATAGTTGTGAAAAGAGGAAATGATATTGTGGATAGACCCAAGACAAAATTTCCCGGAATAACTATGTATCATATAAGTATGACAATGAATCCATGCGTAGTTTTTAAAAGGAAATTTCCCATTGTAGGTCTGACCCATACATATAGAGATCAGGGGCATTAGATATTTCTAAATTGTAAATTTTCTTTTCTTTTACCTTTTTTTTACGGCTAGAACAATATGAACAGTCCAAGTGTCCCAATAGGAATCAATCCATATATAGGTCTTAACAGGTGGAATGGTAGATGACCATTGCCAAGGGTGATGTCCTCTCAAGTGATAACACCATAATTTTGTGCCATTTTTTATCGTGTGACCAGGATGATTACACCACGGTTTAAGGTCACGTGACAGGACCGGTCATTAAATATTAATGTCATGTAGTAAGGATGAAATTTTAAACAGTTTATTATCATGAAACTAGGACATTAGGGGAAAAGGGGTTTCCCAAAGATGAAGTGTATGGTGCAAAAAAATGATCCCGATGTGAATGAGACCAAAGAATCCCACACCACACCACATACTCTCAGGAGAACCATAGAGAGGATTTTAGTTTAAAGTTATAAATTTTGGAACATAGGGATAATATTTTAAGGCCATATAGTTTAGACCATAGGGTTTTGTAGCTCCTCTATATGGGTAAAAACCTTACCAAGACTCATAAGCCCACGTGAGTCTTGATCAATGTGGGAAACAAGGAGTGATTTTATGCTTTCTCCATTATATATATAAGTTTAAAATAAGTGAGAGGTAATACTAGTCTATGAAGGTCCCAAAGATACTAAACTTTTCACTCGATGTTCGAAAATGAAAGAAAAATAAATACCAGGGGTGTTAAAGTCCCACTAAAACATAGGGAAGTGGGAAGGATGTAAATTGAAACTTCTAAGGTCTGGATTATGGAAGGAGATACTGATGGGTATAATCACTATTGACCATGTTCTCAACATTGGATCCACAACCTCACCAGTTAGGAGTGAGGCATTCAAATGAAGAATTGATTGTTGGCCAAATTTGAAACACATGATTTTCTATTTGCTACCAAAAAACCATTAGGATGTTCACCCAGAATGGGAGGTGAGTTGATGCAACATGAGACCATAATTGTTATGGGGTCCTTCTTAATGTGAAATATGGTGGAAATACAAACCCATAAAGACTCAAAGTGTGTATAAAAGTCAGGGAAGTGTACAAATGGAATTTGAAACCTTAGGCCTCATGCTCTAGCACATCATATCATATCAATGGTAAGACCCAACTAATATTAGGATAAAGTACCCTAGTATTAAAAATAGTTTAAGTTCGTATTTCTTGTACTGAAGTCTCTTAGTTTATGGTCATAGAGTTTGGACCATAAGGTATTGAAACTCCTCTATGTGGGTACAAACCCTAACAAGACACTTAATCCCACGTGATCTATGCTCGGTATGGGAAACAGGGAGTGATTTTAGATTTTATGAATCACATAAGGGAACACATAAATGGCAAGTAAATATTAGTTAGGAAAGTCCCAACAACACTAACATTATCACCCAACATGTGCAGATGCACAGAGGGGCAACACCAGGAGTGTTGAAGATCCACCATAACATAATGAGGTGGAAAGTGTGAATCCGGATATCTGATATATGGAACACAATGAGGGTGGAACGACAATAGAGGATAACTACTGACCATATTTGAAACAAAACATCCATATAATTTTACTAGGGATGGGGGAAAACAAATGAGGGTCATTAAATGGACATGTTCAAAATATAGGACCTGACCTGAAATGTCATCCAATGTCTTTAGGGGTGTTTGTCGAAGATGTTATATGAGTCAATGTGGAATATCCATACTGTTAGGGGGTCCCTTCAGATGTGGAAGAGGATGGGGGTTATGGTAAGGAGATGCACGAAGTGTGGAGATGTATTGAGAGAATGTACCTATGGAATCCAACACTTTGGGTCATATACCATAGCACATTCAAGAATGTCAGAGTGGAATATCCATAGGTAGGATCAGATATGTCTTCAAGGATTGGGTTCCAAAGGGGGACCAAAAACCAAGACGGATCTCGAGGTAATGGTCCTCGGTATTGTGAACAGTTTAAGGATGTACTTATTAGACCATATTCTACTAGATTTATGGTCATAGAGTATGGACCATAGGTTCTCGGTTTAAGGTCATTTGTCTGGGACATATCTTTTTAGTTCAACATCATGCCATAATGATGAAATGTTATGCAGTTTATAGTCATGAATCTAGGTCATTGAAGAGAGAGATTTATCCCAATGGAGAAGTCTATAGAACGAAAAATAACCTATCGTTAAAGGGGACCAAAGAGATCTACATCATGACACACTCTCTCAAAGGGAAACTTAGGCCTAGAGGTCAAAAGGTTTGTAATCCTACAGCTAGGCCTGGTGATGAGATGTCCAGGCATCACTACGTATCCCATAAGGATGGGAATCAAGCCACAATTTGTTTTGGAATATGACATGGTATATGACCAGTGCCTGAGGGGCGATATCCTCTCAATCAATAATATCTTAGTTGTTATGTAGTTTATCATTATCTAACTAGGACATTGACTAATGGGGGAGAATTAGTTTGGTAAAGTAGAAATGTGCAGTGCATCACCTTAAAGAAACCTGATGTTAATGAAGTCCAAGAGGGACAAAACCACTTGAAACTCACACCCAATTTAAATTCATGATGATGTGACTATAAATAAAGGTGGAGACAAGAGATATTTGTTGTGTAGTACGAAGAAACCGATGCAAATGTGGACCAAGGAGGCTCGTGCCATAGGGTATATCTCCAGGGAAAACCCACACATAGTTTAAAGTTGTAGGGATTTGACATGGAATTCTGTTTAGTTTAGAATCATGTGGAAAGAACAATATATATCTTAGTTTAAGGTCATAGCTTTTTTACCATATGAAGAAGATTCTAATATGGAGATGTTTAGTGCGGTTCAATAAAGAACCATGAGGTGAATGGGGACCCAAGGGGAATGAAGGCCACAACTTGTATTTCCAAACAACACTCAAGCCAATGAGACAAAGGGTTGAGCATATGGTTGGACACAAATATTAGACATATAGTAATTCCTACATATCCCATAAGTTTGGGAATCATGCCATATGTAGTTCTGAATGACGGAATGGTAAGTAAACGATGTCCGGGGAAATGTATTCTCATGTGAAGATATCCTAGAATTGTGTAATTTATCACTATACATCCCAGATGTAAGGAACTTGCCCTTAATGGTCATGTAGAGAGGACCATCAATGCTTTGTATTTTTGACATCTTGTAGCCAAAATGCATCTGTACAGTTTAACATTATGCGGTAAAGATAGTGCATCATGGTTTAACATTGTTTTGTAAGGATGGGGGCATAGTTTAACATCATATAGAGTGAAACAATAGTATAGCACCATCCAGGATGGGGAAAAAGTTTGGAAGAGTTTGTGGATGAGACCAAAGATGAAGTGTCTGGGCATCACTACATATCCCATAAAGATGAGAATCAAGCCACACATAGTTCTCTGAATTCTGTGTAGTTTAACATCATGTGGTAAAGACAATACAACACTTTCCTTTGAAGGTCATGCAGAAAGGACCATCAATGTTGTTCAGTTTAGCATTTTGTATCTAGGACACAATAGTTTAACATTATACAGGATGAGGAAATTTTTTTATGAAAAGTAATTCTTGAGGAATTAGGCATCAGTGGTAGGACTGATTCACTCACCATCCATGGTGACAAAAGAGTATGCAATGTCGAGGTATACCTCGTGAATGATGTATGGTCCCTCCCACTTGGGCTCCAAATTTGGTGGCCAATTACAAGGTATCATTGGAATTCTCAGATCCAATATTGTGTAACCTTGAAGGAAGAAGAGAAGATAAACTTTCTTGTTGAAAGCTCTGGATATCTTGTTCTGGTTCCACTCTTTATTGTGAAAGGCCCAAAGCTTGTTTTTTTCATGGGATTCCAATTTGTCTAGATGGACTTCTTATAATTTTTTTGACATCTAATAATCATAGTTGGTTTTCAAGAGTGACAAAAACATAATCTAGATAGCTATGACCACCTATGTTTCATACAACAGAAAATATAGAGTCACTTGGGTTGAACTGTGGGTCATAACCCGATAAATCCAGAGAGCATTCTGGGGATTTTATGAACAAATTCTCTTGTTTTTACCAACCAAATTCTGCATAATTTAGAAATGATCTTGTTTAATGCCTCGATCTGTCCATTTTCTTTCATGTGGTAGTAAGAAGTATGGTTGGACCAGATGCTATACTTAGCGTAAAATTTCTTCAGATTAGGTGCCCAAAAGTTACGACGGTTGTCAATGATAATAGCATTAAGAACTCCAAATTGATTAATTATTTTGGATCTCATGAATTCAACAATAGTCTAGGCCTTGAATTCCTTGAGAACAATCACTTCTACCAACATGGAAAAGAAATTTGTTATGGTCAGGATGAACCACCACAGGTGATCTATTCCCAGTGGATATGGTCCCATGACATCAATTCCCCAAACCACCAAGGGATAAGAGTATTTTGAAGTTTGGAGGGAAAATGGAGGTCAATACATGAAGTTAGCATGGATATGACACATGCAAGAACTTCATTGAAAACTTGATACATTTATGGACAACGGTGGGCCACATTTAGCTCATCCTTTGAATTTTGCAGGAGATCTTCATCCTTGCTTGGTGAAAACCACATGACCTGGAATGAACATATTTCATAACCTGAGGAATTTGGTCTCCTTAAATACATAGGAGGAGTATTCCATAAAACCCATTTCTCTAGTGAATCTTCTCTAGGCTGGGACCATTCTGGATGGTGAAATAAACTGCACACTAATGGATTCACTTACTTTTGGGTCTATTCAGCAAGAGAGTTCCATGATGGAGATACTCAATGAAAAGAGTTGCCCAATTAGAGGTTTCTCAACCTATTAGTGGATTTATAGGACTAGAGGTGGAAGCTATTGTGGTAAGGTGTTTTACCAACAAATTTTTATCATTTTCTGAAATAATGGGAGTGATGACTCTTCAATTCACCACTTAAAGGATTAGATCTTCCTGATCAAGATATGTAATATATGAGGCTAGACTGGACAGGGAATCATCTTTACCATAATGTGATCGGGGAACATGAGTCACCACTGTCTGAGAGGGGAATTGGGCCATCATATGGCAAGAATTCCTAAGTAAGGTTAGGAGCTCGATATTCTTGATGACATAGTCAACATTTATCTTCTTGATGACTAGCTCAAAGCCCCCCTTCACACGCAAGTGGGGAACATCAATCTCAAGATCTAACTGAAGACCAGTGATGAGAGACTAATACTTAACCTTGTTGTTGATTCATACTTCTGATAACAAGATCAAATAAGGTAGAAAATCATATGTAGGAATGGTAAAGACAACTACCCATCCTACCATGTTGATCCTGGAATCATTGAGTTGTATTTTTATTGGGCTTCGAGATTCACCATAGAAATGCATATGATAACATGGAGTGTCATAATCCATCGTGAGGATGACCTCATTTTCAAAATAAAGTTCTTGGGATTACTCTATGGGGCCTGGCTGAGTGTCTAGAAAGTCTACCAATGCCTAACCTTTGACATCCTTCTACAGAAAAAACCTGATGTCAAACTATTGATGGATTACTATCCAATGAGGTAGACGGTCTTCCAACATTTGATTTTTTAAAATATAATTCACCAGATCCATGTAGGAAACCAGTTGTATCTCATGATGCTATAAATAATAAAGTAAATTTTTAAATATGAAAACTAGGGTAATATAGATCTTCTCAATGGAATAATATTTGGAATCCATGTTAATAAGCATGTGAATGAGATACTACAAACTATTCTTTGTCACTTAGTTATTTTTCTATGTGATAAGGGTGTCGAGGGATCATTCCTAGGAGGTCACATAAAGAACTAGTGAATTTCTAGAGATGAGTGGTATCATAACCGGAGGATGTAGCAGGTACTTCTTGATATACTCGAAAGTGTTTTGGCACTCTTCATCGCATTGATAGACAACACCTTTCATCATGATATTGGAAAAGGGATTACACTTTCCCCATGATTTTCGATGAATCGGAATATGTAGTCTAAGTGTCCTTGAAAGCCTAATAGCTCCAGGAGGTTTCTTGGGGGAGGAATTTGGATGATAGATTTTATTTTCTCTCTGTTGATCTTGATTCCTCAATATCTAACAATGAATCCGAGAAACATTCCAAAGGTAACCCTGAAGGCACACTTCAAGGGGTTCATCTTTAACTTCCAAGAGGGAAGGAATCCAAACACTTTATCAAGATCTCTAGGATGGTCCCACCCCTAGAATGATTTGACCACCAAATCATCCACATGGAATTCCAATAGTGTCCTAAGGATCATCTTGAAAATGTGGTGCATAACATTCTGATTGGTGGCTCCTATGCTCTTAAGATTAAAATACATTACCTGATAACTGAAGGTACCTTACAACACTTTTAAGGTAGTGGAATTCTCATATTACAAGGCCATTAGTATTAAATTATACCCGAAATATCCATCCATGAAGTGGAGAACATGGAATCTATTATATGCACCGATCAATAACTATATCATAGGAAGGGTAAAATTATCCTTCAAACAATGGAAGTTGAGATCCTGGAAGTAGATTCAGACTCTGATTTGTATGTTCTTCTTCATGACGGGAACAATGTTGGCCAAATATCTGGGGTATTGTATCTCTTTAATGAAGTTGGATTTGATGAGGTTATCTATCTCAACATCATCCATGGCCTTATAGGAAGGGTTCATCTTCTTGAGAGGTTCTTTGAACCCATGATGGCTCATTGGGAGACCAAGATGGTGGAAAGCAACCTGAGGTTCTAGTCATGGAATATCGACATAGCTCTAAGAAAATATATCGCGATGATGCTTTATTAAATCAAAATATTATTATTATTACTCTATAGTCATGGACACACTTATCAGTGCATGCCTCTATTGGTAACAATTATAAAGGATTGGGGGCATATATATATGTGACAAAAGCAGTATCTATCTTAACATCACTTCTTGCAGGAGCTAGAGGAGGCAACAGTCACACCTACTTAGCTTGATATAATAATTCCTCTAGGTGTTGATCATTGTCATAGAAATATCATAATCCACCTGGGAAATCCTGAGTGATAAGGGAGTAAAACAATTATGGCTTAACATTCCCCACATATATTGTCACCAACTATTCTTGAGTTAGAAACATGTTTATTGAATACATCAGGCCCTTCCATCTAAGGAAAATGACTATGACATGCTCACGTGGTCATTGTTTTAACTTGAAGAGGTTATAAATACTTTTCTTTCATGTGGTGGAGTTGAACTGATAAATAAAATGACTATGAAGATCTTCCCAACCACCAATGGACACAATTGGTAACTGGATGTACCATATGAATTCATGCCCTTTTAGTGCATATAGGAAACACCAGTGTTTGGAGGCTTCCTATAGTGGGTCTCCCATCCCATTGAATGGAGATATGATGGGATTCCCAAAATCCAGGGGGGTCTGTATGTCATCTACCTATGTCAGATATGGCTTTCCATCAGGTGGGATCTCCAACTGTCACATCTTAAGGTCCTTGAGGTGGGGGATGCGATCAGCCATTGGATTGTCCTGATAGGGATTCCTGATCACTAGTGCATTGGTAGGTTATTTAACATGTTAGGTAGTCCCAGTGCCTTATGGAGAGGCTAGAGGAGTGGGCGTAGGAACCGTTGGAGGAATGACCAGTAGAGCGGCCCGATCCGGATCCCAAGGAGGGTTATCACACAACTTAGGCAGATTCGAAGACAAATACCACAGTCACTTTCTCGAGGATTCGGTATCTACACTATCTAGATGCATATGATTTCTGAGATTTATGGGGGGAACTAACCAAGGAGGACCTATGGCTGACCCTAATTCCTTGTTAGAGAACAGAAAAGATTGTGTCAAGGATCACTATAGTACGAATTTCACTCTAAAAGGAACTCAGCGCCGATCTCTTTAATAAATTTTTTCTATTCTAAAATCTTTTGTAGAAAAGTGGACTTTGTAGGACTAACCTACATATTCTGCACTGCAACGGATGGGTCATAGTGACTATAGGTCCCAATTTTTCCTTTACCCTTGTTGGGGTCTCGACCAAAAGGAAATGACTTAAAATGTTATGTATGTCCAATCATATTCCTTTAATAGAGAGTGATGATTCTCGTATGAGAATCCACATGGTACTACACTACCGTAAGAGGTGAGTCCTCTTCATCAAGACTTGCTTCAGTGTCCTTCTTCATAAGTGTATTAATTTCAGCCATATTCACTGTGACTACACCCGATGGAATATCCTTGATATCACCAGGCAAGTCAGGTTGGCGCAAGATAGGACTGAAGTGAAGAGTAGCATACTACCTCCATCCGCATATCTAAACATGTGGAATTTCCTCTTCAATAATTTTCTGGATCATAGTGAATCCTTGAAAGCATCATTGTTGAAGGTTCTAGTGATTTCCGGGTGATGCAGGGTGTTGATCCACAAGAAGATCTGTTAACTCAACTATGTGAAACTATTGTCTGATATTGTCAAGATGATCCTAGATCTTTGTATGGGTCAAATTAGAGCCATGGTGGGGGAAATTAAGCACCTAAATAGTCTGATAGAAGTACATGGCCTCATCTTGGGTGAACGACTTCAAAATTTTGATGTCTAGGGTAATGATTGGACAAAACATCTCATATAACTGATTGGTTGGTAGAGTGTCCCAAAAACTTATCTTCTAAAAAGTGGGTTCCGAATCTTGGTTACCCCGTTAATTGGTTGGGTTTGATCAAAGAACTAGAAAAGAAACTAATATGGACCATTGTGGTAGTGGACTAACTGGTGGAGAAAATAATATGCGAGCTGACTGGCCACCACTCACTGGGTCATCTCTTGAAGGCAGTTCCAACTACATCACTATGTCCATATAGGATGGGATATATACCACTACGTCATGTGTGAAGGTAGAGAATGTTGGTTGAAATTTTGGCGGGTGATCATTGTCTACCGTTCCCTAGAATAACTCTATGTGATCTCGTGTCAACATGGAGGATGAAATTAGAGACGATAGAGAGGGGTGTACAGATGGACTATATAATGGATCCAAATATTCCTCCACTTTCATGTACCTATGATGGTATTCATGAATCTAGTGTATCTCCCCATCTAGGATGATGAAACTCGCACACCGGGTTCCTTCCCCGGACATTAATATAAAAGATTCGGGTGAAGTCTCTGTCATTGAGTGACATTATTCTTCAGAATATGAGAAACAAGCTAGATTTCAAATGGTCTGGTGCTTCTTGAAGTTCTTCTTTCAGTAGTGACGATTCTCCCCTTTTCCCTGGGATGACTCTTCTAGGCAGGGTAATTCTTCGGCATAGGGAGGACCTCTGTGAGAATTGGTGCTGGAGCGGGGAGGATCTCCTCCGGAGTTGGATGTGATATAGGGAGGGCCTCTGTATCTATTTTTTTTAGAGTGGGGAGGACCTCCACTCTGGGTGATGATGAATAGGGGAGGCCCTCTACTTTGGGAAGATGAGGTGCAAATAGAAGCTGGGCATATGTCAAAAAAGTTACAGGGAGGACCTCTGTGTTGGTGATCTTGAGTATGGGGAAGACCTCCGTACTGGTTGCTGGATGAGTGGGAATGACCTCTGTGGTGATGAGTACTAGAGAATAGAGGACCTCCACTAGAGCTTGTATGAACATGGTGAGTCCCTACTGTTGACTAATTGTGGCATGGGGAGGACCTCAGTGCTGATTGGAAGTGGTAGCACCAAGAGGACCTTCATCCTAATCAAACTGGACATGGGGAGGACCTCAGTATTGGTTGTTGATGAACTGGGGAGAAACTCCACTTTGATGGTTTCTAGAGTGGGGAGGACCTACACTTGATATGGGAATGGAGGGAGGAAGACCTTAGGGTTGATGATATACAACATGGGTAGGGCCTCTATATCAGGGGCCAAAGGCACATAGAGTACTTTTGTGCTGGATGTCGAGAATGTGGGGAGGACCTCTGTTTGGACTAATGATGGATGTGTGGGGAGGACCTCCATGGCGATGAGTCCTGGAGTGGGGAGGACCTCCCCTCTAGCTGGTAATGGTATAGGTAGGCACTCTATACTGGATCTCATCATCGCGGTTTGGACCTTAAAGGTTGCTTAATGCACTATAGATCAGAAGAGTTAACCCAGCCTTCCCGTAGGGTGGATGAGGCCTCAATCCCGATAGGGAGTTGATGTGTCCCTGCTCTGCAGTAGCAAATATTTGGTGGAATTCACCAGGGGTGACAGGGACAACTGAAGCTATAGAAGATGATTTCCCTGATGGGCATCTTTTCGAGATTGTGGTAGCTACTGACATCGGGTCATCTGAACTGGGGATGGAAAAGCAGGGGTGTAGAAAAATTATTCTTCAGCCTAAGATACTAGTAATTGGTGGCATTGATGAGGCCCAGTGGGGGACTTCCTCGATGGCTCTTGAGAGATAGCCATAGATGGAATTACTCAGATGTCCCTTACCACATCGGCACAGGGAAGAAGGTCATATGAATATTCTAGGGGGAGGCTCTAGAAGCGGTTGGATATGGGAGCGGGGAGCCGTGGATTCCTATGCGTCCCTTGGAGGAAATAGTTATGGAAAGTCACAAAAGAATCCATGTCTCGGTGGGCCAATTCCCTCATAGGAATGACCCCCTCCTTCTTGTTTCATAGTACGAGTAAATCAATCACCCTCCTCTAAATAATTTCCAAGAAAAATACGGGGGGAGGGTGCCTGGTAGTTATCATTGCAGATGACATCATGGAATAGGTAGAGTCTTGTAGGATTGACACATTATTATTCCTATTACCCCTACATCTATGGGTTGGGGTGATTGGTTTCCTGTTGCTTGGGTCCTGACAAGTAGGAAGATTCAACTATCAGTTTGAATGCAAGGAAATCAATGTGCAATGTTCCAGCATTTCCCAATCATCCAGGGATGGAGAGAGAGATCCATGCTAACAATTTCAAAGACTAGAATACCCAATGATTAACTTTCCCAATATCCGGTGAGTTCCACTCTAGGCCCACTTTTTTCTTAGTGGGACCTAGCACCATATCTTTGGATCTGGTGACATTCTCATATGATGATGTATTGAAAGAAATTAATCCCTATATTTGGTAGAGGATTTCATGTCAGGTTCACAATTTCTATTTTCTACACTTTCCATCATTGTGAATCTATCGTCGTGTGTCATCATGCACTAGAATCATGTTTATTTCTCCACATTCCAACTTTCTAAAGGTGAGATACATTCTTCACATCATTAGAGATGACTCATCCTTGATTTAAACAAAATTAAGGGATGTTGGACCCTCTTTATGTGGATTAGTCCTTATAATTCATCGTAGAGTTTCGGTCTCCCTTAAAAAACAAGACATTGTTCATGAAAGTCATTCTTGATGCCATCTATTTGTGGATTCCAGTTAATTACACTGCTTCTTACTGGACATTCGAAGGGGCCATGTCAGGGAAGCAACCATCAGTCTAGAGAGTAGTCACATTGGGCACTGCTGAGCATGTCTGGATGAAATATCCGTACACCTATATTCTACCTCATAAGATTAATTTTAAAGGGCACATAAACAAAGTAATCCTATGGCGATCACAATGTATCTTTTTCCAAAGTCATGTATTCTAAGGTTTTCCTCAGGCATCCCTTGTTTGACATAGGGGAGTCCACGAGTTTAACATTATGTGAAGATGAGATGAGTCTGATTGGAACATCACATTGATATATATTAGAGAGGTGGATCTCTAGGAGGGAGCACCAGGAAGGTTTACCAAATGGGTTGATCAATACACTCAATTAAAGTAGACTCAGGATGGTGCATCCCATAAAGGGAGGGTTTCACATCGTGAAGGGGTAGATCCCTATGAGGGAGATACCGAATATTACTGTGTTGGTAGATCAGAATGCCCAATGAGAGAAGAACCTCTATGGTGTATCTCATTAAGAGAAGGTTTCACACCATGAAAGATGACCAGGACACAACTGAAGGAGGATAACCGAAGTGCACCCCAAAGAGCAGGACACAAATGTTTACATTGACCAGGATTGAACCTCATGCAGGCTTCCTATGTACCCTATTGATAAGACATGGATAAGAACCCACATAGTTTGAAGGGGTGATGTGGGGATTACACACTATGACAAACCATCACAGGAAGTTTTCTCTTGGTTGGATTAATATGAATCATATGAGGATTACGCACTGAGACTTCCAGGGTGCTGTTAGAAGTAGTGATGATGTGGATAGAGCTTATGCACTGAGAAAACCCATATGGATGGAATTATCTCATCAGGATGTGGCGGCCTAGGTAAAAATCAATATGGATATGGAGGAAGTGTCAAAGTGGAGTGGGTGGAATGGATGGAGTGTGAAGGATGATGTGATTGAACCACAGGAGGCCTCGTATGTATCATAGTGTATGGTAATCAAAGTTCAGATAGTTTCTATGGGGTGATGGGACACCTAAGGTGGTGGCCTATGATAATGGATCACATGGATGGGGAACCAAAAGAAGTATAATCTATGGTTTGGGGAATGATCCTCCCAAGACATATTGACTCGAGGGAAAGGACAAAATTGGAATGGATGATGGGATTGAACCACAAGAAGGATTCCTACATATCCTAGTGGTTTGGAATCAAAACCCATATAGTTTGGATGGTATTTTGGGGCCTACACACTACATTGACCTAAATGGATATGAGATGAAGTGATGGTGGATGGATCAAAACACCCTTGAAAGGTGGATCTAGGGGATGTGTCCCATAAAGGGAAGATTCCACCCCATGATGGTATATATCTAAGAGGGATAAACAATGTTTACCAATGGTTGTGATTGGACCTCGTGGAGGCTTCCTACATGACCTATTTAGAAGATATGGATCAAAACCAATGTAGTTATGATGTGAGGGTAATGGGGATTAATCATAGAGGTATTCCTGGAAGAAGGGTTCCACAATCTCTAATAACCTCTAAGATGACATGAGTCATCCTCAGTGTGAGAAACAAGAGGAAGTAGTAGGCCAAACAATCGTGTCCCAAGTGGTGCATCTGTGAGGGATGGTGTGGGTCTTACACATTAGAGATACCTGAGGTGGATCTCATTCCATGTGAGGAGGATCTAATTCCATCACTCCCATGGAGACATGTGGGTGTGGAAAATGACTGAGGCATTGCACCCCATGTGCAATGCATGGGGTGAGACTACATTTTATCATCGTGTGATGAGGATGATGTGGCTTGGTGGTTTAATTTTTTGTAGCTCGGATGAGGAGGACTCATTACTTAACCACTTGTACTTACATGACTGTAATCCATGCACCTTTGGATGGTGCAGAAACTAAGAAATTCCTAATGGGAGGTGGGGGAGGAATGATTAGTCGTGGGGTCCATGTTAGTGTATCTATGTAGAAAAGAAAAATCCATTAGTGTACCTATGATGAAAATCAAAAGGTAGATCATCTTAATATGGAACACCACATGAGGGACTATGAAATCACTACACACAGGCCAGAAGGGACGCACATAAGAGGGTATTACAAAGAAAGGGGCTTCACTAAGGGATGCATCGCGAATCTCAAGTGATTTACAGAGAATTAGGGCTTCATGAAGGAAAGGGATTCGTGAAGCATATGTTCCTTACCTTATCATATGGAACCAACTCAATAGAAGGGTGCTCCATGAAGAATTAATGATCTAAAAATACTAGAGTAAACCAAAGGGTCTCCTTTATTTGTGAAGGGCGTAAGACTTCATGAAAGGGATCCATACCATAAGTAGGGGTAAATTAGAACTAAGGGTTGGGTGGATCATGATGCTGCAGTACGTTGTGTGATCCATTTTGGGTCAAGATCATGGTTCCTCAATAGCTTATTGAAATGGGATCTTGGAAGCAGAAAGGTTAGAGTAACCATCCCTTGGGGGTGAGTTGCATATTTATAGAAAATGGAGATCATAATGCTAAGTGCAATGTCATGAAGTACAAAAGGGGATCCATGAATGAGAGTGGATCTGTCAGACTCATGAAGAAGTCTTTCATGTTTCTTGGTGTGGTCGCGGAGGGCTTCAAACTCATGAGAGTTTTGTCATCTCGCTTGGAGTGGTCGCAGAGGGTGGTGAACTCATGGGAGCTTCATCGGTTCCTTACGTGTTCACAGTGCATAAGATCTTCGTGTGGAAGATTTATGAGCAATAAACCTTTGACGATATTTTTTCTTGTTGATCTTGAATTTTATCCCAAATAGTTGGGGCCTTACTCAAATTATTTCGGGGCATGAATTTCAGCTCAAAAAATGGGGACTGATAAACAAGAGGTGAGATAGTTGAAAATTTTGGGATGTTATTACCTCCCACTTTAACCATGGATTCTATCCCAAATTCGGGTAGTGGATTTCATTTGAGTAGGGGAATTGAAGTTGAAACCCCATTCCATAATTCGTAGAACTCATAGTTTCATATTCAATATTCTAATTTTTTAGGATGCATTCCAATCCTCCTTGCTATTAAGAATAATGTGAAAGTTGCCTCTTCTGATTGGGATGAGTCTTCATCTGTGAGTGTTCCTACAATAAGAAATGATGGTCTTGAGATCAAAAAATGTTTAGGGTTTGTATTCCTTCAGGTACGAGACATGTCCAAGGAGTGAAAACATGAATATTTTAAACCTATGTTGAAGGGAATCCATATCTACCACCACCATGAATCCACCACTATTGAGTTTTTTGATCTTGGGGGTTCTTTGCACATCCTTCTTATTTGGACATGAGAAACCAAAAAGTGCCTCCACAAAAGAGACTCTCTTGTTCCTCATATGATATATATTGAGGGATTCCATTGTCTTAAAATTTCTTTTAGATGGGACTCACATTTAATCCTTGAATGAAAATTCCCAATCCAAATGAAATGAATCTATGATTGAATAGAGATCAAGAAGAAAGATGCATCTCCACTGTCAACTCGAAAATCACCAGCTCGCGCTCTCTCCATCCTCAAATTTACCTATTATAAAAATTATTTATTAAATATATTATGTTAATAAAAAGGACTCAAAAATGAATAATAATTATTGAATAAATTATAGAAATATTATATGTGTGTGTGTGTTTCTATATAAAATTGTATTAATTATGTAAATGTGTGCGAAAAATTAATGTATATATATAACATAAGTTTGATATATGTTAATTGAAAAAAATGATAATTATATAATATGTACATTAAACTTCCATTACTCGATGGTAAGTAGTAAACATGTTTAATTAATATTAATTTTTAATTATAAAACATTTTTACTAAATATATGACTTATTAAATGTAAATACATATTTTGTATTATATTAATAATTTTTAAAGAAATATTATATATTGATATATATGTATATATGTATATATATGTTTTTCAATATTAAATATGTTATATACATTAACGAATAATCATCTATAAAATAATATTAAGAATGAAAAAATTACAAAAAATATTAAACGAATAAATATTTAAAATAAATAAATTATAAAAAAGTAAAACATACTTAACATTATTAATTAATATATAACATTAAATGGATGAATGTTAAAAATTACTGAAATTAAAAAATATGACTATATTGAAAAAATACGAAAAAAATGATTAAGAATTATAGATTATTTGAATTAAAAAAAATAAAAAACGAGTATATTCTAAAATGAAAATGAATACATATAATAAATATGTAAACTTAAATTTTATTAAAATATTAAACATTAATCAATAAATATGTATAAATAAATATAAAAAATGAATAAAATTACAAAAAACATTCAAAAAAATTCAATTTAATAAATTTAAAAAATATTATAGAATTTTTTATTGAAATAAAAAATAATAAAAAGAAATATATGAATATATATTAAAAGTAATAAATAATATATATTAAATGAGAGTGTAAAAATGAATAAAATTTAATAATTAAAAACAAAATATATATTAAAAATTAAATATTAACAAATAATATTCTAAATTGATAATATTAAAAATTTATTATTTGTGTTTCTTTAAAATTTGACTAATTATGTATGTGTGAAATTACTGTATGACATATTAAGTGAAAATACATATTTAGTCAATATTTTTTATTAATAATTAAATATTTATTATTTGATATATATGTTAAATTTAAAAAAATGACTTTTTTTGTAAAAAATGTTATTAAATGTATATTAATATTAATTAGTAAATATTTTAAATTAATATTAATTTTTATTTAACTTATAATCCATTTTCACTAAATACATGACATATTAATTTTAAATACATATTTAGTATTATATAAATAATATTGAAGAAAATTATATAAATAAATAAATATATATATATGTCAATATAAATATATATATATTAGGTTCTTGGAGGCTTAATTAAATTTCAACACACACACACACACCACACACACAAGTCAGATAGGTAGACTATAACCCCCCAAGGGGACAACCCACCCATCAAGCCCTATTTATTTATTTCATGGGCCATAAGACCTAATAGGTGTTAAAACAATCACAATCCCAACCAATAGGTAAACCAATCCTTTCGTCCTCATCGTCACACTCTAGCAGTCCCCACCGTCCTTGTGCCATGCTGGACACATCTCTGTGACACCCCACATGTCATTGTGTTTTATATTTTGGTTTTATTCTATATTTAATTGAGTGGCATTGAGTTTTGGTTTATTTTTGGATAGAAATTTAATTTTTGGAATAATTTTTGGTATCAACATAGTTAGATCGCATGGTTAGTACTATCTGTTCAGTGCTCGTGTGGGTGGTGACAGAGCTCTTTACACAGCCCCCACACAATTTATCAAAATTTTTGGGACACCCTATGAGGTCATGCAGGTTCTGGGTTGTGTATGAAGTGAGGCACATAGTTTTTCTATATTTTGTGGCCTCTTAGGGGTAACCATTCATGGTGGTTCCTAGCCTAGGCAGTGGTCAGTGGACGGTTGGTGCACAATTTAGAAAATTGTGTAGTTTATCCCAGTGTTTAAAATTCTTGGTCTTTTCTAAAATGACTCATTTTGATTTTTAAGGGTATCCACACCCTATTCTCCCCCTTTACATAGGATGACCATTGGGAGCCATACAGTAGTTCCACCTTCCTCCTCTATTGATCTCTTCCCTTCCTTTAGTGATTTCCTGGAGAATGGAGGTGAGTTCTTCCTCTCTTTCCCTCATTATTTTCCCTCCCTTCTCTCTTGTATTTTCTTTCCCCCACGAACAAAAATTATCACGCAGCTTTATTTTTGGGTTATGGGTTCATCTAAAGATAGGGATTTGGGTGTCTAGGGTTTTTAGACACAGTTTCATGTCCTTTTCATGTGGTCACTATTGAAAGTGATACATTTTGAGGTGATTCATCTTGGTTCTCATCTATTTGAGGTAGGTGTTACTATAAAATCGTTTAATTTTGTAATTCTAAGCATGATTGAACTTTCTAAATTCCCATTTTATTATATTATATTTATATGTGATATCTTTGTAGTGTTTTGAAACCATTTATTTATGTTTTGAGCTTGGCATACTTGGTTTCTCATATGAACTCCATGTCTTCCAATTTAAATTGGAATATGTAATGATGCTATGATTTTGTGAAGTTCTAGTGTGTCTTTTTGAAATGGTTTCCATATTCTAGAAAGGGTTGACCCAGATTTAATTTTTAATGGGAGTAAAAAAAGGTTTTAAATGGAATTTGTTTTTGAATTGAGGTGTTGACCGTAAAATGGTTTGAAAAGGGGGTTATTTTATTGATTTAAAATGATGGTTTGAGATGTGCATGTGTGTTTTACCGCATGTGAAATTCCTTGGTGGATTTATTTAAATGTTTTGATGGGAAATGGTTGGAAGTTTGGCCTCATTTTGGGTTTCAAAGAGGAATACCCTTGTTGGAGGGTAGCTTTAAAATTTTATAAAAGAATGTGTGATTTCATTGAACCTATTAAATATTTTAAGAATTGTTTTATGAAAAGGATAATTGAAATGGATTCCCTTGAACATGTTTTAGATATTCATAGTAGATAGATCTTGTGTAAGGGTGACTTTGAAAGGTTTTATATTCTTGGGTGTTTTCCAAAATTTTCCAAATGGTAGTTGGAAAGTATTTCATAGAATGATAAAGGGATTAGAAATCTAAGCCATGCCCTGGTGTTAAAGGATCATTTGTAAATTTGGTTTTAAATGGTGTACGTGAATGGAAAATCTTGATTTCCCTTACATAGTTACCCTTTATGTGAGTTTTTGATCGTTTATTGATTCTTGTTTACTCCTCTTGTGTGGGAAGGTACTTATTTAAGATATGAGTGCATTTTATATACATGGGGATTTCTATCACTATGTGTCAGTGGTGAGGGAAGATATGGTTATTCCTTGTGTGTTAGATTTGGCTCATTTTCACTATTCCTCACTTCCTTTAGTGGTCATGGGATATCAGGTACAATGTGGATGATCTTGCTTATTCATTTATTTGGTTCATATGTTGCTATTTTCCCACCAGTCATTCTAGGAACAAGGGATATGTGGGGGTTTGTCATCACTGAGAGGCTTGTGTGGGCCTGTGGGGTAATGAGATGGACTTAAAGCATGCTAGTAGCTAGTTCTAGGTGGTTATACACTTAAAAGGTTAGATTATTGGAACATCAGGGACCTTAGGTAAATCTCATGACACAATCTATTTCTCGGTGAGTTTTGTTCAATGAAAGTTTGATTTAGTGTTTAGTTATATCATTTTCCCTTATTTAAATATTGTGGAATCTCATCTTGTGTTTATTTAATTTTATTATTATTTTCTTGTTATGTATGGTTCTTCATTTCGATGTTTGACCCATGTGGTTGTGGATTTGTTTTCCTTTGAAAATTAGTTTTTGAAGATATTTTAAAAACCGGTTTTGTTTTTAAAGGATATTTTGTGTGAGTGATTTAAATGGATTTTAAAATGGGGTTTCAGATTTATAAATAGATTCATCTAGTTAAAAATATTAAAATAGTATCTATTTATTTTAATATTGTAATTTGTTGGTTTTTTCAGAAATGTAAATGAGTGTGCATGGTTTTGAAAAAGAATAGGATATTAGATTTGTTTTCAAAAAGCGTGCATTCAATTTTGAAAAAAAGTGAAATGTTTTTTATGGTGATTATGGAAGTGATGGATTTTCTATATATTTTATATTGGAAATTTCTATTTTGTTAGTTTATTTTCAAACTAGAATTATTGAATTTCTTTATGAAACATATTACATAGTTTCAGTGGGTTTTAGTGACATACAAGGATATTTATCTCACTCTTATATATTTCAGGTTTTAGGGCCTCCATTGGATCCTTATATATTCATCATGGTTCAAGTGGGGTGATTTGGGTCGTGGTGAGCAACAAGAGGTTGTGCTGAGGTGGTTGGGACTTGGCTTGAGTTAGTTTGTTGTGATTTTAGTTTTAGGTCAGTATTGTAAATGTTATTCCTGACTATATCCATCTGTTTTTTATATTGTTTATGTTTATGAATATAGGTTTGATAATGGTAGTTTGGTTATGATCTATTTGGTATTTTTATGAGTTTTTGGATCTTCTATTTTATTTTATTCTATTATATTTATCTATATATTAGGTGAAATAATTCCCAAAGGAACTCATGTGATTTTTAGGAACTTTTTTCCATCCCATATGTATTGGGACCGATCTTCGGGTCTTATAGAGAATTAGGTCAGGTTCTAGGTTGGATTTTGACCATCTCCAATTTGTTACAAAATGGTATTAGAGACATTGGGTTTTCCTTAAGTAGGAACTTGAGATTATTTATATTCCATTATTATTTATGTTTATATTGGTAGAAAGGAAGTTGAGGTTATAATATCATGAGAGGAAAGGGTATGGAGAGTAAAGATAGCTCTTGATTGTCCCACGACTCAAGATTCTAGGGGAATTTGGGTTTTTTATAGTGGAATTAATTCTTTTTTTTGTTATTAATTATGGTTTATATTTGATGTGACTGGTATTTATTATATCTCATTCGATTATGTATATGATATTGGGGACCTCTCTTTGGTTTTGGGGTGATGTGGAAGTAAACTCGAACTGCACAGTTGGATCACACATCCTTGAATACCATGTGATTATCATGTGGTTAATTCATCCTTCTTTATGGTCTTTGTTTTCTGGTTTACACCTAGTTTCCCAAACTATAGTGGTGAGGGAATTCATAACATTGTTTCCCACCAATTATCATGTTTGGGCTCCTATTGATTTTGGATTTCTCTATAGGTGTTTTCACTTGTTGGAGGTGGAAAGAGTAGTGTTTTGTTTCCTCTTTTATGGGTTGTGGTTCTTGTTATTATTTCTTGGATGTTTGTGTAGTGCTTTTTCTGTTCTTGATTTTCGAAAAATTGTTTTGTAAAATAAATGGGTCTAATGGAAATTTTTATTTTCAAATTAGGTTTTTGAGTGCATGGGAAGAGTGAATTCTCATTCTTTAATGATTTTTTTTTATAAAATGGTGGGTTACTTTTTTGTATTTGGAAATGAGACGTTTCAAAAGAGATATTTTTGTTTTGAAATAAGTTTGTAAATGTTTTGAAAAGGGGATTAGGTTTTGAAAAGCATTTTGGATGCTTGGTTTTCAAAGTGAAATAGTATTTTTAACGGATTTTTTTTATTTTTTAGGTGTGTGTTAGACTATGTTTTATTGTTTTTAAAATGGATTGGCTTAATATTAGGCATGTTTCTTGGTGGAGGGTGATTTCAAAATTCTATGCTGAAATAGTGTTTTCAAAAGTACAGTTATTTTTTTGTGATTATTTGTGCCTCGTTTAAAGTGTTTTTGTTTTGGTTGATTCTTGTATTATATAAGAATAATTTGGTTTATGTTTTGAGGAATGGATTTTTTAAATTCATGTCTTTGTTATTGTTTTTGTTCCCCATAGTGTTTAAAAAGTTTTCTCAAGTTTGGATGCCTACCCAAACTCCAAGTGGAGTGGTGGATGCAGAAATTTCATAGAGCTTGGAAGAAAAGAGGTGGTTGGATTAGATTGAGTTAATCCTTAGTTATATTGGGAAATTTTAAGTTTACCAGGTAATATCTATTTAGATCTTGGTTTTCCTTGGTTTTTCTTTGGTTGTGGCCTTTGATTCATTTTCAAAAAAATTGAGCTCGGTTTTTGGAAAATTTATCATGGTTTATATTTTTAAAGGTTGCATGTGTTTCTTTGGGACCTTCCCTTATTGTTTGAGATTTGGATATTGTGGATGTTTTCCCATTCATTGATTGTTTTGATGGATGGTTTTACCACATGTTTATGTAATTTTTTTGTTCTATTGTTGAATGTTTCCACCCTTCTTCCACCAACTTGGGTGTTTTGTGGCTATGTAGTGAGTTTCATTTCGTTGAATCTCATTGTTTGGGAAGAAAATTCATGGTGATAGTGGGTTGAGACCTTTGTTTGGTTAATCCAAGTAGTTATTATTATATGGACTTAAAAGAGTCCTTTGGGAGCATGATTAGGTAACTAGGGTGAGTGATTCACCAGTTGAGTGTAGTATACTAATAGGTTATTGGATGTGGGACTTTTGTGGGATGCACTATGTGAGGGTGATACAGTGTTGAACCTAGGTTATCTATTCATGTTGTGACTTGAGGTGAGTTATCTTATCGTTTTCTTTAGGATCTTTGTGGTTGTTCTTACTTATATTGGGTTTGGAAGCACTTGTGGATAAGTTTTTTTTACTATTATAGTTTCTCCATTATTGGGGGATGCATTTTTGGTAGATCACTACCAAAAAATTGGGCAAGGCCAGCGCCTGCCTTTATCAGCGCTAACGAAAAAACACTGATAAGGGGGGGGGGGTACTATTCATCAACGCTAAAAAAGTGATGATAAAGGGTACCTTTATCAGTGGTAAAAAAGAGCTGATAAAAGTACCCCTTTATCAGTGCTTTTTTAGCGCTGATAAAGGCACCTCCTTTAAAAGTTCTTTTTTTAGTGCCGTTAAAGGGTACCCCTTTATCAGTGCTTTTTTAGTAGCGCTGATAAAGGGGGGTTTTTATCAGCACTTTTTTTTAAAAGCGCTGATAAAGGGTCTACTTCCAAACAAAATTCATTAAAAAATATATTAATATTTAAATATATATATATATTTATTTATATTGATATAAATATAATATATAATTTTTAAATATATTTTAGATAAGTATAAATATACATTTACACTTAATATACTTAATATATAAGATATTTAGTGAAAATGGTTTATAAAAAAATAAAAAAAAATATTTTTAATTAATAATTTTCTAATTATTATGCAGTAATAGTCATTTGATAACAATTTGAAGACTAAAAAAATAAAATAAATTAAAACAAGATCCAAAATATGTTGAAAACGCAACTAAAACTTAAAACGACCATAATTTTTTATCCGGGTGTCCGTTTGAGCTCTAAAACATATCAAATCAAAGCATGCAGCGAGCTCTATGAACTTGTGGTCTAGGAAAAGCCTCTGTCACATTTCTCAAGGCCAATAAATTCCCAAAAGGCCTCCAAAACTGAGTTTTTTGTCGGGATACCCCAATTTTTTTAACATTTTGTGGATTTTCAGCCTCATTGAAGGGGGGTATTATTGGGTTTTTTTGTTGGTACTGAATTTATTCCAAGGTATTACATTCATATTGATATTATGTCTTTGAAATTTTATTTTATTTTTATAATGAACTACTATTTATAATCAAATATATAACAATATAAACATATTTTTTATATATTCACACATAAAAATTTAATTATAAATATAAATAATAAAATATATTTACATATAAAATATATTATCTTTATCTAAATAATAAATAATATCCATTTTATTTAAAATAAAAATATAGGAATATTTATATACCTATATATTAATCTAACTATATATATATATTAATATAACTACATATATATATTCATATAACTATAAATGTATATATTAATATCACTATAAATATATATTAATATAACTATATATATATATATATATTAATATAACTATATATATATATATATTAATATAAGTATATATTACTATGCGAATAAATATAACTATATATATATATAGATGTCAGAAAATTGAAAACAAATCAAAATAGGAGAGTGGTAAGGGCTTAGGCGTGCAAGGGGGAGGTCTCAAGTTCAAAACCTGGTAGAGGTAGGGGCACGTGCATGGGGATGGATTTGGGGGGGGGGGGCAAGCACTGATAAAGGGTGGAGGGGGTGTGTTCGGGCGCTGGATGGGCTGGAAAGCGCTGTAAAAAAGGGGGCTCAAGCGCTATAAAATCCCTCCCAATTGGAATTATTTTTTTATTTTTATTTTTATTTTTTTACTTTTATGAGTGCTAACAAAAAGTGCTCATAAAAGGGGTATTTTATCTGTGCTAAAAAGAAAGCGCTGATAAAGGATCCTTTTATCAGCGCTGATAAAAGACCCCTTTTATCAGCGCTGATAAAAGGGGTCTTTATCAGCACTTTTTGGAGCACTGATAAAGGGACCCCCCCTTATCTTCAATGGATTTAATAGCGCTTTTCTAGCGCTGTTAAAGGTTATTTTTACACTGATAAAAGGGGTATTTGTAGTAGTGGTTGTATTTGGTGCCACCAATTTAGAGGACCTCTAAATGGTTGGTAGACCTTGTAAATTATCCCATTATTTGTAGGAATTCATGATTGAGGTTTCTATTTTTGTTGGGTTTGGATGAAGATTTTGATTTTTGGATGATCATTTCATTTTTTTTGAGGATCTTGGTTGTGGTATTCGAGGTTAACCCATGTCGAGTTCTTATTTTGGTTGGGTCCATTTTGGAACTTCGTTATTATTTCTTATTCTTTCTTTGATCAGACTTTCTAGGGAAATAAAGTGGAATAGTGGGCAGTTTGTGACTCCCATCATGTCACTATTTTGTTTATTTAGATTTTATTCTATCTTTCATTGAATGCAATTGAGTTTTGATTGGTTCCAAGATGAAAATTCATGTTTGGGAGGCCTTTTTAGCTAGAGCTTGATTATCCAACATGGTTAGTATGAATTGTGTGGTGCCTGTGCAGGTGGTGATAGAGTTATTTTCACAGATTCGATATGTTTTTTTAAATCATGTGGGGAACCACATGATGTCATATGTGGTTAAGGGTGTGTCTAAGATGACGTGAACAATTTTTAAAAACCATGCAACCTCTTAGGGGTAACCATTTAATGTGGTTCCTAGCCTAGGAAGTTGCCAGTGCATGGTTTGTGCATGGTTTGGAAAACCATGCTACATGTATATTTTTTTTAAAATTCTGCATTTTTAAAAAAATATTTATTTTAATTTTTAATGGGTTTCACCCCCTATTCACCCCCTTAATGTTGGATAACCCTTGAGAGCCTTAGAAGTGTTCCACCATCCTTCTATCTTGATTCTTTCCCTTCCATTATTTATTTCCAAGAGATTGGAAGCGATTTCTTCCTCTCTTAACCTCCTTATTCTTTTTCTCTCCCTTAAAATCTTGGATTTTGTTTCCCCCATGAATCCTAGTTATCATGTGGTTAAATTTTAGGGTTTTGAGTGGATGTAATGATGGGTATTTGGGTACTAGAGTTTTTAGAAACCATTTCTTGTGCTGTGGGTGTGGCCTATGTTAATAACGATGTGTTTCGTGGTGGTTCAGCTTGGTTCTCATCACTTTCAGGTATATGTTAATATGAAATTATTTCATTTTATAATTTTATGTATTTTTACTCTTTTTAAATTCCATGTTTATGAAATTATGTTTATATGTGATATCATTGGGGTGTTTCGAAACCATTTCATTATGTTTTTAGCTTGGCATAAATGGATTTTCATGTGAAATACATGTTTTCAAATTTGAAATGGAACGTGTGATGATTCTAAGATTTTATGAATCTCAAATGTGAATTTTTGAAATGGTTTACATAGTGTTAAAAGGGTTAACTCAGTTTTAGTTATTAATTGGTTTATATTTAGGTTTTAAAGGAAATTTGTTTTTTAATTGAGGTGTTGAACTCAATTTTTTTTATGAAAAAGGGGTTATTTTGTTTATTTTAAATGGTGATTTGAAACATGTGTGTCTGTTTTACCCCTTTTGAAATTCCAGGGTTGCTTATTTTAAATGGTTTTATGGTTAATGTTTAGCATTCTGGACTTAATTTAGTTTTCAAATAAAAATACCCTTAGGAAAGGGTATATTTGAAACATTTTAAAATAATGGGTGATTTTATTGAAACTCATAAATTTTTTAAGCAGTATTTTAAGAAAATTATATTGGAAATGGATGCCCTTAGACATATTTTATATTTTAAAAGAATAGAGACCTTGTGTAATGGTAAATTTGAAAGGTTTTAAATGCTTGAGAGTTTTCCATCATTTTAGAATGTGAAATTATTTTTTATAATGTGAAAGGTCTTTGAAATCCAAGTCATACCTTACTATTGACAGAATATTTAGCACTTTGGTTTTAAACGGTGTATCTAGATGGCACCCCATTATATCCATTTCATAGTTACCCCTTGTGTGGATTTTTGATCACTATATGATGCTTTTTTTCTCCATTTGTATAGGAATGTTCTTGTTTAGTCCATGGGTGTATTTTATATGTATTGAAAATTTAATCATGGGGTGTTAGAGGTCAGGGTAGCTATGGTCATGCATTGTGTGTTAATCATGGATCATTTTGAATATTATTTCCTTCCTTTATTTGTTATGGGATGTCATGTACTAAGTGGAAGATCAAGTTTGTTCCTCTATTTGGTTCACATGCCACCAGTTCCCCACCAATCATGCTAGGAACAACGGCTAGGTGGGGGTTGTTATTACATCGAGGCTTGTGTGGTATTGTTGGATAAAGGGATAGACTTAGAACATTTTAATAGATGGTTCTGGGTGGTTATAACCTTAAGAAGTTAGATTCTTGTCATGTTAGGGACCTTAGGTAGAGCCCATGAAATATTCAATTTCATGGTGAATTTTGTTTGAGGGGATTTGGACCTAGTGTTCAGTTAATCATTTCACCTTCATTCAATACTATGAAACTTCCACTTCATTTCATTGTATTTCAATTTTATATTCTTGTAATGTATGGTTCCATATTTCTGTGTTTAACCTAAGTGGGTGTTGATTTACTTCCCTTTGAAAATAAGTTTTAAAAAATGCTATAAAAAACTATTTTGTATTTAAAGGCTCTTGTGTGTGAGTTATTTCAATGGATTTTAATATGGATGTTTGGATTTATAAAGTGATCCAGCCAATTAAACATCTTGAAATGGTTTCTGTTTCCTTTAATAATGTAAGTTTTCTATTTTTAAAAAATTAGAATGGGTTTACCTGGATGTAAAATGGATTAGGTCGATGTCTTTTTCTTCAAAACACATGTGTTAAGTTTCGGAAAAAAAAGTGAAATGATTTGAATGGTGATTGTGAAAATGATTGTTTTTTATATATGTTATATTGGAAATTTCTATATTGGCATTTTATTTTAAAATAATAGTTGATGAATTTCCTTATGAAACATATTTCATAACTTTGGAAGGATGTGGTGACCTACTTGGATTTTTATCACATGCCTATATAATTCATGTTCTAGAGACTCGGTTATATCCATATTTGTTTTTTTTGTATCTAAAGTGGTGTGACTTGGGTTGTGGTGAGAAACCAGAAGAGGTGTGTAGGTGGTTCATAATCAACTCAAGATAATTTTTTTGTTGTTCTAGTTTTGGTTCAATGTTGTATCTATCCTGTCTATATGTATCTTTATGTTTTTGTTGTTATTTGTGTTTAAGAAAATGGGTTCGATCATGGTAGTTGGTTATGAGCTGTTTGGAATGTTTATCTTTTTTTAGAACTTTTATTTATTTTATTCCACTATATTTATCTCTTCATTGGGATAATTCATACCTATAAGAGTTATTGTGATTACTAGGAACTTGTTGATAGCCTGTGGGGATCAAGAATCCACTTCAATCATTATGGTGAATCATATTGGGTGTTAGGTAGGATGGAAGCTCAGGCTGATTAGTTACATAGAACTAATAAAACAACCCATTTATCGGTTCTTTTTTATTATCACTAATAAAGTGAACTACTCAATAATCCTGACTCTATAGTAGTGTTATCGACACTTAATTTAATTCTAAGAAAATACCCCTTTATGTGTGTTAATAAAATCATTGGTAAAACTATAGTTTATCCATGAAAATATTTTTTTAAGGTCTTCTTAATCACTCCACTACCATTATCAGTTCTCTTTGGACACCTTTATCAGCACTCACCCAACCCCACCTTCCATTTCCATTATAAATTCTCACCAACCCCCATTATCAATTCTCCCACACACCTCAGACTCCCATGACTTTATCAGCTCTCAAAAACCGTTACACCTTTGTGTGTCTAGCTAGATTTGAATCTATCACCTCAACCTCCATGAGCCTATGATTTATCACCGCTCTATTTTTTTCTTATATATTTTATGATATATAAATTTATTTATATATTTTTAGATACACTTTTCTTATCCACATATATATATAATTATTTTTAAATATATTTATATAATATGCTTGTGTGGGTATATTTGTGTGAGTGGTTTTCTATATATATACATATACATATGTCCATATATATATAAAAATAAAAATATTTATATTTATTTACATATAATATATATTTATATTTATTTATATATAATAGAATATACACATATTTTTTTTTGTTAATACAGACACACACTCACATATTTATATATAAACATTATATATACATTTTTATAGGTGTATAAACATTCATATGTTCTTAATTTAAATAAAATGGTTAATGAATATTTATTTCCATATGGTTTTTATATTTTAAAACACATTTTATATGTAAATATGTTAAAATATTTATTTCTTCAATTAAATATTTATATATAAATATATAAATATATGTATATATATTAATATATTTAATATAAATAACATCACAATATGAAAAAAGGTAAAATTTTAATATCATAATTTTCATATGAGTTTAATACCTAGGAATAAATTCGTTATCCACAAAAAATACAATAAGACCCTCTTAAACGAAGCTGAAATTCCAACGAATACTAAAAAATTATAGTGTCCCGACTAAAAATTCAATTTTGAGGGCTTTCATGCCTATTTTAACCTTGAAAAAACAGTGACCATATCCTATCCTAGTCGACATGATATAAATATCTATACAATATTCCATTTCACATCTCATGGAGCCCAAATGAATACTCGAATTAAAAGTTATTATCATTAGAATTTCAAGTCCCATTTTCAATTTATCTTAATATTTTAATTCATTTTTAAAATTTCCCCATATCTAAATTGTTATTTAAGGTTAATTACTCAATATTTCTTGAATTTTTTTAATTAATATTAATTTTTAATTATTTTTATATCATTTTTACTTAATATAGTATATATTAATTGTATATACAAATTTAGTTTTATATAAATCATATTTATGAAAATATTATATATATATATATATATATAAATATATTTATATATTAAAATAATATTTTTCAATAATATATACATACATACATACATACATACATACATACATACATACATACATACATACATACATACATACATACATACATACATACATACATACATACATACATACATACATACATACATAAATACATACATACCTACATATATATATATATAATGGTATCTATTTATCATCATTATGAAAAGTGCTGATAGAGCTTCACTATATTAGCGCTAAAAAGGTGCTTATAATGGGCGTTATTTTTCCAGTTATTTTTTATTAATGTAAAATGAGATCCTTTATCAATTATTTTAGAAAGCATAGATAACATCACCCCCTATATTATGGATTTTAGCTAGGGTTGATAAATAGTAGTGCAGAATAATTAGGATTCTATAGTAGGGGTGTTTTATCTTCATGATTAGTATTTAAATTTATTAAGTCTAATTTATATATTACACATTATTTTGGATGCATATCTGTTTTTAATTCCTAGAATTGTGGATCCATGGAAATGCTATGCTTGGATTCAATATTGTTTTGGTTGATGAAATTTACCCCTAACATATTATTGGTTGTGTAAATTTATTGATGATGATCAATGAGAGAGAGAGAGGTGGGGAGGTCTTTTATTTTTCCCTCATGTATGGATAATGGGATATGACACTAACATTGCTGGGTGGGGAAAGGTGTGACTTAGAAAAGTAAAGTTCGTGCACAAGGGTGTCAGAGACATCAAAATGTCGGGGAGTCCCAAACATTAGGTTTGTGAGGTTAGACAGGTGCACAATGTATAGAGGTGATGATGATGGAAGTGAGATATGATGAGTTTGTGATACAAATTATTGGGAGGATGCATAAGAGTGTTTTATATGTTTTTTAAAAGAAATATTTTTTAAATAAGCCAAGGTCAAAAGTTTTTAGAAAAATAATCTTGAAAGGCGTGAAGGAATTCTATGTCTTTTGTCTTTCTTTTACATAGGCCAAAGTTGTTTTGAACCTTAACAACTTTTTTAGAAACTTTGTACAGATGTGTCAAGGTCCAAAACATCTTTTTCCAAAACCGAAAATATATTATATAATAAATTACTTATATATAGGTTAACATATTTAATTTTTCTGTTTTTTTATATATATACACAAATAAACATTATTATTATAATTATTATAAAGTATTATTAATTGTATAATAATATTTTAATAATTGTATTATTATCAATAGTTCTGTTTTCTATATTACCAATTTAGTTAATATATATTTTTAATTATATTATTTACTACTTTATTAGTTACCGTTTTAATTTTATTTTACATCTTTATTCATATTTTTCATTGTAATTATTGTAAATATTTAATAATATAATTAATATTAAATAATAATATAATTAATAAAATTTAATAATAATAATGTAATTAATAATACTTCATAATAAATTAATTAACAATATATCCTTTTATAATAATTTTTCCCATAAATTTTTTAAAGTGTAAATGTTATTTTTTAAAACAATAAAGTTTCGGTCATTTGAATTAGTTTTTTTATTATATTTATGATTTTTTTATTCTAAATTATTTTTCAAATATTTAGTCATTATTTCAAATCTCATTTGGGTTTTATTTATACTTTATAAGTTATATTCATTCAAATTAAACTATATGAAACATAATAATATTTTAAGTAGGTGACTTTGAAAGCCGATAAGTTATAAAGTATAATTACAATCTAAATAAAATTTGAAATAGTTACTAAACCTATAAAAGATAATTCAGAATATAAATAATTAATGAAAAGTAATTTTAATGGAATCAAGTATTATAGTTTCAAAACGTAAAATTTTTATTTATGAATTTTTTGACATTTCTTTTATTTTCAATTATTTTTTATATGTCAATTCAGTGTTCTAAATTTTATTTAGATTTTCGTTATTATATATTTTATATGAATATATTTGTTAATGTGAAAACATAATGTATTTAAATAATAATTTTTGTGCCTTGTAAATTAATTTTGGTACATTATATGAAAGAAATAATTATTATTTTCAACTATTGTTTATATATTTAAGTTATGTTTTTAGTTTTATTTAGACTGTATTTATAGTTTATATTTTATAATATTTTAAAGTTTTCTACTAGAAATTTAATAAGTATTTCTATGTTTTAAGTAATTTACTTTGAAATCTTAAAAAATTTAAACTATAAATAAAATCTAAATGAAATTTATAACATAGGCTAAACATAGAAAAATAGATGGAAAAATAATTTTATTAATATAATAGATAGAAAATAATATAGATGATAGAAAAAATTGTTGTTTCAAATATTTTAAGTTAATATAAACCATATAAATTAATTGTTATAATAATTTCTAATGATGATGTCCCATTACACAATATGGCCTATGAATGGGACACACATATCAAGATTATCGGCCTCTGTGATGGGTTGGACTGTGATAAACTACAAGGGAATCTTTCTTAGACAAAGAAACCTCGACTGTCAGCTGATCTATAAGTGAAACATCAGGAGGATTTTTCATCAATATATCAAGATGAACACCCAATCCTTCTCATAATGCATAATTGGAAGGATCATCCATCTGATGAGGGAACCATAAGGCCTATGAAGGCTCAGTAACAAAAGATAGTGTCAAGGGAAATAACTCTTGATATGTTCATGGATCTGCTATACCTGATGAAATTTTAGGCTTTGTTGTCTATTGAAATGGTTCCCATGAATGATGGTTCATATCCATAATCTAATGAGGCATATCTATTAGATATACTACCTCTTCCCGTGGAATTATTGAGACCTCACGTGGAGCTCAACATGGTGTATGTCTTTACCACTGTGGCTCATCAACATCAACAACTATTAGAGGAGGCTCTTAAGAAGGAACCTTCTATCCATGGGTAGGAGCAACATATTCATAAGGTGTATTATAAAAGATATTATCATGTTGAACATGATTCGATGGAATCATGTCCTGCACCATAGTATGGTATGCTTCCTGACTAAATACCCCACCCTCTTTCTATTCAAACATTTAGATAATATGATGTATTCAAGTATGTTGTAAATAGATTCAAATTAAATTTAAAAAATATATTAAAAAATATATTAAAAAACTAATTTATAGTTATTGACTTACCAAATCCTAAATTCCTCTTCTGTGTTGTGTAGGATAAAGTATAGACTTTATTTTATAACATGGCTCATACTCGAGCTACGATTATATATTGAATTACACTGTACACATACCATTGATATGAAATGATGCACGCATATCCCATATGTCAAGATAATATGCATGTTGTCTTCTCTAGTTGACATATTTCTTTCCCATATTTTTAGGGAATGAAGTGTTACTGGCTATTTGTGTGGAAATAGAATATGCTGAAAAAAATCCAAAATGACTCACAACCCTATTGGGTTGGTGCCACTTAATAATATGAAAGTGTATGAGAGGAACTACAACCATGTATATTGACTCATTTTTTTAGCCAACTACCCACCGATATAAGTATATAAATTATTCTATTGACTAATAAATTTCATAATATTATCATTTTGTAAAGCATCACACAACATATCCATATGAAGCCCTAGACTATAAATAGTATGGGCTAAGGGAAGGATGTGCTCCCATGACCACATCTAAATTTGAATTACACACCCCCAAGATCACTAAGATCTGATCAACATTCCATTCATTATACTATGTACATGTATGAAAAGCAAAAACAATAACCAAATGTATCTCCCATATTGGTCAAAGTACACTAATATACCCAAATACATCATGTAGACACACATACTAGATTGATTAGCACACATTGTCCCTCTAATGAGTTCTAATATATATGCATGCATGTGATGCATGACAGTTTGTTCATCAATGTTAGTTGGTAAATGGGAGAAGTTCATATCCATTCAGATCATAGATAGAGAACCTCCATTTGTATTAGTATCATCACACATAATTTTGAGGCATATTAATCATTTTACAAGATCAATCCAATCTCCATGGGTTGTTCTTATAACTATAGCTCCCTGGATAAGATGACTAATCAAATCTACTACATCCTCTAGGATTGATGGTCATCTATTCCTTTTGAAAGTGGAATGTGTGAGTCTAAAGTCTCTATATCTTAGTGAGGGAATTAAAGATATTTCGATCAATGAATTTAAAATCCAATATAATGATTCCATAGAGTCTATCACATCATAAGTATTGTATAATAGTAGTTAGATACATAATTTTTTTGTAATGGTGTGTCATACACACCTTAATTCATCGAAACTCATGAACCATCAACACCTCATGAGAAACATGCCTATATTGATTGGTGATTAGAGTAATATACCCCATCTTTATGCATAAAAATGAAATAAATATCATGTAAGAGTAAAATGTAAGTATAATATTCTGGTTAGTAGAATGTTATTATTGGTAGAATATAGGATATAATAGTTATGTTAAAAACCATTGATATTTTGGTAATTGATAACATGGATTGGTATTTTTTCATTATAGAGTGTGTTGCACATAATTTCATCTACATTATTCTTGAAAACTCAGTCTGATCATTTTACATTAATCTTCATCAAGATTCCTTTTAAACACTTTACATGTTTACTTAGATCATCACTTTTATTATTATTATAATATTATAAACATTCATTGTAGTAGATTGAGTATTTTTAAAAGGTTGGTTTTCATATTCATATGTAGTATGTTTTCAAAAGATTTATTTTTGATCACTCAAAATTTTAAAAACCACCCAAAAGACTAACCTGATGCATGACTATAATCCAATTTTTAAAGACTTAGGATATTATATTATTTATAGATAAAAAATCATTGTGGATAAGAATAAGAACTCATCCTAATAATTTTAGGGTACCGCTTCCTATTATGACCTTCCTAATTACATATGTTTCATCTCAAACACTAGCTTTATTCATGATGCCAGTCCATCTAATTCTGAATCCTACTAGAATTTGGTCTCCCTCATAGTCATAACTTATTGATGTAAGGTATCAATGATACCTAATATTTTGGAAATGGGAAATGTAGAAACTCACCATTAGGTATGCATGGTGCACTATATTACTTATTAATGGTGTTGTGCTGGTACGCTGAATCAACATATGATTACCATGAGATGTTCACATTGGCACATGGTGAAATATCATGTTCAATTGGAAACCAAAAGTCATGGAATTTTCCTCATTAAAAATGTCTCGCATTCAGTAATACCACCAAAACTCAAATGATACTACCTATGATGGTGTCCTAACCCATTGTCACTTCGAATCGACTTGCTTTTCAGTTGAAAAGTCACAATTGATAAGAGTATGTTTCATAAATGTTCTTGTCAATATCTCATTTAAATTTTTATCCATACTACAACCCTTAATGAATCCTACCAGTTTTATATCTTTATTTCTCTACAAAGTACTTTATATAATGAAAAAATGTCTCATGAACTAGGCCAGTTATAGGTAACTCAATAATCCCCTTGAAGACTCCTTTGATGCACTCCAAAATGTTTGTGGTTATGTTTCCACACCTACTCCCCCATCATATGCTAATTTATATTTCTATTATGGGATCCACATCATTTAACCATACACTACCTGATTACCAATATGAAATCATTACAATAGCTACTCAAATATACATTTATCTGACCCATATGCTATATAAAAGTGATCATATAATATATAAATTAATTTAATCATTACATTGAAAAAGAAAAAAAAAATAAAAAACAGGTTGTATACCAAGCTTCATAATAGACTTATTCATATCATCATAATGAAAAGTCTTTCACATGTTGCTAGAAAAATGCTTGATGCAACATCGATGATGCGTATTTAGGGATCTCCATGTAATAGTATTTGGATTGATTTTCCCATTGATTGCCTAATAATGATCAAATATCAAACGTAAACCCTAAATGTGGGTAAAATAGTTACTAATACATTCCAAAAACCAACTACAAGATTCATAGTTTCCCTTATCTACTATAGAAAATGAAATATGAAAAGGTGTATGGTTACCATATTGGGATTCTATAATGAGAAATACACCCATGTAATTTCCATATAGAAATATTCTATTAATTTGTATAATGTTTTTACAAAAAATGGAATATGACAATACATGGAATGAATACCCAGAATAACTGATAAAATTTGACATGATAAGGATTCTGTTGGTTATCATGAGACACATGTTTATTTTTATCGTTGTGGAAGAGATGTTATTTTTTCCTTAGTATTAATAGAAATTGCTATAATAACCAATACGAGTCATCCTAATCATCGTACACCTTTAATATTTTATTTTATTTCTTCATCCATTCCTTTCCATATGAAATATTAGTACCAAAATTTTGTTATGTCCTCTCTTTAATAAGGGCTATAGACACATCTTGGTAGGTTATAATAATCTTGACAATAATATATGACATAAATTCAGCATCCAATGATCAATGATTTTGTATTAGGTTAGGTAAAATGAAAGTATGAGATGCCTCATTATTATAAATTCTACACCCTCATTGAGCACTCTAAAGAATCACCCTCAAGGGAAATATAAAATAATCAATATATGTTTCACAACAATTTTTTTTTTCAATTTCACTCATGAACTAAATATCTAAAAAGTAGCTTAATATGAAATCAATTAATTATAATTTTTATGGAATATTTGTTTGGAAAATATCTTCCACCATAAAATATTTTGACCATTTGACAAAATTTATCCCCTAAAAATCTAGGAAACTCAGTTGGTGGTGTGATAATATTCCAAGTGGATTTATGAAAATGTTTCATTTTTTCCAAAAAAATATATAGAGAGTGGTGGGTGATTTATTGTCAATCAAGGATGATGTAAACCTACTGATTTTCTAGAAATTGCTTCCCCAAATTCTCTAGATCTTTCTTCAATATCATTTTTTCTTTAGATATTACATTTCTAGACACTTCCACATCATCAAAATTTTCTTTCATCATATCCAGGTGATCAATTTGGTTGTATTCTTTAGCATGATTTGTAAGACTCACATATTCTTAGGATAAGACTTCTTTGATGACTCTGGTATTCCTCAATCTTTATAAAATGGTATCCTACTACTGGATTTTAGGAACATCTATATATAACTCCATAAAATCATTATTAGGCAGATTTCTATATAATGATATTTCCTATAACCATTCCTAATCATTATCCAATGAATAAGCTAGATTTCATAGCCTATATTGTAATTTAAAATTTCTACAACTAATAGATTGGATATCTTGATCTGTTCTCATATTTACATAACAATGAATTGTTTTCTAAAGTTATATTAAAGTGACATACTCTATGATTATAACAATTCATGTTATTTATGTACTATATGTACCTATTTGATGGTTTGAGTAACTTCCCGATAGTAGTAGATATAGACAATCAATATTTTATAGATTAAAAGTTATTTATGATCATGATTACAATAGTTTAAATAATATTCATAATAAGGAATAATCATATTTAATTAACCATACAATAATTTTGTAAAGTTATTCCATGGTACACCGATATAATTAGAAGTTAAATAGTGAATAAAGTAAATTTGAATCATTTAATACTAATCCCACAAGAGTGTCAAACCAGGTGTGCAGTTATAAATATTTTTCATGCACCAAGTGACGATTGAGTTAATACCCAATTTTCTATTTTTAGGGTTATTACCCATAAGTATAATTGTTTTAGAGCCTTCATCCACTTGTAGTATCTATACATGGATTTCATTTCTCGAATAACCATACAATATTTACTTTTTGAAATTTTAGAATATTTTTTTTATATCCTCAATGATGTCACTAATGTTTCACAGTCCAAATTTTAATATTCGTAAATGTATCAAAATATATCAATTAAATAGAATGTGAATCATCTATAGAAAATCATCTGAGAGTTTCAAACCAGGTGTGCAGTTAGGTCTCTTTATTGTATACTAGGTTAGGATTGAGTTAATACCCATTCTTTCCTTTTCAGGTTTATTAACCATACATAAAACTATGCCAGAGCCAACATCCACTTGTACTATCTAGACATAGATTTCATTACTCATATAAAAACACTGTATTTCATTAATTGTTCGTTAATAATTCATTAATAATTTGTTAAATAATATTTATTAAGTAGTTATTTAGTAGTTAATTAATACTTTATTATTAGCTACTTAATAGTTAATTATTATTTAATCATTTTTTAATCATTAGTTAATCATTAAGTAGTCATTAATTGATCTTAAGTTAATCATTATATAATCATTATTTAATCATAATTCCACCATGAGTTAATCATTAATTAATTACTATTTAGTCATTAGTAAATAATTAGTTAATCCTTAGTTAATCATTCATTAATCATTTTTAATTAATAGTTATTAAGTAGTTAATTAATATATAATTATTATCTACTTAATAATTAATTATTACTTAATAATCCCTTAATCATTATTTAATCATAAGATAATAATTATGTAATCATTAATTAATCCTAAATTATTGTTTATTTAATCATCTGTTAATCACTACATACTCACTAGTTAAGTATTACACAATCATTATCTAATCATTCCTTAATTATTCATTAACCATTTATTAATCACTCACTAATAATTCATTAACAATTCATTAATCAATCATTAATAAATTTTAATTAATTAATTAATTAATATTTCATTATTAGCTACTTAATTTTTAATTGTTAGTTAATTATTATTAAATCATTATTTAATAATTAGTTCATCATTAGTTAATCAATAGTTAATCATTAGTTAATAGTTATTTTAACTTAAGTTAATGATATGTTAATCCTAAGTTAATTATTAGACAATCATTATTTAGTCCTAAGTAAATCAATATTTAATCATTATTTGATCATTAGTTAATCATAAGTTAATAATTCCTTAAACATTTGTTAATTATTATTTATTAGGTAACAAATTTATAATTAATTAATAGTTACTAAATAATTAGTTATTAGTAAATCCTTAGTTAATTATTTATATATCATTTCTTAATCATTACTTTATTATTTTTAAATCAATAATTAATAATTATTTGAGCCTTAGTTAATCATTATTTAATTCCAATTCAATAAATATTTAATCATTAGTTAATATTTCATTATTAATTTTATAATCATTTTATAATCATCAGTTAATTAATATTTAGTTAATAATTAATTATTAGTTAATTAATTGTTAATAATTACTTTAGTAATATTTAATCATCATCTAATTAATATTAATTACTAATTACTAATTAATTAATTAATAGTTATTTATTCGTTATTTGTAAGTTTATAATGATTACATCATTAATTATATATTAGTTAATAATTATTGATTACTAATTAATTATAAACAAATAAGTTGTACTAAATAATAATAATTTTATAATAATTATTCAACTACTATCTTCAATTTTAATTTAATTAACAAATAGTCACAATTAAATAATAATAATTTACTCACTAATATTGACTATTATTTAAAAATTACATCTAATTAACTAAACATCAAAGTAAATAAAATAATTAAAATAATCTAAAAACTAAATAGATTAATTAATTAATTAATTAATTATATTAGAAAAAATACATTTAAATGATGCCTTACAAAATTTTGTAGACCTTTAAGGCCAAAAAAAAAAGAGTCGCAGGCAAGGGAGAAAAAAATAGTGATAATTTTATAGAGAGAGGGCCTAAAATTAGGAAAGGTTTAGAGAGAGGGAGATAAAATTTTGAAAAGAGAAAATGGAAGTTTCTTTTATAGGGGTAGGGGTGAAAGTCTTTACCCCAAAAATGAATTTCTCCATTTTCTAGGTGGAAGGCATTTTCTCCCCTAACACCATTTTCCTAATAAAAATTTAAAATCATTTTGGTTGATAACACCTTTAACACATCCTTGATTCCGATAAAAGGCGTTAAGTTGTCCAATGCCTTTCAAGCTTATTTTTTTAAAACTTTATAACTTATATAGATAATTAAATGATAAAAAATACTAGAATTATGGGGAGTAATGAATGCTTGTACGATCACCTATGGGGGGATGCCATCATGCGTGAAGAGGTCATGCATGAAACCCCTTCTGATTAAATATATATAAATAATTATATCTTAAACTTAATAATAATAATATTTTGGGTATGTGGGTTTGGCCTAGATTCACGAGGAGGAGACCTAGTAAGTGACGTGGAAGCCTTCCTACCCATTATGTCACTTAATAATAATAATAATTGTATTATTATTACTATTACTATTTTTGTTATTGTTGTTGTTACTAATACTATTATTATTACTATTATTATTATTATAAATATTTCTTCTTCTTCTACTACTAATATTAGCACTATGGGGGATTACCTAAGTTGTAAATTCACCCCATAATTCTATATATGACAATGATTTAAATTTGGGATGCCCCTATTTATGGGGATTTTTGGGAAATTTTTGAGTGATAACATAAATTCTAATAGAGTAGATGACGGAGTCATGCATGTAGACCTAGGAACACACTAACACTGTGTAGGATATAAGAGGGTGGATTTGGGTTAGGATGATGGGGTGTTCAGGGGAATGCAACAAATTTCAATCCATCAAATTTTTAAACTGTTAAATTTTAATGGGTTGGATAAAGAGTAGGTCAACCCTAGGGGTGTCCTGTCCTTACTTATCGAAGGGGTGTGTGTGTTTTTTTCCTTTTCTTGTAACCTATAGATCCTTAACAAAATATTATCCCCATGGGGAACAGTTTATTGGTTATGCTTCTTTTTTACCCATGGAGGTGGGTTGAGGTCTCATGTTTGAGTCTCCCCTAAAGATCATGTTTGTGTCTTTTTAATTGTATTTCTCCTTCCAAGTATGGTTGTAATTATTATTAATACCATCACATCTTTATTAAATTCATAAATTTTTACTAAGATGTTAAATTGAATACTCATCTATGCCACTATGTCCCATACATTGATATAGATGATTCAAAAACAATATTGGATACCGGAATCTTATTTATAGCATAGGCCCTAGGTACTGACACATATCACCTCTCAAATTTAATATGATTAAATGTATAATTTTGATTTAATTTATAATTTTTAATAAATTAATAACATATCCTCAGTATAATTTTAAATAGATCATAATGGAATGACATATTGGGGTGCATGAGGTTTTTTATGTGATGAGATAGGTTGATTATATATTAAACATTGTATAACCAATGATAGGGTCCATAAATGATATTTGGGGAACTATGTGTAGTTATAAATACTCTCTAACTATCTAGTTACATTATAACATAGGTTTTCCACCCCACAAACCCAATTTCAAAAGGATGTAGAGATCCTCTACCTAGGGATCAAATAGGGTCTATATTCCTCCCACATACACAATCCCAAGATCATATATCTACTAAGATGGTATTATAACCTTTTAAAGAGTTCACTATGGTTCCAAGGGATCTGTACCTATTGTTGAATTTTGGTTTATTGGACTTATTGGGATTGGGAACAAGATATTGTATTCCCTTTTTCGTTAAGGAGATAAGGATCTTCCAATACAATTATTGAGGGGTTATGTGGGTGGTATGGAGGATTCATATGATTACCTGGTCAATGGTACAATATGGTCAAACTAAAGGGATTAGTACTACCTCAACTAAAAAGTAGGATTCCATGTTGATTAGGCTCCCTTTCATGGATCTAGTTAGTTACGATTCAGTTTTAAAGGCAAAGAAATGTGGGATTATTTGATAATAGATAATTTTTAGTCACCCCTAGGTTTCCATTGAGGCATGAAATGCAGCTAGGTATTGACTTCAGACTTCGTGTACTTTTCAGTTCTATAGGAACCCCTTGTGGATTGAGTGAGGTGAAACTTTGGGTTTGAGGTATGATCATATTATAACTTCTTTGTATTCTTGATAATTTTTTGTAGAGTATATTTATATTCTTTCTTTTTATTCAAAGTTACTCTCATTCATATCTGGAGCTTTGAGATGACTCATTGGGTCATATTTACTTATTAGTTTTTGTGTATCCTATAACAGTATGTTTATACTCACCCTTTCATATGATTTGTTCCCCCTTGTTTTGTGTTTGTGAATATGACACATAGGTTCATTGATAGGCTGGATAAATTTGAAACTCGTGCGGCTTTCCTAAAATCTATTTATGGTGATGGTTTATGGAGCATGTTGATTCTGGATGTTGGTGGTGACTACTACTGCAAGTGTGTGATCCAGTTGTACTTAAAATATAAGGGATCTTATTAATACTATGTTTTTTAAGCTTTTTAGATGTATTGTTTCCTTGTATTTACCTTGTGGGACATACTTGTACTTGTTTTCGCATGGATTCATTATGTAAAATTTAATTTATCATATATATATATATATATATCATGTTGGTGATTTGGTTATCTTGAGTTATAGATCTGTATCTATTGCAGGTTGATATAGGTCAAGGCCTTACATGTTGTGAGATATTCTTACTCAGTGATAGTCAATAGACCATGAACTATTAGAGGTAGGATTGGGGTGGCACTCTCAGCTTATCACTATCCTGGGTAGAGAAACAATAGGGTGAGTCATGTCATATTTATATCAGAGTTGGTATATACTAGGGATAGTGTTTGGAGTTAGTCAACATGTGACGGCTGGTTTGGAATATTATAGAAACTATGTTAAGGGGGTCTTGATATTATTTATGATAATAAGGAGTCTATCATAGGTGTGGAGAAAAATTTATCCTTTTGTTATAATTTTTATAAATTTTTAGTTGACCTATAGTACTGAGACAATGTTTTGGGGTATGAGAAACTATTTTCATGCATCATTTAGTGGTCATTTGTGATCTTTCATGTTTTACATGTGTCAGATCATCTATATATGCTCTAAATATTTGTTGTTAATCCTATATGATAAATTATTTGACCCTTTGATAGAAAAAATTTCTTATAGAGTTAGGGTTGTGACAAGATCGTGCATATAGTTAGAATTTTCCTCTGCTGATTAGTGAGCATTAAAGAATTTTTTTCCAAGACATGGTTGAGATATATCTATTCCCCATTATCTGAGGATTCTTATCTCCTTTGTGAATTATATCCTTCTTATAAAGTAAATGGTAGTTCCCATTGAGTTGGATGAGACTAATCGAAGGCTAGATATTCTATGTTCGTTATGATGATAGAGGCCTCAAGGGTTTGTAAGGAGCATATACCTTGATCAATATAGGTTTTGATGTAGTCTGAGACTCACGTTTATATTTGGATCAGACTTTTTTATGGAATATATGTTGATTATTTCTTTGATCTCCCTATATGAAATCATGAGATATTAAAGGGTGACATTTCATTTCTCAAACTCATGACAAAAATTCTCTACAATGGATGGAGTTTGAGCTCTTATCAAGGATGAAATTTTACTAGGGATGTTGGAACCTCTATTGGATGAAGAATCAAACCTTCCACATAATCACCACCATTGGTGAGTTTCTATTCAAAATAGAGTATTTAAAGTTGGAGATGTGGGATGGATCATTCATAAGTTGTCTATGGCTAGAAATCAGTGGATGTGAATATGAGAAAAACTTGTCTTCACTATTTACTGGCTCTGGTACTGGTTGATGTAGGAAAATTTTATGCATCTTGTATGGTATGTTTTGTAATTAAATATTATAGTGGGATACCTAGCTGGTGTTGATCATGGATAAGATTTATTTTTTGCGAATATAATAATTTCACTCCTTATAGATTACAAAGAAGGCTTGGATTCTTCTATAGGGTGACCCGTGGTTGATCCTTAATGAAAGGCATATGAATAAAATAGATTTAATTCTTTTATTTATGTTTGAATTTTATAGAGTAGGATACTATGATCCTTTGTGAAGTTGTGAAACATTGAACTAAATATATGTAAAACACCGATATTTTATGAAGAGTATTCTTTTAATTTCGTTGATGTCTTATGTTGTACGTTACACCAAAATTATCTTGTGCTATACGTGACACCGTACTAGCATACAGTATATGCAACACTATTCTTGGCTCGTGTTACACACAATTTCAATTTCGTTTTTTAGAAATTATTCTACGCAACATTAAGTATAGATTTTTCTTAATGTATAAATGAAATAAGTTTTGAATTATGTTATACGCAACACCAAAGGGAGATTTCACTACACACAACCCTGACCTAGCTTGTATTACACGCAATCACGACCTTCCTCGATAGCATGTGTCGTACGCAATATCAGGTTTCACTAAACAACGATATATGGTTATAATATTATCACGAACTACAAGTTGTGAATAGTATTAACTATATTTTGAATTTTATAACATTATTATTCATCTTACTCATTTTCTAGAACATGGTATGAGAATAAAATAAATTTTTCGGGTAAAATAAGTATTTTTCGAAAAATGCAGTTTTTCCACCTTTTGATGGCGCACCCACATTAAATATAGTTTTTGACATGTTTATAAGTTAAATTTTACAAAATAAAATTATTATTTGGAATCAGGATATAAAATTTTACCTTGGATAAATTTTTCATATTATTCTGATAACTTTCATATTTTAATTAGTAGTAAAAACACGCTATATTTTAATTGAAAACAAATTTTTTCATCGTAATAATTTATGTGGTTAAATTATAATATTGGATGGTTTTAAAGTAAAAATATAATATATTTTTACCATTTAATATAATGTATGTCATTATCATTGATTTTACATTGAATTCGTAGGTTAAATCAATTCAATCTTTTGCAATGTTTTAAACAAAAACCCGATTTCTTTGGACAACGGGATTAATTTTAATTTAATTTCTAAAACTTATGTGAATTGAATTTGGAAAAATGGATTCCTTATTTTAAATTAGTGGGTCCAAATTATATTAATAGACTAATTTTTTATTTTCAGGCATTATGAATAGTTACTACGGTAAATTTTATTTACCATAGTAAAAGGTAAATAAGGTAATTAAGGGTAAATATAATATTATAAAATTACCCTAACACTTGTATTAAAACAATTAGATGATTATATTTCATTATAAGTCATATTTAGGTCGAAATGAAATCCATTAGAACCCACTTGAAGGTGATTAAGACCTTTTGTTTATTTTATTTAATGGAAAGTGAAATATGTCTCACTCAAACTTTAATAATTAAAGTATTTTTAATATAAGGTTATACAGAATATAAATTCGGTTATAAATACTCATTTGAAATATAAAATGTTTTTCTTTATCATGGTAATTTATTTGTAATTTTTAAGAGTTTTTTAATTAACTTATTGGCTTATACATTAATGATACATAAATTATTTATTTAGTAGAAACATCAATAATATTGTTTTTATTATAATCTTAATACATATTAAAGGGCTCCCAAACCTGACAAAAACTTATTGGTAGTGTATATATACACCATAAGCATCCAATTACCGAATCTATAACCCTTTGGAGTCTTATAAAAGTGATTATGACACTTGTATTATTTTATTTTATATGATGTCAAAGTTTTCACCTTCATAATTTAATAAACATAACATTTTAAATTTGGGTGTTTTAGAAGATAAATCCGACTAAATGTATTCTAATGAAAGATATAAGATTTATCTTTATCATAGTATTTTATTTTTAATATTATGCGACAAATAAGTATATTTAATAATTATACAAAATTTTTGGAGTAATTATTTTATTAAGAGAAATATCAAATAAATGGTTTTAAAATTAGTAAAATAAATAATATATGAACTATTTAATGCACTCCACTAATTTTTTATATTAATATGACATGTTAGAAAATATTAAATATTTTATTTTGAATATATCCTCTGTGTGGAGTTTATTTAAATTCAAATAAATGAATAGTGTCAAAATTGACACTATTGTTATTTTATAAAAATAACATATTATTAAATTGTTTAAAAATCAAAAAAATATTTAAAAATTATAAATTGAAATTTATATAGTCTAAAATTTCATAAATTATCTAATTATGTATAATTCACAGCACATAAGTAATTATTTATAACAATTTAAAATTTAGAATCTTATTACCACAAATAAAATTTAAGAGATTAAATAAGGATAAATCAAGTTGATAATGTTTAAAATAAATTCCCTACATGTCTAAATTTTATTGGTTGATGATATTAAGACCCTATCTCATATAATATTCTAATATGTGTCATTTATGGAGGTTTTTAAGTGGATTTAGATTTATTATAAATTAATATTTTTAAGATTTCCAAAGGTGCCCTTCTCCCCCTTATAAAAAGCGAACCCCTTCCCTCTTCTCTTCACACCCTTTTGATCATTTAATCTCAGCCAAACCCTACCCATTTATCTTCTACACTTCTATAGAAACATTCTGGAGGTTCTTGTATTTTCAAAAGACAAACTATACTAATTTAAGAGGAAGCTTAAAGGAGGTGCGTCAAAGAAGATGTAATATCTTCTTCCGTTTCTCTCAAGTTTCATTCTACTTCTACTTATTCTTCTTTATTTTTATCGTTATGAAGTAATAACATCAGTATTAATTATATAATGATATGTTATTATAAATATGAAACAACCTTATTTCACCTTCTATCCATCCTATAGAAAACTAAATCACCGTGCGTGCGTACGTACGGAATACCGTCTCCACGCCGGGGTGTAATCTATTTTCGACCACCACATTACTTGGATGCGTATAATGGTGTAAATAAATAAATATATATGATTATTTTAAAGTGATATCGAATCTTAAATATTATACATACACTTCAATACAATTCCATGATCTTGGGAATGATATCATCGCTCGTGCGTACGTACGGACTACCGTCTCCACGACGCGATGAGATTCATTCTCCATGTTAACCATTCATGAATGATTATAAATTATACGTAATGAATAATAATTAAATATATTACATAATAATGATACTAGATTTATGTTTATATATATGTATGTCATATACTTAATTCCATTCAATTCATAAGGAAACGAAAACAGCATTCATGCGTACGTACGGTCTATCGTCTCCATGAACGGTGTATTTCATTCCATTTATCGATATATAATATATATATGTATATGATGAATATATATTATATATAAATCATGTTTTAAATTCTGGAATTATTTAAATCAGTATATAAGTAATAATATCAAGAACAACAAGTCAAAACACGTACGACCAATGAAACAATTTTACCCAAAATGCTTCTTTAACATGGAATTTACAGAAGAACGGGTAATATAAAGTCATAAGTGAACCATATATGATATATTAACAATGAATATGATTCTTTAATAATTCAATGAGAATATTTAAATCATTATACAGGAGGTTTGGATACATACGAAGCATATCATACGTAAGGTAAGGGATAACTATTCCAATCTCGTTCTTATCCGAGATTGTTTATTCGTAAGTATTTACTGGAGTTATTGTTATCATCCATGTCCATTTTTCCTAAAAATGGTTTCATGTATATTTAAAGTCATTTTTAACCATTGGTGACTTTTACTAAATGGTATGTAAGGAATATTTCTTTTTTTTACCATACGAGGTACTTTTTGACTTTTCTGACAAAAGTACGAGGATAATGTTATTTTTAACTTATACGGCATGAACTGATTTTTATGATTTTATAAAGCCTTATTTTCATGAATCTTCTTCCGAAATATTTCATGAATATTTTCAAAAAAATATCTTTCTTTTAAAATTTCATGACGTTTTGTGAAAAGAAATTGATTTTGAAGAAGAAAGGATATTTTACTCAAGAATTCATTTCAAGACTTTTATCAAAACCATTTTTTTTCATCTAAGATGACATTATTTCATATGTGTATGTTTCAAATATAATGTCTCTATGATTTAAATTGTTTCAATTTTCTTATGATGAAATTATATCCATTTGTTTTATATAGATTATGTTATGTTGGGTTGATGTTTGTGAAACCCACTTTATTCTTTGGGTTATGATGAATGATTTATATTTATGTTGTGGCACATGTAAGAATGATTTCATTATGATATTGGTGGGACCTATATCTCCCTCCAATGCATTGGGTAAAGATTTATATCTCATGAGATAGAAATGGCTGGAATGGTAAGTTAATCCGGTTCAGTAGTACATGACTGGAACGAGGAGTGAACTCGATTCAGAAAGGGACTTTTTCCACTAAGATGGTCTTGGAAGAAATTCCATGGCTACTATGGAAATCATATCACGTGCTTAATGGTTGCCACAATCACATGTTTTATTCCCATGCTATTTTATCTTGATTAATGTTTCTTTATGATCTATGCCTTATGTACTTCCATGTTTTATGTCATTGCTCAGGGTTTTGATGTTTAAACATTATGTTCATGTTTTTAAGTTCAATTGTATATGATTTGATTTATTTTATCCATGATTACCCTTATGGATCATTTTAGCTCACTCTTTATATGTTTTATTTTCCCCAACATTTAAAGAAAGGTTTTAGGTAAGAAAACAAAAGGGGAAGATCTTTATGAGAGATGTTGAATATTTTACCATGATTAGAAGATTATTTTCCGAGTTTCCAAAGACACTAAACTATTACGATCCTTGTGTGTCTATTTTTTGTTATGTATCAAGTATTCCAAAAAAGTAATGTAATGTCCATGTACGTGAAGATTTGGGTCTCTACAGTTGGTATCAGAGGAAAGGATTAGTTAACCTTTGGAAACTAGGATGTGAAAGCTTTAGTGAGATCCCTAGAGATATTACAAAGGTATGTCTAGGGATGTCCCTAAGGTTAAGTATAAGTATAGGTTATAGTCCTAGAATTATGGTAACGATATTAGAATTAAACCTAAGATGTTAGATATTGAAGGTACTCCACCTTTATTATGTTGTTTTCCTAGCATGATTTTTTCCTCTCACACTGTTCTTTTTGGGTTTTAGATGATGGCTGGAACCCGAAGGAACCATGTTGATCAATGTAATGGAAAATGCAATAATTTTACTCCTGAGAAACCAAATGTGATGGGATATAGAGTGAAAAATATTATTTCTATACTTACACAAGCTATGAATCATTCTGGATTTCCAAATGATAAGATAAGGGAACAATATTCTACTGAGTCCTTCATGAGGCGATGTCCACCATATTTCAATGGGTCTTCTCATCCACTTGTTGCTGAACAATGGATCAGTACCATTGAAAAGATATTTTTCATAATTTGTTGTTCAGAATATGAAAAGGTCATTTTAGCTGTTTACCTTTTAGAAGGTGAAGCGGACCAGTGGTGAACTCTAATTAAGAATACAAGGCCCCAAGATGAAATTGAATCCATGGAATAGGACGAGTTCAAGAACTTGTTTTTTAGTAAGTAATTCCCTAGTATTCTTTGAACAAATATGGAAATGGAGTTTCTTGAGCTTAAGCATAAGGATGATGAATCTGTTGGTATATATGAAGTGAATTTTACAAGACATGAAAGGTATGCATCTGACTTTATCATCCAACCTGAAAGTAAAGTTGAATGATTCTTCAGTGGCTTAAAACCAAGTCTTCGAAGGGAATTAGCTATAAGAGACTTCAGTACCTATGAAGAAACTGTGCGTTGTGCTATCAAGGTAGAAATGGAAGTTGGTGTTACATATCTATCTCAAGGTTTTGACAAGAAACGAAAGATGGATTTCAAAGAGAAATCTCAGAATAATGGTGAAAAGAAGGTAAATGTTTCTTTATGCTCAAAGTGTGGAAGGAAGCATGGTGGAGATTGTCTTAAAGGGAATAAAAAATGTTTTAAGTGTGGAAAAGAAGGTCATTGAGCAGTTCATTGTCGAAGTAGTGGGAAAAAGTTTTCTAATGATGTGAATAGAGGAAAGACTACAGATAACGCTCCATCAACACTTCAATGCTTCAAGTTCAAGGAAATGGGGGCATTATGCTAATCAATTACCTAATCCAAGTGTTAATGATGTTCAACGTGAGAAACCTCTTAAGGAAAAGGACAAAGGGAAGTCACATGCGATCACTATTAGCAATGTTGAGTATGAAAACGATGTGGTGGAATGATTATGTGTTTATGTAAAAAGATCCAAAATAATGTTGTGGAATCTCATTTATAGTATTATGAAACATTGGAATATCTATGTAATGGTTTATTGTGGTTTTTGATAATTATATGGTACCAGTAACCATGAAAAGTGATTCCAATATTTTGGAAATTAGATGATATGTGCATAAAGAAGGGATAAAGAGATAATGAAATGTTTGATAGTATTAATTAGCTCATGACTAATATAAGGAAAAAGTGATATCATGGTTTGAGTATATATATTTTTTGGGATTTTGGTATATGGAAAGAGTTACCTTGTGACAGAATTCATGTTTTTACTATGGTTCAATAGAATACATGATTAAGGTATTCACATGTTTGGGATGTGACCAACAAGATATATCATATGATATGTGGGGGTTAAATGATGGTATTCACATGCTCGGTAGATGAAATTTCTAGTAATTGTTTTCTTTATACCATAAAGATCAGGGACCGGTAAAAAACTGGCCCTGAAAGAAAAAATAAAAAAGTTAAAAGAGTCAGGCATACAAGGGATTTTTACATAATCTAGTGTGCAACACTCCACCTCTGTCAGCCGCCACAAGTGGGGCACAATAATCAGGCGCCGTAAATGACCACATTTCATCCAAATCAATCAATGCCCGCTTTGCAAGGGAATCCGCCACCTGATTGGCCTCCCGGTAGACATGTGTAACCACCAGGCACATGCGCGCAGCCTGGTCGAGACAGTCAACCCATTGAGGTAATGTGCACCACGGGACATTCCGTGTCTTGGTCCCCAACGCATGAACCGCAGATTGGGAATCAGATTCAAAACATATACGCATCCAATTAAACCGGATAGCGTACCTGAAAACATATATCATGGCCCAGATTTCAGCTTCAAACGCAGTGCCAATCCCTATGGTGTGATGGAAGCAGCCCTTAACAAACCCACGGTAGGTTCGGAACACTCCCCCGCATCCCGACATACCCGGTGCACCCAAAGCAGCCCCATCAACATTTATCTTGAGGCAGGGCGTGATGGGTGGCATCCACCGTATATACTTCATCATTTGAGGCTTGCGCGGCCGACCCGATACACTAAGTTTTCGCAGAACCTGGAGATCCTCAACAGTGTTATGCATTGTGCCATCCTGTACCATGGAGGCGGCATAAATATCCCGATGGACAGCCTTCATCCCTTACTGTACCATATGCTGCTCATCTCCAAACAGCATGCAGTTCCGAGCCTCCCATGTATCTGCAATAACAGCCGCTACGACCACCAGCATCAGGTTGTGAATTTGTGCACTGCATGGGAAAATCATCATGCTGGACAGCAGGTCAATAACCGGCCTGCATGTGTCAATTACAACACCAAACAGATACCCAATGTATTCCCATAGCTGCTTGGCCCGCCTGCAGCCCGTGAAAATATGCTGTATCGAATCCTCCTCGCTCTTGCATATGGAACATCTTAAAGCCATGTGCAGTCCAGTCCGTTGGAGAGCTTCCGCTGTTGGTATCCTGTTTTTCCATATTCTCCATATTAAGAAATACCTTGCAGGCCGGATAAAAGGGGCCTTGAACTTCAGCAACCAGGCTAGTGCAAAATTGAGCCCCCCACTAGCCACAGTGTAAAAATCTCTGCAATTAAACTGTCCAGACTTGGCAGGGATCCAGATCAGCATGTCAACATCCATGAATGTGTATCCATTGATTTCATCAGCCACCTGCACGGGTACATCAGATGCAGGGGAATTAAAATACGAAAGAAAGGTCGAGATGGACATAGAGGCCGCCTCCATTGTAACATTCAGACTCCGAAGGGGCTGTGTGAGCCACTTTGTTGTCCAGCAGCTCAGGGTTGAGTCCTTACAGACCATCCATTTCGTGTCCTGCATGATACTCCCATACGCATGCTTGAGTAGAGCCCAAACCGATGAGGCAAGATAATATTTATAACCACTAAGAAGTCTCCTTGTAATTCGATTCGATAGAAAATCATCAGCATCTTCATGTGTGATCAAATACCACGTAAATTTTCCAATCAATCCATCATTGAAAGTGCGGAGGTCCTTTACTCCAAGCCCCCCCATCTCCACCGGCTTAACACATTCTTTCCAGGCAACTGTAATCAGCTTCTTCTCATGTGGTGACCCCGTCTATATGAAATTCCGCACCTTGCTCTAAATCTCTTTCAGAAGCCCTCTCGGCCATCTATACAGTGAAAACGAATAAACAAACATTGAAGTGATTACTGAATTTACCAGACAGACCCTTCCGGCCAAAGACATGGCCTTCCCCTTCCAACCAGCAAGCTGCTGCAAAATACCCGCCGAAAGTCCTTCCATGTACTGTCTTTTCAACTTCCCCCAAAACATTGGGACCCCAAGATATTGGAAGGGGTATGACCCTCTCCTCACCCCAAGGAGCCTGAAAATCCTATTCCTTTTACCTACCGGGACCCCATTACCGAAGACAATCGAAGACTTGTCCCAGCTTATGGCCTGGCCAGCCACCTCCTCATAATGACTGAAAAGGGCCTTAATTGAATATATAGTTCTCCTTGATGCTTATCCAAGTAATAAAATTTCATCTGCATAAAATAGGTGAGATGGGGCCTGCCCGCTCACACTAGCCCTGATCGTCTTGTACCAGCCCATTTGCCCAAGGTCATTGATACACCTGCTTAAGTAATCCTATGCCAGTGCGAAGAGAATCCCAGACAATGGTTCACCTTGTCTCACCCCCCTGGTGCACGGAAAAAAGCCCCTCGGGACCCCGTTCACAAGAATTGACAGCCTTGTGAAACCAAGAATGATGCGGATCATTCTTAAAAAACCAGCAGAGAAACCATACCTCTTAAGGACATCCAGAAGAAAGTCCCATTTCAACGTGTCAAAGGCCTTGGATATGTCGATTTTAATAGCAAAGCTCCCTTCCTTTGACTTCCTTCGTAGAAAATTGACACTCTCGGAGGCCATAAATAAGCACTTTTGGATGTTCCTCCCTTGGAGGAACCCAAATTGATTCTTGGTGATAATGCCATCAACCAGCCCACCCAGCCTTCTTGTCAAGATCTTACTAATAAGCTTGGGCATCGTATTCCCAAGAGCCACCGGTCTGAAATCCTTTATGTCAAGGGCATTGTCTTTTTTGGGAATGAGTGCAATAAAGCATGAATTCATCCCATATGGAATATAAAAGTGAGAGAAGAAGTCCGTCATGGCCTGCTCTATGTCATCCTGCAGAATGTCCCAGTAAAACATAAAGAACTTATTCGTGAATCCATCGGGGCCCGGGGCACTTTCCAGATTCAGAGAGAGAAGGGCAGTTCTAATCTCCTCTTTGCATGGGGGAGCAGTTAGGAGTTGGTTCGATTGTTCATCAATGCAGGAACTAATGTTATCCACCATGCAGTGTATCCTTGACTGCCCATTTTCAGAGTAAACATTCTTAAAGTGCTCAACCACAGCCACTGAAATCTCATTCTCCTCCGTGTAGAGTTGTCCATCAATGATGATCACCTTGGTCCCTCCCCGGGCCCTCTTTTCCTTGTGCAATCTATTGAAGAACATCGAGTTTCTATCACCGTCTTTTAACCACCGCACATTCAGATGATTCATGACCAATCTTTCCCTCACCGTTAAGAGATCATCAAGCTTGTTGTGTGCAGCAATTTCCTGCTATAATACCCTCGAGTGCTGCCCCTGAACAATCTGAATTTTGGCCAGTTCATCTTCTGCTTCCTTGATATCCTTGTCTAGTTTAGAGAAGGAATTCCTGCTCCAAATTATTAGCAGCCCCTTTAGATGCTTCAGTTTCACTGCTAGTCGCTGCAGTGGGCTTCCAATTGTATCCAGTTTCCAAGCTTCTAAAATGATTTCCCTGCATCCTGGAATCACAAGCCAACCATTGTTGAAACGAAAGGGAACATGGCCTGTCCTTGTCACCTGCTGTTCCACATCAATAACAATTGGATTGTGATCGGAATGGTGCTTAGGCAGTGTGAATCCAGAGATGCCATGAGCTGCCACTTGATCATCAATCTGAACAAAACATCTGTCAAGCTTACTAGCCTGTTTTCCTTCCCAAGTATACCTGCACCAAGTGAAGTCATCACCAGCAATTGCAACTTGATCCAGATTGCTGTAATCAATACATTCAGAGAATTCAGAGGTAGCAATCCTGTTGAAAGCTTCCCCAGTTTTCTCCTCAGGTTTTAAAACAGTGTTGAAATTTCCAATCAACAGCCATTTGCGATCCATTCTACTAGAGGTACCTTTGAGTTCCTCCCATAACTCCCTCCTCTTAATGTAAGAGTTAGAAGCATAAATAAAAGATAAAGAAAGCTGCTGTCCAGCAATGGTGCAGTTCACCAAAACCCATTGAGGACCGTTGTCGCATGAGGTGATTTGCAGGCTGTTCTGTACAAACACCCACAAGTGATCCTTATAAGATGCAGACTGATTGCTCGCCACAAATTTGTACCCAAGTGAGTCCCATCTGAGTCCCTTCCATTTATCTAACATAACTTTAGGTTCAGCAATGCTGACGAACATTGTCTTGTAGGTCAGGATGTTGTGTCGAAGGGACCTGACCGTGCGGGGGTTCCCCAGCCCTTGACAGTTCCAGTATAAAATCCTCATTGTTTATGGGTCATACCTCTTGTCAGAGGTCCCCCTTTCTTCTCCATAGAGGCTTGCAACTGCCCTTTTTTCTTTTTCCCTCCCTGACCCTTCATCACACTATGCTCGGGGGCAGTGATGCTATCTTGCTCATTTGGAGCCTTGGTTGCTCTATCAGCTTCCTTTCCCTTACCAGTATCCTGTTCTTGGGCTTCATTGATAACCTCACCTGTACTGACTTGACCTACTTCAGTTGGTATCCTCCCTCCAGCCCCCATTTCCTTGCCCTCCTCACCCAGCGTCCCTGCTACTCCACCTGTGACAGCTCCATCGAAAAAGATAATACCTGGACTGGTTTGTCCGGCATTCTCCACTTGCACCACTGCACCTGCTTCAACCAGCACCTTCTCCACCTTATTAGCATCAAGCATCCCTTCACCATCATCATCAACATCATCAGAATTCTGAGCATCATCCATCTCATCCGACCAAAGTCTTCCACAGAGCGGTATAAAAGTGTTGCTGGACTTCAGGGGGGGGGGGTCACTACCCACAAACACCCTCCTTCGTGCAGCCTTGGAGGGGGAGATTTTAGTGAACTCCCCTCCAGAATCAGAAACCAACCCTCGGTCTGCCATAGGTGCGTTTGCAGTGCAGGCATCCCCACTTCCTCTGCTCTTTTCCACTTTATCATTGAACTGCTTTGCAACTTCCACCCTGTCCACTGTATGAACATTTCCGGGAGAAGAGTCCACCTGGATTCCAACAGTCGGACCCTCCATACCCGCAATAGTTCCACTAGGAACCTCCTTCGGCGCTGTATCCTTTACCACTGCAGCAGGTGAAGGGTCCCCAATGCCGCCTTGCCCCAGCCCAGACCCTTGACCAGCATCCAGTGTCCCCAGCGGCTCCAAGCATTTTCCATTCCCCTTCCTTCGTCTGCACATACGCTCCTCATGTCCCTTCATCATGCATGATTGGCATACTACATCCCGCTTGCACTCGGCAAACATGTGCCCAAAAATCAAGCACCTCAAGCAGAATTTCGGTTTCCTCTCATAAAGAATGTCCAACCTCATACTGTCATCCCGCGTTGTCAACACTACCTCCTCCAGAAGCATGTTTTCCATGTCAACCTCCACCAGGATTCTGGCATAATGCCCAAGCTTCGGATTGTCTGTCTGTCGGTCCATCCGAATCGGAGTACCCACCGAGGATGCAATGTCCCATAAGATCCTTGGGTGCCAATACAACCAGTTTAGCTTGTAAATTCGAATCCATAGCTGAGTATGTGTGCTACGGACAGTCATAGGATCAAAGTTCCTATCCCATTCCTGTACCTTCAGAAATCCTGGGTTCAATGCCACCGTACCTTTGCTCCACGCTTTCCTCTTACATTCATCAGATGGGAAGACCACATGGTAGTAACCCCTGCCCATCGCGATCATCCGCCATTCTTCAAAGCCCCACATCTCAGCAATCCTTTTAGCCAGGTCCTGAAATTTCCACAGCCACTCCCCCTTCGGGGTTATGACTCTTGCGATAATTGAAAATCGGCATGATTTTACCCTTTCTTCCACCGCTTCTTGATTAGCCGACACATGGGAAATCCTCCCCTTTTTGATCACTGTCCTAGGTGGGGGAGCATCAAAGCTCGCGAATGCGGTTCCCACATCATTCTTAACCACCTCCGCGAATTTTCCTCCTGTCTTCCCATTGACAACCCTAGTTCCATATACCCTTTTTGCAACCGAGAACATCTCCTTGTGACTGGGAGGTTCAACAAAGGAGTGCTTACCATCACCATCCACTGCACGCATCCCTTCTGTAAGATTGGCAGGATCATCGTCGCCAGATTTGGGGTTCCCACCCGATTCCTCTTGCGCCATCACCCTCCTCCTTCATTGTTTTCTTTATACTATGAGCTTGGACCAAAGTATTTTGTATAAGACTAAAGATTGAAATGAATTAAGTTAGACATAAGATAGTATTTTTTTTATATTTTATTGTAGGAATGTTATTATAATGTAGTTTTAGAAAAAGGGACAACTTGCAGAATGGGCGACAACCAGTCACGTCAGATAAGGCTGTGGGAATCAAACCCACAACCGAAGTGCGACAAGCCATTATCGCCTACCACTAGACTACATGATGTCAATGGTTAGTAGAAACTAGATTTATTATATTAAGTAGTATGATATATGAAGTATTAGTCTATTTTAGGAACCATATACGATTAATCTCTGCATAGATGGACTTATGTATATTTAATAACTTGTGATAGAGGCATATGGAATGACCTATATTTCTATCACATGATCTGCTAACACTTCAAGAATGAAAAATTCAAATTCATTTCTATAATAAGAGATGAATTGGAAATTGTTCAAGGCAAGAACAACGGTGAGATTATACTGAAATAAAGTACGTATTTATTCTAATTCAAATTCTTCATCTTTAGGTAAATGATCTTGAAAACCAAAAATGTTGTCCTAGTTCCCTTATATATGATGAATTACATGGTACCGTAGATCATGACAAATTTATGACTTTGTGATTTTTGGATTTTTCATAGCCATGTTCTCTACCACTCTCCATCAGAACTTGATGGTTAGATTTCTCTTCCATATCCATATTTTTCACCTATGTTCTCTTACGTGCAAACCCAGTGATTAGTTAATTTGGGTAACCATTACATTTCCTAATTTTGTTTTTAAAGTTATGTTTTGGTATTCCTTTTTACGATGTGGGTTTCTATTAAGGAAACTTTCAAGTAGTAAACCATTTATAACCCCGATGAATTTTGATAGTGAAATTCATTTAAAGGGGGGTAGAATGTAACACCCCAATATTTTATGAAGAATATTCTTTTAATTTCGTTGATTTATTGTGTTGTAATCTACACCAAAATTAGCTTGTGCTATAAGCGACACCGTATTAGCTTACAGTATATGCAACACTATTCTTGGCTCGTGTTACACACAATTTCAAGTTCGTTTTGTAGAAATTATTCTACACAACATTAAGTATAGATTTTTTTTAATGTATAAATGAAATAAGTTTTGAATTATGTAATACACAACACCAAAGAGAGATTTCACTACATGCAACCATGACCTGGCTTTCATTACACGCAATCACGACCTTCCTCAATAGCGTGTGTTGTACGCAATACCGAGTTTCACTAAACAATGATATGTGGTTATAATATTATCACGAACTAGCCTTTATGAATAGTATTAACTGAATCTTGAATTTTATATCATTATTATTCCTGTTACTCATTTTCTAGAACATGGTATGAGAATAAAATAATTTTTTCGGGTAGAATAAGTTTTTTTCAAAAAATGCAGTTTTGCTGCCTTTTGATGGAACACCCACATTAAATCTAGTTTTTTACTTGTTTATAAGTTCAATTTTACAAAATAAAATTATTCTTTGGAATCAGGATATAAAATTTTACCTTGGATAAATTTTTCTTATTATTCTGATAACTTTGATATTTTAATGAATAGTAAAAACACGCTATATTTTAATTAAAAACAACTTTTTTCGTCGTAATAATTTATGTGGTTAAATTTTAATATTGTATGGATTTAAAGAATAAATAGAATATATTTTTATCATTTAATATAATGTATTTCATTATCATTGATTTTACATTGAATTCGTAGGTTAAATTAATACAATCTTTTGCAATGTTTTAAACAAAAACCAGATTTCATTCGACAACGGGATTAATTTTAATTTAATTTCTGCAACTCCTATGTATTGAATTTGGAAAATAAGATTCCATATTTAGAATCAGTGGGTCCAAATTATATTATTATACTACTTTTTTATTTTTGGGCATTATGAATAGTTACTACGGTAAATTTTATTTACAATAGTGAAAGGTAAATCAGGTAATTAAGGGTAAATATAATTTTTTAAAATTACCCTAACACTTGTCTTAATACAATTGGATGGTTATATTTGGTCCTAAGTCATATTTAGGTCGAAATGGAATCCATTAGAACCCACTTTGAGGTGATTAAGACCTTTAGTATATTTTATTTAAAGGAAAGTGAAATATGTTTTACTCAAACTTCAATAATTAAAGTAGTTTTCATATAAGCTTATATAGAATATAAATTCAGATATAAATAATTATTTGAAAGCTAAAATATTTTTCTTTATCATGGTAATTTATTTGTAATATTTAAGAGTTATTTAATTACCTTATTATCTTATACATTAATGATGCATAAATTATTTATTTAGTAAAAAATCAATAATATTGTTTTTATTGAAATAGTAATACATATTAAAGGGTTAAAAAACCTGACCAAGAATAATTGGTAGTGTATATATACACCATAATCATCCAATTACCGAATATATGACCCTTTGGATTTTTATAAAAGTGATTATGACACTTATATTATTTTATTTTATATGATGTCAAAGTTGTCACATTCATAATTTAATAAATATAACATTTTAAAGTTTGGTTGTTTTAGAAGATAAATCTGACTAAATGTATTATTATGAAATATATAAGAGTTATCTTCATTCTAGTATTTTATTTTTAATTTTTATGCAACAAATAAGTATATTTAATAATTATACAAAAATGTTGTAGTAATTATTTTATTAAGAGAAATATCAAATAAATGGTTTTACAAATAGTAAAATAAATATTATATGAACTATTTAATATGCTCCTCAAATTTTTCTAGAATACTATTACATTTTATTAACCTATTAAATATTTTAGTTCGAATATATCCTCTGTGTAGATATTATTTAAATTCAAATAAACGAATAGTGTCAAAATTGACACTATTGTTATTTTATAAAAATAAACTGTTATTAAATTGTTTAAAAATCACAAAAAAATTGAAAATTATATATTGAAATTTATATAGTCTAAAATTTCAGAAATTATCTAATTATGGATAATTCACAGCACATAAGTAATTATTTATAACAATTTAAAATTTAGAATCTTATTAGCACAAATAAAATTTAATAGATTAAATAAGGATAAATCAAGTTGATAATATTTAAAATAAATTCTCTACATGTCTAAATTTTATTGGTTGATAAAATTACAACCCTATATCATCTAATATTCTAATATGAGTCATTTATGGAGGTTTTTAAGTGGGGTTATATTTATTATAAATTAATATTTTTAATATTTCCAAAGGTGCCCCTCTCCCCCTTATAAAAAGGGAACCCCTTCCCTCTTCCCTTCACAACCTTTGGAGCCTTTAATCTCAGCCAACCCCTGGCCATTTACCTTATCCACTTACCTATAAACATTCTGGAGGTTCTGTTCTTCTCAAAATACCAACTCTACTTCCTTAAGAGGAAGCTTAAAAGAGGTGTGTCGAAGAAGAGGTAATCTCTTCTTCCGATTCTCTCAAGTTTCATTCTTCTTCTGCTTCTTCTTCTTTAGTTGTCTCATTATGATGTAATAAAATCAGTATTACTTATATACTGATATTTTATTATAAATATTAAAAAAACTTATTTAACCTTCTATCCATCCTAGGTAAAATGAAATCACCGCGCGTGCGTACGTACGGAATACCGTCTCCACGCCATGGTGTAATCTGTTTTCAACCACCAACTTACTTGGATGGGTATAATAGTGTAAATAAATAACTATATATGATTATGTTAAAGTGATATTGAATCTCAAATATTATACATACACTTCAATACAATTCCACGATCATAGGAATGATATCATCGCTCGTACGTACGTACGGACTACCGTCTCCACGACGCGATGAGATTCATTCTCCATGTTAACAATTAATGAATGATTATAAAGTATACATAATGAATAATAATTAAATATATGACATAATAATGATACTGGATTTATGTATATATATATGTATGTTATCTACTTAATTCCATTCAATTCCATAAGGAAACGAAAACAGCGTTCATGCGTACGTACAACCTACCGTCTCCAAGAACGGTGTATTTCATTCCATTTATCGATATATTATATATATATATGTATATGATGTATATATATTATATATAAATCATGTTTTAAATTCTTGAATTATTTAAATCAGTATATAAGTAATAATATCAAGAACAACTAGTCAAAACATGTACGACAAATGAAAAGATTTTACCCAAAATGCTGCTTTAACATGGAATTTACCGAAGAAAAGGTAATATAAAGTCATATGTGAACCATAATTGATATCATAACAATGAATATGATTTTTTAATAAGTCAATGACATTATTTAAATCATTATACAGTAGGTTCAGATACATACGAAGCATATCGGACATAATGTAAGGGATAACTATTCCAATCTCGTTCTTATCTGAGATTGTTTATTCGTAAGTATTTACTGGGGTTATTGTTATCATCCATTTCCATGTTTCCTAAAAATAGGTTCATGAATGTTTAAAGTCATTTTTAAACATTGTTCACTTTTATTGCATGGTATGTAAGGAATCTTTTTTTTCACCATACGAGGTACTTTTTGACTTTTCCGACAAAAGTATGAGGAGAATGTTATTTTTAACTTATACGGTGTGAATGGATTTTTACGGTTTTATAAAGCCTTATTTTCATGAAGCTTCCTCAAAAATATTTCATGAATATTTTCAAAAAAATCTTTTTCTTTTAAAATTCCATGACGTTTTGTGAAAAGAAATTGATTTTGAAGAAGAAAGGATATTTTCCTCAAGAATTCATTTCAAGTGTTTTATCAAAACCATTTTTTTACATCTAAGATGACATTATTTCATTTGTGAATGTTTCAGGTATAATGTCTCTATGATTTACATGGTATCAATTTTCTTATGATGAAATTATATCTATTTGTTTTATATGGATTATTTTATGTTGGGATGATGTTTGTGAAACCCACTTTATTCTTTGGGTTATGATGAATGATTTATGTTTATGTTGTGACACATGTAAGAATGATTTCATTATGAGATGGGTGGGACCTATATCTCCCTCCAATGAATTGGGTAAAGATTTATATCTCATGAGATATACATGACTGGAATGGTAAGTTAATACGGTTCAGTAATAAAGGACTAGAACGAGGAGTGAACTCGATTCAGAAAGGAAATTTGTCCACTAAGATGGTCTTAGCAGAAATTCCTTGGCTACTATGGAAATAATATCATGTGATTAATGGTTTCCACAATCACATGTTTTATTCCCATGCTATTTTATCTTGATTAACGTTTCTTTTTGATCTATGCCTTATGTACTGCCATGTTTTATGTCATTGCCCAGGGTTTTGATTTTTAAACATTATGTTCATGTTTTTAAGTTCTATTGTATATGATTTGTTTTATTTTATCCATTATTACCCTTAATGAGAATTTGAGCTCACCCTTTATATTTTTTCTTTTCCCCAAGATTTAAAGAAAGGGTTTAGGTAAGAAAACAAAAGGGGAAGATCTTTATGGGAGATGTTGAAGATATTTCACCACCATTAGAAGATTATTTTCCAGGTTTCCAAAGACAATAAACTATTACGGTTCTTGTGTGTCTGTTTTCGTTATGTATCAAGTATTCCGCAAAAGTAATGTAATGTCCATATACGTCAACCTTTGGGTCTCTACAATATCTCTTAGATATGATTCACGGAAAATCCTATTGTGAGTTTATGAATTACTTAGGTCTTACCATGAGAGTGTTAGCTAACCAACATCCTCTCATATTATGGGACCTATATTTTTAGGGAGATATTGTTATTCATGAAGGTGAAGACATGGTGGATGATGGGATCAGATTAGAATAATAGTGGTGTTTTGGTTTTGTGTTTTGAAGTGGAGTACTCTATTCTCAGGTAATGGTGGAAGTGTGTGACTGGATATCTTTAGGTAGTTGATTCTATTTGGAGGGTATGTGTTTATCACATTCTTTAGATTATGGTGGCCTTAAATTTTTATATTATTTGGAAGATGATATTTTGGTGACATAGATTTAGTGATATAGTGTATCTTGATATTTTTAGGTGATGGACTAGCATGAATTTACCCTGAAGGTGGGGTAAAGATTATCCACTTTATTCAGGAAGATAATAATCTATTCTATTACTCATGTCAAAGTGTTGTAATTGTTATTTTGAATGAATAACATGTTGTTAGAGGATGATGAACATGGAATCATTTTCCTTTTATGTGTGGGAGTTTGATCATATAGTATTTTTTATTATATATAATGAGAGAATATTGTTGTTTTACCCTTGGTATTTTTATATGACTCTATATACTGGTTTTTCTTTGTGTTTGTGGAAAAGGTTTCCCCTTAAATGTTGTGATTCCCAATTTCTCATGTTTTGGAGGCTATCATCCTAGGGTCTTTACATGGAAATGATGGGTTATCTAAATGTTCAGAACCGACCACTTCATATTGTGGTAGAATTTTCCACCTAACACGTAGTTGTTTGATTTTGAGTGGTTGGATATAGATGGTGCTAAGTATGATATTCTCATTAATAGCTTTCAAGAATGAATGATGAACACAAAACTGGGTATCTTTGATAGTGGATGAAATTTTATTAATGATCATTTTGAATATATATAATTAAAAATAATTTTTGTGTCGAGGTTGGGTAAAAATCCATGTTTATCTTGTGTTATAAGTTATCAATTGTTTATATTGTTCCATGTTGATAGGAGGTGGCATATAGGTTGACTAGGATTATAAAGAATATGTAGCTTGGTATATTTGTCTATTTTAAGAATCAAATTTGGTTAAGAATTAAATATTGGGGTGTGGCGTATATGACTTTCTCTGATATGAAAATTTTCTATAACCCTTATTAAATATAGAGAGTGAGGTTACCCCACCAGATTTGACCTTGTCATCAAACCCTTCTCATATGAATAATGGAGGTTTGTGTAATTACTTTCTCTCATGTGTTAGGATGACTCTAGGATAGATATGGACTTCGTGTTCATAGTCATACCAGACTCTCCTATAATGGATACATGTTCATGCCTAATTTTCTTTCTTTGATAATGATCATAGTCGATATCATCATGAATGAAAGAGGGTTTCACCCATCCAAGATAGTGGTGTATTAATTTTTTTAGAGATCAAATCTATGAATGTGAAATAAGTGTGTATGGTGTAATTTTTTATCACATAATATTTTTTAGCTTCATTATTTGAAAACATCAGATGTTTCCTTTTTAAGGATGAAAAGGGTTTAAGGCAGGGAGGATGTAAAGACTAATGCTTTTTTTCCTAAGTGATACTTATCTGAATTTTGGTTTTTAGAAGTTTTAGAAACTATTTAGGGGTAAAATATTTAATTTATCCAAGAAAATTATGTAAAATAATTCTTAGGATTACAATGATATATAATAGTAGTTTTTACCATAAAGTATTGATTTGGTGAATTTTTAAGCATTTTGAGTTGTATGGAATGTTTCATATTTATTAAAAAAATATTTTTCTTGTGAGTGCAATAGTAATGTGGAAACCTTATTATTCAATTTTTGAAACTTGAGGATATTTCTATGTTTCACTTTGGGTTTAATCTCCATCTCATCATAAAAATACGAGCATTGAAGAACCAAGATAATGATATAATAAAATTATTATATGTTTTTTAGACTCCACATGGGTATTTTTTATAAATGATTATATATCCTTAACAGGGCCTCAAATGGGTATACTAAGACCATTATGGGTTCGAGATATAGGTTTAAACCAAGTAATTTTGTATGTCTCATTCTAATTTAGTCCCATGATAGTTTGTAGTTGCAAAAAGTGTTAGATGAATAAATTTATAAGAAATTAAATTGTTTAATTAAATTTTTGACCTAATTTTTCATCTATATAATCCTATCTTAAAAAAATATCTAGGGTTATCGACACAACCTGGGGATATTTGAGATGGTCACAGTAGGATAATTCTCTCATTTCAGAGATCATATAAAATTTTTTATTAAAAAATTAATTCAATGAGAGGGACCAATGAGATCGATTTGAATGTGATCTTAATCAATGATTAAATAATGGACGAGTTAGGGATTGTTATTTGATTCCTTGATCCATATTTTTCTAATATCATATTAATTTATATATTGGAAACTACATTTTATGTGGTTAATTTCATCATACTTCATCTTCTATAATAGTCTTTGAGTTTAGTGATTCTATTTTCCCTAATCTATGTTCTGATGGGTGCAACAATGTTCTTGGATTTTAATTACAAGAATTGTGGATCCCCAAAAATCCCATTCCTTGGATTGAGACAATTTATCCTGGATGTATTCTTAATTGTATGAAAATCTTGATGATGAATAACTAGAAAGAGATATAGAGAGAGGGAGAGAAAGGCATGAATCATGAAAAATGGGTAACCCAGTATTCTTATTTTCTCTTTATCCTAGCTTTTATATTTCCCTCACATATATAAAATGTCTGCTAAACCTAATATTGGAATGAAATGGTAAGGTTTTTCATATATGAGTATAGTATGTGCACTAGTGTGTTGATGAAATCATGATGATTGGTAGTCCCAAACAGTGGGTTGGCATCGTCGGGATGGTGTGTGTTGTGTGGTGGTGATAATGGTGGAAGAGAGATGTAGTGATGAGCTAATGTGAATTACCAGGGAGAGAAACATGGTCTTATATATGTGTTTAGTGTTCTAGTCATTAATTTAGTATTAAATTAAGAGATAAACCATAGTGGAGAAAGATTCATGCTACTGCATATGTCGAAGGGGGTATGCCAACACATGCGAGGGGGTAATGCATAAAACCCCTTCGCATGAAATATCTAAAGATAATTATATTTTAAAAATAATTGTAATAATATAATTGGCAGGGGGATGTCAAATCCTTATTTCATTCGTAAATTTTTACTAGGACATCATATTAATGATCCATCCATGGAATCATTAATCAAACATTGAAATAGATTATTCAAGACAAATATTATAAAACAAAATTGTACTCGTGGCATGATCTCTAGGTCCGAAAACATATAGTCCCTTGTATTAAATATGATGAAATACATAATTTTCATATATTTCCTATTTTTTATAAATTAATAGGCTATCTTGAGTATTTTTCTATATATATCACAATGTCTTGATTCGTTTGTTTATATGAGGTTGCTTGTGAGAAGAGATATATAGAATATGTATTTAGCTATGTAGGGCCAATGATGGGGTTCACACTTGATATTCATAGAACTAAGGGTAGTTATAAATCCTCTCAAACTCTCTATTTTCATTAAAACATAGGTTCCTCAAATCATACTTAGGTAATTTTGGCGATTCTTTAGTAGTTGCAGGAGGGTGTATGGATTCTCTACCTAGAGATCATATAGGGTTAGTATTCGACCCTCATAAATGGGGTTGTGATCCTCTATATAAATATCCATTATTCTACCCACTTAATGATCTCACTCAGAACTAGGATACTTCACCGAAGTGAGTATTCCTATCCACCTTTTTTGGGTGATGGGATCCTCTACTATAGGTTAGGAGTTAACTGCAGGAATTTCTAGATTTTGGTTCATTTAACTTCTTGGGATTATACATTGGATTTGGTATTCCCTATATCTATGAGGGAGTGTGATCTTACACTATATTGTTTAGTGGTTAAATGGGTGGTATGGTAGAGTCAAATGAGTACATGATCAATGGTACAATGTAGTTGGACTTGAGGGAGTGGTACCTCCTCAAGTGGTGAGTATGATTTTTTGGATGAACGGGCTCCCATTAATGTCTTCTGGTAGTGAAGTGTCCACATTAAAGGAATACATGTGTGGGATTCTTCAAGACTCAAGGATTGTTAGTAACCCCTAGGTTTCCTTCAAGGTGTGTAATGAATTTAGTTAACGACTTTAGACTTCATGCACTCTTCAGTACAACAAGCACCCTTGGTGAATCATGTGAGGTGACCTATCAGGTTTGGGGGGTAATATGGTTATATATTATTTATATTCCTAAGAATTCAAATTTTATTGAATATCTATATTCTTCCTTATCATTTTGGTTTACTCTAATTTATATATAGGTCCTTGAGTTGGATAATTGGGTTGTCTTTCCTTACTGTTTTTGGGGTGTCTTACTGAGTATGTTTATATCCAACATTGAATGGACCTTGTACTCACATGTTTTTTTTATTTAAAGATGATGTGTAGGTTTGAAGATGGTATAGATTGGTGCGGAGCTTGTGTGTCTTGTTTACAGATGATGTTTGGAGATTCTTGGAAATTATTAAAGGATCATGGTGATTCGATAAGGTGGTGTTGGACACTAAATGTTATTTATGACCCAATTATACTTATAGAATGTAGAATTTTCCTAGTGCTATGTTTTTTTTGTGTCTTTTAGATGTACCAATTCTTTGTATTTTCCTCTTGGTAAGTACTTGTAATTGTTGTCTCATGTATAGATTATATACAATTCACTTGATCATTATATATATATATACTACTGGTGTTTTTGTTATCTTATCTTGGAGATATGTGTATAATATATGTTGATATTGAATAAGGCCTCACACATTTTTAGATATTTCTACTCAGTGCTGGTCATCATCCCTTAGTTTGTTAGAGGCAGTCTTTGGGTGTCACTCTAGTTATATCTTTGTCCTAGGTGGGGCCATAGTGGGTCGGTTCAGGTCACTCTCTTACATTTTATTTCTTTCCTTTTTCATGTGTTATGAGACCTAGATTATTTTAATAAAAAAATATTTTTGAAATGTTTTCCAAAAAAATTATTTTTGAAATAAAGTTATTCTTTAAAAAGAAATAGTTTAAAACTTTAACAAAAGTTTTTCATTGTGAAGTATGTTATATTGATTTATGTTTGTATCCTAATGTGATTTTACTCACACACTATATATTATTTTTGTGATATGTATTCTTGGTTGTGTAGGATCAAAATAAATGGAAATGTGATAGGTATTATGGTGGAATACCTTGATAATCATTTCTGTTCCCCAGTTTAGTGATGGTGGTGAACAAAGGTGATGACAAGATAAATTTTAGTAGATTATTTTGGGGATCTTTAGGTGCTTCTTATGGATATCAAATGCATCATCCATGTAGGACTTAGTAAATTTTTATCAAATTTATATTACTTATAATACTATTCATATTTATGTTTAGATTATTAAATTATGTTAGATGTTAGTTACTTTTGATTCTATGTATAATTTTTTTGGTTCTATTATTTATAAAAAATTTATTTTTTTCATGGAAATACAATATATAGAAGGGTTATATTGGATTTATAATTTGAATATATGTGTATTTTTTTTGGATTTAGTGGGTGAAATCATTCTTATCCGATTAGTTTTGATATTATGGCACTAGTTTCTAACTAGGGGAAATTAAAAATGCACCTCGGGCCTTTTGGAACATTGGGTTAGGTGATAGGTCATTTCAACCCAGGACAGTTCATTACATGATTTTTATTTCACTTACCTTTACCTTAATCAAATCTTGTCAATTATTACTTATTCTAAATACATTGATCTATTTATTATAGATATACTATAAATAATACACATACGACCATATTATTATACCTAGTTCACAAAAAAATGGGCTAATCCAAGGAACATTAAATGAAAATGTGTGAATATATAGGGAAACACTAAATGAACTACTTGGTGGAGGGTTTAGGAAAGTTCACTTCAAGACTTAGGTCACTAAACATATAAGGGTATCTCTATTAATCCTCTCTAATTTCCCAATAATTTATGAAATGAAAGTAGATATTTCATACAGGAAAATAAAAAAAAATATCACCATTGTTGTTTTCAATTCATTGAGTGTAGATAGGTGATTCTTGATGTCCACTTACTTCTCCACCTTCACAAGAAAGTTATAAACAACAGAATGAAAAAAACATCACCTTCCATGGGTCATCATTGAAACTCCACCTTACTTCTTTGGAAATATCATCAAAAATTTAAAATGATCCATAAATATACTCTATATTTTTTTTGGAATTCATCTCTCACAATACTATATATATCAATAATGGTCTAAAATCTTTGTAAAAAAGTATTTTCTATCATTTATTGAGATAGATATCTATATAATTTTCTTTTAAAAAATTCCATTTTCTTTATTTCAATTGGAATTATTTATGTTTCCATCAATAAATATCTTCAATTATCCACGAGTAATATGGGAAAATTAATATAATAATATCCTTCAAATATTAGTCAACTTTGACCCTTAAAATCCCTGATTTACTTTTGTAAAGTTATATATTTAAACAATGAAATTTGTTGATTTTAATTCTTCATAACATGAGAATTAACATCACAATGTGATCTTTATTCCCCTTTTAATATGTGAACATGTAATCCTACATCATCAGTAACCTTCACAACATGACACTATCATTCTCAATGTTTAATCGAGAACCTTTGAAGTTCATGGTTTATAAACCAAAAAACACATCGTGGTGAAAACACGGTATTATCCGTTGACCATATCACTATGGCATGATCATCCTTCCACAATATAGTCCCCTTCTACCAAGAAAAATACACTACTACAAAGCATGATTTTAACAGTGCTAGAATCGGCCTTTATCAGTGCTAGAAAAGCACTGACTACCCTAGCATGATTAAAATTCCGTGGATTTTTATCAGTGATAGAAAAATGCTGATAAATGGTATATTCATCAACATAAATAAAAGCACTGATAAAGCATTATTTTATTAGCGCTTTTAAAAACAATGAACAAAGAACTAATTTATCAACGCTTTTAAAAGATCTGATAAAAGTATGATTTATTAGCTCTTTTATTTACACTGATAAAAGTATGATTTATCAGCGCATTTATTTGTGAAAAATAAAAGCATAGTTTATCAGTGTTTTTTAATGAGTTGATAAATATATCCTTTATCATCACCTTTATAAGCGCTGATAAAATTTTCCTTTATCAATGCATTTAGTAGTGCTCATAAAGGTAAAAACTGTAGTATATTGCTGCAACACAATGCATCACTAGAAATAGGTGTACTGTGAAGTAACAACACACTGTATCAGTAGTAACAAAATTAAAATTACCAAAATAAAATAAAAATACTTAATATAAATTAAATAAAATTTCTAACACAAATATAAGAAAAAGAAAACACCATTATAGAGTTTGTTAGTTGTTTTTTTTACTAAAATTAATTTAAATTTCGAATAAAAAGGGACACTTGGAGTCATACCGGTCACACCATGAGCTGAATTGAGGCGTGAAAAATTATTACACATTAAAAATGACTTATGGATCATTTCCTTGAAGTACTAAAAATAATAGGAATGTGTTTGATCAGTTTTGAGTATGTTAGTTGTTTTTTTAATAAAATTAATATCACTTTTGAATAAAATGACGCACATGAAGTCATAGAGATCACACCATGAATCATACTGAGGTGTGGATGATCCCTACACATCACAAATGATTTATGGATCATTTTAATAAAGTATGAAAACAATATGAATTTGTTTTATCGGTTTTGAGTATGTTAGTTTTTTAAAAAAAAATTAATGTAAATTATGAATAAAAACGACGTATTTAGAGTCATATCGGTCACACCATGCATTGTATTGAGGCACAGTTTAATGATACAAATCCTAAATGACTCATGGATCGTTTTACTAAAGTATAAAAATAATCAAAATGAATTTCTGTGGTTTTGAGTATTCCATGTGTATTTTTTACTGAAATTTCAATTTAAATGGGAAACATACACTTTGAGCCATACATGTGGAATCATGTGTGGTTTTTATATGATCCTGATTCATACATGTCGAAATGAATTATGAATAATTTTCCCAAATTATCCAGAAAACCAGAGCCTGTTTTCTTGGATTTTAGTGGGTGATAATTTTTTTGTATTAAAACATCAATTTTAAACTGATAACAGTCACTTGGAGTCATATCTGTCAAATCATGCATTATATTGGGGTGTGGCTAATCCCTACACATCACAAATGACTTATGGATATTTTTTATAAAGTACCAAAATAATATGAATGTGTTTGAATAGTTTTGAGTATGTGAGTTGTTTTTTCATTAAAATTAATGTCAATTTTGAAGAAAAAAACACACTTGGTGTCATACCGGTCACATTATGCATTAGATTGAGGTGCAGTTGAATTATACGTATCTCAAATGACTCATGTATCTTTTCCATAATGTATCAAAACAATCAAAATATGTTTCCCCAATTTTAAATATACTGCATGTTTTTTATACTAAAATGTAATTTAAAACTGGAAACAGACACTTTGAGCTATAAAAGTGGCATTGTGTGTGTGTTTGACATGAGTGTAATGTCCCCAACCTAGGATCCACTAACCTGGTGCCTCGATTCAAGTCACCACATGACCTCATGTGCACCTCCCCATACACCATTGGCTACCAACTAGTAGTGAGGGTCTAAAGGTAACATGGGGAGACTATACCCTCTTTACCAGAGTAATACATAGTAAAAAACATTATAAAATAGTAAAAACATTAGAAAATAAATAGTAAACCTGCATAAATAACCATCACCCAAACTGGGTACAGACCACAACAAATAGTAAATATGTCATTTCATACTATAATTCCAAGTGAACAAAACCCAAAATAAAAATCAAACATAGGAATCCCAAAAATAGTCATGTCCTTAAGTCCAGAAACTCCTCTATGCACATCCCATAATGAATCAACGCCTGAGAACTAGGCCATTTCCCTTTTCTTGATCTGCAACCATAAAATCTGCTTGGGTACCCAACAGCGGCTTGGGCAGGGTGTGGGTATAACTCAATAGGCGACCACTAACGGTGACTACAAAATATCCATTTCAATATATAGTTCATGTAAGAACTAATTATCTAAAAATAAATAAAATACAATTCAAGTAACCGTTATTAATAGAGTTTTCCATTAATATAATCCAATATCAAATTTTGATTCAATACTTATAAAGAAATTGTGCCTAGTTCACCTGTTTTATGTGTTCAATGGATTAGGCGTGTTCAAAATTGCAAGGCATATGGGAATAAATCATGTTCTACCTCCATAAAGCAACACATCAAAACAATCTCATTATCCTCAACTCAAAACCTCAGTCTGGGTGGAATGAAACCATTAGGGGAATAAAACTTCATCCCCTTACCTAACCTGTGCATTTAGGAGTGGATTTTAGAGCCTCGGTCGAACTCGACCCATGGTCATAAAAACTCATATCTATACTCCTATCTACAAATCCATGTCAACATGCTTATTTATCTGTTCACCACACATAACCACAATATAAACCTAGCATAGCCAATAACATTAGAAACATTAAACATTTACAATTTGAAATGGGAATCATTATTATGACATAATCCATTAACACTTTTATCATTTATATCCTATTACCATTTAACGCAATTCCCAATTCCCAAGCCTAACTCACTAAGCATATGCAAGTACAGAACATGATTCATAGTCACGTTCCCATTAATACCATTTTTGCCCATTTATATGCAAATAAAAATTATCCCTTATCTATATCCCCAAATTCACACATCTTTCCATAATCCCTTACTAGTTAATACATTTACCAATTTACTAATTCAACATGGGGTTCACCTATTTACAAGTACATTTCACACTAAGAGTTTTTATTATCAATGTTCGAGAGGGTCATGACACCCCTTGGGTTGTCCTAGATTGGTCGAGTCATCCTACTTGAATTATGCGAGAATCATAAGGGTTTCAATTGGTTATTTAGACACCCAATACACAAAAACTTGCCAACGACACCAAGGAAACATCAATAAGAGAACTATAATAAAACCCTACATGTAAGAATCTATGTAAAAACTATGGGATATAAATTGTAGACCACCTACCTTATATTGTTTTATGAATAAACTCCTAATCGAAGCCTTAGATTCTGATTAAACCACCCTTTGAAGCCTCAACATAGATATCACCAGAAAAAAGGGTTTTAGAGCTTCAGAAGTAAAAGAGAGTAATATAAAACCCCCAACTAAGAAAAGGATACAAAGAGGAGATTAGACGTACCTGGTTCTTCGATCCGAAACTGAAGACACTCTAAATGACCTAGGGACAAGTGAGAATCATCCTTATAAGCTCTCGAGATCTCTTGTTCATTGCTAGGGTTACAGGAGGAGGATAAGAAAAAAAATGCTAAGTTGGGGTTAAAAATACCATAATGGATTTTTTATAAATTTATTAAATTTACCAGGCCACATGGTTTACCTGCATGGTTTTCCAAACCGTACAAAAACCGTGTGTATGATACTATCCGAGAGGGATGGTTCAGACAACTAACTGGGAATTTTGCACGTTTTGACTAACTGTGTGTCAACCGTGCGTAATGCTCTGTCCAAGGTTGCACGATTACCTGGGATGCACCTCACAAAAATTACTAACCATGTACAAACCATAAAACATGCCCAGAAAACCCCTTTCCTCCTTTTTCATTCCCCAAACCCTCAAAATACACCCGATGCTTCTCATGTTCTTGATAAACACTTATTGAATTCAAAATAAGGGACTTAAATTGAAGCACAAGAAAAACATTCCTTAAGGAAGAATCTAGTATATTTTAATGAGTATGATTTATAAACGTAAAAAATGAATTATGAATCTTTTTCCTAAATTATCAAGACAATCTATGGGAATTTTCTCTGTTTCTAGTGAGTGACACTTTTTTGTATTAACATGTCAATTTTAAAATGATAACAGACATTTGGAGTCATACCAGTCACACTGTGAATCGGATGAAGATGTGTTTCACCCCTAAACATCAAAAATGTTGTATAGATCATTTTACTAAATTACTAAAACAATAAAAATGCATTTTCTTAGTTTTTAGTATGCCAATTATTATTTTTAACTAAAATTAATGTCAATTTTGAATAAAAAAGACACACTTGGAGTCATACCGGTCACACCGTGTATCATATTGAGTTGTGGATGAATACTACACATCCCGAATGACTCATGGGTTGTTTTCCTATATTATCAAAACAATAATAATGTGTTTTCTCAGTTTTGAGTATACCACATCTGTTTTTTACTAAAATATCATTTTAAACTAGAAACACACACATTGATCTGTACAGGGGGAATCAAGTGTGTGTTTGACATGAGGCCCATTTATACACATCAAAAATAAATTGTGAATCATTGTTATAAATTATCAAGACAATCTGAGTTATTTTTCTTGGTTTTTAGTCAGTGACACTTTTTTTTAGTTTGAAATGTCAATTTATAAATGATAACTGACATTTGGATTCATAAAAGTCACACCTTGTGCTAGATTGAGGTGTTACTGATCTCTACACATCAAAAATGATGTAAGGATCATTTTCCTAATGTACCAAAACAATCTGAATGCATTTGACTTGTGTTAAGTATTTTAGTTTTATTTCTCTAAAATTAATGTCAATTTTGAATAAAAAATATTCCCTTGGAGTCATACCAGTCAGACCATGCATTGGATTGAGGAGGTCCTAAATGCTACATCTCTCAAATGACTCATGGATCATTTTACTAAATTATGAAAACAATTTGAATGTGTTTCCTCATTTTTGAGTATGCCATGTGTGTTTTTTACAAAAATGTCATTTTAAACTAGAAACACACACTTTGATCCATACAGGTGGCATCGTGTGTGGGTTAGACATGAGACTGATTCATACATGTCACAAATGAATTATGAATAATTTTAAAAAGTTATCAAGAAAATCCAATTATGTTTTCTTGGTTTTTAATGAGTGACACTTTTTTTATTAAAATTTCAATTTTAAACTAATAACAGACACTTGGAGTCATACCAGTCACACTATGCATTGGATTGAGGTGCGCCTGATCCATACACATCAAAAATTATTTATGTATCATTTTCCTAATGTACGAAAACAACCCGAATTTGTTTTCTCAGTTTTGAGTATTCCATGTGTGGTTTTTACTAAAATTCCATTTTAAATTGGAAATATTCACAATGAATCTTATCTTAAGTGGAAATTTTTGTGTGCACTTTTAAAAAAATCTCAAAAACAATCTTGTTATTATCTTTATTCTATTTAATTTTCCAATAATTTTATGGTTTGTAAGACAATGCTTCTTATCCTCATTAACCTTGGTCTCTACCTCGGTCTTCGCCTCTACCTCCTCCCCCACATTGGTCTCTTACTCCGAATCTGCCCTACACCTTTGCCTCCACTTCGCCTCTACCTCTACCTCTGCCTCTGGGATTTCCCAATAATTTTATTGTTCAAAGATCAGTACTTCTAAACAAATTTATTTCCTCCATTACTCTTCTCCTTAAGAAAGAGATCAGAAATAATATATAATCATTCTGATAGTAATGCTTCACAACCCAAATATATTTTGAAGTTAATAACTCATACTACATGACAAACATAGTAGGTAATCACCTAAATTTTTTGTCCATATACATTCTGAGAAAACAGTACGTTGCCCACTAATTTCTAAATAAATTGATTTCTTCTTTTGAGTAACTATATTATTGGTAATCTTGATAGTACTGAGAAAATATTTACAAAAAAATTATTATGAAATATATTTAATGAAATTTTAATTAAATTTAGAAATTACTTGTTATGGGATGCCGGTATTTTCATTCTTTATTATTTCTCTCATAAATTTGAAAACATAATATCCCAAATCTATTGCATTATCTTGTTTCATATACTAAAGAAATATTGACCAAAATAAGTAAATTGTTTTGAAGATTTTTTATAGTTAAATCTTTTTATATATACCTTAATTTGTTTCCATTTTTAGTAATCCACAAGATTTAACTTTTCAGACACCAACTTCATGCCATGATCTAACCTTTATTTAGAAATTTCCAAATCATAAAAAAATTCTCATTAAAACACAAATCGAAAATATAATTCAAAGTTTATCTATAAAATGTTTATTGTAGTGTATTAAAAATTCATAATACACATCATTTGTGGTTGGTTTGTTGGAAATACATGCATTGAATCCAACAAATAAACATTTTGGGTGTCTATGTTGACTGCTATTAGTATCTTCTGCTTCCTAAAAAAACAAAAACATTAAAGTAATTCAAAAATTAAAAATATTTTTTATGTGATTAGATCATAGAGTTTTACCCTTGAATTGTAGGGATCAAAAAGAGTTAGTCATCTGATTCTTCTATTAAATTATTTTAGTCACCCATCTTTTTTTCTTCTTAATTTCTTACTCATTCAAAGTAATTTTTGGTGTTGAAATGATATAGGGATTAATGAATCCAAAACATTCTTTACATGATCTTACCTTTATATAGTTTTAATATAAATGCCTATAAAAATAATGAATAGTTATTAACTTTAATAAACATATTTATCTCACCATTTGGACAGACATATTATGAAAATGCACCTTATGTATGTATTCACAACTGAGATGGCCGACCATTCATGCTTCAGAATCTTAGTTAGAGTCTCGAGACCAATTATGTCAATGAAGGAAACTCCATATATGTCTTCTATATATTCAATGTGAGACATAGTTTTATCTTTAAATGCGGTCTACTTATGAAGTTGTAATGATAATAAATATTTACCTAGAATTAGTGAGGAGAAGGTACTCTTGGAAGGTCATTTTTTCTTGTCTGATTCACTAGATTTTCTTGATTCGACCTTTTGTTTCTCCACTGGTTTATACATTTGTAATATCATACATCACTTCAAACCTTTTATCATCTACTATTACATGTGTTTCATATGATTTTTTTTAATAATTACCTCATGTATCTTTATATGATTAGACTACCATTCTATGAAATCACTAATAGCAGCTTCGAATTTTGTAATATCCAGACCATCAAGTGGAATAGGAAACTCAACAGTTGTCTCATAAGCTACCTCAATCCCAAATCTCATGTGATTTCATAGTAGGGTTTTATAGTTTATCTGGTCTCACGAGATATTATACACTGTACTCATCACTACACAACAGTACGTGGGTTTTTACAAATAAAAATATCATACAACTATACCCTATATACTTTTAAAAATATAAAGTTATCAGAAGTTGTTTGATTGACATTTTGGAGAATGAGTAATGAAAAAATTTATTACCTCAGGTAAGGTAAGTGGTTGGGAGAAATGGATAGCCTCAAATATAGTTGGATAATTTGGTTTATGTGTGGTTCTTTTCTCCACAACCGATTTTCTTTTATACTTTTTTATACATAGTCCTGCCAAACCAGACTACCAAATAATATCATGTAGTGAGTCTATTGGGGTATGAATTCATCTCATTATATTATATGTATCTTCATGTGGTTTTATCTTCTCAAAATATGTTTGGGGAGATACTCCAAAACATCATCCTCTAACATGACCGTATTTTTCAGGACAATTCAACGGTACAGAAAGTTTATTTTCTTCTAGTATGGTCACTGTTGATTCTTGTGTCTAAACCATATAAAAAATATGAACACATTATTTTTTATGTAATATTCTTACAAATCATAACGAATTAAAATTAGTTCATACTTACACATGATTCCCATTATTATTTTGTCTTTTCATCAACTAATATACCATCCTTATTTACACGAGCCTCTTTCCAGAGCACATGACATGGGATGCATGTGGCTTTATATTTTGATTCATCAATCTTCATACAAAGGAAATTATGTTGTTTCATATCATATAATTAAACATTTATTATTGATTTAAAATACATAATAATTTATTCTCTAATGGAGAATACCCCATCCTTCTTTTGTGATAGGGGTACATTGGTTTTTATGCACATTATTTATTTTTAGCACTCTTTTTTTTATCGTAAGTTATCAATTTTCAATCAAGTTGGCTAAAATAAATAATTTCAAATAATATATTATCGACCACAATTCACCTAAAATTATTTCTCCCTATGAAAATAGCTGAAAGAAATCCATGTTTCCTAATTTATAATGTGTGAATAACTAAGTGGTGGGTGGTGTTGAGAAAATATTGTTTTCAACAATACATAATATTTTTTTTAAAAAGTGGGAGATTGTTGAGAACAATACTCTATCACTTTTTGATGATTTTGATGCTCAAAAATACCCTTAATTGTTTTATAATAATTTTACATTAAGTATATTTCAGGAATTAAATATTTTATATATTCTTATTTTTGGAAGAGTATTCAAGAATTTATATAGCGTGGAAGAAGTGTTAAAGTGTTCGGAAATCAATTCAAAGTATTCTGGAAACAATGTTCATATCCTATGTTTTGGAGCGTTGCGCTAAGAAAGGAACCCATTGTTTTACTTTACAAGTTATCAGAAAAGTATGGTTAAACGACCATACATCATCAAAAAAGTATTGGAGAATAACCCTACGTTAGGATTCATCCCTATGTTTGGGTTATTGGAAAAGTATGGAAGAAGAACCCTACATAAGTTTTGAACATTACATTTGTTTCTCAAAAGTATGGTTCATCAACCTTACATTTGTAAACACCCTTATATTTCATATAAAAGTATGGATCATTTACCTTACATTTGGAAGCTTATAAAATATGGATCATTTACCATTCATTTTAATGTTGAAAAGAAAAGTATGAATGATCTACCCTACTTTTGTATTAAACCTTATGTTTAAAGGATGCATCATCAACACTACGTTTGTATTTAACCTTACGTTTGAAGGATGCGTCATCAACCTTATGTTTGTGACCAACCTTACATTTAGAAAATGCATGCTATATAGTTCAACCTTACGTTTGGAGTCGAATAATTAAAGATGATATTATTATGCAACGGTCTACAAGAGAATTATTAGGTTGATTTCAAACTGTATTAAAAGCTTATTTTAAAGCACATCTTTGACGAGTTCACATCCTCTTATTTATGATTCAAAGGATCGAAATTAAAGGATCCTTTCATGGTGAATTTCAAGGGGTGTAATGATTCCTCTGTTAATTCAAATGTTTTAATATCGCGAGTCCGAAGGCCACTTTTGCGGATCTGACATTGAATAGAAAGTACTTGATATATCTGTGCTTTTTTGAAATTCAATATAACACACATTGAACAAAGTATGGAACAAGAACATGAGAGCAGATACACTTACGATATACAATATCTGCTTCCTTATAATGTTGATACACAAGAGATAAACATAGAAAAATCAAGATCTACAGATATGCTAATTATAAAGAGAGACAAAGCTCTATTAATTGAAGAAGAAGAAACACGAAAGAAGATTCACCCGTTCGAAATAAAAGATCTATTGTGAATCTATTACTGCAAAAGTTTCTAATTATATTTCTATATCTACTACAACTGGATCGACTCAGAATTAATATTACTTAAGGATCATTATTTCTATAGACGAATATCCATCTACTGTCAATTGTGTGTTGTTTCAATTATGAAGAACAACTGGGAAAGTATTTTTGCTAAACAAAATACTCTTTTATATTGAGTGATCAGATTCTCATAATAAGCTCTGTATTTAGTTCTATGTATGAACTAGAAAGCTCTGTTTAGCCTTAAGTTTGTAAAGGTGTCAACTACCTGTACTCAGTTGTGGAGTGGTATATTGATAAGAGGACCAGATAGTGAAAATCACCAAGCTAGTGGAGTAGAGCGTTGTTAGAGTGGACTAGGGGCCTTCTATTCTCCAAACCACTATACATTGCGTGTCATATTCTATTTATATTTCCACTTATGAATCTTTTATATAAAGATAAAAGTACAAATCATGATCATTTGAAGAAATTGAAAAAGGCACAATTCACCCCCTTCTTGTGCATATCTAGTATAACTCGATCCAACAATTGGTATCAGAGGTGGAGCTTTCTGATAAACTCTTAACAAGATGAAATTGATTAAGGATTATACACATAGAAAGATTAATCATACAAGATAGGTAATGTCTATGGTCAGAGCATCGTACTTCAATGGAGAAAATTATGGTTGCTGGAAGTCGAGAATGATAATTTATTTGAAAAACCTTGGATATAGAGTATATTCTAAGATTCTGACTCCATATGAAATACAAGAGAATACTAAAACATGGAGTGCAGCTATAAAAGCTGAGTATGACATGAATTTGAAGGCTATGAATTCAATCTTATGTGGTCTAGGACCACACAAGTTTAACAGAGTATCTCAATGTCCAACAACGTATGAAATCTACCAGACAATTGTGATTTCTTATAAAGGAACTGACAATGTCAGAAAGATGAGGTATGCTACTACCAAACTGAAATTGAATAATTTCAGATTGTTTGAAGTTGAAATCATTACTCAAATGAATGGAATATTGACAGATATTTTCAACAATAAAACTGATATGGGAGAACCAATCAAACAAGAAGATTAAGCTTTAAAAGTACTGAGAGTACAACCTACTAAATGGAATGGAATCTGTATTGTAATCATACAGTCAAAACCTGTGAAAGACTTAACCATGAGAGAGCTGATTGGAACACTTATGATGTATGAAGCCGAGATACAAGATGAAGAAAATGAGCATAAGGTTTTTATCAAGAAAGATGACACTGCCTTAAAAGTGAAATCACAAAGTAAAAGCAGAAAGATAATAAAAAAGGAAGTAAATGTGAAATCCGAAAGTTATGATTCATCAAATTCTGATGTAAAACTGAATCAACTAGCCAAAAAGTTTAGTAAATTCTACAGAAAGAAGAAAGGCTTCAGAAAAAACTTTCAAAAAGGATGAAAAGGATGTTAGATTCTATGAGTGAAAGAATATGGTTCATATCATACCTGACTGTCCTCAATTAAAGGAAGACAAGAAGAAGAAGTTCTTCAAAATAAATTATTATGAGGAAAAAGACAAGAAAGAAATTAAATCTACATTGAGTGTCTATGAAGACTCCAACAGCTCATCAAAGTTTGATTCATCAAACGAGAAATCTAATTTGAAAGAAAATATGTGCTTTATGCAGAAACTGATGAGGTACAATACTATTACTCTATTGACTATAATTTTGAATCAAGCTATACAAATGATAAACTTATAGATTACTGAAATATGCATGAAAATAAAAATTATTTTTTATTTAAAAAACACAAGTCTTCAAAGAATAATCATAATTATATTTTAGGGGAAAGAGATACTCTTCTAAAACAAAATCAGGAATTACTGGAAAAATATAATTTGATAAATAAAAACAATACAGATCATGAAAATAAAATAAAAACAATGAAAACTAAAGTAGAAAAATATAAAAGTGCAGCTCTTATTTTTACAAAATGAGAAAATACACTAAATTAAATTATTGGAATGAATGTGATTAAAAAGGGAAGATATAGAATAGGTAGTAAAGGTAAAAATCCTAAAATGTACAAAAATTGCTTTGTTCCAAGTACTAAAAAGGTAATCTGTAACTATTGTGGAACAAGAGGTCATATATATAAAAATTGTTACTTAAGGAAATCCCATATAAGTGGAATAAAGATAGCCTTTGTCTCAAACAATTTATATGATTCTGTTGATTTTAGAAAAACAAAGCAAGTTTGGATTCCCAGATCTTTGCTGGCTAACACAACTGGACCCAATAGAACATGGGTACCAAAAAAATCATTTTAAATGCCTTTGTAGGAAGCAGATCATAGAAAAAAAAAAGACCACATGGTATATGGACAGTGGCTGCTCTAGTCATATGAGTGGAAACTTATCAAAATTTAGAAATGTAACTCAAAAGGACGGTGGTCTAGTCACATTTGGTGACAATAAAAAAGAAAAGATAATTGGTATTAGAATAGTTGGAGATCCAGAAGTTATCTCAATCAATAAAGTACTATATTTACAAGGATTAAAACACAACCTAATAAGTATCTCTCAACTCTGTGATGATGGTTATGCTGTTTATTTTTCTAGCAATTGTTGTTCTGTTTTCAAAAATAAATTGCTTAAATTTAGAGGACCTAAAACTGATAATGTGTACACCTTGTTTTTAAATTCCTTTTGTAAACAAAAATTAAACTACTTAACTACTAAGATAAATGATTCTTGGATATGGAATAGAAGACATGGACATTGCAATATGTATGGTTTAAATAATTTATCTAAAAAACAGCTAGTTTCTAATTTCTCTTGTCTCAAGTTTGAAAGTGATAAATTTTGTGATGCATCTCAACTTAGAAAGAACCAAAAATCATCCTTTAAATTAGTTAACAAAATTTCTACATCAGAACCTCTAGAACTCATCCATATGGATCTGTTTGGACCCTCAAGGGTAGAAATCTTGGCTGGTAAATTGTATGTATATGTTTTAGTTGATGACTATTCTATATTTTCATGGATCTTATTTTTAAAATTTAAAAATGAAGCTTTTACATTATTTTAAGGTTTTTGCAAAGTTGTTCAAAATGAAAAATGTTTTAAAATAATTTTATAACGAATTGATCATGGTGTAGAATTTGAGAATCTATAATTCAATTCTTTTTGCTCAAATATTGGTATTAAACACACCTTCTTTACACTAAGAATACCTGAACAAAATGTAATTGCTAAAATAAGAAATAAAAATATTCAAGAAATGGATAGGACTATGCTAAATGAATATAGTCTTCCAAACTATTTATGGGATGAAACTGTAAGTACAGCCTGCTATATAATGAATAGAGTATTAATTAGACATATTTTCAAAAATACACTCTATGAACTATAGAATAATGGAAAACATAAAGTAAATCACTTTAAAGTTTTTGGATACAAGGTTTACACCTTAAACACCAAGGAAAATCCTAGAGAGTTTGATCCAAAATCCAATGAAGAAATTTTCTTAGGATATTCTGCTACTTCCAAATCATGTAGAGTTTTTAATAAAAAGTCAAGGATTGTTGAAGAATCAGTTCATGTGAAATTTGTTGAATCTGATCCCTTTGAGAAAAGGACAGATCAAATAGATGAACTTGATTCTAATGATAACATGAAACTTGAGAACTTGAAAAATGATTTTAAAAAAGATAAAAGTGAAATTCAGTCCAGCCCAGATGAACCTGATACTGAAGAACCAATAAGTGTACTACCTAGATAGTCAAGAACCATAAAGAATCACCCTTTAGAAACTGTAAAAGGATAATTAGACATAGGAATAAAAACTAGAAGGAACATAGGAAATCTTGTTGAGATTTCTGCCTTTCTATCCCAATCAGAACCCAAAACTATAGAAGAAGACTTAGTTGATGAAATTTGGATGATAGCAATGCAAGAAGAACTAAACCAGTTCAAAAGAAATGAATATTGGAACTTAGTTGAAATACCTCATAACTATCTAGTTATAGTAATGAAATGGGTCATTAGAAATAAACAAGATGATCAGGGGATAATAACTAGGAATAAATTAAGACTAGCAGCTAAAGGATATAATCAGGAAGAAGGTATAGATTATGATTACACCTTTTCACTTGTATCTAGATTAGAATTCATTAGAATCCTCTTAGAATATGCATCTCATATTAATTTTAAATTATTTCAGATGGATGTTATGTCTGCCTTTTTAAATGGTAATTTATTGGAGGAAGTTTATATTGAGAAACCTCCTGGTTTTGAAAATTCACAAAAAACCGGATTTTGTTTTTAAACCTACTAAAGCTCTTTATGGTTTTAAATAAGCACCTAGAGATTTTTATTAATGATTAAGATCTTTTATTTTAAAAAAATGATTTTACTGTTGGAATGGAATATCCAACACTATTTAAAAAAACTGTCAATTATAATATTTTATTAGTTCAAATTTATGTTGATGATGTAATTTTTGGATCAACTAACAAAAATCATTGTCATGAGTTTTAAAATCTAATGAAAAAAGAATTTTAAATGAGTATGATGAGGGAATTAATTTTTTATGATATAAAATTTATCAAAATGATTTTGGAAATGTTTTGAATTAAATAAAAAACATTACTAATTTACTAAAAAAATTGGACGTGAAAACATCAAGAAATATACGACTCCTATGTGTACAAATATAAAACTTGATTTGGATGAAACTAGAAAATCAGGTAACAATAAGTTATATATAGGTATGATTGATATTTTATTATATCTTACTACTAGAAGTCCAGATATAATGTATTTAGTATGTCTTTGTGAAAGATTTCAATCAAATCCTAAAGAATCCCATTTAACTGCTATTAAAATAGTTTTTCAATATTTAAAAGTAATTGTTTTCAATCTATTATCTATCCCAAAACTTCTGATTTTAATTTAATTTCATATTCAGATGCAGACTTTGGAAGTTGTAGATTAGATAGAAAAATCACCTCAGGAACTTGTCACTTTTTAGGAAAATCCATAGTGTCATGATCAAGTAATAAACGACACTCAGTTTCCCTATCAATAGCTGAGGGAAAATATGTATCTGCTAGAAGTTGTTGTGCACAACTTTTGTGGATGAGAAACACTCTTATGGATTTTGGACTAAGTTTTAATAGTGCTCATATTTTATGTGATAAGACCAGTGCTATAAATATTTCAAAAAATCTTATTAATCATTCTAGGACTAGTCATATTGATACCATCCTTTTCTAAGAGAGCATGTTCTTAAAAAGGATATATTCTTAGAATTCGTATGTAATGAAATTAAATTAGCTGATATTTTTACTAAACCACTTCTCACTTCATGTTTTGATTTTATTAAGGGGGAGTTAAGTTTATTTAATTTTAAGTAATTTTTTTTAAAATGGTTTATTTACTTTTTTTTGAAATTGTTCAATTTTCTTTATTTATGTTTTTTTATATTTTTCTTTTCCGCATGTGATTTTAATTCTTTTTAAAATTTATGAAATAATTAGTATGTACGTAACGACTTGAGAATAAAGGATGTCAGAAACCGCTTCAAATTCCAAACCCGTTCAAAACCCTTTGAAACCTCAAAAACTTTTACTGCTCTTCCCTCTCAAACCTGAACCTTAGAAACCCTAGTCCTTTATATCCTTTAGTGATTTATGATAGAAATGGCCAAAACCAAATGAAATGATGAGGCTGAGACCAGCATAGCCAAGAGGCTTTGCTCAGCATGAAAGAAAATTTTGCAAGGAAAATTCATATATTTGGAATGGCTTTATCAGAAAAATCTGATGATAAAGAAAGACTTAGATTTTTAGAACTTAGAACATACATTTAATGGAGATCATACAGAGTTTCAATATGAGGTATAATTTTGTCATTTCTGTAATTCAGTACAGTTTTGTTTGGGAACTGATGAGGATTCAATTGTTTTTATGATTGAAGATCGAGATTTTTCAATCTCATATGTTGAAATTGCTCAAATTCTTAACTACCCTCAGGAGGGAGTTTTTCATTTTGATTTAAATAATATTGGTGATTCTGTGAATAAGTCAGAAGATATTATGTCCTTTTTGTTTGGAACTACATCTATAAAGATGATTTTTATGAAGTCTTTGGAACGGGATAAGAAAATATTGATTAAGATTGTGAGAAATAGTATTGCACCTAGAATGTCTATGATGGGAAATATTATTTACCTAGATATGTATATAATGTTTTTGCTAATGAGTGATATCAAATTGAACTTTTTGAGATACATGGTAATGTATCTCAGTTACTGTTGCCAACCAGAAGCAAGAATGAATTTTTATCTTTTTGAAAGTTTCATCTTAAAAATTCTGTTTAAGACAGGTATGGTAAGATTGGTGGATGCTCAGGTGAAATGTCACCATAGTAACATCTTCAATGCTGGTACATTGAGAAAAATTGTAATTTTTTGGAGCACTATCAAAGGAATTCTACTGCCTGTTGGAGGTGAAGAGGATAAATAAAGTGCTCAGGACCAACCAGAAACATCAAAGGAAGGACAAGATAAATCAAGAATCAGTGTTGTATTAAGAAGACTCAGGTTTGAGGCTATGGATGTATCCGAAGAAAGAAGTCAGGAAGGACTTCAGTTCAAAAGAACCAGGGGTCCTAATCCTGTTAAAGAGTCTGTTGTAACTTAAAATGTTCTAAAATATGGTTATCTCTTAAGCTACACGTTTTTGGGAGAATATATAGTTGACGAGATGATATATGGAGTAGTTTCTCAGGATAAGGTGACTCCTCCAGTAGAGCAACAACATTTGGCTTCAGAAGAGACAGAATCAGAAGCTCAAATAGAAAATATAATTGAGACAGTGCCTGGTGAAGGAGAAGTAGTGGCTCAAACTCAAATTGATCAAGTCAAGATTGACCAAGAAATATTGTTTTGGAAAATTCAGTGATATAGGAAGACCATGCATACGATGGTTATAAAAAGAAACCTCCAGCACTTGACAACCAAGAAGAGAATGCTTCTGAGATTCATACTGAGGTATTGAATGAGAATTTTTCTTGTGGATGAGTCTGGGAGAGTCTCAAAGGAAAAATCTATTGAGAAACCAGTACAGGGAGGAAATGATGAAAAATAAAATGATGAATCTTTTCCATTGGTGTTGTTGCATCAAGTTGAAGATGAAAATGAGAATCAATTATAGGGTGCGTCTGATTTATTAAATACAGATATGGAGGAATTGAACATAAATTTGACTGAAGCTAAAAAGAAGAATGTTTTTCTACAAAGAGCATTATAAAAGGAAATTTTAAATTTTCAAAGGTTTAATTAAAGTACTATTTCCAAACAATAAGTTGAAAGTTTTAAGTAAGACATGTTAAATGATGTTGAAAAGTTAAAATCTGATATGGTTATGAAGATAGATTTAATGGAATTTAGATCTTTCACTGAGCAATAATTTGCATCTATCAGAACCAGTGAGGACAGTATACCAGGTACTTCACCTGATTTAATCAGAAGATTTCAGGCTATTACAGTGGTCATAGAGAATTTGAATACCAGAATGCAGGACTTACAATGAAACGGTGCTCATTTTTCAGTACTGTTAGATAATCATAAGTTTCTAGTCGCCCAGTTGACTTCCAGTGAACCAAGATTTAGAACTGTGTTGAATCATTTCATAGAGAAGTTGACTTTATTTATGGGGAAGGAAGAAAGGCTGCATGAGTTTTCAGAGTAAATTTGATAGAAGATATTCATATGTCTCAGGAGACTAGAGATATTATTATCAAGCTAGGATATGGCATGATGAGAAGGCTGAGGGAGAAGTTGACAGAAATCAAGGCAGTAGTTCATAGGAGATAGACCCTATCTCATACCCTTACCACACCTTGATTCCTCTGTTCATCATGACTGTAACCATTACATATTTTCCATAAAATTTTGTTTCATTCTATATTTTTGAGTTTCTATTAGTTTTACTATCTTTGTTTAGATGTGCCAGTAATCCAGATTTACTTATTAACAAACAGTTAATAATAGTATTTACTTAAGTTCAGTGCTACATTAAAATGTGTTCTATTCCATATTCTATCATTCTTTTTGATATCACAAAGGGGGGGGGGGGAATTTGGATAAACACAACATTTTATTTCAACTATTTCACATTTTACTTTAAATGTTCTATATCATTATTTTAAATTTATTGGAGATTATTTTTTAAAAACTTCAGTATTTTTAAAAACGCTTTTTATTTGGGCATAAATTTGGATAAATATTTTTTTATTTTAAAATTTAATTTTTTTTCACTTTAGAAAATGGGGAGAAATTTATTTTTGTGATTATGGATAATACAATTTTTTTAATATTTTCAAAATTAAATATGGTTTCATCTAAGAAAAATTTTAAACTATATGTAATTAATTTTGGAAGTGAATTTCATTTATTATTTTATGGGTTTTGTTATCATAAAAAGGGGGAGATTGTTGAGAAAGTGTTCTTTTTTCAACAATACATAATATTATTATTAAAAAGGGGGAGATTGTTGAGAACAATACTCTATCTATTTATGATGATTTTGATTCTCACAAATACCCTTAATTGTTTTCTAATGATTTTACTTTAATTATATTTAAATAATTAAATATTTTTTATATTCTTATTTTTGGAAGAGTTTTGAAGTATTTATACATCATGGAACAAGTGTTAAAGAGTTCGAAAATCAATTCAAAGTATTCTGGAAACACTGTTCATATCCTACGTTTGGGAGCATAGTGTAAAGAAAGGAACTTGTTCTTTTACATTACAAGTTATCATTCAATTATGGTTAAGAAACCATAAATTATCGGAAAATAATGGAAGAAGAATCCTATATTAGGAAGGAACCCTATGTTTGGGTTATTGGAAAACTATGGAAGAAGAACCGTACATAAGTTTTAAACGTTACGTTTGTTTCTCAAAAGTATGGTTCATCAACCTTACTTTTGTGAACAAAATTATGTTTCATATAAAAGTATGGATCATGTACCTTACATTTGGAAGCTTATAAAAGAATGGATCATTTATCATTTGTTTGAATGTTGAAATGAAAGGTATGGATGATCAACCCTGCGTTTGTATTCATCCTTACATTTGAAGGATGCGTCATCAACCCTACATTTGTATTCAACCTTAAGTTTGAAGGATGCGTCATCAACCTTACATTTGTGACCTACCTTAAGTTTAGAAGATCCATGCTATACAGTCCAACCTTATATTTGGCATCTAATAATTAAAGACGATATTATTATGCAATGGTCTACAAATGAATTATTAGGATGATTTCAAACCGGATTAAAATGTGATTTTAAATCGCGTCTTTGACGAGTTAACAGTCTCTTATTTATTATTCAAAGGTTCAAAATTAAAGGAGATTTTAATGAAGAATTTCAAGGGGAGTTATGATTGCCCTGTTAATTCAAATTTTGGAATATTGTGAGTCAGAAGGCGACTTTTGTGGATCTGACTTTGCAGAGAAAGTGCTTGATATATATGTGATATTTTAAAATTTAATATAACACACAGTGTACAAGGTCTGGAACACGAACATGAGAGCATATACAGTTATGATATACAAAATTTTCTGCATGACAACGTTGATACATAAGAGATAAATAGATACAAATCAAGATCTATAGATATGCGATTTCAAAGAGTGACAAATCTTTGTTTATTGAAGAAGAATAAAAACAACAAAAGATTCACCCATTCGACATCAAATATCTTTTTTGAAACTAATACTTCTGAAGTAGCAAATTAAATTTCTATATCTACTACAACTGGATCAACTCAGAATGACTCTTACTTGAAGATCATTATTTCTGAAGATTATGATCCATCTACTGTCAATTGCGTACTATTGCAATTGTGAAGAACAACTGGGAATGTATTTTCACCGAACAAAATACTCCTTTATATTGAGTGACCAGCTTCTCGTACTAAGCCGTGTATTCGGTTCTATGTATGAACCAGAAGGATCTATTTAGCCTCATGTTTGTATAGGTGTCAACTGCCTATACTCAGTTGTGAAGTGGTCTGTTGAAAAGAGAACCAGATAGTGAAAATCACCAAACTAGTGGAGTAGAGAATTGGTGGAGTGGACTAGGGGCCTTCTATTCCCTGAACCACTATACATCATGTGTCCTATGCTATTTATATTTCCGTTTCTGAATCTTTGGTATAAAGATAAAAGGACAAGTCACGATCATTTGAAGAAATTGAAAAAGGCACAATTCACCCCCTTGTGCATATCAACTATAACCCAATCCAACATGTGGGACTTTATTTTCCCCTTAGCATCCCTAAGATGTAACATCTTTAGAAGATTCCATAAGTGTCCATCGGCTTTTCCAGTGGCCATTAAGACAATTGTTTTATATAGATTTTCTAAAATAAATGATGTCTACAAGGAATAATGAAATCTAAATCAATGTTTCATTATATAAATTTTTAGTAAAATAGGGAAATTATATTGTAACATTGTCGTTATATCTTTTTAAAGGTTTCCTTCATTACAGGTTGGATGTGACACCATGAGTCAATATCAATCCAGACATTCATCCTCATTTTAACTTCAAGATAACTAATGAATATTGAATTGTTGGTGTCAATAGGTAAGCCTAATTGATTTCAACCAACATCAAATTTTATACCCTAACTTCTTACCTTGATAATTTTATTCAGAACTATAATGATGCATCATTATTGTTTTTTTTCATTTTTTTCATAAATATGTTGTTGATCCCATACTAATTCCATAGTTTTGTCATCAATAGTCTATTGTTTCTCAGGATTGGAAGTATATTTATGTTCAAAAGACATTGTATTCATGTGTAGTCAATCATTTAATTAGTCTTGAATAACAACAATGCCATAAACTTCATGCATAAAATTCCACAATTGCATGCATCTTGGATGAAAATTATTACTGTCTTGAATAGAGATATAATACTTTAATACTATAGTAAAAATAAACTTTAATACCTTTATTTAATCCATCATCTAACTCTTGATTTCCTTCCATCTATTGATGATATATTTGAGGCCACTCATTCCCTATTTCAAACTAGCCCTCCTCCCATCACTTTTCGAGATGTATATCATCATTGAAATTTGGAACCAAAATGATGGGAGGATGGGTAGTTTTATAGAGGGATTCTAATCCATAATCAAGACATGGAAGACAATGAAGAATATAAGGAATAACGTTTCCTAGGAACCTACACTAATGGAATCACTCAAAAAATCTCTTCAATTGAAGTGGAATTGGAATACCTCCACTCTAATGGTCTTGAATAATTGAATCCCACCCCACCTATATTGTACATCACTTCTGTCTAATCAAGGATTACTCAACTTCTAATTTTGTATTTTTTTTTCAACCCACCATAAGATCCTCCAATAACAAACATCCATTTAAAGGGTGAATTTTTCAATTTATGCTCAGTTTTGGCATATATTTTTTTACTCTTATAAATGAAATGAATATATTCAATGAAATATTAAATTTATTATTATAATATATTAACATAAAATCCTATAGAAACCATAGATACTTCCCATAATTGAAAATTATACCACATAACTTAAAGTAGATCTAAAATTTCTTCTATTAATGTCCCACTTTATGATTGATAATGATATTATCAGTTATAAAATATATTATTGGAGATAGGTATCCTTACAATAATGTATTTAGCCTTTGAGGAAATTATAGTAGCCTAAAATCAGAGAAATATTCTTGAGGAACCTCGATCACCGAAGGGGTGCTAGTTCCTTAACCTAGTGATAAAAAGTTTTCAAACAAGAACAAAGGTTTAGATATGCAATACTATAAAGGGTTAATTACAATAGGGGGGATCATATCCCTTTATAGGGACCATATATTTAATAAAGAGTTCCTTGAGCATTGATCACCATCTCATGGAAATTGAAAATTTAATCACGTGGATGTACTTCTTTAATTAAGTGTTTCAATAAATGTTTCAAGACATCTATGATGATTCTTATGATTTATAATTGATGATAAACCATTTGGGAGAAGTAGTCAAATTAATTCATAAAATATCATATATTTAATCCCCCACCAAAATCTATATTGGTCATATGTCATAGCCTTTGATAAAAGTATATATAAGATTAAATCTCCATTTATGATTTAAGGATATAAACAATTAAGATATATCTATTTTGTGAATTTTGAATATGGATAAAAAATTACATGACTTATAGAACATAAAGATCCAAACCATCAAAAATATATTTTAATCATTTTTTGTTCTCTCTATGGTTATTCACCATGTTATATGACTTCTCAAATTAATATTTTATCATATGAATTAATTATATCTCTATTTTGATTAGTAAATCTATTAATAAATAACATCTCATAGTTTTATTGATCAACTATCCAACCATGGATAACTGACTTACTTTTGGGAAATATACTCCTTATATGTTGTTGTGTATTTTTAAGTCCATTTACCCAGTGATTTCTCAACTTTATCCAATCTAAGAAATTTTTAAAAAATTTGTTGAGCATACTTTTCTCACCAAATAAATTACCCATCACTCTTTGTAACCCATGGTTAAAGTTTATTAATATTATTGAATTAATTAAAAAAACACTGACAACATGCATCATTATAATAATTTTTGGAACGTGACTAATTAATTCAATATCTTTTTTGAATTAAATAAAAATTAATCATCAAAATCATAAATCTAAATAACCCATTTCATTGTTTAAAAATTTATAGAATAAAAAAATTCACAAAACATGTTTTAATGATTTTTACAGAATCCTTGGTCTCTATATGTTCACCACCCATAAACGAGGGCCACAACTTAGTATCCCCAAATCCTTAAAAACCCTCATAATTAATCCATTAGAATCTATAATCTAGTATATAAGATGAATTCAATTTGAGAAGCTACCAAGATTTATTAACCTTATATTATTCAAATGAAGAGAAAAATGAGGGGGTGAGAGGTGCCCTTGTTAATTTTGAGAGGTGAGTAAACCATCTATGTGTGTCTCTAAGGACAAATGGTCTAGACACTAAAATACACATGAAAAGAGAAAAATGATGAAGTGGAACCACAATCATTGTATTTTATTATCGACAAAAAGATATATAAGTTTCGTCATGTTTAAGAATAATGGGAAAATGCAAAAACAAAGAACCTAAAACATCAAAAAATGATTTATAAAGAGTAGAAAATAACACACATTGGATTCTAGCCTTGATTAATCTGAAGGAACATATAGGAGTCATGCTGGCAGTAGAGGAGTTCCATGAGAGCTTAAGAATCGCAAGTGACTAATTCGTGGTTAGTTTTTTTTTAAATAGACCAGGGACACTTTAAACAACGCTTTCGAAAAGGCATTGAAAAAGATCCCACTTATCAAATCAAAATTTATAAGTGCTGATAAAATGAATATTTATCAGCTCTTTTTTAGTGTTCATAAATCTTGAGATTTTTTGGTGCTAAAAATGAAATGATAAAAGACAAATTTATGTGCACTAACATTTTAGCGCTGATAAATATATCTTTTGACAACACTTTTTTAGCACTTATAAAATTTTTATAATTATAATTATTTAAATAACTTTTTTATAATTTTCTAATTATTTAAATAACTTCATTATAAATTTATAATTATTTAAATAAATTTATTATAAATTTATAAATATTTGAATATATATAATTATTTATTTATAAATATATAAATTCTTATTTAAAAAATAATAATTATTTATTTATAATAATTATAAATATAGAAGATATACATTTATAAATATATTTATTTACAAATATATTTTTAACATTATTTATAGATATATAATCTTTAATACATGCATTTTAAAAATGAGTGAAATTGAATAATTCAAAATGAGTACACTTTAAAAATATTGAAAAAATAGATAAGTTTTATTAATTAAATATAAATTATTAAAGAAATATATATATATATATATATAAGTGGATAAATACATATTGAAAATACTAATACATATAAAAAAAATATAAATAAATAATAAAAAATGATCGAATTCAAAAATAAAATAAAAAATAAAAAACACCAAAAATGAATAACCTAAATATAGTATTGAAAAAATAAATAAAATTTCATGATTAAAAACATAATATATATTAAATGAATCATGTTACAATGAAATTCTAAAATATTTTAAAATTTGAATAAATTACATAAATATTAGGTGTATGAGTTTCTATATATCATGTAAATATATTTGTGTGTGTGTTTATGTATAAAAATGCATTAATATATATATGTATGTATGTATGTATGTATGTATGTATGTATGTATGTATGTATGTATGTATGTATGTATGTATGTCTGTATTTATGTATGTATGTGTGTATGTATGTATGTATGTATGAGAAATAAATACAACACACAACATTTGATATAGGTTAAATTGAAAAATCAAACAATATTGAAAATGAATAAGATATTAATATGTTTTAATTAACATCATATATATATTATAATTATTCATTTTATATATCTATTTCTAATATGCACTATTTATTAATATTTATAATATATATATATATATATTAAATTTATTCATTTTTATCAATAATTATTTAATTAATAAAATGTTTCATATTTTTATTTTGGACTTTTATCATCTCTAAACAAATTCTAATAAATAGAAACTTTTATTAGTGTTAAAAATGCATTAATAAAGTTCTCCTTTTATTAGTGAAAATAATAAAGAATTGAAAATTTTTTCCTTTTATTAGTGCTAAAAAACACGGATAAAGGGTTCCCTTTATAAGTGTTTTGTTTTAGAGTTGATAAAGGAATTCCATTATTAGTGTGGATAAAGATAAACTTTAACAGTGAATTTTTCTAGCACTGATAAATTTCAGCACTGTTATAGGTGTGTTTTGTAGTAGTGATTCCATAAATCATTCCTTCTACTCAATGTTGCAACCATATTGACTATTGTGTGATCCACTATTGAGTGTTTTAGATTCATTATTCTGTGGATTTGATTTAATAACATGTACAATGTGTCACAGTGTGACACCAGATTTTATATCATGAATAATAAATAAAATTCAAATAGACTAAACCCTACTATTCAAGAGGTCCCTTTAACAGTCAGAACCATTACCCACAATAACTATCCTTAGAATATATTATTCTTCTATAACATAAAAATGACATGAACCAACTCATTGTAGAGTGATATACTATCAGTTTATCTTCTCTAGGTTTGAATTATTCTTATATTGCCTCGTATTAAACTAAAGTAGATCTTTCATGGTGGGGTTTCAAACAACATATAACAAACATCCCATTATCCAAATAACTTCAATTTAATGTGAGGTGTGTTGTAACATAACATAGTATGTTGTGATGTTATTTCTATCATATATATAGAACTTATATAACTTTCTACAGGTTCTTCCAAATGCATTCAAGATTTATAAAAATTTATATTATACAAAAATAATCTCATCCAACTTCATCAATCCAATTATTCATCCACTACACTTCCATCATAGAAACCTTCAAAAATGAGAAGCTTTGTAAACCTTCTAGATATGTACATTATACTTAACTTTTGAAAGGAAATAACTCTTCTTATGGAAACCCTTTGTATAACTCCAATGATAAATCCATATTTATATTTATATTCATTAAATATTAGGTTTATATTAAATACAATATATCCAATTCCTTAATTTTATCTAATCCATAGTTTATAAAAATTCCAACACAGATTCATTTTTAGATGATAAATAAAACACTAACATCAATTTTCAATTGGATCATAATGATCTCTCCATTTAGATTTATTATCAATACTATCATGAATCAAATACAAACTAAACATCATTACACTAAAACATACCTCATAATAACCTTGGGGTTTATAATTTTAAATCCAATATATTCATGATGCTTCCTTATCCCCCTTTGACAAAAAATCCAAAACAAATCCACCAAAAGTAACAAATGTTGAATCCATAGAAAACATTTACCTCAATGGATAAGGGTAATTCATATATCTATTTTTATCATACTCACACAATCTTTTTTATTTTAAAACACACAATATCCAATCCTTTAATACATATTAAAATGGTTCTTTCGGGGTTGTACTTGGTACCTATAATTTTCATTATTCAAAGAGTGCCTAAAAAAGTTAGATACTAATGTTTGAATTAAATTTTTCTCTAAAAATAAATCCCTTGCATTAAATTTATAGAGACCAGACTCCCCATTTTATAATAAACTTCACGTCTTGTATAATTTCTTACTCTTTATTCATTTTTTCATCATGATTATAGATTTGTCTATTAAGATCAAAAACTATAGATTCATTTTTAAATAATTTCATTGAGTGATATTACCACTTAGAAATGATCCGTCAATTAAACCTTTAATCCTACAAATCTAGAAATCATTATAGGAAACAATCGATTAAGTTAATAACATTGTTTCTATCCATTTCACTCACTAACTTCTATAAAATTCAACCAGAAAAAACATTAATCATTTAATAAGGGATTACCTAAATGATCTCAATCACTCTTTCAAAAAAATATTAGTGAATAAACCATGAATAACTAATAGCGCGAGTAATACTAGATTTCATCTATAAAGGATCGTCTCTAGACATTGATTCGATAAAAAAAATATTCATTACACCATCAAGTGTATTTCCTTCATCTCCAAGGTAGGATGCAACTTGATAATCTTGTGTTATTGATGCCTACAATTCAATTATACCTTTATAAAAATTGTAATTTCTCTAATTCATTAGGTTGTACTCATATGGATACAATTATATATTCAAAAAGATTCCATTATCTCTTTTCCCGTCATCAATTGGGAGTTTAGATTATGCTCCAATACAACTTATAGTTTTAAATACAATATCTCCATGGATAATATCTCCCCCAGAACCTAAAATACATAAAAATAGTTATACAATTTAAGTATATGGGGTGATGGTATCTTCAATTTCCTTAAGTTGAAGAAGATGGTAATTCACTATAGACAACTTATTTTCCTTTATCGTTTAATTTGGAATACATCTTGATATTTGAAATGGTTTTTATAGAATTAAAATTCTATTTATTTTATTTTTGATTGATCTTATCTTCATGGAAAAAATCATAATATTTTCCTCCTTTGGTTCTATTTACATCAATGATCTCTTGATTCATCACAGACTAAACTTTTACCCTCTAAAACAACGTTTTGTTTTATTTATGCCTGTTATAACTATTAGTTTCTGAAACACATACATTTCTTTGAGATACATTATTTTCACATATATATTTCATTGTCCTGAGAGTCATTATTTTTTCTAGGATTAGTATACACTTCATCCAACCTTATTTCATGAATTCTAACTTTTCTATCTTAATAATCAATCCACAACATGAATCTCTTATTAATTGTTCTCCTTAGATAACTTCAATATTTATTCTTTAAATCCTAGACCTAGATACTTTTATAAGTGTATAAATTTTACATTTGGAATTATTGATATCTCATTGTTATCAGTAGATGCAACATATTCCATGAAATCATGATAATTTTATAATCTTTCAACACCATTAGAGGAATCAATATTTTCACAATCAGAGTTATTCATACTTTCCATTTTAGATTTTTATTAATCATTCATCTAAATCACACAATCATTGATTTATTTTATACTATATATAATTCCCTTGAATTTATGGTTCTTATTTATATTTTTTCCCTTTTCCATGTAACCAAAATATTGTAAGGGAAGAATAAAAAATTAACATCAGGAAACAATCAGATTAATTTAGAACAAAAAAAATTTAAAATGACATTTTCTATAATAACACTATTAATCCCACAAGGGTCTTTTGGGAGAGTTACCATGATGGGATTTGGGATAGGGATATAAAACTTGTTCTAATACAAAATTCAATAATAAAACTCTTACTAGTATAAATTATCTTGAAATTTTTTAGTAGGATCACTCTTATGTTCTTCTTTTAACAATGACCTGATTATTATTTTAGTTAATTTTTTTAGTCTAATTTAGTTAGTTATTACTTAGCCCATACATAATGATTTATATCTTATAATATGTATGTAAATTACTCACACAATACACATTGATTTACCTTTTTTCAAAAAAATTGGGTTAATCCATGGAGGACATAATGAAAATGTGTTTATGTACTAGAAGCTATTAAATACACAGGTTGATGGTTAGTTTAGGCAAGATTGCTTTAAGACTAGGGTGACTCCACTTAAAAGGGTCACTCCCTTTTTTATCCCACATTTATCATTACATTAATAAATAAAAATAGAAATTGGAATTCAAGATAATATAATACAATATCACCATTATTATTGATGATTCATTGAGTGTAGATATACACTCTTTGATCTCCACTTGCTTCTCCACCTTTATAAGAAAGTTGTAAATAACACCATACGGAAAACATCACATCCCATAACTCATCATGGAAACTCCACCTTCCTTATATAGAAATATTTTTAAAGTGTTCTAGTACTTACTTCAATCTTTTCTCTCTGGTTTCTAAAATTCCTCTATTATAGTACCAAATATAACAATAATGCTTCATCCTCTCTACCGAATCATAATGTCAGTCATTTATTGAGATAGATATCTCTATAATTTTATTTTCTAGAAATTCATTTTCTCTATTCCAAGATAAATTCTCCTTGATACTATGACTGGAGTCTTAAATTAACCATGATTAGTATAGGAAAATTCATCCAATAATTTTTTTTAAATATGAGATCTTTATTTACTGCTTGAAAGATATGATATTTAAACATGTAAATATATTAACTCAAATTATTCATGGCATGATCATTAACATCATATCCTGATCTCTATTTCACTTTGAAATCTCAAACTTTAGAACCCACCTCCTTGGTTACCTCTATGGAATGGGACTATCCTTTGGGGAATGTAATTAACTACATATGAATTTCACTACTAATACTCCATAAAAATTTAGGTAAAAAAGATCAAGATTCTAATTTGAATTGATCATCATAGTATGGGTCTCCATCCATGACACATTCCAATTCTCCCAGGTAGAATACCCAAAGTCAATCCTTTCTCTTCATGGTGAAACCACCCTGATTATGGTGTGATCTATTTTTGAGTATTCTAGATTGATTCTTACATGGATCCAATTTAATACATGAAAGGTGTAATGACCCAAAATGTTATCAATGTAATTTCTCCCTTCTTATAGAGATTTCATTTAGTAAAACCACTTAAAATCACTTATAGACCCTAATAAATACCTTATAAACAAAGAATTAATGAAATAATAAGTATTTCTAGAAGTTAAGGAATTAATACCGATGAAATAGTATCTTGACCTTAAGAATAGTAAAATGAACCTTATGAATAGTAAATAAACCAAATGAATAATAAAAAACCCACGAAAGTATAAATAAAATTTATGCATGTTATATATGAAAGTATGGTATAATTATATCGTAGTCTAAGTAATTAAATGTTTTTAAATTTATTAATTAAGTTCTCAATTTTTTGTATTTCATAAATATTTAAATAAAATTTTAAGATTAATTTAATAATTTAAAATAAATTTTATTTTCATAAAATTTATCCTTAAAATAATATTTTGATGTCTTATAGTTTTAAGATAATTTTATGATAGCTTAATTAATTTTTCTACGTGTTATAAAATCAGGTATAATTTTAAAATCAATATTTTCCATGTAAATGATGAATTTAATTAAAAAATAAATTTCTCAAATTTAGAAAATTATTTTTATAAATTGGAGTTAATTTTTTAATTCTACAAGTCGAAAAATGGTTAGGGTGAATTTTTTTAATTTTTCCAAAATACACGATTTTTTTGGTGAATAGTAAAATATAGTAATTTAAAATATTTATATATTATAAATTAAATACGCTATTACTCAAGTAATCTATGATTTAATCACGATAATATAGAACTTAACTTCATTATTTTAATATTTTTAGTGATAATACTCAAAATATTCAATGTCTTGAGCCAAAATAATAAACTAATGAATATAATATTGAGAAAACACTTCTCTCCTCCACTATAAATACCCCCCTCACCAACTGTTTTCCTCACACCTTTAAATATTTTAGCATTGTAAAAATTCTATCCAAACCACTCCCAAATAACCTCTTCTATGTCCAAGATCTCTTGGTCTCATTAAGAGACAAAAACCTTTTCCCTATGTAGGTTTTCAAGAGGATAAATCTTAGAGGTAAAATCCTCTTCCTTTTTTTAAATTTTATTTTTAATTTCATTTATATTCTTATCTTATCCTCACATTCTCTTATATAAATGTAATGATTTCAAAAGTTTGTTTTATATAATATAATTATATCATGTTAATGTAATATCTATCATGAAACTACTTTCTCTCTCTCTTTTATTCTAAAAATGAAATAGTCGCCCGTGATTGTCAATTTACCGACATCATGGGCAATGCAATTTCATTATCCTTTAATGACATCAAGGATGTTAATGAAAAAATTATAATGGTTGATAAATATTGTAAAATTCATTTTACATCCCTCTTTAGGTTCTGGAACTAACATATATACAAATTAATATATGATAAAAGAAAACAAGTTAGTTGTGATCGAAAAACCACCAAAATTGACCTAAAATGACCATTATTAACTTTTATCTAATGATTCATCCCCATAACATATAAGAAAATTATTTATAAGACCCTTAATACTTTTTAAATATCATTAATAAAATATAATAACAATTTTAGATACTTATCTTCATTTTACATGAAAATCCATTCATGTATATAAGTGAATCGATCATGGAAACTAAGAAAACGAACACTCCCGAATGATGAAATAAAACTCTATTACTCATCAAAAATATCATAAATTAAGTTAATAAACCGTAATAAATAAAATTGACATATAAAATGTTTTTTATTTGTTAATTAATGAATCTAATGTGATTGTATCAGATATTAAATTGAAGAAAGCATTTAGACCCAAGGTAATGGGAATTCTCAAACCCAACTCTCTTCCTTTGGGTTTTCCCTCTTTCACTCCATTTTTAGTATAGATATTCCATTATTGTTACTTATATATAATTTCTTCATAATTATCTTATATTTTATAGGATATATTTGTTACTAATCTTGTTTTATAAAACATGCAAATATTTTTCTAAAAGAACTCTTCTTTCAAAAAATATATCTTTTAATTCTCATCTGACTATTTCTTCTTTAATCAATTTTGATATAGAGAATTGTATTCCCTTTTATCTTGGGAAATTCAATTTTATGAATGTTTGATTTATTAAATGAAAACTATTCCCTTCTATGGGTTATTTATGTCTATAGTTGATATATTTCCTATGTTCCACACATGATAATGTAAATGTTATGATGTGACGGCTGTGCCCAGAATTATATAGTGCAATGTAAATGTTATGATGTGATGGGTGAGCATAGAATTATATAGAGCTCCAATGTATTGGGTAATATTATTTATCTCATGAAAAAAATTAAGATACGTGTGAACATGAAGTGAGCTTTGTTCACAACTGTGTGTGGTAGTTGACCACTAAGAATTAATGATTCATTTTTATGAATTGCCACATTCCAAGCCTTTTCAAAATGATTCCTCTCATGATTTTGATCCTATGATTTTTTAATGAAGATGATGATTATTCTCACCCCATTTTATATTTATTCATGTTCTTATCTATCCTTTTACCGGGATTTTAGCTCATCCCTTTCCCTGATGTATATCCTTTGGTGATTAATTGTACTAAGGAGAAATCAAGGGCCAATACAAAGTTAGAGAAGAAGGAATTAAATAAATTTTTATGTTTTGTTTTGAAAATTTTATGTACAGTCCTAAATTTTACAAGACACTAAACCTTTAGATCTTGGTTGTGTAATTATTTTATGTTGTTATCTTTAAATGATTTAATAATCATGTAAGAAAAATTAAGGTCTCTATAGCTGGTATCAGATCATAGTTTAGATAATTTTAGAATTAGGATTTGGAGAACTTAATGGAAACCCTTAGTATGAGACTAAGTATATGTAAGAACCCAAAAATATTTGTTTTATAAAATTCTAAACACATGTATCCCACAAAATATGCAATTAATCTTAGTTACGCAAAGGAATAAACTATTCATGATGTAAAGACCCGTATTTTTACATGTAATTTTTTTTAATTATATGGAAAAATTACGAGTCTGTGAAAATTGACGGTGCATGATTCCACGGCCCGGTGTGCTCGGAATGAATTTCTGACCATTTTTCGAGTACGTTCAGTAAACGAGTGAGCGGCATTTTGTAACTTTTGAACTGATGCTCGGAATTGAAATCAGAGGATACCGTTGAACTCACAGAAACAATATTATTTTAAGGATACCTTCACCTCAACCATAGTAGGTTGAGGGTGGAAATTTGTTTTCAGACTTTTCGTGGGAAAAAATAAAATAAACACACTTTATTTTATATTTGAAGTTAAAACCTCCCATTTGAAACAAGATGGTGGGTACCACACGAGGGTGGTCAAGAATTTAATATTGGGCATTAAATACCTGGTTACACAAAATTTGTAACCACATTCCCCTTTAATTAATAGGGTTCATTAATTATGAATTAATGAATCAACATTAACCCTTGGAATTCCCCAATTAATGTGCCAAAAAATTAATTTATTAATCAATAAACTTAATATTATTAATTTGGCACTTTATATTTCATGGGGGAAAGGATTGGAAAAGGGGAGGAGATTTGGTAGAACATTATTCAACTAATAACACCATCTCCAATGAAGAGAATCCTCCAGAATTGAAGAATGAGGATAATGCTTTAGCCCGGATTAGAAATATCTTGCGGGAGTGACGAACGCCGACGTCACCATCTTCAACGAGTTCATCTTCTTCCTCATGACAACTCCTACAGGCGAACGTCAAGGTATGGGTTTATTTTTAATATGATTGAATTTATTTGATAACTCTTCATATTCTAGTTTCTCAATGACGATGGACAAACTAACATGGCCATCATCCCGTGCATATACCTTGCCTCCTATCATTTGATTCTTTGTGCGTTATTCGTGTGTTAATTAATGCCAAAAATTTAATGATGCTAGAAACACAATATTTTTTTGAGAATGATATATAGACATGGATTCCTCGACCCGAGGATCGTGAATGTGCAATCGTTTTATTTTCCGGGCTAAGAACGGAGATGCGGTGACCCATAGAAGAGGAGGAGGGCCGACACACCGGCCGACTGCATGAAGGTTGGGAGGCACACGTCCGCACTACCAGATGAGTATGAGACCATGACAGCTTGGCCAAGACGGAGGCCGAAGAGTGGTCGACACCTAGCCAGCCACGGTGGAGTAGCGACGTGCGATCGTGCCACTAGGAGAAGGACCGGCTGGAGCACCCGACCGACCATGGAGGATTTGCGGGAGCCGCTTGGGTCCGGCGGGTGATGTGGTAGTGCCCTAAGTCACTGCCCTTTGGCATTCCTAATAATAGGGGTCTCTCCACCTTTGATGCCTGCTCTCGCGGACCACACCACTACGCCGCACCCCCGGCCCGCACCCAGCGGGCCGCTCCACCGGGCCACGACAGTAAGCCGCACCCAGCGGGTCAGACCCGTTGAGGCCTAGGACATCCTGTTTGGACCTGGGTCAGTTTAGGTCGACCCAAACCGGGTCCCATCCGGACCTAGTTTCGCCTTTTTGGCCATATCTTGAGAACCAGGTGTCCGTTTGACAAACCGTCTATGGTACCAGAATCCTTGGATAGAGATGGTCCTTTTAGTACACTACAATTGAGTTTTGGATAAATTTGGATTACGACCGGGTTGGATCGAACCCCGAATCCAACTGGGCCTGCAGAGCAGAAACACTAATAACTAACAGATCGAGTGTCTGATTGACGTGCTGTCTGTTGCATTGGGTCATTTATGACATGACAGACCTTTGGGATAATTCTCTGTGGGAATTTGTGGTGGTATATATACGACTAATATCTCAAGGTATAAGTTCTACAGAACTCATGTGCACTAGGTGCGAGGAATCTAGTGGCTGACAATGAGGTAGAGGTTGGAGACGGATAATACAGAAGTTACTTACCTATCAAATCTGGGTGGGCTAGATATTTTGTGGGTCATTGCAGGGGTTAGTACTAATTGATCCTATGTGGGTCAGCGTTCAGAGATCTTATGTGGGTCATCACATACCAATCCTGTGTTGGTCAGTGGTCAATGATCATGTGTGGGTCAATGAATACCGATCCTATGTGGGTCATTTCGGGGGTAAGTACCTATCGATCCTGTGTGGGTTAGACTCCGTATAATCAGTAGTAAATCCTCTTGACAGAATAAGATGATCTAGCTTCACGACTAATAATCTGTACTTCTCTAATTCACTTATACCTGTGTGAGCTAAGTCTTATATCTTCATGGTGTACCTGTGTGGTACTATATCTTCGTGGAGTTTCATGTGTGGTAATCCTTCCTTTGTGGCATTACCTATATGGTATTTATCCCTCCTGTGTGAGATGACTTTATATTGATAACATAGGTATATATATGGTCATATACCTAAGTGGGGTTGACTGCGGTTTCCATGCTTTTTGGTCTATCCTTTGTGGATTATGAGAGACCTTTGGGGGTCTCAAGGTCCCTACTGAGTATCGTTATACTCACCCCTGCACGAGCTATGCTCACACCTCGTTTTGTCTTGTGCAGACGATGGGAAACACTGACTAAGGATAAGTGTACCAGGACTGGAGGACGCTCAGGGAAGACCTTAGATGAGGCATAACACAGAGACGACCGTTCGATAGCTTTACCTACCCTTCAGGTAAGATCCTCTGTGGGTGTTTGCAGGAGATTGTTTTCAGTTTTACTTGTACTTTTTATTTTTCCATGTACATTGCATTTGGGATTGTTTTCCGGACCCTTTTACTTAATATATACACTTTGTTTACTATATAGTTTTTTGTGTGCATGCATCTTGTTGTGTGATTGGTTGTGTGAGTTTAATGTTTTTTAAGGCAATGCCTTCCCTGTTTTAGGGATATGCCTTTCTGGTGCTAGTCTCTAGCCCCTATCCTATGGAAGGAGGACTTGGGGTAGTCACAAAATGGGCCTCGAGGGATGGGTCGTGACACATGACTTATTGACTTATGTTTTGTTCTAACCTTTTCTATTTTGGAAAATAGTGGGAACCAAGAGAAACTAGACCAACAACCCATATGTGGTACAATGTAGTGATTTACCAAATGACCTCTTCAATGTATTGGGATGTGGAGTTTAATAATTTTTAGCGATTCTTACCCAACTATCTCAGGTTATGAACAATAACCTGAATAATGTGGAACATCTGCCTTCACCTAAGAGGGAACAACTGGGTATCAAGTGTTTTATGTGGAAATGGCCGCCAAAGTTTAGTGGATCTTATGATTTACAAGTCTTGGAAAAATGGGTAAACTGAATTGAGAAGGACTTGTTTGTACTTCAGTATTCTAAGATAGAGAAGGTGACTCTTGTTGTTTATCATCTAGATGGAGAGGCTGACCAATGGTGGGTGCTGATTAAGAACACCAAGCCGAGTGAAGAAATTAAAGAGATGTAGTGGTAAGACATTACGATAATGTTTATCAACAAGTATTTCCCTATAAATATTCATAAAAAATGGAGAGATAATTTATAGAGCTGAAGAAAAAGGAACAAGAATACGTCATGACCTACGAATAAAATTATAAAATGATTTCAAGGTATGATTTAGATTTTTTTATCAATAATGATAGAATAATTGATAGATTCTTTAGTGGTTTAAAACCACACATTCAAAATGATCTAGAAATTTAAGACTTTCGGAGTTTTGAAGAAGTTGTTATATGTTCTCTAAAAGTGGAAATGGGGTTTGGAGAATGGTCCCATGGAAATTGTGATAAGAAATGAAAGACAGATTTTCAAGCTAGAGGATATAATGAGAAAGGTGGAAAGAAAACTCAACCGCCCACATTTATAAAATGTGGGAAGATGCATTATGGGAACTACCTCAAAGGGATGGGGAATCACTTTAAGTGTGGGAAATAAGGCCACTAAGCTCATTAATGTCTAAAATACATAAAGAAGAAAGAAAATTTAGTAGAGGAAATGATAGCACCACCCATGGTCCAATGATAAAACTATAGGAAGCAAGGGCACTATGTAATAAAGTGCACTAAACCTCAATTCCTTGAGGGTAATCAGCATTGAAATACACCAATGTTAAAAGAGCAAGGAAATGATTATGCCTTCACTACTATTGAAGTGGAGTAAGAAAATGAAGTCATACAACGTAAACTTTTTATTCACTCCATAATGGAAAATTATTATTTTATTCTGGTTCTACAATTTTTTTATATCTTTCATGTTTTATAGAACTATTGAATCGAAGCCCCAAAACCTTGAAGTAGAGATATCTATAAAAAACCTCATGGTGAAATCATACCAACCCAATTATTAGACTCTTCTCATTCTATAATATATGGGAATATTCTTCCAAAAAATCTTGTGATACTACCCTTGGTGAATTTTGATGTTATAATGGGAATGGATTGGATATTTTTATATAGATAACATATAAACTATTAGGAAAATGAAATATATTTTCATATTTTAAACCATCCCATGCTCCTATACAAATTAAATTAATATCATGAATCTCCTTTGTAAAATAATTCAACGGTGTGGGTATTGATTTCTTATAAATAATTATACCTCACTTAAATGGTTGAGTAAATGGAAGGTATCTACCTAAGGGAAATTCCCATTGTGAGCAAATATAGTGATGTATTTTCTGAAAAGATACCCAGACTTCCTCTGGATAATGAGGTATATTTTCAATAAATCTCATACCTGGAGCTTCTCCTATCTCAAAGTCTCCCTATAGGATGCATCATATCAAAATAGTGGAGTTAAAGAAGAAGTGGAAAGATAATTTGGACAAAGGGTTCATATGCCCTAGTGAATCGCCTTGGGGTGCGCTAGTTATCTTTGTCAAGAAGAAGGATAGATCATTGAGGATGTGTATTGATTATTGGGAACACTACAAGATCACTGTAAAGAACTAGTATTTTATTCCAATGATTGATTACTTGTTTGATAAGCTGTGAGGAGGTCAGTAATTTCAAAGGTGGATCTTCATTATAGATATCAACATCTAAATGTAAATAATGAAGACATTCAGAAGATATCCTTTCACACAAGGTATGGGCACTATAAGTTTTTGGTGATTCCCTTCATAGTTACTAATGACCCAACAATATTCTTGGATTTGATGAATAGAGTATTTTGACATTACCTCGACAAATTTGTGGTAGTGTTTATCAATGTTATTCTTATCTACTCCAAGAGAAAGGAGTAACATAAATAATAGCTATGGCTTGTGTTGGAAACATTAAAGAAGGATAATTTGTACTCTATGTTTAGAAAGTGTGACTTTTGGTTATAAGAATTCACATTCTTGGGACATGTGATCATAAGTGAGGGAATTTCTATAGACCCCTAAAAAATAATGGGAATTAAGGAATGGAACATACCTTATAGGGTCATGAAAATTCATAGTTTTCTTGGATTATATGGGTTCTATTAATGTTTTGTGATAAATTTTTCATGATTATGAAGCCTGTTAACTAAGTTAAAAAGGAAAGGGGTAAATTATGTATCGATGGAAGAATGTGAGGAAAGATTCAAGGAGCTAAATAAGAGGATAATAACTAAACATATAATCACATTACCAAAACGTGGAGAATGTTTTGTAATATAAAGTGATGATTAAGAGAAATTATTGGGGTTTTTAATCATGAAAAATTATAATTTTATATCATATGCCTCACGAAAGTTGACGATCCAAGAGAATAACAACCTAACACAAGATCTAGAGTTAGCAGTTGTGATTTTTTCCTCGAAAATCCACAGAACTACCTATATGGTGATAATGTTTACATATATACTGATCACAGGAGCCTAAATTATGTATTCACACAAAAAGAGACCAACATGTGTCAAAGGAGATGGATAAAGCTAATCAAAGACTACAATTTCTCTATTAACTATCATCATAGAAAGGAAGACAAGGTAGTTAATGCTCTTAGAAGAAAAGAACCTATTACTCTATCAATGTTGTGGATTTATAAATACCCTATCTTCTTGGACATGAAAATGATGGATTTGGAAATCATAACTTCAAGGAAAGCATCCTACCTTGCCTAAATTATTTCCCAACCATATATCTCAGAGAAAATTATGATGGAATAAAGGTATTATTTAGAGTTAAAAAAGAAGGTGGATGCAGTAAAGAAAGGTAAACTTCAAGAGTTCCATATTGATGATGAAGGTTTGATTTGGTTTAGAATGAGTCTTTTTGAGCCTTCATCGCCTGAGATAAAGAATGAGCTATTAGATAATTCACATAGCTCAACATTATCTGTAGATATTGTAATTACCAATATGTATCATGATCTTCAAGAACACTTCTGGTGGGATAACATGATGAAGGAGATTGTTGAGTATATCTCAAGGTTCTTGATATGTCAGCAAGTTATAGTAGAGTGATAAAAGTCCAAAGTGATGATGCAACCATTGCATATAACCATGTGGAAATGGGAGAATGTCACTATGGAATTTTTCACAAGTCTCCCAAAGAAATCAAAATAAAATAATACGATATGGGTTTGGGTGGACTGAATCCCCATGATTTACCTCCTTATCCTAATTTAGGAAGATATCTCACTTGAACAACATAAAAATATATATGTGATAGAAATGGTGATACTGCATGGGATTCCACTCTCGATTGTCTATGATCATGATCCCAGGTTCACATATAAATTATAGAAGAGTCTTAAACATGCTTTGAGTACTGAGTTAAATTTTAGCATGGACTATCACCCCAAAACTGATGGCCAATCAGAAAAGACTATTTAGATTCTTGAATATATGCTAAGATACTACTCTTTAGAATTCAAAGGTGGATGGGATCAACATATCCCATTAGTTGAGTTCTCATACAACAATATCTACCACTTGAGTATTCAGATGGATTCATAAAAAGATTTGCATCGAAATAGATATAGAACACCAACCCATTGGGATGAATTTGGAAAATAGAAAGATACCTGGACCTGATCTTATACAAGAGATGACAAAAAATGTTCAAGCCATCCACAAACAAATCAAAGATACCCAGAGTCAGAAATAAGAGCTATATTGGAAACCATCAAAGGGGCTTGGAGTTTGATCTTATAAATAAATTATTCCTTCAAATATCACAATGGAAGAGAGTCATGCGGTTTGGAAAGAAAGTGAATCTAAGCCCAAGGGATGTTGGGCCCTTTGAGATCCTCTATCACATAAGAACTGTGTCTTATCAGCTTTCACTTCCACTGAGTATGGATATTGTTCATGATGTGCTCCAAATTCCACTCCTAAGGAAGTACATACCAGATACCTCATATGTACTAAAATCATATGTGGTACAACTGGAGAATGATTTCTAATATGAGGAGTAGTTAGAAAAGATTATGGACGAAAGAGATAAGGTTATACACCATAAGACAACCCAACACGTCAAATTTTTATGGACGATTCATAAGTATGAAAAAGAAACTTGGGAACTATATGATTCAATGAAGGATAAGTACCCTCACCTATTTATGTAAAACAAAATATGGAGGGTAAAATTTCAAAAGGGGGGATGAATGTAATGACCCAAAAATTTATCAATGGAAGTTATCCATTCTCATAGTAATTTCATATAGTATAAACCACATAAAATCACTTAGAGACCATAAAAACATTATAAATGAATAATTAATAAAATAATAAGAATTTATATAAGTTAAGAACACATACTGATGAAATAGTAACTTTACCTTAGGAATAGTAAAATTACCCTTATGAATAATAAACTGACCAAATGAATAGTAACCTCACCCATGAAAGTATAAATTAAATTATTCATATTATAAATGAATGTATGGTGTAATTATAACATATTCTAAGTAAATAAATGTTTTAAAAAAATTTAAATAAGTGTTGGCATTTTTGTAAGTCATAAATATTTAATTTCAATTTTATGATTAATTTAATAAATTAAAAGAAAATTTATTTTCATAAAATGTATCCTTAAATTAATATTTTTATTTCATATGGTTTTAATATATTTTTATGAGACCTTAAGTAATTTTTCATAGTGTTATAAAGTAAATTATAATTTAAAAATTAGTATTTTCCAAGTAAATGATGATTTTAATTAAAAATTATATTCCTCAAATTTAAAAAATTATTTTCATAAAATGGATTTAATTTTTGAATTCTAAACATAAAAAATTGTTTGGGTAAATGTTTTAATTTTTTCTAAAATACTTGACTTTTGGGGGAATAGTAAAATACCGTAATTTATGGTATTTATACATTATAAATTAAATACACTATTTTTTGAGTCATCCATAATGTAATCACTAAAATCATGAACTTTATTTCATTATTTTAATATATTTAGTGCTAATTCTAAAACTATTCATAGTTTTGAGGAAAAATAATAAATTAATGAATATAATATTGAGAAAACAACCCTCTCCTCTACTATAAATATCACCCCTCACCACCTCCTTTCCTCACACCTCTCAAGATTTGGGACTATTCTAGATTACAACCAAACATCTCCCCAAGCGTACATGATCTCTATGTACCATAAAAAGACCAAAACATTTTCTCTAAGGTGGTTCTCAAGGAGGATAAATTCAATAGGTAAAATCCCCTTCCTTTTTCTTTTAATTTCTTTTCAATTCCATTTCTATTATTTTCTTATCCTCACCTTATCATATCTAAATGGAATTATGAATCCAGTATTTTTTATATAATAGAATAATATCTTGTTAATGGAAGATCTATCCTGAAACTCTTTTCCCTCCCTCTTTTATTCTAAAAATGAAATCGTCGCCCTAGATTTGCAAATTTACCGACATCGTGGGTGATGTACTTTCATTTTCCTTTATTTCCTTCAAGGATGTTAACTAAATTGTTATAATTGATGAATAATATTGTAAAATTTACGTTAAAACCCTATTTATATTCTATAACTAACGTATATACATTATACTAAATAATAATAAAAATAAGTTCATTGTGATCGAAAAACCGTGAAAATTAACCTAAAACGAGCATCATTAACTTTTATATAATGATTCATCCTCATACCATATAACAAAATTATTAATAAGATAATTTAAACTTATCAAATATAATTAATAACTTATAATAATAATTATAGATATTTATTCGCATTTTACACAAACTTCCATTCATGTATACAAGTGAACCGATCATGGAAACTAAAAAAACAAACACTCGCAAATGATGAAATTAAAATCTATAACTCATAAAAAATATCATAAATGAACTTAATAAAACTGTAATTGAAAAATAATTTATATAAATGTTTATTTATTTTTTAATTAATTAATCCAATGTGATTATACAAGATATTAAGGTGAAGAAATCATTCAGACATAAGGTATGGGGGATTCTCAAACCCAACTCTCATACTTTGGGTTTTCCCTCTTTCACTCCATTTTCAATATGGATATTCATTTATTGTTACTTATATATAATTTCTTCATCATTATATTATATTTTTTGAGATATATATTTTACCAAAATGGTTTTATGAAAAATGAAATGATTTTTCTAAAATAACTCTTCTTTTAAAAAATACATCTTTTACTTCTCAAGTGATTATTTCTTCTTCAATAATGATTTGAACCAAGCATATTTTTTCCTTTTTATCTTAATAAATCCAATTATTATGAATTTATTCTTTATTAATTTAAACTCATTCCTTTCCATGGGTTATTTTATGCCCAAGTTTGATATTCATTCTATGTGGCATGCATGATAATGTAAATGTTGTGATGTGATAGGTGAACCCAAAATTATATATATAAATTTAAATATTATAATATGATGGGTGCACCTATAATTATAAATTTATCCAATGAATTGGGTAATGTGATGTATCTAATGAGAAAAAGTGAAACATTCATGAACATTATTTTATCTTTGTTCAAAACTAGGTGTGGTATTTGACCACTAAGACATGATGTCTCATTTTTATGAATTTCCACATTCCAAGACTTTTATAAATACTTCCTCTCATGATTAGGATCCTATTATTATGTTATAATGATGATGATTATTCTTTCTATATGTTATATTAATTTATATTATTATCTATCCTTTTACTGGGATTTTTTCTCACTCCTTTCTTTGATGTATATCCTCAGGTGATTAATTTTACTAAGGAGAATTCAAGGGCCTATAAAAATCTAGAGAAGAAGGAATTAAATAAATGTTTATGTTTTATTTTTTAAATGTTATGTATGGTCTTAATTTTCCCAAGACACAAAACCTTTGTATCCTGGTTGTGTAATGCTTTAATGTTATTATCTTTAAATGATGTAATAATCATGTGGAAAAAATAAGGGTCATGATAAAAGATGTGAAATGGAATGACACCATATTTCATGACACAAAAAATAAATAAACATTAAATATCTCAAACCATAATATTTATAGTGTCTATTTTATGACATGAACCATTCCCTACAATAACCATACTTTTAATAAGTTATCCTTCCAAAGATCACTTGCGATATGACATAACTCATTAAAGAGTGAAATACTACTAGTTAATTTTATATATATTTTAGTTATTCCAACATTACATCATTTTCACATGATGTACTCTACCACGACATGGTATCTTCCAAGATGTAAAAAATTATTCAATCAACCATATAACATTAATTAGATGCAATATATTCTATAGCATGAGTAAGGATGTTGCATTGTGAATTATGTCTAATATAAATAATGTATACAAGTTCTTTTAGTTTATTCTAAATTCATTCAAGATTTCTCCAATTCCATATTAAACTAGAATAGGCTTATTCAACTCCATCAATCCCATAGTTCATCCATTAAACTTCTATCATGGAAAAATATTAAAATAATATGGTTTAGAAACCTTCTAAGTACGTACCTTCAGTATACTTACCTTTCCACAAGAAACAAATGTTCATGTGGAAACTTTTTATCTAACTCAAAAGATTTTATATTGAAAACAACATGTTCAACATCATATTTTTTACAACTTAGGTTGACAAAAAATACAACATGATCAATTCCTCAATTGTATTTCATCCATAGTCGATAACAATTCCAACAAAGATTTATTAGATGAAAATTAATTCAACACCAACACCAATTCTCAATTAGATTCTTATACCAACATCCTACAACTAGTTCAACCCTCTGCATCTCTAAACAATGGGGATGATGGAAAAACCCCAATTTTCTAGATATTTGATTACACCAGAAAAATTCATCTTAGGTAGTTGGTTATGTATTGAATGGTACACCCATCACTGATGTAATATAAAAATATAATAAAGAATAAAATATCATAATCTTACACCCATTATTTAGTCACTATTATAAGTCCATAAAGTCTCAATGGAAAATATCTGATCAACTAGTCCCTGTGATTATATTAATAAATAGTTCAACTAGTACATATGACCATTTAGTATACAAGGTCAACTAATCCACATACATACCTAATGATTTGGATCAGTTAATCAACACAAATATGTAGATAAAAAGGTAAACTAGTCTATGTGATCATCTTTTAAACTAGGTAAACTAATTCTTAATGTTCTAAAGACCCTATTAAATGTGGCCCAAATTATCTTAAAGTTGATAACCCAAGGTCCTGAAGAGAAATGTGCATCATGTCATATCACCATATAAAGGACTAATAGTGGCTTCTAGAAGTTGTTTCTAATTATCTCTAGTGGTGGCATAAATAACTATTTTGTTGATATCTATTGGCCTGTCGTTATAGCATATAACACTCTCCATATGGAAGTCACTATATACACTCTCACAGGATGCTATAATGACTTCTATATAGTAGTCACTAAAAATTTTTATTTAAATTTATGATATTTCAATACTACTCTTGACCTGATATTTAGAAAGAAAACAAAAATTTGACATAATTTAGAAACTCAACATCTGTTTACACAATATATAATTTGTTTATATAACCACTAAAAAAGATATATATTTTTTAAGTAATACCCTTTATCAGTGCTCAACAAAAAGTAATGATAAAGGAGGGGACTTTTATGCATGCTAACTAAAAACAATGATAAAGGTACCCCTTTATCAGCACTTTTCTTAGTGTTGATAAAAGCCTCCACTATAATAGCATTAAGAATTCACTGGAAAAGGGAATCATGGATAAATTAATTTATATATACATATTTATTTATATTTTAAATATATTTCATATGACAATAAATATATATATGTAAATATAATATATAAATAATATTTATAAATCTATATTATAATAAAAATTATTATCAATCTGATTTTCGAAATTTTATTTATAAAAATCAACAAATATATATTAATCAATAAAAATGCTTAATAATATATTTTTATAAATTAATTTAAAAATTTAAATATAAATATAAAATACTAATCTTTTATTTAAACAATTATATATAGATCGAAATGAATATATAATTATTTAAAAATAGTTCATATTTGAATTTATATATTTATATTCATATTAAATAATTTAAAATACACACATATATTTGTATATATGTGTATGCATGTATATGTCTGTGGATTTATGTGTAAATATTCATGTCCATGTAATTATGTGTATATATGTGTATGTATGTGTTTGTATGTGTTGTATGTTCATATATGTGTTGCGTCTATATGTTGATGTGTATGTATATATGTTTGTACATGTATATATTTATGCGTACGTGTATGTGTGTATGTATGTATGCATATGTGTGTGCATTTGTATATGTATGTATGTTTATGTGTATGTGTATGTGTATGTATATGTGTATGTGTATGTGTATGTGTATATGTACATGTATGTACGTGTTTATGTATATGTGTATATGTGTATGTGTGTATGTGTGTATGTGTGTATGTGTGTATGTGTGTATGTGTGTATGTGTGTATGTGTGTATGTGTGTATGTGTGTATGTGTGTATGAGTATGTATGTGCATGTTTATGTAGTATGTGTATGTTTATGTAGTATATGTATGTAATCATATGTATGTGTATGTATATGTATGTGATTGTATGTATGTGTATGTGTATATGCTTGCGTACATGTATATATGTGTATTTGCGTGTATGGGCATGTGTATGTGTATATATGTTTAAGTGTATGTATATGAGTATGTATGTGTGCATGTGTATGTATGTAATGTGTATGCCTGTTTATTTATACAATATTGTTTATTCAACATTATTTATTCAATATTATTTATTCATTCTTAATATTTATCTATTTTTAATATTTTTAGTAATTTTCTTATTTTTAATATTTATTCATTTAATATTTTTATAATATATTCAATTTTGATAGTAATTTATACATTTTTAAATATTAATATTCAATACTTTTAATATGTATGGATTTTATATAATTAATATTTATTCATTTATATTTTAATATATTTTTATTTATATGTTTAAACATTTATTATTTATTCATTAATAATTAATACTTCATTATGAATATCTTGTTTTTAAATTTAATTGTCAATATTTTTTTATTTCAATATTTATCCATTTTTAATAATTTTTAATTTATATTATTAAAATTATGAATCCATTTTTTAGTTTTATTTAAATTCAATCAATTATAATTATTAAATTTTATTCTTTTTTAAATATTTATTTATTTATCAGTATCTATTCATTTTTAATACTTATTCACTTTTAATATGTTTAAAATTTATTCATTTATTATTTCAATAATTTATTCATTTTTAATATTCATTTATAAATTTTCAATTATTAATATTAAATATTTTTAACATGTTTCTAATTTACTTAATTAATATTTTTTGATTTTAATATTTTTTTATTTAAATCCTTATACAATTATTATCTATTCAATTTTAATCTCTAATTCCTTTTGATCCATTTAATTTAAATTCAATTTTTAGTATTTATTTTATTTTATTTTAATATCTATTAGTTTATTTATAATATAAATAAATTATATAGTTTATTCATTTTAAATATTTTTGTGATATACATAATTAATGCCAATGGGGTGGTGGTCAAGTGGTGGCCACCACCTATCCACAACATCGTTTGAGGCTACACTGTGGGTGATGATGTGGGAATCTTGGCAGGAAAAGGAGGAGGCAACATGAGTTGACTCGACATCTACTTGGTTGGGTGATAGTGAGGGTCTGCATGATGATCGGCTATTGGCAGGACCGTAGCATTTGATGGTGACCAATGGCGTAAGGGTGATGGAGACTTCTAGACATGGGTTAATTGTGTCAGATGCAGCATCTGAAATTCTGGACACATGAGAGCTAGAGGTACACACGAGAAGATTCTAGTGATTCTAGGTAGGATAAAGAAATTTTTTATATTCATTTTTATATAATTATTACTTTATTTTAATTTCTAAATATAAAATTTAATTTATATGTTCCACTTTTATTTATCACCATTATATGAATCACTAATACATAAAAGTTTATCAACGATAGTAAAAAGCATTAGTAAAATACAAATTTATCAATGCTAAAGTAGAAAGCACTAATAAATCATACATTTATTAGTGATTTCCATTTAAGTACCGATAAATATGTATTATATTAGTGATTTTTTACTTATGCTGATAAATCCCCTTCTTCTAATTTAAAAGAACCCTAATCGAGATCACCACTGCTTGCACAGATCTAACTATAATGAAAGAAGAATTTTATAGTCACCTCCTTCAAATCTATCAAATGAATCGAACCATAAATAGAAGGTATATTATTACTTATTCATTTTTAATCGATCTTTCATCCCGTTTCATTATTTTTTGTTCTTCTCATTGGTTTTTTCTTGTTTTCATGATGTTTGGAACCGTTTTACTGATTTTTGGTTCTTCTCCTATGATCAATGTTTGTTCTATTAATTGGATGATTTTTGTGTGTTCTTTTTCTGATTTATGTTTGCCTCCTTTTTTGTGCTCTTTGGTTCTTATTATTTTCACATTTTTTTGGGTTTCCATTAATTTGATTTATTTTCATAATAATATAAGAGTTTTTTTGGTTTCTGTAAATTTTAAAAAACTATCATTAGAATTTTTGTTTTATTAATGAGGTTTTATCTTTTCCATAATATGTCTTATATTTGACATAATTCATTATAAATTAAAAATTAGTATGAAAACATAAAGGCATTCAATATGATTGAATTAATTAATGGAAATGAGAAAAACATGGGTATTATGGTGCATATGTTAGGGATATTAATCATTTTGATTATATTTCATAGATGTTGGATTTCATATGTGTATCATATATTTTTTTATGTACACTATTCGATAAGAAAAATAGAATTTGTTAAAGTAAAAGATCACATTCCTGTGAGAAATAGAGTAAGGGTTGTTTTTAACCATGGGAATCCTCCTTCTACCATTTCTCAGTGGATAGATTTTAGAATTATAAATTTGATACTAAGTTTCTACCATAAGGAATTTGATTTGTGTTTTTTTAAATAGGAAATAATTTTTAAAGATTAATAAAAAGGGTCAATTTATATAAATGAAATTTTTTATAGTGGTATACATGGTTTTAAAGTATTATATATCATACACAATGTTCATATAATGTATGAAATTATATGATCAAAGTTTATAATTAAATATCACTTTTATCATTACTAACTCTAATATAAAAATTCAAAACATGTACAATGGCCACATAAATATAAAATTTCTTAATTATTTGATCATGAATCATTTGATATGTTTGAATATTTTTAATTGGGAAAACAACTAAAATTTCATTTAGAAAAAATAAAATGAATTAAACGAGTTATTGTTCCTCATTCATACATATGTGCATGGATCAATAACCACACAATAAAGCAGTGGTTTATGGTACTTTGTTGCATCACATATGTTTTTAGTGTTTATAAATATATATTTATAATAAAACAAAAATATTTAATCGTTTAAATGTTATAAAATATCCAATAATTGTGTAAAAAATAATATTGGAAAGGATACTAAATTGTTTTAACAAAATTAATTGAGTGAATACCTAATTGAAAATTATAAAAACTATTTATGGGGGTGTGGTATTGTCTCATAACCCACTCATATATAAATATTATAATATGATGGTTTATTAAAATAAATAATCATTGATAATAATGGTTCAACCAATGACGATTTAAGATTTATAATCTTAAATTAATTTGGAAATATCTTCTAGAAGCAATGAAATTCACAATTAACCATGTTCTAGATATAGTAACTCAAAATATTCCATATAAGATAAATATTTAAAATAATCAAAAAAAAATTATAAGTATTTTTTTCATTAAGGTGATCTCTAATGAATTCTAATGACCTTGAAGACCTTTGACGAAATGAAAAGACTAATGATAGTGATCTCCATTTTAAAAATTTACATCATTTTCTCATTTATGGGTATTATGGTTTATATTTTAGGGATATTAATCATTTTGATTATATTTCATGGATGTTAGATGTCATATGTGTAAGATAAATTTTTGTTTGTGTACACTATTTGAGAAGAAAAATAAATTTATTTAAAGTAAATGATCATCTTTATCTGAGAAATGGAGTAAGGGTTGTTTTTAACCATTGTGACCTACCGCCTAACATTTCCTTGTGGATTGATTATGGGATTATAAAATTGATTCTAAGTTCCTATCATAAGGAATTTAAATTTTTTTCTTTTTTAAATTAGAAATCATTTTTAATAAATAATAAAAAAGTGTCAATTATATAAATGAAATGTTTCATAATTATATACATTATTTTAAAGTATTATATATCATAAACATTAAAATGTTCCTATAATGTATAAAATATTATGATTAAATTTAACAATTAAATATCACCTCTATCATTACCACCTAGAATATAAAAACAAAATTCTTGTCCAATGGCCCCATAAATATAACATTTCATAATTATTTTGTTATGAATAATTTGATATGTTAGAATATTTTTAATTGCGAAACACAACTAAAATTACTTTCAGAAAAATAAAATGGGTATAATTAGTTATTTTTCCTCAAACATATATATGTGTGTGGATAAACAAGCAAACATGAAATTAGTGGTTTATGGTACATTTTTACTTTCAAAGATGATTTTAGTGTATATAAATATGTATTCATAATGAATCACAAATATTTAATCTTTGAAATTTTCTAAAATATTCAATAACAATTTAAAAAAAACAATCTCAGAAATTTTATTAATTTTTTTTAACAAAATTAAAGTAGTGAATACCAAATTGAAGAGTTTATAAACTATTTAAGGGGAAGTAATATTGTATCATAACACAATCATTTGGGAATTCCACAAATAATGGTTTATTAAAAGTAAAAAAATAATGATAATAATGGTGTAAAGAAAGGCGTTGTCGTGGGTGCTTTCAAATGATGTGTGATTTTTGGGTACTGAGGTGTAGAAATGTGGCTGACAAGGTCGTCTCTTAAAGAGGAAGTAATTAAAATAGCTTATTAAAGCTATTATGAAAAGAAAGATAAAATAAATAAACAAAATAGATAGATGGTATTTTTTCATGCTTATAAAGGTAGTAGAAGAATTATGGTGTAAGAATATTGTATTTTTTTTCTTTTTCTTTTTAAAATTAGATTGAGAAAATGCAATGAGAAGATATCTTTTTATAAAATTATTTAAAAGGTGTAATATATATAACTTCACCTCTTAACTTAATAATTAATCATTATCATTTAAATTAATATACACTTAATTATGATCTGATAATTTTTTAATCCCCAAACCTTATAATAATTTTCTTAAAAGGTGGTGTTTTTGGTCAAAGACCAAAACACAAACTTTATTATAAAAATAAGTACAAGAAAGGATTACGTGAGTCTAAAGTAAGGAATTTTTTGAACATCCCTGACATAAACAGGGAGTAACTCATGAAGAAGGTCATCCCTCCAGGAGACCTTGTGATTAACTCCCATGTTGGCAAGTCCATCAGTGAGATTTTTTGCTTCCTGATAGATATGGGTGACAATGAAGTTGAGTTATTATAGAGAGTGCAAATAGTCCATCCAACGGGGAGTTAGAGTCCAAGCTAGGTGAATGGTGCCATTCCAAATGGTCTGGACTATAGTATTTGAGTTTCTCTCAACGCAAATGTTGTTCCAGTTATGCATCTTGGAATAAAAGTAGCATAAATCACACTCATCATCTCATCTTCTAGGGAAGAAGCGAAGTCGCATGATCTATAGAAGCAGCCAAGAACCTGGTCTAGCTGGTTTCTGAAGATGACACCACATCCTACGGGTCATGGGTTGACTTTAGAAGCCCCACCCACATTGATTTTAATTCAAACTGGAGGTTTATCTTTCCAAAAGACTTACATGGTGTATTTAGGTCGAGGGTACCTCCCATCTACACCAATGCGCCTGAGAATCCAAAGTTCTCTAACCGAGTTATTGAAATGATCCTTATAAAGCAGAGTAGCCTCCTGTATAGTAATAAGTATTCTCAATTTACCTGCATTAACATTAAATGAGTTATTGGTACAAATATAGTCATTTATACCATACCAGATCACATGTAGGAGCTCCGCTGCAGCTGAAATAAAAAGATTCCTGATTTACTGGGAGTCAGATAAATCCACACATCACTGCAACTGAGATGTTATAGAGCTACAAGGCAACCAGATGTACTCAAAAATATAAAAAATTTAGTGCTAAAGGGAATTAGTCATATCAAAGAAAGGAAGAGGTGATTAATATCCCCATGATGTATATTATACAAGTGACATTTGAAACGAAGTCTAATCCTAAAAGATTGTAAATAGATATCAGTGGGAAGACTACATTGAGAAATATGCCAAATGATAGTGAGTCTTGAGGGCTTTAACCTTCCATTATTAAAAAAATTTAACCAGCTTAAATTTTTATCAGTATTGTTGAATAAATTATTATATTAGTTATTTGAACAAAGCATACCATTATGAGCAGTTTCCCAAATTAAAAGATCATCGGTAACAGTGAAGGGATCACTGTCCACAACATGCCTTATATTGTTAGTTAAGAAAGGATTTTACATTTTTAAAATATCCTTGATGGTATCATTAGTATGTTCTGAAAATTGAGTGTTAGGAATCAAGGAGATGAGGGGTGTACCAGTCCAGTTATCAAGGAAAAAAATTAAATTAGATTCTTTTCTATCCATCCATCTGGAGATATTAATAATAGAAATGAATGTATTCCTGATGGAGGGCCAAATAGAAGCGGTCAAATAATTTAAATTTTTATTTCTTAATTTATCAAGTAAGTGAGACGAAATAAAATACATGGAATGAGAATTGTTGTGAATGAGGTTCCATGTGAGCTTATCTTGAAGGCCTTTATTAAAATTATTGAGGTTTTTCACTGCAATGCCTCCTTTTTCAATAGGTTTGCAATAAGAGGACCATGTAACAGTAACCAGTTTTCTCTCAAGAGGGCTCCCTGTCCAGAAAATGTTTTTAATGGAAATATTAATGCATTTCCGAATACCATCTAACCATTTATAGATCATCATGGAATATACTATCTTGGACACAATAGTAGTTTTGACAAGGAAAATTCTTCATTCCATGAAGAGGTTTTTACCTTTCCAAGAGGAGATCTGTCAAAGGGTTTGGTCAATGATGGGAGAGAATAGGTAGCTTTAGGCCTACCCCAAAATATAGGGACACCTAGATAAGTGAAGGGTAGAGAACCATCCTTGTTCTCCAAACCACTAATAATGTTTCTTTTTCTGCAAAGGGGTATCCTTTTCAAAGTAAATAAAATATTTGTGCCGAATTTCATACTGACCAGACACCTCTTCATAGTGATTGAGAATGCTTTTAAGATTATTAATATTTATTTTTTCCCCATTTAGTAACAAACTAATGTCATCAGCATATAGAAGATGTGAGGAGGCATTCAAGTTTCTTGAGGCATTGATCGGTTTGATCTTACCTTGTTCCACAGACTGAGTGTGTAATCTACTTAAATAGTCTTCAGAAATTGAGAATAGAATAGAAGAGATAGGTTCTCCTTTCATGAACCCCTTAGAACATTTGAAATATCCTATTGGGAACCATTTATTATAATCTAAATATGAGATGAGTTAAAAAGAGTATTAATTCTATTGATAAATGTGCCATTAAAACCGAAGTGCATGAGTACCTTAAAAATAATGTTCCAATATAAGGTGTCAAAATCCTTTGTAATGTCAAGATTAATGGAAACATTCCCACCTCGTTTTTTACTGTTTATTAGGTTGGTGGATTCAGAGGCAAGGAAAATGCAGTACTGTATTGATTTTCCTTTTATAAAACCAAATAGAGGGAATTTATGAGAGAAATAGTTTTGAAGAGATATATTTCGTCGCCATTATCTATTTTAGTAATAAGGGTAAGAAATTGGGAGTTTAAACCATGTGGGAGAATTCCTTTAGAAAAGAAAGTTTTAACCATGAGATAGACATCATCATGAATAATATCCCAACGCTTTTAGTAAAACACATTATAGAAACCATTAGGTCTAGGAGCACTGTTAGGGATGAGGTTAAGGACAATATCTTTGATTTCCTGATCCAATGGGATGTTATTAAGTAAAGAGTTTTCATCTCCAGACACCATATTTGGAATGACATCAGAGAGAAGATCCTTATCAATGCTAGAACTATTCAAGATATCACAAAAGTAGGAGACCAAAAAATTAGTAATACCTTCATTAGTGTCAATAAGATTACCATCATCTCTATGATAGAAAAGAGGCCTAAAATACTTTCTAAATATGTGAAGTGAGTTGTAAAACATAGTGTTCCTATCTCCATCATTGAACCATTTCGTTTTATATTTTTCTAAGGCTATCCTTAATTTTAAGTAATGAGACTAAATTAGAAGATATGTTGATTTCATGCTAGTAATTGTTGTTGAAGTTTAAAGAGGTATGTATATTTTTAATTTGGGTAAGATCATTCTCCAGAAGGGTAATATCATTGTCTATTTCTTTAAATTTATTTTTACACCAATTCTTTAGGACTTGATTGAGATTTTTCAATTTCAAAGGACAAACAAATGATTCTCTATGTTCATACATATTATCCTAGGAGTTTTTGATAATGATTACATAGTCATGATTAGAGGACCAGGCATTGTTATATCTAAAAGGAATCCTAGGTTTAATGATTTTATACGAAAAATTAACCAATATAGAGTGGTGGTCAGAGGAAAATTTCGAAAGGGTGATGCATGAAATGTTATCCCATTTATCTAGGCATTGATAATTAGTGAAAGCCCTATCAAGATTACTGGACACTACCCTATTATAATGATGTCTATACCAGGTAAATTTGGCACTAGTAAAATTTACCTCAATAAGGTTATTAGTTTTAATGAATATTTTAAATTCTCTAGAGGAAATAGTGGAGTGATAAGAGCCCAATTTCTCACTAGGGGATAAAATGGCATTGAAGTCCCCAACTATGAACCAAGGATTTTGAATAGTGATACTAAGTTGAGTGAGCTCATTCCAAAGGGGCCTCCTATAATGATATCTATTATTATAATAGTAAAAAGTAGTAAAAATATGAGTATGATCAAATATTAAATCACAAGTAAAGATTTGATTCATGATAGAATGAGTTTTAATATTTTTCATGGAAGAATGTGAAAACATCCCGAGGGTTTCAACAGTCTTACATTTTTACAAGCTCCTAGAAAGGATTAACCAAAAGGACATAGATGCAGGAATTTAGAAGAATAGTTAATTTTTTGTATAGCAATGGAAAAAGAATTAGGGCGATGAGTTTTAAGAAATCTTATTAAGACATTAAATGTGTCAGGATTTTCAATTTCCTAACAATTCCAGAAAAACAAATTCATTTGGACCTGTTTTTAGGGGTATTTACCCATTATTTTTACACCAAAATGCCTTTTATCTGGTTGCAATTTGAGAAAGATTAGCTTGATTATTGTTTCCATGCATAACTTGTGCAGCCAAAGGGGAAACCAAAGAGGTGTTAGTAGCACCTACACTACCGTTAGATGAGATTCAACATCACCTAGAGGGCTTGGAGCCGAGACCAACTGCTTTTCTAGATTTGAATTAGGTTCAGATTGGACATGTGCTTTTGAGACCTGATTAATAGTAGATTTTTTGTCTAGAACTGTTGGATAGTTGGGAGAAAATAGTTGAACAATAGTACGGTCTATCCTCCCATGTTTCAAGGAATTTTAAAAGGACAGCAGTGCTTTCCTATTGATTACCCATGCTGCCTAAGAGGGCAGGGTTAGATCCAGGCTCAACATGGATAGTAGAAATCCTATGCTCAAATGGGGGGAGTATCTTAGGCTCAGTGTTAGAAATCTGAGCATCCGGGGAAATGATTTCTGAGGAAGTAGGGATGATATGGGGGTTGTGGCCAGTGCAAGGCTAGTCCACTTTCTTTAAAAGGGATGAGTGATCATTCATACCTTCAAATAGTTTCAAAGGGGGAGGGAGCATTTCATTAGAGAGGTTCAAAATAAGAGTAGAGACCTCGAAAGTATTACAGGAGGGACCAGAATAATAATGGGAATGCATAAGGATTCCCCATATTTCTGTTTCAATGTCCTTCTTAATAACCTATTAAATAGATTCATTATCTTGTTCGTCAGTAAGGCCTGTCTATTTTTTCACATTTCCAGCTTCCAAATGACCTTAGATTTTGGGTTTAAAAACCCATTTCTCCTCTTTCCTCTTGGATAATTCAGGTTTGTCAAATACAGGTTATTTATCTTTCATGTTTTTTTATATTTTTCTATTAAGAATAACTTGGATGAAGGGATTTTTTGTGCACAATCATAAAATTGAGAAATGAGTTCCCTATAATTTTTCAAAAAACATGTGGCTTTTTACCAATTAAGTTTGTGCTCTCATAATTTACACAAATCTCGACCTCATGTGTTTTTTTGTTAATTGTTCAATTTCTTAATTAGTTTATTATAATTTAAAAACTCAATTCATGGATCATATTATGTGAATTGTAGTATATATTTGATTCAAAATAAATAAATGAAGAAATCAAGACATAGATCGATTACTAAGAAAATTATTATTCCATTGGCGGTGTAGTCATCGTAGAAATGAATTTCATTCAAAAAGGATTAGAAAGGGTATAAGACAATCCCATTTATAATATTGATTTCCTGATCAAATAAGATGATTAGTTAATAATATAATTGAATATAACATAATAACTAAAATAGAAACAAATAATTTTATTAAAACAACATAAACAGTACAATAAAGACGAGGAAAAGAAGAGAATTTTGGAGGATATACCAGCTTGATTACTTAGATCATCAAATTATAAATTTAAATGGTATGGAAAAACTTATAATATGGTAAAAATCTATTAATTCATTTCCAAACCCCTCAAAATGTGAAACAAAATCAATTTATTGAGTGGCGATGGGGCTAGGTTTTAAGAGGTTTCAAGTGTGAAAGGGGAAATTCATCTAAATAATTTAATCCAATTTAAACTACTTGTTTTACCACCAAAATACGTGAACCATACGTTTTTATAGAAGTATTATTTGTTATAAAATGGGTCTATGATCTTCTGTCCAAATTTGGGCCCAATCCAAGCTTGTATGAGGATGTTATGGCCCAAATACCGAAGTGGTGTCTAATCTGGAAAGTCCAGACTGTATTTGACTTTATGACTCATCTAGTCCAATAAAATGCATGATTTAGCTCATATCTACTAAATAAAAGTTGAATCACATTAATTCAAGAACGTGGTTGAAAATTTTTAATTTCAAATTAAACGCACAAAAAATATTTATGTTTGATATACAATAGTAAATTTTATATAGTAAAATCATAATCTTTATCAAATTTTAAAATGAATGTTCTAATCCAAAATATTTTATAAATAAACATATTTAATATATTTTGAGGAAATTATATAATTTATTATCAATAAAAATTTCAATAAAATTCTGTTTTATCAACTCCCCCAAACATACACTTTCGCACTCCTAGGAAAAACCCCATATCATGTATTCCCAAAAATTATGACAATCTGTATGCATGTTCATATTCCCCAATCCATAGTGACAGTATATAAAATGTAATATTCCCATCAAGAGTAAATATCAATAAAATTTAAATTAATTTTATCATAATTGGTATCAAAATAAAATCTAGTGATATTGATGACAATTATCATATAAAAAATGTTATGGGTCAACCATTCAATTAATTCCACACATGTGTGGGTGACAACCATTTCAAGATCACATATCCACCCTTTAATAATTATATTTAGGTAAATTAATATAATTCTTCTTACCTTATTTAATTCACTTAACCTATTCTACATTCTTTTTCAATAAAATTTCAAGACCCACTCACTTAAGAATTCTTGAAAGTAAAACCTTAAGCTCCCAACCTTGATTTCCCCATGTGGTGTATATTTCATCACTCCCATATTTATTAATATATATATATATATATATGTATGTATATTTTATTTTAATTTAATTATTTTGTAGGGTGTTCAACTATCAGATATCAATTACACACGCACATGTAAATTCAGGACAATTGTAAAACTGATCATAAAATAAATGAACGTAAGAAAAAACTATTGATATAAGATAATTTTTTTACCGATCTTGAATATACCTTGAATTGATTAGTAAATCATTCACAATTCGTGGTTGGGTGAAAATTTTTGTTGATAAATCAATGAAATAATTTATCATGATCAAATATCATAAATAATGGTGTCATAATCTAAAAGTTTTTATAATGACAAAACCAATCATATCTTTGACGACTTACATTTTTATAAAAATAAACCCTTAATAATGAAATCTATCTCATTATTATCATGCCACAAATGAATTTTGAAAACATGAATTCTCCATATATTCCCCCTGAAAATGATAATCTTACATGATATTTTTTAATGATTTTTTTTCGTTTTTTGGTTTTTTGGTTTTTTTTTTGCAAATTTTAACCAAAACATAAAAAAAACATACACAAAAAAAATGAATATACTAAATATATACCTCAAAATATGGTCCCCTGCCTTATGATTAAACTGATGAAATGAATATCTAATAAATAAAAAATATGTCTACTAAATAAAATTTTATAAATATAATGAAAAAAATAATTGAAAAGATAGAAATTGAGACAATAAGATTTTAAAAAATAAACATGATTTAAAATATAATAAAATAGAATAGATACAATGATAATATAGTAATATAAATATATAAAATAATAAGCTAGTAATTATAACATGAGATATTAGAAGATGAAATGATAGAAATGGTCAAAACAAATATAGAAAATGATTAAGAGATATTTAAGATAATTCAACAGAAATGAAAAATTTGAATATAGAATAAAATAAAAAAGTAAGTATGTTATAGAGTATAAATAAGAATATGAATTAAAATTATGAGTGAAAATAAAGTTAAGAATAAAAAAATGAGAACTAAAAAAAAAAAATAATACAAAATAAAATAAAATAAAATAGAAGATGTAAGAAGAAAAAATGATATAGAATTGAAATTAAAATCATTTGTTGATATAATAGAAAATATAAAGAGATGTAATTGATGACAAAAAGGGAAAAATAAAATGTAAATGAGAAATAATCTCATCTTACTTAAATCTTAATCTTTATTTATATCATTTTATCTTTCTTAAATTATTTTTTATAGTCAATATATTTTTCTTTCTATTGTATTTGTCTCTTATGGTATTATTTTTTATTTAATATTTAGTCTAATATTATTTTTCAATTTAAATATTATTAATTACTCTTTTTCATTATTTATCTCAAGATCAATTTTTTTATTCTTATTATCTTTTTTATTTTTATATTTTCTAATTTTGAAAATCATATGTTTAATCAATTTTATTCTTCAATCTCATCTATTTTCCATATCTTAAAATATTATTTTATTTCTCTTTTAGTTATTTCTCTATTAAAATTTAATTTAAACAATTTTCATCTTTTATTTTATTATTATTTCTTCTATTAAATATTTTTCTATTTTTGTTATTTCATATTTTAAAACTAATTCTCATTCTCTTCTTTAATTTATTATCAAATTTTAATTTATCATCACTATATGTAATCTATTAATTTTCTCATCTCATATTATTCTTTATTTATTTTATGAATATTTATTTTCAATTTATCATTTATTTTTCTCTCTATTAGTTTAATCATATTTTTATATATCATGGTTTCTTTTTTTCTCATATCTATCTCTATTCTACTTGCTCTCAAAGATGCAAACGATATCTCTTCTTTTGTTTAGTTGTTTTCTACAAATAAATATTTTATATTATCATTTATAATTATTCTAGTTCTTACTTTGATTCATTTCTAAATTCTCAATAATTATTTTCAATTTTTATATGTTTTCTCAATTTGTTATATCTTAGAATATTTTTTTTCTATCCAATTTTTTATTACTTAATATTTAATATTTTATTCTCATGATAATGATATTTTTATTATATCTATATTTTTTTTGTTATTAAATTCATAAAATATTTTAATTTTTTCAAAATCTATTTTGATTATTTTTATATATCATTTTTATTTTCATTTTTATTTTTTTCTTAATTTCATATTTGTAAGAATACATCCATTCTCATTTTTTTCATTTCTATTTTCTTATTATCTTAATTATCTATTTTATAATCAATAATGATATATCATCTCTATTCATATATTTTTCTCATCATTTTTTTCTTTTTTCAATTTATTTCAAAATTATTTCATCATTTTCATTATAGTCATTTTCATTTTTCCCCTCAAGATATTTTTTTCAATTAAAATTACAATTAGAGAATAATTATATTAATTCTTACTATTTTTCATTATTTCCACCTTTTTTTTCATTTTCATGCTTTTTTTATTTCATAATTTGAACATCCTTACTTTATTATCAATCTATCCATAATCGTTTTCATTTATTATAAGTTATTTCAATAAATATCATCACTCTCATTTTATTCCCATGGTTTTTATATATATTACTCTCAATTTGTCTTTTTTAATTTAAATTCATTATATATGTTATTATCTGTTATTTATATGATTTTAATTTGATTGTTCTCTTTCGTTATTATTATTATTTTATTTCAGATTCATCACCTCAATTTTTATTTTTACATTATTCTTTATTATATTGAATGTATACATCTTTTATCTATAATTCTATTCAAAAAATATATTTTATATCTATCATCTAATTTATATTTTCTTTATTCTATCTTTATATTTCATTATTATAATATTTTCCATCTAACAACAAGAAATAATTTTTATCATTATTATAAATTATTCATTATAATTAGCAACTCTTAAATTTCTTCATATACTTTTTTTATCATTATATCATTTTATTATTTCATTATATTAATCTTATGAAATAAACCTCTCATCTTTTTTCATAGCACCATCGCCATAATTAAAGAAAGAAAAAAATAATATAAAAGAAAACTAAAAAGAGGGAAAATATAAAAAAATATAAAAATAGAGAAACTATATGGAATTAGAAAAAAAAAGAAAACTAAAGAAGTAAAATAATAATAAAAAAATAGAATATGATAAAAAATAGAAAATGATATAAATTTGAAATTAAAATAATATAATGACAGAATAGAAAATATAAAGAGATATAATTAAATATAGAAAGGGAAAGGATAATATAAATGAGAACAAATTAATTCTATTTAAAAAAAATTAGTTATAAATAAATATGATAAAAATAAAAAATAAATAAGAATTTAATATAATGAAACATATTTGAAAATAATTATATATTAAAGAAGATGAATAAACGAATGAGAAATAGATGAAAAATGATAGAGAAGAAAGATAAAAATTGATATATATATATATATATATATAAAGTAAATAATGGAATAATAATAAATGATCAATACAAAAAAGAATATTATAAATATATAAAAATAATAAAAAATATGAAAAAATTAAAAATTTTGAAATTTGAAGAAAGAAAAATTGAATAAACTATTATGATAATAAGAATCTAATAGAAATAATTGTAGTTTAATTTAAAAAAATGAGATATAAATATTGGAGAAAATATAAAATAATAATACAAATGAGTGAGAAGAAAAAGAGAGAGAATAATGAGAGAAAATAAATAAAGAAATATTATAATGTTCTGAAAAAGTATAAATATTGTTATAAAAACAAAACTGAAAAATTGAAAGAAAAGATAAGAGAATTAATATTCAGTAAAAAGAATAAATTAGAATAATTAGAGATGGATCAATGAAATATAAAATAATTAATAGAGAAAAACATGATAGAAAAGAAAAAGGATATATAATAAGAAAAGATAGATATCGATTGTGGGAAAAAAATATAATGATAAAAAGAGAAATTTTGAAAAAACAACAATCGAAAGAAATCAAAGATTATGATTAAGATATGTCAAATATAAAAAAATGAGGATAACTTTGATGTAAAAATAATAAAAAAAATATTAAATTAACAAAAAAATATATAAAGAAAAAAATATGGAAATAAAAAAATGAATGAGATTGGATGAAGAAAAGAAATTTTAAATAAAAAAAAGAGAGATTAATTGTTCATCTCAAGAAATTTGCGAAAAAATATTTAATTAATGAAAAATAATATTGTAAACAATAATATAAATTATGAAATTAAGAATGGAAATATAATGAAAAATGATCTTCTCACAACTAAGGAGATAAAAATAAAAAATAATAAAATAATTAATTAAGAGCTAACTAAAAATGAGACAAATATGGAAAATGGAGAGATAAAAAGAAAAAATATAAAATAGATGATTTTAATTGATTTTAATTATGACAAAATTAAAGAAAATGAGAATTAAGATGAACATACTATATTACTAAATTTAAAAATAAATAAGAAAGAAAAAATAAAAAAATAAAAAAATAAAAATGAAGAAAGTATGATAAATATAAGTATGAATGTTCAATGATAATGTAAAATATAAAAAATCACTCTGATAAGAATTCATTGATGAGAAATATTATAAAAGATAAGAAATAAATTTGAATAATATATAAAAAATAAATGAAATTAATATAAATTAAGATAGTGTTAAAAGAATAATGAAGATAATTAATGAAATACTAATGAGAAATAAATATAAAAGATAAGTTACAATGAAGATATTATAATTCTGAAAATAATTTAAGAATAAATATCAATTGAAAATGAATGATAAAATTGAAAGAGTGAAGTGATAGAGGAAAGATTAAAATTATGAGATTAAAAAAATTATAGATATGAAAAAAATTAAGATTTGAAATGTGAAAAGTATAAAAGAAAAATAAATCAAGAGACACTAAATTTAAATTAATTGGTAATAAAATTGAAATGAAGAATAATAAATTTTTTGATAAGAAAAGAATAAAAAAAATAAATAAGATGAAATGATATAAAAATTGATTAAAGAAAGAACTATTAATAAAAATGAAAAGAAACTAATTAAAAAATATATTGAAAAAGATGTAAGAATAAAAATGACATAAAATTAAAATTAAAATCATATGATGATAGAATATAAATTATAAAGATATATAATTGAAGATGAAAATAGATAATGATAATATAAATGATAATGAATTAACAAGGGTGAGATTATTAATTTATATGTAATTGGAGGATATATATGAAACGAATAATAAAGGAATAAAATATAAATGATGTAAGATAAAATAATAAAGAAAAATATTGAAATAAATCTAAATACATTATATAAAAAAGATTCATCTGAGTAAAAAAAAGAAGATTTAACTAAGATAATAAATTAAGTAATTTAATAAATGGTGAATAATGAGAAATAAAATATTATTACAAGAAAAATTAAGGTATAAATTACTTAGAGAAAGTGAATATTGAAGAGGATAAATGAGTTAGTAAATTAATATTGATATATTAGAAAAATATTAAGAAAATAAAATAATAGATAACAATTATGAAGATGAGAGAATAAAAAAATGACATAGACTAATTATGAATTAGATAAAAATATAACGATATATATTATATAGAAATGTCTATAGTAATGAGACGATGATTAAAAAATATTCAGAATAGAAAGATAAAGAATGAAAAAAGAATAAAATTATCTAAAATAAAAGATATTATGATACGAATGAAAATATACGAAGGAATATAAAATGAAATAAATAAATAAATTGATATTATTGTTAAAAATGATAAAAAGAATAGTGAATAAATATAATTATGAATTTAATAAAAATAAAAAAATATATGAATATATTATGAAGAGTATGAGATAAAATTTAATTTGAAAAAAATAATGTTAAAAGGGAGATTTAAAAAAATAAAAAAGGGATAATAAATATTTTAAATGAGAAAGAGGATAAAAATTTAAAAATTCTTGATATATTAAAATAGATTTTTTAATAAATACATTGAAGGACATCCTACTAATGCAACTGATTTCATCACACTACATGACCCCATTATCACTTTAGAATATCAAACTGTTTCTCACCCTTTCACTTTTATATTATTTTTCCTATATAAAATTATGCATTTCGTGTGCCTATATCATTTCATAAGTCTACATTGAGGAAAATGATATATTTTAAGTATGGGGGAGGGGAAGAAATTTTGTGGTAGATATTTAGGATTTTAATTTGTGTATTTATATGTGTTTTCTATTAAGTTTCATTTCTCGTGAATTAGAACATCATTATCAATTATTTTGGACTATATCTTTTCTAATTTTTTTTTAAATTTATAATTATTTCAATTTTTCTCTTATTATTTTTCTCAAATAACTTCTTTTAATTCATTTTTTATTTGTATTTTCTATCTTATTTATATTTTTAATTTTCTTAATCAATTAATTCAATTCATTATAATTTCACATTGTTTTATTTATTTTCTTTATGTTTAAATTATTTCTTCTTTTATAAAAATTTGATATTTTCTTTTTATTATTTATTAATCACATTATTTCATTAATTTTTTTTCTATGATTTCATTTTTGTTTAGTTAATTTTGGTACCACTTAATATAATCTCTTTTTTCTTTTATTTCATCTACACATAACTATTTTTTTCTCTTCTCTCTTATTAATCAATTATATCTTCTTTTCTATATTAAACATCATTTCCTTCCTTTTTTATATTTTTTTTAATTCTCTTTTGAAAAATTATTTTTCTTCATTTAATATAATTTTAAATATTTATATTTCTCATTTTAGTCTTTATATAATATCATTTTTCATTGCAGAATCTATTAATTTATTTAATCTTATAATTATTTCATTTTCTAATTTTTATGTCTATTTATCATTAATTTCTCTATTTATTGTCTTTTTAAATCAAAATTTATATATTTCATATCTTTATTTTCTTTATTTTTATTATCTTATATTTTTTTATGTCTCTTAATAGTATTTTTTCTTCTTTCTATTTATTATTTTTTGATTTATATTATTTATTATTTATTATTTATTACATTATTTTTTATCTTTCATTGGATTATATTTATATTCAATTTCTATATCTAAAATGGTCATAATTTAATTTTCTAATCTATCTCTTTTTTTTATATGACACACTCTTTATTCTATTCATTTCTTTAAATATTTTCTTTTTTTCTACATTTTTCAGTTAACATTTATTTCTATTTTTATTCATATAGATTATTTCCTCATTTAATTAAATTTTATTTATTATCTCTCGCATTATTTTAAATAAATATTCTCAATAAATTATTATGATGATTATAAAAAAAGATAAAAAAATTTAGAATATTATTCAAAAATAATGAATAAATAAAGAAAAATATAAAAGAAGTAATAGATAAATTTGAAAACAAATTCGATAAAAATGAGGGAATTAAATAAAAGAGTAAAAAGAAGAGAGATAATGTAATGATAAAAAAATAAAAATAAAATTAAGAAATAATAAAAGGATTTAAATTTGTAATAAAGTGGAGAAGAGATAAAATATAGAGAAAAAAAATAAGTAAAATAATATAGAGAGATAAAAAATTATCAAATATAATAAAAATGGAAGATTTGTTGTAAAAAATGAATTGAAGATAGAATATCTAAAGATAAAAGAAGAAATATTGAAAGAGATAAAATAGGAAAAAAATATAAATAGAAATAGAAATTGGAAATAAATAGAAGGATTACTTAAGAAAAAAAGAGTATGATAAAAAAATAATAGTAGCGATAATAATAAATAATTCTAAAATTGAATTAGGAAAGAGATAAGTAATGATGGATATCAATGATAAAGATAATTTAAAAAATAAATAATAAGAAAATTATATGTTAAAAAAGATAAATTAAAGATCAAATATGAATGAAATGAAAAAATAAGAAATAAAAATAAATAAATATTAATTAATATGTAATTAAGTAATGATATAATAAAAAATGAGATATTATGTAAATTGAGAAAAATATGAGAAACAAGAGGAATAGAGAGAAATTTTTTTAAATGAATAAAACAATTGGTATAAAAAAAGTAACCTAAACGAGACAAGAAGAATAATTGAAGATGAAAAGTTTAACAAAAAACTTAATAGAAAACACACAGAAAACACACAAATGAAAATTCTAAATATCTACACCAAGATTTAATCCCCTACTCCACACTTAAATTATTTCATTTTCCTCAATCTTAACTTATGATATGATTTTCACATATGAAATATAGATTTTTAAATCGGAAGAAATAATATAAAAGTTAAAGGGTTTTAAATAGTTTGATATTCTCAAGTGATAATGGGGTCATTTAGTGTGATGAAATTAACTACAATGATAAGATATCCCTTAATATATTTCTTCAAATGTTTCCCATTGACTATGAATCGCCTCCTAGTGTCCTCTTGTGTGATCTCCAATACACCATAAGAAAAAATATTAGACACAATATAAGGACCTAACCATCTTGAACGTAACTTACTAAACATCAGATTCAGTTTGTGAACTGTAGAGAAATAATTTCTCTCCAAAATGAATCTCCTTTTTTGGATAATTATATCATAAACCACTTTTTATATTTCCTTTTAGAGCCTTGAGTTCTCATATGATGATAATGAAATCTCCTAAAGCTCTTAAATTTTAATCTTTTGTTGAATTCCATATTGCGCCAAATCTCTGTTGTATTTATTTATAACCCAATAACCCCAATGATCGACTTCTATATGGAGAGGAAAATCTTTAAAAAAAATATAAAATTGGTACATATTAATGGGGGTCTTGTATGATGTCCTATAATCCCAAAGCACATCATCCAATCAATTTCTCTAATCCTTCATATTCAGTTGCACGGTTTTCTACAATTTTTTCAACTCTCGATTTGAAACCACATCTTAGCCATTTTTTTGGGGTGGTATGGCATTGATGCTTTGTGTGTCACCTCATACATTAGAAGGATGGAAGACTAATTACTATTGTAAAAGTATATCCCTTGGTAACTTATGATGACCTTCGGTACCCCAAACCTTCAAAACAATTGATCCTTGAAAATGTAAACTATAACATTAGAATCTCCAATCCTAGTGACCTTGGCCTCCACCCTTTTTCTAACATAATTAATATTAAAAAAAATATATAAAAAACAAAATAAACTAAAAAAAGGATCCATACAATCAGTTCCCCGTACATCAAAAATATCACAATATAGTATTGGTTTTTTGGGTATCTCATGTCTCCTCGGAATATTTCATATGTGTTGGATACATGAGAATGACTTTAAAAACAAATGAGCATCATAGAATAAGCTAAGACAATATAATACATGTTCTAAGACTTTCCTAGCTATCTATTAGGGTCCAAAATGTCCTCTACATGAAATTGTATGGAAAAAAATGAAGAACAAAATAAAACTCATGATCACGAACACACCACCTAATGAAATGGTCACTACATATACACTAGAGTTAGGGACCATCCCACACATAAAACCTAGAATAAATATTTAATTTTTGGACTTAATGTTTCTTTAAATTTTATGGAATTTCAAAGGCAACAGGTTAGATAACTAAATCAGCATACCAAGGCTGTGTACTTGAGAGTGAAGAAAGATTCTCATTGAGGAAAGTGTCTCGGAGTGGTACCCAGTCCAAGGTGTCATCCTCTAATGTGTGAGTATTCCTACTCACATGGTCTTTCACCAAGTTCAATAACCCATTATTTTTATTTATCTTCATAGATAATTCTTGAACAAGGAGTATCCATCAGATATGCCTTGGCATTTCATCGGGATTCTTCAAGAGGTACCTAAGAGCAGCACGATTAGAAAGAACAACTACTTTGGAGCCCAATAAATATGAAGAGAATTTATCTAAAAAAATATTCTTTCAAGAAACTCCTTTTTGTGGTTTTTTAGTTTTATTGGGATGAATCTAATGTCCTCAAAGCATAGAAAATCACATGTGAACGTCCATCCACCCTCTGTGATAAGACACCTCCAACTGCGAAGTTTAAAGTATCACACATAAGCTCAAATAGAATGTCTCACCATAGGGAATGCACAATCAATTGAGTGGTGAGACTCTTATTTATCTCATTAAATTAAAACCTAAAAGAATCACCAAACACAAGATCCGAATCCTTTTAAAGTAATCAGGACAAAAGAAGATCGATCTTACAATTTTTTTTGATGAAGTGTTGATAAAAGCATGTATGCCCTAGGAAAGATCTAACATCACGCACACATGAGGGATATGGTAAAAATGAATAATATCAACCTTAGATCGATCAACCTATATTCCATGTTTTAACACTAAATGCCCTAAGACAATTCCATGCTCTACCACAAAATGACACTTTTCAAAGTTCAATACCATATTCTTCTCAATAAAATGATTCAACGCCTTTCCCAAACCAAAGATCAATTAATAAAATGAATATACATACGCTATAAAATAATTCATAAAAAAATCCATACAAGTCTCAATGAAATATAAAAAATATACTCACCATGCATATCTGGAAGGTACCTGGGGAATTGCATAGTCCAAATGGAATCGTTTTGTATGAAAATGTACCGAATAGACAAGTGAATGCTGTATTCTAAGGATCCACTAGAGCTACAATAACCTAAAAAATCAAAAAAATCCAACGAAGAAACAATATTGTGTCTTCCTAGCTAGTATCTCAAGAATTTGATCAATAAATGGTATGTGAAATGTCCCTTGAGAGTGGATTGATTTAGTTTCCTATATAAATACACACACACCAACTATTTTCACTCTTATTAGAACTAACTCCTCTCTCTCATTTCTGACAATAGTAACACCACTTTTCTTAGTCATAACCTAAATAGGAGTTACCCACTGATAATTTGAAATGAGATAAATTATACCCTTTTCAAGAAAATTTTTAATTTTTTTACAACTTCTAAAATGGTTGGATCGAGTCTTATTTTTGGATACCTAACTGGTTTAGCCCCATCCTCCAAAAGAATCATATGCATGAAAATGGAGGGGATAATAACTAATATTTCATACAAGGTCCTCCCGATTACCCTAATGTTATCCCTCAAAATATTTAAATGTTTTTCTTCAGGTTAAAAATGGATATTATTAGCAGTGACAACATGTAATCTCTCACCACTCAACAAGTATGATTATTTGAGATTTGGTGGAAATGGATGGAGCTTCAATGAAGGGGGGTGAGTTATGGATGAAGATATTGAATTAACTAAAATATCTACACAAATAACATCATTATCAAAATATACATCATCATAATTAGAGAATAATTCATCATATCCATCAATATACTCAATATCCATGTCATTATCAGAGTGTGAATGATCAAAATACAAATATGAATCCACATAAAAATAAAATCTGAGATAGGGTTGTTCATCATAAATATGTGTGATATTTCTCTTAGTAATTAAAATAGAACCAATACTCATACTCTCCCTAAGCATATGACAATCAAATTTCATGGTGTTTTTACTATGTCGTTCAAAATGGGAGATAACAAAAGCATAATGGTCCTCCGAGGGGTAATTCAGGGATCCCATAACATTAAATATAAAAACTACATCTTCAAAATCCATGGAATGTGTACCCTCATGGAAATTTATGATTGTATTTGTTGTTTTAAGGAAGGTTCTGCCTAAGATAATAGGAGAATGGGAATTTAACTGATCTTTCTCCAGGTTAATAATATATAAATTTGCTAGAGAGATCATTTCTCTTACGTGAACAGGTACATCCTCAAGGACCCCCGCTAGATATGTTGTAGCTATATTCTCTAACTGCACCACTACCCTCATCAAATTCAACTCACAAACTTGTAAATAAGATAATTCAGAGTGAGTTATAACATTTATGGAAGCTGCCAAGTCACAAAAAATAGCATAAAAATATTACTCCCCTATGGTGCATGGGAGGGTGAATGTCCATAGATCCTTGCACTTTGTTGTAATTGCTTGAGTTAGTGTAATGAGTGCCGAAACATTCCTTCCAAGACTGATCCTCTCATTCCCCTTTAGACCTCTTCGATTGGTAAAAAATTATTTTAATAATTTGGCAAACCTTGGGATTTTCTGATTGGATTCAAGTAGATGGATGCAGATATCAACACACTTGAATGTGTCCAAAAACAGTTTTTTTTCATTACCTCTTCAACCATATTTTTAGTTTAAAAACGCTATTTGGAATGTGAAGATTTTTAGTAGGAACATAATCAATATTTTTATTACATTAGACTTTATCCTTAGGCTTCTCATCTATAGGTCTTGAATGGAGATTATCCAGAGTTGTGGTGAATCCTGGTGGAATGATGGGTACAAATGTTTCAGTTTTTTACTTCCCACTTCTCAATGTGATGGCACTGAAATTAACCTTGGGATTTGGGATAGGTTGGGAAGTTATATTTATAGAGTTCTTACTTACCAGTTCATAGAGGGTGGTGGAAATCTGGATCATTTGTGTCTAGAACTCCCTTAACTCTAAAATTTGACTCTTTAGATCATTCTGTTTATTAAGAAAAATTTGTTCCAAAAGATCATCAGTATTAGAATATACCTTTTTTGAGAATTATCTTTTTGTTGACTTGTTGATTCTTAAGATTTAAATATTTTTTTTGGGTTTTTGGAAACTTTATTGTTAAGGTGAACGCTACTAGAAATTTTGTTGAAAAGGGGGCCTTTGTTGTTTTCTAGATCCATACCTCATATTTGATTGATCCTTCCACCCTAAATTTTATGTTAGAGTAAAGGAATAATAATTCTTTTGGGGATGTAGTTATTGTTTCTTATAATATGGTATCTTAGGGAATATTAATACGCAATCCATCATCTATTATAGTTAGGGGCCAAAGTCACATGGGTGGTCTGTTTTAGTGTAAATTCCACAAGGCCTCATAAGAGTGGGTTGGTTTGTCTTTTGGGACAAAGCAATATATTTCAACATAGTGTTCAATTATTCTAACTTTTCATCAATTAAATTAATTTAAATAGAGTATAGACTTACCTTATTTACTCCTCTAACATGTGGTGTACCTCGATCACTAAATTATTGGGAGTTTTGTGTCATTTGTTTATCAACACACCTGTAGTTGCTAGTATTTTGCCCACTAATGCTGCTTTTTCCTCGACATACACCATAATCCTCTCTATAGGTGTGAGTCCTTTATAGAAGTAATGGATGAGTAGTTTCTCATTTATTTAGTTATATTGAAAGCTTGCACACAACTTCTTGAATCACTCCTAGCACCCATATATTGACTCATATTTTACTTTATTGATCCTTGAGATATCCTTTATAATAGAAGTGGTTCTCAATTCCAGAAAAAATATATGAAATAAAAGTACTTTCAAATTGTTCTGACATGTTACATCTTCAGGTTATAAATAATACATCAATTCTTTTACAATTCCATCAAGTGAGAATGGTTATGCTCTTAGTTTTATTTAATCGTCAGAGAAATTTATAGGTTTTAGTATTGAGAAAACCAAATTAAATTCTTTAAATTTTTTATTCATATCCTTTCTAGATAATACATGAAATTTTAAAATAAGCTGAAATAAGCCAGAATTTAGTTGAAATTCCAATTCGAGATTTTGGTATTCAATACAATTAGGTTTATAGTTAATATTCAGTGGATCCAATTATTGAATGGTTCTATTAAGTTCATTTGTATTATTTTTAACCATTAGATCTAGTTTGATGTTTGAAATATAATTTTTATTCCAATTTCAATGTAACCATAATGGATGAATTCTCAGACTAGTTGAATTTTTAAACTTCGCATAGATTGAGATTTTCTGATTTCTAGATCGAAGGCTACGTTCCATCTCATAGTAAATATCTAAGAGATCCTTAGGATTATTTAATTTTATAAACGAAATAAAAATAAAAATTAAATGAAGAAAAATGGACCATAATAAAAAAAATAAGTTTGAGATGATGCTCCAATAAAAATAAAAGAATAGAAATAGAAAAAAAAAGAAAACTTGAGAAATGGGAAAAAAGACAGAAAAAAACACAAGAAAAGAATAAAATGAAAAAGAAAATAAATAACTCTAAATTTTTGAAATATGTACTTGCCTTCCTAGAAATAGTGCCAATTTGAAATATGATTTCATGGGTGCTTTCAAATAATGTGTGATTTTTGGTTACTTAGGTGTTGTACAGTGGTTGTCCAAGGTCATCTCTCCAAGAGGAAGTAATTAAAATAACTTTCAAAGGTATTATAAAAATTAGGATAAAGTAACTAAAAAATTTAGAATTTTTGGGGGTCTGTTTGATATTTATAAATTAATAAGAATAAGTATGCTGGAAGAATATTTTATTTTTTTTCTTTTTTCTAAATTAGATTGAGAAAATGAAAAGATAATATATTTTTTAGAAAACTATTTAAAAGTTTTAATCCATATAACTCTACCTATTTTCTTACATATTCATTATTATTATTTAAATTAAAATCCATTTAATTATGATCCTATAATTTTTTAATCCCCAAACCTTATGATAATTATCTTTACCACAAAGTTGAAAAGTGTTAAACCCTAGGCTAGCTTTGGAACATGCAGTCGCAACATCCTTCTTGGATTGTCATTCTAAGTAAAGATTATGGTTAGAGGTAAATTAAGTAATAAATCCATTATATAAAAAAGTATTAATTTACTTTAGGGATTATATTTTATCTCTACAAATTTATCCCGTGTGGTTTTGTTTTACCAATTATGTTTCCTCTCCCAAAATTTACATTAATCACGAGCTAGCATATTTTTGTGTTAATTATTCAATTTCATTATTAGTTTATTATAATTTAAAATTTAAATTCATAGATCATATTATATAAATTATAGTATCTCATTGATTCAAAATAAATAAATTATGATGGTAAGAGGTAGATCTATTATTAAGAAAAATACTCTTTCATTGGCAGTGTAGTCATCGTAGAAATGAATTACTTTCAAAACGGTTTAGAAAGGGTATATCCCAATCCCATTTATAATATTTATTATTAGTCCAAATAGGATTAGTTGATAATGTTATAATTGAATATAAAAAAATAATTGAAATAGAAACAAAGAAGTTTATTTCAAGAACAAATACATTACAACAAAGTAGAGGAAAGAAAAAACATTTGGGAGGAGATCCTAGCATGATAGCTTACCTACATCAATTGTAAATTTAAATTGTATGGAATCACTTCTCCAGTACTCTTAGTCTTCTCATTCAAATTAAACCCCATCTAAATGAGAAAAATTCCAATTTATAGTGTGGATAGGAGGATAGGTTTTAAGAGGTTCCAAGTGTGAATGGGGGAATTCTCCCAAATAATTTAATCTAATTTTCACCCCCTATTTGACCACCAAAATGTGTGATCTATATGTTATTATAGAAGGATGATTTTTTATAAAATGGTTCTTTGAACTTCTCTCCACATTTGGGCCCAATCCATGCCTAGATGAGGAAGTTATGACCCAAATACTGAAGTGGTGTCCAATCTGGAAAGTCCTACCCATGTTTAACTTCATGGACCATTTAGTCCAATCCAATTCATGATTTAGATCATATGTCCTGAATAAAAGTTTGATCCCCTTAATTAACACTATTGAAAATTTTTATGTTCAAATAAAATATATAAAAAAATTAAGTTTGAAATACTATAGTGAATTTTAAAGGGTAAAATATAAATTTTTATAAAATTTAAAAATGAATGTTTTAATCCAAAATATTTTATAAAGAAATATATTTAATATAATTTAAGGAAATTATATCATTTATTATCAATAAATTTGTGTTTAATCATTCAGACAGTGGTGATTTAAGATTATGATATTTATATTAATTTCATATCATGCTCTCGAAATAATAACATTCACAATTAACCAAGTTCTATTTATTATGACTAAAAATACACCATATGAGATGTAAACATGAAAGAATCCAGGTTTTTTATAATCATTTTTTCTTTAAGTTGATCTCTTATGACTTCTGATAACCAAACATCCTTTGATAAAGTGAACTGATTTGAGATAGAAATATCCAACTTAAAAATTTACATAATTATCTCCCTTTATGAATCCATTTCAAAAAAAAATATTTATGATCTTTGACTTCAGATAATAATAAAATAATAGTTATAATAATAGAAATTCCTAAAATTTTTGGTCTTTATATGTTTAAATAAGTTATTTTTTTAGTGATTGTTTATATAAAATATAATATCTACATGTGTGTATATATACAGAATAGACGTTTAAGATTATAATCTCATGCCTTCTATGTAATTAATTTTTTTGTTAAATATGAATATCACTAACTCAAATAGAATGGATATGAATAAAAAAATATGTATGTAAATCATATGATAAAATATTATGTGGATAGGGTTAAATAGTTGTTCAAGTTTACAAAATATCATGCATATGACCCTTCTCAAATCTTTTTTCTGTTTTTATGTTGTTGTTACTGAAGGCTAATTAGTGAAGGGGAGTTAGAAGAATAGTTGATCTATCAAATAATATATCAATTTATAAATTTTGGATGAAACATAAGGAAGAACTAAATATATCTAGTCACATAGATAACACAAAATTTTATAGATCAAAGGATATGAATTAAATTATAAACAATGTTGATGATCATATTGAGGATATGATACAGACATAAATGATAATAAAGATTGAACTGAGGAAATGATAAAAATAGATGAAGATGAACTATGTAATTCTCTAAAACCATTTCAAATATTAAATAGATATACAAAGACACCATTATATATTGTTTTTACTAAATATATAATAGTTTCATCCATAATTAATCTAAACAATGTAAAATATTTAACTAATGGAGTTAAACTATATTTACTAAAATACTTTCTCTCTTGAAGGATATACCACCAAAAATAATGATATTCCTTACAAGAAATATGACACTAAATGAATGATATCTTCAAATTTTATGTTCATTGAAATAATACTTATATATCCAAATTATTTTATATTGTTTAACAAGGACCATGAATCACTTAAAAAATTACCAAAGTATGGTTTGTCTCATTACATGAAAGATTAATGAAGTACTTCAAAATTTTTATTATAGTTTCCAATAATTCAAAATTTTAGGAACCTATATGGAATTGGGGAGACTAAAATGTAATTTATATGAAACGCAGATACAATAAATCAATATATGAAGATTTATCACTTAGTAGACTATCCTTAGTTAGTGAAAATTGATCTTGAGTGTCCTGAATTTGAAAACAATCCATGAAACCTTCTTCTTGTGCTATCAATTAAGGGAGTGAATTCATTTGGAGTATAAAGTAGCACTCTCATTACATGGATATTTAAGATTTTAAATTATAACTTTTCACCACATTTATGCATTAAGTGAAGAACATTGTGTTGTCTCTTATTATATTAGGACCAAAACAACTGAGTAATGACATTGATGTTTATTTGGCTCTATTTATTGAATATCTGAAATTAATTAGGATTCATGTGTTATATTGTATAATTATGAATAGAAATAAATATATCACATTGAGATCCATTTTTTGGGAATGATAAATGAATTTACAACTTATATAAATTTCTTAGTATATAACATTAAAATAATTCTACGGTGTCCCATTTTTTAACAAGGTATACACATAGTTTGGTAGAAACATCTCTCGAATATTGTGTTTCTAGGGAATCCCAAATTTCTACCCCATTAACATAAATACTGATCTTGGGAATCATTATTTAATATGAATTTAAAATAAGGTAAAACCACATATCCACTAATAGGTGATCAACTATTTGAGAATGTAATGTATATGGTTACTACTTTTGGTAAACCTTCTTCAAAAAACCTTATTAAAATTATTAGAAATATTTATCAGTTTTTTAAATTTCCTTACAAGAATTATTTTCACATCATCTATTTTATTAATTTCATGCTCATAGAAAATCCATTATGTGATAGTTTCATTATAAATTTTCTAAACGTTTGGATCCATATAGATTAACCCTTTGCATGTTTCTGAATACTGAGGTGGTTGGAGGAGGCTCGGAGGAAGTACGGAGGGACTCAGCTACTAGATACTAGAAGTAAGGGGATTTCACATCATGAAAAAAGGTTACATGATATAAATATGGGTTTCACGATATTTTTAAAAAATAAATAAAGTTAATAGGAAACACATTTTTTAGAAAAAAATCTAATTCTCAGGATTACATGATGTGAACAGAAATTACACATCATCTAATTCCCCAATGCAGTTCAGTTTAATGTGTTTTCAATAACTCAAGTTTGTCAACCCCTATGGATATAGTGGCTCTATATCAATTCCAGGTAACCTAGTGACCCCCTCATTGATGTTTTGTGGATTCCTTCAACATGTATTGTTTCCTAGATTCCCTCCTTCATCTGTAGCAATTTGTATTCGATTCGAGGTATGTTCTACCTCTGTTTTTGTGGTTTCTTCGATCTATTTCCTCCCATTTATCTTTTAAATTTTATGTTTCTTTATATCCATTTTTATAATGAAATTTTTATAGGTTTTTGGTTGGTTCGGTTGTTCCACGACATCCTTGGTTGGATGGAGTTGTTGTAGGAGAGGTGATCAGGAACTATTGCGTGGTCTGTTCTTGTGCAACGAATATTGATGACCTTTTGAGGAAGGGGATTTGTTGTGTCTCTATTTATTTATGTGAAATTATAGAACTATCTTGATTTATCCCATGGATCACAATCATATTAATCTAATAATTATTTAAAATTGATTAAGTAATTGGTATTGATTTCATAGTGATGTTGCTTCTTTGTAGTGTGATAAAGATTTTCTTATTGATTTTATAGATAGTGTGATATCTATTCTTTGCTTGGTTTAGCATGTTTTTCTTTATAGAAATTGGTAAAGAACATAAAGCTGGGGTTTATTGGTAAATAATTGGATAAAATATTAAATAGGTATGTTTAATGAATCTGGTTGTTGTGTAATTGGTTAATGAACCCGAATCATGTTAATGCTTATTGATAAAAAATTAAAGGCATGATAAATTAATTATTTAATTAATTTTTTACATCTATATAAAGCTTTTTTAGGTTCCCTATAGTTGGAAACTATTATTCATAAATTAATTAATTCAAGATCAAATAGATAACCAGTTGTGTGATAAAATTTAATGCCTTTGTAGAGACCGAGTAGCCCGTTTACTTGTAAAGGTCGAGTGCCTAGGGATTTAGATCCATGAGAGCTCGTTGTGTGTGAAAGATGAATGTGTTGTTTTAGGTTTAAGAGTCTAGTTAGCTTTTTTTCCTACTACATGTGAAGTGACTTGAGCCTGGGATGGTTTATCTTAGAGGGATGTTGTGGTTGTGGGATTAAGGAGGCTCAAATGTGACATGATCCTGGGATGGATGATCCTGGAGGGATTTTGTTGTATGTGCGGTGGGGGCCCTGGTCGTTGTGGAAGAAGTTGATGCCTGGAGTGTCTATATGAATTGGTTTATTCCTGTGGGTGTCGGGGAGGACACCAGATATGATAGAACGGGTTGAATCTGGGATTACCCATTGATATGAAATCTTGATGTTTCTTGAATATATTGATTGGACAATGACCAAGTAGTTTTTTTATCTGCTTTTCTTTCCCCACTACTTGGGGAATATGGACATGATTGGTTGTTTATATTGTTTGGTATCTTTGTATGTTTTCCTAGAGTACCAGGTAATAATGAAAGTTATAATTTTAATCAATGTATAAATTTTTAACCCATGGGGTTAGAGATTATTGGGTTGAAATGATGATGTTTTAATTTTGAGAATTTATGGACTCGGTTTTCTTATGTCGGGAGGGAATGGTTCTTTGTTTTGATGATAATGAATTGTAATGTCAAAAATATTAATTGTTAATTAATGGTTTAAGAATTAATTAATGTAAATTTCAACTAATGAAAAGAAATAATATAATTTAATGTATATCTTTAAATGGTTCTATGCTTTTAGGATATCTAGTCTTAGTAGTGGAAGCAAGGAGTCTGAGAGACATTTTCTGTAGTGGAATCTGAGATTAAGTTATTACCATAATGTGGTTATGAGATATATTATATCCTTTAATTTTTGTGGTTATATATTCTACTTCACCCTATTGGTTAGGGAAACTGACACCCTAGAGTTTTTGATCCCTGTGGGGTGTTTTCTCCAACATCCTGATGGGAGGATGGATGGCTGACTACCCACTTTGACTCCACTCTCTTCTCTTGGTAGTTACTTATGCTGGTATGCACGACGGTTAGTTTCCCCATATATGTGTGTAGAGTTCTGTAATGGCCTATGGTTATTTCGAACACATGTATTCTGGATATAGTTTCCTAAGGACTACTATAGGTATAATGTGTATAGTCTGTGATGGATTGAGGATCCTTACTCAGTGTATGGGTTTTTATGGATTGAGGTATAATACCTGATGTTTGATACATGTCATATGGTTTTTGGTGGATCTCAGAAACTACTTGGTTACTTTTGGTTATGTGGACATGGTGGTGTGATGCATGAGGTGCATGTTGTGGTTCATTACCCAAATTTTTGTGGGCTAGCCTTTTAGAGAGAGATGATCAGGACATGTGATCTTAGGGAAAAGAAGTAAACTAGTGGGTAGGTGGTATTGAGGTACCCTTGATATCTTTTACTACATTATATTCTCTTGTATGTCATATTTTGGTGGGAGTAGATAGGGTGAGGTTGGGAACATAGAATAATTATTCAGGTGATGAGTTTGTTTCACTTGTTGTTCACCATGCTTTAGCGTTCTTTTTTTACTTTTTCACGGGAGGATTTTGGGACGTTCCTACCGAGTATAATTTTATACTCACCCTATGTATATATACACTATTTTTCATGTCAGTTGGTGTAGTTTGGAGACCATGTTGGTTACTACCAACTTGGGGTTTTTTAGAATCTATTTGGGCTTCGTGGTCACTGATGTCTTTACTTTTCTTTTGTTACATGAAATTTTTCTTTCAGTTGTAGAAGTTCTTACATGACATTGTAAATGTCCACTTGAGTATTATTTTATATTTTATTTTGATTTGGAGTTGTTTTTTGTCTATCTTATCTCTATATTTCACATGTGTTATCTTAGAGAGTAATTCCTCCCATCTACAATTTTATTATACCCTTAGTGATAGTCTCCAACCTGGGGCCTATTGGAGATAGGATTCAGGTGTCACTATCTCTCTTCTCCCATTTCTATCCTAAGAGGGGTACACTTTATGGGGATAGGGTGATGAAAAAGTGGTGTCAATGGTCTGGTTGAGGGATAGGATGGAGTTTGGAGTTAGGCACATGTGTGGTTGCATGGGCTAGTAGGGAAACAATATCAAGTAAGTTTAGAAAGCACTAAAAACATGGTAGACTGGATTAGAAATTGGTATTTAAGGCCACTTATGATCAGATGAATGGACCTTTAAGCTTAAAACTACTATTAAATGAGGTGATATTGGTTTCATGGTAAACTCCTAGAAAAGGATCATGCATCATTCTTCTCTGCACCTTTGTTTTAATGGGTAGACATTGGGATATGGTAAAATAAAATTAATAAATGAAAACAATCAATTAATGTTATAGTATTCATTATTTCAGGTTTAGGAGCTCTACGAATTTATTCTTTTGTAGGAATGGATCCAGGTCTACCTCCTCATCATGTTTGCGAAGAATATGTTTGGAAGGTTGCACCTGCAGATCGTCACAGAGTAGATGTCCAGGATGATGACACTTATAGGAGGACACTCCAAGAGTTTTAGCACTAGAGACTGTATAGGTATAAGGTATTTATTTCATATGCAGTCACAAAATACTAGTTGGAGGAGGTTGAGATAGACTTCAGTTCGATCCGTTCTTAGAAGTAACACTGGGTATTGATGGTTGTGACAATGTTGTGTGGGGAAGTGGGGTAGTAGTTGTTCTTGATCCTTATATGTTTTTTGATGTTTCCAATTTCATGAGAGGAGTTCCAATACTAGTTTGGAGCTAATTTTATGTAATGACCCGTAAATTTCATGGAAATATTTTTTGATAATTTTCTTTGGAATTTTACAAGAGAGCCGTTTTTACGGAACCTGATTCTGAGGCCCGGTGTGCCCAGAATCATTTTTCGAAGTTTGGCTTGGGTACGTTCAGTGAACGAACGAGCGGGTTTTTCTAACTTTTGAACCGGTTCTCGGAATCAAATTCTGAGGGCACCGATGGAATCACAGCGCCGGTACTTGCTTAGAAACGCCTCTTCCGGAGTTGCGTTTGCTAGGGTGTGGTTTTTAATTTTCGGGCTTAAAGTTAAGAAATAAAATAAATTGTTCGACAAACTTTATTTTAGTTCTCTTAAGCCACTTGGAAGTCATTTGAAGCCACTTAAAGCGGATTAAACTGAGTTGAAACGGATAGGGTACTATCCAAAAATATCCTACCCTCTTGGTAGTATATTTGTGAGGTGGGGCCCGCACGAGCCCTGCCGTTTCTTTTCCGCTATGTAACGCACCCGCGAAAACCTGTCATTATGAATGTCAACTGATGCGTTTTCTTAAATTCTTAACGCATCATTTAATTGGGAGGTTTTATTCGTGAATTAAATGGGCAATTTCTTTCGTTGAATTAATTCTACAAATTAATGGGTCATTACTTAACTCTATTTCATTTGTTGGCGAACTAATAAAATAAGACCAACACCGGCATTTGGAGGATTACACGTTGAGAGGCTTTTGACAGAAGTTCTTGTGCCTTCATCCTTCGTCGCGAAGAACGCGAAAAACGCGAAGAACGTGAAGAACGCGAAGAACGCCGGCCTCCGACGAAGAACGCTGAACCCGCGAAAATCGACGACGGGACACCGTGTGCCACGACACCGACGTTTCCTTTCCTGAAACGTTCTTCTGCGACGTATCTTCCTCCACAACAAAACCCTCGATCATCCGTTGAGGTGAGAGTTTCAGGTTTCTTTTTAAACTCCTTTGTGGTTTTTATCAATGCACGGATTTAATTATTATTGATTAAATCTTTTTGTTCTTGAACCTCGGAGTTTGTCGACGCGACACCCTTCCGCGACGACGCGACGCCGGATACTGCGACGACGCAACGATCCCCTCCTTCCGCGGCGATCAAGTTCCGCGAAGAACGCGCGTGCGACGACTTGACAAAGTAGGGGTTGTTGTGAATATTTTATATTCCCGTGAACGTTTCTTTAAAATTAAAGAACTGGATTCATATGAACAATTTTAATTTATTAAAATTTTTGTTTCATGTGTTGAATAATCCTCTCGTTGTTTTTATCTAACGCGGAGGGTGCGAGCCAAACGAACATGGTCCGACAACCCTCTGCCGTTCTTCATGGTTGTGCGGATTTGGCGGGTGACGACAAAACGTGACGCAAGGGCAATTTGAGGATCCCACAGTGAAGAACGGAACCCGGGAGGAACAACGACGCAGACAGGAAGGAAAACGGACCACCAGAGCAACTCTAGTGGCCCACAGAAGCTGCCGGCGGTGCGGGTCACCAGCGCGGCGGCGGCGGACATCGGACCCGCGGCCGCGCGGGTCTGGCTCGCCCGCATGGGACGCGGCGACATGCCGTGTCCGTTGAATCAGCGAGGCCCCACGCGGGGCCGCGAAACCTCCAAACCGCGGGGGCGGCGCCCCACGGCAACCGAGCGCTCGGCCGCTCGGCCGAGCCGAGCCAGGCCGGTCCGACCGGCCGGGCCGCGCCCAGGCCGGACCGGACCGGGTTCGGACTGGGTCGGGTCGACCCGGTTCGGCCGACCCAGGGGGGGTCGGCCCGGGTCGGCCCGGGCCCAGACCCCCCGTCTTCGGACCGTTTTCGGTCTTTTGCCCGTAACATGAGCTATGGGCCTCCGAACGATGCGCCGTCAGTGGAAAAATGATCCTTGGATTGAGACGGTAGTTTCCGTATATCGCACTCATGGTTTAGGAATACTTTGGGTTCGGCCGGGTTGGTTTGTACACGAAACCAACCGGGCCCTCGGAGCGGAAACGCTCATATCTTGAGCTACGGATGTTCGATTGATGTGCCGTCAGCTTTGGTGGATTCCTCTAAGCGAAACGGATTTTTTGGCTCACTCCACCCGAGGTTTGGACGCAGGTGGAGTACAGTAGGGTTGGTTTTGCCTTAAAAACCAACCGGGACCCTGGGATGAAAAAGCCAATAACTCTCAGACCGGGCGTCCGATTGACGCGCCGTCTGCGACGTTGAGTTCCTATTGACGATACGGAACTTTTGGATACATCAAACTCAGAGTTTCTGTCAGTTGATGTATCAGCCTCTTGGCTCGTGGAGCGGACCCTCCCAAACGAGCTTACTATGTGCGGGAACCCTAGTGCTGGCTGCGACTGCTACTTCGACAGCGACGACTGTGCGGAGATCCTCAGTGGACTGCGACGACGACTGTGCAGAGATCCTCAGTGGACTACGACAACTACAGCACCCAGCGCTCAGCGGTTCTGTGTGAGCCAGTGCCTACAGGTCCTATGTGGGCCCGATCCTGTGTGGGTCTTTGCGGGGGTTAGTACCTATCGATCCTTTGTGGGTCCGATGACTTAGATGGATCAGTGATCATCTTTATCGTCATCTGAAGAAGTATACATGTGTGAGCTGAATCTTGTGTTACTCTCCTTTGTGGATTGTGTTGAACTATCCTGTGTGGATTTACTGTTTACTCCCCTTTGTGGATTGTGTTGAGCTATCCTATGTGGATTTACTTTACTCTCCTTTGTGGATTGTGTTGTGTTATCCTGTGTGGGTATACGTTTTGCTTTTCTGTGTGGACTGGGTTGTGCTTGGGCTCGGACGTTGGAGCCGATCGGGAATTGATGACTTAGGTATATGTATGTGCATATACCTAAGCAGTGTCGGATGCTACGTCGTGATTGATCTTTCCTTTTTGGTTTATCCTTTGTGGATTTCGGGAGACCTTCAGGGGTCTCGGGGTCCCTACTGAGTAGATTATACTCACCCCTGCACGAGCTATGCCCGCACATCGTTGTGTTGGTTGCAGACGACAGACAATGCTGATCGTAGTGGAGGCTTGCGGAGCAGAACGGTACCTAGAGGTGGACCACTGGGCGAGACGTACTTGGAGCGGTCAGGTGGACCTGAGGAGCAGTTGAGGCTATTTGTACCCACCCTTCAGGTGGGACCTTCAGTGGACGGCGCGACGTTGCGGATTTTCTTTTCAGTTGTTGTTTTCCCCTTTCAGTTGTACTTTACAGTTGGGCTTGTATTTCCAGCCCCTTTTACTTTCAGCACAGCTTGTTATAGTTTTTACTTAGTGTTTACTTTTTCGCTTGCTTACTCTGTGTTGCTTGTTTACTTTTCCAAGGAAATGTCTTCCCTTTATTTGGGATTTACGCCTTGGTGCTAGTCGCCAGCCCCTGGCCTATGGAAAGCGGGCTTGGGGTAGTCACGACACGGGCCCCGAGGACGGGTCGTGAAAAAATGGTATCAGAGGTGGTCGGTTCTACCACAGACACTGATCTTTCTTCTATGTGAAGCAATAGTGTTAAGCTTATTGAGTGTGGTTATCAGTCCAGGGAGTCCAGTGTTGGTGCGGCGGCCGACGTATCCGTACACCAGGACCCTAACATCTGATTTCTGACTTAATGGATGAAAAACATTGATTGCATGTGTGTTTCAAGTTTTCTTTGTGATTACTTGTGTCAGCTCACCAGGTATACTGTTCTGACCGTGGCACACATGTTTCCTTTTCAGGATGGGCCCACGACGGCAGCCAGCTAGGGTTCCGAGAGTAGAGCGTGACGACAGCCCGCCGAGCGATGATGCCTCGGTACAGGGCCTGTTGACAGAAGAGGCATCGGCGGTACCTTTACCCGCCGAGCCCCCGATGCTTCCAGCACCGACCACTGACGATGCACGTCACCTCGGAGCTCTACACGAGTTCCAGCGCCAGCGACCACCCTGGTTTCATGGGGAGATGGACCCCCAGGCAGCTGAGGACTGGCTGGAGGCGGTCGTTCTAGTTTTCAGGTTAATGAGGCCACCAACAGACCTCATGGTGATCCTCGCGGCGAGCCTACTGCACGCAGCAGCATGATGATGGTGGAGCTTGGTGATCCAGGTGCACCATGAGGCCTCTCTCATCTGGACAGACTTCGAGGGCCTCTTCTGCTCAGAGCTCGTCTCGTCCACCCTCAGTGCGGTGCGCATTCAGGAGCTTCTTCAGCTGCGGCAGGGCAGCTTGATGGTCGCCCAGTACACGGCGAGGTTCACCAATCTTTCTTGCTACTCGACCGACATGGTATGAGACCCCTTCTTCCAGGCCTAGACCATTGAGCAGGGATTGAGACACGATATCAGGGCATCACTGATCTCCCTCAGCATCCCAACCTAGGAAGGAGTACTAGAGCGAGCCCTTCTGATCGAGAGCTTTCTAGCTGTGTCCACAGCGAGACCTACCGCAGGGCGGCAGGTAGCGGAGTCTTCGGCAGCAGGTAGCCAACGGACGACTCAGGGTTCCAGGCAGACCATACCCTCTCGTAGACGACCTCAAGACACCGGCTCAGCAGTGCGGGGAACATAGCGCGGAGCCAGTCTTCCGAGAGGCAGACAGTGCTATGCGTGCGGCGAGCAGGGACACATGGCTAGTGACTGCCCGACCTGCCGTACCGAGGAGCAGTAGACGGTGGAGGGGCCACCTAGGCAGAGGCAGAGGGTCAAACATGGAGGTCCACAGGGAGGAGGCAGATGAGGTAGAGGAGCTTTCCGAGCAGCAGGTGGTGGGCGACGCTTTGAGGCTCTACCACCACCACCACCAGGAGGTCCGCCCCGACCACAGGGAGCTGGCGGGCAGAGACAGGCACAACTCCAGGCAGCGGAGGCCTATGACCACGGGGCGCCAGATATGATTCGAGGTACGATCTGTGTCTATTCTACCCTTGATGCAGTTCTTATAGACACAGGATCGAGTCACTCTTTCATAGCCACTTCCCTAGTTCGGAGCTCGGAGATTCCGATAGAGCCGTTGGCTCGATCCTTACGGCTAGAGACCCCTACAGGAGCAGACTCGATGATTACACAATGGTGCCGGCAGTGTAAGCTTACTCTAGGAGGCGAGAGCTTCGGCTGGGATCTTCTTGTAGCGGCGTCGAGGCCTTACGACGTCTTCTTGGGCATGGATTGGTTATCTACAGTCCAGGCTCAGATTGACTGTTTTAGGCGCAAGGTGCGATGTGTGCGCACCTACGGGAGTAGGTTCACCTTCACCGGTGAGAATGGAGCCTTAGCAGCACAGGATGGAATCACGCAGAGGAGAGGATAGCCCATCACTCATCAGTTGTCTAGCCTCATCCTAGGAGCAGTGGACGTGCGTAGTCCTAGTTTTCTTGCAGTGGTGGATCAGTACGCGGACGTCTTTCCCGATGACATTACAGGGCTACCCGAGGACTTGCAGGGCAAGGGGTTCATCTGACCCAGTGTTTCACACTGGGCTTCCCCGATTTTGTTTGCTAAGAAGGAAAATGGGAGAATGCGACTGTGTGTCAACTATCGTTTCCTGAACCAGGTGACAGTGAGGAACAAGTATCCTCTACCGAGGATTGATGACATCTTCGATCAGCTCAAGGGAGCACGGTGGTTCTCGAAGATAGACCTCAGGTCAGGCTATCATCAGCTCAGAGTTTGAGATGAGGACGTGTAGAAGATGGCCTTTAGGTGTCAGTATGGCCACTATGAGTTCTTGGTTATTCCTTTAGGCGTAACCAATGCTCCATAAGTGTTCATGAGCCTCATGAACATGATCTTCCAGCCATACCTCGATCGATTTGTCGTGGTCTTCATCGACGACATTTTGGTGTACTCGACCACGGAGGAGGAGCACACCTACCACTTGCGGGTTGTACTAGACACACTCCGAGAGAACCAGCTTTTTGGAAAGCTCTCGAAGTGCCAGTTCTGGTTATGTGAGGTCCACTTCTTGGGGCACGTCATTTCTGAGGTGGGAGTTGCAGTGGATTCCGCGAAGATCGAGGCAGTGCTAGCTTGGGAGCCACCCAGGAGCGTGACGGAGGTGCGGAGTTTCTTGGGACTAGATGGATACTATCAGAGATTTGTGCTGGACTTCTCCAGAGTTGCGGCACCACTCTCAGCTTTAAAGAAGAAGGGGAAACCCTTTGTGTGGTCAGACAGGTGTCAGCAGAGATTTCAGGAGTTGAGGCAGAGATTGACCAGCGCACATATCTTGAGGTTGCCTAAGGAGGGAGTTGGATACGTAGTCTACTGCGATGCATCAGGAACCGGACTCGGATGTGTCCTGATGCAGGGGAGGGCCGTGATTGCCAATGGATCAAGTTAGTTGATGTTGCATGATCAGAACTACGCTACCCATGACCTGGAGTTAGCAGCAGTGGTCTTCGCACTGAATACTTGGCGGCACTATCTGATGGGCGAGCGCTTTACAGTATTTTATGACCACCAGAGTCACAGGTACATCTTCTCTCAGAATGACATGAACCTGAGATAGCGGTGATGGATCGAGTTCCTCCAGGACTATGACTTTGAGATAGTCTATACTCCTAGGAAGGGGAACGTAGTAGTCGATGCCCTCAGCAGGGGGACGGGAATTCAGCTACGTGAGGAGGCGATAGAGCAGCTAGCCGCCTTACAGATATCCTTCGTGGATAGGGAAGGAGAAGCCTTCCTTCAGTTCCTCACAGTCACTCCTACACTACTGCAGCGGGTCAGAGAGGCACAGCGTGAGGACGCTGACTGTGAGACGCGGCGTGCACAGTTATCCTTAGGACAGACACCTGATGGTTTCTCCCTTGGAGTAGAGCACGACGTCTTTTTCAAAGGACGTACCTTGGTACCAGTCGCTTTATGAGAGGAGGTGCTGAGAGAGTTTCACACTTCTCCTTTGGCGGTACATCCTGGAGTGCCGAAGATGTACTAGGACCTCAGACGACAGCACTGGTGGCCGGGCATGAAGAAGGTTGTGGAAGAGTATGTTTCTCGATGCCTCACCTTCCAGTAGGTGAAGGAAGAGCACCAGGTACCAGCAGGTTTGGTACAGCCCTTGGAGGTCCCGGAGTGGAAGTGGGATGGGATATCTATGGACTTTGTGACTGGACTTCCATGCACTTCCAAAGGTCATGACTCCATTTGGGTGATTGTTGACCGACTCACCAAGTCGGCACATTTCTTACCCATCAGAGAGCAGGGCTCCGTGGAGAGCTTGGGGCGTCTCTACGTTTAGGATATTGTACTGCTTCACGGTGTGCCATCGTCTATCATCTCCGATCGAGATGATCGTTTTACTTCCCGGGTTTGGAAGGGGTTGCAGGTGGCGTTCGGGATGCGGCTACATGTGAGCACGGCCTTTCACCCTTAGACGGATGGTCAGATGGAGAGGACCATTCGGACTCTCGAGGACATGCTCCGCGCATGTTTCCTCGACTTTGGTCGTAGCTGGGAGGACCACCTACCCTTGGTGGAGTTTGCGTACAACAATAGCTACCACTCCACCATCAGGATGGCACCATACGAGGCGTTGTACGACAGACCTTGTAGATCTTCTTTGTGCTGGACAGACCCTGGGGAGTTAGCACTTGTGGGACCAGAGATGGTCCGGGCCATGACAGAGAAGGTCCAGGTCATCCAGGAGTGGATGAGGATAGCTCAGAGCCGGCAGAAGTCTTATGCTGATAGGAGGCAGAGGCCACTAGAGTTCGAGGATGGCGACCACGTCTTCTTGCGTGTCTCACATCGACGTGGTTTGCAGAAATTTGGTCGAGGCGACAAGTTGTCTCCACGCTTCATCGGACCTTTCCAGGTCCTCAGCAGGATTGGAGAGGTGGCTTATCGCCTGGCTCTGCCACCTCAGTTGCACCAGGTGCACGACGTCTTCCACGTATCTCAGCTGAGGAGATACGTGCACGACCCGACACACATCATTGACCATGGGGAGCTAGACGTGGATGATGGGGCGAATTTTGCAGAGGTGCCAGTGGGGATCGAGGATCGACAAAAGAGGTTCCTACGTGGGTGATCGATTCCTCTTGTATGCATCAGATGGCAGCATGAGAACCTCCAGGAGAGCACATGGGAGCGGGAGGCTCAGATGCGTGCTCAGTACCCACATTTGTTCCCTAGTTTATGATGTATCTTTATGGGGACATAAAGCCCTAAGGTAGGAGTATTTTAAAGACCCGTAAATTTCGAGGAAATTCTTTTTCTTAATTTTCATTGGAATTTTACAAGAGCGCAGTTTCTGACGGAACCTGATTCCGAGGCCCGGTGTGCCTGGAATCATTTTCCGAAGTTTGGCTCAGGTATGTTCAGTGAACGGACGAGCGGGTTTTTCTAACTTTTGAACCGGTGCATGGAATCAAATTCTGAGGGCACCGATGGAATCGTAGCGCCGGTACTTTCTTAGAAACTCCTCTTCCGGATTTTCATTTGCTCGGGTGTGGTTTTTAATTTTTGGGCTTAAAGTTAAGAAATAAAATAAATTGTTCGAAAAACTTTATTTTATTTCTCTTAAGCCACTTGGAAGTCACTTGAAGCCACTTAAAGAGGCTTAGACTGAGTTGAAATGGATAGGGTAATATCCAAAAATATCCTACCCTCTTGGTAGGATATTTGTGAGGTGGGGCCCGCATGAGCCCCACCGTTTCTTTTCCGCTAAGTAACGCACCCGCGAAAACCCGTCAGTATGAAAGTCAACTGACGCGTTTTCTTAAATTCTTAACGCACCATTTAATTGGGCGGTTTTATTCGTGAATTAAATCGGAAGTTTCTTTCGTTGAATTAATTCTACAAATTAATGGGTCGTTACTTACCTCTTTTTCGTTTGTTGGCGAAATAATAAAATAAGACCAACGCCAGCATTTGGAGGATTACACGTTGAGAGGCTTTTGAGAGAAGTTCTTGTGCCTTCACCCTTCTTCGCGAAGAATGAGAAGAACGCGAAGAATGCGAAGAACGCGAAGAACGCGAAGAACACGAAGAACGCCGGCCTCCGATGAAAAACGCCGAACCCGCGAAAATTGACGACGCGACACCGTGTGCCACGACGCTGGAGTTTCCTTTCCTGCAACGTTCATCTGCGACATCTCTTCCTCCGCAACAAAACTCTCGATCATCCGTTGAGGTGAGAGTTTCGGGATTCTTTTAAAACTCCTTTGTGGTTTTTTATCAACCCACAGATTTAATTATTATTGATTAAATCTTTTTGTTCATGAACCTCGGAGTTCATCGACGCGACACCCTTCTGCGACGACGCGACGCCGGATATCGCAACGACGCGACGATCCCCTCCTTCCGCGACGATCAAGTTCTGCAAAGAACGCGCGTGCGACGACATGAAAAAGTAGGGGTTGTTGTGAATATTTTATATTCCCGTGAATGTTTCTTTAAAATTATTGAATCGGATTCATATGAACAATTTTAATTTATTAAAATTTTTGTTTCATGTGTTGAATAATTCTCCCGTTGTTTTTATCTAACACGGAGGGTGCGGGCCAAACGAACATGGCCCGACAACCCTCCGCCGTTCTTCGTGGTTGTGCGGATTTGGCGAGCGACGACAAAACGTGACGCAAGGGAAATTTGACGATCCCGCAGTGAAGAATGGAACCCGGGGGGAACAACGATGCAGACGGGAAGGAAAACGGACCACCGGAGCAACTATGGTGGCCCGCAGAAGCTGCCGGCGGCGCGGGTCTGGCTTGCCCTCACGGGATGCGGTGACATGCCGCGTCCGTTGAATCAGTGCGGCCCCACGCGGGGGCGTTACACCTCCAAACCGTGGGGGAGGCGCCCCGCGGCAACCGAGCGCTCAGCCGCTCGGCTGAGCTGAGCCAGACCGGTCCAACCGGCCGGGCCACGCCCAGGCCGGACCAGACCGGGTTCGGACCGGGTCGGGTCGACCCGGTTCGGCCGTCCCAGGGGGGGTCTGGCCGGGTCGGCCTGGGCCCAGACCCCCCTTCTTCGGACTGTTTTTGGTCTTTTGCCCATAACCTAAGATACGGGCCTTTGAACGATGCTCCGTCAGTGAAAACGCGATCCTTGGATCGAGACGGTCGTTTCAGTATATCGCACTCAAGGTTTCGGAATACTTTGGGTTCAGCCGGGTTGGTTCGCACACGAAACCAACCGGGCCCTCGGAGAGGAAACACTAATATCATGAGCTACGGACGTCCAATTGACGTGCCGTTAGCTTTGGTGGATTCCTCTAAGCGAGACGGATCTTTTGGATCACTCCGCCCGAGGTTTGGACGCAGGTGGAGTACGGTCGGGTTGGTTTTGCCTTAAAAACCAACCGGGCCCCTGGGATGAAAAAGCCAATAACTCTCAGACCGGGCGTCCGATTGACGTGTCGTCTGCGACGTTGAGTTCCTATTGACGATACGGAACTTTTGGATACATCAACCTCGGACTTTGTGTCAGTTGATGTATCAGCCTCTCGGCTCATGGAGCAGACCCTCCCGAACGAGCTTGCTGTGTGCGAGAACCCTAGTGCTGGCTGCGACTACTACTTCGACTGCGACGACTGTGCAGAGATCCTCAGTGGACTACGACGATGATTGTGTAGAGATCCTCAGTGGACTGCGACGACTACAACACCCAGCGATCCCTTGTGGGTCAGTGCTACAGGTCCTGTGTGGGCCCGATCCTGTGTGGGTCCGATCCTGGGTGGGTCAGCGCTCAGCGGTTCTGTGTAAGCCAGTGCCTACAGGTCCTGTGTGGGCCCGATCCTGTGTGGGTCTTTGCAGGGGTTAGTACCTATCGATCCTTTGTGGGTCCGACGACTTATATGGATCAATGATCATCTTTATCGTCATCCGAAGAAGTATACCTGTATGAGCTGAATCTTGTGTTACTCTCCTTTGTGGATTGTGTTGAACTATCCTGTGTGGATTTACTGTTTACTCTCCTTTGTGGATTGTGTTGAGCTATCCTGTGTGGATTTACTTTACTCTCCTTTGTGGATTGTGTTGTGCTATCCTGTGTGGGTATACGTTTTGCTTTCCTGTGTGGACTGGGTTGTGCTTGGGCTCGGACGTTGGAGCCGATCGGGAATTGATGACTTAGGTATATGTATGGGCATATACCTAAGCAGTGTCGGATGATACTTCGTGATTGCATTTTTCCTTTGTGGTTTATCCTTTGTGGATTTTGGGAGACCTTCGGGGGTCTCGGGGTCCCTACTGAGTAGCTTATACTCACCCCTGCATGGGCTATGCCCGCACATAGTTGTGTTAGTTGCAAACGACGGACAACGCTGATCGTAGTGGAGGCTTACGAAGCAGAACGGTACCTAGAGGTGGACCACTGGGCGAGACGTACTTGGAGCGGTCAGGTGGACCCGAGGAGTAGTGGAGGCTATCTGTACCCACCCTTCAGGTCGGACCTTCAGTGGACGGTTCGTCGCTACGGCTTTTCTTTTTAGTTGTTGTTTTCCCCTTTCAGTTGTACTTTACAGTTGGGCTTGTATTTCCGGCCCCTTTTACTTTCAGCACAGCTTGTTACAATTTTTACTTAGTGTTTACTTTCCCGCTTGCTTACTCTGTGGTGCTTGTTTACTTTTCAAAGGCAATGCCTTCCCTTTTGTTGGGATTTACACCTTGGTGCTAGTCGCCAGCCCCTGGCCTATAGAAGGCGGGATTGGGGTAGTCACGACACGGGCCCCAAGGACGGGTCGTGACATTTTATTTCCTTGACTGTGAAGGTGGTCAGTCTCTAAGAGATTCTTGCCCTTTTGTAGGAGTTCTCTAGTGTGTGAGAGTTCGAGATCCATTTCAGGAACCTTCTTCGATATGCCATGGACCTATTGACAAATGATGTGGTAGGTGTGAGTCATTTTGAGGAGAATTTTCATCTATATATAAAGTTCCATGTCACCCCATTTATGATGAAGATATATCTTGAGGTACTGGTGAGAGGATAGGTCATCAAGATCATGTCATCCAAAACCATATCATCATGAGAGAGCAGTAGTCAGGATTCTTTACGAAGTAGAGTTGTGTTCTAGGGTTTTTAGTTGACAGGATATAAGAGCTTCCGATCAACTTAGGGTTGGTCCTTGCCCTCAATGTCACATTTCCTTAGGGGAAATGGATATCAATCCTATGAAAAGGGATCTGACATATGTTTTTCTTATGATAGCCAAGGTCATAAGTGGATATAGTGTCTAACATTTTTGAGAAGTTAATGTGTTCCAGTTATTACACTTTCTGTTTATCAATTGTGGAAGTTCAAGATAAGGCGACAATAGCAGGTTTCACTAGTTTTGGATCAACAGAGAGTATATGGGGCCGGTCATGGACATCCCTGAGATGTTATTTATCCCTATATAGTAGAGTTCGGTCATGGAGGTGGTCATCAGCAGGGTTATAGAGGCCATAGATATGGTCACGGTCAGCTTCATGCTTTAGTGTTTCCTGTTCCAGGCGATCCAAACATCATTTGAGGTACTCTTTTATTGTTTTCTACTCGCTACTTTCCTTTTTTGATCATGGAGTGACACACTCCTTCATATCACCTACCCTTTTCCATTATTTGGGACTTTAGGTAGAGAGACTTCTAATTCCCTTGGTGTTGACTATTCCAGTTGGAGGTCGAACTATCTTGTATGATGTACATAGATGTTGTGACCTAGTGTTAGGTAAACACCACTCTTTGGTAGATTTCTTAGGTTTACTAATAAAACCATATGACATAATCCTCATAATGAATATGTTTTATTCAATGAAGGATATTGTGTATTTCTTTAGGAGGCAGGTTGTGTTCTTTGATGCTGATAGAGAGACATTAGTGTTTGTTAGCGAGTGAGACCATCAAATAGGTCAAAGGCATGTTCCATCCTGGTCATCCTTGATGGATGGACTGATGTTGAGTTCATCGGAAGTTCAACATTGACCTTTTCCCAGATTTATAGTAGAGTATCCAGATTGATTTCCACATGAGGTTGTAGCATTACACCCCTCAACGAGAGATCAATTTTGGGATCAAAGTGCATTTAAGAATTTATCTTATCCTGATAAATACATATAAGATGGTTCATTTTGAATTTTAAGAGTTGTGTATATAGCTTTATGGTCTATTTTAGTGTGGTTTTGTTCGACCAAGTGGTTCAACATAGGGTGCACCAGTTTTGTTCATGAAAAATGTCAATGGTAGTTTGTGGTTTTGCATCGATTATCATCACTTAAACCAAGTGAAATAAGAGAACTGCTATCCTATTTTTTGGATTAATGATTTATTCGTCCAAATAGAGGTAGCGTGTTGGCTCACAATGATCGATTTGTGTTAAAGGTATCATTCATGAATCTAAGGGATGAGGATATCCCGAAGACTGATTTTCATTGTCCTCATAGGAATTACGAGTTTATTGTGATGTATTTCAGTATAGCGAAGGCTCAAAATATGTTCATGGGGTTGATGAACTTTGTGTTTCTTGAGATCATTGATAAGTTCGTGGTAATTTTATCGACGGTTTCCTTGTGTAATCCGTGTCTTAGGAGAAGAAAGCAGATCATATTCATGTCATTTTGGGAGTTCTTCATCGTGAAAAGTGATTTGGGAATTTTTCAAAGTGTAAGTTTTGGGATTTTGAAGTCCATTTTTGGGGCATGTTTTATCTCAGTAGGGTGTAGCTGTGGATCCATCAATGATAGAAGTAGTTGTTTCTTGGGAAGCTCCCAATATAATGGAATAGGTGCAAAGTTTCCTTGGTTTTGTTGGTTATTACAGGAGGCTCGTAGTCGATTTCTATCAGGCTACGAATCCTTTAATAGCATTGACCATAAAGGATCAGGTGTTCTTGTGGACTAATCAGTGTCAGGAAACTTTTGAGTATATGAAAGTGAAGTTGGTTAGTACTCCAGTTCTTTCTCTTCCAATACAAGGAGTTCATTTTGAGGTTTTCTGTGACACTTCACGTCTTGAGTTGGGTTGTGTTATAATGTGGAAGATATCAATTGTGTCTTATAGTTCTTGGAAGTTACATCCCTATGAGTGTAATTATCCCACCCATGATCTCATGTTGGCATAGGTAGTGTTTTCCCTAAAGTTGTGGAGACATTACCTCATTAGAAATCATTTTTTGGTCATTACCTATCATAAGAGACCGAGGAATGTTTTCTCCCAACTGGACTTGAACTTGCACTAGAATTAGTGGATGGAGTTCTTATAGGATTACAACTTTCAGATTTCATAAACACCTCTAAAGGGAAATGTTGTTGCTGATGTGTTTAGTATGAATTAATGTAGTGATGTAGTGTGTGAATCTGGTGATTTATGGAAGGTGATGGAAGGAATTTCATCATTACATCTGGATATGAGAGAAGTAGGGGGAATGTATTATCTTTTTCAGGTGATGTTGTATTCATATCAAGTGAAAAAAGTGGAGGAATCCCAATTGGTGAATATTAAGGTGGATGTCTGTAGAGACCGAGTTGTTTATGGCAAGGCCCTAGATGGTTGGTTTATGGATGAATAAAACCGTGTGTTGTTTGAGGTAAAGCAATTTGTTCCTTTGGAGATGTGTGAGATGGTTCTTATAGAGTTCTATAGTTCACCTTTGGCGGTATATCCTAACATGAGAAAGATGTATTGATCATTGAGAGTTTAGTTTTTTTGACATGGGTTGAGGCATGCGGTTGTAGGGTTTGTGTCTTAATGTTTGGTATGTCAGAAGGTGAAGGTCAAGCACTTTGTTCACGATGGTTTTCTCTAGCCATTAGATGTTCCACAGTTGAAGTGGGAGGACATCTTGATAGAATTTGTTGCTAGTTTACCTCAAGATCATAGAGGCTATAATGTTATATGGGTGGTAGTGGATCGTTTGATGAAATCATCCCACTTTATAGTAATCAAGGAGTCGATATTAGTGGAGTTTTTTTCAAGGAAGTATCTAGAGGAGGTGGTGAGACTCCACAAAATTCTGTAGATGATCATTTATGATATAGATCTTAGTTTTACCTACATAGTGTGGAGAGGTATTCAAAATGATTTTGGTTCCCAACTATTCCTCATCACTACTTTTCACCTGTAGATGGATGGTCAGATAGAGTATACCATCCAGACTCTTGAAGACATATTGCGCTCTTGTGTCCTAGATTTTCGAGGTTTGGGGATGAGGCACCTTCCTTTTGTCAAGTTCTCTTAAAAAATATTTTTCACTCCACAATCAGTATGGAACTGTTTGAATACTTCTATTTCCAACATTTCGATTTCCATTTGTGCTAAACTAGGGTTAGAGAGTCGGTAATTCTTGAGCTATAACTACTATAGAACATGACATAGATGGTTTAGGTGATTCAAGAGAGATTGAAGGCAGCATGATATCATCATAAATCATACGATGATTATATGAGGAGACCTTTGGAGTTAGAAGTTGGGGATCATGTGTTCTTGAAGGTGTCTCCCCATCATGGGTCACAAAGGCTTGTTCATGGGAGTAAGCTTTATCCCCAGTTTATTGGGCCTTTTTAGGTTTTGGATCGTGTTGGAGCCATGGTGTATTAGATAGAACATCCCCTCCAGATGACCTGGATACATGATGTTTTTCAAGTTTCACAGTCCCATCATTATCTTCATGATATCTCTCACTTCATCGATTGGGGAGATATCAATGTTGATGATGATATGACCTTTGAGGAGTGGCTTTTTTAGATCCAAAACCACCAAGAGAAGCTGTTGCATGGTCATGATATCCCATTGGTTCGTGTCTTGTGGTGGCACGATATAATGGAGGAGAGTACCTGGGAATGTGAGTCATAGATACATGATTATTAAACCAAGATGTTTGGTGTTTAGATCTTCTCTTGTAACACTATTCATTTTGTAGTTGTAGACCTTTTTACGGTTTATGAGATGGCTCTCTCTCTTTCTACTTATTATAGCATTCTCTCTTTTCCATGGGAGGAAAATATGCATAGAGTATGAAACATGCTTTTAGTGTTTAGATTCCTGAGGTTATATTTTTCTACTCTCCTCCTATAGGTGGGGAATACTCGATGAGTAGTTCATCTACTCACCATGTCAAGCCCCTTGTGCTAGTATGGGTGTGGGGGAGCTTCAGTAGGGGTGAGATATTTGAGAGGTATCTCATGGGGTGGTTATTTGGATAGCCCCTTTTCCGTTTCAACTTTAGGTTGGTTTGGATTATTTTGGATGAGAATGTTTTGATAGGTATCTAATGTAAAGGACTACATCCATGTGTATCAACCCTTTCCATGTTTCAAAATATTGAGGTTCTCGGAGGAGGATCAAAGAAAGTTTAGAGGTACTCAGCTACTAGATGCTAGAAACAAGGGGTATTTCGCGTCATTAAATAAGGTTACACAATGTGAATATGGTTTTCATGAAATTTAATATATCGGGGTTTGATAAATAAATAAGGTGAAGAGGTTACATGTTTTTCGAAAAAAATCGAATTCTGAGGATTATAAGATGTGAAAGGGGATTACATGTTGTGTAATTCCCCAATATAGTTCTATTGTAATTGTTTTTTAGCTACTTTGGTTTGTCAAACCCTATAGATGTAGTGGCTCTCTCTTAATTACAGGTGACACAACAACTCCCTCTATGATGTTTTGGGGATTTCTCCATCAAGGATCAATTCCTAGTTTCCCTACTTCAACCTGTAGTGATCCATTTTCGATCCAAGGTATGTTCTACCTTTCTTCTTGTGATTTATTCTATCCATTTACTCCCATTTATCTTTTAAATGTTAGGGATATGGATATACATGTTTTTAATGAAGTATTATTTGTTTTTAGATGTTGAGGCTATGCCAAGGTATCCTTGGGTGGATGTAGTTGTTGCAGAAGAGGTGATTTGGATCCGTTGGATGGTATATTCTCATGCGAAGAACGTCGTTGACCTTTTGAGGTAGGGTATTCATTACTTCTCTATTTTATTACATGAAATTATATATATAGAATGATTTATCCATTGGATAACAATGAGATTAACCAAATAATTATTTAAAACAGATTAAAGAATTGGTATCGATCTTATAGTGATGTCATTGCTTCGTACTGTGATAACAGTTTGCCTCTTGATTTTCTAGATAGTGAGATTTCTTTGATTTGTTTGGTTTAGAATTTTTTTCTTGATGGAAATTAGTAATGAATATAAATATAATATTAACTGATAATTAATCAGATAAATGATTAAAGAGGAATATTTAAAAGAATCTAGTTGTTGTTGTTGAATTGGTTAATGAACTAAAATCATGCTAATGATTGTCGAGAAAATAATTGAAGGCATGTTAAATTAATTGTTTAATTAATTTATGATAGCTTTATAAAGTTTACTGCTTACTCTTCCCATAGTTAGGACAAGTAATTAATGAATCGTTTAATTCAAGATGGAATAAATAACCGGTTGTGTGATAAAACATAATGCCTTTATATGGCCTAAGTCTCCCATTTTCTTGTAAAGGTCTAGTGACTTGTGCTTTGGAGCAGTGAGAGATCATTTCTTGTGAAAGATGAATGCCTTATTTTAGGTACAAGATCTTAGTTTCTTGTATGATTCCTGTTGCATGTGATGTGACATGATCCTGGGATGGATGATTCTAGAGGCTTGTTGTGGTTGTGGGGGTAGGGAGGTCCATATGTGACATGATCCTAGGATGGCTGAGCTTGGAGGGCTATTTTGGTATCTGGGGTGGTGAGGTCCAGTTTTTGGGGTAGAAATTGATGCCTGGAGTGGTGATATGCATTAGTTTATGCATGTGGATGTTCGAGAGGATACCAAAGATTACGTAACAGGTTGAATTTAGGATTACCCATTGATATTAAATCTTTATGTATGTTGAATATGTTGATTGGCTGATGAAAAAGTTGTTTGTTTATCTTATTTCCTTTTCCCACTGCTTGGGGCAGTTGTATATTCTTGGTTATTTACATTTTTTGGTAGATTATGATTTTTTCTTATATTAACTGATAATATTTAAAGTAATAATGTTAAAAAATGTTTAAACCATGGGGTTGGATCTTTCTAGGATGCAATGTTGAGGTTATAATTATGAGAAGTCAAGGACACAATTTACTTATAAATAGAGGGCATGGATCTTTATTATGATGATAATGAAATGTAATGTGGAAATTTCTAATGGTTAATTAATGGTTAAATAATTAATTAGTGTAAAGTGAAACTTATTAAAAGTAATAATATAATTTAATATATCTCTTTAAATGGTTGTGTGATTTTTTCATATCTATTCTTAGAATTGGTAGCTGAAGTCTGAGAGACTTTAGCAGTAGTGGAGTCTGAGAATAGGTTATACCAGTATTCTGGTTATGAGATATATTATATTTTGTACTTTTTGTGCTTCTATACACTACTCCACCCTATCAATTAGGGAAAATTACACCTTATTGATTCTGAGCCTTAGGGGGGTCCCAATATCTTAGTGAGGGGATGGATGGCTGACTACCCACTTTGACCCTACTCTCTTCTCTTGATAGTTGTGCTGGTATGCATTATAGTTATTTTTCCCATATATGTGTCTAGAGGGATATAATTTCTTTTGTTTATTTCACATAGACGTATTCTGGAGATAAGTTTCCAAAGGATTAATATAGATATAACATGTATAGGATTTGATGGGTTGAGAATCCTTACTCGGTCCATGGGTTGTGATGGCTTGAGGTATAATACACTATGTATGATACACATTATATGGGCTGTGGTGGATCCCTAAAACTACTTGGTTGCTTTTATTTATGTGTACATGGTTTTGTTATAAACGAGGTTCATGCTGTGGTGATTTTCCCAGGCGTCTAAAGGCTATCCTTTTCAGAGAGAGATGCTCAGGATGTGCGATGTTTAGGAAAATCAGCAAACTAGTGGTGAAGTGGTAGTGGTGTACCCTTGATATTGTTTTTTATATTATATGATATTTTATGTGATATTTTGAGAGAGTATCCATGGTGTGGTTTGGAACTTTGTATACATATTTAGGCGATGAGTTAGTTTCACTTGTTGTTCATCATTATTTAACATGATTTCTTCACTTTTTCATGAGAGTATTTGGGGATAATCATACTATGTATAATGTTATACTCATCCTATATATATATATAAACTATTTTAAGGTCAGTTGGATTAGTTTTGATATCAATCTAGTTACTCTAGCTTGGGATTTTTCAAGAGTTGTTTGGGCATCATGGTCTCACTCTTCTTTACATTTATTTTAGTACTTGGAGTTTTCATTTCAATTATAGTAGATCCCGCATGACATTACATATGTGCTCTTAGATTTTCTTTTATATTTTATTCTAACCAAGAGTTGTTTGGTGTCAATCTTATATCTCTCTCTTTTGTATGTGTTCTTTTATAGGGTAATTCCTTCCATTTGAATGTTTATTATACCCTTGGTGCTAGTCACCAACCCAGGGCCTACTGGAGGTGGGACTCGGTGTCACTATTGACCTTCTCTTATTATCATCCCAGGAGGGGTACACTTTGTGGGGTAAGGGTCTTAACACTAAATTCACTCAAAAGATGGGATGGAACTAAGACTAGGTTGGACATGATTAACATCGGGATATATGAAGAGTTGGAATCAGTGAAGGGTGAAAGGTGAAATTTTACTCCTCCAACTATATACACACTTTCAAGGAAAGAGAAATATTGGTTTTGTAACTTCTTGGATGATGTAATGTATCTAGAAATTTATTCATCAAATATCAAGAATATTGTTTTAATGACTGATTTAATGTTAATATACCTCAAATTATAGTACTGTTCTGTTTTTATATAAGATTTAATGCCTATATATTTATGCTATATATTTTAAAAAATGTCCATCATTCATTTTTGAACATTTTTATCCTTTTAAAAGATATTCGATGTAAAGTTATAGACCCTATAAAATTTCTAACTATGGAAAAGGAAACTATTTTCCATATTTTTTGAATTAGATATGTTCTCCCCTCTATTATTATTTTATATTATGGTTCACTTGATGGTTCACTAGTTATATAGATCCATCTATGTGGTCTTATAAATTATAGATGGATGTACCCCATTGACCAGTAGATAAATATTTTAGAGGGTATATCAAAAATATAAGTCATCTAGAAGGTTTTATTATAGATAAATATATTATTGAGGAAGTAATTGAATTCTATAATGACTACCTATTTGATGTGAAGAGAATTTTTCTACCAAAACCTCATCACAACAACTGATTTTGGGTAAAGGAATTTTTAGAACTGATGTTGTCATAATTACCATTATAGAATCGGAGTTGTATCAACTTTTCTTTTTAAATAATAGTTTATTGGTTGTACCATATATTGAAACCCACAAAGTAATTCTTAAAAATTATAATCCATGAAGTGAGAAAATATCGATATAAAATACACATAATTGACAGTTTATAGTATAGTTTCCAGATCATATTTATAAGGAGTAAACTAAAAATCTAAATTCAATTTCATAATAACTTTGATCACTAGCTAGTGGACCAAGTGTTCATGTTTTATCTTATAATGTTTATGTAATTAATGGTTGTACATTCTATAAAAACAACATGATAACAGTAGTCTCATGAGAAATAGTGGAGTTACTTTTGTGGCAGAAGCGAGGCATGTATCTGGTACCAAGGATAAAAATTAAATTTTCAGGAATATTTCATACTTTGGAATCATTTAACAAATATCAGAGTTGGATTATGAAATAATCCTAGTGCCTATTTCTTAGTGCAAATAGGTTGATAACTGAATTATAGTTAAAATCAATGAATTAGTATTTTTGAAAATGAAATTTTGTAAAGAATGTTACAAGGGTAAAATGTTTATAATGGAATCATAGGTAGTAAAATTATTTTATATCCTAGATCCTATAAATAAAAAGTGTTCAATTATTATATTATAAACCAAAACCACTATAGGGTTAGATGTCTATTCAACTGAGGATTACCCTTTCATTGGGGCATCACAATCATTTCATGGTGCTTTCAATATACATAGGGTATTGTATGTTATAAGAGAGAACAATGAGGGGATTTGTATACTTGATAGAGGGGTCAAATATCTTCAAAACATAAATAAAAAAAGGAGTTTAATAATCAGGTTAATTTTTTTAATATAAATTGTGTTACTTTATGTGTTCACTACAATATTTATATAAGTTAAATTAAATTTTAAACCACTTCTATAGATAATGTCTTATCCACATGTTGATTCTAACAATCCTAATAACTATTGGTTTCTCAAAATGTTGATGCAACACATCCAAAAAAACAATAGGTTTATCCACATAGTGATTATACCAATCTTGAGGTATAAAATATTGAAAATTTCGAAACTAAGTAAATAGTGTAAGGTGATGAAACAAATTTTGGAGAAAAATGGAGCATTGTAGCATAGAAGAATTAACAAAAATTACTATGGAGAGAAGTAGAAGCATAAAATTCATGATTGGATGGAATGAACATAACCAACCTATTGAACCCCACAGGTCCATTTCCATTAGTTACATTGGGGGAACCACTCAAAAACAAATTTCAATTAATTTAAATATGTGGCATAATGTTGTTCCTATTATAATGGAATTACTTTCTGAAGAGATTAGGGTAACATAATGATAAATCTTGTTTATTTTATTAAAAAGTAAAATAATAAAACATTGATATAATCTATATTATCCCCTTAAAAGTGTATTTATACTATATGTTTATTGAATGAAATTTGTATCAATGGTCTCTAAAACGGTTCATAGAGCCTTTCAGAAAATTCTAACTAAGAATTATCTCAGGGATGTTGAAGTGAAAGTAAACTAACTCCCTCTATAGATATATAAACACATGATAAATCCAAAGACATGGAATGTAATTATTATCCACCAAGAGGACGAAACATTTTAGGTACATTGTGATTGGTAATAAATTATTTGGCAGTAAATGTATTGATCACTTGGATTACTACTTGTTAATTTATGAAACATAACCATTTTCAAAAAATAAACTACATGAATCAAAACCAACGTAGACCTACTATAATGAAATTATGGGGTGTGCATCACTTGAAAAAAATGGTATGTATTTTAAATCTACATAAAATAATAATATTATGTGGCATAAAACAACAACATAACTATGTTTCTTTTTTATATACAGGTTAATGAATAAAAATTCAAAGGCACTTCCATCCCACATCATGTGTTATGGAAGGAGGATTATGTAAAAAATATGAAATACTAGTAGATAAAAACACACAAAGACTATGGGAATCATGTATACATATTACATAATAGTTTTTTATGTTTCCAATCTATATTACATAATAATCGATGTTCATTTTCCTATATTATTTATTCAGCTTATTTACAAGAATTTCCATCGAATATGCCCAATGAACAGCTAATTTTAGTGGACATGAAGAAGCTAGAACAATATGTTCATACTAGAGGTTATTGGAGTTATCTCTTAAGAACCAACTACTTTATACTTTGGATTACAAGAATATTCAACAATATGAATATGAATATGAATATCTTATCATGTATTTGTTGTTATTCTATATAACATTGATTTGATAATGGTCATATTAATAATATAATAGTAGTTCCCCACTGTAATGTGGAGATGGTATGATGATATCTCATAAATATAGATCTACAGTCAGATAATGTACTATAATAGGGTACATAGTACATAGACTATTAGGTAAGATTACTCATAAAATGATGATTCTTCTTATCAAGAATTTTACACTTGGTAATCTATATGATGAGATATTATGAGAAGATACTCACCAATAGACATTTATGATTTTTTTTGGTTTCATTGTATATTCCAATATATAAGCATGTTTAAAGGTCCTTAGACTTTAACATTATCATTAATTCATTTAATGACTCATTAATATAGATTTACTAACAAAATCCATCACACTATATATTTGTGGGAATTAGGGTGTGTTGGGTGTGTAATGAATAACATGTTATTAATATATAAGTTGACAAATTATTTGTCCCTTCTATCTTTATAGAAATTGATATCGTGGCCCTTTTATTGAAATATAATTACTATATATATTCCATATCCACAATGTAATGATGTTTATTCGGATATTCAAAGAAATATGTTTCAATAAGATTAGTTGATGAGACATATGTGCAAGCCCCATGATGATATATCGAGATAAAGGGATTATATTACACAGTGAGAGTTTGTATGAGGTTTTCAACATTGTGACATTAATTTCTTTCTCTTGGGTTCCTTGACCTATTGTTAGAACTTAATCTTGGACTTTTAGAAAGCTTGCCTAATGCTAATGAGAAAAAATACTAGAGGGACAAACATTAAGTGTTTTCATTGATGTCAATTAAATTCTATTTGAATTTAGTTGTTGGAATAAATATTATTCTCAGGACCGAGGAATAATGTTATTTAAATTTTACTAATCTGAAATATTCTGAGGGTATTAATTAATTATTTATTCTTTAATATATAATTTATTTCGGTATGTGAATATATAAAAATTACATATTCATTGGGTTGTGGATAAAAAATTATTTTATTAAATATTTAATAAAAATTTATTTTCTAGTTTGTGAATAAAATATTTATTTATGTGAATAAAAACATTTAATCAGATATTCAATAAAGGTTGAGGACTCCAAGTGGTCCAATATCACTTTTGATAATGAATAGTAATTTATAAGTTGTTAAAAAATAATATTTATCATTGTGCGAATTAGAAAATGTAGTAAAATAATTATAATATTATTATTATTATATAGAATTGCATTTGTTAAGGATTATAATATTATTTAAGGACCAATAAACAATTAAATAATATTTTAAAATAATCTATAGATCTATAAATATATTTTTATGTCTATTTTGTAGGGTTAATCATGAATTGTGAAACATTTCACACAAAAACCTTCCCTCTTAAATTCATACTCTCATATTCTCAAGAATGAGAAGAAATGATTCAATCCCAAAGGATATTGGATTTTTCAATGAGAATAATACAAGATGATTGATTCTATATTCTAGAACCCAAAAATAAATCAGTGTTACTTAGAGATCAAAAGAGCATGTGATGATCATTGTTTGAGGTATTCTACACAGGGATCCTTACAGTGCAACAAAGTTAATCAAGAAAGTGTTTTCAAAAGATCAAAATTCACATTGAAGAAATTTCCTAAGATGAGGTAACCATTTATTCTTATAATCATAAAAAAATAACAATTAAATTTAAGGTGTAGAGATTGTCTATTTGGATTCTAGAAACTCTATGATTAATTTTTTTAATATATCACCTAAAAAAGGTGTTTCCACTACACTCTAAATCCTCAAGTGGTATCAGAGGGGTCATGTTTCAAATTTATAATTATTTATTTGAATTATTATTTATATATTCATTTAAGGTTATATATTTAATTTCTATATTATTTGTTCTTTAATATTATTTTAATTAACATATTAACAACATTTTAATTCTTGTCATTTATTATTTAATTTTCTTAATGGTCTATGAAAAGATAAATAATGGCCAGAGATTCCAATGGGATGTGAAAATATTTCAATTTGGTAAGACTGGGTTACACAACATGTAGTTGGAGTACATTCCATGTACCAAACATCACAATATCTATACATTTTGTGTGATACATAGAATTCCAAATAGTAACTACATGTGTTGCATTTATTGTACACTATGTGTAGATTGGGAAAACTTTGAACTTTACTTGCCAGATTACCCAACATGTAACTAGAATACGCATCGTGTAGTCTACATGATTTACTGATGAAATTTTTGTATCCCTTTTTTTCATAAACATGGTAAAAACTACATGATATCAACATCTTAGTGTAACAAGGACATACATAGTGTTTATCTAGATTTTACATTCTATGTGGTTAATTATTTCCCACTTTTTAAATAAACGCCACGCTATTAATGAGTTTAGTGGACACATAAAAGGTGTCACACATAGTGTAGCTAGTGTACATATCATGTGTTTCTTCATTTGGATAACATACTAAGTCTTTTTGTGGGTAAAGAAGACACACGACAAAAGTGATATAGACATATAGCTGGATTAAACATGATCACTACTAGAATTAGAGGTATTTGTGATGGGATATTTGTGACAGGATCCCGTCGCAAATAGGCTTTAGCGATGGGGCCCCGTCTCAAATAGCCCACTGTAGAAAATGACATTACAAATATTATTTTTTGTGATGGGCCTATCGCAAATAAGTATCTGATTATATATATTATATATAAATAAACCTTTTCTGATGGGCCCATCACAAATACTATTTTCAACGGGGAACTTCCCCATCGTAAATAAGCATCTGATTATATACATTAGATATAAAAACCTTTTGCGACGGGCTCCCGTCGCAACAGGTCCCGTCGCAAATACTAAACATAATAAAAAAAATATTTAATAAAATTATGAGTAATGAAAAAATATATATTAATATTATTAAAATAATAAAAAATTAAAAAATATTATTATTAGTAAAATAAAGAAACATTAAAAAAATATGATACTAAAAAAATATATTTAATAAAATTATGATTATTGAAAATTTAATATTTTTATTATAATAATTAAAAAAAATAAAAAGTTATTAAAATTCTCAATATTTACAATAAAATATAAAATATCAGAAAATATTATTATTATTCTTATTATTATTATTAAAATTAACAAATATTAAAAAAAACATAATAAAAATAATAAATTATAAAATATTTAAAATAAAAAAAATTAAATAATGCAATATTTTCACCAATATAAAAGACATAAACTGTAAATAGTTCATATTACAAAAAATCTTTAATTAAAATGTTTTCAACATAAAAATATCACTAGGGTTTATCTTTTAGAGGAGGAGGAGGAGCTGTTAGAGATAGTGGATGAAACTCTATCCCTAAACTATGAGTCAGACGACACATGTACTCCATCTGCTTGTGATGCTGCTGCTACTGCAATTGACTCATCTCCTCCTCATGATGCTGCTATAGTTGACGCATCTCTATGTGCTGCTTCTGCAAAATCTCTATATGCTCAGTCTGAGTTTTAAACTACTCCTGATACTGTGAGTTAGAAGATGATGTCTCTCCACAAGCTCCTCCCAAGTAGGACGCCGACATCACATCAGTAGCATAACAAGTACCAGGTGTCAAATGAAAGCTGATACCAACTAGTCGGCCCTTCTCAAAGCCATACTAAGTCGCCTGCATCCATGTCGCCTCATCAAAATGGTGGGCACTGGTCTGATTACTAATTATTACTAATTAGTACTAATTGTTAATAATTATTATTAATTATTACTAATTATTATAATTATTACTAATTATTCTAATTATTCCTAATTATTCTAATTATTCCTAATTATTCCTAATTATTCTTAATTAATCCTAATTATTTTTATTTATTCCTATCTATTCTTATTTATTCCTATTTATTCTTATTTATTACTATTTATGACTATTTATTAATATTTATTACTATTTATTGTTATTTATTTCTATTTATTACTATTTATTGCTATTTATTACTATTTATAACTAATTATTACTAATTATTACTAATTATTACTATTTTTATTTATTCTTAGTTATTCCTATTTATTACTAATTATTTCTATTTATTACTAATTACTCTTAATTATTACTAACTATTCTTAATTATTCGTAATTATTACTAGTTATTTTTATTTATTATTAATTATTCCTATTTATTACTAATTATTCATATTTATTACTAATTATTCATATTTATTACTAATTATTCCTATTTATTAGTAAGTAATCATATTTATAAGTAATTATTCCTATTTATTAGTAATTATTCTATTTATTACTAATTATTCCTATTTATTACCAATTAACCATAATTATTCCTAATTAAACAAAACTATTACTAATTAGCGTTAATTGATATTAATAACTACAATTTACAACTACTAATTACCAATTACAAGTAATTATTTATATACGATACTAGTTTTCGTTAATAATTATTAATTATTACTAATTATTAATTATTACAAATTATTACGAATTAGTACTAATAATTTCAATTTATTATTACAAATAAATATTGATAACAAAACAGTTTAAATCTAATTTAATTAGAACTAATCAATAATAATTAAAATTAATATAAAAAATGGAATAAATACTAAATTAAATAAAATATAAATACCTTTAAACTTGATCTCATATTGATGTAAGCGACTTCACAAGTTCTCCGTAAAAAAACTGACTCAAAGAAATTTGGACTCTAAAAATAGAGTTTATAGAAAGAGTAGAAATAAGAATTGAGGGGAAGAGAAAGAAAAATTGAGGGGTATATATAGGTTAGATTAGTTGTGACAGGACTTTTTGCGACGGTATTCCCATTGCAAAAGGATCTTTTTGCGATGGGGCCCATCGTAATAACCCATGTACCACCATCGGTATTTACAACGGGTCCCGTTGTAAATAACCTTCGACCGACTCACTATTTGCGATAGGGGTATTCCGCCGTCGCAAATAAACTTCCCATGCTTTAGCATGCACCCCGCGCCAAAGCGCGCATTACTTTTTGTAACTAGTTGGACCCCACCCCTGTCACTAATAACCTCTGGGATGTACTATTTTCGACGGGAATTAATCCCTTCACAAATAGCCCGTCGCAAAAGCCTGTTTTTCTGTAGTGGATGTGTGATCTAGTCAAGGAACACACTAAATCCCCATGTATGTAACTTGGATATGAAAAAATATAGATGCACGATGTGTAGATCATAAGTACATGCTGTTTAGTCTCCCAATAATGAATAGAATTAAATTATATTAAATTTATAATCATAGAATTAAAAAATTATTATATTGATTGGAACCTGTTGTGTTTGACAATTTAAAAGTGGTTTTAAAGAATTGTCAAATGTTTAATAAATTTATTTTATATATATATAATTATTTGTCCTACCATTTATTTTCCAAGAATTCCTTTTCGATGGATATCTCCAATTGAATTCAAATTAATATTAAGATAAAAGGTAATTAATTAACTAATTAAAGATTTTTTATGATAAAAATAAAGAACAAATAGAAATTAACATTAACCACTTTTACTTTTACACGTTTTTTTCATGTGAAAGACAATTTATGAGCTAGACCAAGACCCACGTATACATTAGTGTTATTTAATTTAATTTATTACATGGGTTTTCAAGTATTAATTAATAAATTAATATATGATGGCCTACTAATCATCCCTACTTCCATTATTATGTAGGACCTGCATATACAAGGCTTTTTTTATTGTTCCCCTCAACCAATCCATTGGTTCCACTCACCTACATGTGAGTAATAAATATATGTAATAAATTGTGTATCCCAATGTGTGTGGAGAAGGTTCAAGATTGGTTCGATAAAATTCCAACACCAGTGATACATAGGTGGAAAAGTGGAATGTTGAAACTCATTCCAAGACCGACAGATTGAGTTATTACCCCAAGTTCAATAGCTTATTTATTATCTGCTCAATAACTCAACTATTATTTAGGCTCATGATCAGGTCATTTATTTATTTATTTATATATTTTGATTTATTTATTTTTTGGATTTAAGACTGTGATCACATAAATAAATAAAACAATATGCAAATATGGAATATAAATAAATGGGTTGTGTGTAAATGTTTTTTCATCATGGTTAATTAATTAAGTAAAATCCACTTAATATTTAAAAGGAATATTAAAGATAAAACAAGATAAAATTTATTGATAATAAATAAAATACCTAAAATATAGATTAAGTCACACTTGATCTTACATTTCTTGATTAGTAATGAAACCAATAAAACCAAGTTTTTGACAAAACCTTATTGTGAAACTTAATTTTATAAATTGAGTTCTTAAGAATTTTTTGGGTTCATTAAATGATTTTACATCAAAAAAGCGTATCCCTTGATAGACTTGGTGTAACTCAGAGGAAAGTGTTAAGGAAATCCCAATTAGGACTTGAGGATTATAGAATTCCTCAACAGATCAAGGGGAAACAATTTCATAGTTGGAAAAGACCTACATACCTAAATACTCTCAAGTAGCGTGACCATCTCTTGTTTGGGTTATACAGAGGGGCATATGGATCTTTTCCATAAGAATTTCCAAGAAACTAGACATTCTAAGTTAAATTGTGTCAGATGTTGAGACTTGATAAAATAGTGTGAAAATTAGTAAAAATATTTATATTTATTTCTCACATAATTTTTAGTCAAGAAAATAATTCCTCATCTCTTTTAATTATTGTAAAAACTGTGAAGAAAAATCTTGAATATAGTGTGATATTTTCTTAGCTAAAGGTATGTACTTAAAAATATAAATTTCTGGATATGTTATACTTATTTATGTGATGAATTATTGTCATAAATTTTGTATTATGTGTCGGAGTCCCCTATTTCTATTCTTCCACCTCATTAGGTGAGAAAAGGTGAAAAGGTTTCCAATAAGAGATACTTTGAGTATGTTTCTTATGTCTATTTCATTATGTTATTAAATATTCCTAAAGAGTTGATGAAACAACATAATAACCTATATTCTTACACTATAATATGTCATCATTATTCTCTTGAGAAATAGAAAGTAAGGATAAAAATAATTAATATTTTCAATACACTCTATCAATGTAAAGTAGAATAAGGTAATTTAGATATTAATAATATTATCAAAATGTTGGGGTATATTGGTTGGTCAGTGAAATCGGGCTTCCCCTTGGATATGAAATTATCCATTAATCATATAATATTATCTTTTCCCTAAAGTTTATCTATATTTTTTCAATCCTGGATAAACAAAATGGAAACTCCACTTAGGAAACATTTTTCCATACTTCACCAATTGTATAAGGATTGGTTGAAACATGTTTCTCTACCCTTTTGGTGAAACATTTAAAATAATAGGATGAATATCCCATGGTATATCAACCCTGTTATTTTTATTACATTCATACATGATTTAATGAAATAATATTACAATTAATACAATCTGAAAGATTGATAATTCTAGTGTCTTTGGGAAATATGTAAATTTCATTATAACTTTAAACATGAAAAACAATATCATTATTGAAAAATTCTTTTACATGATCATAATATTCCTTCGTACTTAACACTGCATGGGGAAACCTGAGGACATACATAAGAAAGGGGTGAGCTATAAAGCCCAGTAATGGAGTAAAAATGTAATAACATGAAGATAGTAATACATGTTAGGTAATTCATATCAATGAAGCATAAGGGAACATGAATCATAAAGCATGATATAACAAGATATTCATAACATGGAAATGTGGAAACAACTTAAAACACTGCATCATAGGTCAAGGAAAAACTGCCAATACATCATAGTGTAAAACGTCACATTAATACATCATGTAAAACCCCCATACTAACATGACATATCATGATACTGTAAATTACCCAATTCTTTGGAGTGCTATATAATTATGGGTGCACCCATCACTTTCATTTCATCCTCATGCTTAAGGGTTCCACATAAATCAAAAAACATGAATTCATTAATCATCATAATTTATTCCATGGTCAAGGGGTTTGTAATACATACATGTAAGTCCTCAATAAAAAGGTATAAGTAAACAAAATTTAACACCCTTGATAGGGAATGGGTATGGTATTCACTACATGGATGTTTTGGAAGGGAAATTCACATTGTAATTTCTTCATCCAAACGACGTGGCATAGGAATTCATAAATAGGGTTGATGAGAGATAAAGGGGTCCCTCGTCATATATACATGAAAATTATAGTAAAATTTATATATATATATACATGACCTAACATAAGAAATTTGTTAATAGAAGGCGTAACATAATGATGAAACTTGAAGAAAGAGGAGGAATGGAATAACTATTAAGATGTTTCGGCATGTTAACGGGTGTATATGGGAGGGATTAATGAGAAAGAAAGGGGTCTATCATTATTCAAACATAATAAGGGAATTATGAGGGATGTTAAAAAACATACCCCATCATTTTTAATTGAAAATAATATGGTACAACAATATAATGAAACTTGGATAAAAATGAGAAAGGAAGGAACCCTTACTCGAGTGTAAGACTTCAAAAGGTTGAATAGGGGATTCTTAATAGGTTAGGGAACCTTGGAAGGATTTAGAGTGGGTAGGAAAAATTAAGGATAAGATATAAGAATTTTGAGTGAAGAGATTTTGGATCTTGTGTGGGTTTATATAGAAAGTGAGAGGGGAATTTTTTTATATCTCACAAACTTAGGTTTTGGAATTTATATAATTAAATATTCAAAACCACAAACCGTACCATGGTTTCTCTCCATGGTTTTTTCCAAATATGAGTGGAAAATTGTATTTTATAAGGCCATGGGATGAATATATTAAAATATTATCCTTGATTATGTGAAGGTGAGTCACATTATTAAACAAATGAACCTAAAATCATAAAATATATTATACATTTTAGAGGATTCACTATGGATTCATAAAATAAATCAAACAAATATAAAATCACATTTTTTTAAAATGAAAACTTATATTTTTCTAATATCCCTTTCATATTGTTTATTACATCACTATTAGGTCATTATGATGTCATTCAACACACCAAATATTTATATGGTATTTATTTTTTACCCAAAAGTTTGACTTTCTCGGAAAATTATGAAATATTCACTATTTGATAATTTTGACATCTGGGTTCCAAAAATAATAGTCATTTTAACCAAATAATTTTCTAAATATTTCAATTGCTACTTTTAAAATAAAAACCAACATTTATTGAAAATTGATGGGTTTTGACAAAAAATATTTTTTAAATGTAAAAAAAAAATTATATTTGGCCTTATAAAAATTATATGATAATTTATATTTAATAAAATTAATTTATTAATAATATTTTTTTAAATATTTTTTATTAAATATTCAAAATAAAATTCTTAATTCAATTTTAATATTAACCAAAAATATTATTTGTGCTTTTAAAAACAACAATAATATAAAAGTATATTCATTATTCTATAAAAAAATAATTTACATAATCATAATGATGGGATCTTGATAAGTATCCCTTTATCACATCAGAATATTCCCAAAGAGTAAGGTGTGTGGTGGTAGAGCATTTATGGGGTCGTTCGATGAACATGGTTTGGGTCGTGATCCCAATGAGCTTCAACTTCTCCCATAAATAGTTTCTCTCATTCTTGAGTTATTAGATCTTAGGTTGGGCTTGGTCTAGGGAAAAGCCCAAAAATGATATCTCCCTCAAAAGATCTGATAAATGGGATTCATAGGGAATGATCCTATTGGTTGAGGCTATCACCTCCCTTGTCTGTGTTGAAAGGATTTGTTAAAACCTTATATTTATACTAGTCATGCAATCATTATTCAATGGATATATTATCAAAAAAATGATAATTAACTGTAATTTAAATCAAATTGGATATAATAAAAAAATGGATTGAATTTGTTTTATATATCCAATTTACAAAAGAATATATTTAATTAAATCTATATAGAAATTTGACTTCTAATAGTTCAGGTCATTACAATCTTCCCCCCTTAAGAAATTTCACCCTTGAAATTTTTATTTCCCACATTAAAATAGATGAGGGTAACTCTGTTTCATCACCTACTCTAGTTCCCACATTACTTATTCAAACTTTTGGTTTCTCCACAACTCTTTGACCAAGTGCATATTCTTATTTTGTAGAACTTTTTCTCTATGATCTGAGATCTTCACTAGATTCTCCTTATAAGAGGGGCCATTATCCAATGGTACCACCTATAAATTGAGTACATGAAAGGGTTCAAGTATGCACTTTCTCAATAGGTATATATGGAATACATCATGTACTTGAGATAGGTTAGGTGGGAGTTCTAGTCGATAGGTCACCACTCTGATGTGATCAAGGATCTGAAAAGGGTTGATGTACCACGGACTAAGCTTTCCCTTCTTCTCAAATCTCATTACTCTCTTCCATGGAGATATTAGGAGGAATATCATGTCTCAACATTAAACTTTGAGTCTTGTCGATGATTGTCAGTATAGATTTTTTTCGACTCTGAGTAGCCATGATGTACTGTTGAACAATTTTAACCTTCTCCACCATTTCCTCGACCATTTCGAGACCTAGAAGTTTTTATTCCCCAACTTCATCCCATTATGTAGGTGTTATATATATCTTCCCATAAAGGTATTTATAGGGATACATTTTTATTCTTGGGTGGAAATTTTTGTTGTAATAATATTCAACTAGAGAAAGATATCAATCCCATCCTTCTTTTTAAGTCTATTGAGCATGCTCTCAATATGTCCTCTTGTGTCTGGATAGTCTGATCAGAATGACCATCAATTTGAGGGTGATAGGCCATGATAAAGTTCAACTCAGTATTTAGAGCATGTTGGAGACTCTTCCATTACTTATAGGTGAATATTTTATATCGATAATATACAATCGATAGGGGTACACCATGCAGCCTCGTCACTTCTCTGATGTATATCTATGAAAGTTGATCCAATGAGAAATCCTCTCAAATCACAATGAAGTGTGAAATATTTTTAAGGTGATCCACCACAACCTAGATATAATTTCGTTCTCTAGATATCTTAGGAATCCTGATGACAAAGTCCATGGTGATGTTTTCCCATTTCAATGTAGGTATGGGTAATGGTTGTATCATCCCCTTATATTTTTTCTTTCCCACCTTCACTTTCTAACATACGATAAATCTTGGAGTATATTCTTTGATATACTTCTTTATATTGTCCCACCAATAGTGTTCCTAGAGATCTCGAGACTTCTTTGTGCTTCTAAGGTGGATAAAGAAGGTTGATTTATGTGCATCATCCAACAGCTCCTTCTTTAACTCAGTATTTGATGGTACACACAATCTTGACCCAAATCTTAGAGCACCTTCTTTATTTACATTTAACTCTGAGGATTACCCTTTTCTAATAGTTTCCACTTTCTTTTGAATTCCCTCATCATCTCTTTGAGAATCCATTAACTCTCCAGAAGAGATTTTTGAGCAATCATTTGTGAAAGGATTGATGATTTTATTTCCTTTATGATTCCCATGTCCATTCTCTTCAAGTCTATGAAGATCAGATCATTATTAATTCTCATCAATGAAAGAGTTTATGGATCCTTTTTTCTTAAAGAATATTCCTCTTTATTTTCTTTCCCTAGATGATAGTGATTTGATCAATCATAGTATTTGATTAGCTCTAACCATCTTCCTTCACGCATATTCAACTCTTTCTGTTTGAATATATACTTGAGTATTTTTTATCCTTATATATTTTACACTTCTCCCCAAAGAGGTAATGTGGCCTAATTTTCAAAGTGAATATCACCAAAACTAACTCCAGATCATGTTTTGGATAGTTATACTTGTGAAATTTCAACTTCCTTGAAACATAGGCAGTGACTTTGTCATTTTTCATCAACACACAACCCAGACCCTTCCTCGAAGCATCACTGAATACCATGAAAAGCTCTCTACTTTTGGGTAGTGTGACCACATGAGTGTTGATAAGACTCCTTTTCAACTCCATGAAGATCTTTTCATATTCATCATTCCAATAAAAATTGACTCCCCTTCGAGTTGTCTTGGATAGATTGTTTGAAAATCATGATAAATTTCTTACAAATTGACAATAATACCTAGCTAATCTAAGAAAACTACTGATATATGTCACATATTTTTGCCTCATCCATCCTTTATTGACTCAGTATTTTAAGGGTCCATAGATATCCCATTTATTATGATGATATTCCTAAATAAAGAGATCTCCTTCAACCAAAACTCATATTTTCTATACCTGGAATAATGTTTTTCCTTTTGCAAGGTCTTTAGAACAGTACTTAAATGACCCTCATGATCCTTAAAATTTTAGATTATATAAGAATATCATCAATAAAGCATACCAAAAATTTGTTGATCTAATCTTTAAAGACTCTATTCATCATGTCTATAATATTTATCGAGCATTAGTGTGTCCAAATGGCATCACTATGAACACATAATGCCCATACGTTATATGAAAAGCAGGCTTGGGGATATCCTCATTCTTTACCCTTATGTGGTAATATCCCAACCAAAGATCCAACTTGGAGAAGTATTGTGCTCAACATATATGATCAAATAAGTCATCGATTCATGGAAAATGACACTTTTTCTTTATTTTGATTTGTTGAGATCATGATAATCATTGAAAATGTGCATTGACCCATCCTTCTTCTCGATGAAGATGACTGGTGCACCTCATAGTGAAGCACTTGGGGGTATAAACCCTTTATCCAGATTCTCCTATTGTTTTTTCTTTATCTCTACAATTTTCTCAAAAACCATTCTATACAGAGTCTTAGATATTGGTAATGCCCCAGGTATAAGATCAATCAAGAATTAAATATCTCTTTTTAGAGGAAGACCAGACAATTCCTTGGGAAACACATCATTGAATTCCCTCACAATAGGCATATCTTCCAAGGTGGTTCCTTCATTAGACTCGATCATCTGAGTAAGATACACATGGTCATAAAGAATTAATATAAATTCTTGGGATGATGGTTCTAAGGAAGATTTATCATCCTCCTTTCACTTGTATAAAATTGGGGGTTGATTTTCTATAGGGAGAGTGAATCCCTCTCATAGAAATTTATGTTGTCTCTATATAGGGAAAAGCAATCCATGCCAAGAATTGCTTAAAATTACACCAAGGGAATTATGACAAGGTTTGTCAAGAAGTTCAATCCACAACTTGTGATATGGGAGGAGTTATATGCATGGGATGCTATAGTTTCTCCATTTTCTATTTTCACTGATATCTCTACATCCATGATTTGTATTGGTGTTTGTATTATTCTACTAAACATTCAGGATATAATAGAATGCATCTAACCAGAATGAAAAAGTAAATTTTCCATTTTGTATAAATAACTAGTAGACCTATCACCACTTAATTTTTGGGATTCACTTTGGTGGTAGTGATGGAGAAACATCACCCTTGCTACCATGGAGGGTGTTGGTTTCCTTCTAAAACCCTTGTCTTAGTGCATTAGTTTGAGATATTAATTGGTTCCTTGATGTTTTAGCAATGAATAATGTGTTGAAGGTTTATTGGAGCATTCCTTTCCTTCATCATAGTAGCCAGTTTTTTCTTGCCAGTAATCACTTGCTAGGTGACCTTCCTTCCCACACCTAAATCTTTTCCTCATCCCCTTCAAGTAATTTCTAGGGTTCTTATTTCCACACCTTTGTAATGTATGGTGTTTAAATATATTTTCATTATTATATCTCTATATCAAACCACCTGAATTTGAATCCAACATTCACTTCTTATCCTCATGATACCCCTATGATTCGTTGACCACTATATCGACTATGAGGTTACATGAGAAAAGTTCCTTATAGCTATCAAATTCCTGGATCATCAGGGCTTTTCGTAGGCTAGGTTTTATCCCACCAAATAAGCGTTCAACCTTACATTCAGGGGTAACGACAAATACAGAGTTTTATGGTGAAAGAGTTTTGAAATTTTCCTTATATTTTCTGATGGATGTGTCATATTGTTTCTTAAGGGCAAGAAAATACCTTTCCATATTAATCTGGAGAGTGTGAGGAAAATATATATCGAAAAACATTTTCTGAAAATCCTTCCACTTCATCCCATCACCTCGATCTTTTCCTCAAGCTTCATATTTTTCATCAATGTCCACCATTTATCTACTTCACCCTACATACGATAAGCATCCAAAAGAAAATTATCTTTTTTGAAGCATTTAAGGATATATAAGATCTTCTCAACAGATATGATTGATTGTTTGGTGGTTGAGGGATTAGATGATCCATTGAAAGTAGGAGGTCTTTATCTCATGATGTTCTCAATTGAAAATTGTTATTTCTTAGGTGGGGGGGGGGGGTGTGGAATTTCCTCTTGGTCCAGGTTTCTATTAAAAATTTGAGTTAAATAAAAGAGTATCATGATAAAGTTTGAAATTACCACTCCCATCAGATTGGGCATCTCATTTGAGCAGTCATTACAATGATCTTCGCATCGGTTGTTATCCTGATTCATCCTATTACCAGCCATTGGCTAGAATAAAAGGAAAATTATATTTTAAACTATTATACATATAAAGGGTAATCAAATGATATTAAAGAGATAACTTATAAATTATATTTATTTCCTTAACTTATGAATTTCTAGGCTTCAATATAAGTTATCCATGATCTATTTCCTAACGTATATTCTTATGGGATTTTTTTATTCCCTTAATAATAGTTTATACTAAGATTATTAATTTATCAAAGAATATTCATTGAGAGTGTTAACCCAAGAGTGTTGCAAGGAACATTTTCATGCACTAGTTCCCGTTCGAGTCTAGCACAAAGTGGTGTTTTTGAGTTTTACCCCTAGATACATCTGTGCGAGAGACACATCCACTTGTCCATACCCATACAGGGATGTATTTTCTTGATAAACCACTTAATCTATACTCACCATGATTTAGGGATGGTTTTCTTATACGTAGTCTTATCCCTAAATCTTTCACTAGAGTTTTATAATCCTAATCCCAAAAATAGCTAAACATTTTCTCTAATACCAACTATAACAACTGTGTTCTTTTTATTACATTCATACATGATTTAATGACATAAGATTAAACTTAATACAACATGAAAGATAGATAAGTCTCGTGTATTTGGAAAATTGGTACATTCAATTACAACTTTAAACATGAAAAACTACATCATTATTGAATAATTCCTTTACATGACCACAACATTCTTTCATACTTAACACTACATAGGATAACCTGAGGACATACATAAAAAAGGGGTGACATTTAAATACCAATAACAGAGTAGAAATAGAATAACTTGAATATATTATTTCATGTTAGGAAAGTCATATCAATGAGGCATAAGGGAGTATGAATCCTAAAGAATGATATAACATGATATTGATAACATGGAAATGTGGAAACAACTTAAAACACTACAACATAGGTCAAGGATAAACTGTCAAGACATCATAGTGGAAAAAAGTACCATAAAGGAATTAGGTAAAACCCTATCCCAACATTACATATCATGATACTAAACATTACCCAATTAATTGGAGCACTATATAATTCTGGGCCCACTCATCACTTTTATTTCATTCTCACACTTAAGGGTGTCACATAGATCATAAAACATGGATTCATTAATCATAATTATTTATTCAATGATAATGGGATGTGGAATAAATACATTTAAGACCTCAATAAAAAGGTATATGTGAACAAAAGTGAACAACCTTGTTCGGGAATGGGTATGGTATTCAATACACAACTGTTTTTGAGAGGAAATTCACGGTACAATTTCGACAGCCTAACGACGTGGCATCATAATTCACAAAAAGGGTTGATGAGAAAGAAAGGGGTACCTCATCATATATACATGAAAATGAAAATAATAGGGTAATATAAATACATGATCCAACATAAGAAATTTTTAAATAGAAGTTGTAACATAATAATGAAATATGAAGAAGGAAGAGGAATAGAATAACTCTCATGAAATTTTGGCATGGTAACAGCTGTACATGGGAGGGATTAATGGTATATAAAAGGGAATCTCATTATTCAATAATAATAATGTAATTATGGGAGTGTTTTGAAAATATACTCCATTATTTATAATTTTAAATTATAGGGTGTAACAAAATAATGAAACTTGGATAAAAATGAGAAAGGAAGGAACCCTTACTTGATTATGTGACTTCAAAAGCTTGAAGAGGGGATTCAGGAGAGAATGGAATACCTTGGGAAGATTCCAAATAGGGTAAGACTGATTAAATATTTTCTCCAATTATTTTTAGTGAATAGATGTGGGATCATGGGTGGGTTTATATAGGAAATGAGGGGGAAAGGTTTTAATATTTCACAAACATAGGTTTTTTAATCTATGTAATTAAATATTCAAAACCACAAACCCTACCATGTTTTATTACCATGGTTATTGAAAAAGAGGACTGTATAAAATTATTTTATAAGTCCATGGACTAAATATATTAAAATATTAGCCTTGATTATGTGGAAGTTAGTCACATTATTAAAAAAATGAACTTAAAATCAGAAAATATATTATATATTTTGGAGGATTCACTAAGGTTTTATAAAATAAGTCAACAAAATATTAAATAACATTATTTTAAATGAAAAATTTATATTTGGATGAATACCCCTTTTATAGTGTTTATTACATCACAAGTGGGATATTATGATGTCATAAAACACACTATATATTTATATGGTATTTAATTTTTACCCAAACAATTTTCTATCACAAAAAATTATGAAAAATTTAACATTGGATAAATTTTACATCCTAATTCTAGAAATAATATTAATTTTATGAAAATAATTTTCTAAATATGTGAATTTTTTATTTTAAAATAAAAATCAACATTTATTGGAAATTAATAGGTTTTGAAAAAAACAATTTTTAAACCTTAATAAAATTTACATTTGGACACATAAAATTTATAATATCATTTTTATTTAATAAAATTAATTTAAAAAAAATATTTTATTAAAATATTATTAATTATTTCAACAAAATATATTTATTAATTCAATTATAATATAAACCAAAAATACTATTTGTACTTTAAAAATAATGATAAAAAAATATTCATTATTTTATACAAAAAATAATGTACTTAATTGTAACTCTATGGTCTTGATACAAGCCTTTTTATTATAATAGCATACTTCCTAAGAGTAAGGAGTGCGATGGTGGGGCTTTCATGGGACTGTTCGGTGAACATGGTTTGGTCCGTGATCTCGATGAGCTTGAACTTCTCTAGAAAATAGTTTTGATCATGCATGAGTTATTGGATCTCAGTTTGGGATTAGTCTAAAGAAAAGACCAGAAATGATATCTCCCTTAGAAGCTCTGATAAATGAGATTCATAAGGAATAATCCTACTGGTTGAGGAAATCACTTCCTTTGTTTATGTCGAAAGGATTTGTTAAAACCCTATATTTATAATAGTCATGTGATCACTTTTCATCAACTATATTATTAACGATAATGATACTTAATGGTCATTTAAATCCAATTAGATATAAGAAAACAAACGGAGTTCATGTGTTTTATATATTCATTTTATAAAAATAAGACATTTAATTAAATCAAAATGTAAATTCAACTTATAATAGTTTGGGTCATTACACATGGCTAATATAAAGTAAAAATATTATTTATAACATCCTCAAAGGAGATAAAATAATCAAAGGTAGAATAATGAATAGAAGGGCATTTTATTATTATGTTGAAATGGTAGACACTAGAAAAGAAATTGCAATGATTTTAAGAAGTAGTAAATTGCATCCACTTCAGGTATATTTATCAAGTCTCTATTAAACTATTTTGTATTAAATAAAATATTCTTACAATATACATGTATTTAAATATAATACAAAAATAATAATTAAATTATTACATAGTAAACTCAAAAAGAGATGAGAAATGGAATTTCCTATGTCAGCAAAGGTGATCTCACTATTTATCATACTAAATTGGATTAATTCAAGTTTATAATAAGTGTTAACAAAATATTTATCACAGTGTCTAGACAGACCCAATTCGACATTATTTCATTTTTGTAATAAATGTTGTTATGGTACTTTAATACTAAAATAAAAATTTATTAACTCTTGAATCATGTATATACATTTAAATGAAAAATCAATATACCTTATGAGACACTAATGTGATTTTTGAAAGATAATTATTTTTCAAATAAAACTGAAAGCCATTAGCCTATTTATACCCATAAAAGTGGTTTAGTCTCAATTGATCTAAGATATAGGATATACAAAAAAACTACATATCATTTTTTAGATAAATAATTTTTTTTTAATAAAGTTACATAAAAAACATTAGAGTTTGTTCAACATGTCCACAAAAACAATTCTAAAATAAATAAAACTTCATGAGATTACTTTAATGAAATTTTATAAATTCCCATTGAAGTTAATGAGAGAACATGGAAAATATTGATGAATATCCAAGTTGGATTGTTGGATAATATCTTATCCATGTAATCATTAATCATATATGTGGAGTAAAGGTTATACCTAACTCAAATATCCTTATATAAATCAATTTAATGTTGGAAATAAAAGGAAAATCTATAATCAGTCTTATATGTTTTGAAAATATTTCATTATTCCTTTCAAGACATATTTTGTAAATAGAAGTGAAACAAGAAACCATATTCTAACAATATTTTCGAATGTATATCATATTAAATTCAATATTATAAGAATTAATTTGGGAACTCCCATAAGTGTTTGTTGAAAATCATTTTCTAAAAGATGGACTTATCTACAAAATAACATCAAACACTAAGGTGTGTTTAATTTAATGATCTTGTAGACACTAGGGATATTCATGTCTAGTCAAGATAAACTTTATTCCCATAAAGGACGCATATATATTCAAAGATAGTGGGATAAGACTTAAAATTCTATGGTTTATGGATTTAGATGCACATGATTTGTCATAGGAATACAGAAGTACACTGATCTTAGTGGGAGTAGTATTTCCAGAGACACATACTGTGTAGGAATTAATAACCAATGAGGTGATTTATGTTCAGCCTGGTAGGTGATACATATATTATAATGTTAGAATAATGAATCCTATAAATATATAGTAAATGGAAATATGCTATGGTTGACAAGTATTTATAAATTCAAGTGATGGATCCCATGTATCAAATTTTGGGGATTCCATATTTTGAATGTTTCTAAGACTTGATACTACTAGTGAATATTCTAGAGAAAATTAAAATTGATGGTATAAGATGGTACCAATTTAACATGATAGACTATTGAGAGTTTATTTAATGAAAAAACATATTCACCTATCATCATGACTTTTTTTTAATTCTACTTTTCAATGAAAATTTATATGATCATTATATTGGGCTATTGATAGTTAATGTCACCTCATTTATAGGAATCCTTATAGAAAATGATTATATAATGCGACTAAAATTGTACCCTATGGTATATATCTACTGATCATAACTAAAAGGGTCACTAACATCAATAAATTCCAATAAGATATAAAGATTACATAAATCCATTTATGAATAAATCATAAATTTTGATCATATATTATTCATTTAAAATAAAATGAGTGACATGAGTCTCAAAATATAAAGATGGGGCACTATTAGTTTTCAAGATAGATATGTTTAAAACATATGGAAACAAATTTGTCTTACCATATTGTTAAGCCTAAGGAATGAAATTTCATAAAGATTGATTTAAAGTAGCTGTCGTGTTCTAGAGAAAAAACTAAAAATAGATTTATAATTTTTTTAAATATATTCATAGTACATGTGTTAACAAATTATTGAAAAACATAAGTTGAAATAATTCAAGATCGTATTGTTGTTGGAATATAATCCTTCCAGTAAAACATTCAAGGGAATAGGAAGAGATTGTGGAGATTAAAATAATTTCACATGCTTATGTTCAAGGAATTCATATCAGTTTCCATGATATATACTAACATTTTATATTAATGATGTATAAATTATAATTGGTGAATATCAATTATATCTAACATAATTTCATATAATTTCAGTTACAACTATCCAAAAAGAACATGGAATAGTAGAACTGGATGAGTTCCTAGGGTCTAGATAAATAGTAATACTAGTGAACAAGGGAATTGAACACATATATTTATTTAGTTCAATAAAATCAAGTATCATTGATAAGAATATAGTAATATTTAAGAAAAAATTATTACATCCAGTGGTCTCCATATCTATAATATTCGAGTACATTTTAGCTTCTGATGTAGCTTAAGAAGTTGTTTGGAAATGCCCTATTCTAACTTTGGGATATACTAAAAGAAATATATTTATCATTTTATGATAATATTTCACTATGTATTTAGTCAATATGTGAGGATATTGACATGAGAACAAGAGGGGGATAATTGATTATATCACTACTTGAGGGATTTTCTCAAGATAGTATTGTTTTAGTAAATGGATTCACCATAGAGACATGTGGATTAACAAACCCTATCCATAAAAACATGGTAAGCCTATAAAATATTTCCATACTCAATAGTATCATGTTCTACATGTGATTAATAACTAGTCATTAGTAGCTGTCTCTAGTGAAAGTGGGAGTTTTTTTAATTTGGTTCCTTAGAACCAACTACTTTGTACCATGAATTACATGAATATTCAAATAAGTGAATATTAATATAAATATATTATCACAAATTTATTTTTTTGCATAAAATTGATGTGATAATGTCATATAGTATTTTTTTGCAGTGATAAGGTCAAAATAGTTCCCCACTATAATGAGAAACATGATATGGTATGGTGATATCTCTTTAATATAGTTATATAGTTTGATAATGTACTATGATAAGTCACATAGTACATAGAATTTTCGGTGTGAGTACTCAAAAGTGGTTGAGACTTCTCCTCATGATTTTTTTCACTAGGTAATATCATAGATGACAGATTATGAGAATAGACCTTCTAGTAAGAATTATTCATTTTTTGGTGTCATTATATATTCATATCTAAGAGCATGTTTAGTGATATTTAGAGTTTAAAATTATTAGTAATTTATTTAATGACTCTTACACTTATGTTTACCAATAAAAACCATCATACCATGTGTTTGATAGAAGTTTGGTATGATGGGTGTATCATGAATTAAATTTTATTAATAGATATGTATAGAAAAGATTTCCCCTTCCATATTTATGGATGTTGATATCTTGACCCTTTTATTGAAATATAATTGTCACATAAATTCTATATCTATGGTGTAATGATATTTATTTCAAAAAGTAAAAAAAGTATATATCAATCCCATAGGTTAATAAAATAGATGTGAAAGATTATTGATGATATATTGAGATAAAGGGGTTATATTACACAGTGAGAATTCATATGTGGTTTTTAATGTTGTGAATTTAAGTTCCTTCACTGGGGTGCCTTGAACCTTTGCTATACATTAATCTTGGACTTTAGACAAGCCTTCTTAATGGAAATGTGAATGAATCCTATATGTCCACACACTTTGTTCTTCTACTAATCTCGATTAACTGGCTATTTAGTTTTTGATTTTTGAAAAACACTTTATGGTTAAGTGAGAACCCACCCACCAAAACAAAATCACTTTGAAGAAAAGTTAGAACTAGAATTACACCACAATGAACCATTGGTGGGATGAGAAATGAACCATGTCTAGGACCAGACTCTCCCAAAGAACACCACAAAAAAACCCTAAAAACAGTATCCAAAATCTAAAAACCAAAGAATAGGCCATCGAAGTCATGCTTCCCAAGACTGGCCCGCCTAAGACCACCAACAAACATAACATCACAGAATCCCTCACCTACCTTCAACCCATATTTGAGTTTAGTCATTCCAATCAATGGTTTTTATAATCAAAGCTAATCAATTTTTTCATAATTGTTTCTAAAAATTGTGAATTAGATAGATACCGATACCTTTCCCGCATTAATATTCTACAGGGTTAAATTTTTGTGATTTATATCTATCAACACCCACCATTTTAAGTTTTCTAAAGGGTATAATGTACAATATACAAGGATATATTCTACACAAAAATAACATTCAAAAGATCACGTGAGAGTATAGATTCATGTATCTCACAAGACAAGAACCTAGCTTCTTGTTCCCGTTATTGACCTGAATGTTCACAAAGTGAAACTGTATATTGAAACTTTTATAGAATTTTCACTTGATATTGTAAAAAAACATGCCGATTACAACGCTTGTCATTTCCTTTTTTATAAAAAATAGTTAAAAAATAATTAAAAAGGCCAGAATCGAGGAATGCATTTATAATTGGAGAAAAGGAAGCTGAAATAGGGAGTCAAATAAAAACAATCTAAAGAATCAACCAATCAACCAAAAATAAATTCAGAGAGGGACTTTACCCAGCCAGTTTAAATTATTTATTTACTAATATTAAAAGTTTATAAAGATACATCATTTAAAGTAATTAATATGACTATAATTTATTTGGATGAAAAAATTTATGGGGAATCCATTATATACTATCTTGGTATGAATAATGTAGATGAAATACTCAAGAATGGAAGGCTAGAAGACTCAATTTTAAATGTATACATGAGGTGTGTTCTCATAATATATTTTTATAACATTTTATCTACTATGTTAATTAAAGTTAAAAACTATTCGTATTTTTTTAAGGCATGTATATCCATACTAGGTGAAGGGAAACCCTACGAAGAAAAATTAAGACTCGTTAGTCCTCACATCACTTCTACATAAAAAATAAGTAGAATTAGATGAGTATTTTGAAATAGTGGAATAAATTATAGCAAACAAGGCTTTTAAAACATGGATATTACATCGTTTTTATGAATATTCAATATAATACCTAAAAACATGCTTGAGGACTATAATATTTTAGTTTCATTGGAGACTAGGTACACAATCTTCTAATTTGGTGAAAGATCTTCAAAATTACCCATAAATATCATCCCATTTGTTACTCTTCACAAAAATACCCTACTTAAACCCTTTCTTCATAACCCATGGAAATGAAACATAAAAAAGAGTGAACACATATGCTCAGTAAGGGTAATAAAGTGAGATATCAATGATCACATAAGCATGATATGAGAATAGGTGTAAGATAATATAAGAATAACATATGAAATCCATACTCTTCATATCAATGATCAAGATCCTAGGTCATGGAATAAATATTGGCAATTTATAAAACATGAATTACAAAGAAATCAAAGAACATGAACCATGTGAGAATAATATTGTCATAAGACATAGAATCGTATGATACACATAGGAATAGAAATTCATTTCCATATTATACAACACCCACTCATAAGTCTATCATAATGTAATGGGTTCACTCCCTAAACCATCATAGTAGTCACAGTTCACCACTAAGACCGTTATAGCAGAAAAATCCATTTACTAAACTAGGTTCACTACTTGTTACAGACTTGTCTATCTCATGAGATATAAATCTTTACCCAATGCGTTGGAGGGATATATAGGTCCCACCCATCACATAATTAAAATCATACATATTTATGCCACAATATCATAAAACATACATCTTATCATAAACCATGAAGTAAAATGGTTTTTATAAACCTTTTATCATATCATAACCTATGGAAAAGTGATAGGTTCCATTTTCATTTTATCATTTAATCGTAAAAAAACCCATGAAAATAAGCGAGTTCCACAAGAAATTTATCATTGTATTACCCATGCAAGAGAAATGGGTTTCATAAATATCTTTTTATCATAAACATAAAACATTCAGAGAAATAACAAGAATGCTAACCTTGAATTATATCTCATATGAAGCATAAGTAACAACAAAGTATTTCATATTAGATATAATTTTTTTTGAAAGATCTCTAGGAACATTTATTGAAAAAAATTAATATTATTTTAAAATCAATTATTAAACCTAAAAATTCATAAAATACTTTGGAAATCATTTTCTTTGAAAATAAAATTGAAAAATTTTGAAGGAGGATTTAAAAATCATTTAAATAATTTCTTATAGAAAATATCCTTTACACTTTAAAAACCCCTTTTAAAACATAAAACATTTTTAAAATCATTTTATTTGAAAATAACCTTGAAAAAATATAAAGTAATCTTAAAATTAAATAATTTCCACGACTGTAGTAAATTCCATTCATTCCATGCATATTTAAACAAAGATTCCTTTCACATTTTTTGTGAAATCCAAATGAAATGTTTTTGAAAAATGACATAAAGATTCCTTAAAAAACATTTTTTAAAATAATAAAACATGGGAAAAAATCCTTTAATAAATTATTTTTATAATGTTAAAAACATTATTTAATATAATTTTATAAAACATTATTTTGGAAGAAAAACAATTTTTTAACTGAAGATAAAAATAATGATGATTTTTTTTAAAATATTCTATTGAATTATTGACCACATAAAGAGAGAAAAATAAAGGAAAACAAGTATTATAAAGAATTAACTAGAGTTTAATAATATTCATGAGTTTCTTGAGATATGGATCATAACATTTTATCATTTTAAACATAATCAGAAACAATCCTGATAAATGATGAGATTGTGACATAAAATCTTTACAACTTTAAAAACATTGAATTTTAATGTCCACGAATGAATAAAATTAAATTATACTTAAAATATCATGATAATTAGTATATTTATGATATTAAATGTTAAATTGGATAAATATAAAATTCATAAAATAATATTGGTGGATCACATAATGTATGTATCAAATAAAAAAATTTGGACAAAAATTCCTTAACACTTTAGTAATATTTTGAATCGTAAGCCTCAATAAATAATAATATTGAATTAACATTTAAATATCATGAAAATAATTAGATTAATGATTTAACATGTCAAATGGTAAGAATATACACCCCAAAAAATAAATGAGTGGTGAATTGTTCTATGTATCCTATAAATAAAAGAGAGACAAAAAATCCATTGCTGTTTTGGTAACTTTTGAACAGTAAACCTGATGAAATAGAGATAATCAAATGGATATGTAAATAATATAATTTTAAAAATAATTATCATAAAATTTAGTCATGGAATGTATATACACAAAATAAAATAAGCACATGGGTAATATTACTTGTGTCTCACAAAAAATAAAAGTGAGACATAAATATTGTAATTTATGTCCCGACGTCCTTTATAGTAATGGTCAGTGCCTTCCTAGTCTGTTACATCGTTATTTTTGTCATTATAAGTGGTTGTAGGAGGATTAGAGGAATATTTTGAAATGTTTAGTTGTTAAAATCTAGAATTGGGGAGGTTACACATCATGTAATTTGATTTCACAGCATGAAGTTTAGTTCCACAACTTGTCTTGGAAAGCTTCATGACGTGAATAATTTTACACAGTGTGAAAGAGGGATTCACAATGTGAAATATTTTGGGGTTTGAAAAATAAAATAAAATCTAAAGGTGTAGGTCTTTAAGTGGATGTCGGCCTCGAGGGCTTACACAGTGTGAAATGGTATTATACATCATGTAATACCCAACTGTTGTAACGCTTTAAACATTTTTTCAGCCACTTGGGTTATCAAACCCTATGAATAAAGAAATTTTCTCTCAACCATAGGTGACCCCACTCTAGCATTTTAATGTTTCCTTCACCAAGTATTAAATCCTATCTTCTCTTATTTTGATCTGTAGCAGTCCAACAACAATCTAAGGTTCTTTCTTCATATTTTCTTATGGTTTATACCACTTTGGTATCTCTTTTACTCCCATTCTATTTTACATGTAATAGAGGATGTTCTTCATCACTCTTAATGTGTTCTTATTTGGTTTTTCTTGGTGTGGTGGTGTCAATATATCCTCAGGTAGATGATTATCTTACCAGAGGGGTAATCAGAGGACTGTTACATGATTCCATTTCCACTCAAATAATGTTGAAAACTTTGAAGTATGGATTCTTCCTTCATTTCTCTTTTATTGTGTATCATTTAGGAGGAATATACTATTGTTTTCATATGGATCAGAGTTGTTTCACACTGATCAAATATAATAATCAGATAAATGAATAAAAAGGGGTATAGGGATCCAATGTGCATGTTTTTATTGCTTTGTTTTATTGGGATGTTGTGAATTATACATGCTAAGAACCCTAATAAAATTTTTGGCTATTAGTGGTACTTGGTTGTACACTAAAAAAGTTTCATGTTGGTTGATTTTCTTCTATTGAACACCTGTATATTGAAATTTGTAAATCACATACACTTAGATAATAAAATTTTTTTCCCCAGATTACCCAATTTCTATAAAAACATCCAAATAATCAAGTGTAATTTTATAAGGGATGCCTCGTTAAATCCATAATTGTGTTATTATTTTGTATGTGGGTCGATTTGTTGTGTGGGATAGTGTGTTTATGTGTTCAGTAAAATGGTATGTGAAGTGGCCATGTTTTGATGAGTGGATATGATCTGGTTTGTGCTGGGGGTTGGTTTGGGTGGTGTGGTGGATGAACTTATAGACGATACATCCACCTAACAATGTAATAGAATATTAGGTTGAGAGACTGATTGATTGTGTAATGGATGAGAAGTGTTGTGCAGTAGGGTAGCAATCGAGTTGTGCTTTGGTTGTTTTTCTTTTTATGTGTAGTTCTTGGTAGTTTCCCAGATAGTAATGGAATGGATGAATAAATAATTGATTGATAAATTTTGGTACTATATTGGGTTGGTTTGGTTAATTAAATGAATAAATGAATTGTGAATGACGAATGGTAATGTTTTAACAAAATTGGTTGGGAATTGGAAAGAAGTTGTGGCTTTTTGTGTGGTGTTTTCATTAGAGTTAGTAGTGAAGTTGGAAGTATTCAGTGCTGTTTGTTTATTTTATCACCCATAGGTTGGACATGATTTTCTGGTATTATATATATATATATATCCTTGTATTTTACTTTGTGATTTCTATATGAAGAACACCCTAACTGAGCACTATGTTCTGAACACCCCCTTCATCATGGGGGAGGGTGTCTTTCCCAAACATCCTAGAGGGAGGATAGATGGTTGGGAACCTGCTCTTCCCTTCTCCTTCTTTCAGGTGATGATATCCTAAAATTCTTCAGGAAGTTTGTGGTTTGTGGGGCTCATTTGTGTGTGGGTGAGTTGTGTTTTCCCAGGTGTGTGCAGGCAAGTTTTGTTTTCCTAGGTGTTTGCGGGAGATTTGTGTTTTCCAATGTGCCTTTGAGATAAGATGAGTTTTCTTTTATCAGGTGTCTTTGAAATGAAATGTCTTTCTATTTCCATTGTGTTTTTGTGATGTGACATGGTATGTGGCCTAGGTGTCCGTGGGTGAGATGTGATTTGGATTGTGGCCTCGGTGATGGGACAAGGTGTGTTTGTGGGGCCCAGGTGTCTACAGGTGTGATGTGATGTGGATTGTGGCCCCAGTGATGGGACGAGGTGTGGTTGTGAGGCCCAGGTGTGTGCATGTGGGTTGTGACATGGTTCTTTTAGAAGAGGTGGGAACTCAAGGATGTTTTCCATTAGGAAATAGTAGCTAAACCAATGGGAAAGTGGCAGAGGTACCCTATTATCGATGTGCATTATATTTCTTTACTTGAATTTAATTATTTGATGGTATTTTCATGGTGAGGTTGGGGTGGTTAGTATACCTATTTAGGTGTTTTTTGGTTTTTTTGTTTTCTCATAGGGGATTTAGTATGCTTCTTTAACATGTTCATGAGGGACTTTGGATTTCCTACTGAGTATACCTGTATACTCACCCAATGCATATAAAATTGTTTTCTGGTTTCAAGGAGAACTTTGTGGACTAATTTGGACTTTAATAACTCGGATATTTTCAGTTGTTGTGTCTCTACCTAACTATAATTTTTGGTATATAATTTGTAGACTTTTTTATATCAGTTCTATTTTAAACATGCATGTGGCAAATATTTGGATTTATTTCATATATATATATATATATATATATTGGAGTGATTTTGGGATGAAACATCTTATATCCCAATCTTGTTTCTTCAAATAGAGAAATTCCACCCATTTTGTCATACTTGTATAACACTGGTGCTAGTCACCACCCTGGGGCCTACTAGAGGCGGGACTCGAGGGTGATTATCTCCATTTCTTAGTTTCTAATCCAAGTGGGGTATCTTTGGAGGGAGGTGTCATGACATAATGGTATCAAAGGTGATGGTTGAGAGATATGATGGAGTTTCGAGTTAGGAAAAGTGAGTATTTCATGGGTTGGTAGGGAAACAACATCAAGTGACAATGATGTGTGACATAGGAAAAGGAAGACTAGCGAGGACATGGGATTTTAGGGCCCCCCCGAGATCCAATGAAAGGACTCTAGTTCTACCAAATGACCAAGTAAGGCTACACCATTTGCAAGGTAGAGACCCTAGGAATGTTAAATGCATCATAATGACTTGTGTTCTTGTCTGATTTGGGTTGTTTTGGGTAATTTAAAATGGATAACAAAATGAGTTGAAATGAGTTGAAATGAATCTTAAAAAAATTCCATACTACCCAGGCTAATAAATTCTTTATTTTCCTTTCAGTTATGGCACTTAGTCATCATCCGCGTGTGGCTCAGGTGGTTGAGGGTTAGAAAGCTGATCTAGTTGATTGGAAAAGGGTTGATCTGGTGGAGGAGGATGACCAGTGGTAGAGGTTTTTATATGATTTCTAGCAGCATGACTTATGAATGTATGAGGGAAGTGTTTCAGACATGGAGATAGATAGATTGGTCGAGGATCTTGAGATCACCATCAGTTTGATCTGGGATCCAATGGAGTATTGGGTTCCTTTGGCAGTGAACTATATGTGAGGATCTATGCTTCTGTGGTGCATTCTATATCTAGGATAGAGGAAAGAGGAAGATGTGTTGTTGGTCATCTTTCTGAAGGAATTCCGGGTAGAGTCCCTTTCACAAACCATAAAGGCTGAGAAGAGGCAGGAGCTACTCTCCCTTCAGTAGGGGAGTATATTAGTGCCGGAAATTGGGATCAAGTTTGGGGATCTTATTTTCATTTCCTCATATCTCTTTCCATATGATGATTCTCATATGTAATGGATTGAGGAGGCCCTTCACCCTTCTATCCAGTATGTTTTTACTCCTTTTACATTGCCAATATATATTGAGTTTCAGAATAAGGAGAAGGTGATTGAGAGGATTCGGTTACGAGGATGTCTACCATGAGAGCAGAGCCAATAGAGTTCTTCGAGAGTTAGGTCCATCAATGGAATATCTCATACGTCGAGACCTTCAATGTTTCAACTGATAGGGAGGTGATCTCTACTGTTTCCTTTCATGCCTTTCGGTTCCAATAGTTCCCATGTCCTTTTTATGGGCTTGGGGATGAGGTGTTTCTTTTGTGAGATCTATGTCCATCCTCGTAGTTAGTTCATAGTGGCTGCTCAAGCTCAATTTGGTGTAGGAGGACAGGTTTAGAGCTAGCCTATGCAGCAGTTTCCAGTTAGGTAGTTTCAGCAGTAGGGACAATAGGATTTTTCTCTACCGAGGTGAGATAGAGTGGGTAAAGGCCAAACCTAGGGTGTTCCTTAGGGATCTCAACCCTGGAGTATTCATAGAGGTGATTGTCTTCAGAGAGTCAAAGTATTTAGGCATGGTCATTTTCACACTTCATAGGTAGTAGTTCCAATAGGGCCAGAGATCGTTAGAGGTACGATTAGCTTATTTAGTACCCTTTATTGTGATTTGTTTGACTCGCGATATTCACAATCCTTTTTTGTTCCCAATATAGACCATGTTCTATGATTATATGTATAGAGGATCCTCATTCCCCTGGTGTTGAGTATGCAATTCGGAGGTCAGACCAACTTGTTTGATGTGTGTCGAGGATGTAGACTGATGATGGAACCACATTAGTCTCATGGAGATCTCTTCTTGATAAATATAAAAATATAAAATTTCATTATTGGAATTTACTGGTTGTATTATGTAAATGTTGTTATCGACTACTTCCAAAGAAGAGTTGTGTTTTTAAAGGTGGATGGTTGGTGTGTTGTGTTCAATGGTGAGTGGAGCTCTTAGGTGGTCAGTCGGTGTATAGATCCTCTTCTTTCATTTTTGGCTGAGCTGTTAGTGGAATTAGTAGGTGTTGGGATAGTGGAGGTTCCCAGAGTTTTCAAGGAGTTCTTGGATGTTTTTCCAAATGAGGTTGTAAATCTACCCCCTTGACGTGATGTTGAGTTTGGGATAGACTTGCAGCCTGGTGCTTCTCTGATTTCGATGGATCTTTATCTTATGGAACCTTCTGAGTTTTAGGAGTTGAGGATTCAGAATGATGATTTGATGAAGAATGAGTTTATCCTGTCTATGTGTCACCATGGGGTACTCCATTGTAGTATGAGGTTTTTAATAGACTACAAGAGGTCGAATCAGGTGGTGGTCAAGAACCACTACCCTCTTCTGAGGATAGAAGATCTTTTTAACCAGGTGAGAAGAGAAAGTTGGTTTTCTACGATTGATCTGCGATCTGGGTATCACTAGTTGAGGGTGAAAGAGGGAGATATCCTGATATAATGTCATAGATTTATTTGAGTATTATATTTAAATATTATATGGATTAATTTAAATACTAGGTGTTGAGACATCATATGATCCCGAAGCCTGGTGTCCCTGGAATGATTGCTTAAAAAATATTAAACTTTTAATTGCATGTATGTACAATTTTCCTAAAAAAGTGGAATAATTCTTAAATGGGTACCCATATCAGAAATCTAAGGGCACCGTTGAGCTCATAATGGTGCCTTTACCCTAGGTGTGACCGAACTCTGGTCGGCACGGTTCATCTATAGAAACATTCACCAATGACATAATCATAAACAAAATAATTAATAAAATAAATTTATTTTTAAATATTAAAAAATCATAAACGGTGAATCAGATTGGAAATATGAGACCACTGTTGATTTCATAATGTGGTTTTTTCCCTATGCATGACTTAACTTTAGTCGGTGTGGGTCTTCTGTGGGAAAAACTTGAAAAGGACATGATCATCATTAAATAAATTAAATACAAATTATTTTTTGGAATATTTATTTCATTTAAAAATATCCTTATGCAAAAATATCGAGGTTATACACAAAACCCATGGAACCCTAGAGAACCTCTAGGTATGGCTTTAGAGAATCCTTTCAAGAAAATGGTGATGTAATCATAGATTGACGGTCGACGAATGTTGTTTATGAAAGATATCATGAACGACAGTGATGCAATTTCCAATATTCTTCAGTGATCAATCCAAATCAAAGGTAAGATGTTTTATTTTGAATTTCCATCCCTGTTTTTGAATTCAATGACTAACGTTGACCAACCAACAAAATATTTGATCCACAGTTTGATCGTAACCATACAGGATGGGTTTTATTTTTGTGGGATTTTTTTAGAGTTTGATCTTTTGATTATTTTTTGACTAAATTGATTTTCATTCTAATGGAAATGAACCATGATCGATATGAGCACCGATTCTGGATTTTTTTGTTCTTGTTTGATTTATGATTTTCTCCCCCCGCTCTTCATTCATTGTGGGTGTTCTTTGCTTGGCATATGAATTGACATATCTCAATAAATCGATCATTGCACACATAATTCTTGGTTCAATGATCCAATATCATAGATCTGGGATAGGCGTGACATGAAGGAGGTGTGAAGACAGACACAGAGCACTTTAGACAACAACGGATCCCTGAATCTGCATTCATTGACGTTATTCGATGAAATGAAGAATGGCCTTTTTAATCTGTTGTGCGATCTGATCGAAAGAGGAAATTCATTATTTTAGTGATGTCCTAACTGAACAAGGATGGATCTTGATTTTCCCAAGAAGTCATGGTCGGAATGGTGGATGGAGAAATGGATGATATGACTGGAGCATGAACAAGGGATTCTAGAAAATCCCACTCTACATGGTGTGTAATCCAGGATTACACAGTTGGTGGCGGCCCCACTGAGTGGCGGCTAGGGTTTTGGGTATGAGATATGTATCACACGGAATGTGGATCTACCTACACGATGTGTGGCCTCTCCCGGATAACTCAGTGTGTACATAGAAAGTAAACAGATAAGGGTATGAGTACATGGGTTGCCTATATAGTGTGTACTCCCCCACACGACTTGTCTTGGAACAAGTAATGGACTACGCCATGTATTGGTACATAGGAAGATATACATGGGTTGAAATTGTGAACTAAGACATAACCAATCTACATAGGTGGACCCCAAATAGAGGAACACAACATGTGACTTCTTCAAAACACTGTTTACGCATCTTCTATATGACACAGTTGGAATGACATGGGTAGTTGTACACGACCAATACTTGGGGTCAAAGGTCATGGCATGTGACCCTACTACACATTTTAAACCCTTTTCTACATGGCTTGAATCTCTTTTCTACCATATCATAGACAAGTTTTTTTAGGGTTCATTCCCTTTATGTCTTCCCTGGAGGAAGTTGGGTATCATTTCCTACTCATAGAAGTATGATCCCTTCAGAAAGACTTTCTGGATAGAGTTATTAGAATCCCCTAAGACACCCAGTGAAGGATCCTCTATTAATATTCATTCCTTAGGTAGATTACTTGGTATTAATGTGACCAATCCTATCATATTTAAATCGTATACTTAGAGGGTTAATCCATATTCAGTGGTTGGTATCACCCCATAGACCTGGCAGTGATCCTCCTCTGTTGTATTGCATCTCTCTCTTCAGATCAAGCAGTGTATCTTTCTCTCTCATGACGGTTCCTGATGAACTGTAATTCTCAGATGGACGCCATCAGTGTTATCGGTGATAGGGCCAATTTGGGATATACCTAACACTGAGAGGGGGTTGAATCAGTTTTGGGGACTTTTGAAACCAATTCAAACTTTTTCCCCATACCCCTTGACCTATTAGGATCTTGATTCTCTTATTCCCTTTTCCCTATCGCATTCAATAATAGAAAGCAATAAAAATATGCACATGATATTTTTACAAGGTTCACCACTCAATAAGAGTATCTACATCTTTCCATGTATGGTTATGACCAATACATGGATTCTATACTATAATGTAATATTCTTTTACAATAGAGTGGCTAGAAAAACAATCCTATAGTCAGTGTGAGTCCCTACACTTTGGAGGGGGTGGGAAAGCATCCTTTTCCCTAGACTGGTGATATCCTAGTCCAACTTTCAACCTCTATATGGTTCTTTATAATTCTTATATAGATAGTATTATTCCTTCTTGATAAGGTAGGTTCTTCTCTTGGTCTTTTTTAGTGCTCTTCATTTGATTACTTGAAAATCACCAGGCAAGAAATTATTCCATCTTTCTTTCTCTTTTCTCTAGAGAAACACCAACTACACTAGAATTTTTATTTCTTCTTCTTAGTGTAACATCCAATGACACTAAAACTTCTTATCTCTTATTGTCTAGAAGCACATACATTATTGTGATTATTCAGGAAATGAAGATTCGCTTACTTGGCATCATCAGAATAAATTCTTCTCTTTGGTTCATGAATTCATGTGATCATGCATATGTCATTTTGGTTGATTCTTTCTTCCCTTTCTTTCTTCTTCTTCTTTACAAATGTTCACACACTTGTTTTGGTTCTCTATTTAATTTAATTCACATGTGCATGTGCTTGCATTCAAGCATGCATTCAATTATTCCTCTTCTTATGTGAGAACCCTAATGAGTATGATTCATTAGGCACACACATAGCCTCTATATTTCTCTTCCTTTTATTCTTCTCCCCTTAACTTTTCACTTGGTTCAAGTTCCTTTACATCATATACATGAGTGCATGTGTGTGTTTTTCTTTCGACCTGAATGGTTATGACACCTTCTTTGTACAAACTTCTTCTTCAAGGCCTCAGGATTCTTCAAACAATGCACATGGGTGAATGATGTTGAATAAATATGAAAATAGGAGGGTTTTTACCTTTGGGAAGGTCGTGACATTCACGGTTATTCTTTGTGAACAAGGGGCATGGTTCTTTCCCTTCACAGGGTACAACAAGGGTGTGGTTGCACCAGTTGTGTACTCATGGGAACTTCCTCATGAAACACAATGAGGGTTTTTAGAAAACCTATCTGGTGTTAGAAGGTGTTGATTCTTCTAAAATCTGTACGATGGTGTGTAACACCTATCAGAGGCTTGTGGTAACCCTTCTTCGCAGAGCATAAGGATCGCGAGACTCCTGGTTTCTTATAACAACCCTGCTTTTTATTACAGACTAAAACATGATTTGTTACATAAAATATTCAGTTGAAACAACATAGAATATCGATAGGTCTAGTGTATTTTGGGATTAGGAATGTTACATAATATCTTAGAACATAAACACACAACATCTTTATTGAAAATGTCCTTTACATGACCACTACATTCCATCGTACTTAGCATTGCATGGGATAACCTGAGGACATGCATAAGAAAAGGGTGAGATATAAAGCCCAAAAAGGAAATAAACATAGAATAACATGAGGAATACAATACATGTTAGAGAATAGGCATATAAATGGAGAAAAAGAGAAACATGAACATAAATACATGATAAAGAATGATAATCATGACATGGAAATGTGGCAACAACACTTAACATGGAATTAGCATGAGCCAAGGCTCATTGCACATGGACCATGAGTAAACCCTCACTGCACATTAACCATGAGTAAAACTCATTGAAATTTAATTATAATGATTCAAAAAACATTGAACATGACGTATCAATGTACTATACTCTACCCAATGCATTGGAGCACTATCAGGGTGCACCCTTCTTGAACATTTTATTTCATGCACAAGTGTGCCACATGGATCATATAACATGGAATAAATCAAAATCATAAGTTATTACATGATTAAGTAATGTGGAATAAATACATGAATGTACCATTAAATATTTATATGTGCATAAGGTGAAAACCCTTGATAGAGACATGGGTATGTTATTCACTACACAATGATCTTGGCTTGAAAAAACGTTGTGTAATTTCGGCAGCATAACGGTGTGACATAAGGATTCATGGAAACGGTTGATGAGAGAGAAAAGGTTGTCTCATCATATTTACATTAAATGGACAGTAATGGGGTCATATAGATATATTTCCCAATAAACATAATTGAATTTAGATGCATAATAAAAAATAATTACTTGGATGTAAAAGAGGAGAGAGAAACCCCTCACGGAATTTTGGCATGGTAACGGGTGTACATGGGAGGCATTAATGAGAGAGAAAGGGGTATCCCCTAATCCAAAAAAATAGTCGAGTATGGGGAAGGTGATAAATCATACCCAAACATTTTTAATTTAAAATAGAAGGGAATAACAATATTAATAAACTTTGATAAAAAGAGAAAGGCAGGAATCCCTTACATGGAAGTGTGATCCCAAAGGCTTGGGAGAGGCTTGAGAGAGGCTTAGTTGGAGCTTGGTGCACCTTGGGAGGATTCTAGATAAAGGAGGGAGGGGTTTGGTCAACCTCAAAAGGCTTTCATTGAATAGGAAGTGGGTGCTTGGGTGGGTTTATATAGGAAAGGAGAGGCAATTCTTTATTATTTAGGTTTGGGAAACCCCACATTAAACTAATCAAAACCATAAACCAGCCCGTGATTTTTGCCCATGATATTTTTCCAAATGGGAGTGGAATATAATATTTTATAATTCCAATAGCTGAACTTTTTAAAATAATATGTTTTCTTGTGTGGAGGTGAGTCACACTCTCAAGAAAAACAATTTAAAAAGACAAAATGTTTTATAAGCCTTGAACTGTCCACTAAAGCTTTTTAAAATAAATAAAACAAACCCAAAATCACATTATTATAATGGTAAAACATATATTGGCCAAAAATAATGTTTATAGTATTTTATTACATCACTATTGGGTCATTATGATGTCATAAAACACATTATATATTTAAACGGTATTTAATTTTTACCCAAAAATTTGTCTGTCTCAGAAAATTATGAAAAATTCACCACTCGATAATTTCGACATCCTGATCCCAAAAATTATATTAATTTTATCTAAATAGTTTTCCAAATAAGTGAATATTTATTTTTAAAATAAAAAACTGACATTTATCCAAAATTCATGGGTTTTGAAAAAAACAGCTTTCAAACCTTAATAAAAATTACAATTACATTCATAAAATTATATGGTAATTAATATTTAATAAAAAATAATTTAATAAGTATAATAATATTTTATTAAAATATTATTTAATTCAAAAATCCATTAATTCACCAAAATAGATTTCTTAGTTGAATATTAACTAAAAATACTAGTTGTGCTTTAAAAACTATTTACAAAGTAACAATAACAAAATAAATGCACATTATTTATACGACAATAATGTACATAATCATAGTTATAAGGTATTTTTACATAACCCCTTACAAAACCCACATAATACCCAAGGGTAAGGTGTGTGATGGTGATAGACTCCTGGGGTGGATCAGATAACATCTCTCGGGTGGTAATCTCTATTTACTTTTACTTCTCGCATAATATGTTCTTCTCAAGCTTATCGTGTTCAAGATCAGTTTAGGCTTGGCCAAGATCAAAGCCCAATGATGCCACCACCTTTCCAAGCTCTGAAAAATGGGCTTCGTGCGGGGAATGTATACTGGATGGGGCCATCGCTCCCTTTGTCTGAGTAAATTGGATTGGTTAAAGCCCTATATCTATATTAATTATGTGATCACTGTTCAAATACTATATTAGAAATGGTCACAATTCATAATGGTATTTTAAAATCCAGAAACATAAAACCAATGAAGTTAAAATTTTATATAACCATAATAAAAATTTAATTATATCAAGAGGAATTTCCATTAATGAAAGTTTGGGTCGTTAAAATCATCCCCCCTTAAGAAATTTCACCCTCAAAATTTTCTTTTCCCACTCTAAAACAAATGAAGGATCTAGTATGTACTTCCTTTAGAGGGATACAAGAAACAAATCATGTACTTTGGCCATGGTAGGTGTAAGTACTAGACGAAAGGCCACAACCCCAACATGATCAAGAATCTTGAAGGGGATGATGTACCTAGGACTTAACTTCCCTTTCTTTCCAAACCTCATGACCTTCTTCCAAAGAGATATGTGTAGAAACACCATGTCACCAACTTTAAACTGAAGGTCTCATCGACAGTTATCTGTATAACTCTTCTATCTACTTTGGGCTACCTTGATATGCTGCTGAATGGTTTTCACCTTATCCACCATTTCTTCGACCATTTCTGGTCCTAGCAGCTTACGCTCACCGACATCATCCCAACATGCCGGTGTTCTAAACCTCTTCCCATATAGGGCTTCATAAGGTGCCATTTGGATGCTTCAGTGGAAACTATTATTGTAGGAGAATTCAACCAGCAGAAGATATTGGTCATAGTCTTTTTTGAAGTCCATATAACATGATCTTAACATAACCTCTAGTGTCTAAATAGTTCCCTCAGATTGGCCATCATTTTGAGGATGATAGGTCATACTAAAGTTCAGTTCAGTATCCAGAGCATGTTGAAGACTCATCCAAAACTTATAGGTGAATCTTTGATCTCGATCGGATATAATATATAGTGGTACTCCATGTAGCCTTACCACTTCCCTGATATATATGTGTGTCAGTTGATCTAATGAAAATTCTACCCGAATTGAAATAAAGTGTACAGACTTTGTAAGATGATCCACAACAACCCTGATTGCATTGATTCCTTTGGATGTCTTTTGAAGTTCGATGACAAATTCCATGGTGATGTTCTCCCATTTCTATGCTGGTATGGTAATTGGTTGCATCATTCCCATATGCTTCTACCTCTATTCCTTCACTTTCTGACACACCAGGGACTTTGATGTATACTCAGTGATCTCCTTCTTCATATTATCCCACCAATAATGCTCTTGGAGATCTCAATACATCTTTGTGTTTCTTGGGTGAATAGAGAAATTTGAACTGTGTGCATCATCAAAAAGTTCCTTCTTCAGCTCTGGGCTTGATGGAACACATAGTATTTTCCCAAATCTCATAATTCCTTCTTCATTAACATTGAACTCTGAGGATTTCCCTTTTCTTATAGCTTTCACTTTCTTATGAATTCCCACATCATCCTTTTGATAATCCTTTAACCTTTCCAAAAGAGATGTTTGAGCAATCATTTGTGAAAGGATTGATGATGTTCCCTTCTTTATGATTCCCATGTCCATCTTCATCACATATATAAAGAACAGATCCTTTTCAATTCTCATAAATGATAGAATCGTCAATTCCTTTCTACTTAGAGCATTTTCCACCTTGTTCGCTTTCCCAGGGTGGTAATGGATTGAGTAGTCATAGTCTTTGATTAGCTCTAACCATCTTCATTGGCACATGTTCAACTCTTTCTATGTGAATATATACATGAGGCTTTTATGGTCTGTATATATTTCACACTTATCCCCAAATAGATAGTGTCGCCAAATTTTTTAAGCGAATATCACTGCAGCCAACTCCAAATCATGTTTTCTATAGTTTTATTCATGAACTTTCAATTGCCTTCAATCATAGGCAATGACTTTGTCATTTTACATCAACACACATCCCATGCCCTTCTTCAAAGCATTACTGAATACCAATAAAGTTCTCCACTTGTGGATAAAGTGAGCATGGGGGCATGGATAAGCCTCTTTTTTAACTCTATAAAGCTTTCTTCACATTCATCACTCCAAGTAAACTTTACTCTTTTCCAAGTTAGCTTGGTAGGAGGGTTAGAGAATCATGAGAAATTTCTCACAAATCGTCGATAATATCCAGCTAAACCCATGAATATATGGATATCTGGTACCGATGTTTGTCTCGCTAATCCCTCAATTTCATTTGTTTTGGAGGTATCCATAGATATCCCATTGCCTGTGATGATATGGGCCAATAATGATACCTCCTTCAACCAGAACTCACACTAATTGTACATTGCAAAGAGATTATCCTTCTGCAAGGTCTCTAGTACAGTTCTTAGATACTCATCATGATCCTCCTTTGATTTATATTATATCATAATATAATCTATAAAGACTACCAAAAATTTATCGAGGTAATCCCTAAAGACTATATTCATCAAGTCCATAAAGATTGTTGGGTCATTAGTGAGTCTGAAAGGCATTACTATGAATTCATATTGCCCATATCTTGTATGAAAATCATTCTTGGGGATATACTCCTTCTTCACCCTTACATGATAATATCCCGACCACAAATCCACCTTAGAGAATCATTGTGCTCCATGCAGCTGATCGAACAAGTCATCGACTCATGGGAAAGGATACTTGTTCTTTATCGTGATTTTTTTAAGCTCCCGATAATCAATGAAAAGGCACATTGACCCATCTTTTGTCTTAAAAAAGAGGACTAATTCACCCCATGGTGAAGCACTTAGGTGAATAAAAAATTTATCTAGATTCTCCTGTAGTTGTTTCTTCAGCTCCTCAAGCTCCACAACAACCATTCTATACGGAGTCTTGGATATTGGAAATGCCCCAAGTATAAGATCAATGGAGAATTCAACATCTCTTCTAGGAGGAAGACCAGACAAATCCTTGGGAAACACTTTAGCGAATTCCATCACAATAGGCATGTCTTCAAGGATGGTTGCCTCCTTAGACTCAATCATCTGATCCAGATACACATGATAATAGGGTAGTAATATCCACGCTTGAGATGATGGAGCTACAGAAGATTCATCTTCCTCCTTGCAGTTTTATAGAATCGGGGGTCGATTCTCCACATGGAGAGTAATTTCCCTCTCACAACAATTTATGTTGGATCTATATAAGGAAATTCAATTCATTCCAAGAATTGCATCAAATTCCACCATAGGGAGTATAATGAGGTTCGCTGGGAAATTCAATCCACAGATTAGAACAGGGGAGTAGTTATATTCATGGTATTCAATGATTTCTCCATTTTCCATACTCACCGACATCTTTACATCCATGATTTGTGGTGGTGATGGGATTGTTCTACGAAACATTAGGGATATAAAAGAATGCGTAGAACCTGAATCAAAAAGTACGTTCATTATTCTTGAATGAATAAATAGCATACCTGTCACCACTTAGTTTTTGAGGTTCACTTTGACAGTAGTGATGGAAAAAGCTCTCCCTTGTTTCCTTTGAGGTTGTTGGTTGCCTCCGAAAACCGTTGTCTTAGGGAACTGATTTGCAAGATGCTCTGGTTTTTTGCAGTTGTAGCAATGAACAATACATTTAGGTTCGAACGGATTGTTCATCTAATCTATTGCAACCACAGTTATTTCTTGTCAGTAGTTAATAGATAGGTTCCTTTCTCTTCCACACCTAAAGCATTTCCTCATCCCCTTCAGGTAATTTCCAGGGTACTTCTTTCCACACCTTTGGCAAGGGGGGGGGATCTTCTTAGCACCATTGTATTTATCCATCGGACCACCAACATTAAAGTCCACCTTATCCTTCTTATCCCCATGATACCCTTAAGATTCTCCGATCTCGATTTTGACCTTGGGGGAACATCAAACAATTTTCTCATAGCTGTTGAAGTCACGGATCACCAGTTCTTTCCATAGTCTAGGTTTCATCCCACCAAATAAACGGTCAACCTTGCATTTGGGAGTAACAACAAAGTTTTACGTGTATTGTGCAAGACTTATGAAGTTTTCCTTGTACGCTCTGATAGATTCATCGTCTTTTTTATTGAGGGAAAGGAAGTCCATTTCCATCTTAAGTCATAGGTTGCTTGGAAAATATTTATCAAAAAACATATTTCAGAAATCCTTCCATTCCAATGCCTCGATCTTCTACTTCGGATTCATATTTCTGAGCAAAGTCCACCATTGACTAGTTTCACCCTACATAAAATAAGCATCCAGGATAACCTTCTCTTATTTAGAACATTGAAGGATGGATAAGATCTTTTTAAAATGGATTTGATCCATTGTTCGGTGATCGAGGGATCAGATGGTCCATTAAAATTAGGAGGCCTTTGTCTCATGAAGCTCTCGATAGCGACTTGTTATTTCTTGGGGGGGGGGGGGGGGGTTGAACATTTTTCTTGGCCCATGTTTCCATTGAAATATTGAGTTAACTGAGAGAGAAGTGTGACAAAGTTCGTGGTTCCCATTCTCATCAAATTTGGCATCTCATTACCACAGTCATCACATTGATCATTAAATCAATTGTTAGCCCGAGTCCGCCTATTACCGAAAATTGGATGAAATAAAAGGAAAGTTAGGGGTAACACATAAACGGTAATCCAAGGACAAAACTGATGACTTATAAATAACTTTTACTTCCTTAACTTATGAATCCATAGGCTTTAATCTATTCTATTCATGATCTACTTTCTAACGTATATTATTAGGGGCATTTTTTCATTCCCTTAATAAGGGTTCACACTAATCATGTGAATTTACCAAATCATATCCTCCGAGAGTTTCATAACCAATAGTGTAGCAAGGCCCATTGTCTTGCACCATTTCTCGTTCTAGTCTAGCTCAAAGTGGTTTTTCCGGGTTTTACCCCTAAGATACATCTGTTTCAAAGCCGCCTCTACCTGCTAATATCTAGACATGGATGTATTTTCTTGATAAACCACTTACTCAATACTCACCAATACTTAGAGATGTTTTTAATATACTTATTCTTATCTCTAAGTCTTCACTAGGGTTTTCTAATCCTAATCTCAAAAATAAGTAAACCTATCCTCTGATACCAACTATAATAACCCTGCTTTTTTATTTCAGACTTGAACATGATTTATTACACAAAATATCCACTTGATAAAACATAGAAGATTGAGAGGTCAAGTGTATTTTGGTATTTTGAACATTACCTAATAGCTTAGAACATAAAACACACAACATCTTTATTGAAAACTTCCTTTACATTACCACTACATGACCTCATACTTAGAATTTCATGGGATAACCTGACGACATTTATAAGAAAAGGGTGAATTATAAATCCCTGTAAGGAAATAAACATGGAATAACCTTAAGAATACAATTAATGTTAAAAAATAGGCATATCAATGGATAATAATAGAAATATGAACCTAAAGGCATGATAAATCATGATAATCATAACATGGAAATGTGGCAACAATGCTTAACATGGAATTAGCATGAGCCAAGGCTCATTACACATAGAGCATGAGTAAACCCTCATTGAACATGAATCATGAGTAAATACTCATTGAACTTGAATTATCATGAGTCATATCCCATTGCACATGAAGTATCCTGGTACTATAGTTTACCCAATGCATTGGAGCACTATCAGGGCACACCCTTCTTAAATATTTTATTTCATGCATAAGTGTGCCACATGGATCATATAAAATGGAATCAATAAACATAATAAGTTATTAAATGATTATGTAATTTGGAATAAATAAATGAAAGTAACATTCAATATGTATATGTGCATAAAGTTGAATAACTTTGATAGAGACATGGGTATGGTATTCACTACACAATGATCTTGGCTTGGAAAAATGAGGTGCAACTTCGGCAGCATAACAGTGTGACATAAAGATTCATGGAAACGGTTGATGAGATATAAAAGGGTGTATCATCATATATAAATGAAATAGATAGTAATGGGGTAATATAGATACATTTCCCAACAAACTTAATGGAATTCATATGCATAATACAAAATAATTACTTGGATGTAAAAGATGAGACAGAAATCCCTCAAGGAATTTCTGCATGGTAACGAGTGTACATGGGAGGCATTAATGAGATAGAAAGGGGTATAACATCATCCAAACATAAATAGGGAATTATGTGGAAGGTTACAAATCATACCCCAGAATTTGTAATTAAAAATAAAAGGGCATAACAATATTAAGAAACTTTGATAAAAAGAGAATGGTAGGAATCCCTTACTTGGAAGTGTGATCCCAAAGGCTTGGGAGAGGCTTGAGAGAGGATTCATTAGAGATTGGGGAACCTTGGGAGGATTCTAGGGAGAGGATTTCAGGGTTTTGTCGAACTCAAAAGACTTTTAGTGAAGATGAAGTGGGATCTTGGGTGGGTTTATATAGGAAAAGAGAAGGAATTCTTTATTATTTAGGTTTGAGACACCTCACATTAAACTAATCAAACCCACAAACCAACCCATTGTTTATGCACATGGTTATTTACAAAGGTGATTGGGAAAAAATATTTTATAATTCCAATATCCTAATTTCTTAAAATAATAGGGTTTCTTATGTGGAGGCGAGTCACACTCTCAAATAAAACAATTTAAAAAGACAAAATGTTTTATAAGCCTTGAAGGGTCCACTAATGATTTGTAAAATAAATCAATCAAACCCAAAATAGAGTTATTTTAATTTTAAAACATATATTTTCTGACATAATGTTTACAGTATTTTATTACATCACTATTGGGTCATTATGATGTCACAAAATACATTATATATTAAAACAGAATTTATGTTTTACCAAAAAATTTGACTATCTCAAAAAATTATGAAAAATTCACCATTGGATAATTTCGATGTCCAGATTCCAGAAATAATATTTATTTTATCTAAATAATTTTCTATATATGTGTATTTTTACTTTTAATATAAAAAATGGTATTTATCTAGAATTCATGGGTCCTGACAAAAACTGCTTTCAAACCCTAATAAAATTTAAAATTGCATTCATAAAATTATATGATAATTTATATTTAATAAAACATAATTTAATAATAATAATAATACTTTATTAAAATATTATTTAATTCAAAAATCCATTAATTCATCAAAATAGATTTCTTAGTTGAATATTAACTAAAAATAATTTTTGTGATTTAAACACTATTTACAAACTAACAATAATAAAATGAATGTGCATTCTTTATACAAAAATAATGTGCATAGTCATAGTGCAAGAGTCTTGTTACATAACCCCTTATAAAACTCGTATAAGACCTAAGGGTAAGGTGTCTGATAGTGACAGACTCTTGGGGTGGCTCGGATAACATTGCTTAGGTGTTAATCTCTATTAACTTCCACTCGTAGTCAGTTCTGCTCAAGATTAACGTGTTCAAGCTCGGCTTGGACCTGGTCAAGAGGAAATCCCAATGATGCCAACTCATTTATGAGCTTTGAAAAATGGGCTTCATATGGGTAAAGTCTACTAGATGAGGCCAACCCTTCCTTTTTCTGAGTAAATTGGATTTGTTAAAACCCTATATTTATAATAATCATGTGATCCTTTTTCAATGGCTATATTAGAAACGATCAAAATTCATAATGGTATTTTAAAATCCAGAAACATAATAAAAAATAAGTTCACATTTTATATAACCATAATAAACATTGAATTAGATCAAGATAATTTCCCTTAATGAAAGTTTTGTTTGGTACATTTCTATTCGGCAAGTGGTGTATAGGGAGATGTTCTATTTTTCAAAATAGGAGCTCTCGAGTTAAGAGAGAATCGTCTCTTCTCTTCTCAGGCTCCACCTTTTATAGGAAAGTTTGGAACCTCATCCGTGTTCCACATCTATGTATCTCCCATTAATATTGGGTCTTTAAATACCTGAGATCTTTTCCTTCAATATTTCGAAACTGCGGGTCAAGGATGAGCCGCAAGTCCGGGTGTTTCCTTTTTATGAACGTGGGCTCCTACCTTCATACATGGAGTCAGGATCATATGCACGATTCTTGTGCATGAATATCAAACGAATCCAATATGTATCTCATATGAGAATTAAGGCCTCACAACTCCGTTTGCTTCAGCATACTTCGAGATATCATGCATGAAAGACGTAGATTGCATGCATGGTCTCAGTTCAATAACGAGACACTTCTTCAATGGCTGGGGATCAACCATGGTGGAAATTCTTCATCTTTGGTGAGAGAAGTGTTGATAGTGTGTGGCAGCGGTGTCGAGAGGTTAGAGATGATAGTGTGGCTGGTTCAAATCTGTGGGGGGGTCAGACGGGCCTGGTTCATACTCACGTGGCACGGAATAGATGGAAGGTGGAGATTAGATTCATTTGTTGTTGATTGATTGAATGGTAGAGCGATATGCGAGATTGAATGGATGGTGGAGGTTTCATCTATATTTTTTAAAATTAATCCTACATAAAAATATAATTGTGGGAGATGTGTGTTTTATCAATCAACTCTTCCTTAAAACCGCTCAGAATTCTCTTCTCCCCCCACCCCCACCGGTGTTGCCCCACACCGGTTCTCTGCAGGCGTGCTTCTGTGCCCACCCATGCCTCTTATGGGGGTGCTCCTAGCGCACACTATGCATACATGTGAACGGGTTGATCATAATGTTCACACTCTTGTAGGCTTATACATGGCCCACACACACCTCTTGCGAGCTGGCTCTAGCTAAGCATCCCCATGGGTGCGGTCGACCCCCTGTGGTCATGCATGTGCCTTAGGTTGAGGCCAGGTAGCTAGCTCGTGGGCTGGACCCAATTTTTTAGTAAGCCACATAATAAATACATGGTAGAAGACCTGTATACACAAAAATACATGGCCATCATTAAACACAACACCAACCTCATGCATGGACACCCTAAAGTCTAAGCCTATTCTTTAACATTCTTATCCTTTTTATTTATTTTTAGATTATCAAATCCAAAGTACTTCATTCATCATTAAAATGATGTTACTTAAATGTTGTAAACATTGTATCACACATGATACAAGTTCTTATAACTTTTCAAGATTTTTACATCAATTTCTTGATTTATTACAATATGGAGAATTTCCCAAGAATGGAATTCAATGATTTGGATCCATAAAAATTCTCCAAGAATCTTTACTTTAGCCAATCTCCATTCACTTTGGAGTTCGTCCTTCATTTTTTACCATTGCTGACACCAGTTGAAAAAAATACAACTTATATAAAAAGTGGTCCCAACAATCTCCCCCTTTGTATTTTGTTGTCAATGTCTTAAAACTTCTCCTGAAATGAATGTGTCAATGTCAAAATGAAAATATTATCTTACCTTACTTATTTAATTTCACTTATCTACCCATTATTAACAAGAAATACAATGTTCTGGGTAGATAGGGTATCAGTCCATTCTTAAGAAATATGCCATCAATTATTTCACTCTAAGTCTACATGAGCAATTCTTGGTGTAGAAAACCAGAGGATTTGATTTAGACAATAGAGATGTCCATTATCCACTGAATCATGATACCTCATGAGATGAGAACTCATGAAATTTAATTCAAGGGGTTTCCACTTTAATTATAGGATTAGAGTAGTAATTTTGATATGAAATAATCAACCTGAAACTCTTGTACTCACTTCAACAAATTGATAAAAAACATTCAGTTGTTATATGCAGGAAAAGTGACCTTGGAACACTTTCATTCTTCTTATGTCACTGTGTAATTTAGTTACTTTCCATTTGAGAAATAATATTTACTTTGGGTAACTAAGGATGAGAGATTGGAAAATGACATACCTTTTCCAAGGACATTATCTTCAAAAAATCTTTAGAGTAATTGAATTTTGATATCAACTGAAGTTGAAACTAATTGAGATAATGACTCTAGAAACTTCTTCATGTGTCTCCCCCTCAAGGTAACACTTCTCACCATTGATTCTCAGGATCTCCCCCTGAGATCTTGCCTCACCTTAAATTCCCTGTATGATAAGAAAAAATACAATAATCAATGATTTAAGGGAATAAAGTGAATCCTTCTTGTTATATCAATGTGAACAAAAAGGGTGAGATGATATTCTCAACCTAGATTCTCTATTCTTCACACTTTCACAACTAATCTTCAATGCTTACTGTGATTGTGAAAACCATAGCATTTCTTCCATATCATTGTGTGTGAATCTTATTTCTTCAAGGGCTTTCAAATCACTAGAATCTCCTGGTGCAACATTCATCTTTTTGAGGAATTATTGTTGTCCTATAGTAAATTCAAAGAATATTCAAATAGTATGACCAACTTTTTTTCACATCGAACACATAACTTCTTTTGCTTCATGTATAATCTTCTTTTTTTTATCACAAGTCTTAGCATGTTCATCTTCCATCACTCACATTCTTTCCAAATATTTTGGCCAAACCACAAATATATCATTAGGGACTGAGGCATTAAGATTGGACCTTCTACATGTATTCTTCTAAGTGGCATCCTTCTTAGTAGTTCTTTTGGATGCACCACCCTTCACCTTATTGTATTTAGAATACAAGGAATTTTCATATTTCCTTCTTGAAATCTTTTTGAGAGAATATTTTTCCCATTATTCATTTGATTTCCTCCTAAGGGTGCTTCTTCTTTCTTACCCAGCTTTTGTGGTATTCTTTTCCTATCAGCTTTGGGTACCTTTTTAAATTAACAAGCACCTTTCATATGACCACTCCTATTTCATATATCATAGATGTTATCTAAAATTCCAAATCTGTTTGTAGTATATAGATACTTATGGATCTTTGAATGATGCTTCTTCTTCTCTGTGTTTCTCCCCCTTGAGATGGCCTTTATCTATGCTTTTATATTTAAGGTTTTGTACCAACAATCCAGTGCACAATGCCCAAATCTATTACAGCACCAACATTGACCAACAAACCTCGACTTCTTCCCTTATTCTTTATAAGGTTGATAAATATTCTTCTTGAATTGTTGTGCTTTCGGTGGGGTGTTATCTTCCACACTCTTTCTTCTATCCACCCTATCCATGGTGGTAGGTTTTGTTTCACTTTTCTCCATCCACACTTTTTTATAATTTTTCTTCCAACCAACACTTTTGGTAGATACAATTTGAGAAACATTAGTAAAAGTTGGTATATATGGTACCTTTACTTTATTAGCTGCTTGTGATAGATCAATGAGAAAATCCATGATCCTATTGTCACATATTTGATTTATTTCTATAGTAGAGTCCTCTAGTGAGCATTGAGTGCTGGCAGCAACTGTTTCCTTCTTTTGTGGAGACTCAATATGTCACAAACCAAATCTGGTCACCAACAATACTGGCAGCAAACCCAACTCGTGACAAGGACCGAAGGGTGTTCCCAATCCCAACGGGATGGAACATCTTCTTGGGTATCATTTATCTTGGTTTGGGAATAATTTACCCGAATATGTATACATAAAACATCAAAAATATTTGATAAAATGAATTTGAAAAAGTCATACCAACAAGGTTTGTACAAAAATCAAGAAATGAATACATAAGATCAAATGAAATACAAAAGGTCCAAATACACAATGAAACAACAAAAAAACAACCCCATGTACTCCACATGACAAGGGGTCATCACCCCCAAGCCATCTCTATAACTCCACCACAAGGATGGGGACTAACACCCTGAACCACCATCACCCTTAGCCTTTCCTTTACCTAAGTCAAACATAACCAAGTATACTTGCACCCAAGGGGTGTAAGTAGGGTGTGAGACTAAGCCCAATAGGATACCACCCAATGATTCCAAAGATTATTCAATACAATTTAAAAAATCAAGCAGTTTTAATACACAAAGAAAAGTAGTGATAAAATCCAAGAAATGCAACATTCAATTGAAAATAGTTTTCAAGATAAAGTTTTCAGAATGTTCAGAAATTTAAATAGATATTTTATCTACTATAAATTACATCCAAAAACACCCCAATACATGGTAAATACCCCAAACACAATGAACAAAAAAATTGGGAACACCCCTATGCACTAGATAGTCTTGGGCCCCATATAACTCATACCTCGGTGTAAGGTAACCATTGTAAAATATGTTCTCATGCATGATCCACTAGTAGGGAATGTACACATAACCTAGTAGTCCCCAATAATAATCTACATAGTTTATTTAGAGTTTTAATTATCCAAATTTTCGGTGAAACAGGGACAAAACCCATCTGGTCCACTAGCAGTACTAGTTCACATCCACCCTGCCTGGGTACCCGGGCTTCCACCTTTGTGATCAAACAATTTCAGAATTATACATATATTTATTTTCATATAAAACACCACTAATGGTCACATAAAATCATTATAGAAGCTACACACATTTTATACCATTTAAAACACACAACAAAACACTTTGAGTTTCAATAAAACAACTTCTCCAAATCTTTCCTTGTTTTCCACCCACAACTATTTGAAAACCCCACTTGAACACCATAATCATACTCATATTTATCAAAACAGAATCTAACACACCCTAAACATTTCTTTTAACTCATTACATTAGTTATAAAACAATCCAATTAGCATCACATAGAATACCCATGTAAAACACCCAATTCAACACCAAATTGGTACTCAAAATACATTTTCTTAACAGACGTCACCCAAAACCAATTTTGGAGCAACAAACAAAGAATAATAACATTTAAAAAATTATTTTCAGCCCTAATACAGTTCAATAAGGTCATCTAAATAATTAAAATTAAGCCCTTAATCAACCAATAAAATATTTATATGAAAAAACACAAATTTCACATGAAATTGGCCCTTGAAATTCACTTGCATTACAAACACCACTAAAACTAATTTCTACAGCACCAAATCAATGGTTTAAACATGAAAATATAATAAATACAGTATTTATGTCACAAGGATTTCATAAAAAGTGGAATCACCTAACAAATTAGTAAAAACCTTGAATCCTTTGTGTGAAAATCAAATCGCACCACTGCCTCACCAAGATGGACCAAGATCAATCCTAAAACCATAAAAATGACCCAGAAAACCCAAGGATAAACCCTAGGTTATAAAATATACACTATGGACATTTGTTACTTCAAGAAAATGGGAATAAAATTCATGTAAAGGAGAGAAAATTAGTACGAATTGAAAGAGTTATGATGGAATGAACTTACCTCCTCAAATATGGCTGATTTGAGAAACCCTAGGATGTTCATCCATAAATTGTGATTCCCAAGTGCTCGAAAGTGGGGAGAAAGAGGCTGGGTGCGCGTCTGGTTACAATGGTCTCGTGTGGGACTTATAATCAATGAAAAATACTTAATATTGAATAATTTATTAAATAAACAAAATTTATTTTTAAAACTGGATATGGGCTTCTAGGCAGGCGCAATCCCTTAAATAAAAACCAAAATACACCATGTTTATGGATTTTTAAAGGGTCCAAATTTTCATTGTGGTGTTAATATGTCAGGGTATGAAATTTAGGAATTATAATAAGTGAAAAATATTAAAAAATGAAAAATTTATAAAATAAACAAATTTTATTTTTAAATCTGGAATTGGGATCACGGTTTGGCTCAATTCATGAAAACTCACCTATTCCTCCATAAAACGTTTGGAAAACCCCCAAAACAAAGAATGAATGGAAATTAAATGGAAAATAACTTTAAAATATTTCATGTATGTAACACAATATATGTCTTCTCAAGATTGGTCAACTCATCATCTAATTCTAGACATCTCATATTGAGGACGACTTCCTGGTCTTCAATCATAGTCATCTTCTCTTCACAAGCCTTTTTTAATCTTTCAAATTCATCTTCATGCATCCTTACTTTTTTTTTGTAACAAAGAGTCAAGTTATTTTATCTTCTTGGAATCTTCTTCCAAATATAAATCCTTGATATCATTTCTCTTTTTTAGCTCATCTTCAAGTGCATGGATCTTCTCTTCTAGAGTCTTGTTGACTCCCTCTTTTTCTTCAACATCTTTGATCCACTTTTAAGAACTTACTTCAAATCATCTCTTTGTTACTTAAAAGGAACTAACCTATCTAGATATCCTTAAACATTCAAAAAAAATATTGTAAGCCTTTCTCCAAAACATCAGTTTCTTCTCTCCAGCTGAGTGATATTTTCCTGCAAGCGTTGAAATACTCCACAAACTAGGTATGTACGTTCTTTAGGTGTACCATGAAGAATCATTATTAATCTATCAACTGATATTTCTTGAGATGTTGTAGATTGATCATCACAAATTGTCCCAGAATTTTCATAATGAGAATAATTTCCAAATTTATTGACACATACCTCTTGATCAGTTAAGGTAGGAAGGTTGTCCATCTTCTTGGTGGAAACTTGAGCCACCTTCTCACTACTTTCTAAGTCTGGTGTGTCTTCAATATCAGAATGATATGGAGAACCAGATGCTTCATATTTTTAGAAAATAGGGGATACTTCTTTAACTTTCTCTTCTCCTTCTTTTTCTTGTTCATCACGGTCCAGGTAGATATATCCTTCTGCTCAGAGATAACTGAATCTTCACTGAAATTGTACTTCATTGATAACTCAGTTAAGAAACACAGGTCTTAAAAAGAGAATAACTTCACTGTAGAGAATCCAATAGAGGTGAACATGTCCCCTTGATACCAATTGAGAGGACCAGTTTGGGATGTACCTAACATTGAGAGGGGGTGAATCAGTGTTGGGGACTTTTAAAACCAATTCCAACTTTTTATCCCTATACCTCTTGACTCGTTAGGATATTGATTCTCTTATTATCTTTTCCCTATCACATGCAATAATAGAAAGAAATAAAAATATGAACCTGATATTTTTACATGGTTCAAAACTCAATAAGAGTAGATACATCTTTTCCATGCATGAGTATGACCAGTTCATGGATTCTCCACTATAATGTGATATTATTTTACAATGGAGTGGCTAGGAAAATAATCCTCTAGCCAGTGTGAGTCCCTACACTTTGGTGGGGGTGGGAAACAATCCTCTTTCTTAGACTGGTGATATCCTAGTCCAACATGCAGCCTCTAGCTGGTTCTTTAGACTACCTATAGAGATATCCTTCTTTATTTTTGATAAGTTAGGTTCTACCCTTGGCCTTCTTTAGTGATATTCACTTGATTACTTTCAAATCCGTAGGAAAGAAATTATTCCTTCTTTCTTTCTCTTCTTATATAGTGCAACACCAACTACACTAGATTTATTCTTTCTTCTTCTTAGTGAAACAAACAACTACACTAAAATTTATTCTCTCTTCTTGGATAGAATCACATAAACCAATGTGATTATTCAGGAAATGAAGATCGGCTTACTCGGCATCATTATAATCAATTCATCTCTCTTGTTCTTAAATGTGTGTGATCTTGCATATGTCATTTAGGTTGAACCTTTCTTCGGTTTCTTTCATCTTCTTCTTTACACACATGAACACACTTGTCTTGGTTATATATTTAAGTGACTTTACATGTGCATGTGCATGCATGAAAGCATTCATTCAATTATTACTCTTCTTGTGTGTGAACACTAATGGGTATGATTATTTAGGCACACACACAACCTATTTCTTTCTCTTCCTTTTATTCTTCCCCCCTTCACTTTTCACTTTGTTCAAGTTCCTTTATAGCATACACACAAGTATATTTGTGGGTTTTTCTTCCAACCCAAATGTGTATGACCCTTTATTTGTGAAAACTTATTCTTCAAGGCCTCGGGCTTCTTCAAACAATGCACATGGGTGCATGCAACACGTAAATTCCCTTTCTTAGACTCTCCTTCTCCACCAAAACTCAATCCCCTAAAAACAGTAGAATAAATATAAAAATTGGAGGGTGTTAACCTTTGGGAAGGTCATGAGATTCATGTTTCTTATTCATGAACAAGGGGAACAGTTCTTTCCCTTCACATGGTACAACAAGGGTGCGGCTTCACCGGTTGTGTACCCGTGGGAACTTCTTCACAAAACAAACTGATGGTTTTTAAAAAAAAATATCGAGTGTTTGAAGGTGTTTATTCTTTTCAAAGATATTATAGGGTGCATATCACATATCAAAGGTTTTCAAGAACTCTACTTCATAGAGCAGAATGCTCATGGGACTCTTGGTTTCTCTTTGCAAAGTGGGGCATAGGGAGATGCTCTATTTTTTGAAACATGAGATCTCTGGTATAATGTATAACTACCTCTTCTCGTCACAAGATCCTAATTTTATTAGTGAGTGGAGCACCTCTTCCATGTTCAACATCCACGCATCTCCCATTAATATTGGGATTTTAAATACTTGAGATATTTTCCTTCAAAATTTCTAAACAACGGGTCAAGGATGAGATGTAAGTCTCGGGTGTTTCCTTTTTCCGAACATGGGCTCTTGTATTCATGCATGTAGTCAAGATCGTATGCATGATTCTCATGCATTAATCTTGCATAGATCCTCTATGTATCTCGAATGAGAATTAAGGCCTCGAAACTCTGTTTTCATTGGCCTCCTTCGAGATATAATGCATGCAAGACATAGATTGCATGCATGGTCTTGGTTCAATAACAAGACACTTCTTCGATGGTTGGGGATCATCCATGGTGGATATTATTCATATTAGGTGAGAGTAGTGTTGTAGTTGGGTGGTAGCGGGGTTGAGAGGTTAAAGATGACTGTGTGGATGGTTCAAATATGGGGAGAATCAGATGGACCTGGTTCATACTCACGCGACGCGGAATAGATGGAAAGCGAATATTATATCCATCTTCCATGGATTGATCGAATGGTGGATCAAGATGAAATATTGGATGGATGGTGGAGATTAAATCTGTGTTTTTTAAAATTCATCCCACATCAAAAGGGGCATGCGGGAGAAGCGTGTTTTATCAATCAACTACTCTCGATAACCACTCAGAATTATCCTCTCCCTCCTCTGGTGCCTCCCCACACCGGTTCTCTGTGGGCACGCTTCTACGCCCACCCATGCCTCCTTTGGGCACCTAGCACCCACTATGAATCCCTAGCATGGTTTGATCACCATTCACGCACTCCTGCGGGCTTATACATAACCCACATGTGCCTCTTGCGATCTGGATCTACCTAGGCTTCCCCATTGGTGCGGTTGACCCCCTATGGTCCCACATATACCTCAGGTTGAGTCCGGGTAGCTAGCTCATGGTTTGGCCCAAATTTTTTAATAATCCACATAATAAATTACAGATAAAAGACCATTATACACAAAAATGCATGTTCATAATTAAACACAACATCAACCCCATGTATGGCCACCCTAAACTCCAAGACTCTTCTTTAACATTCTTCTCCTCTTTATTTATTTTTGGATTATCAAATCCAGAGTACTTCATTCATCCTTAAAAGGATACTACTTCAATGTTGTAAAAATTGTATCACAAATGATATTAGTTCTTCGAACTCTTCAAGATCAGTACATCAATCGTATGGATTATTATAATATAGATAATTTTCCTAGTGTGGAATCCAATGCTATGAATCTATAACAATTCCCTAGGCATCTTCACTTTATCCAATCTACATTCACTTTGGATTTCATCCTTCATTTTCACCATTATTGACACCAGTTGACAACAAATACAACTTATACACAAAGTGGTCACAACAATCAGACCCATAAGTGTGTTCTTCAAGTTGAGTGATTCATGGAGTCTTCAAATTGAATCCCCAGTGTTGGTATGTGGTATTTGTGACTTACCTATAGAATACATGTATTATATTGAGTATATCTAGGTATTCTTGTTATATGTTATATAGACATATATTGTGTAGAGAAAACTATATGTTCCTTTGTGTATTAATTTGTGTTTTTACAGTGTCCTACTGAGTATTGTTATACCCACCCCTGCACGGACACTTCCCTCATGTTCCATGTCTTGCGTAGAAGAGTGACCTTCTGATGGAGTCCTAGGTGGACCAGGACTAGACGGTGCTTTGTGAGATCAGGTTGTATGAGGTGTTCCTATGGCTATAGATAGTAGTCTTGGTTCCTTTTTTATAGGTTGGTTTTGTGGTTACAGACTTCCTTTTGTGGGATTGTATTTGGCCTAGTTTCACTTTAGTTTAATTTCCCTTTGTACTCTATTGGTAGTGATCTAGTGTTATTAATGCATTTTCTCCTTAGTTTTTTTACATTTTATAATTATTTGGGATTAGAGATGTCTGTATGAATATAGGTACAGATAAAATGACTCACATGTTAGTGATATACCTACATGTTGCTAGTCACCAGCCACTAGCCTATTAGAGGTTCACTTGGGGAGTTGCGGCACGGGCCCCACTGGGATGGGTCGTGACAAAGTGGTGTAAATGGTGGTTGGTTATACTTTAGTACTATGAGTCTACGAGACTGGTTTGGGGAAATATTGTTAAGTGTTTCAAGTTTGACTTTTAGGACAGGGAGTCCAATGTTGGTGTGGCGACCAAAGTATCCATACATCAGGACTCTAACCACTTTCTTTTAAACTCGGAAAATGAGAACACTGATTGTAGGAAAAATAATGGTACATGTATCATATAGGAATGGGTTTTGGTTCCATTTACTTCTTGATTCATCTCTCTAAATATACTCATTAACTATGGTACATATTGTTTTCTTATAGGATACCCCTGAGATTCATACCAACTTGTATTTAGCAGCTTGATCATGAGGATGACCGCCTTAGTGACAGGGCATCGATAGAAGGACCAGTTCCCCATATGTTACCTCCAGGTGGTGCACCAGCCATACCACCACCTATAGAGCATCATGTGGTTCCCACATTACTAACAGATGAGGAGCACAGGGTGAGCGAGCTTCATGTGTTTTAGAAGAAGAGACCCCTCAGGTTCCAAGGTGAGCCAGTCCCATAGGCGGCTAAGGACTGGCTTGAGGCGGTGACCTGATTTTTTCATCTAGTTTGGGCACCAGCAGATCGGATGGTGGTCCTGGTGGTGAGGCTTCTTTATGGCTCATCAGAATTGTGGTGGAGTTTAGTTACCCAATATAATTATAGGACAACTCTTTCATGGTCAGCATATGAAAAGCCTTCTTTTTATTAAAACATAAACATGATTTATTACATAAAGCTTCACTTGATACAACAAAGAAGATCAAGAGGTTTAGTGTCTTTGGGGATTAGGATAATTACATAAAAACATGATACATGAAATACAATATCTTTATTGAAAATTTCCTTTACATGACCACTACATTCCCTCGTACTTAGCATTGCATGGGATAACCCGAGGACATGCATAAGAAATGGGTGAGCTATAAATCCCAGTAAGGGAATACACATGGAATAACATGAGGAGTACAATACATGTTAGACATTATGCATATCAATAGATCACAAGAGAAACATGAACATAAAGTCATGATAAAGCATGATAATCATAACATGGAAATGTGGCAACAACACTTAACATGGAATTAGCATGATCCGAGACTCATTGCACATGGAGCATGAGTAAATCCTCATTGCACATGAAGAACGAGTAAACCCTAGTTGCACTTGAATTAGCATGATTCAACACTCATTTCACATGAAGTATCATGATACTATAATTTACCCAATTCATTGGAGCTCTATAAGGGCTCACCCTTCTTAAACATTTCATTTCATTCATAAGTGTGCCACATGGATCATAAAAAATTGATTCATAAAACATAATCATTTATTCCACTATAAAGAAATGTGTAATTCATACACGAATCATTATAATCAATGAGTAAATGTGCATAAAGGTGAATACCCCTGATGGAGAAATGGGCATGGTATTCACTACACAATGGCATTGCCTTAGAAAATCTGTGCAATTTCAGCAGCATAACGACATGACATAAGAATTCATAAAAAATGGTTGATGAGAGAGAAAGGAGTTTCTCATCATATTTAAATGAAATGTACATTAAGGGGTCATTTATATAAATGTCTAAACAATTGTAATGGAATTTAGATTCATGATACAAAAGTATTGCTTGAATGTAAAAGAGGAGAGAGAAGTTCCTTTCGGAAGTTCGGCATAGTAACGGGTGTACATGGGAGGAATTTAATGAGATATAAAGGGGTATCCCATAATTAAAACAATAAGAGTGTAGTATGGGGGAGGTTTTAAACCATACCCCAACATTTATAATTGAAATTAAAAGGGCATAACAATATGAAAAAATTGGACAAAAATGAGAAAGGAAGAAAAAACCCTTACATGGAAGTGTGCTTCCAAAGGCTAGAGAGAGGCTTGTGAGAGGCTTATTGGGAGCTTGGGGAACCTTGGGAGGATTCTAGAGTGATTAGGGAAGAGTTTTAATGAACTAAAAAGGCTTTTAGTGAGGAGGAAGTGGGAGCTTGGGTGGGTTTATATAGGAAAGGTGAGGGAATTCTTTATTATTTAGGTTTGGGTCTGCTTGCATTAAATTAATCCAAACCACAAACCATACCATGGTTTTTGCCCATGGTTTTTGGAAAAGCGAAGAGGAAAATAATATTTTATAAAGAAAAAGTCATAAATTATTAATATAATAGGGTTGCTTATGTGGATGTGAGTCACACTCCCATGGAGATTAATTTAAAAAGATAAGGCGTTTAATAAGTCTTAAGGGGTCCATTAATGATTTTAAATTAAGTAAAACAAACCAAAAATCACATTATATTAATGTTAAAACATATATTGGCCGAAAATTAAGATTATAGTATTTTATTAAGACACTATTGGGTCATTATGATGTCATAAAACACATTATATATTTAAACGGTATTTGATTTTTACCCAAATATTTGATTGTCTCAGAAAATTATGAAAAATTCATCGTTGGATAATTTCAACATCATGATTCCAGAAATAACATTTATTTTATCTAAATAATTTTCTAAATATGTTAATTTTCACTTTTAAAATAAAAACCGACATTTATCAAAAATTCACGGGTTTTGACCGAAATGGATTTCAAACCTTAATAAAAAATATAATTGCATTCATAAAATTATAAGATCATTTATATTTAATAAAAATTAATTTAATAATAATAATATTTATTAAAATATTATTTAATTAAAAAATCCCTTAATTTAAAAAAATAGAATTCTTAATTAAATAATAACTAAAAACACTATTTGTACTTTAAAAACGGTTTACAATGTATCAATAATGACAAGAAGGTATATTTATTATTATATAAAAAAATAATATACATGAACATAGTACTAGAGATTTGTTACATAACCCCTTAAAATAGCCTCATAAGACCTAAGGGTAAGGTGTGTCATGGTGACGGACTCTTGGGGTGTCACGGATAACATCGCTCGAGTGATAATTTTCTATCAACTTCCACTTCTCCTGTAGACGGTCCCGTTCGAGCTTGACATGATGAAGCTCTGCTTGGGCTTGGTCAAGAGCAAAGACCAAGGACGCCACCTGTTTTATGAGCTCCGATAAATGGGCTTCGTCTGGAGCAATTCTACTGGATATGACCATCGCTTCTTTTGTCTGAGTAAATTGGATTTGTTAAAGCCCTATATTTATACTAATCATGTGATCACTGTTCAACGACTATATTAGAAACTGTCAAAATTCTTAACATAAAACCAAAGAAGTTTAAATTTTATATAAACATAAAGAGACATTTAATTAGATCAAGAGGGATTTCAATTAATGAAACTTTGGGTCGTTACAATATTTCCCCCTTAAGAAATTTCACCCGCAAAATTTTCCTTTTCCCACACTAAAACAGATGTGGGTAACTCAGCTTCATCATTCCCTCCGATTCCTAAGTCGCTCCTTCAAACTTGTGGTTTCTCTACAACACCTTGACGAGGGGCATTGTCTTATTTCGTAGAACTTTTTCTCCATGATCTAAGATCTTCCCTGGTTGCTCCTCATAAGAAAGATCATCTTCCAATTGTACCACCATAGAAGAGATTACATGTGAATGGTCTGTTATGTACTTCCTTAAGAGGGATACATGAAAGACATCATGTAATTTGGCCATGGTAGGTGGAAGTGCTAGTAGATAGGCCACAGCCTCGACATGATCAAGAATCTCAAAGGGGCCGATGTACCTTGGACTTAACTTCCCTTTCTTTCCAAACCTCATGACCTTCTTCCATAGAGATATGTGTAGAAACACCATGTCTCGAACTTTAAACTCAAGGTCTCATCGACGGTTATCTGCATAACTCTTCTATCGACTCTGGGCTACCTTGATATGCTGCTAAATGGTTTTCACCATCTCCATCATTACATCGACCATTTCCAGTCCAAGCAGCTTACGTTCACCGACCTTATCCCAACACGCCGGTGTTCTGTACCTTTACCCATAAAGGGCTTCATATGGTTCCATTTGGATGCTTGAGTGGAAATTGTTATTATAAGAGAAATCAACTAGAGGAAGATGTTGATCTCATCCTCCTTTAAAGTCCATTGAGCATGCTCTCAACATGTCCTCAAGTGTTTGGATAGTCCGCTCGGATTGGCCATCAGTTTGGGGATGATAGGCTGTACTGAAGTTCAATTCAGTATTCAGAGCATGTTGAAGACTCTTCCAAAAAATAAAAGTGAATCTTGGATCTTGGTCAGACACAATAGACAGTGGTACTCCATTCAACCTTACCACTTACATGATATATATCCATGCCATTTGATCCAAAGAGAAATCCTCTCGAATAGCAATGAAGTGTGCAGTCTTTGTAAGACGATCCACAATAACCCAGATTGCATTGTTGCCTTTGGATGTCCTTGGAAGTCCGATGACAAAGTCCATGGTGATGTTCTCCCATTTCCATTCTGGTATGGCGAATGGTTTCATCATACCCCTAGACTTATGCCTCTCTGCCTTCACTTGCTGGAACACCAGGCACTTTGATGTATATTCAGAGATCTCCTTCTTCATATTATCCCACCAAAAGTTTTCTCGGAGATCTCGATACATCTTTGTGCTCCCTGGGTGAATAGAGAAATTTGAACTATGTGCATCATCCAAAAGTTCCTTCTTCATCTCCGGACTCGATGGAACACATAGTCTTTTCCCAAATTGCACAATTCCTTCTTCATTAACATTAAACTCTGAGGATTTCCCTTTTTTGATAGCTTCCACTTTTTCCTGAATTCCCACATCATCCTTTTGAGCATCCTTTAACCATTCCAAAAGATACGTTTGAGAAATAATTTGTGAAAGGATTGATGATTTTCCCTTCTTTATGATTCCCATGTCCATCTTCATCAAGTTTAAGAAGATTGGATCCTCCTCAATTCTCATCATTGATAAAATCGATGGGTCCTTTCTACTTAGGGCATCTGCCACCTTGTTTGCTTTCCCAGGGTGGTAATGTATTGAACATTCATAATCCTTGATGAGCTCTATCCATCTTCTCTGGAGCATATTAATCTCTTTCTATGTGAATATATATTTAAGACTCATGTGGTCAGTATATATCTCACATTTCTCCCCATAGAGATAATGCTGCCAGGTTTTCAAGGAAAAGATCACCACTACCAACTCCAGATCATGTGTTGGATAGTTTCGCTCATGGATTTTCAACTACCTTGAGTCATGGGATATCACTTTATCATTCTGCATCAGCACACAACCTAATCCCTTGTTCGAAGCATCACTGAATACCACAAAAAGTTCCCCACTTGTGGGTAAAGTGAGCACGGGCATAGTGATAGGCCTATTTTTCAACTCCTTGAAGCTTTATTCTCATTCATCACTCCAAGAAAACTTTACTCCCTTCTGAGTTAGCTTGGTAATAGGGTTGGAAAATCATGAGAAATTCCTCACAAATCGTCGATAATATCCATCTAACCCAAAGAAGCTACGTATATCCGTTACCAATGTTGGCCTTGTCCATCCCTCAATTGCATCTGTTTTGGAGGGATCCACAGATATCCCTATTGTTTGTGATGATATGGTCCAATAATGAGACCTACTTTAACCAGAAATCACCCTTGTTGTACTTTTCATAGAGCTTCTCCTTGCGCAAATTCTCTAGTATAGTTCTTAAATGCTCCTCATGATCCTCCTTGGTTTTGGAGTAAATTATAATATCATCTATAAAGACTACCACAAATTTGTCGAGATAATCTCTAAAGACTCTATTCATTAATTCCATGAAGATTATTGGAGCATTAGTGAGTCCTACAAGAATTACTATGAATTCATAGTGCCCATATCTTGTGCAAAAATCAGTCTTGGGGATATCTACCTTCTTCACCCTTACTTGATAATATCCTGACCGGAAGTCCACCTTGGAGAAGTATTGTGCTCCATGAAGCTGATCAGAAAATTCATCAATTTGTGGGAGAGGATACATTTTCCATATCGTGATTTCATTAAGTTCATGATAATCGATGCAAAGCCGCATTAACCCATTCTTATTCTTGATGAAGAGGATTGGTGCACCCCATGGTGAAGCACTTGGGCGTAGAAACCCTTTATCCAGATTCTCCTGTAGTTGATTCTTCAGCTCTTCAAGATCTAAAACAACCATTCTATATGGAGTCTTAGTTATTGGTAAAGCCCCAGGTATAAGTTCAATTGAAAATTCAACATCTCTTCTAGGAGGAAGACCAGACAATTTCTCAGTAAACACTTCAGCAAATTCCCTCAAAATAGGCATTTCCTCAAGGATGGTTTCTTCCTTGGACTCAATCATCTGATCCAGATACGCGTGTTCATAGGGCAGTAATATCCATTCTTGATATGATGGTGCTAAAGGAGATTCATCTTCCTCCTTAAACTTTGTTGATGCTCCTTTTCATCACAAAGTCTAAATATTGGAAAAGGGGAATATATTATCTAAAATTGATTCATCCTTTGAAAAAAAATATCAAAAATCGGCAAAGAGATGAACAATGAGAAGATTTCCCATAAGTCGCGCAAGTTTCCTCATAGTCACACAACTTCACTTGCGCGACGCATTATGGTCACACAAGTGACTTGTGCGACCTAAGTGATAACTGCCCAGGGTCTTCTTCTGCCTATAAATAGACCCTGTGGTCCCCCCATTTCGAGGAGTATTTTTTCCAAAAACTCAGATTTGAGCTCCTGGCGCCCTAGTCTCTTATCAAATCTTCCAGAACACTTATAAGGTAATTTCTTACCTAGAACGGAAGATCTAAAGATGGATAGGAAGGCCTAAGTGTTGGAACTCATCAACACTTGTGCACCTAGGTGACCATCCCTTAAGGGAAATGGCCAAACTTGCGTGCCTCCTTACTCCTTCAATTGAACCTGCGCACCACTCTCCAGGAATAACCTCAAGAGGATTCTAAAGGCCTTAAACAAAAGTTTCTCAAGTATTGCCCTGCTGGTTGAACACCACGCAAGTACCAAACGTGTCGCACAGGTATACCTGCGCGACCAAGACTTGCGTGCCCACGCAGTACCTGCGCGCCTTCCAGGACTTGCACGCCCCTGCCATTTTGGGTGCCCTTCTTGCCCATTTTACCCCTCTTAAGCCATTCCACCTCTCCTATTCAAGATTTAGTCTTCAAGACACTCTTCAAATCCATTTATGGCATGATTTCTTGATTTGACTTATTTATCTGATAGGAATTCAGTTGAATATCTCTCAAAACATAGTGATTTACACATCTTTATGTCAATAAAGATTGAGGTTTCATTCATTCAACCACATACTTTAAGATGAGAGAACTCAACTAAACCTAGGCCTCCTTTTTAGGAGTAAGTCCCAGTCATAATTCTTAACCTGGGCCTCCTTTTCAGGAGTAAGTCCCAGTCATAATTCTTAACCTGGGCATCCTCCTTAGGAGTAAGCCCCAGTCCTTAATTCCCTTAACCTGGGCCTCCTTTTTAGGAATAAGTCCCAGTCTCAAATATGGGCTTCCTCTTCAGGATTAAGCCCCAAGTACCTTAATTTTTTCAATTCTCTTAACCTGGGCTTCCTTTTCAGGAGTAAGCCCCGGTATTAATTTCTCTTAATCAATCCTAATTTACATTTGATCTGGGATTCCTTTTTAGGAGTAAAACCCAATCATAAGTCCTCTCCTAATTTGGGCCTCCATTTCAAGAGTAAGCCCCAAGTTAGAGTATTCAAAATCAACATGAAGCACATATACCTTTATGGACCCTGTGCCTTTATTTCTTCTCTAAATTTAATCCTAAATCTTCATCAATTTTGGGCAGTCATACATACATAAGTCCCACATCATTTCTTATGATTGCATCTTTCATGGCCCAATTGTCTAATTTTTACCAATACCTCTTGTTTCTCACACCGAGCATGACTCATGTGAGCTTAGAGGGAAAAGTAATTATGACATCATTCTTTGAGATATCAATCATAAACATCATACTCCCTTGCCTCGAACTACGTGGTTCATGATTCCTTTTCCAAAACAAAGGATACGTAGGTAGCCCATCTGCGAGTTCGATCCCAACTCTGAAATAATCTATGTCCTTCTGAATGAAAACAAACTTCAAGTTCCCCACTAAGTGGCTTTGAAACTAGAATGGTCATCATAATGACCAAGAGACTTCTGTATAAATATGTCGAAGGATACCATTAACCAAAAATATTTAATAAATAAAGATGATTCTCTATCGATAAAGAACCTCGATTACATATAAAATATTCTCTAAATTTCGTATATATTTTATCATTGATTATCAGATCTAAAGGAAAGCTCATTTTATACTTGGTAATGTAATAAGGATTCACAAAGATAACTTAAATCTATAAAGAGAGTCCCGGAACAGACAATAATTCCCCTCAAAAATGTGTGATGAGTTCGACCTCCCATCCTCTCGACAAATGAAAATTCCTAAGCCTCATCAGTCCACAACTAATGAGCACCTACCTTTGGAAAGTAGGTCCGAATAGATGTGGAATCATTGGATGTTTCCGGTTCTACGAACAAACCCATTAGAAACTGATTGGAATGTTTGAACCTCCCATCGAAGGCGGTCATCCCCGAATTCTGAGGGAAACAAAAAATGGTGAACCCGACGTGAATCCTTAACCAAGATAAAATGATGTTTTACCTATTTGTTAGGCCCCTATTTAAAACTCAATAAGAGGGACAGAAAAAACAATCATTGACATATCTTCTCATCCAAAAGATGTAGTGGTTAAATTTATCTTGATTACGTATGTTATATCAAATAGGCACTCTTTTCCCAAGATCTTCTGCATTTCTACAATGGCTGCTCTCAAGTTCACACCTGCGAATACTGCTGCTGCTCCTGCTAGATCATCGTCCGCTCTTAGGATGATATCACCTACTCAGCATCTTCAACGTTGGGTATCAAACACACTGGTTAAGGAGTACCGTCAGCACTGTACCATCCCAACTCTGGAGGCTTCCCGACAAGCCCTCCAAGAGAACAACTCACATCGTTCGTCCGGACAACGACGACCAATGATCAAGAAACAGGTGGTGCTGACTACCATCTCCAACCGTTTCGGGTCATTATCCCTAGAACGTAATCACCATTCACTCCCTTATTCTGAGGAAGTGAATGAGCAGGTCCCTCAGGGACTTAATTCAAGAAGATAGGAGTCCTTCCTGAAGGCTCTCACCAACAATCGTCGTCAGACTCGTACGACAATGCGCCCTCAACATGATGAGGGTACCAACTCCAGGCATTCGACTCAGGTTCCTCGAACCCGAGCAGGCAAGACGAACCACCAGAGGTGGAATCTGGTCAATAGTGTGCAGGTTCCCATCTCTACCATCTCTGGAGAATTCCAACAACCTAACTCGGTGACAAGCAACGAGCAGGAACATACACCTGCCTGTTTTAAACCCGCTGTCCAGCAGACTTGTCTGGCTGCAACACGCCAATCCTGCCTGGCAATTCTGGAGGAGTACTATAGGCAGGAACATACACCTATTTATACATCATCAGCTACTCAGCAGGCTCGTCTGACTACATATGATGGATCTCGTCAACCACGTTTGGCAAAGTGCAATCAGCAGGCACATACACCTGCTAGTATTAATCAAGCCTACCAACAATCTATCTTGGTAGCATTCCGAGAAGTTAGTCGGAAATCCCCGACAACAAATAGGAGCCAGACTCAACTCTCTGCCCCCACACTTGAGTATTGTCAGGATTCACTGACAGGAAAAGGAGGATAGGAGGAGGCACATACACATGCTCCAAGCCTGGAATGGACGTATATTCCCATTCCAGCACCTGAAGTCACCAAGCATATTCTATAAATGGTTAAAGGGTAGAAGCAAATCCCTTCTCATATTCTGGATGCCTGCCAGGATATTATAACAACTTCAGCGGCATCTTAGGGAAAGGAACATAAATATATCCCTACCAGTTGAGTGATACATCAACAATTCACTCCGGAACAGACACACACATCTGTTCCAGTCCAAGAGGGTTGTGGGGCATACTCCCCCATATCATACGGACAACTAAGTCAGAAACATACACCTGATTTGAGAGGAGATTTTCAGCCTAACCTGGCCATCTTTCCTGATTAGGCACATATACCTGCTCAGAGCAGCCACTTTTGTCAACAAGTGGATTCCAAGGTGAGTAAGAAGGAGTCTAAGAAAAATACCCACCCAGTACAGTCAGGAGATCAAGTGCCAATCTGTAACAAGGCTTTGCTCGATGCTGGAGTTCTTGAATTCCTCAGACAATTATCTGTTGGAATTCAAGATTCTACTCCCTCAGTTCCCAAGAGTGGGAACATTAATTCTGAAGGTCTTCAACAGACACTTCCTCATGAAATCTTGCTTCATGAAAATTCGGTCGATCTCGAAGCTTCATCTTCAGATGAGATCCACAGGAATGCTCTGTGTGGTCAGAAGACCAAGGATCAAGATATCTCATCTTTTGTTGTAACCCATTATGGTGGTCCTCCCCATGATGATGAATTTTTCTACGAAAGTCCTCTCCACAGTAGTGATACACATTGCCCAAAAAATACTCTAGTAGACAATGTAGTGCCGAGAGAGCCCTCTTATCTTGAGGCACTTTCAAATGCGAAACCAGTCATGTCTGAAGCTTCATTGCTAGTAGGTGAAATACTTTCTCAATCAGAAGATAGCCCAGTGTGTAGGTCATTCTCCAAACCACCCCTAAGTCATGCATCTTCTAGTTTGATCAATGATTTCTCTACCAATCCGGTTGAATCCAATGAAGCAACAAGGAAACACCAAATCTGGTCAAATCAGGTAGAATAATCTTTATCAAATGATAAAGAGGAAATGCTGAATATGAGAAAACAACTGGCGAAAGGTGAAGTGACAGTCATGTTTTGGCCTCTGGCTGACTCTCAGTATAATATTCCATAAATGTTGACGGAAGATGAAATTAATGATATTCGTATCAACATATGGAAAAATCATTGTCTGTTGAAAACTAAAGTATTATCTTATGATGAATATGAAAATAATCTTAAGATAATCGAACTGTTACAACTTCAGATTGATTTGGTGTCTCTATCAGTCTCTCGATATCTGAAGGCTGAAAAGCAGCAGAGAGCCCTTCAATGTTCATGCTTTGGCACACTAAGAAGATTGCATCAGTTAATTGCCAATGCCGCATCTGGTATTCATGTCAGAGGATGGGGTGTTCATGGAGCACTGCATTTCACGGTGATCTCCAGTCAGCGAAGCCCGATGAAAATGGTCTCATGCAATGTTATTGCCCATGGCCGGCCACAGTCAATGGGCTTTGTTTATAATCAAAATCTTTCCCAAGAACAGGCTTCAACTAGTTCCTCTCAAAATCAAGAATACAGAGAACAAGTTGTTGAATTACTCCTACATCAAGCAAATGAGGATATTGAACAGGCCTCTCGTTTGGAGCAAGCAAGTCACCAAGTGACAGAAGTGTCGGAAATCATCCAACGGTCTTTTAAACCGGGTGAAAAAAGCAGATACAGATTAATTCATCCATCTAATTTTCAAACTAAGGTTTGCAAGATCAAGAGAGCTTTTAAGAAAGTATCAGAAATAGCATTTCAAGATCCACCCCAGCTCACTGGACTGAGGACTCTTTTAAACCAACCCTCGGAATCAACAAAAAGGATTCGGGGAGTTGAGCGAGAAAAGCAGGAACAGCCCCAGTCCACTGAATTGGGGACTTTTTCAAATCATCAATCCCCTGCTCAGAGAAAGTCGGTCTTTTCTCGATTGGGCAAGAAACCTCAAGAGGAACGAAGAGCCAAATTATTAGGAGATTCCCTCTAAATTACAATTCATCAAGAAGTTCCTGAGGGATTGAATCAACAAAAGGCAATGTCTCATCAAAGACATGGAAGAAGACAATATCACAGTAATGCTGATAGAAGGGATGCGATGAGTTATGCATCGATTAATGTCATCAATGCTGTTGTTGCTGATCCACCAGATGAGGCTCACTCAGGGGACTCAGATGAAGAGGTTACTACTCAAGAATATGTACGCACCAACACAAATGAAGAAGGTGTGCATACAGGATGTCAAAGGATTACTCAGAACTTAAGTAATCCTTCGAGTAACCCAATTACCCCTCTCTGAAAAGGATCCAACAACGGGATGGGAAAGAACCAGGTTAAATATCCTTCCTTTGGAGAAGGTCAATTTCTTTCACTAGAGAAGAGGTTTGCAAAACAGGAGGAAGAAATGATGGAATTAAGAAGGTTGAATGCCGAACTACTTCAGAGTAGTCTTCTTCTTAAGCATGATGTAGTCAGTAAGCCAAAGTAATTTGTTGCAGATACTGAGATGGATCAAGAATATCCTCCTCTTTTAGTACACCCTCGTAGGTCTAATCCTACGGGTCAAGTACAACAACAGTTGGCAGTACTACCATCAGTTGCAGCACCAATCGCCACATCTGTCCAAGGTATAGTCATTGCACCTACCCAAGTCCAAGTTCAACCGGATGTTTCTCAAAAGTTAATAACTACTATTGAGTCATTAACAGCACGGTTAGAAACTATGGAAGGGAAGCGTGCGCAAGTTCAACCAGAAATTGTTTTTACCCTGAATGGGTAGATTCAATTTCTCCTCCATCCAGTTTTGGGAACCCTGTATTCCCTATTTTCAATGGATCAGGCAATCCTGAGAAACAATTGATGCATTACGTGTCTTTTTGCGATCCTATGATGGGAACTCCGGAGCAGCAAGAAGCAGTGAAACTCAGATGCTTCGTGAGAACCTTGCAAGGACTAGCTTTTGTTTGGTATACAAGCTTGAAATCCCTGTCAATTACCGGAGGGGAGGATCGTCACCAAAAATTCCTCCTTCAGTTCAGCTCAACTTTTCCAAAGACAACAGTTTTCAATCTTACAAACTGTAAGAAAAGAAAGAATGAAAGAGTCTCTGATTTCATTGCTCGTTGGAAGGGATTAACATATTCCATGAGTTTAGGACCCCCTCAAGAATAATTGTTGTCAATCTGTTTGGAAAATCTGCGTGACGAATTATGCACGCCATTAATCACTGTAAAATAAACAGGAGGGTTTCAAGACCTTACTTCAATCGCTCAGCAGATTGATGATTCCCTTATATAGGCTAAGGCTGAATCTCATGTAATTCCATCAGCTCCATGAAGGAGAATGGGTAGAGCAGAAACTGTTACATTTATGCTCAAACAAGCACATGTGCCAATTTTACCTCAAAACCTTCATCTTCTCGAAGGGCTCCACCTTCTGAGCACCAACAACAAAGGCCTTTTCGTCCAGATGATCAAAAAGATCAAAGAAGAAAACAATTTGAGGATCTGAAGAGAAACACATACTCTTTCCGAAATGAACAAGTTCCTGGTTATTTCATTTCTGCTCTGGAAAACAATTTGGTTCAATTTCCAATACCCAAGAGGCCAAACAAGAAAGGAGATGAAGACCGCCCTAATTATTTCCCATTTCATCAAATGTTGGGGCATCCCATCCAGGAGTGTTTTGTCTTCAAAGAACTCCTGCAAAAGATGGTCGACTTGGGACAGGTCACATTAAAAGGCTCCTCAGCCCAGGTAGCATGTGTCACTGCTATAGTTCTAGAGAAGGAAGATGAATGGGAGGAAGTCAAAAGCAAAAAATCACAGAAGTATGATGATTGGATGGTCAGAAATACAATCAATCGAACTCGTGATATTTTGTGAAAACAATTAAAGAAACCAATTATGTCTTCTGCCATGAATGTTATGACAAAACCCTCTTCGTCAGAGAGAAATTCCTCAAAGAAACAGCATGATTCAAAGAAAGAAAAAGAATCAGAAGAGGATGAGGATGTGTCAAAGCCTAAGTCATCTTTGACTTTGGTGGATTTCATGCCATCCAATTCAAATCCATGGGCACCACCCCACCAAATGGCACAACCTAAGCAGGATAATCAGGCAGAGTCTTCATCAGACGAAGAGTTAATCTTTGGTTTTGTTAATATGATTCAATTAACAGATCCATATGCCAGTCGCAGTTTCAATTTTGAGGAGCCTTAATTACCTATATCAAACAAGGGAATCCGAGGAAGTTTTCGAGGTTCAGGATACCTGGGAAGACGTGGATCTTTCAGAAGCCACTACCCCAATTCTACCCCTGCTAGAACTGTGTATGCAGCAGAAACTCGTGGTAGAGCCCTTCAGTAAACTCAGCAAGAACAAGAAAGTTCTTCTACTAATAGAAAATTCAGTCCTAGCATAGTTATTTTGGAAAACCGATTGAAGGTTCCATATTCTTCCTCTCAACATGTAAATGGATCTAATCGGTCTAATCTTCCAAAACCAAGGATGTTTCCAACTCCTATCCCAATACAAGATGCATCAACTTCCAAAGCATCTGCTTCCAAGGTACCTACTAAACCACATATTCCTGTTGGGAAACGCAGACCTTTGGATCAAAAGTATGATGTATTGAAACACTTGGCCCAATTACCAACCAAGTTATCAATTCTGTATTCTTTGAATCTGTCAAAAGATCTTCAGGAAGCACTCATCGAGGCTTTGTCAAGTCCTCAGGAGTTTGAAACTGAAATTTTTGCAGCTGAAGTCTATTACATAGAGAATAATCCTGAAGAATGTCATGAAATAATATCTTTTACTGATAAAGATGAAGATTATTTTGTTCATGGGCATATCAGACCTTTGTATTTATCTGGAAAGGTCAATGGTGTAGATGTCTGAAGAGCTTTCATTGACAATGGTTCTGGAGTCAACCTCATGACCATTCGTACACTTTGTCGATTGGGCCTCACGGAATCTGATTTATCTCCTTCTACCATTATGTTACAAGGATATGATAAAAATGAACAAGAACCACTGGGCGAAGTTACACTCAGAACTCAGTTTGGAGATCTTGTATCCAATTCGGATTTAATGATTGTTGATCAAGACTCAGCTTTCAACATGTTGCTTGGAAGACCTTGGCTACATCAGCATGCAGATATCCCTTCATCATACCATCAATGTATCAAATACTATTTCGATGGTCATTTTGGAACATTATATGGTGATAAGGCCCCATTCAAGACATGTGATTCTCAATACATTGAGGCGTAATTCTATCACATAAAGGAAAAGGGGAAATCCACAACAAAGGAAATTACCAAAGTTAATGCTCCATATGGTTTGGAGAAGATTCTAGTAAATCCCTTTACACATGTGAGTATAGATTATGTGTCTCCTATCAGTCAAATTGACAAGGTATACTCAAATAATAATACTCTTATGGAAAGATCCATAATTTCAATTACGGAAATTGAGCCAGACAACATGGGAGAAATTGGTAACCCACCAAGCAGTAATGAAAGCACAAATGGTGACGTCTTCATTTCATCTGCTGAAATCCAACAAGTCTATGCTTCTCCAATTAGGCCATAATAAGTTCTAGCAACATCGGAGGTGAACAATGATGTCGATTCCCAATCCATCATTTCCTCTTTATTACCCAAAGAAAACTCTTCATCATCAATAGGGTCGAAAATGGAAGCTTCCTCTTCAAAATATGCAAATTTTGACATCTCTTCTGATCATGAAAATTCGGATTTGTCATCTACTATGCAAGTAGAAACGGAATAAATAACACATGATGAAGAAGAACAGGAAGATATCAGAGATGCTCCTCTAGCATTTGAAGAGGGTATCTCTACCACTGTGGACGAACTCAGAGAAATAATTTTGGGAACAAAGGAAGATCCACACCCCACTTTAATCAGTGCAGCCATGACCCTTGAAGAGCAAGAGATGTATATTTATTTTCTAAATAGAAATAGAGATATTTTTTCTTGGAACTATACAGAAATTCCCGGGCTTGATCTTGATGTTTCAACTCATCATTTGGGTTTACCAAAAGAACATCGAGGATTTAAACAAGTCGTGAGAAGAAAACACCCAACTTATGCTTCTAAAATTGAAGCTGAAGTGGATAAGATTATCAAAGCTAACTTCATCAGAGAAGTTCAGTATCCCAATTGGTTGGATAATATTGTCCCTGTAAAGAAGAATAACAGACAAATTAGAGTTTTCATCAATTTCAGAGCTCTTAATCGGCATTGTCTAAAAGATGATTTCCCTGTTCCGATTACAGAACTTTTCACTGATGCAACAGCTGGTTATAAAGCACTTTCCTTCATGGATGGATATTCTGGATATAATCAGATCTGAATGGCCCTAGAAGATGAGGAATCAACAACCTTCAGATCCCCTCAGGGTGTGTTTTGTTACCGGGTAATGCCCTTTGGCTTAAAGAATGCAGGTGCAACATATCAGCGCGCCATGCATCGTATCTCCAAACCCTTCTTAGGGAAGTTTGTTGAATGTCATGTAGACGATTTTGTGGTTAAATCCAAAAAACATTACAATCACTTGGATGATTTGGAAGTCATATTTTGCAAGCTTCGACAACATAATTTGAAGATGAACCCCTTAAAATGTGCTTTTGGGGTAACCTCAGGAAAATTTCTCAGCTTTGTTGTACGCCATCGTGGTATTGAAGTCGATCCTGAGAAGACCAAGTCAATCCCTGGTATTTAACCTCCTCAAAATTTGAAATAATTAAGAGTACTTCAAGGTCACTTAGCCTATATTTGGCGTTTCATCGCCAATTTGGCAGGAAAAAGTTTACCCTTTACCAAATTGATGAAGAAGGGAGTAACTTACCAGTGGAATGAAGAATGTCAAGAAGTATTCTATATTCTCAAGAAATACCTCTTGATTCCACCGGTACTTATGCCACCTGTTGAAGGAATACCACTTATCCTCTACGTAACAGCTCTAGAGCGATCATTGGGTGCCTTTCTTGCTCAAAAGAATGATGCTGGGAATGAAAACAACCTCTACTATCTCAGTCGAACTATGCTTGAAGTAGAAACCCGGTATTCAATTATTGAGAAATGATGCCTAGCATTAATATTTGTAGTTCATAAGTTGAGACACTACCTACAACATCATGAGGTCCAATTAGTATCTCACAATAACATGCTCAAATTCATCCTTAGTCGTCCAATGCTTATAGGACGTCTCGCAAGGTGGGCAGTTATTTTGCAGCAATTCGACATTCAGTATGTGTCTCAAAAGGCGATAAAGGGCCAAGCTCTGGCTGATTTCTTGGCTGAACACCCTTCAATGGAAGACATGTCTTCAGATATTGAACTCTCTGATGAGGAAGTCTTCTCTATTCAAGAAAGTCCTCAAGCATGGGAAATTTATTTTTATGGTGCTTCCAGAAGTCCACCAGAGAAGAAAATGGAAAATCCTAAATTAAACAAAGTTGTCTTAGGAACTGTGCTCATTTCTCTAGAAAAGGCAGTGTTACCTTCTTCCTTCTTATTGTGGGAAGGTGGTACCAATAATGAAGCTGAATACCAAGCTCTTATCATAGGCTTGGAATTATCACTTCAAGAACAATTGAATCACTTAAAGGTGAAGGGTGATTCAGACCTGGTAATAAAACAAGTCAATGAGGATTATTCCATTAGAAAAGAACTAATCCCTTTGTATGATTATGTCATAGAGTTAATGGAGGAATTCCCTTCAGAATCGACATTTTCTTAAGTCCCAAGATCACAAAATGCTCAAGTTGATTCGCTGGCTAATATAGCCATAGCTCTAGCAGATCCAAATCGAGATGAGACAACCATCAATATTTCCCACTGTCGTGCAATTTCACCTTATGTTCGAATAAGAATAGAGAAAATTAATGAAATTAGTCCCATTCCCGAACTGTATGGTCATACTACATGATGGATGTCACCTATCAGGGAATACCTTCAAAATGGAACACTTCCACCTGATAGAGCTGAGAAAGAACAAATCCGGCGACGTGTGGTTAATTTTACTCTTTATGATAGCCCAGATCACCTAGAGAAAATTCTCTACAAATGTGGTTTTGATGGAGTTCTCTTCAGATGCATTGATGGTGAAGAGACAATGGCTGTCATGAAAGATGTGCATGTAGGAGTCTATGGTGCCCACCAGTCTGGACATAGATTGTCTAATCAAATTCGAAGGCTTGGATACTTTTGGACTTCAATGATAAGAGATTGTGTTGATTTCACAAAGAAGTTTCATTCATGCCAAGTACATGCCAACTTCATTCATCAACCTCTAGAGTTGCTTCATACAGCTAAATACTCATGGCCATTTGCCACATAGGGGATGGATGTGGTGTGACCTTACCCTTCGGCTACGGCCAAGCAGTTTAAGTACATTCTTACTGCTACTGAATTCTTTTCCAAATGGGAAGAGGAAATACCTCTCAAGGAAGTAAGTTCCAAATGCGTTTTTAGCTTCATCAAGTATAACATCATTACCAGATTTGGAGTCCCTCATACCATATTAACGTACAATGGCACCAACTTCTGTTCATCTGAGGTGAAGAAGTTGTATCAAGAATACAACATCAAATCCAACCATTCACCTCGGTATCATGCAGCGGCCAACGGCCAGATAGAAGCCTTTAACAAGACTCTTTCAAATATACTGAAAAAGATAGTGGATAAAGATAAGAGGTCATGGCCTGATAAACACTTTCATGCTTTATGGGATTATCGGACTACCACCTGCACTGTAACTCGGTCAACTCCATATTCATTAGTATATGGAACGGAATCCGTCTTTCCCATTGAAGTTCAATTACCCTCGCTCAGAGTATCCATTTATGATCACTCATCTACATATGATCAATCTCAAAAGCGATTGAATGAATTGGAATGGTTAGATGAGAAAAGATTGTGCACTTTCTCCCACTCGGAAATCTATCAGAATCGAATATCATGAGCTTTTAACAAAAAAGTTCGTCTTTGTTCATTCACTCAGGGAGAATTGGTATTAGTTCTCAGAACTCCAATGATACCAGGAAAGAAACCTCCCAAGATTGAGCCAAAATGGGAAGGACCTTATTCAATACGTAGGGTCTACTCCAATGGGGCTTATTCATTAATCTCGATGGATGGAGAACTCATCACTACTCCAACCAATGCCAGATTTTTGAAGAAGTATTTTGTATAAACTACAATGTACATTTCATGTCATTGCAACATGACACTAAACTATGCATCACCAGTTCATCCTTGCTATTTGACGTTAAACTATACAGCAATGGTCCAGTATGACCTTAAACTGCAACTAGGTCCTGTATAACCTTAAACTGCATCATCATCGGTCCATGCATATGACCCTAAACTATTTGCGAGTCCCTTACGTCCAGTAGGACGTTAAACTGTAATGTCCTAACTACATGACACTAATCTGTATAGAAGTCCCTTACGTCTAGAAAGACGTTAAACTACATAAGCATCAAAGGTCATGTATGACCTTAAACTACACTTTTGTGAAGCATGACATTAAACTGCACCATCCACGGTCCATGCATATGACCTTAAACTCTTCGCACTTTCATCCAACATGACGCTAAACTGTGGAAAAAATCCCCAATGCATCCAACATGACGTTAAATGGTGTACTCTTTTGTCCTCACTTAATGAAATTAAAATGCACAGTCCCCCTTTCGTCCAACATGACGTTAAACTCTATTGTCCCCATAGTCCTAACTACATGACGCTAAACTGTACAAAAAGTCTGTGATACGTCCTACATGACATTAAACTGTACTTTTGTCCCTTCTACATGACACTAAACTGTGCAGCATCAATAGTTCTAACTATAAGACTTTAAACTACATAGTCCCTTCATACATCCTACATGACGTTAAACTATGTATTGTTAAGGTTGTTACTACCTCTTGTTTGTCACACCAAGTATGACTCATGTGATCTTAGAGAAAACCTCAACCATAACACTCTCTCTGGGCTACTAACCATGTGTAAGTCCAAACATCATTTTTTAGGTTGTTATCCCCAAGAACAACTTGATCATTAATTCATTCTTTAATTGAACTACATGGAATTTGATCCTTGCCTTCTAGGCTAGGTATGTAGGCAACCTCCCAAGGTTCTAGCCCAAAACCAATCTCCTCACATTGGTTCACCTCCATCTCATATGATGTTGATTCGTGAAATGGCCCCTAGAATCAATATCTTTACATTGGTTCACTTTCGTCCTTGTTATACGATGTTAAAATATGCAACACTTTTGTCCAGTATGACAATAAACTATAATATTCTTTGATACCCTCACCTGAGAAGGAACCATTATTTACATTGATTTTTTCAATCATGTTTCATTTCGAAGACTATGTGCATACATGGCAACGTCCAAACCTTTTATCTTGGGTTAAACCATCATTGTACTAAAGTCCCCTTTCACCCTTCACATGTATGAACCAAATTTGTACAAAGGGTATTTCTAGAACTATGTGGGCTTGATTCCCATCCTTATGGGATACATAGGAACGTTCGAGTGTCCCTCGAATCCAGCCCCAAGTCTTTGGGACTAACCCCAAATTCCACTTTCATTCCCTTGGCTGAAAAGTCCCCATGAAAACACACACTGTGTATTTCTTACAATGGTCCAAGATCTATGACCCTAAACTAAGATCTCTAATCATTTTGTCCCACACGACGTTAAACTGTAGTTTAAGAACTACGTATGGCTTGATTCTTATCCTTATGGGATACATAGTGAAGTCCAACATTTCAATTCAGGACCCAGCCACAACATGATTATGATCTTCATAACCCTTTTCATGACTTCTAGTCACAAAAATGTCAAACTTCTGATAGTTCTTTTTCCTAACTATGCAGCACGTGCCCATAGGCAGCCTTGCATAAACAGTCTACATAACAGACTTGTTAGCCAAAATATACTATTATTATACTATGTAGCTAATGCCCTTAGGTGGCCCTGCATAATTCAACCCCCTAAAGGGTTTGTCGGATAGTGGTAACTTTATTCTTGGGAAGAATGCCTCTTTTATCCTTATTTGTCTTAAATGACAGTATGTAGGGATCCGAAAAAATATCCATCCTTAACATATTTGTCCCATATCCTTTTTCATGATTTAAAAGTATTCAAGTCTATGGTTTATATTCTCCTTCCCTACATTTGGTTCAGACCTTCATAGGAGTAATATTAATCCAGTTCTTTGATAATCTTGTTTGGAAATATCTTCTCCATATTAAAGTACCTATTTCCATACAACAAACTCTATAATTTGGAAGATTTGAATCTCCATAAACTTTCACTGGCTTTTAGCACTAGGAAAGTAAATTTCTGAGAGTTCTTTTTCCTGACTATGCAGCACGTGCCCATAGGCAGCCTTGCATAAACAGTCTACATAATAGACTTGTTAGCCAAACGATACTATTTTATTTGACTATGCAGCCAATGCCCTTAGGTGGCCCTACATAATTCAACCCCCTAACTGGTTTGTTAAATAATAGTAACTTCATTCTTGGAAACTACTTCTTCTGATGCCTTTTAGCTCTTTTTCATATCAATCCTCAGATTCAAATATTCTTAAGCCATAGTTTACATTTTTTCCATCATACATGAGTATGGTAATATGTTTCAGATGAATTTTCAAGTAATTGAGTCAATTATAATCCATTTCATTCAATGCTATTTCGAACTTAAACATTATCCTTTTTATGTCCGACGTGCATGACTTTAAACTGGCCACAAAAGACAAAGGAACTCTGAATAAAAATCAAGTTCCAGCTCACTAAACATACATTTATAATGATTTAGGTAACATTGAGAAATTAAAAGGTTTGAAGTTTGTAGGGTTATTTACATTAATCCTAGTAAAAGTCAAACTATGCTTACTAGGCTCATTGGCTTTGGTAAAATCTAAAGCATGTAGCAAAAGAGAATGCAGGTACAAATGAGTGAATGTGAAAGTATTTTTCATTGATAAATAAGATTTATAAGGACATCCACATATTAGAGTCTCTTCTCTTTTTCAAGAATTACAAGAGGCTTTCAACATAAGTCTTCAATTGATGAACCAGATCCCGAGCTTCATCAGCAGCTACTTGAAGCTCATGCACTCGACAAACTTCACTCTTTTCAGCCTGATGGAGTGCTTTCGTGGCTTTCGCAATGGTCTTTATACGATTCGTTTGAACTCCCTCCAGTGAATTATTGAGTTGGTCAAGTTCCCCAGTAATAACATCTAACTGTTGCTGAAGGTGCATCTGTTGGACGACTTTTTCTTTGATTTTATGCTTCATCTCCTTTATCTTGGCAGCATAATCAGCCTCAGCTTGGGATACCGCAACCTCAAATTCGCCGATATTAACTGACAATTTCACCCCGGTCAGATCTTTGTGGCACTTTTTCTCCTGCTCCCTCCTGAAAATGATCTGTTTCACCGCGGTATGGATCTTTTCATATCCAAAACTGCTAAGTCCTCGTATGAAGAATTGGGATGACAATCGAGGAATTTTTTATGATATCTCTTCTAAAGGAACCTCAGATATGATTTTCCATATGTTGTTCCATGCCTTGTGTCATGAAAAGATGAACGCTTTAAGCATCTCTGGGTATGATTCAACATCATCATCACAGGGGGGGGGGCAGGTAATCTCATATTAATGCACTTAAGGAAGTGCCATGTTCTGTTGTTTCCCCATGGCTTGTGCTTCTTTGCTTTCAATTCTCATGGGGGAAGAGGCTGAGGCCTCACCTCCAGACCTAGCCACTGTAGTTGACAGCTCTGCATGATTAATTGAAATCACTGGTTAGTTTCAAAGGATAACAAAAGAATCTATTGTCTTGAAAATTAAGTAAAATCACAATTTTTTTTATCCCTTACCCGACGGTGGGTCATCAACCTGAGAAGACTCCTCCCCATCTTTCCTAGTTTCAACAGGAACTTCAAGATGGGTCTCAGGAGGGTTTATTGGGTTTACTCTACTTGAGATAATGTTTCTGCAATGGTAGGGTTGACATCAATGTCCACACCCTCTTCAGGCATTGGCCGTTCAACAGCTTCTACGGATGAAACTTCATATTATTTTCGGTCATAATTAGAAGTGTAAATTAAAAAAGAAATTTACTGGGAGAAGGATAACACTCACACCCAAGGTCTTCTAAATCACATGAAAACTTAGCATGATCATAAAATTCTTCAAAAGTCATGCCATGATTCATCATTTCATCTAATGATATTTCATAATCCTGGTTAGTCTCACCAGTGGGAGCGTTTGTTGCATCTTCTTGATGACTTACATCCTGAAACCCTTGACCCTAGACAAAATCTTCAGATATAATCACAGCATCAGTTGCAATAGTCGACAGAAGCTCTAATGCAGGAGTTGAACATGAAGTATCACAGAATAAAAGTCAGTCGTTGTTTTGTTCAACATTTTTACGAAGCATTGTTGACTAAACAGAAATAGGTTCTTCTCTTCTTGCAACAACAGCAGGAGGGATACTGGGAATAGATGCTAGATCTTCTCCAGGAGAATCCAAGTCAGCTTGGATCTATGATTGTTCCATAGCACCCTCTGTGGTCTTTGAAGGAGGATCAATCCATTCCCTCTGGGGGAAATTGAAGAAGCCCCTGCTATCCCCAGAAATATGAGTAACCATGTGGTCATGAGTATAAACTCATGATTACTTGAAGGACTTACCGCTGCTAATGAAACATTTACCTGTGGACTTCCTCCTTAGTTGCCTTTTCTTCTTTGGTTTTTTGGGAGTATTGGTAGCCTCCCTTATTGGAACTTGGATTGGCGAATGGAAGGATATGTCCAGCGCCTCATTCATGGCCTGCTGGCCTGGAGATATCTCGCCTGGTTCGCGAGAAGAATTAGCAGCAGCCTCGATGGCAGTACCACCATAGCTATAATGTGGTGAAGGAACCCTAGTTCCTTTCTTTGCAAGATGCAAGATGAATAAAATAACTTCCTTAAGTAATAAATCTTAGACTGAAATCAAGTTGGAATGCAAATAAGGAAAAAAACATACATCTTCAGGAGCTAAATACTCATGCCACTCCTCATCTCCAGAACCACCAGCCCCCTTAGTGGCGCCATGATCGATCATTTCCTTCACCCACCTGGTGACAGGAACAGACTCATCATTTTCATATATGATCATTTCCAGCTCTCTGATGTAAGCCCGCACTTCATTGGGGTTGTCCTCGTATTGAAGATTTGTAGAAGCCATAAGATTCCCTGTTCTAGGGAGTTTTAGGCCCTCACACAAATCCAGCCAGGTGGTCTCAGTACCACAATATAAACTTTGCCATAGCTAGACAGCCTCTTGTCCTAGATATGAAGGCTGTGAGGAAGGTCCTACAATTTTTTTACTTCAATTTCTTCCCAGCTCCTGCAACTACAGATAGAGAATAAGAAAGTAAGACATATTTCTATATAAAGTAGCAATGATTAAATTACTACAATGAAGTAACTCACCAAGAGTTGATGGAGTGGGTCTTTTAATTCTGGACGGAGGATTATATCAGGCACGAAACCACTTTGCTGCTGGTTGTGCCTCATCATCCCCATCATGGTAATCCGGTGAATCAGTTCTAGAAGAGGATTCTATTGAATCAACTTCTGGTGGGGAAGCATCACCTTCATGTGGAAGGGTTTCTTTATCTACAGTCCTCTTCCTTTTTCCCCACCTGATAAACTGGGTGATTCAATATCCCTTTGGGGTATGATGCTATCTAGTGTTCGGAATAATATGTAGTAAAAAAATGTGCCGCTTTTTCAACTGGTAGTTCAAATATTTCCCCAGTTTTCTCCATTGATGTCAGTAGCCATAGTTTCCGAGAAACCATCAGATTTTTCTCTAACATGAAATGTACCGGAGAAGATAAAACAATCTGTTGTAGACATTTGAATTGACGTGAAAATCTATATGGAGCATAGGCCTCGCATATGATTTCTCCGTCAATCCTGGCAACTAGCACACCATCCTTGCAAGCTAGCATGTATGCCCTCAAATCGATATGGGTTGTCCCATCATCAACAAACTACCCAGTTGGTGGACATCCATAGGGAAAAAAGTTGAATTCCTTAAACATGCTCAGCCTCACATTCATGTCAAAAGAATTAACATCTAATGGAGAAACTCCAGAGAATGCTTTCATTGACGACCTGAAAGAACTTCCAGGAATTTGTAATCCATTCTATACATTGTAAGTCCTGAGGTGAGTAGCGATCCATCCCCACAAAACATGGAATGATACCACTATTCTTAAAGGATATTTACCCATGAATACATGAAGTAAACTCCTGTGAATCTTTTCTCAAATGGGGGTAGCCAACCCAACCATTTTCCCTCAGCCAACTTTGCCGCAATAACGAAGGTCCCTGGCCTGACGCCTCCCTTCGAATCCCAGACTGCCAATAGATAAACACTGAGCCACATTGCCAAGAAGCCCGCCAGACGAGTCTTCTTTGGGATTCTTTGATTCACTTCATATCCCCACTTCTCGAACTCTCCTACTTCTAGAGTTGGCCAGAATGTGCTAGGAGCACCCCTCTTCTCAGGTTTTGGGTAGGTGGTAGGACGTTTGGACCTCTTATCCATGGATTTCATTATCTTGGATCCTTTTTCTTTCGGCTCCTTCTCCTTTGTCTCCCTCTCTTTCTTCTCAATAATAAATACATTCATCCATTCCTCCGGATGAATATCCTTTCTAGAATGAGTTAATGAGGTCTCTGAACTCTTAAGCCTATGGAAGATCTTAAATAATTCCCGAGCTAAAGCAGGAGTCTTCTCTGAATCATTCCAAGTCACCTTGGGAGGAATGAATTCATCATACATATCACCGAAAATTGGAGCCCCTGAAATTTTTTGGACATCCCACAAACTGATACCTACTTCTCCATGAGTCAGATTGAAAGAATTAGTTGCTGGGCTCCAGTGGTTGAGTATCTCTGGCACGAAGTTATCATGTCTGTAAACATATGTTTTCCCAACCCAGACAGCTTCGTATATTGCAGCTCTCTTCAAATCCTCAACAAAATCTGCACAGGTTTGTCGCACCTAGTATGCCCACATCCAAGTTAGCTTCATGCCTCCCCCGGGACGGAAGTACCAACTTTTATTCTAGCCTTTGGATTGATCCATCTATGCATTTCGGAAGATTTAAGGATGACAATGTGATTTCAGCTCAGGTGTATGATTTTTCATATCTGGTGTGCAAGAGCTATGATGCATCATGTAGGCCTTCTCCACTATTCCAGCATTTAGAAATACTCCTGCACCTGAGATATTTGCTGAAGCAAAGTTGGTGTAATTATGAAACCACGAAAATGGATGATAGTTTTTTGCTTCTGGAATGGTGACTTCTTGCAAATTCCTATAGCCACACAAAGGCACAAAAGTACTCTGTGGGAAGTCACAATGATATTTCTTCATATACTTAGCCAAATTCAGAATAGTTCTATCTTTGAAAGTATAATAATCATGGCCAATGATGTTCATCATATCATCAATCCACTTGCTAGCTAGTTCATCAACTATTCCGGGACTAAGAGCCATTGATTCTGCACAAAAGTTGAATAAATTAAATTCTTAAATGGATTTATTTTTCATAATCTTTGTGAAGAAATCCGAAAAAATGGAAAAGGCACAAAGGAGTGAAAGTCTAAACTTGGCACACATGTGTTCTTGTGCCATGCTAGTTTTTACCGCACGAGTCTAAACCGCGCAAGTACAGATACCTAGACAATAGCGCGACGGAAAGGAAACATCGGAAAGAAGAGACTTGTGCAACGAAGATAACTTACACGGCGAGAGCTCGAGAATTCGAAAGAAAATGATATGCGCGGCCAAGGATGATATATTTATAGGCCAGGAGGCCTATCTGCGCGCGTACACCCAGTGTGCTCAAGCCTTGTGCAACTCGAACCTACGCGCCAAGTGTTGCGCACTGAACACTTGCACGCCACCATTCCTTTGGATGTCTCCTTTTTTCCTCAGAGTCACATCCTCATTTTTTTTCGGATCCAACTCTGAGGGGGGACTTTTGTTGACGCTCCTTTTCATCACAGAGTCTAAAGATTGTAAAAGGGGAATATCTTAGCTCAAATTGATTCAACCTTTGAAGAAAATATCAAAAATCAGCAAAGGGATGAACAAGGAGAATATTGCCCATAAGTCGTGCAAGTTTCCTCATAGTCACATAATTCCACTTGTGTGACGCATTATGGTCGCCCAAGTAACTTGAGCGACCTAAGTGATAACCGCCCGGGGTCTTCTCTTGCCAATAAATAGACCCTATGTGCCCCTATTTCGAAGAGGATTTTTTCCAGAAACTCAGATTTGATCTCCTGGTGCCCTAGTCTATTCTCAAAGCTTCGGTAACACTTCTATGATAATTTATTACATAGAACGGATGATCTAAAGAGGGGGAGGAAGGCCTAAGTGTTGAAACTCATCAACACTTGCGTGCCTAGGTGGCCAACCCTTAAGGGAAATGTCCACACTTGCGCGGCGCCTTGCTCCTTCAATAGAACATGTGTACCCCTCTTCTGGAGTAACCTCAAGAGGATTCTAAAGGCCTTAAACAAAAGTTGATCACATATTACCCTACTGTTTGAACACCTCGCAAGTACTAAACGTGTCGCGTAGGTATACCTGTGCGACCAAGACTTCCGCGCCCACGCATTACCTGCGCGCCTGCCAGGACTTGCGTGCCCCTGCCTTTTTGGGTGCCCTTCTTTCCCATTTTACCCCTCTTAAGCCATTCCACATCTCCTATTCAATATTTAGTCTTCAAGACACTCTTCAAATCCATTGATGGCATGATTTATTGATTTGACTTCCTTATCTGAAAGTAATTCGGTGGAATATCTCTCAAAACATAGTGATTTAAGCATATTTATGTCACTAAAGATTGAGATTTCATTCATTCAAACTCATCCTTTAAGATGAGAGAACTCAAATAAACCTAGGCCTCCTTTTCAAGAGTAAGTCCCAGTCATAATTCTTAACCTGGGCCTCCTTTTTTGGAGTAAGTCCCAGTCATAATTATTAACCTGGGCATCCTCCTTAAGAGTAAGCCCCAGTCCTTAATTCCCTTAACCTAGGCCTCCTTTTCAGGAATAATCCCCAGTCTCAAATATGGGCATCCTCTTCAAGATTAAGCCCCAAGTCCCTTAATATTTTCAATTCTCTTAACCTGGGTTTCCTTTTCAAGAGTAAGCTCCAGTCTTAATTTCTCTTAATCAATCCTAATTTACTTTTGATCTGGGATTACTTTTCAGGAGTAAAACCCAATCATAAGTCCTCTCCTAATTTGGGACTCCATTTCAAGAGTAAGCCCCAAGTTAGAGTATTCAAAATCTCCATGAAGCACATATAAGTTTATGGACCATGTTCCTAGATTTCTTCTCTGATGTTAATCCTAAATCTTCATCAATTTTCGGCAATCATACATACATAAGTCCCACATCATTTCTTATGATTGCATCTTTCATGGCCCAATTGTCTAATTTTTACCAATACCTCTTGTTTCTCACACCGAGCATGACTCACATGAGCTTTGAGGGTAAAAGTAATTATGACATCCTTCTTTGAGCTATCAATTATCAACATCATACTCCCTTACTCGAACTACGTGGGTTCTGATTCCTTTTCCAAAACAAAGGATACGTAGGTAGCCCATCTGCGGGTTCGATCCCAACTCTGAAATAATCCATATCCTTCTGAATGACAATAAACTTCAAGTGCCCCCCTGAGTGGCTTGGAAACCAGCATGGTCATCATAATGACGAAGAGACTTTTGTATAAATATGCCGAAGGATACCATTGACCAAGAATCTTTAATAAATATAGATGATTCTATATCGATGAAGAACCTCAAATACATATAAAAGATTCTCTAAATTTCGTATATATTTTATCATTGATTGTCAAATCTGAAGGAAAGCACATTTTATTCTTGGTAATATAATAAGGATTCACGAACATAACTTAAATCTATAAAGAGTGTCCCGGAATAGACAATAATTCCCCTAAAAAAGGTGTGATGAGTCTGACCTCCCATCCTCTCGACCAATGCAATTTTTTAAGCCTCATCAGTCCATAACTAATGAGCACCTACCTTTGGAAAGTAGGTCCGAATGGATGTGGGATCATTGGATGTTTCTAGTTCTACGAACAAACCCGTTAGAAACCGATTGGAACGTTTGAACCTCAAATAAAAGGCAGTCATCCCCGAATTCCGAGGGAAACAAAAAATGGTGAACCCGACGTGAATCTTTAACCAATTTAAAATGATGTTTTACCTATTTGTTAGGCCCCTATTTAAAACTCAATAAGAGGGACAACAAAAACAATCATTGACATATGTGCTAATCCAAAAGATGTAGTGGTTAAATTTATCTTGATTACGTCTGTTATATCAAACATGCACTCTTTTCCCAAGATCATTGCATTTCTAGAATGGCTGCTCTCAAGTTCACACCTGTGAATACTACTTCTGCAAATACCATTGTTGCTACTCCTGTTGGATCGTCGTCCACTCTTAGGACGATATCACCTACTCAGTGTCTTCAACGTTGGGTATCAAACGCGCTGGTTAAGGAGTACCGTCAACACGGTACCATCCCAACTCTAGAGGCTTCCCAACAATCCCTCCAAGCGAACAACTCACACCGGTCATCCGAACAACGATGACCAATGATCAAGAAACAGGTGGTGCTGACTATCGTCTCCAACAGTTTCGGGTCGTTATCCCTAGAACACAATCACCATTCACTCCCTTATTCTGAGGAAGTGAATGAGTGGGTCCCTTAGGGCCTTAATTCAAGAAGACAAGAGTCCTTCCTGAAGGATCTCACCAACAATCACCGTTAGACTCGTATGGCAGTGCACCCTCAACATGATGAGGGTACCAACTCCAGGCATTCGGCTCAGGTTCCTCGATCCCGAGCAGGCAAGACGAACCACTAGAGGCGGAATCCAGTCAACAGTGAGTAGGTTCTCATCTCTTCCATCTCCGGAGAAGTCCACCAACCTAACTTGGTGACAATCAATGAGCAGGCACGTACAGCTGCCCGTTTTAAACCTGTTGTCCAGCAAACTCGTTTAGCAGCATCATGCCAATCCTGCCTGGAAATTCCGGCGGAGTACTATAGGCAGGAACATACACCTGTTTATACATCATCAGCTAGTCAACAGGCTCTTCTGACTCCACACGATTGATCTCATCAACAACGTTTGGTAAAGTGCAATCAACAGGAACATACAACTGCTAGTTTTAATCAAGCCTACCAACAGTCTCGATTGGTAGCATTCGGAGAAGTTAGTTAGAAATCCCCGACAACAAATAGGAGGAAGACTCAACTCTCTGCCCCCACACATGAGTACTGCCAGGATTCAATGATAGGAAAAGGAGGACAGGAGTAGGTACATACACCTGCTCCAAGCCCAGAATGGACGTATTTTCCTGTTCTAGCGGCTGAAGTCACCAAGGATATTCTATCAATGGTTAAAGAGAAGAAGCAAACCTCTGCTCATATTCTGGATGCCTGCCAGGATATTATAACAACTTCAGTGGCATCTCAGGGAAATACACATAAATCTATCCCTACCAGTGGAGTGATACATCAACAATTCACTTCGGAATAGACACACACATCTGTTCCAGTCCAAGAGGGTTGTGGGGAATACTCCCCCATATCATAAAGACAACCAAGTCAAGCACATACACCTGATTTGAGAGGAGATCGTCAGTATAACCTGGCCATCTTTCCTGATCAGGCACATATACCTGCTCAGAGCAGCCACTTTTGTCAACAAGTGGTTTTCAAGGTGAGTAAGAAGGAGTCTAACAAAAAGACCCGCCCAGCACAGTCAAGAGATCAAGTGCCAATCTGTAACAATGCCTTGCTCGATGATGGAGTTCTTGAAGCCCTCAGACAATTATCTGTTGTAATTCAAGATTCCACTCCCTCAGTTCCCAATAGTGGGAACATTAATTCTAAAGGTCTTTAATAGACACTTCCTCATGACAGCTTGCTTCATGACAATTCGGTCGATCTCGAAGTTTCATATTCATATGAGAGCCACAGGAACCTTCTATGTGGTTATAAGACCAAGGAGAAAGAGATCTCATATTTTGCTATAACCCATTATGGTGGTCCTCCCCATGATGATGAATTTCGCTGCGAAAGTCCTCTCCACAGTAGTGATGCACATTGCCCGAAAAATGCTCCAATGGAAAATGTAGTGCTGAGAAATACCTCTTATCTTGAGGCACTTGCAAATGCGAAACCAGTCATGTTTGAAGCTTCATCGCTAGCAGGTGAAATACTTTCTCAATCAGAAGATAGCCCAGGGTGTAGGCCATTCTCCGAACCACCCCTAAGTCATGCATCTTTTAGTTTGATCAATGATTTCTCTACCAATCCTGTTGAATCCAATGAAGAAACAAGGAAACACCAATTCTGGTCAAATCAGGTAGAATAATCTTCATAAAATGATAAAGAGGAAATGCTGAATATGAGAAAACAACTTGTGAAAGGCGAAGTGTAAGTCATGTTTTGGCCTCTGGCTAACTCTCAGTATAATATTCCAGAAATGTTGACGGAAGATGAAATTCATGATATTCGTCTCAACATATGGAAATCTCTTTGTCAGTTGAAAAAGAAAGTATTATCTTATTATGAATATGAAAATCATCTTAGTATAATAGAAGGGTTACAATGTTAGATTGATTTTGCGTCTCTATCAGTATCTCGATATCCGAAGGCTGAAAAGCAGCAGAGATCCCTTCAACATTCATGCTTTGGCGCACTAAGAATATTGCGTCAGTTAATTTCCACTGCCCCATCTGTTATTCGTGTCAGAGGATGGGGTGTTCATGGAGAACTGCATTTCACGGTGCTCTCCAGTCAGCGAAGCCCACCGAAAATGGTCTCATGCAATGTTATTGTCCATGGCTAGCCATAGTCAATGGGCTTTGTTTGTAATCAAAAGCTTGCCCAAGAATAGGCTTCAACTAGTTCCTATCAAAATCAAGAATACATAGAACAAGTTGTTGAATTACTCCTACATCAATCAAACGAGAATATTGAACATGCCTCTCGTTTGGAGCAAGCACGTCACCAAGTGACATAAGTGTCGGAAATCATCCAACGACCATTTGAACTGGGTGATAAAAGCGGATAAAAATTAATGCATCCAGCTAATTTCCAAACTAAGGTTCACAAGATCAAGAGAGATTTTAAGAAAGTCTCAGACATAGAATGTCAAGAGCCACCCTAGCTCGCCAGACTAGGGACTCTTTTAAACAAACCCTCGGAATTAACAAAAAGGATTCGGGGAGTTGAGCGAGAACAGCAGGAACAGCCCCAATCCACTAGATTGGGGACTTTTTCAAATCATCAATCCCCTCCCAAGAGAAATTCGGTCTTTTCTCGATTGGGGAAGAAAGCTCAAGAGGAACTAAGAGCCAAATTATCAGGAGATTCCCTCCAAAGTACGATTCATCAAGAAGTTCCTGAGGGATTGAATCAATAAAAGGCAATGTATCATCAAAGTCATGGAAGAAGAAAATATCACAGAAATGCTGATAGAAGGGATGAGATGAGTTATGAATTGATTAATTTCATCAATGCCGTTGTTGTTGATCCACCGGATGAGGCTCACTCAGGGGACTCAGATGAAGAGGTTCCTGCTCAAGAAGATGTACGCACCAACACAAATGAAGAAGGTGTGTGTACACGAACTCAAAGGATTACAAAGAACTTAAGTAATCTTTCGAGTAACCCACGATAAAAGAATGTGGAATTAATACATGAATATTTATAATCAATAAGTAAATGTGCATAAAGGTGAATACCCTTGATCGAGAAATGGGCATGGTATTCACTATACAATGGCATTGACTTAGAAAATCGGTGCAATTTTGACAGCATAACGACGTGACATAAGAATTAATAAAAAATGGTTGATGAGAGAGAAAGGGGTGTCTCATAAGATTTATATGAAATGGACAGTAATGGGGCCATATAGATACATGTCCAAACAATTGTAATGGAATATATATTCATGATACAAAAGTATTGCTTGAATGTAAAAGATGAGAGAGAAGTTCCTTTCAGAATTTCAGCATAGTAACGAGTGTACATTGGAGGCATTTAATGAGAGATAAAGGGGTCTCCCATCATTAAAAAAATAAGAGGGAAGTATGGGGGAGGTGGAAAACAATACCCTAGCATTTATAATTGAAATTAAAAGGGAATAAAAATATGAAGAAAATTGGACAAAAATGAGAAAGGAAGAAAAAACCCTTACTTGGAAGTGTGCTTCCAATGGCTAGAGAGAGGCTTGTGAGAGGCTTCTTGGGAGCTTGGGGAACCTTGGTAGGATTATAGAGAGGGTAGGGAAGTGGTTTGACAAACTCCAAAGGCTTTGAGTGAAGAGGAAGTGGGAGCTTGGGTGGGTTTATATAGAAAAGGTTAGGGGATTCTTGATTATTTAGGTTTGGGTCCCCTTACATTAAATTAATCCAAACCACAAACCATCGCATGGTTTTTGGAAAAGGGAAGAAGAAAATAATATTTTATAAGGCCAAAATCTTAACTTCTTAAAATAATAGGGTTGCTTATGTGGAGGTGAGTCACACTCCCATGGAAATTAATTTAAAAAGACAATATGTTTAATAAGTCTTGAGGGGTCCATTAATGCTTTAAAAAGTAAGTAAAACAAACCCAAAATTACATTATTTTAAGGGTGAAACATATATTGGCCGAGCATAAAGATTATAGTATTTTATTACATCACTAGTGGGTCATTATGATGTCATAAATCACAATATATATTTAAACGGTATTTAATTTTTACCCAAAAATTTGACTGTCTCAGAAAATTATGAAAAATTCACTATTGGATAATTTTGACATCCTGATTCCAAAAATAACTTTTATTTTATCTAAATAATTTTATAAATCTGTAAAATTTCACTTTTAAAATAAAAACCGACATTTATCGAAAATTCACAGGTTTTGACAGAAATGGATTTCAAACCTTAATAAAAATTATAATTACATTCATATAACTATAAGATCATTTATATATAATAAAAATTAATTTAATAATAATTATTAAATTTTATTAAAATATTATTTAATTCAACAATCCCGTAATTAAAAAAATAGAATTCTTAATTAAATAATAACTAAAAACGCTATTTGTACTTTAAAAACTATTTACAATGTATCGATAATGACAAGAAGGTATAATTATTATTAAATACAAAAATAATATACATGAACATAGTACTAGATATTTGTTACATAACCCCTTAAAACAGCCGCATAAGACCTAAGGGAAAGGTGTGCGATGGTGACAGACTCTTGGGGTGGCTCGGATAACATCGATCGAGTTGTAATTTCTATTAACTTATACTTCTCCCGTAGACGGTCCCATTCGATCTTGACATGATGATGCTCATCTTGGGCTTGGTCAAGAGCGAAGCCCAATGACATCACCTCTTTTCTGAGCTCCGACAAATGGGCTTCGTATGAAGAAATTCTACTAGATGAGGCCATCGCTTCTTTTTTCTGAGTAAATTGGATTTGTTAAAGCCCTATATTTATACTAATCATGTGATCACTGTTCAACAAATATATTAGCAACGATCAAATTTCTTAACATAAAACCAAATAAGTTGACATTTTATATAAACATAAAGAGACATTTAATTAGATCAGGATGGATTTCCATTAATGAAACTTTGGGTCATTACACAGCATTTGAAAAAAAATTATAGAGGAGTTTCCACCAGACAAGCTAAGGTTTATACATATCCAAGATCTTCTACAACCCCTAAAATATGACATGTCGATATCTAGGTATTCATAAAGATATAGAAACCTCTCTAGATACTCGATGGAAATGATACACAAGCATTACTACTGGGATTAGACCTTTGAGTGAGGTCTTTGTAGAGACATCTAAGCTAGCATTACCTCTCTGAGCATTCCTACTTATGTTGGGGTTCTTGAGAAAGCTTTGGTGGTTGAAATTTTCTTGGATAAGAAGATACAACAGGTAGTAGTCAGTAGTGGGATAACAAGAGAACAGACCTCATCAGTAGGGAACCGACGTCCATCCTAGGTACCTGACATATCAGAAGCTTCAAGAGGAGGCCCTGGGATATAGGAACTAAAGTTCAGAGCTCATCGGTGGTTCCAGTAATCCCAGAGAATGGTGGTGTTACTCATATGATGACATGGGACATCTCGATAAGATTGTCTGATCCATCATGATGTTAATAGGGATACAGTGGATGGACCATTGAGGAAAAGTTAGTGACCGGAGAATGAATTTATTTGGGGCATAAGACAGGGCAGATTATCTTGGAGATTATCATGAGGTGGTTGACATTTCGACTTGTTACCACCACCACCCCTATGGGGTCTACTCTAGGCTTGGGGAGCTGGAGAACATGGGAGGGGAAAGCTACATGAAGTCAAGGAATCTAACTCAAGGGATCCTGGAATGATTCAAGGTATGATATATGTCTTTTATAATTTATTTATATTATTCATAGACACAGGTGCTAGTCATTTCTTTCTTGCCACATATCTCGTTCGAGACCTAGAGATTCTGGTTGAACCAAGGACTTGACCCTCAAACCTAATGATCACGCAATGGTGCTGATGATGTGACATGACTTTTGGGGATGATAGTTTCAGTTGGGATCTCTTGGTAGAAGCTTCTACTAAAGAATACCTAATGATCACACACTGGTGCTGATGATGTGACATGACTTTTGGGGATGATAGTTTCAGTTGGGATCTCTTGGTAGATGTTTCGATTCCTTACGAATTTATTCTTGGTATGTAATGCTTACCCACAGTTCATTCTCATATTGATTGTTTTAAGTGAAGAGTGTTGCATGTTCCCAGTGATGAAACCAAATATTCTCTTTTTTTGGTGAAAAGGGAATCCAAGAAGAATAGAATGAAATCATTTGTGGGAGGTTATAGACGATTACTCATCGGTTGTATATCTTACCCCTTGGTGTAGAAGATTTTATAAGTTACCGGTTTCCTACAGTGGTGGTTGATTATGGTGACATATTTCTTGAAGATGTTCAAGGTTTACCCCCCCCCCCCCACTGAGAGATAAAATTATTCTTTGATTTACACCCCAATATGGAACTAATATCTACGAAAGCATATCATATATCTCTCGCAGAGATTTGTGAGTTGAGGGTTCATTTGGAGGAATTTTAGAGGAAGCGATTCATGATACGTGATGTTTTACCATAGATAGCCCCCGTTTTTTTTAAAATGAATACAGGAGCCCGAAGATGTGTGTGGATTATCAGTGCTTGAACCAGGTGAGTGTTAAGAAAAATTATCCACTACCAAGAATCAATGACCCCTTTGATCTATTTGAGAGGGTCACGATGGGTCTCAAAAGTTGAACTAAAGTCAATACTTTTAAGAGCTGAGGCAGAGTTTGACAAGCTCTAAAATCTTAGGTTTTCTAGAGGAAGGTGTTAAAAACATAGTACTCTATGATACATTAGGAATTGTTCTTGGTTGTGTCGCGATGAAAAGGCAAGAATTGATTTCCTATGGTTCATTCCGGTTGAGAAAAAATGAGAAAAACTAGGTGAACCATGATGTTTAGTTAGCAGTGGTAGTCTACATGTTGAAGATGTGGTGACACTACCTATTTGGTGAACAGTTTATCACCTAATCCGATCACAAGGGTCTTAAGTATATCCTCTCTCAAAAGTATAAGAACCTGAGACATAGGTAATGGTTAGAGTTCCTCCAGGATCATGAATTTGATATTTTCTATACTCCTGGGAAGGGGAATGTAGCGACAGATTATCTCAGTAGGAGATCTAGTTCATATTTGTTGAATGAGGCATCAGAGTAGTTATACTCATTATGGATATTCTTTATGGGTGGAGCTAGAATACTTTACCTCAAGTCGATGGTTGTTACCCCTCCACTCTTACAGTGAGTCAGGGAGTCATAGCTTGGGGATACCCACTACAAGACCCTATGTGCCCAAATGTCCGTAAGGCATGATCCTGATGGGTATTCAAAAGGTGGGGACCATGCCATTATTTTAATAGGATACAAAGTAGTACTTGTGGTATTTTAGGAGGATTTTCTATGAGAGTTTCATAAATCACCTTTGGCGATACATCTTGGTGTGAAGAAAATGTACCAGGACCTCCGATGTTAGTTTTGGTGGCCAGGAATAAACAAGGGAGTTGCAGAGTTTGTTTCTCAATGACTTATTTGTCAGTAAGTGAAAGTTGAGCACCGCGTTCTAGCTGATTTTTCTCAGCCCCATGAAGTTCCAAAATGGAAGTGGGATGGAATATTGATGGAATTCATGATGGTTTTACCACGTAAATCCAGGATACACGATCCCATCTGGGTGATCATTAACTGACTCACCAAGTCATCACACTTCTTAGCTATTCGAGAGTAGAGTTAGGTAAAGATATTTGGATTCCTCTACATGAAAAAGATATATAAACTCCATGTATTTCCATTACTGATTGTTTTAGATCATGATTCTTGTTTTACATCCAGATTGTGGAAGGGATTACTTGAATAATTTGGAACCTCGTTATGCCTGATCATAGCATTCCCCCCACAAAAAGATGGCCGGACAGAGCAGAACATTCAGGTTTGGGAGGACATGTCATGAGATTTCATGTTAGACATCAGTCATTGTAGGGAGGATCAAATACCACTAGTGGAGTTCGTGTACAACAACTACCACTCCACCATTGGTATGGAATCATTTGAGGATTTGTATGGGAAACCCTACAGGTTACCACTTTATTAGAGTGACCTAAGAGAGTCAGCACTTATGGGGATGGAGTTTTTCTAATCTACTATAGAGAAGGTGAAGATCATCTAGGAGCATATGGGGACTTCCCAAATCCATCATAAGTCTTATTATAAAACATGGAAGAGTCCTTTGGAGTTCTAGGAAGGAGACCATGTATTACTATGGGTTTCACCTTGACAGATATTATAGAGATTTTTTTGGGACAACAAGTTATCTCCAAGGTTTATCGGACCTTTTCAGATATTTCATAGCGTTAGTGAGGGGGAATACCATATAAATCAACCCCCACAATTGGACTAGGTACATGATGTCTTCCATGTGTCGTAGTTGTGGAGGTACGTGCATGACTCATCACAGTCATCGATTGATGCGAGATGGACATCGATGATGGAGACAATTTTGCTCAGTACCCATTGGAGATTGAGAATTGGTAGGAGAGGATCATTCATGGGTGATAGATTCCTTTGGTGTGTGTCTAGTGGTAGCATGGGAATCTCCAAGAGAGAACTTGGGAGCGGGAGGCTCAGATTCGTGCTCAATACCCTCATCATTTTTAATAGCCTTTGTTTTGTCTTTTTAGGGACATAAACCCTCAAGTTGGGGGGAATGTAATGTCCTAGATTTTTCCATGAATTATTTTTAAATATTATATGGACTAATTTCAATACCACACATTGAGACGACATGCAATTATGAGGCCCGATGTGCCCAAAATAATTACATGAAAATATTAAACATTTAATATCACGTGCATATAAGTTTCATGAAAAAGTGGAATAACTATTAAACAGGTTCCCAAATCAGAAATATTTGTGCACCTTTTACCTTATACTGGTTTCTATATCCTAGGCACGACATAACTTTGGTCGGTGCTGGTCATCTGTAAAAAAAGTCACCAAGGACATAACCGTAAATAAAATTATTGAATAAAATTATTTAATTTTTAAATCCTAATAAATCATGAAAGATGACTCAAATTTAAAATATGAGACCAATGTTGAGTTTTTAATGTGGTTTTCCCCTAGGCATGACTTAACTTTAGTTTGTGTGGGTCTTCTGTGGAAAAAATCAAAAAGGGCATGATCATCATTAAATAATTTAAATAAAAATTGTTTTGTTGATGTAGTGATTTCCTTTAAAAATATACTTATGTATAGACCATAGACTTATCCTCATAAACCATAGAATGTCATAGAATATATAGGGAGGACTTCAGAGAAACCTCTCAAGAAAACGGTGACAGAATCAGATATCGACGATCGAAAAATGTCGTTCTTGACGGATCTCACCAATGATGGCGACACAACAGACTATCTTTGTTAGTGAGAAATATAAATCAATGGAAAGATGCATTATTTTTTATTTCCTTCCCCATTATTGAATTAAATGAAAAACACAGACCAACCAATGAACAGGTTGATCCATGGTTTGATCGTAACCTTGAGTGATGGGATTTATTTCTGTGGGATTTATTGGGAGTCTGATCTTATGATTATTTTTTGACTAATTTTATTATCATCATAATGGAAATGAACCATGATCAACACACAAAATGATCTAGGTTTTTACCACTTGTTTGATTTATTATTCCCCCCCCCCGTTCATCATTGGTTGTGAGTGTTCTTCACTTGTCCCACGACTTGACATATCTCAATCAATCGATCGTTGTGCACCTGATTCTTGGAACAATGATTCGATATCAAAAATTTGGGATCAGTGTGAAACAAAGAAGGTGCAAATACATACATGAAGTTATTAGGATGATGGTGGATACCTTAATCCATGTTCTTTTATGTTCTTCTATGAAACTGATAACAAACATTTTAATCCATTGTGTGACTGGATCGAAAGACGTAACACATTGTTTGGGTGATGGTGTGATCGAACAAGGCTGTATATTGTGTTTCCTGGAAATGCACAACTGGAATGGTGGTCGGATCAATGGAGGAGATGAACGAAGCATGAATTATGGATTATATAAAATCACGTACTACATGGCTTGTAATCCGAGATTACACAACATGTGGGGCCCCCTGAGCAGAGGCTAGGGTTTTAGGTATGTGATAAGTATCACATGGTGTGTGGATCTACCTACACGACATGTGGTCTCTTCTGAATAACTTGGTGTGAACATGGGAAGTACACAGTCTCAGGGAGGGATGCATGGGTTGCCTACACAGTGTGCACTCACCCACATGACTTGGCTTGGACCAAGTACATGAACTACCCTGTGTACTAGTTTACGGGAAGATATACAAGAGTTGACACCGTGTACTTGAACATAGCCGGAGTACATGGGTGGACCCCATAGGGAAGGACACGGTGTGTGACTTCTTCTACACACCATGTACCCATCATCTATACAACACAATAGGAATGCAACATCCCATTGTACATGGGCAGTACTCGGGGTCAAAGGACACGGCGTTTGACCCTACTACACACTATATACCTTTTTTTACATGGATTGAATCTCTTATCCATCATATCTTATACAAGGATTTTTAGTTTTCATTCTCTTTTTCACTTACCTTAAGGTATTTGGGTATCATTTCCTACTCATAGGAGTATGACACCTTCAACAGGACTTCCTAGATAGAGTTTTTGGAATCCCTTAAGAGGCCCGATGCAGGATCCTCTATTCATCTTCATGCCCTAGGTAGAGTCATTGGTATTGATGCAACCAATCCTACTTGATTTAAACCCTCTACTTAGTGGTTTAATCGAAATTTTTTTTTATATCACCCCATGGCCATGGCTATGATCCTCATTTGTTGTATCATATCTCTCTCTTCAGATCTATCATTGTATCTCTATCTATCATGATGGTTCTTGGAGAACAATACTTCCCAAAAGTACATCATCAGTGCTATCAGACTCAGGAGAATGTTCTCCCAAATAATTGATTCAGGGAATATTCAAACTAAATATCTTTTTTGTATGTAGTAGTTGTGACTTACCTCTATACTACATGTCTCAGATTGAGTAAATCTGGGTATTCTTGTTATATATAATGTAAACATATAGTGTGTAGAGTTGAGTGTACTTTACTTTGGTTATTGATTTGTGGTTTTGGGGTGTCCAGCTAATTATTGCTATACTCACCCATGCATGGACTTTTTCCGCATGTGTCATGTATTGTGCAGACAGTGACCTTTTGACAAAGTCCTAGGTGGACCAGGACAAGATGACCCTTTGTGATATCAGGAAGGAAACGGTGTTCCTATGGATATAGAATGAAATCCCAATACATTTTTTTATAGGTTGGACTTGTTGTTATAGAATTCCTTTGGTGGGATTTAATTTGGCTCAGTTTCACTTTACTTTACTTTCCTTTCATACTCTGTTGGTTGGTATCTAGTGGTATGCATGCATTGGTTTCTTAGTGTTTTTTTCTACATTTCCTCATTTTGTAGGCTTAGAGATATATGTGTGTGTTTGTGTGTGTGCAGGTACACAAGCAATGCATCCCTTTATGGTTATATGCCTACTCGGTTCTAGTCACCAGCCCCAAGCCTATTGGAGGTGGGTTTGGGGAGTCGTGGCACAAACCCCATTAGGATGGGTCGTGACACCTAAAGACTAATTTCAATTACAGTTATGGGCACTTAAAGTTTGTATTCATGTCATATGGTGTTACGAACACACTATCCATGTTCATGGGGCTCATGAACTCCAGATTTCATGAGTTTTTATACCAGTTCGTCATCATATCCATCAATGATATCCTAATCTACTTGGAGTCATAGGTCTACCATGTCAAGTATCTCAGAATTGTCATGCAGGTTCTTCGATGCCACCAGCTCCATGGAAAGTTGTCCAAGTGTAAGTTCTAATCATTAGAGGTTCATTTCCTTGGGAAAGTGGTGTCCCAATAGGGTATAGAGGTTGACCCGTCAATGGTTGAAGCGGTTTTTTCTTGGGCAGCACACAAGAATGTGACAGAAGTTCACAATTTTCTCAGTGTCATGGGCTATTATCAGAGGTTTTTACTTGATTTACAATGATTTATAGCTTTATTTATTGATATGAAAAATAAACTGACCAAGATTTCATGTGGAGTGAGCACTACCAAATAGTATTTTGTTATCTGAAAGGGAATTTGGTTAGTGGTCCAATTATCCAGTTTCCAAAGTAAGGGGTGATGTTTGAGGTGGTTTTTGATTTTTCCCATATGGGTTTGGGATGTGTGTTGATTCAGTAACATGTAGTGATCTCTTATGGGTCTAGAAAGCAACACCCCCACATACATAACCATGCCACCCATGATCTAGAGTTAGCAGTAGTCATGTTTCTCCTGAAGTTGTGGCAGCATTACTTTATTGGGAAGAGCTTTGTGGTCTTCACAGATCACAAGAGTTTTAGGTATATCTTTTCCCATTGTGATCTAAATCTACGGAAGAAGAGGTGTATGGATTTTCTTTGGGACTATGATTTTGAGACTTCATAAACCTCAAGAAATGGGAATGTTGGGGTTGATACTTTGAGTATAAAGTCTCGGAAAGAGGTTGTTTGGGAATTTACAGATGCATTGAAAGTGATGGAGGTGTTGGAATCCTTCTTCATAGATACAGGAATGGTTTGTGGTAGAGACTGTTTGTTCTAGATCATAGTACATTCTTCTCTAATTCATTTAGTGGAGGAGTCTCAGTGGGGAGACTCAAAGGTAGAGTTGTTGTGAGGTCATGTTACCTGTGGTGATTCCCCAGATGGATGGTTGGAACTGGATGTTGTTTCACAACAAGTTGTTTGTTCTGGTAGCAGTGCATGAGGGAGTTCTTCCAGAGTTCCATAACTCACCTCTATCGGCACACCCTGGAGTTTCTAAAATGTACCGTGGTTTGAAGATGCTGTTTTGGTGGACTGGGAGGAAATGAGAAATAGAATAGTTTTTGTAAAGATGCTTGGTCTGGCATTAGATAAAGGGAAAGCACCGTGTTCCCGGTGATTTGTTACAGCCCTTGGATGTCCCCAAGTGGAAGTGTGATGACTTGTCGATGGATTTTTGTCATAGGGTTACCTAGTAATCAAAGATTCTATGATTCTATCTAAGTAGTAGTGGATTGTTTTATGAAATCAACTCACTTATTATTAATTAAGGAGTCATCTATATTGAATTCCTTAGAAAAGATGTATGTGGATGAGGTGGTGTGACTACACGGAGTTCTGAGATCCATCATCTCATATTCGGATACACAATTTACCTCACAAGTTTTGAGGAGATTGCATCATGGTTTTGGTACTTAGTTACATCTTATCACTACCTTCCACCCTCATATATATGGAATAATAGAACAAACTATCTAGATACTAGAAGATATGTTGCGATCATACGTCTTGGACTTTATCAGATCCTAGGTACAACACCTGCCCTTAGTAGAGTTCACTTATAATAATATTTATCACTCTTCCACTTGAAATGATCCATTTGAGGAACTATATAGGAGAATGTTTCATTCTCAATTGTGATGGATAGAGATGTGGGAGACAATTGTTCTTGGACCATATGTGGTGCAGAGCACGATCGAGAAGGTTCATCTTGTTCGCGAAAGAATGAAAGTAGTGAATAACCAACATAAGGCGTATAGAGATCGCAGGAGGAGGACCTTGGAGTTTGAGGTTGGGGACCATGTGTTCTTGAAGGTTTCCCCTCAATGTGGTAATTTGAGGATTGGAAGAGGGATCAATATTTCTCAAAAGTTTGTTGGAACCTTCGAGGTGTTGGAACATGTTTGAAAAGTGGCATACCAATTAATGTTTCCATTGCAGTTGGATAGGATCTATGACATCTTCCAAATCTCTCAACTCCATTAGAATATTCACGATGACTCCCATGTCATTGGATGGGGAGAGTTGAATATCAAATATGGGGCGACATACTTTGAGTGTCCGGTAGAGATCCAGGAATGTTAGAATAAGGTATTGCATGGGCATACCATTCCTTTGGTTCCCATATTGTGGAGGCATGGGGACCTAGAGGAGAGTACTTGGGAGTGAGAAACATATATGTGTACCCAATACATTTAGTTGTTTTTAGTTTTTCCTTGTTATGTTTTGTTTTTAAATATAATGTTTGAGAATTGTTTTAGCTTGGGTTGAGATGTGTGTGGTGCAATGTGTGATGAAGTCCTAACATGTGGTGTCACGAACCAGCACGGTTACCCTAGTAACCCAATAACCAAGCCGGCCTTGACATAGCCCGAAGGGCGTTCCCGATCCCCACGGGTCGGTGACAAGAACCTGGCATCGTACAACATACAAGTGGGAATGATTTTTTCTACAATAATACAGATGCAAAAGAAACAAGACAATATGCACATAAAAAAAAACTCCACTAGGAGTAATGTACCAGAAAACAAAGAGGCATAAAAGGCCCAAAGTACTAAAACCCATGTACTAAAAATGGACAAACAGTCCCAAAGTCCCTAATGACACAATCCACCAAGATATAATCAACAGCTGGATCCTCCTCTAAGAGATTCCTTCCTTTTACTCGAGCCTGGAAGAAGGGAATCTACAAACACCAAAAGGAAAAAGTAGGGTGTGAGCCTAATCCCAGTAGAATACCACCAAAGATTCCATAACAGATTCCAAATATAGATTATCCAAATAAAATATTTCAATTTTCAAATAAAAAGGTTTGGAAATTCAAAAAGAAAATTCTAAAAAAATATTCCATACATTTTTGAAGGATGGAAATAAATATTTTAAGCAAAGGATTTACAAATGATATAATATTTCTAAAACAATGGCATAAATAAAACAATTATATAAAATAGTTTATATAAATTCAGCTGGCATGTAAAGCAGTTCAAAAGCATTGTCATACATTTATATTTAAAATATAAATAAACAAGAATGAAACATGGTCATATGCCAAAAGGTATGATAGTATTAACCAGTTATAGGATTCTTCACTCTCTATGTGAACTCAGAAAAATGTGTATGCACACATCCCTATGACTCTGGCCAAAGGAGAGTCTTCGCCAACCTGTCAGGGATGTGACCCACCGAAAGTATGTTTTAGAACATTGTCATAGCGTAGAGTGTATCCAAATATCTCAATAACTACCTAAGTCTTGCATGTTCTCTTACATGATGGGTGAACTGTTTTAAGACTGCTTAAAATATGATCAATCCCATTCTTCCATTTCAAAAATTCCAATTTCATTCCATTTATAACCAAACAGGTTTTATTCAAAAATGATGGGCAAACTATTTTAAGAATGCTTAAAAATATGATCAATCCCATTCATCCATTTCAAAAGTTTCAATTTTATTCCATTTAAATCCAAAATAGGTTTTATTCAAAAAACATGTCTTTTTCACAAGATAAAACCTATGGGTTTCTATCAAATCATCTTAAGACATTTTTACTAGTTTGAAATCCAATAAAAAAATAATTCCATCAACACAAAATTTATTTCCACAATCAAATTAAAAAATTTAATTGAAATCATTTCCATCAAATCCACAATTTAAACTAAACAATTTAAATCGGCCAATTTCCATAAACACACCCAATTCAATGGAATTGGGTTTTTTCCAAATTTCCATGCCAAAACCATTTCAAATATCTCGATTCACTAGAATCGAGTTTTTATCAATTTAATTGAAATAAAATTTGAGAAATTGAATTTAAATAAACATTTGAAATCAATCAAGTAGATGAAATGATAATGAATTTGGAAAATCGGGACGGAACCAGCTACCTCGAAGTTTTTGACGAAAACCACAACGGTCAAAGAACGCTTAAGAAAACTGGGTTGCTTCTTCAAGAACTCGCCTTAGATCTCTTCTCCTAGAAAGATCAAGACCAAATCTCATCATATTTGGTATCCAAACACTTAGATCTACCCATAGCGGGCGTAGATATAAGAAACCGAGATAAGAGGATAAGTAGATCTAACTAGATCTAAGAAACCGATCAAAAATGATGAAGAACGATCACATTCCTCAAGAATCCAGCTTCGATTAAACAAGAGAAGCATATGGATCACCTCTGGAACTATGTGAGAACCTTATCTAACCTTAGGAGAAGAAAACTCCCGAGTTAGGGCCACTTAAGAGGAAAAATGTGGCACTTAGAGGAAAAATCAAGTGAGATCCACTTTTATAGGGTCTCATTTAAGTGGCCACGCGGTTTTCCCACACATTTAGACAAACCGTGCGCTAACTGTTCATTATACACTGCCTCAGCAGACACTCGATGGACGGTTTGGCCACATGGTTAGACAAACCATGCGCCTCCCGCGTGGATGCTACTACCTCCAAGACCAACTACGTATGGTTTGGCCTCATGGTTTAGACAACCCGTGTGCCACCCGTGCGACTTCCCCTTCACCTGAAAACATCATTTAAAGTTCTCCCAGCTATCCCATTCATCACTAATCCAAAACAGAGGTACTTAAAAACATAAAAAGTACCTGAAAACATTACATTATGTTACAAACTCCATACTATAAGAGTTTTTGTCCCCAGAAAGCCTATGAATAAACCTCCATGTCAAAAGATGAGGCCAATGCTCTCTCATTAGTGCCTACCTTTCCCAAGTCTCATGAGAATCAGAACCATGCTTCCATAGGACACAGACCAGAGGTATCGTTCTACCATGAAGTACCTTGGTCTCAGAATCAACAACCCTGACTAGTCATTCAGTCACAGATAAATCTCATTCAATCTCAAGATCACTCCAACTCAAAACATGAGATGGATCAGAGAGATACTTTCGCAGCTGTGATACATGTAACACGCTATGTATCAATGTCAGCTATGGTGGTATAACTAGATGGTAAGAAACTTTCACTACATGACCAACAACCTCGAATGGTCCCACAAAATGAGGGGAAAGCTTCCCTTGCCTCCCAGGCCATTGATGAAATAATCAGGGTGAAACTTTCAAGAACACCTGGTCACCAACTGAGAACTCTAAAGGTCTACGACGACGATCAACATAAGAATTGTACCGACTCTATGCTGTCAACATTCTCTGATGAATAAACTAGATCTTAGCTATTGTCTCTTGGACCAAATTAAGTCCTACCAAGGAACTGTCACCAATCTTCGACCAACATAAAGGAGATTTACATGGTCTTCCATACAATGCCTCAAAAGGAGCCATTTTGATCGTAGACTGATAACTGTTGTTATAAAAAAACTGAACTAGCACCAGATGATCATCCCAAAACCCACCAAATTTGAGAACACATGTGCGGAGCATATACTCAAGTATCTGAATAGCTCTCTTTGTCTGTCCATATGACTATGGATGGTAGGCCATGCTCAAACGAACATGAGATCCCAGTGCCTCCTGAAGGCCTCTCCAAAAGCAAGAAGTAATCCGGGGATCCCTATCAGAGACTATAGCAGAAGGAACTCCGTGCAAACGTACAATTTCTTTCACATAGATATTTCCAAACTCCTCAACTTTGGTTGTATCTCAAATTGGTATAAATTGAGACGACATGGCCAGCCTATCGATTACAACCCATATCGCATTCTTCTTCCTCTGGGTTTGAGGTAACCCAACAAAAAATTCCATAGAGATTTCATCCCACTTGTATATTGGTACTGAAAGTTGTTGAAGCAAAGATGAAGGTTTCTAGTGCTCAGATTTCACCTACTGGCATGTATAGAAATGTGATACAAACTCAGCAATGTCTCATCTCATACCTGGCCACCAGAACTGTCGCCGCATGTCATAGAACATCTTCGTGGTTTCTAGGTGCACAACCGATTGAGAGTTATGGAAACCCCCCTTCATATCCTTCCTTGCCAATAACAGTACAACGTAACGATTTTGATTACATAGAACACTCTATTTGGAGAACGACCACTGGGTTTTGGTCTCCCCACCATAAAGAGATTCCCTAATTCTATGGAATTCACCATCCAGTTGTTGTTCCTAAAGAATTAACTCGAGAAGAGCAGATTTCAAATGGACACTGGATAAAAAAACTTCATTCCCCTTCCATTGAACTCCAATATGCAACTGAGAAAAAAGAGCCATCAAACTCCACTCTTCTGAATATTCTTTTATAGCCTTTTATGGAAGTTTCCTACTTAACGCATCTGCAACTAAATTCCATTTCCCTGGGGTATAGGCAATGTCAAAGTCAAAAGATTGCAGGTACTCCACCCAATACCTTTGGTAGAGATTAAAATCTTTTTGAGAGAAGATATTATTCAAGCTCTTGTGGTCTGAATACACAGTTAAACTTTCTTCATAAAGGTAATGTCTCCAACACTTTAGTGCATGCATTAAAGCTGCAAGTTAAGGTCATGGGTAGGATAGTTCTTCTCATGAGGCTTTAGCAGACGAGACCCATAAGCAACAACATGATTACCCTAAATGAGGACACATCCAAAACCTGAACTCGATGCATCACAGAATACCACATGACCTATCCCAGCCTTAGGAAGAGTTAACACCGACACAATATTCAAAAGATGCTTTAGCTCAACAAAAGAACTCTGACATTTATCATTCTAGGAAAACTTCACTCCCTTTCGAGTCAGAGCAGTCATTGGAGAAGCTAACTTTGAGAAGTCATTAACAAAATAACAATAACATCCTTTTAAGCCCAAGAAGCTCCAAATCTCGAAAACATTTCATGGTTGTTCCCAAGTCATAGCAACTCTATCCTTATCAGGATCAACTGATATTACTTGTTCTGATACCACATGTCCCAAGAATTTCACTTCTCGAATCCATAAATCGCACTTTGAAAGTTTGGAATAAAGTCAACGATTCCTTAGAAGACTCAGAACTGTTCTAAGATGATTCACATGATCCTCCTCAGACTTGGAGTAAACAAGAATGTCATCCATAAAGACTTCCACAAAAGTATCTAGATACTCACGGAAAACCGTGTTCATCAAATCCATGAAAATAGCAGGAGCATTTTTTAGGCCAAATGGAATAACAATGTACTCATAATGGCCATACCTACTCTGAAAAGAAGTCTTATGATTGTCAGATTATTTTATCCTCAACTGATGGTATCCAGATCGAAGATCGATTTTTGAAAACCACTTCGCCCCTTTCAATTGATCAAAAAAATCATCAATTCGTGGTAACAGATATTTTTTCTTTATCATAACTCGATTGTGCTTTCAATAATCAACACATAAGAGAAGAGAACCATTATCCTACTTGGTGAAGAGAACTGGTGCTGCCCAAGGTGACACACTCGGGAATATAAAACCTTTCTCAAGAAGATCATCTAACTGAGACTTCAGTTCGTTTAGTTCTGCTAGAGCCATTCGGTAAGAGGAAATAAAAACTGGTTGAGTACCACGCATTAAGTCAATAGAAAAATCAACCTCCCTTAATGGTGGAAAACCAGAGAAGTCATATGGAAACACATCAGGAAACTCAGCGATGACTGAAGGAAGATCACCACACATTGAACTTATCTCTAGATCAAAAGCATACGCTGATATAACTTTCCCGAAATTAGGATAAGAGGGTCTGGCTCTGCTTGACCTTGGGTCCCATTCTCCTTGAAAAAAAAGAGTCACACCACTATGTATAGTAAGTTAGACCCGTTGAAGATAACAATCGATCTGGGATTTATTGGTAATGAGCCAATTCATCCCAAATATGACGTCAAAATATTTCATGTTGAGAACTAAAAAACTCCAAGCATGATCAAAATCTGATAGAGAGAAGACACAACCAGGACTACAGAGACCATTCTCTCTCATTGTACCAAGGGGTGTAGTAATATCCACCGCACAAGATAAAATATCCATAGGTATATTAATCCGATTAACAATATGGGTTGAAATAAAAGAGTGAGTTGCATGAGTATCAAAAAGGGCGGTCACTAAAGATGAAGCTATAGTAATAGTACCTCTCACATTTGTAGGACCTATATCAGCTACCTATAGCGACTCTTGCACTGCGTGAAGAATCTTTGTTCTGAATGCCTATGGCTGGAACCGTTTTTTATGTGAATAATTTGATTTCCCCGTAGTTTTCTGGAGGTTTTGATGATCTTGTGCCACTACATGGAGTAGAGAAGTGATGGAAGAATCTCTATAAGTGCCCTAAATGTTCGCAAGAGCTGCAGTTCTTGGGTGCCTCAGTGAAAACCCTCTTAGCATGTCCTAGGCTTCCACACTGATAGAAAGTCAAAGAAAACCCTCTTGGTGCTACCGGAGGTATGGAATGACTCTGTTGTCGAGAACTACCATGAGAAACGCCGCGCTTCCATTTTCCTTTAAAGGAACCAACACTGCTACTAGGAGGGAAATGAACTTCCTTCAACCCTGACTTTCCTAACAGGTCCATCTCAACCATCATTTCCCTATATAGCACATTAGCATAGGTGTGTATCTTCAGTAAGAAAACCTAAGAACAAATATCTGATCGAAGTCCCAACTAGAATCGTTGAGCCTTCATCTTCTCATTAGATACAATCTCAGGATCAAACTATACCAACTCAAAAAAGCGATTTGAGTGCTCAGTGATGGGTTTTTTGGCTTGCTCAAGCTTGACAAACTCCATAGCCTTGGCCAACAACATTGATTATAAATTGAATTGGTTAGTGAAAAGAACCCTAAAGTCTTTCCACTCCAAACCCTCATGTTTCCCAGTCGTCACCATCGTGTCCCACCATCTCATACTTGGTCCCTCCAGCATGAAGGTGGCACACTTCACCTTGATCACACCAGGTGTCTCCAAGAACCCAAACATACATTCAATCTTACTCAACCATTCCTTAGCATGTTTAGAGTCAGTGGAGGCTTTGAAAACCAGTGGCTTCTCACGTAGGAACTCTTGAGAATGATTTCGGAGAATATAATTATGAGGATCTATAGCTGGTTCCTGAATAGGAACTGAAGGTGGTGTCTGTCCTAGAGCTTGGACAGCGTGAACAATCACCTCAACTAGACTCGGATCCACAATAGGACTCACTTTCTAAGATTCAGCAGCAGCCTCTTTTTGGATCTGATTCCCACGTCTTTTCGGAGGCATGATGCTACACAATATAAAAACACATTAAATTAACACTCAAACAGAGTAACAAGGAAATCTATTCTTAATATAATGGATAAAAAGATTTGGATTCCACTCTATCCAAATCAAAATAGGGAAAATACTATAACTAATCCACAAGTGGTATTTCCCTAACCAACCCTGGTGACATAAGGTTCATTATGGTGACAGATAGCTAGGCACTCAATCACAAATACCTCCTAAGTCCTGACATGAATACTCAAATGCATACTGTCATCAAGGAACGATGCTTAACCTGCCTCTGATTCCATTTTTTCATGAACTAGCTTGGTTACACTGGTAACCCAATAACTGATCTGACCCTAAAATAGCCCAAAGGTAGTTCCTGATACCCATGGGTCGGCGAATAACACATGGCATCGTACAACATACAAGTCAGAACGATTTTTTCCACAAGAATGTGGAAGTAAAAGAAACAAGACAGTATTCATAACAAAAACAAACTCCACTATGAGTAATGTACCTGAAAACAAAGAGGCCTAAGAGGCCCAAAGTACTACAACCCAAGTACTAAAAAGGGAAAAAAGTCCCAAAGTCCCTATGGACACAATTCACCAATAGAAGATCAATAGTTGGATCCTCCTTCAAGAGATTCCTTCCCTTTTATCAAGCCTGGAAGAAGGGAATCTATAAACACCCGAAGGCAAAATTAGGGTGTGAGCCTAAGCCGAGTAGGATACCACCAAATATTCCATAACAGATTAAAAATATAGATTATCCAATGAAAAGCTTTCAATTTTCAAATAAACAGGTTTGGAAATTAAAAATCATATTCTAACAAAATATTCTATATATTTTCAAAGGATGGAAATATATATTTTAGGCAAAGGCTTTAAAAATGATGGAATGTTTCTAAAATAATGGCTTAAATATAAAATTTATATAAAACAGTTTATATAAATTCAACAGGCATGTAAGCTAGTTCAAAAGCATTGGCATACATTTATATCTCAAATATAAATAAACAAGAGAGTAACATGGTCATCTACCAAAATGTATGATAGTATTAACCAGTTATAGGATTTCACACTCTCTATGTGCACTCATCAAAATGTGTATACACACGTCCCTATGACACCGGCCAAAGGAGACTCATCACCAACCCGTCGGGGATGTGACCCACCGCAAGTATGTTTTAGAACGTTGTCGAAGCGTAGAGTGTATCCAAATAACTTACTAACTACCAAAGGAATTCATGTTCTATTACACAATGGGCGAACTATTTTTAGACTACTTAAAATACGATCAATCCCATTCTTCCATTTCAAAAATGCCAATTTCTTTCCATTTAAAACCAAAAATGTTTTATTCCAAAATGATGGGATAACTATTTTAATAATGATTAAAAATACGATCAATCACATTCTTCCATTTCAAAAGTTCCAATTTCATTCCATTTAAAACCAAAACATGTTTTATTAAAAAACATTCCTTTTCATAAGATAAAACCAATGGGTTTTTATCAAATCATTTTAAGACATTTTCACCAGTTTGAAATACAATCAAAAGTAATTCCATCAACACATAATTTATTTCCACATTCAAACTCAATAATTTAATTGAAATCATTTCCATAAAATCCAAAATTTAAATTAAACAATTTAAATCGGCCAATTTCCATAAACACACCCAATTCAATGGAATTGGGGTGTTCCAAATTTCCATTCCAAAACCATTTCAAATATCTCGATTCACTAAAATAGAGTTTTTATCAATTTAATTAAAAGAAAATTTGAGAAATTGAATTTAAATCAAAAATTGAAATAAATAAAACAAATAAAATAATAATCAATTTGGCATGTCGGGATGGAACCACCTACCTCCAAGGTTTTGACGAAAACCACAACGGTCGAAGAATGCTCAAGAAAACCAGGTTGCTTCTTCAAGAACCTGCCTTAGATCTCTTCTCCTAGCAAGATCAAGACCAAATCTCATCATATTTGGCATCCTCACAGTTAGATCCATCCATAAAATGCATAGATCTATGAAATCGAGAGAATATGAGAAGTATATCTAAGTAGATCGAAGAAAACGCTCATGAATGATGAAGAACGATCACATACCTCAAGAATCTAGCTTCAATTCACCAAGTGAATCATTTGGATTGCCTCTGGAACTATTGGAGAACCTTCTCTAACCTGAGGAGAAGAAAAATCCCGCGATAGGGCCTCTTAAGAGGATAAATGATGCACTTAGAGGCAAAAACGAGTGAGATCCACTTATATATGATCTCATTTAAGTGGCCGCACGGTTTTCCTGCACTGTTAGACAAACCGTGCGCTAACCGTGCATTAGCCACTGCCTCAACAGACACTCCATGCACGGTTTGCCTGCACGGTTAGAAAAACTATGCACTGCCCCTGCAAAACCTACTGCCTCCAGGACCAACTACGCACAGTTTGGCCGCACAGTTTAGACAACCTGTACGCCGCTCGTGCGACTTCCCGTTTGCCTCAAAACATCATTTAAAGTTCTCCCAACTATCCCATTAGTCACTAATCCAAAATAGAGGTACTTAAAAACATCAAAAGTACCTGAAAACGTAATGTGATGTTACATGTGGAAAGGGGGGAATAAATTTCTAATTGAGATTCATTAATTGTGATGCGATTAAACTTTTGAGGGAAAGTCAGTGCCACACAAAGTAGATAAAATCTTGACATAGAGGATAAAACTCCCTGGTTTGTGTGTTCGAACATGGTGTTTTATCATTGATCATTGATTTTTTGGTTTTTAGTAGTGTTTTAAGTGTATATAGATCCTTGGTAGGTATCTCATGGGGTGTTTGTTTGTACCCATCTTTCTTCTGGGCTTGGATTTAGATTCTTCGGGATGGGAATCTTATGAGAGGTATCTAATGTAATGGTATATTCCTTCCCAGTCCATTACTTTGTGATTTTGGTCTTTGGAAATTCTTGGTGGAGTCTTGGAGGGTGTCTTGGAGAAGTTTGGTTGTTAAAAGCTAGAAGCAGGTAGGTTATACATCTTGTAAATTGATTTCACGGGGTGAAGTTTGGTTTCACGGCTTGTCTAGGAAAGCTTCATGACGTGTATAATTTTACACTATGTGAAAGAGGGATTCACAGTTGAAATATTTCAGGGTTTGGAAAATAAAATAAAATCGAAAGGTGACAACTTTTTTTGGTGAAATTCGACCTCTAGGAATTACACGGTCTGAAACGGTATTACACATCATGTAATACCTGGCTTTTGTAACATTTTAAATTTTTTTCCAATCACTTGGGTTATTAAAACCTAGGAATGCATAAGATTCCTATCGACCCTAGGTGACCCGACAACCCCTCTCCAACATTTTGAAGGTTACATCACCTAGGATTAAATCTTATCTTCTCTCATTCGGTCCATAGCAATCTGACATCAATCTAATGTGTGTTCTTCTTCCGTTCTTGTGGTTTATACCGGTTTGGCCTCTCTTTTCCTCCCATTCTTCTTTCCATGTAATAGTGGATGTTCTTACTCTCTTAAAATGTGTTCTTATTCAATTTTCATTTGCGTTGTGGTACAAATACATCCTCGAGTGGATGCATATCTTGCAGGAGGGATAATCAGAGGACTGCTGCATGATACTTTTCTATGTAAATAATGTTGACACCTTCGAAGTAGGGATTCTTCCTTCATTACTATTTGATTGTGTATAATGTGGGAAAAATATACTATTGTTTTCTTATGGATCATAGTTGTGTCACACTAATCAAAGATAAGAACTAGGTAAATGAATAAGAAAGGGGTAAACGGATCTGATGCACATGTTTTTTCTATCTTCGATATTATTATGATGTTTTGAAATATATGAGCTCAATAACCCACTAAAAGTTTTTTTCATTGGTGTTCATTGGTTACACACTAAAAAAATTGCATGTTGGTTGATTTTATTCTATTGAACACTTTCATATTGAAATCTGTAAATCACATGCTCTTGGATAATAAACGGTTTCCCCAGGATTACCCAATTTATGTGAAAACCCCTAAAAACAAGTAGAATATAATAAGGGTCACATCATTAAAACAATAATTGTGTTATGATTTGGTATTTGGGGTGATGTGTTGTGTTAGATAGTGTGGTTGTGTGTGTGGGAAAAATGGGATGTGAAGTGTTCATGTTGTGATCAATGGATATACCCTTGTTTGTTCTATTGACAATTTTGGGCGGTGTGGTGGGTGAACTTTTAAATGATACATCAACCTGATCATGTAATGAAATCTTATTTTGAGAGATTGATTTATTGTGGAAAGGATGAGAAGTGTAGTGCATTGGGACTGCAATCAAGTTGTGCTTTGGTTGTGATGATTTTAATCTGTTGTAGTTGGTAGTGTTTTAGATAGTAATGGAATGGTTGAATAGATAATTGATTAATAAAGTTTGGGACTGGCTTGGGTTTTTTGGTTAACGTAATTAATAAATAAATTTTTAATTAATAATGTCAATGGTTTAACAAATTTTTTTAGTAATTAAAAAGAATTTGTGGCTTTTTGTGTGGTGTTTACATTAGAGTTAGCAGCGAGGTTGGAAGTATTGTGAGCTGGTTTTTTATTTGAGCACCCATATGTTGGGTAGCAGAGTTTGGTATTATATCTCCTTCTTCTAGGAGATAGTATCCTAAGATTATTCAAGCAGTTTGTGGTTTGTGGGGACTAGGTGTGTGTGGGAGAGTTTTGTTTTCCTAGGTGTGTGTGGTCTATTTTTGTTTTCCTAGGCGTGTGTGGGCATGTTGTGTTTTCCCAAGTATGTGTGGGAGAGTTGTGTTTTCCCAAGAGTCTTCGAGATGAGATGAATTTTGTTTTCCTAGGTGTATTTGGGATGAGATTTGTTGTGATTTCCTATGTGTTTTTGGGATGTGATGTGGTATGTGGCCCAGGTTTCTATGGGTGAGATGTGATGTGGATTCTGGCCCTGGTGATGGGACGAGGTGTGGTTATGGGTCCCGAGTATCTGGAGGTGGGATTTGATGTGGCTCATGGAACTGGTGATGGTATGAGGTGTGTCTATGAGGCACATGTGTGTGTAGATAGGTTGTGATGTGGTTCTTTCATAAGAGGTGGGAGTGTGAAGACATTTTACATTATGCAAGAATGGATAAACCAGTGGGAAAGTTGTGTGGGGTACCCTATTATCGATGTGCATTATATTACTTTACTTTACTTGCGTTATTTTGGGAGTGTGAATTGGTGAAGTTGTACTTGTTTGTATACCTGCTTAGGTGCTGTTTGGTTCTGTTGTTTTCTCATAGGGGCATTAGCATGCTTCTTTCACATGTTTATGAAAGACTTTGGTTTTCCTATTAAGTATATAGGTATACTCACCCTATTTATATAAAACTATTTTCAGGTTTCTAGGAGGACTTCATCGATAGTACTGGACTTTACTTTCTCAGATATTATTAGTTGTTGTGTCGCTGCCTATCTATAATTTTGGTACTTACTTTAGAGACTTTTTCTTTATATCAGTTCTATTTTAAACATACATGTCAGATAGATTTGGATTTATTTTATATATATATATATCTTGGATTTGATTTTGGGATTATACATCTTATATCCTAATCTTATTTCGTTAAAAATAGAACTACCTCCCATATTTTGATACTTGTATACCCTTGGTGCGGGCCGCCACCCTCGGTCCATTGGAGGTAGGACTTGAGGGGTCATTATCTCTCTTTCTTTATTGCCAACCCAAGATGTGTATCTTTAGAGGGAGGGGTCATCACATTCATACACATTCAAACCTCATATATAATAAATATAAGTATTTTTGTAAATATAATAAATAAACATAATCATATGTATCATAACATATATGATTTACTTATGACCTTTTATTACCCATTTATTAACAATTACATGTTAAAATCACATTTTGGGAAATAATTTCTTTGTTTTTCATGTATGATTTGATTTGTAAATTTTTTTGGTCTACCACATTGATAATGGTTTCATAATATCCATAATTTTAAAAATTATATAAATATTATATATATTCATTATATATGTATTTATAACATTTCATACAAGTTAATGATAGAAAATGAAATACAGTATTCATGGAGACGGTATGTCGTACGTATACAATAAAAACGTTTCCATTTTGTTGATGGATTAAAATATATAAAGTTAAATAATATAATGACATTAAATAATAATTTTTATGTCATGTATATCACATATTTTAATTTAACTGTCCTTATTACCTTCTTTGTAAAGCGTGAATGTATCACATCACTTTGTTAGGAGGTAGTCCTTTATACACACGAGCGACGTTATAATATTCCCACAAAATGAAAATTAAGAAGGTATATGTGATATAATAATTACTTAATTATAATAATATCCTAAATACCAAATATAAATATTTAATATATCATTATATCCATCCGTGAGGGGTGGAAATGGAAAAATGAATGACATCAGTTCGCAAGGCGGTTTTCCACCATACACATGAATGATGATTTCTTAACCCATATGATAGAAGTGGAGATGGTTGTAGGTAATAAACATAAAAAAAAAATATTAATTTATTTAATGTTATGAAGTTATTATATCAACATGTTTTAATAATAATAAAAGGACGTGGAGGATGAAATAATATAAAAATGCTCATTGAAGAATGTTTCCTCTTCTTCGGGTAACCTCCTTAGGTTTTCACCAAAATCCATACAATGTTAAATTTATAACCAAAATAAGGATTGTGGTATTAGATGAGGGAAGTGAGGAAGATATTTTTTAAGTTATTAATTGAATCAATGGGGTTTGAATTTGTGAATAGATGAGGATAGAGGGTGGCCCTTTATAAGTGAGGTGGGTAAGACACTTATAATTTTTAAAAACAAAAAAGGTGTATTCACATTTTTCACATGTAAAAAAGTCTCCAAAATGGAACTTTATAAATCCTAAGAGATATAAGGTAAAATTAGTTCCAAAAAATGTGGTTTTTACAATCTTTGTATCATTTTTAATCCTTATATTTTTAGTTTAACCCCTGTGGTAAACCCATTTTTACCTTAACTATGATAAATATTTTTTATAGTTTTTACTATTCATTATGGTTAAAAATAATGTTTGACTTATTATATAACATAAATTATGATTATTAAAAATAATTAAAAAAAATTTAGATATTTTGGACATATATTTGGGGAAATTAAATTTAAAATTAATCCCATAGACTCGATAAGAAAGTGGTTTTCTAAAGAGAAAATGTTCAAAAGTTTAAAAGGTTTTTATATAATACATAAATATGAAAATGGTTCCAATAATAAAAATTGGATTAATTTATATATAATTGATTTTTTTAAATAATCCTTACAAATTCTTTAAATGAAAAATAAATTTTCAGAAAAAATCGGTATTTTTCACTATTCACTGAAAAATTAATATCTTTAAAAAGTCCAAAAAATTCACCCTAAAATAATTTAGAAATGATGATTTCAAAAATTATTTTTATTTTATAAAATTAATTCATTATAAGTTTAATATTTTAATTTTATTATTGATCATAATTATTTTTTGAGAAAATAGTATTTTTAAAACATATAATGACTTTTCTAAATATTATGTTTTTTTATCAATATTATTTCTTTATATAAAACCAATATACTTAGTATTTAAAAATTACTTATTACTATTCATATCACTAAGTTCAATAGATATGTTATAATGGCCACGTTTAAATAATAATATTAATAATATATCGCGGTTTTTTAAAACTCGGTGTTGTGTGTAAACCAATCTAAACTCAGTGTATCATGTAACACAAACTATCAATGAAATTTAATTTATTCAAAAAACTAAATTCATAGAAACTAAGGGTAGTATAAAACTAGCCAAAACATTTGGAAATAAATTTATATATGAAAATATTTTTTTAATACCCTTGATGCAGGTGTAAAAGTCTATAATCTAGTCATATCGACTACATTTTCATTTCATTCATTACATGTTCCTTTTTATAGATTATTGGATTCTAATTGCAAACAATTTAGATACTATAAATATTTATTTTATGGACTCAATGCACATATTACTAAAAAAACAATAATAAATGATGACAATTATCAATTTTTAATATACTATGTTCAAAATTTTACAAATGAAATTTAAGTTATACATTTTATACTATGTTTTAATAGAGATTTTTTATGATAGGTAAGTGCTTAAATATCATTAATATCATGGTATGCAGACGGTCCATGAGCCCAAGAAGCCTGTTAAATTCTATAACATATAATTATTATGTTATATATAATTATATTTAATTATCAAAACATATATTAAAATTTATTAATTATTTGTTTCAATGTTTCTTCAATGTCCAAAATAAACTAATGAAAACTATTATGGTAATTATGTTTTCAAATTTATGAAAGATATCATATTCCTTGAAAAACTAGCATCCCCAAAGAGGTATTTCCAATGATAAATAAAATTTAATTTAAAATATTTATTAAAATATTTATTTATATTTTTTTAATATTTATAGTACATTCCCGAGTAAACATATTGAAAAAAGTAAATAGATTTATTTAGAAACTAGTGGGTATACTATATTGTGTCATAATTTATATTAACATTATGAAGAGGTGGTGTCCTACTACTTATTTAGTTAATTTTATAACCATTTTATCTAATTATTTTTTAGTTAATTTTATTTTCATTTTTATACACTACTTAGTTAATTTTTACAAGGATCATAAAGATGTTTATAAGGATCTAACCTTAAAACATTATATAATATTAGGTTTTTGGACAATAATTTATTTACATTCATTCCCAAAGAACTTTTAGTATTATATTTTTATATAATTATATAATAAAAATTACATAAAAACCCCATATATTACAAAGTGGGCACTTCAACTCAGTATCCATTTTTCTCACAATATAAAACTTTTAAAATGAAACAAGTTTTTATTTCCTGAATGTCTATCAACTTGATTTCTTCTTTGTTCCCACTCATCCTTAAACCCTGTGAAAACCATTTGAAAATATCCCATGAGCACGAAAAAGATAAGTAAGGTATATAAAGTAATGAAAACCATTTTTCCAGTGAAGAACATGAAAACCCATAAATTTTTTACCTCTTTCATATTATTCATTTTGTATATAAAATAAATCATATCCACATGGGGAAAACACTTTTTTATAAACAAAACCTTTAAAACCCGTTATAATAAGACTGAAACCCTTTAAGGAATTTTAGTGCATTATATTCATAACCCATGTTCACTTATGTAAGAGATAAATATGTGCTAGTAAAATATATAAGATAACCCATCCCAGTTAATTCCATCCCTCTTTTATTTGAATTTAAGGAGAATTACCTAATGCATTATGAAGATATATCAGGATAAACCACCAAATAAGTTGTATCAGACTCAACTGTCATATAAGTTGTATTAGAATCACATATTATCATCTATATTTATCAATTAACATATAATGAAAAAAAATTAATACTTTTATTTTTCATGATTAGACTCTTGAAAAACTCATTTGAACCCCTAAGCAAAGAACTTTCAATTTTCACATAAAATTGTGGAGAAATGTATCTTTCTCTTAAAAACCTCTTAAGAATGAAAAATTACTAGAAGATAAATAATGAGATATTATTTGAAAAACCATGTAAAATTTTAGATTATTATAAAAAATTAATGACTTCTATGATAGCAGAAAAAGGGTTTCAAATAATATACATTAAAAAATTATGTTTTCACTTTTGTAAAAAGTTAAAAGTAAACCATAAGAAAAACATAAAAAATATTCCTTTTTAAACATTTATATAGAAATAAATTTATAGTAAAAATCACATTTATAAAACATTAAATCACAAATAATAATAATCTTAAATAATTTAAAATATCATGGATGTAGAGGAGAAAGAATTTGAAACATTTTAAATAATGTTTTAAAAGAAACACCCTTACCCTAAGTCTCATATACCTTCATAAAATATATAACTACTAAATAATAAAATTATATTAGTTTTATCATTAATTAATATTCTTTTTTGTATTTATTTAATTATCATTATTTCTTTTTTCATTTGTTACCATGTTTTATTTAGTTACAAAAATAGTTAAGTTCACGTTGGATGTTTTGGGGTCATTTGATTTATAACCTCAAAACCACATCAGTGTATTGACCATGGTCAAATAGGTCATGTTTTCATTACCTATATAATATTAAAAAAGTTATATTTAACAAATTTTTATCTTATATATACTTTTAAAACCAAATATGTAATCTATTCATGAAAAATGAACCAAGTTATTTCATAGATATGGTAGTCTCCACGTACGCATGAATGGCGTTTTCATTATTCTAACAGGTGGAAAAGAAATAAATTAGATAAATTTTTACTTTTAAATAATCATAAATATGTTATAAATGTCATATTTATTCATTATTTACATCCTTATGACCATTATAATATGGTGAAAATGAAAAATGAATCATATCGCTTCGTGGAGGAGGTATTTTACATATACACACAAATGACAGTATAAATTATTAATGGATGGAAATGTTAGAGAGTTGATGATATATTATAATAAATTAATTTTAATTTTTTTCATAAATTATATATATATTCAATTTTTATTTCATTTTAACTCATTGTATGATCTGATGATGAAAAATGAAAAACATCACTTTGTGGAGGCAGTTGTCCACACGTACGCACAAACGATGATTCCATTTATCATAAGATGAAAAAGGAGATGAAAAAAGTTTATAACATAAAATTAATATCATTTCATTACATTTACTATTTTTATGTTATTATATCACAATGGTTAGGATAGGTTTGAATGGGTAAAAAATAAATAAAAAGGAAACACTCAGTTAAGAACTATACCTTCACCTCGAACAACCTCCGTAGGATTATACCTTAAACCTTCATAGGTCGGTATTATGATAAAAACATGACATCTAAGACATGGATAAATATATTTGGGGAACAATTGGTAGGTATTTTCTAATATAATATACTCTTTAAGTGTGAATATTAGATGAAGGAGGGTGTCCTTTTATAAGTGAGGGAGATGACACAATAGGAATATTTCAAAATATCAAAATATATTAGTGTATTAATCAAATACAATTGCTCCAAAATGATTTATATTATAATTTTAGATGATAAAGGGTCTAAATACGACCAAAAATAAAATTTCGACATGTTTTTATGTCATTTCAAGCCTTATCGTTTTAGTTTTAACACTTTTAAAAAATTTAAAATCTTATTGTTGTAAAAGAATTTTTTTTACCAAAGTTACTAATAATAAAGACAAAAACTGAAATTATAATCTCTAAAAAATATATAAATTATGATAAAAAATATGGATACAATTTATAAAATTTTATTTCTATAAGTGGGAAATAAATACTTTTAAAATAAACCTATAAAACGTGATGAAAAACAATTCTCTCGAAAAATGCATTTTTAAGTATAAAAATGGTTTTATACCAAAATGAAGTTTAATGATGATTATATTTAAATTTATTGGATAATTTTTAATAAAAATTAATTAATTAAATTTTAAAACCAATCTAAAATAGAATGTGACTTTTTAAAAATGTGAAAAAAATTTCATTTTCTTAAATATCATTATTTTCTACTATTCACCTAAAATCAACATTTTAAAAAAAATCACTCTAAGATAAATTTGATTTTAGGATTTCCAAAATTGTATCATTTTTTTTAATTTAAAATTATTAAATTTAAAAATTAATCTTTTAAATAAAACCTTAATATACATTTGAAAAAATTTAGTAAGAATAAAACTTTTTCTATTTTGATTAGAAAATTACTTAAGATTATTAGAATGAATATAAATCTATAAAATATAATTCATGAATATTTGTAAGTAATGAAATTGAATTACTATTTACATTACCTTGTTTATTACACTCTTCCAAACATTTGAAAATTTTTCTTTCTCAATTTTATTCACTAAAAAACAAGTGGTGATATTTTTCCTTCATAATTGTTTTTGATTCCCAAGATACTTATCTAACCATATGGTGTTTTCACAAATTTTTTACTTGAATAATCACCTTATTCTAAAAAACCCACTCTTTATGATCAAGAATCTAAAATGTTTTTCCTCATATGAAACATTCTCTTCCAACTATTCTACCCCAGGGATCAAGATTTTAGATGCATATGACACATATTTACTCAATAATAAAACATGAAACACATCATGTAATTTGAATAAAATTATAGGTAATGAAACTTGGTAATAAACTAATCCAATATTCTCTAGAATTTTATATAGTCTAATGAACTACTAACTTTACTTTCCCATATAATATTTTTTATAGAGATACATAAAGGAAAACATTATCACCTACCTGAAATGAAATCTAATTCATCTAGTTATCTGCATAAATATTTTTCCTATATTGAGATCGCCTTATATTTTACTAAATCATCTCCACATTTTTATCCATATCTTCAACAGACTCTAGTCCTGATAACTTATTTCACCCACTTCATCCCAACAAGTTGGAGTTCAACACATATTTCTATATAATGCCTCAAAAGGTGACATCTTTACACTAGAATGAAAACTAATATTATAAAAAAAATAAAAAAAATATTTTGATCCCATATTACTTGGTAATTAATTTAATAATATAGAGGTAGGTATTCCAAAGTTTGAATAACTTGATCTAAAATTTTAATATATTGAGGATGAAAAGATGTATTTAAATTTAATTCAGTACCTAATTACTTCTAAATTCCATTTTAAAAATTTAATGTAAGCTCAATATCTTGGTCTGATATAATGTATATAATAAATCCATGTAACTTTACAATTACCTCAAGAAACGATTAAGAAAGTTTATCTAAAGTAATTGTATATTAAATAGGAAGGAAATGTGTATATTTATTCAATCTATCAATAATAACCAAAATTAAATTATTACCTTAAGTTGTATTTGGAAATCCCACTATGAAATTCAAAGTTATATTTTCCCATTTCCACTCTAACACCATCAAAGGCTAAAGAATCCCTTTTGGTTATTATCATTCAACTTTAACATATTGATAAGTCAACCATTTTGTGGAAAATCCAAAAATATATTTCTTCATTTCATTCCACCAGTAACACTCTTTAAGATCTCTATACATCTTAGTACTAATGGGATAAATAGAAAAGGGAGAGTTCTAAGCTTCACTCAACAATTAATTTTTTAACTGATGGATAGCTAGAAAACACCACCATTTTCCAAATCTAAAAAACATTCCTTTTCAATTTTAAAATTAGGAAACATACATTTTTTTAATAGTTACACCTTTTATTTAAAATCACTATCTTGTTTATCATATTTATTAATCATTTTTGACAATAATGATTGTACTTTCAACTAAAAAAACATAGGACGTTCTTGCATAGTCAATTTTTAGGAAAAAATTCATCAAATCATTTAGCAAAGGATCATGTTTCAAACATTTCAGGTTTAATGATTCATTATATTTTTCACTCAATGCATTGAATTTTTTGTTTTCTTTTCCAGGATGGTAACCAATTATGTGATCAGGATCCTTTATTTTTTCAAGCCGTCATTGTTGCCTCATGTTCAACTCTTTCTGAGTGAATCTATACTTTAATATTTTATGATTAGTAAATATTTAACATATTACTCCATATAAATGATGGAACCAAATATTTATAGTAAAAAACTATAATAGATGGTTCTAGATCATTTTGAAGATAGTTTATCTCATGAGGTTTCAACTAACATAAAGCATAATCAATTAACTAGTCATTCTATATCAAAATGAATCCAAATCCCTTCAAAGAAGTATCTCTAAATATTAAAAATTCACCATTTCTAGAGGGTAGGTCCGAAACTAGTGCATTAGCCAATATTATTTTAATTTCTTATAAACATTCATGACACTAATTGTTTTGATGAATTTAACTTTTTTATAGTAAAATTAGTTAGTGGGATAGATAAACAAAAAAAGATTTCAATATACCACTGGTAGTAACCCAATAATCCAAGAAAACTATGAATCTCTATGAAATTTGTAGGCATTATCCATTCTTATATCAGTTTATAATTAGTAGGGTCAATAATCATTCTCTATATAGAACAATATACCCAAGGAATGAAATAAATTTTAACCAGAAATCACATTTACTAAATTTTCCATATAGCTTCTTTTGTTTCAAGGATTTCAAAACAATCCTTAGGTGTCCTCAATGATCATCATGAATTTTATAATATACCAAAAAATAATTAATAAACACATATAAAAACATTACTAAGTAGTCATGGAAAACACTATTCATAATATTTATGAATTCGTATGGTGAATTAGATAGCTCAAATAGTATTGCAACAAACTGTTAATACCCATATCTTTTCTAAAACACCATCTTCGGAAAACCTTACTCCTTCACCTTCTATTGCTAGTATACTAACTTGAGATAAAAACTTGAAAAATATTTTTCTCTCTATATTTGAACAAATAAATCATAGATATGAGGTAAATGATACTTTTTCTTAACAATAATGTTATTCAATGCTCTATAATCAATTAAAATTATCATTAAACCGTGTTTATTTTTAACAAATAAAATAAGATCACCCCATGGTGAATTGATTGGGAGAATGTATCCTTTAGTATGAAATTCTTGTAACTTCAATAACTAAGTAAAAAATAATCTAAACCTACCAATTAAAAATTATACTAAGAAAATCATTAAGAAATATATCCATATAATCATCCACTGTTGAAACATCACTAATTTGAATAATTTATTCCATTTCAACAATATGAGGCATGTAACTTTAATTGCAACATTTAATCATTTTTTAGTCTTCTTGGAATGTTATTAAGGGTTTGAGATCATTAAATATGAAATTCTTAGCTCTATAGTACATATCATCATGAAATGTTGAAAGTTGATCCATGCTCATAATAACATCAAAATCTACTACAGGTATTTCAATTAGATTTTCCAGAAAAACAATACCTATGATCAAAACGGGGAGATTGTTATAAATCTTGGTTAATTTAATTCTTCCACAAGATGTTTTAACAAAACTTATATATTATTTTCATAAGTTGATACTCCAATTTTACATTAATATTTTATAGAAATTAACCAATGTGAAGATCCAGAGTCCAAAAATGCATCAACAAAATTCGAATAAATAAGCGACATACCTGTTTCTACTTCTTTATATATCCCAAGATCAAATTTTGTAGTAGAAAATAATATTGAGACACCTTTTTTATTATTATCTTTATGATTTGCACCTAGAGTAACTAAATTCAAACACACATTAGCATAATTACCCAACTCATTGTAATTAAAACATCTCATTATACGATGACAACGTGTTTCTTTATTCTTAGATTAATCATGAATCTTTTATTTACAATCATAAGCCATAGAAGCAAACATAACACACCAATAAAACTTTCTAGATCATATAAAAAATTCTTTAAAATGTATTTTATTTACAGTCTTGAGCATGTGATTTATCACAAGCATAATAGGTAATCAACTAAATTTGATGTCAACAAACATTATGAGATCAAATACCCTTACCACCCATCTCTAAACAAATTGATTTCTTATTTTGAGTATGTATATTATTGTATGTCCTTGTAGTATTAACAAAATTTAGACATAAAAATGATTAATTTTATTAAATGAAATTGTAATTACCTTAAAAAATACCAATTTAGGTATTCTAGTTTGTTGATGGTACTTGATATATTTAATAAGTTTATAAATGTAATATGCATAATTATTAACATTATTTTTTTTTCAAACACTGAAAAAACAATGAAAAAAATAAGAAAATTGTTTTGAAATATGGTTGTATAAGTAAATATTTCTATATATACCTTAATATCTTTCCATTTCAATAGATCTATAGGATTATTGTGTCTAGTCACTGAAATTTTACCATGATATATATGATATTTAGATATATCTGTATCATAAAAAATTATATTTAAAAAATAAACTAAAATGCATAATTTGTAGGTTATCTATAAAATGTTGGTTTTAGTGCACTAAAACTTCATAATGGACAACAAGCATGATCAATTTATTGCAAATCCATACTTTGGATGTAAAAAAAAACATTTGGGGTATCCAAATTGCGTGCGATTAGTATTTAGTTCTTCCCAAAAAAACAAATAGGTAATGAAAAAAGAACATATAAATTTTTTATGATTAGATTATAGAGTTTTAACCATGTGTTATAGGAATCAAGAAGAGTCTTATGTATGGTATTTTCTTTTAAAACACTACACTTAGTTCATTTTCTAATCAATTTTTCCCATAATGAAATTAAATCTTTGTGTATAAATTATATAAGGATTAATAACTCTAAAATTTTCCTCATGGGTTTTTTCCTTTATATATGCCTGTAGAAAATATTTATATTTATTAATTATAATAAATATATTAGATCAATTTTTGGATAAAGAGACTATGAAAATGTACCTCAAGTATGAATTCACAACTGAGACTGCCATCCATTAAAACTTGAAATTTCATTTATAATCCCAAGAAAAATCACATATGTAATGGCCTCTCTATGTATTTATTCTTCATATTCAATATAGGAAACGTTTATATATTTGAATGTTTTATCCTCATGAAATTGAAATGTTAATATGTGTGGTATTGGAATTGGTGAGGTGAAGGTTCTATAAGAAGGTCCTTTTGATTTCTTGGTTAATCCACTGGATTATCTTGATCTGACCTTTTGTTTTCCCTTTTTTCATCAATATTATCATACCTCATTTTAGACCTTTTCTCAAAAATAGTATATGGTTATTCATTTGAGTAAATTTTAAAAGAAATAACTTATTTTCTCTATGTACCTTTATAATATTAAACTACCATGCTATGAAATTTAAAATTTTATTATTGACCATGTTGAAATAAATATCATTAAGAAGAATAGGTAACTCAATTCTAAACTTATGATCTACTTCAATACCACTCTATCATGATCATTTGGGAGTTTTTTATTAGGTAGCATGGCTCCATGGATATTGTACACCATACCCCTTAAAACAAGGTGATTGGTTGTTACTGATAAATATAAATGACATATTATTTCACCATGAATAATTATAGTAATATAAGATAATCATTAGTTATTTGATTCATATTTAGTAGATAGTGTTATTAAAAAAAATTAACGAGTCTAAAGGAGGTGGTTGAGGGGGATGAGTAGCCTCAAAGCTAGTGGGGTCACGTGGCTCTTCATATAGAAATCTTTATTTTACTATTAGTTCACTTTAAACCTTTTTCATATACTCGTCCACCAAACTAGAATAGAAACTGATATATTTTAAAGAATGCATGTATTATTTTCATCATCTCACATGTATCTTCTTGTGACTTTGTATTCTATAAAAAATCTCTAGGTGAAACTCCCAAACTTGTAACTCTAATGCAACTATATTGTTCTGGCCACTTCAAAGATACTCAAATTTGTTGTTATTTAGGTATAGTCTATGAAGATTATTATTTATAAACTATGTAAAAAATATATGAACATAAATAAAAAATTTCATATAATACTGTTATAAAGCATAAAAAATCAATATTATGTCACACAAACACAAGATTCCCATACTGCTTGTGTCTTTTCAAACACTAGTTTTTCCTTTCTATTTTTACGATCTTACTTATATAGAACATGATGTGGAATGGAAGTAGTTTTGATTTAAAAATCTACACAAAAAGGGAACATATATTGTTTCATATTTCATAAAACTGTTACTATAGATTTAAAATACATAACATTTTATTTTCAAGTGAATCATAACCCATCCTTTCTTTACAATAGTGGAATATTTGTTTTTATTCATGTTGATTATTTTCAGAAATCCTTTTCTGTTTCATAATTTAAAAAATTTGAATCAAAGAAGATATAGCAAATAATGTCAAATAAAATATTCTCAGTTATAATTAACCTGAAATAATTCCTCATCACAGAGACTAATGAAATATTTTCATGTTTCTTGGTTGATAATGTGTACATACATAGCTAGTGGGTAGGGTTTTACATTCCCCTCAACATCCCTGAGATGATACTATATCAGAAGGTTCAAAAAGGATCTTTGAGCTTTCCAATGGACATTTATACAATTTTCTTATGAAAAGCAACTAAAATAAATGAAATCTCCTGGGTATAATGAAAATTAAATCAATATTTCATCATATAATTTTTTGTTAAAATGAAAATAGTATATCATAAAATTACCCTAATATCTTCCCAAATTGTTGCCTTCAATGCAGGTATGAAATTGTGAAACATATCTCTATCAATTGGAATATGAATTTGAGTTTTAATACTAATGTAACTAATTAATATTGAATTTATGGGATGAAAAGGATAGCCAAATTAATTCCATGAAATATAAAATTTTATACTTTTTATTCTTTACTTAATAACATGAGTTTGTATAGCAATTATACACTACAAATGTTTTTTCATCCATGTGTTTTTAATCACCAAATAGTTCCCAGTTTTATCATTGATAATGTGTTCTTCCTCTTAATTAGAATCCTTAATGTGTGGATATGTCATTATCTACATTTTTAATTAAACATTTAATTAATATTCTATAGATATAGTAGAGAATACACAATATTATGAGAAAAATCATGGAATATTAAAAAAATTTAATCAATTCATTGAACAATATTTTTTTATTTTAATTGTGAAGGGATTTGGATATTCTATCGAGTATCAAAATTCCCTAATTTTTTCCCCCTTTAACATACAATACACTTTCTACACTGGGACCACTGTGAAGTGATTTTGATCTGCCAAATAAAGGGTCATCCTCCATTAAATTTTCTTATGACCTTATAGTTTTTTTGTCAACAAAATATAATTGACCAATTCTTGTTTACTGGATCTCGTAAATAAAATACTTTCACTAATTATGATTTCATTATAAATGTTTTCTATTTATACCCTTACAAACTAAAATTCCCCTTCACGAAGGTTAATTCATCAAATTTAACTTTTTTTTCAATCCTTTTTCTATAGAAAATAATTACTTGAAATGTTTCATAATCCAACGAAAATATTTATTTGATTATGAAAATGTATGAAATATTTACATAAATTATATTTCTATCCTTGGAACCAGATTCATGCATTTCTTCTTCCGCAAGAAGAAATCCACTACTATGCATTGTATTGTGTTTATATTGTTATTTCATATAGAATATATAACCATTAATTATATAACCATTGTAGGATAACACATTTAAATATAGTCCTTTGGATATCCATCGATGTCCTTAAAAATTTGAATTTATATTTTTATATAACTTCTTATAAATATGATCACATACCTATCCTATACACTATTTATTAAGTGTATTTGATTTTCATATTTTATCCCTTAATGAATTCAAATATCTAAGAATTACCTTTTAGGATTCAATGTATAGATAAATCTCTGTACTTTTATTTAAAATTTAAATGTGGTCCTACTCCCACGCTATAATGGTAATTGTAACAACATATTTTCTAGAAATCCCTTTTCCTATAAGGTTTCCACTACATTGAGATTTTGGGAGAGAAATTCTATCAAGATCTGACAGGTAATCGGTACAAAATTCAACACACTCTCCAATAATATATCACTCTACAATATAACATTGTGGTCGATTTATATTCTTGATGTACCCTTTCAAAATATTCATATACTATTCAATGGGGTATATCCATATTTAATGTACAAGACCACATAGTTGAATCTATCTTACCAAGTGAACCATCATATGGATAGTTATATAAAATAATGATGGTGGTATGAACATCTATAATACACATAATATGACTATAATTTATTTATTCATGATTAGAAACTTCCATAGGTCTATATCTTTTTTACATATGGCTTTGAAAAAGAATAAAATTCTAGTTAATTTGAGTCAAACATTTTTAGGGAGAATGCAACATAAATGTACATTCATGAAATCATGTATAAAAACATAGAATTCATGTAACTTTAAAACCAATAACTTTAAATTAGTCATTGAAACAAAATTATAGATATTTGATGAATACCCCTTTAGAACTTTTACACAATTAAGAAAGTTTCATAATTAAAAATTTTCTTTCCTTGATAAATTGTAAGCTATTTGAGGAAGTAAATGTTTTCTTTCCCCCATCACTAGTGGAAACTCTTCCCTTATCCCAAAGTCAATCATGTTCAACTAAGTCTTAATTTCATATTTGGTTTTGTATAGTACATTTTATTATGTTCTAAAAGCACTATCACATTCATTTTTTCTATGTTCATAACATTAAGGAAATATACAATGTAAAAAAACTATAGTATAGTAAATCAAAGAAAAATGATAACTTTTTATAACATTATTTTGTAAAACTTTTTAATAGGGTTAACCTAACATAATGTCAATATATTTTAATTTTTTTAATATTTTATAACCTATTAATAGAGATGGTGTTCTACCTTGTTTTTTATTTCCATAGAGTGATGTCATTCTAGTTTAGTATTTATGCCACTAGGGTAAAAATGTACAATGTCAAAAAAATCCTAGTCTTTGAGGAATGTTTCAATATAACCGAGTTTGTACCTTCTACATAGACGAGACACCCCAACACTTCTTTAATTCTATAGCCTATAAAATTTTCCCTAAGCTGGAATGAAATTTATCATCTTTTCCAAAATGTCTCTTAATGCCAACACTTCACTTCTATGAGAATAATAAAATTTAACACTTGCATCCCACATCAATTTCAGATCATCTATTAATGGATCAAAATAAAAAAAATATAATTACAAGTTTGTTTTGATCTATATATTAGAATAGACAACATAATGTATTTTTTATTTAGATATAACCACGGTGGAAAGTTATAAATAACCAACATAACTGAAAATTTATTGTGAGTACTGCTTTATATACAAATAGATTTATTCCATCTGTAGATAATGCAAGATTGAGGTTTCTTGACTCATTTCCAAATCAAGGATACTCATAATCAGTTTTACTCCACTTAGGAGAGACCATAGGGTGACATAATTTCCCATCTTTATTTACTGTATTTATGTGTCATGTAAATTTTCTAGCAATTTCATGATATAAAAATAGTCATATAAACCTTTTAATGATAGGAAAGTACCATGCATCTTTTGAAGGTCTTGATTAATCTTTATTATATCAATCTGTTCCATGCTTAAGAAATTTTCTATTTGATTCACAATCCTTGTGAAACAATATGATATCATTTGAATAGGAAATTATTTCTTTAGATATCATACTCATTCAACGTAGCATTATTTTAGTATAATATGTTCAACAAGGAAGCTCATTTTCTTCTAGTAGGATATCATTCAGGAGACCACGTAGTTCAGTAAACCAATTGTTTCTCCATTCACTACCAAATTTCAAATTATATAACTTCAATATAGCTGAAAATATTGTATATTTAGTACAATTGGTATAAAATAGTTTCTTTGAAAAGCTTATTAACTTCTCAAACAAATTTGGACAATCATGAAGATCATATTAAATCATTATTTTCATTTCTTATATAGGATCTCCATAATTATTTACACTATAATTCATCTCAAATGATCCATAATTCAAAGTATCATCCTAATCAGTATGTAAATTCATTTTTTATAGATGTTTAGTACAAAATTTATAGCTTTGATCTATTCCATGAAAAATAATATTTTCTTCCAACTCTTCTATATGAATTCACCTTGAATAACAATAACAAAAACATGGGAAAATTATTTAAGAATGGTTGTATGCATGATATATTGCAGACTTGATGAATTATTTAACTTTATCCTCACAGTCCTTTTTCATACGATTAAAATCCATAAATTTTGATTCATATGCATCCAATTAGGTTCAATAAAATTTATGTATTACAAAAAATAAATAAAGACGCATATGGTATGAATATAATTTAAATATACATTGATATGTAAATGAAGTATCATAATTTGAGTGTAAATATATAATTATGTATTTGTGTGTGTCTAAATATATTTTTGTGTAAATATATAAACCATATTTTTTAAATAAATTTAGAATCATTTTAATCAAAGGATAAATTTATTGACACTTTTATGAAATCTGAATATTTTCTTAAGTAATAAGTCATACACACTTTAGACATTCAAAGAGGTAATGAAAAAAATGTTTTAATGACCAAAAGGATAGAAGTTTTCATGTGTCCATGTCTGGATAAACCTTTAGTGAGCAAAACTTGGGAGATATCGAATGAAATATTCAATAGTCTTTTGTGTACTCATATTATTTATTTTGGAAATGTCTATATTTAGTTGAATAAAATATTTTGTTTTTTTCTTTATTCCCAAATGATTTAACTGATGTTTTCTCTTCCATTTATTTTTTTTGAATATTTTTTATTAAAATATTATTTTTTTATTGAATTTTATTCAATGAATTCAAAATATAATAATAATGGTTTTAATTATTTACACACCATTTTAGTTTCTCAGCACTCAATTTAGGTTGTGGGCATAGTTGATATTCCATTAAACTCTTCTTATAGGTGATCATTTATTACTTAATCAGTATTAATAATACAAATATAATTGTTGTTGTGATTATGGAAAAGAATATCTTAAATTTTAACCAAATTAGTTCCCACTTCGTAATTATTGATTATGTTGTGAAAATCAATTATAGAAAGAAATATTTTGAACAATTGAGATAAGGAACCTCATAGCTTGAACATGTTTAAGGTTTCTTCTCTAAATCTAGTCCTTACTTTCTTCAAAAGATAAATTCTTCCCTTTTTAACCCATTTTCACTCTTTTACTTGTTTTTCATTCTTTTAAACCTGATATTTTCAAACACATTTTCCATTATAAATCTCCACTTTGAAATACATCATAAATATATTTTCAATAAATCAAATTTTATTCATTTGGAATCAATTAAACTTTTAAGTGGCAAAAAACTCATTTAGAAACATCCCTAAGATAAAACTTAGGATAAATATATTACATTAAGTAAAAAATATTTTGATTGTGACTTGGTGATAAAATTATGAGAATAAAATTGGTATATTTGTGAGGGGGTTACCAAGAAGTTCATTATTTTACATTTTTTGATTCAATATTTTTTAAAATCCTTCTTATTACTTTCATTTTTTGATTAAATCCCATTTTGTTTAATATCTAAAATCGTATTAAAAAATAACCACACACTTATTTAGTGTTGTTTGACCCTAAAATTAATAGGAATTTTCATAATAGAGTGAAAACATTTCAGAGAGGGGGAATGTAATATCTTATAAGTGTCTTTTATGGCCAAAATTTGTAAAGAAAAACCTAAACCATCCAATGCCAGACTTGAATTTTTTTTAAAAAAAGCTTTATTTTCCAAAACCATTCGAAATCATGGATTAATAAAGAACCATGAAGTAATTAGATACATAAAACTTGAGTAATTGTAAACCTGATGGTCTCGATCATTTCTGTCAGTTCTAGCCACTACAGTATAGATAGGCCAAGGGGAATGGGCGATGTATGGTACATGGGAAAAGAAGAACTAAAAAATGTGAAATATTGAAAGATCGAATAAAAATTATTACAAAGAATCAAGAACCTTAAATTTTGATAAGTTCAATTTCTCTGGGAAGTTGAGGGGGATGGAGGTAGAGAATGAGTTTTATGAGAGCATATATGACGTGAGTTAGTGGGGTTCTATTAGGGATGATTTAAAAAGATCGAGATGAGTTTTATCAATGATTTAAAAAAGTTATTTTAAACATAGGATTTATGACCACCATTTATTTTATCATTAATAAAACCATATTTTATCAGAGCTTTTTTAAGAACTAATATAAACTATTTAAAATAAATTGCAAAAAAATATTATATGAATATATATTAAAAATGATTAAATTATAAAAAAGTAAAAAAATCAAATTATTAATGAATAAAAAAATATTAAATGCATTATGTTTATAAATAAGTGATATTTAATAACTAAAAATGAAAAGATTGAAAATATATTAAAATAAATGAACATGTTTTCTTAATATTATAAATTATAAAAAAATAAAAATTAATCTATTTTAAAATAAAGATGAATACATACCAAATATGTACATTGCAATGACATTAAAAAAATTAAATATCAATGAATAAATATATATAAATAAATATTGAAAATAAATAAATTACAAAAATATTAAATGAATAAATTATTAAAAAAAATTAAAAAATTTAATTTACATAATTAGTGAATATATAATATTAAATAATATTAAATAAATGAATGATAAAAATGTCTGAAATTGAATAATTAAAAAATAAATAAACCGCCAAAAGATTAAAAAACTGAATAAGTATTACTAATTATATAGATTATTAAAAAAATTAAAAAGGAATATAAGTTAAAATAAAAATGAATAAATATTAATTAAATAAATTTTAACCATAATAAAAACATTAAATATTAATGAATAACATGTATAAATAAATATTAAAAATGGATAAAATTATAATAACATTAAAGGAATAAAAAAAATGAGTAATTTTTTTTTAAAAAAATTATTTAATATTATTAATGAATAGATAATATTAAAATTTATTAAATTATAAAAATATTAAAAAGTAATTAATTGTATATATTATATAATATTATAAAAATGAATAAAATTTACTGATTCAAGACATACTATATTAAATATATTATGTAAATAATTAATATTTTAAAATGAATATTAAAAATTGAATAAGTTTCTTAAATACCTTGTGTGTGATTGTGTGTTTCTATATAAAATTTCCTTAGTTATGTATATGTATGTGAAAAATTAATATACATATATATATAATAAGTTTGATATATGTTAAATTAAAAAAAATGATATTTATATAATATTGACATTAAACGTCCATTACTCGATAGTAATTAGTCAATATTTTTAATTAGTAATAATTTTTAAGTAAATAATATTTATTAATAAAATAAATAATAATAAAAATTAATATATATATATATATGTATATATTAAAAAATAATAAATTTTTTATATTAAATTAAATTTTAAAAAAATGAATAACATTTAATAATTGTAATTATAATATATATTAAATATTAAATATTAATAAATAAAAATTTAAAACAATAATATTAAAAATTTATTGTTTGTGTATGTGTATTTCTATAAAATTGTATTAATTATTTATATATGAAATTATTGTATGAAATATGAAATATAAATAATTATTTAGTCCATATTTTTCATTACTAATTAAATATTTATTATTTGATATATATTTCAAATTGAAAAAATGAATTTTTTCAAACAAGTTGGGGGAACACCCCCTTCATATTAAGGACAGATGCCCTCATTTTTTCAACTAGGTTTAGAGGAAATCCTTTACATTACCTAAAAAACCATTGGCTTGAAGGCCCATTATTATTTTTATGGCCCAATGTCCTAGTGGATCAAAGGCCTATACACGACCCTTTAAGGATCTGGGTGAGCATTCTGCATCACACCATGTCACGAGTCATACAAAATTCCACCCCTTTCCAATAATAATCGCACCTTGGTCCCAATTTGAAGTTTTATCACCCCCTTTCCACGAACTATTACATCATATAATATGACACATCAGGGTAGGGAACCCCTCCTTCCATAGTGTGGGAGGAGGGTTGGATGATTTGTGTCAACACATCGTTTCCTCTTTCGAGCCTTCTACCTGATGATACTTATGTGACTCTACTTTTCATCACTTTCCTATAACTTTTCATCCTCATATTGGTTCCTGGTTTATATGGCCACATGGAAGGGAACACTTCTATCCCACATTGGTTTTATGGGGATGGAAACCTGGATGATAAGCGGTAGCACACATATCCCTCTTGTCGAGGCCACCCTCTGAGTAGTGTTTTCTTACACAACCTTTCCTGTTACACCGAGCACTTATCCCGGTCCCCATTACTCTATCTACTGTCCACTAGAGTTAACTTGAAGGCCCCTCTATAACCTTTAGGCTCTATGGCCAAGAAACCTTGGATGTCCCAAAGGCCCTATAGCCTGAGGCCCAAATCAATGGCCCAGAATCCCAAATTGAGTGAATTGTTTTATTACTAAAGTACAAAATAGTGACTTTAGAAATTCTCCCACACCAAGGTCTAATCCTAGGATTCATACAGAATTATGGGGTGTATTAACCACTGAGATACCACCCCAACTACTAATGACATTGATATAAATTTTTTATTAAATATATTATAATACTAACTTGTCAATATTTCTAATTAATATTGGATTTTAATTAAATTATAAACCATTTTCACTAAATATATGATTTATTATGTGTAATTACATATTTAGTATTATATAAATCATATTGAATAAATATATATTTATATATATCTACCATAAATATTATTCATAATAATATATAATTTTTATAATAATATAACCTTTTATCGGCACAAAAATACATGCTGATAAAGGTTGCTATTATTAGCACTAGATAAAATGATGATAAATATAAACTTTATCGTCCTTAATAAAAATTTCTAATAAAGTTTTTACAATTTTGAGTGTTTTCCACTAATAAATATCTCTTTATCAGTGCTTCTATCTAATTCTACTGAAAGAACCCCTTTATCAATGCTTTTTGTTAGCATTGATAAAGGGCACTACTCGATATTAATGAATCTATAGTAGTGTCATATAAACTATTTCATCCTAAAAACCCATTTATGTTACTAATCATGAGTCTTAATCATTACATAATTCAACATATCATTATTCATCAGTCAATATCATTGGAGTGTTTAATTCCCATGCTCACTGCAACTAATACAATATAAATAAAAAAATTTGTAATATAACTTGTGATATAAAAATATTAAAGGGACCCCATAAACTAATTCGTTTCAAATAGTACGATGTTCCTATAATTACTAACACATATTTGTGGCTAAATCTTGTGCATTTTCAAATACCATGGCAAAGGGAAGGAAAACTACTAAATTGGATATCCAACTAGAACCATGTTCCCACAATGACTAAATGTTATGCCCAAAGGGGTTTTTAGTGAGAGATATCCTAAAATGGGCGGGGTGAATAATGGTATGATACTTGTTCCAATATTAAAAAATTAATCCTAAAAATCTCACCACCATAAATGATCTTGACCACATTATTAATAGTGCTACTCTTATGTTTTTCTTTTGGTGATGATCAGATTTGTGACACCCACTAAGTCACCGGTACATGTTTATTTTCCATTTTTATTTTACTATATTTATTCTTAGAGTTGTTGGGAGATGGATGTTAGGATTATGAAATTTTAGGGGAGCATCCTTGGGTGCACATTTACCCCTAATCATTTACCCAAACCAGGTGGAAAGGGAGGGGATTTTCAGTGGCATCTTTATGATTAACATATATTTTGTAAAAAAAATTAGCTAAACAATATGTCTCCACCTTGGATTACTAGTTTAAACCACATGAATAGTGCATTGTTTTCCAAACCATGAATCTAAACCATGAATCCTATCAGGTATTTTAAAAATATGAATTCAATAAAAGTTGTTTATCAATTTTAACCTCATTTTACTTTATTTTTCTTACCATTCCTTTGATATAGGTCTCAAAACATGGAGATATCCTTATAATTTATCCCTTGGTATCTTTCCTTTGATTCAAATGAACGTATTATAGGTTAGATTGTATTTCTCTTGGATTGTTTCTCCTATCCTCCTATAACTCTTTCGTCTCCCATTTCCTTATAGTATTCTATCCCTATCTGGACATGGGATATTAACCTAGGATTGGTGTTGGTCTCTTGAAATGTTTTTCTTGAGTTTATAGGCTTTTGAGGATCCATTATTTATGGTTCTTTTGGTTTCAAAAGAGTTGATGGGTTTTCCATGTATTTTTTATATGAATCTATATGTAAATTTCATTTCATTTAGAATACCTAGGGTTCTTAAGTATCTAATTTTTGTTATTAAATTATTATTTAAATGAGTTAATGAGGTCTTCTTCATGTTCATTTATTGTGATTTTTGTCTTTTGTGGAGTAAAGTGGTGATATCATGAGTTTTTTAAAGAAAGTTTTTTCACCAACAAAGTGTTTAATGAGATATTTAAATGACGGGTTTAACCAAAAATGGGATTTTAAACGATGTTTTGAATCAAGAATTTGGTTTTTTTAAATTCATTAAAATATGGTAGAGAAGGGCTTAATGATGATGTGATTAAATAAATGATTTTTTTTCTTGAGTTTCCCATGTTGTGTTGTATATGAGAGACCTTGGGTGCATATGGGTGATATGGATGGGTACTTACATAGTGTAGAATATAAACTAGCAAGGGAATGTGGACATAATAACTTAAGAGTGAAAGGGATGATATTCTAGACCTGATGAGACCTTGAGGTCTCCTAGAATTATTAGGTTCATGTATATGGTCTAGTGATCCATGAGTGAGTCCTAGTTACATTTGGGCCTAATTTTAGATCCCCATATTTTAGATGGTGTACTTGTTTAACCGTGTTATTCTTTATGCCCCTACTTCCTTTATTTGTATGATATGATTTTGATTATGTTTTATTCCCATTGTCTAAAAAATTGGGTTTTTTTCGAGTGATTCTTAACTCAATTTTGGTGCATTAGAAGTCTTGGAACCTCCCTAAGGGTAAAATAGCGAATTTATATGAGAATGTTATTGTATTTATTTTATGATTTCATTGATCTTGGGGAAATTTTTATACCCACTAAGTTTATATTTTGTGAATATTATAGAATTTTTAGTTTTATGGGATTTTTTATATTTATTAAAAAATAATATTACCTCATGAGCTTGACGGTAGACCAGAATTTTATGTTGGAGTAGTTACTAACTGGTATATGAGAATAAGGGAAAATGTGGGACCTGATGATCAGTTAGATGTGGAGGTTCTATCATGAATTGGCTATCACACACAAGTTAAAGACCCTTGGTATGGGAGTAAGAAATGACTAACCCTGGACATGAAGTCAGTTCTAAAAGTTGGAGTAATGGATGCAAAAGACCAGGAAAAGGGACTAATTCAAAGTGGGATTTTTGTCTTGGGCCTTTGAGTCATGTAACATCCTTGTGCCACTAGGCCTATGGGCTATGAAATGGACTTATGTTATTTGAATTTTTGGCAATGTAATGGTTTCCACTTAACTTAGTATTATTCCAAAATAAACATAAAAATATAAGGCCTATGGAAAATTAGAAGAAATATGATTTTGATGGCGGTGTGAAGACCTTAATATTCAATGTTTGAACCCTGGGATACGTATAATTTTTATCTCATGGTAAATCATCGATACTGTTTTAAAATGATAAAACTACAAATACTCTATATGATATAGTAAAAATATTAAATTATTTTTAGTCCCCATAAAATTATTTTGGATAAAATTCTTATATCTCCTTAATTGGGACTCAGATTGGGAAATTGAGACCATGTATGAGTCTGAGATATGGATTTAACCTTATAAATAATATATGTTATATTCATATTGACTCCCATGATAGTTTTTAGTTGTAAGAAGATTTAGAAGAATAAATTAAATAATTATTTTTTTTATTAATTCCATGGCATAATATTTCTTCGATATAATCTTCTCTTAATAATATCTCTAGGGTTATCTACAAAACTCTGAGATATTTGAGAGGACCATGCTAGAGTATAATCTTGGTGAATATATCATAGATAATCCACTAGAAATAAACGAATTTTATGGGAGCTACCAACAACATAAACGTTAACATGTTCTTCACCACTAATCAAATCATAGGAAAGGTAGAGATTTTTTTTATTTCCTACTCTATTCATTATGAATCTCATATTGATTGATGGATTGGAACCTATTTTAAATTTGGGTAATATTTTTATTCACTACTACATATCCTCAATTTATTAGAATTCAAATAAATACTAGTACTAAAAAATGACAATGTTCAAAGTCATATTAAAAGTGGGTATCCATCATCAATGCTAAAAAAAGCACGGATAAAGGGCTCCTTTATCAGTTCTAGTTTTACACTAATATAGAAACCACCTTTATTAGTATTAGAAATAAGATTTTTTTATTCTAAAAAGATCTTACATGCTAAACACCGTTCAAATTGTGTTACGTTTATCAACGATTTATTTGAGCACTAAAAATGACAACTTTATCAGTGCTAATAAAAGTGGTATTTATCAGTATATAAATAAATCTCTAATAAAGTTAGTAGAATCTGCTAAATAGCTATAACTTTATAGTAGCCATAGTAGAAGACTAAATTAGAAAGGATAACTAGATTGAAAAATAAATATTATAAAAAAAACAAATTGGAATACAAATATTACATTACACCATAATTTGAATTCAAAATTCACAATAAAAAATTTCATACAATATATTTATATTTATGTGTATTTATAATATATAAAAAATTAAAACTGAATATAAAAAATAAATCTCGTTTAGTAGGCTTTTTTCAACAATAAACTTCTATACAAAATCATCCGTGTAATAAGCCCACTATTTATTTTAATAACACTACCTAAAAAATAAAATTAAAATATTAATTTTGATATTATATAATTCACATGTGATAAATTATATTTTTAATTTTTGAATATATTAAATATATTACCAGTTATTAATTATCTTAATTACATAAATATTTGTAAATAATTATATCATTAACTACTAATATTTTAATTAAATTAGTAATAATTAATTATATTATTAATAATATTAATATTAATTAATTATATTTATTCTTTAATTTTTTATTGATATAATTTATTAAAATAATTTTATATTTAGTGTTTAATAATTTCACACCAGAGGTGGACATGGTTCATTCCTTCTATTAGGGGTCTCTATTGACACTTATATTGAAAGCACACATTTTGGGTAATACTAAACACATCATGTATCAGATTATCATAAAATCAATTCATACAAGATACAAATTAAATATGTATCATTATGCTAAATATTCAAGATAGTTAAGGATTTCTTGCTAAATTTTTTACTATGTGATGCATGTTTTAGACTAAAATGATACTTTCATATTGAAATCATGCACTTTGAGTCATATTGTCCACATCTTGTATTAGACTGATGTGCGGTTGATCCTTATAAGTTAGAAATAAATTATGAATTATTTTCCTAATGTATCAAGAAAATCCATGATAGTTTACTCATTTTGGATATGTGATGCATGTTTTAGAGTAAAATGACAGTTCAAATGATAGAATACAAACTTTGAGTCAAAGGACCACATCATGTGTCAAATTGATATGTGGTAAATTACAACACATAAAAATGAATTATGGATCATTTTACTATTCTATCATGACAATATGAACTCCTTTTATTAGTTTTGGATATATAATATATTTTTTAGAGTAAAATGACGCTTTTAATGTGAAAACAATAGTCTGACTCATTCCAGCCACACCGTGTGTCAAATTGACATGTGCTCAATTCTTATATTAAAAAAATGAATTATGGATTATTTTTTAAATATTAAAAATAAAAAGAGATTGTTTGATCAATTTTGACTATGTGAAATGTGTTTTAGACTAAAATGACACTTTTATATTAAAAACACACACTATGAGTTACACCGGCCACATCGCATTTCAGATTTATGTGATGTCAATTCCTATACATCATAAATGAATTATAGATCATTTTTTAAAGTATCATGATAATCTGATCACGTTTACATAGTTTTGTCTATGTGATGTGTGTTTTAGAGTAAAATGACACATTTAAAGTGAAAAATTCTCTTTGAGTCATATCGTTCACATCATGTGTTATATTGATGTGCAGTCAATTCATACACATCAAAAATAAATTATGGATAATTTGACTAAATTATAAATTTAATCCAAGCTTTTCTTCATGGTTTTAACTATTTAACGTGTGTTTTAGAGTAAAATAACACTTTTTTAATGTGAAAACATTCAATTCATGTTTTACCTACCATACTGTGTTTCACATTGTTATGTGATTGATTATTACAAACTGAAAATGAATTTTTGGTTTTTCTGTAATTATTGAAGACATAACGAGCATGTTTTCTTAGTTTCTTCTATGTGATGTGCATTTTAAACTGATATGACATTTTAAACTAATGTGACATTTTTTTTGTTAAAGTAGAAACTTTGAGTTATCCTGACCACATCATTTGTCAGATTAATGTTTGTTAATTCTTCCACAGCAAAAAATGAATTATGGACCATTTTTTTAAAGTATCAAGTAAATATGATATTTTTTTCTCAGTTTTGGAATTGGGAATTGTGTTTTCAAGTAAAATGACATTTTTTATTATTCACATGATCATGGAGACCTATCAGGATAATCGTGCATTTGATTGATGTAAAGATGATTCCTGCACATTAAAAATAAATTATGGATTTTTTCTTAATGTATCAAGAAAATCTACGCTTGTTTGCTTTATTTTGGCTACATGACACATGTTTTAGAGTAAAATGATGAAAAATGAACATTGATCCATATTGGCCTCATTGTGTGTCGTATTGATGTGTGGTTCATTCATACATTTCAAAGATGAATTGTGGATCATTTTTCTTATGTTTGAAGGAAATATGAGCATGTTTTCTTGATTTTGGATCTGTAACATGAATTTTAAACTAAAATTAAAATTTTATTGTGAAAACAATCACTTTGAGTCAAATCATCCAAATCGTGTGTCGAATTGGTATCCGATAAGTTCCTATAATTCAATAATTAAATATGCATCATTTTTTTAAAATATCAAGAAAATCCAATCTCGTTTTCTTTGTTTTGGCTGTGTGAATTGTATTTTAGAGTAAAATGAATTTTTTATCAGGATCACAAAATTCGATTCCTACCTAGAACATCATGTGTTGGGTTTAATATTAGTCCATTCCAACACATAAAAAATGAATTATGGACCATTTTTTTAAGTACCAAGACAATCTGAGATCATTTTCTTGGTTTTAGCTATGTGATTGGTGTTTTAGCAAAAAATGGATCTTTTTTAATGTGAAAACATGCACTTTAAGTCATACCTTCTACATTATCTGTCAGGTTAATATGGAGTCAATTCCTATATGTAAAAAATTAAGGGATAATTTTCCTAATGTATAAAGACAATCATAGATTGTTTTATCAGTATTGGCTATGTTATGTCTGTTTTAAAATAAAAAACATGTTTAACATGAAAAAATGCATTTTGAGTCATACTGGACACATTGTGTGTAATATTTACATGTGGTTGATTCATTAAAATTAAAAATGAATTTATGATCATTTTTCTCATATAATACTACAATATGAGCTCATTTCCTTAGTTTTGGATATGTGAATCACATTTTATAGTAAAATGATAATTTTTATTATGAACACACACTTGGAATTCTACTAGGAATATATTTCATTAGATTGAAATGAGGTTGATTCATACACAAAAAAAAAGTATATGGATCATTTTCCTAAACTATCAAGATAATATGATACCGTTTTCTTTATATTGGATACATGATGCATGTTTTAGAGTAAAATGACACTTTTCTAATGTGAAAACACAAACATTGAGTCACACCGGTGATATTGTGTGTTATATTGATGTGAGGTTGATTCCTATACATCAAAAATGAATTATGGATAATTTTACAAAATTTTGAGGACAATTTGAGATTATTTTATTTGTTTCGTCTTTGTGAAATTTATTTTAATTTAAAATGACACTTTTAATGTGAAAACATGCACATTGAGTCACAATGGACACATCATGTGTTATATTGATGTGTGGTTAATTAGTACATATAAAAATATTAATTATTATTCTTTTCATAAAGTATCAAGACACTCTAATCAACTTTAATTAGTTTTTTCTATGCGACACATGTTTTAGAGTAAAATTACACTTATAATGTAGAAACACACACTTTGAGTCATACCAACCACATCCTGTATTGAATTGATATGTGGTCGATTACTAAACATGAAAAATGATTTATGGATTATATTCCTAAAATATCAAGGCAATCCAAGATTGTTTTCCCATTTTTGGGTATGTGATGTTGTTTTAGAGTAAAATGATTTTTTAATGTGAAGACATGCACTTTGATTCATACTGACCATATAGTGTGTCAGATTGACATGCGGTCAATTCCTATATGTCAAAAATTAATTGTAGTTAATTTTATTAATGATTGAAAACAATCCAATCTTGTTTTATTATTTTTTTAAATGTGATTCATGTTTTAAACTAAAACAAAACTTTTATATAAAAAGCTCAATTTAAGTTATACCATCAACATCATGTTTCATATTTATGTTCGGTTGATTCCTACACACCAAAAAAAATTATGGTCTTTAATATTAAATAAAAAATATATTTTTACTCATTTTTCGATATGTGATATGTGTTTTAGAGTAGAATAAAAAATTTAATGTGAAAGCATGTAACTTTGAGTCATACAGACCTCATCATATGTAAGATTGATGTGTAGCCAAATCTAACACATCACAAATGAATTATGGATCATTGTATTAAAGTATCCATAATTTTTTTTCCAACACATAAAAATATAGAAATATAAAAAATGTAAATGATGATGTTAGGAGCATGGATGTACGTTCCCCAAATAAGTGTCACTAATATCAATGGAATAGTAACTTGAGCTTCGAAATAATAACTTGAGCATTTTGAATAGTAGTCCTACCAATAAAATAGTATCCTCTCCTATTAATTTATAAATGAAATTTGGTTCACTTATAAATGATAATATGTTATAATTATTTCATGGAATAAGTAAATATATTTTTTTAAATGATTAATTATGTGTTAGTTTTTTATAAATTGTAAATGATTATTTACAATTTTATAATTAATATAATGATTTTAAATAAAATTTACATTCATAAAATAAATTCATAAATTAATATATATATTTTATTATTATTATAAGATAATTTTATGAGACATTAATTTATTTTTCAATATTTCATAAAATATGCAATAATTTCAAAATCAGTATTTTTTGAATAAATGATGATTTTAATTAAAAATAAAATTTCTCATATATATATAATTATTTTCATAAAATGGAGGTCATTTTTTAATTCTACATGTTCAAAAAAATTTAGGGTGATTTATTTTTATTTTTCTAAAATAGTGGATTTTTTTATGAATGGTGAAATATGGTGATTTACGGTATATAACATTATATGGTAAATTCACTATTTCATGATTCATTGCTGATTTAAGCACCATAATATCAAACTATCTATATCTATTTAGTTTATTTATTCATTTGAATCGAAACTGTTCATATTCTAGAGCCAAAATAATAAACTAATGAATAAAATAATCAAAAACCACCCCTCTCCTTCCTTATAAATACCACCCCACACCACCTATTCTTCTGACACCTTCCAAGATTTGAATATAGACCAAATTATGACCAAAACAATTCCCAAGACCCTCTCACACATCAATTATCCTCTGATCTCAACAAAATACCAAATCTATTTTCTCTAAGGAGGTTCTCAAGGAGAAGAATTCAAGAGGTAAAATCCTCTTTCATTTTGTTTTAATTTCTTTTCAATTGATTTTATTTACTTATTCTATCCTCACCCCCACTTATCCAAGTGAAATGATAACTCGAATATCATATATGTACTAGAATTTTATTTTTTTAATGTAATATACATCATCAAACCCCTTCCCCAATACCTTTTATTATAAAAATGAAAACAACATCTATGATGATTCGATTTACATCCATCATGGAAAATGCATTTTCAATTTTATTTACCACCTTCAAGGATGGTCATAAAACCATTATAAATGTTGAAAAATATTTTAAAATATATTTTAAAACATTTTTTATGTTCTTGAACTGATATATATACATAATATTAAATAATAAAACAAAACGAGTTTGTAATTATCGAGAAACCTTCAAATTAATCTAAACGATTATCATTAACATTTTATCTAATTAATCATACTCATATCTAGAAAAAAAATATAAGACCATTTAAAATTATTTAAATTCATTAATAACATATAATTTCAATTCTTAATAATTATTCTCATTTTACACGATCTTCCATACATGTATACAAGTGAACTGATCATGAAAAACAAGAAAAGGAACACACTCAAATGATGAAATTTAACTCTATAACTCATCAATATATCCATAAATGATATTAATAAAATTATAATGAATATAATACATTTTTAAGAGTTTATATATTTAGTAATTAATTAATATAAGTTTTTTATATATGATATTAATGTGAATAAATAATTCAAACATAAAGTATGGGGATTCTAAAACCCAACTTTGTTTCTTTGGGTCTTCCCTCTTTAAAATAAAATCCAGTTATCATGTTCCATTATTGTTCCATATATATCATTTATTTATTCTTACTATTTCTTTTCTAGGATATACATGTTTCTAAACATGTTTTATGACAAATAGAATGAAATTTAAAAGAACTATTCTTTCTAAAACACATTTTGACACCTCATGAGATTGTTTCTTCTTCCCTCGAGACTAATGATTCTTATGCCAAGTATGTTATTCCATTTTTATTTTGGGAACTAAAAAGTGTATTACTGAATGTATTATTTATGAAACGAAACCCATTCTGTTCCATGGGTTTTTTATGTCTAAATATTGATAAACGTTCTATGTGGCATGCATGATTATGTAAATGTTATGATGTGACAGGTGCACCCATAATTATATTAGCACTCCAATGTATTGGGTAATATGATGTGTCTCATGAGATAATGTGAAATATGCATGAACATGATACTATATTTTTTCACATAGATGATGTTATGATGATTTACATATGTTTTACATGAAAATGAAACTTGGTTTGTTCACAATAATGTGTGGTATTTGACCAATATGACATGAGGTTACATTTTTATGCATTGCCACATTCCGTGCCATTATATATTGTTTCCTATAATGATTTCATGATGACATTGTGATTATGTTTTTATTATGATGGTTATTATTTCCCCTATTATATAGATTCATGTTTTTATCTATCCTCTTACTAGGATTTTAGCTCACCCCTTTGTTTGATATATATCCTCAGGTGGTTAATTATAATAAAGAGAACATGAGGGCCAATAAATAATCTAAAGAATAATGATTTAAATTAATTTTTATGTTTTATTATATAATTGTTTTGTATAATCCTAATTTTCCCAAGACATTAAACCTTTGGATCCTGGTTGTGTAATAATTTTATGTTGTTTACTCTAAAAATGATGTAAAAGTCATGTAAGAAAATTTGGGTCACTATATTTGGTATTATAGAATAGTTTACTTAATTTGGTAATTAGGATTAGTGAACATTAGTGAAAACCCTTATTATGAGACTAAGTATATGTAACCACCCAAGAAGCTTTGTTTAAGAAAAAAATTTAAACATAGGGATACAACAATTTATTCTTTTAGAGTTAATTATACAAAAGAATAAATTATTTATTCATTACATATTGAATTATGTTTTTTCAAAACTTTTTTATTTTAGAAAGTTGTGGGAACTAAAAGAAACCCTGCCAATAACCCATATGTGGGACAATGTAATGATTTCTTGAATGATATCACCAATTCCTTGGAAGGTGGAGTTAAAAATTTCATAGTGATGCTTACCCAGATATCTCAGGATATGAATTATAACCTAAATAATGTGGAATGTATGAATTCACCTAAGAGGGAGGAACTGTCTATAGAGTATTTTATGTGATAATGACCACTGATGTTTAGTGGATCCTTTGATCCACTAGTCATAGAACTGTGGGTCAACTCAATGAAGAATATATTTTCTGTACTTTACTATTCCATGTCAGAGAAATTGATTTTGGCCATTTTTCATTTAGATAGAGAGGATGATCAATGGTTTGTGTTGATTAAGAACACTAATCCAAAGGAATAGATAGGATAGATGGCGTAGGAAGACTTTAAGAAAATATTTATTAATAAGTATTTTCCACAAAATCTTCATACAAAGATGAAGATATCATTTATAATGCTAAATCAAAAGGAAGGTGAATATTTCACGACTAAAGAATAAAACTTCACAAGACTTTCAAGTTACTTATATGGGTTTTTTATCAATAATGATAGAAAAATAGATAGATTATTTACTGGTTTAAAACCCCACCTTAGAAAGGCTCTAGAAATTTGATACTTTGAGAGTTATGAAGAATTTGTTCAATGTGTTCTCAAAGTGGAAATAGAGTATGGAGAATGGTCCCACAAGTATGGAGATAAGAAACGAAAGACAGATTTAAAATTTAGAGGGTATAATGACCAAGGTGGAAAGAAAACTCAACTTATCGCATTTCAAAAATGTAGGAAAAGGCATCATGAGAATTACCTCAAAGGGATGGGGAAATTCTTAAAGTTTGTTTGATAAGGACACCAAACTCATGAATATCATAGAAACATAAACAATCTAGCCAATATGATGGAGGAAAGTAGTGAACCACCCATAGTCCAATGCAACAACTGTAGAGATCAGGGTAACTATGCAAGCCAGTGCACTAATCCTAATGTCCTCGAGGGTAATGTGCGTCAACTACAACCAAAGCCAAAGGATCAGGGGAAATCTTATAAAATTATTACTATTGAAGTGTATTAAGAAAAAAAATTCATAAAAGTTACAATTCTTATTCACTCAATAATGAAAAAATTCTTATTTGATTATGGTAATATGCATTCCTTTATAACCTATAATTTTTATAGAACTATTGAATCACATCCCCAAAACCATGAATTAGATATATCCATAAAAAACCTAGTGGTGTGATTATTTCAACCAAAGTGTTGGAATTTTATCCTATTAGAATATATTTGATGATTCTCCTAGTGAATCTCATGATACTTTCCTTGGTGTAAATTGATGTTATAATGGGAATGTATTGTCCCTAATTATATAAAGCACATATCAAGTATTTGAAAAATGAAATATCTTTTCAAATTCAAATCCATCCCATGAACCTCTACAAATCAAAGTATTATCATTAATCTCATTTGGAAAATCCTTTAACAGTGTGGGTGTTGATTCCATGTGAAGAAGCATACCTCATTCAAATGGTTGAGTTAAAGGAAGGTATCAACTAGGAGGAAATGACCATTGTGAGGTAATGAAGTGATGTATTTCCCAAATAGTTACCTAGACTTCCCCTTGATTGTGAGGTATATTCCTCAATATAACTCATACCTGGAGCCACCCCTATCTCAAAATTCCTCTATTGGAGGGCCCCTATATAATTGGATGAGTTAAAGAAGCAGTTACAAGAGCACACAGACAAAGGGTTCATATTCCCTAGTGGATCACCTTGGGGTGTACCAGTTCTATTTTCCAAGAAGAAGGATGGATCAATGAAGTTGTGTATCGATTATTAAGAACTCAACAAGATCACCATAAATAATAAGTATCATATTCAAAGGATTAATGACTTGTGTGATCACCTACAAGGATCTCATTACTTCTCAAAAATGGATCTTAATTCTAGATATCATCATATGAAGGTGAAGAAGGAAGATATTCATAAGAATACTTTCTGTATAAGGTATGTTAACAATGAATTTATAGTGATTCCCTTTAGACTTACTAATTCCCCTTCAATCTTCATAGATTTTAGGAATTGTGTCTTTAGAAACTACCTTGCCAAATTTTTGGTAGTTTTTATCGATGATATTCTCATATTCACCAAGATCAAGGACGAACATTAAGAAAACCTAAGAATTGTGTTGGTGAAATTAAAGAAGGATAAATTGTATGAAATGTTTAGAAAGTGTGAATTTTGGGTGCAAAAAGTCACATTATTGGGAGACATGATCACAAATGAAAGAATTTTTATAGGCCCTTAAAAAGGTAATTGAGGAATGGATAAGACTCACTACTGTCATGAAAATCTATATTTTTCTAGGATTATCAGGGTACTACCAACATTTTGTGAGAACTTTATCATGATTTTATAGACTTCTAAAAAGGTTAACAAGGAAAGGGGTAAAGTATGTCTAGATGGAAGAATGTGAGGAAAGACTCAAGGAGATAAATAAGAGGCCAATCACTACACCTTTACTCACACTACCATTAAGTTGAGGAAGTTTTGTGATATACAATGATGCTTCAAATAAAGGACTAGGTGTTTTACTCATGAAAAATAATAAAGTGATAGCATGAAACTCACTAAAGTTAAATATCCATAAACATAACTACCTAACACTTGATCTAGAGCTAGAAAATATGATTTTTTCCTTGAAAATTTGGTGGTAGTACTTATATGGTGAGATTTGTGGCATATATACTAATCACAAGAGCCTAAAGTATATATTCACACAAAAAGAGCTCAATTGTTTCAAAGGAGATGGTTAGAGATAATCAAATACTACTGATGCTCTTAGCCAAAAAGAAACTAATACCTTATCTATGATGCAAATTGAGAAAGACTCTATCTTCATGGATATAAAAAGGATGGAATTAGAATCAAAATAGAAGAGAATACATCCTAACTTCCCAAAAAGATTTCTTAACCATCTATCCAAGAGAAGATTAAGGAGGAACAAAGGGATGATATAGAGCTTAAAAATAAGGTGAAATCAATAAATGAAGGAAAGCTACATGAGTTATATATCGATGATGATGATGCGATTCAGATTGGAATGAGGCTTTGTGCACCTTCATCAAACGAGATAAAGAAGGAGCTATTAGATAATTTACATGGATCATCTTTCTCCATAAATCCTAGAAGTACCAAGATGTACTGTGATCTTTGAGAACACTTATAGTGGGAAAATAGAAAGAAGGAGATTGTGGAGTATATCTCAAGGTTCTTGATATGTCAGAAAGTTAAAGAATAATGAAAAATGTCCAAGGAGATGATGCAACCATTACCTATAGCTATGTGGAAGTGAGAGAATGTCATTATAGACATTGTCACTGGTCTCCTGGAGACATCCAAATAAAATAATGCGATATGGATTTTGGTGGATTGACTCACCCAGACTGCCCAATTTATTGCTATTTAGAAAGACTTATCACTTGAACAACTTTATAGGATATATGTGAAAGAATTTATGATGATTCATGGGGTTAGACTTTTGATCATCTTTAACCATGATCCAAGGTTCACATCTAAATTTTGGAGAATTTTCCAACATGCCTTGATTACTAAATTGAATTTTAGAACAGCCTATCATCCCCAAACTGATGGTGAATTAGAAAGGACTATTTAGATGCTCGAAGAAATTATAAGAGCCTTATCAATGGAATTCAAAGTTGGATGGGATCTGTATCCCCCATTGGTTGAGTTATCATTACACAATAGCTTCAACTTGAGTGTTAAAATGTATCCATATGATGCTTTGTATGGAAAGTGACTTAGAACTCCAACCTATTAGGATGGAGTTGGCAAACAAAATATACTTGGACCTGATCTTATGCAAGATATGACAGAGAATGTTAAATCCATCCAAAAACATATAAAATCTACTCAGAGTTAGAAAAGAGATATGTGGACCAATGTTAATGGGACTAGGAGTTTGATGTTTGAGTTAAAGTCTTCCTTCAAATATCACCATGGAATAGAGTCATGTGGTTTGTAAAGAAATGGATTCTAGGCCCAAGGTACATTGGACCCTTTGAGATCCTTGATTTTATAAGATAATTGGCCTATCAAATTTCACTTACACCATGTATGGATCAAATTCATGATGTGTTCCATGAATATCTCCTAGGGATGTATATACCAAATACCTCACATATATTGAACTTAGAGGTGGCATAACTGGAAGATGATCTCTCTTATGTGGAGAAACCGTTAAAGATTCTAGACTGAGGAGATAAGGTTCTATGCAACAAGACAACCCACCTTGTCAAAATGTTATGAAGGAACCATAAGTTTAAATAAGTGACTTGGGAACCATAGGATGTAGTGAAGGAAAAATACCATCACCTGTTTATGTAAAATGAAATTTTAAGGTCGAAATTTCAGTAAGGGGAAAGAATATGACGACCCAAAATTTTATCAACAAAATTTTCCATATTTTAATTATTTTAGATAGTATAAAACACATAAATAGCATAGAAATCCCAATGAAAACATTATTCTCGTAAATGAAGAATGAAATAAATGATATTCATAGAATTTAAGGAACCTATACTGATTAAATAGTAAATTAACCCTTGTAATGGTAACTTATCCATTAAGAATAGTAATTTGGTCAATAGAATAGTAACCTCACCTATGAAAGTATAAATGATATTTGGGCATCTTATAAATTATAATATGATATAATTATATCATAGTATATGTAAATAAATTTTTTAAAATGATAAATTAAGTTTTGGTAATTTTATAAAACATAAATGTTTATTTAAAGTTTTATAATTAATATAATGATATAAAATAAAATTTATTTTCATGAAATAGATTCATAAATTAATATTTTTTGGTCTTATCATTATAATATAATTTTATGAGATATTAACTAATTTTTCAAAGTGTCATAAAATCAGTTATAATTTTAAAATCTGTATTTTTTCAAGTAAATGATGATTTTAATTAAAAATTAAATTTAGCATATTAAGAAAAATATTTTCCTAAAATGGGTTTTATTTTTAAAATATATATATTGAGATATTATTATAGTGTATTTTGGGGATTTTTCTAAAATAGTTGAATTTTTATGAATAGTGAAATGTGGTAATTTACGTTATATAACATTATAAGTTAAATTCACTATTTCTTGATTCATGGATGTTGTAAGAAAATTAATATTAAACTATAATTCTATTTTTACTATATTTATTCCATAAAATCAAAACTATTCATAGTCTTGAGCCGAAATAATAAACTAATGAATACAATAATCAAAAAACACTCCTCTCTTCCCCTATAAATACCACTCTCACCACCTCTTCTCCTCACACCTTCGAAGATTTGTAACTTGTTCAAATTCTACCAAAACCTCTTCTAAATCAACTCCCCTATGTCTATGATTCTTTGGTATTAACAAAATACCAGATCTAATTTCCATAAGGAGGTTCATAAGGAGAATAATTTAAGAGGTAAAATCCTCTTTCATTTTCTTTTTCTTTCTTTTAAATTTATTTTATTTTCTTATTCTACCCTAACCTGCCCTTATACAAGTGGAATTATAAATCATATATATTATATATACTTTAATTTTATTATGTTAATGGAATATCCATAATCAAACCCCTTCTTTTCTCCCTTTTATTTTAAAAACAAAATCAATGTCTTTGATGTGTGGATTTACAACCATTGTGGATGATGCATTTTTACTTTCATTTACAAACTTCAAGGATGATCATAAAAATATTATAATGGTTGAAAAAGATTTTAAAATTTATGGACAACCTTTTTTATTATCTATAACTAACATATATATAGAATATAAAATATAAAAACAAAACTAGTTCGTAATGATCGAAAAAATTTCCAAATTAATCTAAAAGACTATCCTTAACATTTTATCTAGTGAACAATTATCATATCTGGAATAATAATAATAATAATATATAAGTCCATTTAAACTTTTTAAATTTCATTAATAGCATATAATTTCAATTCTGGATAATTATTCTCATTTTACATGATCTTTCATACATTTATACAAATGAACTGATCATGAAAATCAAGAAAACAAACACTCCCAAACGATGAAATTGAAATCTATGACTAATGAAAATGGTCATAAATGATCTTAATAAAATTATAATGAATATAATACATCTATAATAGGTTCTAAATTTATTAATTAATTAATCTAATTTTATTATCTAGGATATTAAATTGAATAAGGCATTCATAAATAAGGTAAGGGGATTCTCGAACCCAACTTGATTTCATTGGGTTTTACCCCTTTAATACCAATTTCAGTTTGTATGTTCTTTTAATGTTCCATATGTATCATTTATTTACTAATACCATTTCATTTTTGGGATATATATGTTTCTAATATTGTTTTTTTAAAAATAAAAAAAATTATAAAAGAACTCTTCTTTTTAAAACACATTTTGACACCTCTTGGGATTTTATTTTCTTCACTCAAGATTTATGATTTTGATACCAAGTATGTTCTTCCCTTTTTTATTTTGATAACCGAAACATTTATTCAAGAATGTATGAAATATGAAATGAAACCCATTCCATTATATGGTTTATTTTATTAATAAATATTGATATATGTTCTATGTGGAATGCATGATTACGTAAATGTTAAGATGTAACGGGTGTGACCGGAATTATATAGTGCTAAAATTCATTGGTTAATATGATGTATCTCATGAGATATTGTGAAATATGTGTGAAAAGTATGTTATATTTGTTCAAAATTTTGATGTTGTGATGATGCACATATATTATGTGTGAACATGTTGCTATCTTTGATCATAACTATGTGTGGTATTTGACCAATATGACATGATCTTTCATTTTTATGCATTTTAACATTCCATGACTTTATCTAATGTTTCCTATCATGATTATGATGATTATGATGATAATATTTTTTTATGATGATGATGATTATGCTCACCCTTGTTATATTGATTCATGTTCTTATCTATCCTCGTACTGGGATTTTAGCTCACCCCCTTCTTTGATTTATATCCTCAGGAGATTACTTATACTATGAAGAACATGAGGGCCAATAAGAATATATAAAATAAGGAATTAAATTAGTTTTTATTTTTTATTATGTAAAATTTTTGTTTGGTCCAAATTTTTCCAAGTCACTAAACCTTTGGATCTTGGTTGGGCAATGCTTTTATGTTTCCTACAATAAATTGATGTAATAGTCATGTAAGAAAAGTAGGGTCAATATAAGGCTATCATTGAATATCCTCATATTTTTATTAAGGTTTCTTTTTATATATGTGTTTTTCCTTTTCAACATGTAGTGAGTGGACACAAGGGAATTCTAACTTTAATATTTTACTAAAAACTAAGAAACAAAAGGCACATAACTTTCTTAAAATAAATAGAAATAACCCTAAGACACACACCGCTATACTTCCATAGGTGAACTATATCCCAAAAGTTGGTAATATGTCTTCATATTTTTGGGAAAAAGGATCCTTGAACCATTTCACTCTCTCTAATATATCATATGTAGCTTTGATGATACTTCTCCTTTAGAAACAAATCAAATATTTATTTCTTTTTTGGGTCATCAACAAAAGGTTTTACGATTTCTCGCAGCTCATCCTAACCCCTAAAGAAATTAAATTAAGGAATATTTGAAAATAAATGCATGGTCAGTTGAGGATGTTTTATATACCCTTTAGAAAAATTTAGAGATTATTGTAACAATAGGAAGATTGAATTACTCACTTGAGATGCAGGCTTATTAAATGTATTTGAAAGGATGAATTGAAGTCGGATTACATCTGTAGAATAAGCAGGTGGATTTGTGTGTTCAGAATACTCCAAAATTATTTCCCATCAATATATGGATTATTATTGAGTTTATTTTGGTTCTTCTCCCATATATTACTTGTATAATAATCATTTACAACTCCCTTGGTAAGAAAGAAAAATAAATTGTTTGACTGATGTTTATCTTTAAATAGGTACTCAAATAGTTTACTGCAACGACCTACTAATGTTACAACACCCTCAACAAAAATATTCACACTATTTTCCTAAAGTAGAGAAACAACATGTGGGGGAAGATCATCAACTATTTAGACTCACTCAAGTGGGGAAAGAAATCTATGGTGGAGTTCAAATTCCTTTGGAATGATAATAGTATCAACATTGGAAAAAATGTTTGGATGACAATTCAAAATTTAGTATTAGATTAAAAATATAACCAATAGATATCCAATAATACAAGAATTTATTTTTGAAAAAATATTATCTAAGAATTATGATATTATTTTCTACCTCAAAAATGTATCTCTAATGTCCTTATCTATACTATATCAAAAAAATAATCGGCAATCAATCATTTTGACATCACATAATTTGACCAATCACCTCTAAAAAATATATTTCTTCTTCTTAGTATATAAACTTTTGGGAATCCTATTAGTTATAATAAAATATATAAAAACAAATGATTAACAAATATTTTAAATGAAATTATATCTACCATCAAAAATACCTATTCAAAGATGCTAGTTTTTTACAGTATATGATAATTTCATAAATTTACAAATGTAATATTCAGAATTATTGTCATTATTTTGTTTCATTCACTATAAAAATATATACCAAAATTAGTAAATTGTTTTGAAATATGTTTTGATAAGTAAATATTATAATATATACCTAAATAAGAATCTATTTAAATAATTTTTTTATTCATTTACCATACACCATGATTTATATGATATATATATATCATATTATAATAAAAAATTTCTGCGTAAAAAAATAAACTAAAACATATAATTTGAATTGTGTCTTTAAAATGATGATTTCAGTGCATATAACATTCACACTAGATGTCAAGCATGGTCTATTTGTTTCAAATACAAACTTTTTGGTTGAAAAAAATAAACATTTGGGATACCCAAATTGAGTGTGATGAGTATCTAAGTCTTCCTCAAAAAATAAGTAATGAAAAAAGAAAAATTTATTTTTTATATTAAAATTATTGTATTGTAATCACCAAGAAGAATCTACCATATTTTATTTTATTTTAAAATTTCATGATTATTTTATATTTTCTTATTAATTTATTCTATATTTAAATGAAATTATATTATAAAATGATATGGGGATTAATGAGTCCAAATTTTGATTCACAGTGGTTTTCCTTTATATAGTAGTAATATATATTTCATTTTAATATATAAATATTTATTTACTATAATAAAAAAAGTAGCTAAATTTTTTTACAAAAAAATATGAAAATTTACCTCATGTATCATTCACAACTGATATTCCCAGCCATTCAAAATTAATAATTTAATTTATACTCCAAATAAAAATCAAGTATATAATGGAATCAACAAATATATCTTCTTAATATTCAATGTAGGTCACATTTATAAATCTTAATGTTGTATCAGTATTAACTTTCAATGTTAATTTATGTATTAGTGGAACTGGTGGGGTGAAGGTACTCTCAAAAGATCCTTTTGATTTCTTGGTTGATCTGGAATGTCTTGATATGACCTTCTATTTCCCCTTTGTTTTTTCCATGTATAATACCATACCTCATTTTAGAACTTTTTTCATAAATTCTTAAAGGATTTTCATTTGAAACAAATTGAAAATAAAATAGATCAGAATCACCATGTATCTTTATAAGATTAAAATATCATGCTATAAAAGTTCAAATATCATTATGGATCATGGTGACATCTAGAACATTAAGAGGAATAAGAATCTCATTGGTCGACTCATGATATTCTTTAATCCCCACTCACATATGATCTTTTGGGAGTTTTTTATTGTGTATATCAGTTCTGTGGATATTTTACATTGTACCTCTCAAAACAAGGTTATGGGTTGGTGATATTAGATATAAATCACATACAATTTTACCCTATAGAATTTTAGTAATAAAAATTTATTGGTAGTTGTTTGATTCAAATTTAGTTGAAATAGTTATTATAAAATTAATTACCATGGGTAAATCTTGAATTTGAGGGTAATGGATACCCTCGAAGATAATGAGGTCTTGTGGCTCTTCATATACTAATTATTGTTCTACTATTAGTTCGCTTTGACCTTTTCACATGGATGGGTCCTCCAAACAATATGGGACAATAATATCTAATAAAGAAACTATTTGTTCCTACATTCCATTCATCATCTCATATATATATCTCCTTGCAACTTTTTCTTATTGAAATATGCTCAAGGTGACACTCTAAAACCTACTCATCTAATGAAAAAATATTTTTATGACCACTAAAATATATTGAAGGTAGTTTTTTTGTAGCGTTGATGTCGATTATTATATCTAACCCATATAAAAACATACAAACATAAATATATATTTTTATGTTATACTACTATAATTTATAAAGAACTAATATTATGACACACCTAATCATAATTCTCATACATTTGTGTTTTAATCTACTAGTTTTCCCAATTTATTTACATGAGCCTCACATAACACATGATATGGGATTGAAGTGGCTTGGGATTCTGATTCATCATTATGAATATAAACAAAGCAATATATGTTTTTCATATCATATAAATTTTTTAATTTAGATTAAAAATTCTTACCATTTTCTTATCAAGTTAATCTTACTCCATCCTTACTTTATGGTAGGGTCACAAGGGTTTTGATGCACACTGCTTATTTTTAGCACTCCTTTTATATTTCAAAAATCAACAATTTTGATTCAAAGTGGATAAAATAAAAAATTTCAAATAAAATATTATAGATTATAATACACCTTAAATCGTTCATCGTCACTGTGACTAATGAAATATTTCCATGTTTCTTAAATTATAATATATGTATATGTAGCTGGTGGGTAGGGGTTTACTTTCCCCTTATCATCCCTGAGATGTTTCTTTGTCGTAAGTTTCTGGAAGGCTCTATGATATTTTATAGCAACCATTAAGAAATATTTCATATGATAATCATCTAAAATAAATGAATTCTATAAGGGATAATGAAATGTAAATCATGGTTTAATCATATATTTCTTTTAGTAAAATGGAGAAATTATATCATAGTATTTCCCTATTATATTCCAAAATGGGTTTCTTCAATGCATGCATGACATTGTGCCACACACACACACACAAATATATATATATATATATATATATATATTAGCACAGTTATTCGAGTTGTGACCCCAATGTAACTGATGTTATTAATATATTCATAACATATTATATACTCCCTTTACTTATTTTATATGAAATGTGCATAATTTTTGTGTAATTTTAATATTTTAATACTAAGTATAATTTTTGAGCATTTTTAGAAGTAGTCTAAATGAGTCAGTTTACTATTTTATTTATAAATATCACCCAACTAATCAAAATTGTGTGGTTATTGTTTTGTAGGATTCCTAATCCAATATCCAACATTTCATTAGAAGGGATCAATGCCGATTCTGCTATTTGCGGGCTCACATGGACCTCACGAGAAGGCCTAATGAATCAGTGATGAAATTAGACCATCAATGAAGATTTAATTGTTGAGCTCAATCAGGAAGTCCAAATTAAATTATTCTCCTCCAACGTTTTGGGGACAATTTAAGGAGTCTTGGATAAAATTTCAGGGCACAAATCCAAAAACAAGGGGCCCAAATGATGTTTTGAAGTCCAGCCCACCATTGTGGGCAGGAATTAAAATCCATACACTATTCATGACATATCTCATGATGTAATCATCAAATAAAGCTGATATTTTTCTAGGTGAAAGTGTAGATATAGTATGAATGCTTTTTTGAAGAAATAATTCTAATTTAAAGGCATCTTCCTATTGATAAACCCATTCACATTTCTTCCTTCCAAAAGGTTTGGATTGAAATGGACAGATTAACTTTGTTTAATCAACCGGCCATAAAATAGGATCCTTAAATCCAATGGCCTCAAAATTTTTAGAGTAGACATAGGATATATTTATCTAAAACTTTTAAGAATATCATATGTCGAGATTCAGCTGTCTAATTTATCAAATTGTCGATGTTAGTGGAGGGGCAGTTTTGGAATGCAAACAGCCCACAACATTGGGATATAAATACATCCCCCTTCTCTCCTTGCAAGGATTTGGCATTTAATAAGATAGGATCACATATTGGCACGACCAAAGCCTTGAAAAAGTCTTGGGAGGACCTTCCATACTCAATTTTTTACTTGAGAGACCTTTCCTCCTCTCTTTGTTTTCATTTACTTTTGTGTTCTTCTTTGTTGTAATCTTGTAAGTCTTTTCTTTGTAATTCTATTTTAATGCAAGTTTCTTCTTCAATATCTCTTATTATCATCCAAATAATATATTTTAATATTAATGTTGTTAAAATAGTTTAAATACAGTTTAATCCCTTTCCCTTATTTTGTTTTCTCATTCAATCTAAAGTTCGTTTGTAATTCTCATCATCGTTCATGTGTGTGTGTTCGACGCACCACTCTTTTCTTATCCCTTTATTGTTCTTATCTTATTAATTTATCATTATAATAATTATAACCATATTACTAATAATTTCAATGTCTGAGTAAATATACCATTGGGTGTGTTATAATTTGGGGATATTAAGTGATTGAGATCTTTTACTCGATGAGTATTCTTTGAGTTAATATTGTGTATGTTGAACTCTATATGTCATGGACTAATGACATGTTTTGTTTAATATGTGGATTCCATGGATTATTGGAACCACAAATACACTACCATAAACAAGTAATGGTAATGATTAGAACCCTAATTTAAGTTAACACTTGGATTAAATCCTTAATACTTAGGAATTCCAATCAACGTTATCTTGTGAAGTGGGTGTTAATTTAAATGCAATATAAAGAAAAGTTTAAGGATATCACAAGCTTAACTCCCTAAAAATGAACTCACCCCAATATTTATAATTTTTTTAAATTAATCTTAATCAATCAATCATTTTAGGATCTCTTCAAACAACCCCACCCCCCCAAATTAGAATACAATCAACTAAAAACAATAGACTATTAAAAAGTATCATTACTGAGGATTCGACCCGAGTGCTGTTGTACACATTAGTAGAGCATTGGAACTTTGACTGGTTGATATGAGACAATCAGACGTGTGTTTCAAATGGCGTCGTTTCCGAGGATGGTTTAATTAAGTAGCAGTTATTTTCTAGTTATTGTTAAAAATAAAAAAAATAAAAATTTAAAATAAATTTCATAAAAACACAAAGAAAAACCCATCTTCTCATAAAAAACACAAACAGAAAAAACACAAAGAAAAACTCATCTTCCTCTTTCTTCCAAAATTTATATGATTTCCCCGTATCCTCCCAAATAATCCCTCATATTTTTTTGACCCTAAAATTGAGCAAACACTACACCAACTTAGGAGGAACATAATAGATAATCAACTCATTCAAGAACATGTCGTTTTCGAACCAATTGAATTAGATATGGTCAATCCTAGGGAACAAACACTTAAAGAACATGCTGCCCCTGATATGAATTACCAACATCTCGGTATTCAGTATCCAAATGTAGAGGATGATTTGGAACTCAAATCGGGTTTGATTCATCTTCTTCCTCATTTCCACAGGCTAGCCGGTGAGGATCCACATCTCCACCTTAATGAGTTCCAAGTGGTGTGCTCTACCATGAAGCCTCAAGGGGTTTCTGAGGAAAAAATAAAACTCCAACAATTCCCTTTCTCCCTAGATGACTCCACCAAGTCATGGATCTAGTACCTCCCTTTCTGTTCCATAACCACATGGAATGACATGAAGCAACTCTTCTTAGAGAAGTTATTTCCTTCTTATCGTACTACTTATATACGAAATGAAATAAGTGGTATTCGTCAATTCCCAAATGAATCACTCCATGAGTACTGGTAGAGGTTAAAAAATCTTGTTTCAACCTTCCCACACCACAAAATCTCTGACCAACTCTTGATGCCGCAAGAGAACCCTCATTGATGCCTCATGTGGCAGTGCTCTTGTTGATAAAACTCATGTAGCTTCAAGAGATCTCGTAAGTAACATGGCTACAAATACACAACAATTCCATACTCAATCCCATTATCATGTCAAACAAGCTCAATATAATCAATCTATAGAGCCGAACAAGATGACAGAATGGATGAGTGAACTTACAGGTCTTGTGCAACAACTAGTTGTGGCATCCAAATCCCCAACCTCGCCTTCTCCATAATCAATGTTTCCAGGACCTATAAAAAACTATAGAATCTGCAACTCCCAATATCATCCAACTGACACGTGTCCAAAACTTCAAGAGGATCAATTTGATTCATCTGGATCAATAGAGCTCAATGCAACATATGAGCAGATAAACACCAACCCTCAACTATCAAATCAGTTTGTTAGAAACATTAACCAACCTCATTCTAAGCCCTTATTTTATACATAAAACCCTAACTTGAGATATAGGAATCCCATTTCTCATCCCCCTCAATACCCTCATCAATATGGTCAAGGTGGTGGTAACTTCTATAAACCTTATCCTTTTGTTCCTCAATCTCAAAGGATCAATCCTCTTCTTCCTAGTGAGCCTTCCCACTTCCCAAACCAATACAATCTCTTTACCAAGAACCAAAACCATGGTAATCCCAATTCAAGAAAAGCCTCTTATTCCAAGCAACCATGGGAAAGCATTGTTGAAGATATTTCCTCCTTCACTCATTCCACCCTCAAAAACATTGAAACCCAAATTGGTCAACTTGCATGCCACCTAAGTCAGCAGCAACAATGAAATTCTTCCCAACTTACAGATCAACCATTAACCAACCCCAAGGGTAATGTAAGTGTTATTTCACTTATATCAGGAAAGAAAATTGATATGCCTCAAGATAAGTCCTCCAACACCTCTTTAAATGCTGACCTAGAAAATGAAAAGAAAAAGAAAATATGAAAAGAAACCTGAATCCATTCCCTCACCTCCTTCTATTCCACATAAGAATCAAATTCATTTTCTTCAAGTCGTTTCTAAGCTAAAGAAGTATTTTGAACCTGATCCTAAAATGCTCGACATGTTTAGACGTGTTGAAGTCAACATACCCCTCTTAGATTCCATAAAACAAATCCCCAAGTATGCCAATTTTCGTAAGGAATTGTGCACCCACAAGAGGCAACCTAGGACCTTTGAAAATGTTTCCACCCAGCAGTCTATTCTCATAAAGTGAAAGGATCCAGGGACATTTACGGTTCCATGCCAAATTGGAAGTTCCAACTTTAATGATGCACTCATAGATCTAAGAGCCTCAATTAATGTCATGCCCAAATCTATATTCTCCAACCTTGGTCTAGGTCCCTTACATCTAATGGGTTTTGTTATTCAGTTATCCAATTGAAGCACATCTAGTCCTGAGGGTATAATCAAGGATGTCCTTGTTCATGTCAATGATCTTATCTTCCGTGTTGATTTATATATCCTTGACATGGAAGGTGATATGAACTCTTCTCGATATCCCATAATTATAGGAAGACCATTCCTCATGACTGATAGTACTAAAATTGATTTCCATTCAGGAATCTTATCCATGGAATTTGGGGACCAACTGGTCGAGTTCAACATTTTCCAAGCCATTTGAAACCCATATGAGGATCACTCTACTTTCTCAATCCATACTTCTGAGGATAGTTATAAGAGAAAAGTTAACCCCATTCCACCATGTTCATCATGTTCTAATGAGAAAGGATCTTTTTAAATATGCACCATGATTTACCAAATTATAAATGGAGAAGTTGATGTAGACCTCTCTTTCATAGACTTCATCAATCTAGAGGAACTTGGAAACTCTCTTGAATCACACATCAAATCTGATCTCTACTGCTACATATTGGACAATATCCAGGGAAATGAATCTAAATCAACTGAAGTCTCTTCCTCCATTCCTGAGTTGTCTAACCCAAAAATGAAAGATGATACTGATCTAAAACCTCTTCCTACACACCTGAAATATGCATTCCTTTTCTATGATGACTCATATCCTGTCATTATCTCTGCTTCACTTACAGAAACTGAGGAGTCAAAACTTGTTCACGTGTTAGAGGAAAACAAAAAGGATCTAGGTTGGACCCTAGATGACATACCAGGAATCAACCCTGCTCTTTTTCTGCATCACATCCATCTTGAGGAATCATACAAACTAATTAGGCAACCACAAAGAAGAATCAATACACGCATACTTGAGGTAGTTATGGAAGAGATCACCAAGATTCTTCAAGCTGGTATTATCTATCCAAATTCCGATAGTGAATGGGTTAGTCCAATTAAATTTGTACCTAAGAAGGGTGGGATAACTATTGTCACAAATGAACATGGGGAGGTATCCACAACTCAAGTGAAGAACAAATGACGTGTGTGCATTGATTATAAGAAATTAAATGTTGAAATAATAAAAGATCACTACCCTCTTCCATTACTTGATCAAATGCTAGAATGATTATCCAGAAAGTCACAGTATTGATTTCTTGATGGATACACCGAATAATTCCAAATCCCAATCGCACCTCAGGATAAAGAAAATACTACTTTCACATGCCCCTTTGAAACATACACATATAGTAGAATGCCTTTTGTCCTTTGCAATGCTCCTACAACATTCTAGTGGCGTATGATGAGTATCTTTTCTGAATTCATTGAACATTTCATGGAGGTCTTCATGGATGACCTTACCATTTATGGTGAGTCATTTTAATCTTGCTTGAATCCACTCTCTCTATTCCTTCAAAAGTGTGTCAAGTGTAACCCTGTGTTAAATTTTGAAAAATGCCACTTCATGGTTGCAAATGGGATTGTTGTAGGGAACATAATTTCAAAATATGGTATTGAAGTTGATCCTGCCAAAATTGAAGTGATCCAATCACTTCCTGAACCCACTTCTGCTCGATACATCCATTCATTCCTTGGTCATGATGGTTTCTATAGGTGATTCATACATAACTTCAGTAGGATTTCCCTCCCACTCACTCGGTTACTCCAAAATGATGTCACTTTCCATTTCAATGCGGTTTTCAAGAGAGCCTTCATTGAACTCAAAACTTATCTTACATCTTCCCAGATAATACAACCCCAAGATTGGTCTTTACCCTTTGAGTTGATGTGTGATCCTTCTGATAGAGCTGTTAGGGATGTTCTTGGTCAAAGAAGAGAAAGGATTCCCCATGACATCTATTATGCCTCAAAAACATTGGATGAAACTCAATCTCACTACACTGTCACTGAAAAGGAACTTTTAGAAGTGGTTTTTTTCCATAGATAAATTTCATCCCTATCTCTTAGTTGCCGAAATCATCATCTTCACAAACCATTCTGCTATAAAGTTCTTACTCAAGAAAAATGATTCCAAACCGAGGCTAATAAGATGGATCCTAATGCTCCAAGAGTTTGAACTTGAAATCATAGATAGATCAGGAAAATAAAACCATGTGGCTGATCACTTGATTAGAATTTATTATTCATCTCATTCTGAAATAATTGATCTGTAATTTCCAACTGAGCACATTTCATCTATCACTCCAAAAATACCAAGGTATGACCCGATTGTAAATTACTTGGTTTCTGGTGTTTTTCCTAAAAAAAATTTAAAATAAAAAAATGAAGTTGAAAAGTGATTCAAAATACTATTTTTGGGAAGAAAAGAAACTTTGAAAAACTGGGGCAGACATGGTAATTAGAAGATGTGTGGATGAGGGTGTACATTCCTCCATCTTAAAATTTTGTCACTCACTTCCTGGTGGTGGCCACTTTGGACCAAAAAGGACCTCCAGAATGGTTCTAGACTCTGGATTCTTTTGGCCTTCACTCTTCAAGGACACACATGAGTTCTTTAAATCATGTCCCACTTGCCAAAAGTTTGGAATAATTTTAATGAGAAATGAAATGCCCCAAAATCCTTTAATTTTCTGTGAGATCTTCGATGTTTGGGGAATTGATTTCATGGGATCATTTCCCACTTCCAATGGATTCTCATACATTCTTCTTGTAATTTATTATGTTTCCAGGTGGTTCAAGGCCAAACCCACTAGAAAGGATGATTCAAATACTATTAGTGAGTTCCTAAAGACACACATCTTCCATATATTTGGCACACCTTGTGCCTTGATCAGTGACTTAGGAACCCATTTTTGTAATAAAACCATGTAATATCTTTTGAAAAAGAATGGGGTTGTACATAAAACATCAATTGAATATTACCCAATAAAAATGGAATGGCTGAAATTTCTAATAGATAAGTGAAAATAGTCATTGAGAGAATTGTAAAACCCACTAGAAAAGACAAGCCTGAAAGACTTGGTGAAGCACTTTGGGATTATCAAACTGCCTATAAAACACCCATTAGTATGTCTCCTTTTAGGCTATTTTTTGGCAAAGCATTTTAGCTGCCAGTTTAAATCCAACATAAGTCTTTTTGGGCTGTGAAAACCTGTAACTTTGATTGTGAAAAATCTGGTGAAGGAAGATTTTTTCAATTGGTTGAACTGGAGAAGCTTTGACTTGATTCCTATGAGAATTCTAATCTCTATAAAGAAGAGGCTAAGGTACTCCATGACAAACACATCCAAATAAAGGTTTTCCATGAAGGTGAAAAGGTATTTCTCTTCAATTTTAAATTTCAGCTTCACCTAGGTAAGCTTAACTCTCGATGGGAAGGTCCTTTTGTTATTAATAATGTGTACCCATTTGGTGCAGTACAAGTCCAAGAATCGTCTTCCAAAAGGACATTCACTGTTAACAGACATTCATTAAATCATCACTATGAGAGGAAACACACTCCTAGAACCACATAAACTTCCATCAGATCTCCAACTTCTACAGTTGACCCACCACTGGATGAAGATGGAAACCCACCAAATCAAAACCAGGGGAACCTCTTTCCCTTTAACTTCTCTCTCTCTATATATATATATCTCTCTTTATTCTTCTTCCTCCCTCATTTTCATTTTTTTACCACTTTCCACATCACATTTTTTATTTACTCTTTCTCTTGTGTGTGTGTGTCTTTATAAAAAAACTAAATAAAACCTAAAAAACAAAAAAACAAAAAATTATAAAAAATGAAAAGTTAAGATTCATGCTTACTCCCCTTCTAATTTTGAAATTTTATATAAGCTTTTGGGGGAGTCAACAGACATGTTTTCATCTCAAAATTTTTTTATTTTCATCATGACTTTGGATAAATAATTTTGTGTCAAAACCCACAAATTTTGAATGCTTAATTTTTTATTTGGAAAATGATTTTTTCCAACCATGATAACCAAAATTATCTTTCATGCCAAGGATACCAATGTCCATATTTTCAAAATGTGTTTTTTTCACCCCCATTTGTGAATCTTGAGTTTGTAGACCTTCGATCTGAATTTCCTACTTTAGTGTGCATTAATAAGATAAAGGCATTTTCTGAACCACATGAGAATAACAACAGCCAAATAACCTCCCATTTACCTTAAATTTATCCTCATTTTGAAAGCCCCTTTGAGTCTATGAAAATATTTTATTTTATAGCCACATTACAAGCCCAATACCCTTTCCCACTATATATCAACATGGATTTTCATTGCATATTTATTTTTAAATTTAAGTGTTGGGGGATGGATTTCATTTTGGGTACCCTTTCTTGATTTCCCAATATTATCATATGATTGAGGTAAAGCATCAATTTTATTGTGGCGGAGAGGTTTTCCTTCAGCGGGGTTTGGGAATGTATATATGCTTATGAAATATTGTTCAAATTTTATTGAGAAGTGTTCAAGAAAAAAATAAAAAAAAATTAAAAAAAATTAAAAAAAGAAATTAGGTTGTGTCTTGGGTAGGTCAAAAATCACTATTTCTCAGACTTTGATCTTGTTATAACTATTACAATTAATATCTTGAGGAGATCAATCATGGGTTGGGATATGAGTGTGAGATCTATTTCAAGGTCAACTTTCGAAAAAAAGAAAAAAAAGAACACTTGCCTTATATTCTTATGTCATTGGGATAAGTTTTGTGTTTTGTAAATATTCCATATTCTCATTCCCTTCATATTTCCTTCCACATTGTGTCCTATTTCACATTTTCATTCCCTCGTAAATATGTGTTTCCATTTCCTTTCATGTCTCATTTCAAAAAAAACGTGCATTACTTTTTTCCATGTTGGTGTTTTACCCCAATTCTTCCATCTCTTGGACATTATGTTCCTACCGTCCCATAGCCACAGAAAAACCCCTTCAAAAGACCTCTTGATTATTTTTTACTTTGGATAGATATTGGAATCTGATATATCTTTCAAACTCTAATATTTTAACTTTTGGTTGGTGAAAGAGTGAACCTCCACAAATGAATTTTATCATCTTGAGAGGTGTGAGTTTTGAGTGTCCAGATTTTCCATTTCTAAATTTGAGCATGAAAAAATGAGTTGTTTTTGGAACACTATTTCTGTAACAACCTATGTTATAATTCAATATGTATGAGTGATATTTTCTAAACCTCTCCTTATTTGGGAAAATAGAATTTTAATATTTGTTGGTGAGTGATAATAATTTTGTAATGTTTTTTATATTTCTTGCACACGAGGAAATGAACAAGACTAAGTGTGGGGGAGTTGATCTTATTTATATTTAAATGACTTATTATATACTCCCTTTACTTATTTTATATGAAATTTTCATAATTTGTGTGAAACATTAATGTTTTAATACTAATTATATTTTTTGAGTATATTTTGAAGTAGTCCAATTGAGTCAGTGTACTATTTTATTTATACCTATCACCCTACTGATCCAAATTGTGTGGTTATTGTTTTTTAGGATTCCTAATTTAATATCAAACATTTCATCAGAAGAGATCATGGGCCAATTGTTCTATTTTAGGGCTCATATGGACCACACAAGAAGGCCCACCAAATCTGTGAAGAAATTGGACCATCCATTAAGATTTAATTTATCGGCTCAATCATGAAGTCCAAATTCTTTTATTATCATCCAAAGTTTGTGGGACAATTTAAGGAATCTTGGATAAAACATTCAGGGCTGAAATCTAAATACAAGGGTCCCAAATGATGTTGTGAAGTCCATACCACCATTCTGGCCTGAAATTAAAATCAGTAAACTATTCATGACATATACCATGATTTAGTCATCAACTAAAGCTGATATTTTGTGGTGTGAAAGAGGAGATATAGGATGCCTACTTTTTTGAATAAATAATTCGGTTTTAAAGGCATATTCCTATTGATAAACCCATTCACATTTCTTCCTTCCAAAAAGTGTGGATTGAAATGGACAGATTAACTTTGTTTAATAAATAGGCCATAACATTGGCTCCTTAAGTTAAATGGCTGCAAAAGTATCAGAGAGGATAGAGGAGATCATTATCTAAAACTTATAAGAATATCATATCCTTATATTCGGCTGTCTAATTTATCAAATTGGCGATGCACATGGAGGGGATGTTCGGGATTGAAAACAGCCCACAACATTGGGTTACAAATACAACCCCATTCTCTCCTTGCAAGGATTTGGAATTTCAGAAGAGATGAGCACATATTGGCATGACCAAATCCTTTAAAAAGGCTTGGGAAGACCTACCATACTCATGTTTTTAATTGAGAGACCTTTCCTCCTCTTTTTGTTTTAATTTACTTTTGTGTTCTTCTTTGTTGTAATCTTGTAAGTCTTTTATTTGTAATTATGTTTTAATGAAAATTTCTTCTTCAATATCTCTTATTCTCATAAAACTTCTGTAGTTTAATATTAATGTTCTTAAAATATTTTAAATACAGTTTAATCCCCTTCCATTCTTTTTCTTTCTCATTCAATCTAATGTTCGTTTTTAATTCTCATCATCGTTCGTGTGTGTGTGTGTTCGACGCACCACTATTTTCTTATCCATTAATTTTTCTTATCTTCTTAATTTATCATTATAATAATTACAACCAGATCACTAATCATTTAAATGGATGAGTAAATCTACCATTTGGGTGATTTATAATTTGGGGATATTAAGTTATTGGGAGCTTTTCCTTGATGAGTATTCTTTGAGTTAATACTATGTAAGTTGCACTTTATATGTCATGGATTAATGACATGTTTTGTTTAATATGTGGATTCTATGGATTATTGGAACCACAAACACACTACCATAAACAATTAATGGTAATGATTAGAACCCTAAGTTATGTTAAGACTTGGATTAAAGCCTTAACACTTAGAAATTACAATCAACGTTATCTTGTGAAGTGGGTGTTAATTTAAATGCAATATAAAGTAAAGCTTAAGGATATCACAAGATTAACTCCATAAAAATGAACTCACCCCAATCTTTATAAATTTTTTAAATCAATCTTAATCGATCAATAATTTCTTAAGCTCTGAAAACAAACCCCCCAATCAGAATACAATCAAATAAAAACAAATGACTATTAAAAAGTATCATCACCAAGGATTCAACCCGAGTGCTTCTATACACATTAGCAGAGCATCCGAAATTTGACTGGTTGATAGGCGAAAATCGTCCATGTATTTTAGTAACTAATGGAAATTTAATTTTAAGGGTCAATAGGTTTTTCACATTAAACCCATCCAACATAAAGTTTTATACATTTTCTTTGTTCCATGATAAATTTTTTTAACGCGGTGATACTATGCTACTCTTGTTTTTTTTAATTCACATGTGGTTGATCCCATGACAATTCCTTAGTTTTATGATTGATGGTGTGTTCTTCATTGGGATTGGTAACACAAATGTGTAGAGAAGTTATGATATACATGAGAACATAAACATTTAATTTAGATTACGTAAATATAGTAGAGAATACATAATATTATGTGGAAAATAATTGTGTATTAAAAAAAACATTAATCGGTTTATTGAACTCTGATTTTTTTCTTTAAAAGTTAAAGGGATTTGGTTCCTCTGTAGAGTATCCAAATCCCCTCATTATATTCCTGTCTGACGTATAATACAATGTCTATATTGATACCACCGTGAAATGATTTTGATCACCCACTTTATGGGTTATCCTCAATTGAATGTTCATTTGAACCCGTAATTTTGTTAAGTCATCAATAGAATCATTGAAAAAATCCTGTTTTTTTTTATATGTGACATAAAATTATTATACTGCTTGTGATTCCATGATGAACGATTTATCCATATAAACTTCAACAATGAAATTCAGTTTCATAAAGCTTAATTCATCAACATTAATTTCACTCTAGTTGTCAACCGATTTTCAATAAAAAATTGAAACCAGAAATGTTGTATAATAAAAATCATATATTAGTTTGATGATACCGAAGTATGACGTATTCCCATAAATTAAGTTTTTATCCTTAGAACTATATATGTGCATCACTTCTAACATAATCCCAACTCTTCTAATTTGTATCTTAATGCATCCATCATGTTCCTTAATATAGAATGTATAACCATTAATTATATATACATTATAAGATAAAACATTTACATTTGGTCCTATGGTGAACCATCGAATTCATTTGGAAATTGAATTTGGATTTTTAGATAAATTTTTACAAATATGATCTTGTAAACATCTTATAAACTGTTTATTATGTTTATTTGATATCTATATTTCATCCCTTAATGGAAAAAAATTTTAAGATTTAATTTTTTGGATTCAACCTATGTATAAACCTCTGCATCACTATGTGAAATGTAATGGTGATATTGATCCTACTTTATATTGTTAATTATAACAAATTCTCTTTTATAAATTTCTTTATCCATAAGGCATCCATTGTGATGATATTTTGGGTGACCAATGATATAAAAATTTGATAGGTAATTAGTATATAATCCAATAGATTCATAAAACAATATTTATCTTCAATACAACATTTTCAGAACTTATATTCTTGAGATAACCTCTCAAAATAATTATATACCATTCAATGCGGTATATCCCTCTATAATGTACAAAACTACATAATTTAATATCTATAAATAACTGAACCATCTTGTGGAACATTATATCAAATAATGACTATGGGAATATATAAAAAATTGGCATAATATGACTTCAATTTGTTTATTCTTGATTGGAAACTTTTTAGGGTCTATAATATTACTACATATGGATTTGAAAATCAGCAATGTATTATTAATGTATGTCATACATTTTTAGGAAAAATGAATCATAAAGATACAATAATTAAATATTTTATTAAAATATGATATTCATGTGATTCTAGGCCATGTATCTTCAAATTAGTCATTGACACTACATTATTGATATTTAATGAATACACATTTGAAACTTTTATACAATTAATTAAGTTAAAATATTGAAAATTTTCTTATCTAGATAGATTGTAAGCTTATCGAGGAATCAAATTTACTCTTTCACCCTTCACTAGAGACAAATATTACCTTATCCTCATGTCACTCATTTAAAACCTAGCCTTAATTATATCTTTTTTCTCTATAACATTTTGTAACATTCAAATAACACTATCACACACAATTTTTTCTATACACATGACATCAAGAAACTTTCTAACGTAAAAAAATTATAGTATGGTAATTCAAAGAAAACTAATCTAATTTTTCAACATGATTTCTTAAGGTTTTTTGAAAATGGCTTACCAAAAGCAACATAAATATATATTACTTTATCAAATAGTTGATCAACAATTATTGGAGATAGTTCTATACAATTTTGTTTATTTCCATAGATGATGTCATCTTGGATTGATATTTATTTCATCGAGGTAAAAAACATTTATGTCTTAAAAACACAATCTTTGAGGATAGTTCAACAGAACTAGGTCAGTATCTTATTAACAAATAAGACACCCCAACATTCCTTTAATATTATAGACTGAAAATTTTCAATAACTAAGAAATTCATTTATCATCCTAAATAATATGGATCTCAATGTGATTTATTCACTTCTATGATCATCATACAATGTAACACATGTATCTCACGTCAATTTTATATATTCTATCAATGGAGTTAAATAAACATCAATATCATTACTAGGTTGTTTCGTTCTTGATATAAGTAGTGACAACATAATGTAATCTCACTTCATATATAACCAAAGTGACAAGTTATAATTTACCAACATAACCATTTGTATACAGTGAGTACTACTTTGTACACCAAAATAATATATTCCAACAGTAGATAATACATGATAGAGGTTTCATAACTCATTTGAAAATTCATGACACTTATAATCAATTTTATTCCACTGAGTAGAGTCTATTTAGTGATGTAGTTTTCTATAATCAATTCTTGTAAATGAATTTTGTGTCAATTTTCAATCAGTTTACTAACATCCATATAGTTTTCTATACCATGGGGTGATGGAAAATTACCATACAATATTCTAATGACTTTATTTATCTTTATTGTATCGACCCATTCCACACTTAGGTAATTTTATGAGTGATTCATGGTCCTCGTGAAAAAATATACAATCATTTGGACATGCATGAATTTTTTGGATATCATACCCATAGAATATAGCATTCATTTAGTGTCATATGTTTGAAAACGAATCTCATTTTAATCTAGTGAAATATCATTCAGGAGACCAAGTATTTCTATAAAGTTGGTGTCACTCAATCGACTTCTATATTTCTTCTATATAATCTCCATCATCATTTACACTAGTATTAATATCAAATGATCTATAAATCACAGTATCATACTAGTCAGTATGTACATTCAATTTTTCCTTATGTTTAGTCCAATATTTATATATTTTATCTATTCTATGAAGAATCAAATGCTATTCCAACTCTTCTGTAATAATTGGTCTTGAATTACAACAACATAAACATGGAAATTTTTTTTGAGAAGGGTGGCATGAAAAATCTATAGAAAACTTGTTGAACTATTTAACTATATAATCATTTTTTATATGATTATCATCTAACTATTTTCGATATATTTCCATCCAATTAGGTTCAAAAATATTTTTTTTACAAAAAACAAATAAATACACATAAGGTATGCATAATATATATATATATAATGATATATAAATAAAGTATAATAATTTCAGTGTAAACATATAATTATGAAAATTTGCGTGTCTAAATATTTTTTTGAGTAAAAATATAAATCCTATGTTTTAAAATTTACAAAATTTTCATAATAAAAGAAACATTTATTGATATTATAAGAGATTTTATTATTTTCAAATAAAATTGTCATAATTAATGTGGACACTCAAATAATCAATGAAAAACAGTTTTAATGAAAAATGATAGAAGTTTTCATATGCCTAAATCTGGCTAAACATCTAGTGACCTAATCTTAGGAGAGCTCAAATGAAATATTAAATTATCTTTTACATACTCTCATATTCTTTATTTTAGGAATTTTTACATTTATTTGAGAATTTGTTTTTGTTTTTGTATTTATTCCCCAAAAAAAATAATTATATTTTTATTTTCCATTCATTTTATTGAACAGTTCTGATTGAAATTTTATTTCATGATAAATTCTATTTTTATAACTCAAAACTATATAATAACAGTTTCATTTCTTTATAAACTATTCATATTTATCAATACTCAATTAAGGTTGTGAGCATAGTTAGTATTCTATTAAACTCTTCATATTTTTTATTGTTGTTCAATTAATCAATATTCTTAAAGGAAAGAGAATTCTCATTGTGATTATAGTAAAAAATCTATTTGATTTTAATCGCATGAGTTCTTAATTCGTAATTATGGATTAATTAATAAAAATCAATTATGGAAATAAACCTTTTCAAAAATTGAGATTAGGAACCTGATAGATTGAACCTATTAAATGTCACTAAACTAAATATAGCTCTTAATTTCTTCAAAATTTAAATTCATCCCTTTTTAACTACCTATAACTCTTTCACTTGTTTTTCATTATTCAAAACACAATGTTCTCACACTAATTTTCAAATAAAATGACTATTTTTAATTACATCATAAATCTATTTTTAATAAATACAATTATATTCATTTCTTATCAATTATTATTTTACGTGACAAAGATCTAAATTACTATCCACCTTGAGATAAAATATAGGATAACTATATTTCATTGTTATGTAAAAAATATTTTGATTGGGACTTAGTGATAAAATCCCCACTATCAAAATGGCATCGTTGTCATGGGGTTACCAAGAAGTTCATTGTTATTATATTTTGATTCAAATATTTTTTAAATATATCTAAATTAGTTCAATTTCTTGAAGATACCAAATGTATTTTTAAATTTTAAAATTCTTCCAATTACTTGAGAAGATGAAAAGTCAATGAGTTCTAAATGTGAAAATTGTAGTTTTGATCTTAAGTTACAAGACTTGTGAAAATATGGATGAACATTTTTAATAACAATGATTTAAAGAACAATAAGAAGATCCATGTAAAATATTTTTTGTTGTGTATGAGGAATTTTAGTTTACAAGTGCAGTGCCATGGTTTTATTTTTGGATTTATTTTGTCCTAATACTAAAAAATGGATATGCTAGCCAACAACTATGGGATCCAGGTGTACCAATACTTAAGTGGGAACTAGGATGTACAAGGGTAGTCGACTGAAATGGAGAGTATAGTTGGGTGAATTGAGCTCCCATAGAGGTTCATGGAGTTCTGTCTAGCCACGATGTGGGGTGGAACACCGGTGGACTAGATCACTATTATAGAGTGGTGCCAGCAAGTAGGGGGAACAAACCAATAACCAATTATAGTCTGCTACATGAATAACTTGTAATATAAGGATGTTTCTAAATAAGAGTTGTCTCGATGTGGGATCAGTGATATATGAGTACTATACCTTCATTTTAAAAATTCAGAAAGAAACAGAGTCACTCGATCAAATATTCTAGGTCGTTCGATCATAACATTGACCTATTCTTCTACCTCGAGCTAACTCGGGGATTTCAATAAATCAGTATATTGATGGAACAATGTATGAATCTTGATATGATACATTAGAACATCATTTCATCATTAGGAAGATATATACATTATCAAAACTTCATGAAACTTCATTTTCATGATATAATGAAGGAACAATTGAAGATATACAGTGGGGAGAAAAAATGATTATTTGAATATGGTGATATCAAAAGAACCATGACCTGAGAGAGTGTAGTGTATGATCGGATAAAATAATTAGTGGTTCATCATGTTTTTTGAAGTGATACATCAGTTTGGTTTTCCTATAAATACCTAAGACCAGATCATTTATAATTTGTTCTTGCCACACATCCAAGAGAATTTTTTAGAGAAAAACATAGCAGATAATGAATTCTTTATTTGCGAAGGAAGTTCATGCATTCTAGTTCCACATACGTAATCACATGATGTTTGTATGAGTTCTTGCGAACCTATTTTGTGAAGGATATAAAAGTAACACATACACTATTATTACGTGAAGAAGACAGGAGAACCATGCATCCTTTTATTTAAAGTAAAATAAGGAGTATACAGTGAATTTTAAATTTTTTTTTAGCACACTTAGATTGCTACGTGCAGATCTGATCTGAAAATTAAATAGTATATCATTGTAAGTGTCTCCCTTGGCTTTTGTGAAGTACACTGTGAACAACAACATTTTATGTCACCTACGCTATGTTCTTACACAAGGATTTTTCTTTACATGCATGCTTGAGGTTAGCATACTTTTATGAAAGTAGTGTGAATCTTTCAAGAAGGAGTATACACCTCAAGTAATTACACAAAGATATATAAAGTGGATAGTGTTGTACACACTTTCTTGTACAAATAAATAGTAAAGAGGTGGTTCCATTCATATGGAAGGTTTTTATAGTGGGAAGTGTACAAACTATTTTTGTGGACAACTTGAATTGAGAAGGTAATGTACTCATGTGATTTAAAATAATTATTGAGTGCATTAATTTGAGTAAGTACATGCACACATGACTATTTAATCATTTGAAGAAAAAAGAACGTAGTGCTTTGTGTTGTTAGGTATTGTTTATTTGGTAAATAATGAAGAACACTTGAGGCATTGTATGTGTGAATTTATTAAACAATATTTACATGTACATTGACATGAACTAAAACTTTCATAAGGAAAAATAATGAGGAGACCATGGAATATATTTTATTCATAAAAGAAGTTGGAAGAGCAGTATACATGAAAAATACTTTTCATGAATTGGGTGTAGTGTTTTGAGAAAAAATATGGGATATAATTCTTTGTCATCATTTCAAAATGAATTAATATTCTATGTTTTTAGTATTCAGTGAATTTGGGTCTTCAGTAGATGAAATAATATTTTCTCAAGTAGTATTTTAATGAGTCAGCTGGCTATCTACTAGTAATTCCAATTGTTTAAGAAATATCAGTATCTGTGAAAAGTTTCTTGAATTTTATAAGATCATGTGTGATCCAGTAAGATCATGGAGTAAGATCAAGTGATCATTCCATCAGTGGATAAAATCTTATAAATATGAAGAAAGTTATTGTGATGCTGGGGTCTTACTAGTTATTGAATAGGCTCAAGAGGCTTGGGGTTCTAACTAGTCAAACAGTTGGGGGTGTTTAACCAATCAAGGTAGAAGAGTTGAATTATTGGGGGGTATATCTAGGATCAACTAGAGGATTGATTATTGGGGTGTATAACCAGCTTCTACATGAACCATTTTAATTTATAAAAATATTATAGTGTAGAATCCATATTGGGGGTCAAACCAATATGGAAAGTACATAATTATTACTACCAAACCATCTAAAAATAAAGTGTGTTTTGTTTCATTTAAAATTTAAATTACATTAATGATTCACTGATATTAATAAGTAATAGTGGTTTGAATTAAAAGGTAAAAAATAATTCAATAAAACAGGTCAAACCTGATTCCCCCCCCCCCCTCATAGTGTGACTGCATGATCCTCGTATACTTCAATTGGTATCAGAGAAAAGGACACCTTTGGTTGGATCTACTTTAACTGTACAGTTATTTTTATTATAAGTATATAAAATATAGATTTTAGTTTGAATAATTATTTTAAGATATTTAGATGAAAAATCCTATCTCTACTCTTGATGTTAGAAATGTTTATGTTTCAGTCAATACATAGAAAAATAGGATGAAAAGATTGAAAAAAGAAGCTGAAAAAGAATTTAAATATTAATGAAGATCAACTTCTAACTGAAGGAACTTGGTGTGTGAATTTTTTAGTGAAATTAGTTGATTATAATTATGGTGAATCTAGTTTAATATGTGATGAATATTTGAACAATTTTGAAAATAGATAACATATGAAGAAAGTTTCCAAAGAAGTGGTCACATGTATGACCAGATTTTTCAAGTAAATTTGGGATGAAAAATTACATCTAGAATTAGAGGATAATGATATGGAAGATGAATTGACTAGAAAGGTTGGTATATCAAACACTCTCATAGTACTTGTGAAAGAAAAGGAAGAAATAATAACTCTCTATAAATAAATATATACTAGTGTAATTGAATAATTTTAAAGTATTGTTTGTGAGAAATATTTTTTAAAATTGTTTTACAAAATTTATCCATGCAATTTAAAAGATACATAATACATATATGAAAGTCAAATATTCTAAACTAAATAATAAAATAGAAAGAATCAATGATATTGAAAATTTATTACTAAAAGAAAATCAGATACATGTAGATGAGATTTATAACATTAATATTTAGTGGGAAGAAAGTGTGAAATTAGTTGAAGATGAGAAGAATGATCTCAAATTAAAATGTGTTGAACTAGAAGTGAAACTAGATAATATTGAAGAGTTACAATCTATGTCTTCCAAAATTACTGATAAAATAAGAATTTTCAAGGATTCATGTGATAAGAGTCCTATTTTTTAAGAGGCTCAATATAATAGCAAGAGGAACTTGTGATTATCCAATGACAAATATATTTCAATCTAATTGGAGTGGGTAACCCTTTGTCCTAATAAATCTATGTTTACTATTGTTTTTTTACTAGTAAATATTCAACATTTAAATCTGGAAAAAATAGGTAAATAAGAATTCTTAGGAATATAAAACATCTTTAAATACAGTTGTCAAGAAGTGTAGAAATTATTTTCCCCAAAGGAAGTGCAGAATAAGAAAGGTGATACCCATAAGCAGTAAAATGTCAAATATATTCAAAATGTGTTATAGAAGAAAAAATTAATTTTTTTTGTCTATTGTTGGTGTTGTTGGAAGTTTGGTCATTAGGTAATGAATTTTTTGCATGATATTTTATTTTATTAATATTATAGAAATATTGTATTTAGGGGGAGAAAATAATAAAAGAATTGGAAACGTAAATAATATAAGAAAAACGCATAGAAAGATAATCGGTTAATCAAGAATATATATGATTATTTTAATAATTTCTTTGATTATTTCAAGATATGTGGTCATTATTATGATGAGTTCTAGTATGTAACAATAATGTACAAATCATCTCATGATGCAAATAGGAGACCACTGTAAAAAATGAAGTTGGTAAGAAATGAATATGATAGGTCATGCTTGGTATATGAACAAATAAATATAATTGATAAATAAGCAACTCCCATGAAGGCTATGAATAATGATTTCAAGAGTGTCACACCAAATAAAAGATGTTTCTATTGTGTTAGGAAAGATCACATCATGAACCATTGTCAATTTTCTATGAACATCATTACTAAAGGAATAAAGATGGTATCTAAGAGTTAATCAATCCATAAGAGAAACAAAAATAATTTCACATGAGCCTTAGCCCATTTGGTAAGGTCTCTATAAGTGCATCCAAATGACCAGGGATCAAATCTAGGTAGAGGCAGCATTTTCGGGGGGTACTGTAGCTGGTACTGTAGAAGTACTATAGCAGGTACTGTAGTGGGGACTATGCAGTACTATAGAAGGTACTGTAGCTGGTACTGTTTTGCACTCTAGCAGCCCGGAATATGCCCCTGTTTGGGCCTTTGGACCACCGATTTGGTCATTGAGTCCTGTAAGGACTTCGGGCCACCACGGCCTTCAGGTCAGCAAGGTTTTTAGGCCACCTCAAGGCCTTCGGGCCACCGTAAGTGGAGATGAGAACCAGGAAACCTACAAGGAACAAGCTCTACAAGGAGGATGAGCAAGAATCTTTCACCAAAGCAGAAGCTAAACGGATTGCAATAATGAGAGGGTATGGTACCTGCCATTAGGACAAGCCTGTGCATGTACATGAATGCCTAGCCGAACATCCATGCGAAGGTGGAGAGTTGATTTCACGATGAAGATGCTGGGGAGGAGCAGTTCCAAGTAGTTTGTCTGGGTTTTATGTAATGTTTAAAGCCTATGGGAAATTAATTCCTCTAAAGCCTATGGGCCATGTAATACTTATGCCTGCGGGCCTTGTAAGGGTTCAACCTCACCCCTTGAAAGGTGGATTATCAAAATCAATAAAAACTGAAGGCCTTCAGGCCATTGGAGGAAAATAATTGATTTTGTGAAAGACATATTTTATAATGGGATGAAGGAGTCAACACACAATGTAATGTATGAGAATGTACCTAAAGAATTATTGATCGTATAACTAGAATAGTTGGAAGAGGCAAGAAAGTTGGAAGAGGTAGAGAAAACTGAAATTTCATTGCTATCAGCTGTGATGAATCCATTTTCATCTAAAAATATTTTTGGATTTAAATGCAACTGAATTCCCTATTTATATAATTGAGAATAATTAAAGAACAACCTTATTCCCATATACATTTTATGTTTGTATTTCATGCAGGGCATTGAAGGTGAAGTATTTATTCAAAGGGAGACCTACATTTGATAAAAGCTGTGAATATCATACAACTAGGAAGTTATTCATCATGAAATGGTAATGTAATTAAGTTGTCTCTTTCAAACATTTCAAAAAATGTTATATGAAGATTCTTGGAGTTTATTATTGAAAAAATTCAATCATGATGAATAAGTTTTGAGTTTATCTCTTTGGGGGGAGCACAGAAGATCAACCAATAGATATTTCTATCTCAATAAATATCTATTGGATATTATAAGTTCTAGTGAATTATGAATATAATAATTCTAAAATCAAAATTTTAGTAAATTTATGTTTTTCATCCTTGAGGTATATTGGTTACATACTTCTATTTTAATGATAAAAGATTAATCAATTCTAAAAGTAATAGATTTATTATTTGATTACAAAAATAAAAGTAAATTTGAAAGGGAAAATAAATAATTTCACTTTAATGATTTTAATATATTTTCCAAAATATATGTAGAAGATTAGTTGAAAATATTTTTAAAAATTCACGAAAATAGGTTTAAGTGAATCGTATAACAAGATGTAAATTATTTGATGGAATTGATGTTAAATGTGATCACACTTGTTTTTTAAACAGACCATTTCTCATATAGATGTAGAGTTGGTTAATTTAAGATTATTTCTTTATTAGTGGTGATTTCATCCTTTTCAGAAGTAAATTAGACATCAAGTGTCATAAGAGAAGAGAATATTATTAAAATATGAATTTTGGAGATGAGGAATCCTTAATATATCTATATATTTGGTTTTATATTCCATAAAGGGGAGAAGATATCGGTGAATTTTAAAAATAAGTGGGCATTGACAAAAAATACAAAGGGGGATATTAAAGAACCCAAATGGATTTTTCAAGTTGAAATTGTTGTCAATTACTTAAGAAGATGAAAATTCTATGAGTTTTAAATGTGGCGATTGTAGAACTGATCTTATGTTCCAAGACATGTGAAAATTTGAATGAACATTAGATACAACAATGTTTGGAAGAAGAAAAAAAGATCCATGTAAAATATTTTTTTTCCTTTATATGAGGGATTTTAGCTTATAAGTGGAGTGGAAAGGTTTTATTTTTTGATATATGTTTGCCTAATATTAAAAAATTTCTAGGCCACCAACAACCATGAGACTCAGGTGCACCACTACATAGGTGGGAACTAGGATCAACTAGAGTATTTCTCTAGCATGGAGAGGCCAATGTCGTGTATAGGATATCCCACATAGGTGTATGGAGTATTAGATAGCCATCATTTGGGGATGAACGGGGGTGGACGAGAGTGTCAACATAGAGTTGTGCCAACAAGAAGGGGGAGTAGACCAGTAATCAACTCTAGACCACTACCCACAGTCCTTGTAATATAAGGTTGTTCCTAAATAAAATTCATTTAGATGTGGGCTCAGTGATATCCAGGTACCATAACTCTAAATTAAAAACACAGAATGAAATTAAGTGGCTCAATAAAATATTTTGGGTCGTTCGATCATGGCGTTGAGCTCGTCCCCTACCTCAAGCTCACCCAAGGATTTACATGTGTCAGGATATCCTTACAACAATTCTTGAAGCTTGAGACAAAACATTATAACATCATTTCATCATTTAAAATATCTAAACATTATAAAAAATTCATGAAACTTCATTTTCATGATATAAATAAGGATAAGTTGAAGATATACAGTGGGGTGAAAAAATGATTATTCAAAGATGGTGATATCAAATGAACCATAACTTGAGACAGTACAATGTACGAGCTGGTGAAATAATGAGTTTCTCACCATGTTTTTCAGAGCGCTACATCGTTGTGGTTTTCCTACAAATACCCGATACCAGCTCATTTATCATTAGATACTTTCTCATAATTAAGATAAGTTTTTAGAGATAAATAGTGTAGATCACACATTCTATATTTTCGAAAGAAGTTCCATGTGTTTGAGTTACACATATACAATTGCATGATGTTTGTTTGAGTTTCCAAGATGCTTTTTTACAAAAAGAGATTACAGAACCACATACACAAGTATTATGTGAATAAGATAGAAGCATCGTGTATCATTTTAAATAAATGAGAAGAATTAGTATACCATGACTGTTAAATCTATTCTTACCACACCTAGATTGATTCATGGAGATCTAATTCAAAAATAAAATGGGATAATGCTACAAGTGTCTCCCTAAGATTCTATGAAGTACACTAATAATAGTGACACTTTATGTCTCCTACACTCTTCTCTTATGTGAATATTTTTTTACATACACACATTAAGGTATAAAATTTTCCTGAAGGAAATGAAAATATTTTTCAAAGGAGTAAACACCTAAAGCACTTAAATGAAAATTAAAAAAGTGTAAAATGTTGTACACACTTTCTTGCACAAAAGAGTGAAGAGGAGGTTTCTTTCAAGTTCGAGGTTTGTACTGTGAAGTTTGTAGACTATTTTTCTAGACAACGTGACATGAGAATGAAATGTACTTGTGTGATGTAGACTGAATAGTGAGTGTATGAATTTGAGTAAGTACATGCACACATGATTTCTTAATCATTTGAAGAAACAAGAAGGCAGTGTTTTGTGTGGTTAACCAATATTCATTTGGGAAGTAAAGAAGAACACTTCAGATAGTTCATATGTGAATGCATTAAACAATATTTGTTTGGAACACTTTGTATATAAGGTTGTATTTGTTGTTAATAGTTATCAATGAAGATCAAAATGAAGGAGATAAAGAAGAAATCCAATTAAATGGAGGAATGGAAATTCATATGATTTTTGAACTCCTCATAAGTTCAAATAACTTGTGTCAAAGGTGACACATTGTTTAGAACAAAAGATAATGATGGTTGAAGAAGAATGGAGAGTGTAGAAGGGCTTGGAATTCTAATATGGCCATGCATTTTACATTGTATATAAATCAGAAAATGCTTTGATGATTTGTATTTCACAAATATCATTTGTCAAAAGAACTTATGACTCAATCCTTATGAATGAAAGGGCGAGTAAAGGTGTTTCCAGTCACATACAGTTTTGATTGGAAGGAAAGATACTAGTGGAAGACATGGAAGTTATATTACTTTCCATGGAAACTCTGACGATGCTAAAGCTAATCTATAGAAGGATATATATCATTATAGTGGGTTTTTTGAGGAAAGAATAAGAGTTTTTGAAGAATCCAAATCATAAAAAATAATCATGAAGGTTATGGACAAATAATATATTGAAGGTGGTGCTATTATCCAATGTTTGTCAAATTTTAGGGCATGAAATTTGGAAAATGAATACATGTGTTTTTTGTACTGAAAGTTACTCAATAAATTAAAGGGGGTTTGAATAGTTACATGCAATTGATGTTATAGGGTCAAAACAAAAAAATTTGGCAAAGGCATGGAGTGCATGACAAATTGGTCTAAGTGCACGAAAAATGAGGTTGTGAGAAAGATTGGGTTTTCACACAATATGGAATGATGTTTAAAATTTTGTGCGCAAGGGGTGTTTTGAGATCAAAACGGAGAAAAATATAAAAGTCATGAATCATGTGAAAAAAATCAAAAAAGTGCTCTTAATTTGATGTTTCATGACAGAGTTTTTACAGGCATGAAGAGGGTTTTACGTGGGGATTAGTGTTTTTCGCATAGGGTCAAAAATTCCTATAAATAAGAGGTGACCCTCTCTCATTGGTGAAGGGATCTACACATAGACAAATCACGAGCTCTAATGCACAGAAAAATAGATTTATAGAGTGCTGTGAAAAAAAGAAGAAGTGTTTCATGAAAAAGAAAGTGTTGTGTGGAAAAGGGATGTTCTGCGCAAAAAAAAGGAAGAGTTGCGCGAAAAGGATTATTCGTGCCAAAATTTGTTTTTACGAACAAGGTTTAAATTTTACATTCAAGACACCTAGAAGGGTGTGTGAAAAATTTGGGGGTCACGTAAGCCTTTGACAGGTGCTTAACACTATCAAAGAGGCTTGAGGCGGAAGGAAATGTTGTAAACCATTCAATTTTACGAAGAGAATTAGTACTGCACACACACGACCGAATCTTAACACCCTCGTTGCACTTTGAAAAGAGAATAAGAACAATACATAAAACTAAAATCAGATCTGTAGAGAAAGAAAGAAGTATATCGATACACTTAGGTGTCGGTATTGGTAATTATAGGAAGATAATAAGAAGAAAAAGAAGAAGAAAAAAGTGTTCTCAACTGATGATTGTGAATTATTTGGGGTAGAACAATTGTGATTTTGCATTGATAAGATGATCTTCATTTCATAAACAATCACATAGGATTTTGTGATTATGTCCAAGAAGAGAAAAATGAGATTTATTACATTCAGTTATTTCACTAAATGAGAAGATTGAATAAAAAAGAGCATCAATTTAGGTCTCTGATGCAATAAATGTCTCAAGCTGAACAAGAGACAAAGACTTTCATTATTATATATTGAAGAGACCTTCATGTCTATAAACTGAGTGGGAATTAAACCAATGAAGTGAGCCAAAGGAAGTCAATGGGAGTGACCTGAGGGAAGTAGTGATCTATCCCTGAACATTTAGTCAGTGATCCTGGGACAGCATGATTGTTCCCGAACCTATGTAATCCAAAACTAGTGAGAAATAGTGTAATTAGGTATGACCGACAACCTATCATTGTATGTTCCTTGGACGTATCCCTTAGTGTTGAACCAAGTAAAAAAGTGTTGTGATGACCTTATGGATGTGAATGTTTTAATTACTACACATATCCACATCCACCATACATGTTTAAACAAGTTCCTACCAAAAGGGAACAAGATCCAATAGAGTAGAGAAAAATTTGACACCCTGATTCACCCCCCTTAGGGTGGTCCAAGTTCCTTCAATATTTACATGCACATGCACATAAAATAACACTTTCATAAGGAAAAATAATGAGAAGACCATGAAATAACAATTTCATAAGGAAAAATAATGAGAATACCATGCAATGTATTTTATACATGAATTAAGTTGGAAGAGAAGTATAATGTAAACACTTTTCATAAATTGAGTGTAGTTTTTTGAGACTATATATGAGATAGAATTTTTCAATAATCATTTCAGAATGAATTCATATCTAAGTTTTCAATATTTAGTGAGTTGTGGTATTTAGTAGAATAAAGAATATTTTATTATGCAGTATTGTACTAAGGTAGATGACCATCTATCGGTAATCTGAATTGTGTTAGCAAGACCATCATCAGTTCAAAGGTTCTTGAATTTTACACGAGCCAGTGTGACCCAGAAATCTCATGGAGGAACATCATGTGATCATCCTATCATTGGATCAAATCTTCTAAAGAAGAATAATGAGTTTGTGATTGGGGGGGTCTAACCAGTTATTGAAGAGGCTCAAGAGGATGGGGGGTCTAACCATTCAATGTTTGGGGCATCTAACCAACCAAGGAAGATTATTTGAATTGATAGGGGGTATAAATAGGATCAATTGGAGGATCTACTACTCGATTGTGTAACCAGTTTCTTCTTAAACAATTTTAATTGATAAAAATATTCTAGTAGAGAATCTATATTGCGGGGGTCTAACCAACATGGCAAGGACGTAGGTCTTAGTATTGAACCATATAAAAATTTTGTGTGATGTGTTTCATTAACATTCTGTATTTCATGCATGATCCACTCATCTTAATAGGTGATAGAGGTTTTACTTAAATGGTGAAAAATAATTCAGTAAAATAGGTCACACCTTATTCACCCCCCACCTCTCAGGGTGATTCCACGATCCTTGGACACTTCATTTACCATTGAACCCCATTTGGTTTTATATATGAAATCAAATTATGAAACACCCATACACTGATTTAGGGTAGTTTAACCCTAAAATAAATAGTAATTTTTATATTATATTAATCAAATATCAGAGAGAGGTATCCTAAGACATTAGAAAAGTCTTTTGATGTTGAAATTTGGGAAGAAAATCTTGAATCATCCATTAAAAAATTTGAAAATTTTAAAAACCCCCAAACATGAATATCTAAACCTTTTGGAAATCATGTCCAAAGAAAGAACCATGAAGGAATTAGCTTCATAAATCATGGGTAATCAAAACCCTTGTGGTATCGATTGTTTCTGCTATGTCAAGACACTATAATACTGATAGGATAAGGGTGTAACTTTCTATTACCAATATATCAGGTATTTTCCTGACATCTTTGTGGTTATACTTTTTTCTCATTTTATGTAGTGGACTGAGAATGGATTATGGGGATATGTATAATGGTAAAGTCATAGATTTGTTGGAATTTCTCCCTTAACTGGGTTTTTCTATATAATGAAGGAGTATTTCATATCGTTTAACTGGGTTACACTATGTGTAGTGGTTGTCGGTTGCAAGTTGAGAAAGGGGTCACATCGTGAAAGGTTACACATCATGAATGTCAGTTTCACACTGTGTATGTTTTAAATAATGGGTTTTAATCTGAGGTGACATTTTTTTCAGTGTACTTAAACAATGTGAAATTCATGACTTGAATATGAGTTTCATGTCATGTAATTCCTTGATCAGGGATTTTTTAGGTCACCACTTGGCTATTTGGCACCCATTTGACCACTTGTTTTTCTTTTTCTCTCAAACCAATAATCATCTTTGGTGATTTTTGGAGACACCTTTCCTTTCAGATCAATCTGTTTGGCATTCTATCATTGCTGTGATCGCGAAGCATCTATCTGAGTGAGTTATGTTTCTTCTTCTTCATTATAGGGATCATGGTATCACCTTTAGGTTTTATTATCGGATCTATCGATCTAATTTGGTGTTCTATCCTGTACTCTTCCAATATCATTTGTGTGATCCCATTTTCAAGGCTATTCCTTTTTTGTTCGTGGTGCAGTGGGATTTGTTTCTTTAGGTGAGTGGTTCTTACTTCTCCTTAGACCATTTTCTTTTCTAATTGAATTAATACTAAGGTGTGTATGATGGATTCTAGGGTCTCTATTTTTATTGTTGGGTTCCATTGTTAGTGGATCATGTTTCTGGCGTGTGTGACCCAATCTTTGAGGTAGGTGGTTCCATCTCTTGCTTGTGATAATTAGCCTGGTTTCTCTTTATTTATAAATTTTATTTATCAAATTGGTATGACTTTTTGTGTGTGTTGAAATAGGTTTTTAAAGACAAATGGGTTATCCCTGGTTTTTGATAAATGAAAAAGAAATGGGTACTTTAGAAACATTGAAATTTACTTGTGAAAACAAGCACATGGGTTACCTTGGGTACTTAGGTGGAAGGATTAGATTGAGGTTATCATCCATATTTTATTATTATCATGAGGTTTTCTCATGGGGATTTTTTCTATTTCCTAGGATCATTATTCTAGGGTATGGATATTTACATTATCGAGGGGATTTATCATAGGGTATTCCTCTGCGTCATAGGCCTATGTTCTGGGAACTGAATTGTGAATTTGATTTATTGTGGTGCGAGTAGTCTGCTAGTCTAGACTATAGTGATCCTTGGTACACACACATATACTTTTGCTACTATTTTTTACTACCTGCCTTTCTTATTTAGCCTTGATATGCATGTTGTACCTTATTTTGTTTAGAACTATTAAAGAGGTAAAATTTTACCATGTTTCTATAAAACTTCTTTAATTCTTATCATTCCATATGTTATTTAAAATAATCATACAAGAATTTTTATACAACGACATTGAATGGAACACCTGGGTGGGATCCTACTGAGCCTATTAGCTCACACCATGCGCACCTCCTTGGTGGTTCATATAACATTGTATGTCTTCTAATGCAGGGAAAGTCAAGGTTCCATAGTGAGGTGGTGAGTTTTGTGTCAGATAGTTTTGGGTAGTTGTTGGTGAGATTGTGGGAGTTCATCTACGCCATTATATAGAGTAGTTGTTTGGTTTTTGTCCTTGTAGATGGAATTTTTTTAGCTTTAACTACTTTTATAGTTGTTTCTTTCTACTGTATTTTTACTATTATGAAATATATATTCCATTATTCTTCCACTATCTCTTTCATTTTGTGTATAAATATATGCCATGTGTTTATTCAGGTTGGGAAAAATCATTCCCTGTGGTATTGTTTGATGCTTGGGTGCTTTTTGTCAGCCCATGGTGATCAAGAACGCCCATCGGGTATATGAAAGATCGGGTCGAGTGCCAGTTTTAAGGGTAACCTGGGTCAGTTTGTTGCAAAATGGTATTAGAAGAGGTCTGTCCCCAAGAGTCCTTGTCTTGGGATGTATCCTCTACTGGAGATAGGATTACATGGACTTGAGAGGTATGTAGCGATGAGTGCATGGATAGATCTTGTCATAATGAGACTCAAGTTACCATTGTATGTTGGGATGTGTGTCTCTATTTTTGGGTTTGGTTTTAAATCTCAATTTCTATTTATGGGTTTTCTGGTTTGAATTGAGATTGGTTCCATTGTCTGATTGTTCTCATGTTTCGGTGTGCAACAGTATGCCTCTGAGACATCTTCCACAAGTTCCTTAGGAGGGTGTAGATGATGATCCTCAAGGGAATCTACCTATAGATCAGAATCTCATAGAGAATATTGTATTGGAAGTTCATGTTATTTATCAAGATGTTCCACGAGTTCAGAACACTATTGTTGAGGTACAACTAGGAGCTGGAGGAGAGAGAGATCAATCTTGGTACTTCATATGTGAGAAGCCACCATCCATTAAGGGGATGGATGAACCTCAAGTGGTAAAGGACTGGATGGAAAAGATCGATCGAATCTTCAACTTTTTGGAAACACCCGATAATATCATGGTAAAGTGTGCAACATTTAAGCTCAAGGGTTCTGGTAAGTGATGGTGGGATTTAATGGTCCAGGAAGACAGGCATGTGGACTTGGATTGGAAGGGTTTTAAAACCCTCTTCTTTCAATAGTTTTTTACAGAGTCTATAATACTAAAAAATTCTATAGAGTTCCTATCTTAACAATAGGGAGAGAATTCAGTGACAGCATACTACATCCATTTTTTTGATCTAGTCCTTTTTTCTCTGAACATAGTGAAGAATGACCAGTTGAAGGCTCATAAGTACCTATAGGGTTTGTGACTAGATGTCAGATCAATGCTTTTCATGTTGAAACATTCTACCTATGTAGAGATGGTAGACATATCCATTATGGTGGAGATGGATATGGAAGTCAAGGTTGGTGTTTCAAACCCTTCTCTTCCATATAGTGACAGTTTCACTGGCATGTATGGAAAGAAAAGGAAGTGGAAGGATCATCAAAAAAGTGGTGTATGTGGGTCTAAGTTGTGAGCCTCCATTGCACCATTCTTTGCAGCTTGAAATATGACTCTGAATTTCTATCAATTTCTCAAGTGAATATAGACAATACATTCGTATGCTTCCTTTCCTTCAATAAAAAAATCTTTGGTGGTAAAAAAATATAGACAATACATTCTTATCATGTACCCATAAAGAAGTGTAACAGTTGTGGACACATTGTCCACTTACAAAACATATATTAGGATATGACTACGCCTCGTTATGGTCAGGTTTTGTCAGATCTAAAGGCTACTGTAGCATTTTCAAGAGTGAATCATTTTCACGCAGAAGATGAGTGTCTAGTGTAATTCAACGTAGGTCCAAAAAACATTAGAGGAACTATCCTTATTTCATCTTAAGTATAAATTGTTGTATAGGATACTGGTTCCTCCCACTATTTTATATCTTCATAGTTTTTTATATTCTTAAACTAAAAATGGAACTTATGTCCATTAAAATTGAGTTAGAGACACCTCTTGGTAAGAGGAAATAGGAGGGGTTCAATTCTCCTTATTTGTTAAGGATTGTTAATACGAAGTTGGTCTAGGATTTTCTCATTCTTGATCCAGATTTGTTTGATTTGATTATCATTATGGATTATATTATTTATCATCGATATGAGGTTTATTTTTATCACCAACATGTCTTGTTTCTTTCTGTTGATGATATCTCTCATGTGTTTCAAGGGTAGTGGGACTTGAGGTTTGGTTGTGAAGGACCTTCCCACCCAGAGCTCAGGAGTTTTTTTTTCTGCTGTTGTGATTGATCCCGATGATGTTTCTTCTATTGTTGTTGTTCCTGTCATCATTTAGGTATCTTATAACATTTTCCTGGATGACTTCTTTGGTCTTCCTCTAAATAGAGAGGTATAATTTACGATTTACCTAGTGCAAGGTACATATCTGATATCGATACCTTCGTATCTTATGGCACCAGATGAGCTAATAGATATCAAGATTTAATTGGATGGCCTATTGAGAAAGGGTTTCATTCTCCCTAGAATTTATCTTTAGTAATCCCCTATTCTCCTTGATAAGAAATTAGATGGTTCACTTCAGTTATGTGTGAACTATAGGAATTTGAACCAGGTGACTGTTAAGAAGAAATATCCATTACCTTGTGTGGATGATTTTTTTGATTAATTAAAGGGTGAAAAGTGATTTTCTAAGATTGATCATTAGTTTGGTTATCATCATATCATATTTTTTAAGTCTGATATAATGAAGATAACTTTTAGGATTAGGTATGGCCATTATTAAAATCATGTTATTCCTTTTGGTGTGACTAAAAATCCTATAGTTTTTATGGATTTGATGAATCAGATATTCCATCAATATCTTGACACTTTTTAGGTAGTATTCATGGATGATATTCTGGTTTATTTAAAATATGACCATGAGAAATAGCACCATCTAAATTTGGTTCTGGAAATTATAAGAAATCACTATTTGTATAGAATGATTTTTAAGTGTAGTTTCTAGATTCAAGAAGTGAAGTTCTTAGGGAACAATATTTCTGAACACGGATTATAGGTTGATCCTGAGAAGGTGAAGGATTTCTGGTCTTGGAAAGAACCACAAAATTTCTTTGAGATACAATGCTTCCTTGGTCTTGTTGGGTACTATCGATGGTTTGTCAAGTATTTCTCTAAGCTAGTGTCACCATTGAATGGTCTTACCATGAAATCAGTGAAATTCATATGGGATACAATGTGTTGGTCTTATTTCAATGATTTGAAACAAATTATGACATCGGTTCATATTCTGATCTTACCTGAGCTAGGTAATGGATATGTGGTGTTCTGTGATGGTTCAGGTACAGGTTTGGGATGCGTTCTTATGCAAGATGAGCATGTGGTAGATTATGGCTCTCGTCAGCTTTGACCGCATGAAAATAATTACCCCACTCATGATTTATATCTTTCCACAGTCATGAATGCACTCAAATGTTGGTGGAACTATATTTTTAGGGATAGGTTTGTGGTATTTACTGATCATGAAAGTCAGAGCTATATCTTTTATCATAAATACTTGAATCTCAGATAGAGACAATGGGTAGAGTACCTTTAGATATTTGAATTTGATATCCCTTACACCCTGTGAAAGAGAAATGACATTACAGAAGATCTTAGAAGGAAAGTATAGTTGTAGGATGTTCTGGAATCGAAGGTGGAGTGGAAAATTATGGGGATTTTCAATCAGTTTCACTTAGACACTCAGGAGGATGTTTTCGGTATAATTCTGACTAGTGTTCAATTATCTTCATCTCTCTTGGATTTCATTTTTCGGATTCAGTAGTAGGATTATGAGTCTCAAACGACTCGATAAAGACTTTATGGTGGGAATATTGTTTCTGGATGGTCTCTTTCTTCAGATGGTATTCTCCATTTAGGAAGTAGGTTTTTGTACCAGCATATGTAATAATTTTAGTCTTGTTTGGTTATCACAACTACTCATGGTTCATTCATACAGGCATTATGAAGATGTATTATGACATGAGCTAAAAATTTTGTGTTTGGGTATGAAGCATGACGTCGCGGAGTTTGTATCTCACTGTTATATCTGCCAGCAGATAAATGTAGATCACTTTAAACCTTATAGTTTACTTTATCCTCTTCCAATGCCAATTTGAAAATGGGACAAGGTATCCATAGAATTTATTAGTGTATTACCACAGACTCCCCAATGGAGAAATTTTATCCAGGTGGTTTTTGATCGGTTGATAATTTCTGCTCATTTCATTCTAATCAAAGACACCATTAAAGTTAAAGATATGGGTAAGCTATATGTGGAGGAGATTCTGAGATTCCAGGGGAGTCCTTTTGTCATTGCTTCGGATAGGTATCCTAGGTTTACCTCAAGGTTCTGGAGGAGTCTTCAGGAGGCAATGGGAACCCATTTCATGTTGAGAACAACTTAACATCCATATACAAATGGTCAGACGGAGCATATGATTCATATCTTGGAGGATATGCTCAATTCCTATATCTTAGATTCTATAGGATCATGGGATATCTATCTAGTATTATTTTAGTTTTTTTATAACAATAGTTACCAATTATCAATAATAATGGACCCCTTTGAGACGTTGTATGGTTGCACGTGTAGAACACCTCTTTTTTTGGATTGAGGTGGGTCAAGTATCTTTATTTGGGATATGTTTGGTTCAAGAAACATCCACGAAGATTCAATATGTGAATCAACATCTGATAATATCCCAGAGTCTATATAAATCATATTAGGATCATCGATGTTGAACTTTGAATTTTTCCATAGGTGACTGGGTTTTCGTAAAATTTTCTCCTCAGTTGGGTCACCGTCGACTTGTAAAGTAGGGAAAGTTGTCTCTGATATATGTTGGACTGTTTTAGGTTACTAAGAGGCTCATAAAATTTTCTTATTAGTTAGAATTGTCAGTTCATTTGATGGGTATCCATGATGTTTTCCACATGTCTCAGCTTAGGAAATACCATCATAAACCCACTCACATTTTGAGTTGGGATGAAATTGAGTTTGAGATAGATGTTTATGTTTTGGAGAAACCATTTGAGATTGTTGACTGTAAAGTGAAAGTATTGTGTTGGAAGTCGATTCTGTTGGTCATAGTTCTATGGAAACAAGGATTATATTCTCATGGGACCTGGGAATGCAAGTTATCGATGACGGAGTAGGGGCCTCATCTTTTTCCAGTGATTACATCTTCCACATGACTTACAGGGTATGAAATTTCTTTATGGTGGGGAGTTTGTAGCATCCCATTGTAGATCTATTAGGTATGTCCTTGACCTCAACAGAGTTATCATTTTTTCCATTATCTATAGAGGACTGAGAAGGAATTGGGAGGATAACTATAATGTTGAAGCCAAATATTTTTTGGACATTCTACTTTTACTAGTTTTTTCTGCAGACTAAAGAATGATTTCATGCAATATAACTAGGTTACATGATTTGTAATGGTTTCCAGGTGAAATTTGTCAAAGTTCTCATGTTGTAATAGGTTACACATCATGAATTTCGTTTTCACTCTGTGTAATCTTAAAATAATGGATTTTTAATTTGAGGTGATGGTTTTTTTGGAATACATAAATAGCATGGAATTCATGACATAAATAGGAGTTTCACATCATGTAATTCTCCAATCATGGATGTTTTAGGGTGCCACTCATGTTTTTGGTGCCCATTTGACCACATGTTTTCCTTTAATATCAAAACATTGCTCCTCTCTAGTGATTTTTTGGAGACACCTTTCCTTAAATATTGATTTTTTCAGTGTTCTATCTTAGTTGTAATCATGGTTCATCTCTTCAGGTGAGTAATATTTCTTCTTCTCTATTGTTAGGGTTCACAGTACCACCTTTGGGTCTCATTATTAGATATATCGATCTAAGTTGGTGTTATCTCTTTTCCTCTTCTAATATCTGTTGTGTGATCGCATTCCAGAGGTCATTCCTTAGTTGGTTGTTGTGTGGCGGGATTTTGATCCGGAGGAGAGTTGTATTTTCTTCTCTGTCGACCCTTTTCTTTCATAGTTGAGTAAATCCTAAGGTGTGTGTATGAGATTATAAGGTCTCCTATGGTGTTTTTGGGTTTATTTGTTAGTGGATCCTGTTTTGGGCATGTGGGACCTGAGCTTTCTGATAGGTGGTTCCATCTCTAGCCTATGATAATTATCCTGATTGAGATTTCTTTATAAATTGATTTATTGAATTGGAATGACTGTTTGTGTGCGTTGAAAAAACATTTTTAAAGAGAAATATTTTTCCCTTTTTTGATAAATGAAAAAGAAATGGGTACTTTCAAAACATTGAAATTTATTTGTGAAAATGACCACATGGTTTGCCTTGGGTAGTTAGGCGGAAAGTTTAGCTTGAGTCCATTATCTATGTTTTATTATTATTAGGAGGTTTTCTCATGGGGCTTTCCTATTTTTCCTAGGCCTTTTGTTCTAGGGGATAAATATTTTAATTTTTGTGGGGTTTACTCATGGGGTATTCCTATTCTTCTTAGATCTGTGTTCTAGGAACTGGATTGTGCACTTGATTTATTATGCTACGAGTAGTCTGGTAGTCTGACCTGTAGTGATCATTGGTACAGACACTTGTGCTGCTACTACTATTTTGTACTATCCCGCTTTTTTGATTTAACCTTGATATGCATGTTGTACCTAATTTTGTTTAGAACTTGAAAATTGGATATGTTTACCTTGATTTCTGTATAACTGCTTTACTTATTATCATGCTATGATTTATTTAAAATAAGAATACAAGAATTGTTACACAGTGACTTGGAATGGAACACCTAAGTTAGAACCTACTGAGGCTATTAGCTCACACCCTGCACACCTCCTCAGTGGTGTGTAGACCTTTTTATGTCTTATAATGCAGAGAAAGTCAAGGCAAAATGGGGAGGAAGTGAGGTTCATGTCAGCTGGTTTTTCATAGCTTGTGGTGAGATGGGGGAGTTCGTCCATGCCATCGCATGGAGTAGCTTCTTGGTTTTGTTCCTTGTAGTTGGACTTGTTTTTAGAGCTTTGACTACATTTGTAGTTGTTCATTTCTAATGTCTTTTCATTGTTATGGAATATATATTTTATCAGTCATCTGCAATATCTTTCATTTTGTGTATACGTTTATACCATGTGTTTGTTCAGGTTGGGAAAAATCTTTCCCTCATATGTGTTTTTCAATGACCAGGTGCTTGTTGTTGGCCTATGGGGATCGAAAATACTCTTCGGGTATGTGGCAGATCGAGTTGGTTTCTAGTTTTAAGGGTAACTCGGGTTAGTTCATTACAAATGGGAATGGGGGTACTATTGTACATGGGTAAATAAGAACTAAAAAATGTGAATCAATGCAAGATCGACTAAAAGAGTACAAAGAATCACATACCTTCATTTTTTAGAGGGTCAATTGGTCTGAGAAGTTCAAGGGGGAGTGGTGGTAGAGGCAGAATTATGTGAGAGCTTGAACATTGTGAGATAGTGGAGTTATGTTAGAGTTGATTTTAAAAGACCAAGAAGGGTTTTATTAGTTATTTTAAAAAAAACTGCTAAAGATAGGTTTTATTAGCACTTTTTTATTTTATCATTGATAAAACCATATTTTATGAGTGATTTTTTTGAGAATTGGGAAAAACAATTTGAAATAAATTAAAAGAATATTAAATGAATATATATTAAAAATAATAAATTATAAAAACATATAAAATAATTAACATTATTAATGAATAAATAATCATAAATGTATGAGTGTTATAAATGAATGAAATTTAATAACTAAAAATAAATAAACATCAAAAATATTTATAAAAATGAATAATTTTATTAAGTATATAAATTTTTAAAAAATAAATATATTGAAATGAAGATGGATACATATTAAATATGCATTTTACAACCATATTAAAAACATTAAATTTTAACGAATAAATATTATAAATAAATATTAAAAATTACAAAATTAAAAAAAATAATAAATATTAAAAATGGATAAAAACTAAAATATAATTATCATTATTAGTTGATAAATGATATTAAATAGTATTAAATTAATTAATGTTAAGTAAGAATGAAATTTTATTATTAAGATATTAATAGATTGTAAAAATATTAAAAAATTAATAATTGTTATTAATTATATATATTATTAAAAAATTAAAAAATAATATATGTTAAAATAAAAATGAATACATATTAAATATATAAATTACAATTATATTCAAAAAATTGAATGTTAGTAAATAAACATGTATAAATAAATATGAAAAATGGATAAAATTAAAAAATATTAAATGAATAACAATTCAAAAATGAATAAATTACTAAAAAAATATTAAAAAGTAATTAATATTATTAATGTATAAATAATATTAAAAATGAATAAATTATAAAAATATTAAAACATAATAAATATTATAAATTATATATTAAATATAAAAATGAATAAAATTTACCGATTAAAATCATAAAATATTAAATATTTTATGTTGATATAAAAAGTACTAAAATAAATATTACAAATTGAATAAATTACAAAAATATTAGGTGTGTCTTTCTATATAAAATTGCATTAATCTTGTATATGTGTGTGCAAAATTAAGGTATATATACACAACACATGTTTGATGTATGTTAAATTGAAAAAATGACATTTATATAATATGTACATTAAATATTCATTAGTCAATACTAATTAGCCTAAATTTTTAATTGATATTAATTTTTAATTATAAATCATTTTCACTAAATATATAACTAAAGTGAAAATTCATATTTTGTATTATCTAAATCATATTTAAGGAATCATTATATATTGATATATATATATATTGATATTAACATATTTCTATACTAAAAATATTAAATAAATTAATGAATAATCATGTATAAAATAATATTAAGAACAAATAAATATCAAAAGTATAAAATGAATAAATATTAAAAATGAATAAATTAAAGAATTAGTAAAAACACTCAACACTATTAATGAATAAATAATATTAAATGAATAGATACTGAAACTGAGTGAAATTTAATTCAAAAAAGAATATATTGGAAAAATATTAAAAAATAAATAAGTGTTATTAATTATAAAAAATTTGAAAAATTAGAAATGAATACATGCAAAAAAAAGAATAAAAATATTTGTTATATAAATTAAAACCATATTAAAAACATTAAATGTCAATCAATAAATTTTTATAAAAAAATCTAAAAAATTAATAAAATTACAAGAATATTTAACAAATAAAAATATAAAATGAATAAATTAGAAAAATATTTTAAAAAATATTAATTAAATAACTAAAAAAATGAAAAAAAATGAAAATATATGTATATATATTAAAATGTAATAAATTTTATATATTAAATAAAAATGTAAAAAATTAATACAATTTAATAATAAAAAACATAATGTATATTAAATATTAAATATTAATAAATAAAAAAATTAAAATAGAATATAAACAATTTACTATTTATGTATGTGTGTTTCTATAAAATTGAATTAATTATATATGTATGAAATTAATGTGTGTCATATTAAGTGTAAATACATATTTAGTCAATATTTCTAATTAATAAATAGATATTTATTATTTTTTATTTATGTAAAATTAAAAAAATGAAATTAATATAACAAAACTTTATTAATTGTCTATTAATATTTATTAATAAATATTTTTATTTAACTTTTGAAACCTTTTTCAATAAATATATGACATATTATGTGTAAATACATATTTAGTATTATATAAATCGTATTTAAGAAAATTAAATATATATATATATATCAATATAAATATATTTTTAAAGTATTTTTTTAAATATATATTTTTTTTCTAAAAAGACCACCTTTTATCAATGCTAAAACATGCATTGATAAAGGTTACTGTTCTCAACACTATATAAAGCATTGATAAATATAACATTTATCAGCACTACGAAAAATCACTAATAAAGTTGTTACTTTAGTCAGTGATTTTTTAATTGTTGATGAAGGGAACCACTCAATATTAAAAATTATATAGTAGTGTTATGAGTTGTTTTTTAATTCCGATAAATCCTCTGTTATCAGCACTAAAAAAGCACAGATGAAAGCAGGGTTTATCAATGCTAATCATTTTTTAGGGATCAACACTCACCCCACCACCTTAGCGCTTGCTAGGCACTGTTAATTGTGCTCCAACACCACCCTCCCACCACTGCCTTTATCATTTTTTCCAACCAACTTTATCAGTGCTTCCCAACCCTTCAACCACTCATTCCTTTATCAACACTCTCCAACCCTCACACTTGTGTTTTCCTTAATAGATTTGAACCTATGACCTCTACCTTTGTGTTCATGTGCTTTACCACTACTCCATGTTATTTTATTATATATTTTTTGATATATCTATTTATTTATATATGTTTAGATAAATATTTTATATGTATAAATTTAAATAATACAATGGGTTTAAAATATGGGCGAAATTGTTCCTAACAAAATTTATTATAAAAAAGAGAGAGAAAGTGGCATTATATGGTGGTTTAAAAAAGCAAGTATGAAATTCACCATGAACATTCACTTCCACAAGATATGAATAGAAGTGTAGGATCATAAAGGAATATATTTATATTTCATCCATAATATTTCTCTTTGAAAGAGATTCAATAACCTGATTGGATTCCCTATAAGCATGTGTGATATTAATTTTTAGCTATCCACTAATCTGGAGATATTCAATCGATTCTAGAAAAATTTTCCAAAGAGAAATCTAGGAATGAGCCTTAAAAATTCCCACTATAATAGTTGAGTCGAATTCCATCCACAAGAAAATTCATTCATGATGAAAATCATATTTTATAGCTTTACTAATTACCCAAAATTCAGCTTCAAGGGAATAGCCATTACCAAACAATGATAGAAGCATCCTTCCCTAATGGGTGCAGAAGACACCCCCATAACCCAAAGTTATAGGTGCACCCAAATACACCCAATCAACATTAACTTCCACCCATGTTGAGAACGGGGGGATCTATCTGTTGGACTTTAGCAACAAATGTTTCTTGAACATTCTAGTAACACAAATATCCACAAGATGAAAAGGTCGAAAAAATCATTTTCCAGTGAACCTATTTGAATTTTAGAGGATATAATTTCCTCCTTGTGGATGGTATTGATACATACATTAAATGAGGGAATCTGGTTTTCAAAGGAAATACCATTCTTAGCCCTCTATATGTAGTCAATGGTAGTAGTGGTAGCTTTGAGAAGAATTCCCTATATTTTTTCACTACAGTCAGCTTCAATGATGGAATACATCATTTATATATAGATTTTCATATTTATATTGATGGAAAATTCATCTTGGATGTAGATCCAGATCCATCCTAAATAAATTCAAGAGATAAAAACATGGTTGATGCTCTCCTCATTTAGCATACAGAGGTGGAAGGACGATTCCATTAGAAGACATGTACATTGTAGCATACCTTGAGTAGGTAGACTCCTCTTCCAAATTTTCTAGAACATCAATATGGATGGTGTCGGATAAAAGGCCTCCTAAATTTGTGTATACATGAGGTAACTATAGCAGAACCATCACAAATGTACCTGTAAAAAACCTTGGCATAGAACTGGCCTAAGGGGTTTAGTAACCTTGCTAATATACACATACCTGTGAACCTCTAAATTTATGTGAGATAGAGTAAATTAATTTATGTAATCATTTAATTTTATTCCAATAATAAAAGTATGTTTCATCAAATTAGGGACTACCACATCCTCTTGGAATGTCCTGGTCAACTATGATGTTGTCCAATAGTTAAGGGTGGATTTCTTGCAAACTAATGACTTTAAACATTGAATGAGATCCTAATAACTATATTTTATGGATGAAATAATAGAAAATAAGATATATGAGTATTATAAGTTTAATAATTTTGTGTTGAATATACTAGAAAGGAACTCCAATGTATTATCATCTAAGGTAAATATATTAACATGAATTTAGTGAGGAGTGCTTCATTAAAGAGACTCAAATCCTTAATTCCAAATACTCCCATGTTAATTATTTTAACACAATATTTCCAAGACATATTTATAATATATTTCTAAAATATTGATCCATTTCAGAAAAAAATTCTGATCTAAATTTGACGTTCTTTTATGATTGATTTGGGTCATCTATACACAGTGAAGGCATAAAAAGACATAGAGGTTATCACAAGGTTGTCCAAAAAAATTCTTCATACTTGATACATTTTTTTCCATTCCAGGTTTCCATATGGGATATTATCTGGGAGTAGATGTTTTCTAGGTTACCTCTATTGAAATTTCCCCAGAATAAGGGCACTAGAAGGTAGGTAAATGGGAGTGATCTTTTCTTTAACCTAAGAGTTTTTTCTACTCTATTCTACTTTGAGATATTAACTCCATCAAAAAAAAACCCCAATGTATTTATTCTAACTAATAACCTAACCCAAAACCTCTTCATATTTCCCAAAAATACTCTTAATTTAAAATATAGTTCCTCTTCTAGCTTTCCCGAAAAGGAGGATATCATTGGAAAAAAATAGATGTGAGGGGGTGAAGAGCCCTCTTCTACCCTTAATTTTATTATAAATGAAATATTTCACAATGTCATTAAAAAAAAGAATCATGTAATCTTCAAAAATATGAAAGAGGAGACCAGAGAGTGGGTCTCCTTTACTAACCCCATAGAAGACTGAAATAAGCCTCTAGGGGGGGGGGCATTGATTAGAATAGATATCCTGGAAAACTTAAAAATTGATTAGATCAAATTAATAAAAATACTATAAAATCAACTATTTCTAAGAATTGTGTAAATAAAGCTCAATTTTATTGTATCAAAGGCCTTGGGGATGTCAATTTCAAGGGAAATATTCACATCCTTCATTCTTTTCTTTGTGATTTTAACACATTTAGAAGAAATGTGTAGGAAATTATAGATGCTCCTTCCCGACACAAATCAAAATGTATTTGAAGATATAAATCCTCTATAAAACTCTACAATCCTGAATGTAATTATTTTGATAATAATTTTTGGGATTTTATTCCAAATGATAGTTGGATTAAAGTCCTTGATGTCCACAACAATTCATTTTTTTGGTATGAAGGCAAGGAAATTGCAGTTCACTCCATAAGGCATGAAGGCATGGTTAAAGAATTCATTCACAACATTGTATACATCATCATGCATAGTTTCACAATTGAACATGAAGAATTTATTTGTAAATCCATCCAGTATTGCAACACTATCAATATTACAGGAGAATAGGGATTCTTTGAATTATTTTTCAATTGTGTAACATCCCGGTTCCGGGTGCCACACAACGGGTGCCCCGAACACAGTTTTCCACGTGACCTCAAGCGCATTTTCCCAAACGCCAGAGGCTTCTGACTAGCAGCGAGGACCCAGGTCTGATAGTGGGGAAACTATTCCCTCATTTTTCAATGTGTAGCGCAGTGGAATATAAACAAACATACAATAACAGCAGAAGCAGTAACAGTACATATTTTTGAAAATTAAGAGCTGATAACAAAAAGGGAAACCAGCAGTCATACATATATATGAAGATGCAGCATGTCACTATTCTATAAAATATCCAGAACATCTTCCAAATCAGTACAGTACAGTACAATACAGAGTATAGAAAATCCAAAACAAAACAGCTGGTAGCATCGCGTGCCTAAGCCTGGTCCCATGCTCCCCTAAACCTCAGTAGAAGTCAAGTACTTGTATAAGGACCTTTTCCCTTATCTACACCTGCAGAAACGTAATCTGTTTGTGCTGAAAAGTGTGACCCAAACAGGGTGTGAGAAATATATCTCAGTAGGCACCCACCAAAGTCACGTTCTCAACTACGTGTAAAACATGCAACAATAGTGTGCAATAGTAAAATGCAATAAAGTTAGCAGTACTAAAAGTAACCAACATAACCAATTATATTGCCATTTTAATATCCATTTAAACATTTAAATTAAAATATCACCACAGTGAATATTCTAAGTAAACAGCTAATGTCCTCAGACACGTAAAACCCTACCCTCAGGTAAAGAGTATACAACACAAGAATCTTCCCATAGGCACACGAATATTGCCCATAAGTATAAGAAGTGCTGCACAAAGGCATATAATCAGCTGCCCACAGGCATGGAAGAAGTTTCCCACAGGCTAGGTATTAAAATGCCCACATGCTAATTACAACACCGCCCTCAGGCTAACAGGTAACCGGGCCATGACCAACATGAAAACAAGAAGAAAACAGGAAATTCCTCTTAAGTAAATTCCACAATCAATTCATTAAAGGCATACAATAAACAAGGCATACCCTCAGGTATCCTGTCCAAACGGCTAAACAGAGGAACGCACCCCCGGGGTGGTCCTGGATCCAAGCAACGATCCCAAACAACATTTTAATATCACATTTAACTACCTATAGAATTCTAGGTATTTAAACTAGCCATGGCCTCAGCCTTACGACACCCCAAATATGGGTTCATAGCTCAAAACTCACAAAACACATGATAGTTAGAAATAAACACTAACCCGCCTACCTTATACGCCCCTGATCGGTATACTCGAATGACGTTCCACGAATCATCATAGAACGAGGTATATCTGAGGTAAAATAATTCTCCGTTTAAACGTAAATAACTCCATTCAGGGGAATAATTGTCAAGAACTGCTTAAGGAGAGTGGAGGGCTTACCTCTGCAGTTCCAACGAGACCGTCCGAGGTGGAATTGGGTTCCGGACGAACACTCAGTGGATCTTCAATCCTTCGGCCTCCTCTCCCAAGATCCCTCTTCCCGTTCTAAGCCTTCCCTATGAACAGGGGAGGATACTCCCCATTTTATGAAAAAAACAATGTACACGGCGTGTACTTTTGAGTATACGGCGTGTACTTCCCATTTTAAACTGTTCATCTGGAGGATTACCACCAGCATGGCACCATTCACCTGCCAACTTGACTACACGACGTGTCTTCTTAAGTACATGGCGTGTTCTGTCACACAGCTAGCCACTGCCTTACTATTCTCCTACTGACTAACTACACGGTGTGTAAGGGACCACTACACGGCGTGTACTTGGTTCCTACACCCTTCATCGCTGACACGGCCACACGACCTGTGTACTCATTACACAAAGCCAGAAGTACATGGCTTGTGGACAATACACACGGCGTGTAATTTTCAAAATTTGGTATTTTCCCCATTTTCCATATTATCTCAAAAAAACACTTATGGAAAAGAGAAAAGAAGAAACCCATACCTCAGAAACAAGAACTGGGTTCTTACAAACTTCCCCCCTTAAAGCAATTCATCCCCAAATTGCCCTTCCAAGGGTGGAGAAGATAAAGCCGTGAACAACTCTGGCCATTGAGCATGTACGTCGGTCTCCCAATCCCAAGTTTCGTCCTACACTCGGCCATGCTGCCATAGTACCCGTACAAGAGGAACTGACCAGCCTCAGAGAACCTTCGTGCTCCTATCAACGACACGAATCAAATTCTCCTTAAAGGACGCATCCATCTGAAGCTCAACCTCCTCGGGTTGAAAGACATGAGATGATCTTGAATGATAGTGACACAACTGAGATATATGGAAGACGTCATGCATGGCTCAGTACCTCTGTTGTAACTGCAACCGATAGGCAACTGGCCCGACTCTATCTAGAATCTCAAATGGCCCCACATACATCGGTGAAAGTTTACCCTGTCTTCTGATCCACTTGTGTCCCAGCCTCGGCTAAACACGCAAGAAAACCTGATCCCCAACCACGAACTCCAAAGGTCATATGTGGCAATCAAAATAAGATTTCTGACGAGACTGCGCGGTAGCCATCCACTTCTGAATCAACTGGACCTGCTCAAAAGTCTCCTACATGAGACGTGGTCCCAACAAAGCTGCCCCACCTGCCTCTAATCAGCACAAAGGTGATCGGCATGGCCTACCATATAAAGCCGCATATGGTTCCATCTCAATAGTTTCCTGAAAACTATTGTTTTAGGCCAAATAGACTAGGGGTATATACCTCTCCCAAGATCCCCCAAATTCTAGGACGCATGCACGCAGCATGTCCTCAAGCACCTATATCGTACGGTCTTACTGGACATCAGTCTGAGGGTGGTAAGCTATGATTAGAAGCACCTGTGTACCAAGTGCCCTCTGAAAACTCTGCCAGAAATGAGACGTAAAATGGGCGTCCCTATCTGAAATGATAGAATGAGGGACCCCATGAAGACATACGATATCTCAGATATACAACTTTTTGAGCTCTTCAACATCGAAGGTCTCCTTGATCGGCAAGATGTGAGCTACCTTTGTGGGCCTGTCCACAATAACCCACACATCATCATTGCCTTTAGGTGACATCGGAAACCCCATCACAAAGACCATCGCGACATCTTCCCATTTCCACTCTGAAATAGGTAACTACTGTAACAGTCCATCTAGTCTCTGATGCTCCACCTTCACCTGCTGACAGGTGGAACATCTCGTTACTAAACTAGCTACATCGCTCTTCATACCCGACCACCAGTACTGACGTCTCAAGTCATGCTACATCTTGGTAAACCTGGGATGAACTACCCAAGCTGAAGCATGAAACTCCCGCATCAGCTTCTCTCTTATATCCCCTGGAACCCACACTCATCCCTGGAAACGTAGAACCTCATAATCGCCTATCGTCCAACCAGGAGGAGGGTCCTCACTTTCCCCTGACTCCCGTATAACTAGGCCTTCTGAATCAGATAGTTGTCTCATCCTCACTCTATCTAGGAGGGTAGAAGTCACAGCTAAAGAGGAAAGATAAGTTTTCCCCTGACTGTCGTGGACCTCGAAATGCATCTCAGAGAACAAAGCCATAACCTTCCATTCACCACTGGCCTCATGCACTGCCTGTATCTGAGCCTTCTGGCTCAGTGCATCAGCTACTACATTACCTTTACCAGGTGTATAGGCAAGCTCCAAATCAAAGGACTGAAGGTATTCGACCCACCTTCGCTACCTCAGATTCAAGTCACGCTTAGTAAAGATGTACTTGAGACTTCTGTGATCGGTAAAACCCACAAAATGTTCTCCCAATAGATAGTGTCTCCAATAGCGCAACGCATGAAAAACTGTAGCTAACTTGAGATCATGTGTCAGTTAATTCCTCTCATGTGGCCTCAACTGCCGAGACCCGTACGCAACAACTCGATTGCCCTGCATCAACACGGCTCCCAGCCCAATACCTGATGCATCAGAGTAAACTGTATAGCTTTTCCCCTGATCTAGGAGTATCAGGATCGGTGCTGATGTCAACCTTCCCTTCAGATCTTGGAAGGCTATCTCGCAAGCTTCAAACCAAATGAAATTCACACCCTTCTTATTCAAGACCGTAAACGACGCTACTAAGTGGGAGAAGTCCTGTATGAAGCATCTGTAGTAACCAGCCAGCCCCAAGAAACTCTGTATCTCAAACACGTTCATAGGATACTCCCAGGAAACTACTGCTCTCACATTATCTGGGTCTACCGAAACTCCTGCCTCTGAGATGACATGAGCCAGGAAGTGAATCTGTTCTATCCAAAAGTGGCACTTAGAGAGATTAGCATATAGCTGATGCTCTCTTACTGTACTCAATACGATCTCAAGATGGGAGGCATGGTCGTGTCGAGTGTGAGAGTACACCAAGATATCATCCACAAATAATACCACAAAAGAGTCTAGATAAGGATAGAACACATGATTCATCAGATCCATGAAAACTCCTAGCGCGTTCTTGAGTCTGAATGGCATAACCGTATACTCGTATAGACCATACCTGCTCCTAAAAGCTGTGAGAGGTATATTAGATGGTCTAACACATAGATGATGATATCCAGACCTCAATTAAATCTTAGAGAACACTTGTGCTCCACGAAGTTGATAAAAAAGTTCATAAATCCTTGGTAAGGGGTATCGGTTCTTAACCATCAACTAGTCCAGCTTCCGATAATCCACACAGAGTCTGAGGGTACCGTCCTCCTTCTTCGCAAACAGGACAGGAGAACCCCAAGGAGAAGTACTGGGTCGGATGAAACCCTTTTCCTGTAACTCCTCTAACTGTCTCTTGAGCTACATAAAATCTAGTGTAACAATCCTATCAGTAGGAATGGACACTGGTGCTGCTCCTGGCACAAGATCAATAGAGAAATCCACCTCACGCTCTGGAGGAAGACCTGAAAAGTCATCTGGGAAGACATCCCTGAAACAATCCACCACTGGAGGGAAATATGTCTAACAAGTCCCCTGATCATCCAGATATAAACTCTCTATCTGGGTTGTGACTCCACCTCGCCCATTATGCTCTGGTCCAGCTCGACCCTCCTGAACATCTCATTCACCCTTGTATAGAAACGCTCCACCCTCTGGTGACGTGAAACTCACCCTCCAACGATTGCAGTCCACAAATACTTGAAGGGGAACCAACAAGTCCATCCTGAGAATGACATCATAGCTCATAATCTCTAAGACATAGAGGTCCCAAAGGAAGTGACACCCACCAAACTCAAGGGGGAACTTCTTGCACTGATGCACACCAGCCATTCTAGTCCCCAATAGAGTGTCTAGCGTCATGATATCAAAAGAAGTAGAAACACAGATCCCAAGGATCTCCACTACGGGTACAGATATGAAACTATGTGAGGAACCCATATCAAAAAGTACTAAAGATAGAATAGAAGCCACTAGAATAGTACCTATGACTGTAGAAGGTCCGAGATCTTGCTCCTGCTAGGTCTGTTTCACTACATATGCATGCCTAGTGTCATGGCCCTGCGACACTGCCTGGATACCATGAGCTGTCCCGCCCTGCTACCTCTGTGATCCTGGTGTCTGGCTACCATGGCCACAACCACCATCTCTGCCTGCACTCCCTAACGTATTCCAGTTCCCCAACTGGTATGAAGCTTCTGGTCCTGATCTCACATGCAGAGTCTTCACAGAACACCTCTCACTAGCCATCAGTGGAAATACCCGGCAAAAGCGCTGCAGATGACCCATATTTCCGCAAGATTGACACTCCACTGGGTCTCGTGGACACTGTGGCCTCTTGTTCCCCTCTCTACCACACTTTTTGCACATGACCTGGCCACCTAAAGCATTTTTATGACTGGTAATGCCACCCTGAGAGAAGTCCATATGTATCTTCCTCTTTTCAGCAGAAATAGTAACAGTAACTGGTGCTGAAACTCCCTGTACCACACCACTAGATTACCGCAGGTTATTCTCTGTAATCAATGTCTGATTCACAATGGCATGTACAGTAGGAAACCTGAAAACATTCACTAGTGCTCAGATGTCATAATGAAGACCATCCTCAAAGCGCCTTGCTCTCAGCGTCTCATCACCCACCAGCATGGGTGCAAAGTGCTAAAGCTCGTTGAAACAAGCAGAATAGTCCATCACTGACATAGCGCCCTGCTGCTGATTCATGAACTCTCGATCCCTATCTGCCCTCAGTGTCTCTGGGAAGAATATGTCATATAAGACTACTTAAAAATCTTCCCACGCCATGTCTCTGTGATGCTCTGACTGGGTGGTAACATCCCAACACCTCTTGGCAGAATCACACAGCATGTATGTCGTGAGCTTGACCCTCCACCCTGGAGGCATCTCCAGAAGCTCAAAAATAGTCTGAATCGATCCTAGCCAAGACTCTGCAGCCTGTGTTCTGCCATCCCTTGAAAATACAGGCGGATGCTGCAGCTAAAAGATACGAGTCAGCTCAGCCATAGATGTGGCAGCCGGCGGTGCTCCCTGAAAGGTCTGCATGAACCGCATAAAGCCTTCACGGAACTGCGCCTTCGTGCCTGTGTCCGGTATAGTAGCTGGTGCCGCATCTGGCTCTGCTGGAGGATCCACTGGTAGCCCATGGCCCACCATTTCAGAAGTATAGTCATCGCCACTCTCCTAGCGAACAACGAATGGTCGTCTCAGCAGCATGGCACTACAAGGTCAAAAACACGCCTTTAGAACAAGATTAATAATGACCAAAAATGAAGAAACCCAAAAGGAAATAGGAGGAAGAAGGCATTAAAAAGTTTCAAAACAAGACTACATGGCGTTTATACTGACTACACGGTGTGTACCTGAATTCCCTTCCCCTGCCTGAGTCCTTCTACATGGCTAAGCCACACGGCTCCCGTTTGAACAAAACTACACGGCGTGTATATTATCTACACGGCGTGTATGGTGTTATTTTCAACTGCCTGTGTCTCTTGTGACACGGCCGACTACTCGTCCTGACACCACATGACATGTTACACCTGTACACGGCGTGTACACCACCCAGTTTCCCCGTCACACGGCTAATTCCACATGGTCTATCCTCAGATAAGACTACACGGCATGTCCCACGGGTACACGGCGTGTGCTAGATGCGCTCCGCCGACCCGTGCTGTTAGTTACACATCCAGATACACGGCTCAACCTACACAGAGTGTTCTATATATATACAGCGTGTACTCGAAAGGATTACCCTAACCCGTGTTGTTATTTACATGGCTAGGTTCCCAAGTCACACTACACGGCGTATTCTTCAATGGCATTTCGTGTTCAAGAAACGCCAACATCGGCCCGTGTTTGTTAGTTACATGACCAGGTCTCCAGGTCAATACTACACGGCGTGTACATCCGGTACACGGAATGTTCGCACCAAGCTCTTACCTTCCCCGTATCGTCGCCCACACGGTTTGTGACACGGTTAGAGACTACCCGGCATGTACTCAGGGTACACGGCGTGTACTCAAAAAGTTTATTTTTCTTCACAAACAGAAGAACATACATGATGTGTTTAAATACTACACAACGTGTATACTGGGTTTCCGGATAGTATGCCTTAGAAAATCCTCCAGAACCCAGAAAATACCGCAAAACAACACCTAAGTGCCAAATTCCGATCCGTGAGGTCACATACTCCCCATGAATAAAATTTTGACATCTTATCTGTGTTATAACATAATAAATAGTCAATGATCTACCAAATTCCGGTAAATGGGGGCCCATACTCCCCAATGACCAAAGTTTGGCATCCATTCTTTTAACGAGTTTATACAACAATACCCTATCACATAGCAGGTACTTATCAAGCAGCTATCACAACAGCATGCTTTTCTAGCACAACAACTATCACAACAACATGCAATTTCTAATGCACCTACATGGCATGGAAACTATTCATGACATGTGATTCTAGCATGTGCCTAAATGATGCATGAGATGGAATACCCTCATCTCATTGGGTTGCAACTAAGTATAACCCATATACAAAATATCAACAGCACAATCACAAGTGCGTCACCCAACGGTGAAATCAATTCAATTGTAAAATTGAAAAATCAAAAAAAATTGCAACATGAGGTGAATTGGATTTTCCCTGTACATGGGTTAGCTACGCCCGGGCATAGCTTATTACCAACTACCGTTATCTTCCTATCCCTGAATAAGGCTCCAAATAGTAAGTCAAAGAAAATAACCCCTCTGATACCACTTTGTAACATCCCGGTTCCGGGTGCCACACAACGGGTGCCCCAATCCTGGTTCACCACATGACCTCAAGCACATTTCCCCAAATAACAGAGGCTGCCAACTAGCAGTGAAGGCCCAGGTCTGATTGTGGGGAAACTATGCCCTCAATTGTCAAAGTGTAGCATAGAGGAATATAAATAAACATACAATAACAGCGGAAGCAATAACAGTACATATGTCTGAAAATGAAGAACTGATAACAAAAAGGGAAACCAGCAGTCATACATATATATGAAGATGCAGCATGTCACTATTCTATAAAACAACCAGAACATGTTCCAAATCAGTACAATACAGTACAATACAGAGTACACCAAAACCAAAACAAAACAGTCGGTAGCATCGCGAGCCTAAACTCGGTCTCATGCTCCCCTACACCTCAGCAGTAGTCAAGTACCTGTATAAGGACCTTTTCCCTTATCTACACCTGCAGAAACGTAATCTTTTTGGGTCGAAAAGTGTGACCCAAACAGGGTGTGAGAAATATATCTCAGTAGGAACCCACCAAAGGCATGTGCTCAACTGCGTGTAAAACATGCAACAATAGTGTGCAGTAGTAAAATGCAATAAAGTAAGTAGTACTAAAAGTGTAACACCCTGAGATTCTATGAGATATATTCTTTTTTAATTTAATTCACATCTTCTGTTGTATACTACACCAATATTATCTTACTCTATATGCAACACCATATTAGCTTTCAGTATACGCAACACTATTCATGGATTGTGTTACACACAATTTCAAGTTCGTTTTGTAGAAATTATTCTATGAAAAATTAAGTGTAAATGAAATAAGTTTTGAATTATGTTATACACAACACCAAAGAAAGATTGCACTACACGTAACCCTAACCTGGCTTTCATTATAGGCAATCGCGACCTTCCTCGATAGCGTGTGTTGTACGCAATACCGGGTTTCACTAAACAGCAATATATGGTTATAATATTATCATGAACTAGTCGTTTTGAATAGTTTTAACTAAATTTTGAATTTTATAACATTATTATTCATTTTACTCATTTTCTAGAACATGGTATGAGAATAAAATAAATTTTTCGGGTAAAATAACTATTTTTCAAAAAATGCATTTTTGCCACCTTTTGATGGCGCACCCACATTAAATCTAGTTTTTTACTTGTTTATAAGTTCAATTTTACAAAATAAAATTATTATTTGGAATCAGGATATAAAATTTTACCTTGGATAAAATTTTCATATTATTCTGATAACTTTAATATTTTAATGAATAGTAAAAACATGCTATATTTTAATTTAAAACAACTTTTTTTATCGTTATAATATATGTGGTTAAATTATAATATTGAATGGTTTTAAAGTATAAATAGATTATATTTTTACCATTTAATATAATGTATTTCATTATCATTGATCTTACATTGAATTCGTATGTTAAATCAATTCAATCTTTTGCAATGTTTTAAACAAAAACCTGTTTTCTTTCGACAACGGGATTAATTTTAATTTAATTTCTACAACTTATGTGTATTGAATATTGAAAAAAGGATTCCATATTTAGAATCAGTGAGTCTAAATTATATTAATATACTACTTTTTATTTTTTGGCATTATGAATAGTAACTACGGTAAATTTTATTTACCATAGTACAAGGTAAATCGGGTAATTAAGGGTAAATATAATATTATAAAATTACCCTAACACTTGTTTTAATACAATTGTATGATTATATTTCGTCCTAAGTCATATTTGGGTCAAAATTGAATCCATTAGAACCCACATGGAGGTGATTAAGACCTTTAGTTTATTTTATTTAAAGGAAAGTGAAATATGTCTTACTCGAACTTTAATAATTAAAGTATTTTTAATATAATGTTATACATAATATAAATTAGGTTATAATTAATAATTTTAAATATAAAATGTTTTTCTTTAACATGGTAATTTATTTGTAATTTTTAAGAGTTATTTAATTACCTTATTATCTTATTCATTAATGATGCATAAATTATTTATTTAGTAAAAAAATCAATATTATTGTTTTTATTGAAATAGTAATACATATTAAAGGGATCAAAAACCTGACCAAAACATATTGGTAGTGTATATATACACCATAATCATACAACTACCGAATATATGACCCTTTATAGTCTTGTAAAAGTGATTATGACACTTATATTATTTTATTTTATATGATGTCAAAGTTGTCACCTTCATAATTTAAAAAGTATAACATTTTAAATTTTGGGTGTTTTAGAAGATAAATACGAAAAAATGTTTTCTTATGAAATTTATAATATTTATCTTCATCCTAGTATTTTATGTGTAATTTTTATGCAACAAATAAGTATATTTAATAATTATACAAAATGTTGTAGTAATTAATTTATTAAGAGAAATATCAAATAAATGGTTTTACAAATAGTAAAATAGATATTATATTAACTATTTAATGTGATCCACTAATTTTATACCTTACTATGACATGTTAAGAACCTATTTAATATATTATTTCGAATATATCCTCTTTTTATATTTTATTTAAATTCAAATAAATTAATAGTGTCAAAATTGACACTATTGTTTTTTTATAAAAATAACATATTATTAAATTGTTTAAAAATCACAAAAATAATTAAATATTATAAATTGAAATTTATATAGTCTAAAATTTCAGAAATTATCTAATTATGGATAATTCACAGAAAATAACTAATTATTTATAACAATTTAAAATTTAGAATCTTATAACCACAGATAAAATTTAATAGGTTAAATAAGGATAAATCAAGTTGATAATGTTTAAAAGAAATTCCCTACATGTATAAATTTTATTGGTTTATGATATTAAAACCCTATATCATATAATATTCTAATATGATTCATTTTTGTTGGTTTTTAAGTGGGGTTAGATTTATTATAAATTAATATGTTTAAGATTTCCAAAGGTGCCCCTCTCCTCCTTTATAAAAAGAGAACCCCTTCCCACTTCTCTTCACACCCTTTTGAGCCATGAAGCTCTTTCAAACCCTTCCAATTACTCTTATAAACCTCCCTAGTTATATCATATAGGTTCTGTTATTCTCAAAATACCAACCCTAGTGCCCTAAGAAGAAGTTTAAAGGAGGTACGTCGAAGAAGAGGTAATCTCTTCTACCGATTATTTCAAGCTTCTTTCTTCTTCAACTTCTTCTTCTTTAGTTGTTTCATTATAAAGTAATAACATCAGTATCACTAATATACTGATATGTTATTATAAATATGAAACAACCCAATTTCACCTTCTATCCATCCTACGAAAAACGAAATCACCGCGCGTGCGTACGTACAGAATACTGTCTCCAGGCCGTGGTGTAATCTGTTTTTCCAACACCAACTTACATGGATTGGTATAACGGTGTAAATAATAACTATACATAGTTATTATAACATCATACTGATTATGATATATTTTATCATCCACTCCAATTCAATTCAATAATTATGGGAACGATATCATCGCTCGTGCGTACGTACGGACTACCATCTCCACGACGTGATGAGATTCATTCTCCATGTTAACCATTCAAGAATGATTATAAAGTATATATAAGAAATAATAATGAAATATATGAAATAATAAAGATACTGGATTTATGTATATATTTATATATATTTCATCTACTTACTTCCATTCAAGTCAATAAGGAAAGGAAAACGGCGTTCATGCGTACGTACGACCTACTGTCTCCATGAACGGTGTGTTTCATTTCATTTAACTATCTATTATATATATATATATACTGAATATATATGATATATAAATCATGTTTTACATTTTAGAAGTAATTAAATCATGATATAAGTAATAATAATATCAAGAACAACAAGTCCAAACACATGCGATAAATGAAACGATTTTACCCAAAATGCTACTTTAACATGGAATTGACAAATGAATGAGTAATATAAATACCTAAGTGAACCATATATGATATAATAACAATTAATATGATTCTTTAATAACTCAATGACATTATTTAAATCATTATACATGAGGTTCGGATACATATGAAGCATATCAGACATAAGGTAAGGGATAATTATTCCAATCTCATTCTTATCTGAGATTGTTTATTCGTAAGTATTTACTGGGTATTTTTATTATCCATGTCCATATGTTCACAAAATGTTTTCATAAAATGTTTAATTTTCTTCCATGTATGTTTAAAGCCATTCTTACACTTTTTTTTCTTTTACCACATCATATGGAAGGAATCTTTCTTTTGTTTACCATACGAGGTACTTTTTGACTTTTCCGACAAAAGTACAACAAGAATGTTATTTTTAACTTATATGGCGTGAACGGATTTTTATGGTTTCATAACACCTTATTTTTATGAATCTTACTCTACAAGATTTTATAAATATTTTCAACAAAATACTTTTCTTTTAAAATTTCATGGAATTTTCTGAAAAGAAAATGATTTTGAAGAAGAAAGGATATTTTCCTCAAGAATTCATTTCAAGTGTTTTATCAAAACCGTTTTCCATCTAAGATGACATTATTTCATATGTGTATGTTTCAAGTATAATTTCTCTATTATTTACATGGTTTCACTTTTCTTATGATGAAATATCCATTTGTTTTATATGTATTATGTGATGATGGGAAGATGTTTATGAAACCCATTTTATTTTTTTGGGTTATGATAAATGTTTTAAGTCTATTTTGTGGCACAAGTAAGAATGAGTTCATTATGAGATGGGTGTGACCTATATCTCCCTCCAATTCATTGGGTAAAGATTTATATCTAATGAGATAGACATGGCTGGAACGGTAAGTTAATCTGGTTCAGTATTACAAGACTGGAACGAGGAGTGAACTCGATTCAGAATGGAACTTTGTCCACTAAGATGGTCTTGGCAGCAATGTCTTGGCTACTATGTAAATCATAACATGTGCTTAATGGATTCCACAATTACATGTTTTATTACCATACTAGTTTATCATGATTAATGTTCCTTTATGATCTATGCCCTGTGTCCTTCCAAGAGTTATGTCGTTGCTCATGATTTTGATGTTTAGATTTTATGTTCAAGTTTTTGCATTTAAATGTTTATGGATTGTTTTATGTTCTCTATGCTTACCCTTACTGATCATTTGAGCTCACCCTTTTTATGTTTTCTTTTCCCCGGGATTTAAAGAATGGTTTTAGGAAAGAAAACAAAAGAGTAAGATCTTTATGGGAGATATTGAAGATCTTTCAACATGATTAGAAGATTATTTTCCAAGTTTCCAAAGACACTAAACTGTTACAGTCCTTGTTTGTCTATTTTCGTTATGTATTAAGTGTACCATAAAAGTAATGTAATGTCCATGTATGTCAAGCTTTGGGTATCTACAAAAAGTAACCAACTTAACCAATTATATTTCCATTTTAATATCCATTTAAAAATTAAATTGAAAATATCACTATAGTGAATATTCTAAGTAAACAACTAATGTACTCAGACACATAAACCCCTACCCTCAGGTAAAGAGTATAAAACACAGGAATCTACCCATAGGCACACGAATATTGTCCACAGGTGTTAGAATTGTCGCCCACAGGCACAGAATCAGTTTCCCACAGGCATGGAAGATGTTTTCCACAGGCTAGGTAGTAAAATTCCCATAGGCTAATTACAACACCGCCTTCAGGATAACAGGTAATCGGGTCATTCCCAACATGAAAACATGTAGAAAATAGGCAATTCCTCTCAAGGCAGTTCAATAATCATTTTATTAAAGGCATACAATAAAAAAGGCATACCCTCGGGTATCCTGGCCAAATGGATAAACAGAGGAACGCACCCCCGGGGTGGTCCTGGATCCAAGAAACGATCCTAAAAAGCATGTTAATATCACATTTAATTACCTATAAAATTCTAGGTATTTAAAATATCCATGGCCTCAGCCTCACGACACCCCAAATATGGGTTCATAGCTCAATACGCACAAAATGCACGACAGTTGGAAATAAACACTAATCCACCTACCTTATACGCCCCTGATCGGTATACTCGAACGATGTTCCATGAATAGTCCTAGAATGAGGTAGATCTCAGGTAAAAGAATTATCCCTTTCAATGTAAATAACTCCTGTTAGGGGAAGAATTGGCAAGCACTGCTTAAGGAGAGTGGAGGGCTTACCCGTGCGGTTCCAACAAGACTGTCCGAGGCGGAATCGGGTTCCCGACGAACACTCGGCAGATCTTCAAACCTTTGGCCTCCTCTCCCGAGCTCCAACTTCCCGTTCTAAGCCTTCCCTATGAACAAGGGTGGATACTGCCCATTTTAAGCAAAAAAAAAAGTAAACGATATGTAATTCTGAGTACATGGTGTGTACTTCCCATTTTTAAACTGTTCCTCTGGCGGCTTCCGGCCAGTGTGGCACTATTCACCTGCTAACATGACTACACAACGTGTCTCCTTGAGTACATGGCGTGTTCTATCACACAGCTGGCCACCACCTTACTATTCGCCTACTGACTGACTACACGGCATGTTAGGGACCACTACACGGCGTGTACTTGGTTCATACACGCTTCATCGCCGACACGGCCTCACGACTTGTGTACTCATTCCACATGGCCAAAATTACATGGCATGTGGACAAATTACACGGTGTGTACTTTGCAAAATTTTGGATTTTCCACATTTTCCATATTTTCTCAAAAAAATACTTAAGGAAAAGAGAAAAGAAGAAACCCGTACCTCCGAAACAAGAACCGGGTTCTTACAAATAGGGTTTCAATAAGCTTCATGTTTTTTTGAGAATCCATATTGGGAGTGATATTATCAATCAGATTTTGAGTGTTTTCATCCCATTTATCTGAATATTGGTCTTCAAAGTAGGCAGTCACTACCTTAGAAATTTCATATTCTGATCTGAACAAGAATCCATTAATGGTGAGGGTATTGAACCCTCTCCAAACCTTATTTTCTATATGAAATAAATGAAAAATATTTTTGTTTCTATCTCCATTCTTTAGCCATATGATATTATATTGAAAATTTTCTAAATTATCCTTATGGTCCAACACATCATTTATCTTAGTGATAGAATGGAAATTATCCTGGGAGGGTACATCATGATTCTAATTTAAGGTTTGTCAAAGAAAAAGGTGATTTTAAGCAGCCTTGATATCATTTTAAATTTTGTAAAAGGGAGGTTTTAGCTATTCTTTAATCATAATTTTTGTGTTTTTATACTTTGTGGAAAGAATATAGAGGTAGATTCCAAGGGGATCAATTTTCTAAGCATCTATAACAATATCCCTACATCTAGGAACAACAAGATATGTATTTTTTAACTTGAATGGAAGGGGGGCCTAATTCTACTAGTGAAGATGTCAAATACCATAGGATTTTGGTTAGAATGCGACTCAGTAATTATGTGACTAAGACACTTCAATGGAACCATTCCTTTCATCAACCTAAACAAATAATTTTCCATTTTTCTATATTTCATCTCATTGTGAAAGTATCTACTCCATGTAAAATTATCTATAACAATGGGTACTTCAACCAATATACATTTACCAATACAAGAAGAGAAATACGATGCTTTTATACTACAGAAGTAAGTTCCTATTTTTTCTTTAGGACTTATAACTATATTAAATTAACCCAAGACAACCCAACTTTGAGACATCTATTCAAAAATCATTTCCATATCCTTATAAATATCACTGCTTTTAATATTGGAATTTGAGTCCTAGACAAAGAATATGGAGAGAGTCGTAACTTTCAAGCTAAATAAAACTGATATGTCTTGATGATTTTTATTATAGGATTGTAATTGAATACTATAAATATTTAAGACCTAGATATTCTCAACATCACTTTCATATAATTTTTTGAAATAAAGAAGTATCCAAGGGATTCCCATGTGAAGGATTTATAATTGAAAAAATTTATTTTGGGTCAGCAATACCAATAAGAATAGGTTTGATAGTCATAATGAAATGTATTAAGTTTGTGAACATGGAAGAGTTCCCAATCCCTTGACAGTTCAAATAAAATATCACCATTTATTAAAGGATAAACTACCTTTAGTTTAAGGCCCCTCCTCTTGTGGTAAATGCATTTTGGTCTTCTTTCCCTTTATTTTTCATATTCTCTTGGCATTATTTCTCCAAAAACACTCATCAAACTTCTCATTAGGCACAATATTAGTTGAATGAGGGGGTTCAAAGTCATCATCCCACATACTTCCAATGAGGGGTTTAATTTTTTAGGTGACTACCCAAACCCCATACGTGTGTCTACATGCATTATCCTATTGTAATCCTTCCATGGAAAAACTATAATGAAAGGATCTGCCTCATGAGGTGAGACCATACTCTCAACCGGAAAGACTAAATGGTTGTATTATTTATCTTATATATACTCATGTGAGTCTCCATGTGAGGTTAGAATATTATGTTCTTTGAATTTCTCTTGTATTAGATCCTATGAGTTTTTAATAGTGGCCAAGCCCAAAGTGCCCTGGACAATTTTTTCCTCGATTTTTTCCTAGGAATATTCCTATTTATATTATGATTCAATCATGCATAAAGAGATATAATTATGTTCTTGGAAAATCTCTTGTGTTTATCCCTATGTATTTTTGGGATCTTTAATCCCTTGTATGCTCTTCTGTGAATTGTAGATAGAAATTAGGCATAAAAAGAATTGAACAATTTGACCTTGACCTTTCTCCTAATTCTGATCTTGTATTTCTTGGATAGTGGTAAGACTCATCTTAGGGGGGGAATTATCTTCCTTAGGTTATTTCCCAACCAAATCTAGATCTGTCCTAGATGTAGATCCACTATTAGAGTCATGTTTTCCAGATGTGGAATCACCCTTACCTTTGACTGGTGCATTCAACACATGTGAGTAGTTTTTGAAAGTAGTCACATGTGAAGATTCCTCCAAATTGAACTTTCAATGCTTACTATCATCCACTAGGAATGTGTTAACATATTATATGAAAGTACTTGAAAGCCTCCTCCACCTCTATAATCCCAATAAGGGAATCCAAGTCACTATCCAAACTAACCATCACCTTTTGATGGGATGTGTCATCAAATCCCAGGTCATGTGGTGGTCGTACAAAGACATTAGAGGTTGAGGGGGATGAAACTTCTCCTTCAATTTTTCATTGACCCATATACAAGATAGATCATCATTCCCCTTTTCATTGCATAGTCTACAGAATTTGGAACGATTTCATTCAGATGCAATATGGCTAATGAAATTATAATCCTTGTATAATTTTGGTTTCCTATCATATAGGATCTTTAAATTAATTCTATTATCCATTATTCTGAGAACAACCTCCTCAACCAACATGGAATCTATATCAACCTCCACCAGCACTATTGAAATTTTCCCAATCCTTGGATTATAATTTTTTTCTATCGACTCTAATTAGGTATTCAACCACTGAAGCAATATCCTAGAGGATCTTGGGATTCTAGTACAACCAATTGAGTATGGAAATGAAAATACATGCCTATGTATGCGTATTACTTAAATTATTGGGAGTAAAATTTTTATCCCATTCTAGGATACTAATAATTCCAAGATTTAGGGGGATGGAATTGAAAATATATGCTCTCCTCTTATGCTTGTCAGAATGGAAAAATATGTAGAAGGGTCCCATTCCCATGGAAGAAATATTCTAATATTAAAACCCCAAAATTGATGTAATTATGTTAACAAAATAATTGAATCTATGTATCATTTCACCTTTCAGAGTAAAGATGTGCACAATGACAGAGTATTCTAAAAAATTGATCCTCTCCTAAATAGCCTCTTGTTATTCTGAAACTTGTGCAACACACCCTTTCTTGGTGACTCTTCCTATAGAGGGAATAGTGAAATCAAAGAAGGTTATAGCTTCCATTGATTTGGAAACCTCTACAGAATTCTTTTTTAGACCAAATGCTTGCAGGGTCACTGCACCATACAAAGGTAATTACTTATGAGGCACATAAATATGGAATAACTCTTTTTTCCTAATAAGGTCAAAGTGGATTACGACCAGATCTAGAAAATTTCACCTTTAAGGATCACCATATTTAACCCACACTCAATCTCTATGCTCTCTTGAGTTCCCCCTTACTCTTCCATCAAACAATATATATATATATATATATATATTATTTTAAATACATTTATAAAATATGTTTTTTTGTGTACTTATGTGCATGTGTGCATATATATATGTGTGTGTGTGTGTGTGTCTGAGTGTGTGTGTGTATATATATATATATAACCATCTATGTGTCTACATATACAAATATATATATTATATATTAGTATGTATTTAAATATATTAGAATATGCACATAAATATATTTTTTTGTTATTGGAAACACACATACATATTTATATATATAAATTATATATATATTTGTATCGATATATACACATTCATACATTTTTATTTGAAATAAAATAGATGATGAATATTTATTTTCATATGGTTTGTATATTTAGAAAATATATTTTATATGGAAATATGTTTAAATATTTATTTATACAAATATATAAATATATGTATATATGTGCATATATTTAATTATAAATAACATAACAGCATGAAAAATGTTAAATTTTCAACATGATAATGTCCATATGAGTGTAATCCCTAAGAATAGTTTTAGTCAACACAAAAAAAGACAAGAATACATTCTTAATCGAATTTGATATCCCATTAAATATTATAAAATTAGGGTATCCCAACTAAAAACTCAGTTTTAGACACCTTCTAGGTCTTTTTGACCAAAAAATAGTAGTCATGGTCCATCCCAATTAAAATGGTGTATATCACTTCAGAGGCTTTGACCTGATATCTCATGGATCCCAAACATAAACTCGTATTAAAATTTAATGTTGTTTGATGTTCAAGTCCTATTTTTAATTTATCTTAATATATTAATTATTTTTTATTTTTTTCCTATAACTAAATTATTAGTAAATTTATATTACTCAATACTAATTAGTAAATTATTTACTAATATTAAATTTTAATTTTTTTAAAACCAATTTTCACTAAAAATATTATATAGTAATTGTAAATGCATAGGTAGTATTATATAATCATATTTATGAAAAACATTTATATACATATATCAATAGAAATATATTTCTATAATAAAATATGATTTTTAATATATATATATATATATATGTGTGTGTGTGTGTGTGTGTGATAAAGGGTACATTTTATCCATGCTAATAAGAACACTAATAAATTCTCACTATATCTGCACTAAAAAATCATAATAAAGGAAACCTTTATGAGAACTAATAAATAGAGATAATAAAGGAATTTATTTCAATAGTTATTTTATTGAGCACTAACAAAGGGATCCTTTATTGGTGCTTTTAGATAGCACTTATAAAAGAACCCCCTTTATCAATGCTTTCAGGTAGTACTGATAAATGGTAGTGCTTAATAAGAACAATTTTGTAGTAGTGTTGTTTCATCTTCATGATTATTCTTCATATTTATTAAGTATTTTTTCTTAAATACACATTTCATTGGATTCATACATATTCTTGGATTTTTTTTATAGAATTTTGGATCCTCAGAAATCATATTCTTGGATTATTTATTTTTGGGTCGATAACATTAATCCCTATCAAATTCTTGGTTGTGTGAATATATTGATCATGAAGAATGAGATATATAGAGGGATATATTTTATCTTTACCTCATGTATGAACAATATTCCTCGACCCTGTCATTGGTGGGAAGTTGAATGGGTCACTCAAACAAGAGAAGATCATGCCCCAGGGTGTCAGAGATCTCACATTGTCGGTGAGTCCTAGAAATGAAGTTGGATAGGTCGAGAAGGTGCACAATACATCGGTGTTATAATGGAGGAAGTGAGACATGATAAGGATGTGATGTAGACTTGTGTGAGGGATGAGTATTCCTAAATGTGTGTTTAGTGCATCATTAATAAATTTATTATTAAATGGGAATAAAAAATTCATGGAGATAAATGCATGATATTGAAAGTGTTGAAGGGGGGATTCTAGAATGAATGAATGGTTCATGCATGAAACCTGATTAACTTTCAAATTTACCCAAGAGAAGAAGTTAGAACGGTCCTTGTAGTCTAGCTTGGGTTGTTGAATCCTCAGAGACCTAAGAAGTAACCTACATACAAGTACATTATATGGAATATTTTTGGCTATGAATTGGCCAACTTGGATTGATTTTAGATGGGTTTAAACGATATATAATAGATTTAAGTGAATTAAATTTCAAAGAATTAATTGATCCTAGGTTATCACTCAGGGTGGATTGGATGAAATTCTTTCTTTAACTATTTCAATTTCTTATATTTGAGATGGGTTAATTTAAGAAGATCAAACAACATCCTCGCTTACTGGTTTAAAACCTAAACACTTTAATACTAATCACCTATACACTTGAAGGATCAATGTTTTGAGCACTTCAAGTTAAAGTTTCGTATTTTCACTTGAAGTGTGTTGCCTTAAATTCAACAAGGACGGTGGAGTTTAAAAATCATCAAATAAAAATCTCCATTAAAAGAAGTGATTAGAAATTAATAGATTGATAAATAACATCCAATCCAGACCCTCTCTACTCCCTTGGATCAACCCATAAGTGGATTATCCCTTTATTGATGATATGGTTTCAATGTAAGCGGGAAGTAGACTCGTGAGGGAGGAATTGAAGAAGTAAAGAATATAATAAAAAGAAAATGATCACTCCACCATTGTGTGAATAATTTTACAAGGTTTCGTGTGAATAAATTTACACCTTCAGAAAACGGTGTCAAAGTGAGATTTAGAACTACAGAATAAGAGGAGAAGATAACTTTTATAAAGAAACTAGGATGAATTTAAACAACTTACATGTGAAGGAAGAACGTTACAAAGACAAATTGGCAGCATAACATTAAGATGAAAACAAAGCTCAAAAATGAAAAAATCCTCCATCACCACTTCCTTAAATAGGCATTTTGGGAGCCTTGGGTCTAGCCTCCAACTGTAAAAAGCATCCCAATTGATTATGGTAGGTCTAGGGTGGTAGAAAGCTTGTGGAACTTGGACTTTTCCACACTTGACCCAAGGTGGCAGCCAGCTTTCATCCACCGAACAGACACGCTTGTAAGACCCTATAGATGGAAGAATCAGAGTGGTCCATATAAGAAGAAAATTTCTCCCCGGATGTCTCATAACCTCCTGTAAAATTTGGGCCCATTTGGAGTTTTGGATTCCGAGATATGAACATATTGGTAGGATTGTTTTCTAGGCCGCAGAATCTGGCCCATAATTTTACTTCCAAATTGGGACGCCTTAATGGCCACCATGGAGGCTGAATTAGCTTTGGATCCTGAAGAGTGATTTGTTCATATACATGTCTTCTATCATCTCACTAAACTTCATATTCCTTGGTTTTGTAAGTTGGGTCCCAAATTCTCATAAGTGGTATGGTGTCCAATCTGCCTTCTCTAAAATTTCTTCCATTCATCTCTAAATATCTCCATCATCGTTTATGAATCCTCCATTGATCCCTGAATGAAAAATGTTCATATTGAAGTTTATATCAATTTAAAAAATATCAAATTAAAAATATCGATAATTACATTCCTTAAAATCATATAAATCATTGGGTACTTTAAATGATGTTCAAAAATGTACCACATAATAGTGCATTTTAAGAAGGAATTACAATTATAATGTGAAATGATGTTCAAAGTGTAAAATGCACTAAAATGGAGTTTATGAATAATAAACAAAATGAATATTATATATATTAATAATGAATATTAGCCTCATTTAGTGTCTAATCACACCACCAACTTGAGTTTTTCTAGTCCCAAGAAAAATATATCTCAACAATATGAAATTCGAATTCCCTTTTCCAAAAACATTTTAATACACAATGATCACCCAAAACCCTTATACCAAACAATAATGAAACCCATCAAAATATTTTAATACATAATAGTTTCATAAGCATATTCCAATCCCAATATCATTCCTTTGTTCAAATTCATTTCCATATTTCCTCCAATATCAATTAAGTATGTGGATGTGTTGTGCATCACAATAGACATGGGAGTTCATCTTTATTCAAGGGGGAAATAACGGAAGCACTAGGTGGAATCACATTTCAATATTAAGATGAGTATTCAAATTTTTTTGTGTTATATTTTTTTTTGTTTTTTTTTGTTTTTTTTTTCAATTTTTCCATGGTAATTGAAATTGCACTCAAAAGAGTCAACCCTTGTAGTGAGACTTTGCCGATGACTCACAGGCTCAAATACCTTAGGGCACCAAGTGAAGCCCGCATACTCGGGCATCATATCGAGTTAAATTAGTCAAAAACAAATTCAAATTACCAAAAATAGAGATAAAATTACTAACTCTAGGCCAGACAACTATGGAGTCACGATCCCCAAGTGCCGAAAGCCATGCATTAGGTCATTTCATTGCTCTACGCGCAAATTTATTGTTTTTTTATATTTTTTATTGAATACTCATATTAAAACTAAAATGATCAATAAAAATATTCTATTTATTTGGGGGACCCCATGAACATAAAATAATACCCCACTATCTAAAGGACGTGCATTGTGATCTTTTTTTTTGGATGAAAATATAAACGATGAAATATCACATTGGACAACCACACTTTCCAAAATCTATGCTCATGAAAATATATGAGGATTAAAATCAGAATCGGGGCATGCTAAATTATTTTATATTCAGTTTCAAAGTGTGCAATGTGTATTACCATGTACAAAGTTAAAGGAATTTTTCCTTCCATTTACACACATTTTTTTTTCAAATCATTTTTTTTTCACAAAAGCAATTTTTTTAATTCATCTCCCCCCCCCCAACCTAAAACAAAATTGTCCCCAGTGTTTCAAGAAATGAAAATTTAGAAGGAGTAAAGGAAGATAAGATAATTTGAAAAAGTAAATTGAAATATGAGGATCATGGAATGAAGTCACCTGGTGGTTGAAGTTGAAGTTCTTGCTGCTCCAAATTAGTCCTTTGATCTCTTGGGGGATGTAGGCACATCCTTGATTGAACATGCATCACCCAAAATAGTCCCTGAACCATACAAAGAAGAAAAAACCAAACAAACAGCAACCAATGACTTATTTAATTCCATGTATCATAATTTTTATGGTTTTCCCTGTTTTTTTGTTTTTTTGTTTTTTTAAATCAAACTAATGATACATTGTCTTCTTTTAAATTTCTGGGCAAGGTATTACTCAGGGATCACATCGTGTGAAATAGATGAATACAGTACTCCCCTTTTATACCCATCCATACTCATAATATAAGAACAGGTCAATAGTATAATTGTTTTTACTAAATATCAAAATGATTAATTAATCCTATTTAAAATATAAAGTCGATTAAAACAAAAAAATTATAGGAAACTTGAAATCCATGTGTTTCCTCCCATGTAGCGCTTTGTTCAATATCATTATCTTGACTTGGACCCCTAATTGATTAATTATTTTCATCATCTAAGGTGGGTTCACACATTTCTTCATCAAATTCATGTTTTTGGAAAGGTTCAATGAATGGTTTGACTCTATGAACATTAACTTTAAAGGTTTGACCATTGGTGGGATCTTGAATTTCAACAGCCCCATGGGGGTACACCTTTTACACTATGTATGGTCCTGACCATCTGGACCTCAACTTTCTCAGGTGTAGATGAATTTTAGAACTATACAAAAGAATTGGTTTACCCGGTACAATGTGTTTTGCTTTAATATTTCGAGATTGGTAGGCTTGTAATTTAGCTTTATTGATCATTGAATTTTCATATGCCTCCATCCTAAGTTCCTCAAGTTCATTGAGGTTTAATTTAATTTTTGTTTCGGCCAATGAGAGGTCATAATTCATTTTCTTAATTTACCAAAAAGCCTTATGTTTAATCTTCACTGGAAAATGGCATGCTTTACCATAAACCAACCTACATTGGGACATTCCTAAAATGGTTTTATATGCAGTTCTATAGGCCCAAAGAGCATCCAAGAGTTTTCTTGACCAATCTTTCATAGATGGTTTAACAATTTTCTCAAGAATTTGTTTAATTTCTTGATTGGCTAACTCATCTTGACCATTGTTCTATGGATGGTATGCAGTGGAAACATTGTGAGAAATTCCATACTTTTCCATGAGTGAAGAGAGTGGACGGTTGCATAAATGGGTTCCTTGATCACTAATTATAGCCCTAGGAATTTCAAATCAAGAAAATATGTTCTATTTCAGAAATCGGATCACAACATTATGGTCATTATACGTGGTGGGATGGCTTCAAACCATTTTGAGACATAATCAACAGCTAAGAGGATGTAGAGGTATCCCCTAGATTTTGGGAAGTGACCCATGAAATTGATTCCCCAGCAATCAAATATTTCAATCACTAAGATGGGAGTGAGTAGCATTTGATTCCTTTTTGTGATTGACCATACTGTTGACACTTAGGAAGGCTTTGAAAAAATGTGTAGGAGTCCCTTGAGAGGGTGGTCCAGAAGAGACCACATTGAAGAATCTTAGAAGATGTTTTCTTAGAGGAAAAGTGACCTCTATATGCCTCACTATGAAAGAATTTAAGAATGGACCCTTGTTCAGATTCTGGGACACACCTCCTAATGACTTGGTCAGGGAAGAACTTATAGAGGTATGGGTCATCAAACACATTGTTCCTAACATCAGAAAGGAATTTCCTTCGAACTTGAGTCCCTAAGAATTTTGCAACTACTCCTGTAACTAAGAAGTTTGCTATGTCAGCATACCAAGGGCAGTCACTCATAGAGTATAGGTGTTCATCAGGAAATGAATCAGACACAAAAAGGTGATTTGAGTTATATTTGAATTCCATCCTAGGTAGGTGATCAGCTACAACATTTTCAACACCCTCTTTATCCTTGATTGTGAGGTCAAATTATTGTAAGAGAAGGAGCCACATAATCAGTCTATCCTTGGCATCTTGTTTTTTGAAGAGGTATTTTAGTCCAGAATGGTCAGTGACCACAGTGATGGAGGATCCTAAGAGGTAGGACCTAAACATCTCTAAGGAAAACACAATAGAAAGTAACTTATTTTAAGTAGTGGTGTAGTTTATTTGGGCATCATTTAATTATTTTCTTTCATAATAAATGACATAATGAGTTTTATCACAATGTTATCGTAACACAGATCCTACAACAAAGTCACTGGCATCACACATAAGTTCTAAAGGAACGTTCCAATTTGGAGATTTCATAATGGGGGAGTGGTGAGAGAGGACTTGAGGGTTGAGAATGAACCCTCATAGCTTTCTGTCCAAACAAATGGAGCATCCTTTACTAGTAGAGCACAAAGGGGATGGGAGATTGAACTAAAGTCCTTGATGAATCTTCTATAGAAACTAGCATGTCCTAATAAAGACCTCACTTCCTTGATAGTTTTGGGTGATGGAAGGTGAAGAATGATGTCAACCTTGGCTTTATCAACTTCAATCCCCCTACCTGAGACCATATGGCCTAGAAATAGTCCCTCTTTAACGATGAAATGGAATTTTTCCCAATTTAAGACCAGATTATTTTCTTCATATCTTGACAAGACTCTCTTCACATTCCTCAAGAATCCCTCAAATGTATCCCCAAACATAGAGAAGTCATCCATGAATACCTCATGGAAATCTCCTACCATGATTGAGAATATTCCCATCATGCACTGTTGGAAGGTTCCAGGGGCATTGCATAACCCAAAGGGTATGTGTTTAAAAGTAAAGGATCCAAATGGACATCTGAATGTAGTCTTCCGTTGATCCTCTAGGGAGACCTCAATTTGATTATACCCTTAGTACCCATCTAGGAAATAGTAGAACGCATGACCTTACACTCTCTCAAGGACCTAGTCAATGAATGGTAAGGGGAAATGGTCCTTCTTGGTGAATGAGTTTAGGTTCCTATAGTCAACGCAGACCCTCCATCCACTACTCACCCAAGTTGGAAGTATCTCTACATCCTTATTGGTTATCACTGTGGTTCCTACCTTCTTGGGAACCACTTGGATTGGGATGACCCGCTCACTCTTGGCTATGGGATATATGATACCAACTTTTAACAATTTCATAAGTTCTTTTCTCACTAATTCCATGAGATTAGGATTGAGTCGTCGTTGAGGTTGACAAAATGGCTTTGAATCAGATTCTAGAACGATCCTATGAGTCCTGATAAGTGGGATAATCCCAGGAATATCAGATAGGATCAAACCAATGGATTTCTTATGTTTCCTAAGGAAATCTAGAAGCGTCCGCTCATGATTGTCTTCAAGAGAAAAATAAATTACAATAGGATGTGTTTGATTATCCCCTATGAAGGCATACTTGAGTGCAGTGGGAAGTTCCTTCAATTCAATATCAGGTTGGTTCAAAATTTCAGTAGAATATTGGGACATTGGATCAATATCAATTTTGTTTCCTAGAGTTTTAAATAGTATTGATTCCCCACATATATAAGTTTCAGCTACAATATTGGTTTGATCATATTTAGGGAAGGAAGTTTGATTGGTCTCCATGAAATTGGTTTTCTGAAAGGTTTCAGTAGTTTTTAGACCTAATACTTCATCATAAGAGCAATTTAAAAATGATTCAAGCCAATGAGATAAACTTCTTTCATATGAACAAAGTAAATCAATATCATCCTAACTTAAACATCCATCAAATATTCCTTGATGTTTTATGGATTCATTATCAATGCTTCCAATCATTTTTACTTCATGAAAGTCCCCATCATCCACTATTTGTGAGCTTGAATTATAGATGTTCCAGTCTAGACTCGTGTTTCCAAAGGTGATGGTCATGTTCCCATTTCAGACTCGGATAACAGAGTTGACTATTGCAAGGAAAGGACGACCAAGGATGAATGAGGTTTGTTCGTTATTTCCTAAGTTTTGATGGTTTTCAAGGACAATGAAGTCATCAGGGTAGATAAATTTTTCAACCTTTACCAGAACATCCTTTAAAATCCCCTTTGTAACCATAATGCTACGATCAGCAAGTTGAAGTGTGACAGATGTGGGTTTGAGTTCTTCTAGTCCTAACTGGCAGTACACAGTATAGGGAATGAGATTGACACTAGCACCTAGATCACACAAGGCCTTGAAAACTTTTCTCTCCCCTAGTTCAACATTGATGTAAGGGAAACCTGGGTCTTTCAACTTAGGAGGAATGGTCCCTTGAATGGTGGTACTCACATTATCAACCAAAAATACTTGGTTTTTATGTGAAAAATTTCTTTTAAGAGTGCACAAGTCCTTAAGGTACTTTGAGTAGGTAGGTATGGTTTGGATTGCATCGAGAAGGGGGATGTTCAACTTGACTTGTGATAATATTTCTCTTAATGTTTAACTTAATTCAGGCTTGGTTTTCACCCTCATGCATTGAGGAAATGGTGCAGGTTGTGGGGTTATTTTTTGAAGAGTTGTTTCTTTGACAATGTTTTAGTGTTTTCAGTTTGATCATTTGGTTCATTTGAATTTTCATACAAGTTTGAATCTTAAGGTGGGTTTTAAATTAGTCGTTCAGGTTTCTCAATTGATTTCCCACTTCTTAAAACAGTCACAGCCTTTAGTTGTTCATGAGTTTTTTGAGCAAAACTTGAATCTCCCCTTGAAGTTGAGGATAGCAACGCCTGAGTAGGAATGGGTGCCTCTCCAGTTTTGATGGTTTGAAGTTCTTGTTTAAGGGAAGAAACTTCTGAGTTTATCCTTTCCATTTGTTTGTATAGTTGTTCTAGTAGGCTTTACGGAACAGTTTGGGTTGGTGCTTAAGAAGATTGGTTTATCCCAGGGGGATATTTTGGAGGTGGTATGGTTTGTTGAAAATGGATTGGTGGCTGTTGGTATTGGATAGGTTGGGTTTGGAACTGGTTATGGGTTTGGTAGTTCTGATGGGGGTAAGAATTTTGTCCCTGTGGTTGGCTAGGTTGTTAGTTATATTTCCAGCGGAAGCCTGGGTGGTCATTATACCTTAGGTTGAAGTTGTTTTGCTATTGAGGCTTTTGAAAGTTCAAAGCATTTACATCCACTGGGGGTCCTCCTAAAAGAACATCCTTTATGGATGGAATGGTTGGGTAGTTGTCTGTTTTATGGTAATTTTTTTCATAAATTGTGCAAACAAAACCTTCCTAGAGAGTGCTATGAGTTTAGCCCTAAGGCTTTCCTCTTCTATAAGTGTATTAATTACATTAGTTCTTTTTGGATTGTTAGAATAATGTAAAGTTTCCCATGTTTGGTTTTTTTCAGAAAGTCTTTCTAGATACTCATAAGCATCATTTGGGGCTTTGTTTTTAAAGGTTCCATTACACATCATGTCAATGAATTGTTTGTTCCCCGGACCCAAAACTTCCTAGAAAATTCTCACTTGTTCAAGAATATAAAAACCATGGTGTGGAACCATGTTTATAGTGTCCTTGAACCTCTCCCATGTTTCATAGAATGAATCTCCCTCTTTTTCAAAAAATTTTGGATGTTCTTCTTAAGTGCAATTGTTTTGTGGTGGGGAAAGTATTTTTTGTAGAATTCTCTTTGTAGTTGGTCCCAAGAGTTGATGGATGATGGTCTCAAATTTTTTAGCCAATTTTTAGATCGATCCATTAAAGAAAAAGTAAATAGACACATCTTAGCTTATTCTAGTTGATGTGAGGGACACATGGTTTCTATAATGTCATTGAACTCCTTAATGTGAAGGTATGGCATCTCGGACTCCCTTCCATGGAATGTGGGAAGGTGGTTTAGGACATGGGGTTTAAAGATGTAGTTGGAATCTCCTAGGGATTTTTGTCTAATTCATGAGGGGTCATTGGTCCAGGAAGTTTTGAGGTAGTCATTCATGGTTTGATCAACTGCATTCCCCATGTTTGGGGATGCCTCATTTGGGTTTCCATTTTGGTTTCCACCTGGGTTTATGAGGTGGTTTCTTTGAAGACCTTCCATTTAAATGGTCTCAATTTTGGACTCTGGAGTATTAGTAAAATTAGGATCTAATGAATAGAGTTCCCTTGGTTTACATGACTCCCCAACCCCAGGACTATCCACCCTAACTAGACGGTTTGATTGATCGCGGGTGTAGGCCGACATGCGCCAAAAGAAAAAAAATGAGAAAGGGGAAAGATAAGAGAATTTTGATGAGAAAAGAAGAAATGGTGGAGAATAGAATGGGTGTTTAGTTTACTTCCTTGGGTCCCCAGAAAAGGCACCAAAATTTGATTCACGCTCAAATTTACCCAAGAGAAGAAGGTAGAACGGTCCTTGTAGTCTAGCTTGGGTTGTCGAATCCGCAGAGACCTAAGAAGTAACCTACAGACACGTACATTCTATGGATTTATTTGTCTATGATGTGGCCAACTTGGATTGATTTTATATGGGTTTAAAAGATATCTAATATATTTAAGTGAATTAAATTTAAAATAATGAGTTTATCCTAGGTTATCACTTGGGGTGGATTGGATGAAATTCTTTCTTCAACTATTTCAATTTCTTATATTTTAGATGAGTTAATTTAAGATGATCAAACAACATTATCACTTACTGGTTTAATACCTAAAAACTTTAACACTAATCAACTATACACTTGAAGGATCAATGTTTTGAGCAGTTCACATAAAGGTTTGTATTATCACTTGAAGTGTGTGGCCTTAAATTCAACAAGGATGATGGAGTTTAAAAATCATCAAATAAAAATATCAGTTAAAAGAAGTGATTAGAAATTAATAGATTGATAAATAACATCCAATCCAGCCCCTTTATACTCCCTTGGATCAACCCATAAGTGTATAAGCCCTCCATTGATGCTATCGTTTCAATGGAAGCAGGAAGTAGACTTATGAGGGAGGAATTGAAGAAGTAAAGAAAACAATAAAAAGAAAATGATCACTCCACCGTTGTGTGAATAATTTCACAAGGTTTGGTGTGAATAAATTCATACATTAAGGATACAATATCAAAGTGAGATGTATAAAAACAGAATAAGAGAAGAATATAACTTTTATTAAGTAACTAGGATGAATTAAAACAACATACATGTGGAGGAAGAATGTTACAAAAACAAATTGGCAGCATAACATTAAGATGAAAACAAAGCTCAAAAATGAAAAAATCCTCCACCACCACTAATTTAAATAGGAATTTTGGGACCCTTGGTTCAAGACTCCAATAGTACAAATCATCACACTTGATTATGGTAGGCCTTGGGTGGTGGAAATCTTGTGGAACTTGGACTTTTCCACACTTGACCCGAGTTGGAAGCTAGCATTCATCCACTGAACAGACGCGCTTGTAGGGCCTTCTAGATGGCAGAATCAGAGTGGTCCATAGAGGAAGAAAATGAAGCCTCAGATTTCTTCTTACCGTTTGTAAATTTTGGCCCAGTTAAAGTTGTGGATTCTGAGATATGATCATATTGGTAGGATTGTTTTCTGGGCCGCAGAATCTGGCCCATATTTTTATTTCTAAATTGGTCAGCCTTAATGACCGCCATGGAGGCCGAATTATCTTTAGATTTTGCAGAGTTATTTCTTCCTCTACATGTCTTCTATAATCCCAAGAAATTTGAGCTTCATTGGGTTTGTAATGTGGGTCCCACATTCTCTTCAGTGGTCTGGTGTCCAATCTGCCTTCTCTAGAATTGCTTCCATTCATCTCCAAATATCTCCATCATCCTTTATGAATCCTCCATTTATCCATTAATGAAAATTTTCATATTGAAGTGTAGATCAATTTCCCAAAATATCAAATTAAAATATGGATAATTACATTCCTTAAAATCAGATAAATCATTGGGTACTTTAAATGATGTTAAAAAAATGTACCACATAATAGTGCATTTTAAGAAGGAATTACAATCATAATATGAAATGATGTTCAAAGTGTAAAATGTACTAAAATGGTAATTATGAATAATAAAGAACATAAATATTATATATATTAACAATGAATATTAGCCTCATTTAGTGGATAATCAAAACCCCTTCCCATGGAATATATATATTGATAATTATATTTAAATATTAATGACAATAATATTGTGGAAAGGTGTGGGTGTCCTGGATTAATGAGGAGGTGATATTAGAAGTTTTATGGAAGCATTACCACCCACCAATACACTTACTAATAATAATAATAACAACAAAAACAGAAAAAATTAGCATTATTACTACTAATACCACCACTTCCGCCACTACTTATACTGATATCAACAGTATGGGGGATTTCATTAATGGTAAAGTTGCCCAATAATTCTATATATGACCATGGTTCAAAACCAATAAGCCCCACTTTAGGGTAACTTTTGTTCCATTTATGGGTGTTTACATAGCTTCTAATGGAGGAGATGACGTAGGAAGTTATACAGACCAAGTACAAACTAACACGACATAGAACACATACAAGGGCCTTTGGGATAGGATAATGTGGCATTTGGGTAATGTAATGGATTTCAATCCAATGAGATTTTGAGTCATTTAATTTTAATGGTACAGTGATGGAGTGGGTCTACCCTTGGAGTGGGGGGAGGGGTGTGTGACTTTTCTTTTTTGGTATAGGTTTGTGTGTTGTTTTCTTTACTTGTAACCTCTAGGACCGTAATAAAATATTATCCCCATGGGGAAATATTTAGAGGTTACTCTCTTATTATTCACATGGTGGTGGTGGTATGTCTCATGTTTGGGACTCCATCGACACATGTTCTTGTGGATTTTTCATCATGTTTCCCCTTCTAAGACTAGTTTTAATTATTATTAATATTATCAAATACTTTTTTCATTCATAAACTTTTACTCAGATGTCAGATTAATGATCTGTATACAACATTAAATCCCCAACATCGAGATAGGCGATTCAAAACCAATATCAGATACCAAAATATCACTTTTTCACATAGGCCACAGGTACTAACACAAATAAGCTCTCATATTTAAATCAAGGAATTGAATAATTTTAATTTAATTCCTATTTTTAATAAATTAATATCATATACTAGGTATTTTACTATGTAGATCGTTATAGAATGATTTGTTTGGATGCCTGAGGCTTTTTTTGAAAAGGGATAGGTCTATTATATGTTTAGCTTTGTATGGATAATGATAGGGTTTAGTCGTGATATTCGATTCCCTCTATGTAGTTATTAATCCTCCCACACAATATCGTAACATTAGAATGTTGGTTCCGCACACCACCTACCTTGTTTAATAAGGGTTAAGGGCTCCCCTAACTAGAGATCAGATACGGTCGGTATTCCTGCCACATGTATGAGCCCAAAATCATCTATAAATTGAGTTTATATTACACCTATTTAAATATTTCACTCATGTATGGGATCCTCCACTGGATTTGGTATTCTTTCCCACATTCATTGGTAGTTATGATCCTCCACTATAGGTTAGAAGAGAATTGTGGAGATTGTTGGATTTTGGTTTGTTTGACTTATTGGGATTGAGCATTGGAGATTTTATTTCCTTTATCTATTAGGAGAGAAGGATATTCCAGTACAGTTATTGAGGGGTTATGTGAGTGGTATAACAAAGGCATATGCGTACATGACCGATGGTATGATATGGTCAGACCAGAGAGCTCAATACTCCTTCGACTCACGAGTAGGCTTCTATAATGACCAAGATCCTTTTCATGGATCTTGGTGGTGATGTGGAAGCAATTAAGTCTTATAAATGTGGTATTATTAGATAATATCAACTTTTTAGTCACCCCTAGGACACCTTTGAGGTGTGACATGCATATATCTAATTACTTCAGACTTTTTGGGCTCTTTAGTACTATGGGAACCCCTTGTCGCTCAAGTGAGGTGACCCTTTGGGTTTGAGGGATAAGAGGTTTTTAACTTCTCAGTATTCTTAATAATTATGATTGAATATCATATATGGATTCTTTCTTTTCATTCCATGCTAATCTAATTCATACCCAGGGATTTGAGATGATTCATTGGGTTATCTTTCCTTATTGGTTTTGGGGAATCCTACTAAGTATGTTTATACTCACCCTTAGATGGGACTTATGAACACATGTTTTATATATGTGAAGATGACACATAGGTTAAAAAATAGGATGGATAAATGTGAAGATGGTTTGACTTGTCCCGAGTTAATTTCTAGTGGTTTTTGGTGACTCATTATAGAGTACGGTTATTTGGGATGGTGGTGGTGATTGCTACTACTGTTGTGTAAACTAGGCGTATTTACAACATTGAGGAGCTTCCTAGTTCTATTTTTTCATAGGCTTGTCAGATTTATCATTTCCTTGTATTTACCTTGTGGGATATACTTGAACTTTTTGTCTAATGAATTAATTTTTTATAGTTTAATTTTTTACACACACACACACACACACATATATATATATATATAGTTCTGGTTCTCTGGTTCTCTGGTGCTGGATATCTGTATCTATTATAGGTTGATATAGGCTGATTCCTCCCATATTGTGAGATATGCCTACTCAGTGCTAGTCACAAACCCCTAACCTATTGGAGGTGAGATTTGGGTAGCACTATTATATTACCTCTAGTTTGGCTGGGGCCCTAGTGGGTCGATTAATGTCAAAGTTTTATCAAAGTAGTTTTGTGCTAGGGATGATGTTTGGAGTTTTTACTAATGTTAGGAATAGTTTGAAAACTTATAGAAATGTTGTTAATAGGGTCATGAGTTTGGTTATTAGACTGAGGAGACTAGAATAGGTGTGACAACTGATGTATCATTTCATCAGTACTCTGATAACCTGTTAGTTGACACATAGTTTTGGGACATTGTTACAGCGGTATGAAAAAGTTGGAACATGCATCATTTATTGGTCAGTTGTGATATTTCATATTTGTCATGAGTCATATCATATATATATTCTCTAAATCCTTATTTTCCATACTATCTAATAAAGTATTAAACACTCCAATCTAAACCTTTTAGTATATAGGTAGTTTTATAGGAATCATGTACCTATAGTTAGGAATTTCCACTACTGATTAGTGATGTTAAGGAATTTTTTATAATACTTGATTAAGATAAAATCTTTCCCTATGATATGAAGTTATTTCTATCTTCTTTATGCTATATATTCTTCTTTAAAAGTATATAGTAGTTTATAATGAGTTGGATGATACTACACATAGGCTATATATTCTATGTTCATTATAATGATAAAGGTATCATGGGTTTGTGAGGAGAATTCCCCTATAAAAATATAGGTTTGGTGATAGAGTTTTGATTGTTGGAGATACAATATGGATCGTGCATGAGATTCCTATATCCAGGAATCAATGGTTGTGAATCAAAGTATGAATTGTTTCCATTCTTCATAGGCACTCATAATAGTCAACGCAAGAAAATGTTATTCATATAATGTTGTATGTTATGGAATTAGATTTTCAGTGTGGTCTCAAGATAGTGGAGAGTGTGACTACAAGATCATTATGCCCATATGATAATTTCACCCATTATGAATGTCAAAGAATTCATGGATTATTCTAAAGGGTGGCCCATGGTTGATGTTTGATGATATGATCATGTATACAACATCTTTCATTCCAAAAAGGATGTTAGAGTTTTATAGAGTAGGATAATGAGAGCCTTTTTGAATTTTTGATATATTGTATTGAATCTCTCCTAAAGATGATTCATGGAATATCCTATCAGGTGTGTAGGAATTACTATTGTCTTACTAGGCTGATTAGTAACCACACATAGTGTGAGGCATGGATTTTAATGGAAATATTATTCTTCATGAAGGTGAAGACATGGTGGATAGTGGGATCATAATGGGACAATGATGGTGTTGTGGTTTTCTTCTTATTAGTGGTATACTCTCTTCCCAATTAATGGTGTAAGTGTGTAAGTAATTATATTCAAGAAGTTTATTCTATTTGGAAGAGAGGCACTTCTCAGTTTTATTCAATGATATTGTAATCGCACTTTTCTATTATGTGGAGGATGATATGGTGGTGACATTAATTTAGTTATCTAGTGAAACTAAATATGTTTAGGTGATGTACTCTCTTGTACTTCCCCTGAAGTTGGGGAACACATTATCTAATTTCTTTGGAAAAATAGTGACTCCATTCTAACACTCATGTCAACGTATTATAATGGGAATTTTAAATGAAGATCATATTGGTGGAGGATGATGAATATGGAGGTATTTTACCTTAAGGTGTGGGAGTTTGGTCATGTAGTATCCCTCATTCTATAGAGAGATGGAAGAATTTTGGTTTACCCTTGTTAATTTTCTATGACTCAACATACTGGTTTTTCTCTACGGTGGTGGATAAGGTTTCCCCTTAAATGTTTTAATTCTTAATCACTTGTTGTATAGGGTATGTAATCTTGGGGTTTGGAGATAATAGATCAATGTGTTATTATTGGTAAGGTATGTAAACTTTATATTGTGGTGGATTGATCCACCTAGCGAGTAGTGGTGTGATATTGAGTGGTTGGATGAAGATAGTGTTGTATCTGATGTGCTTATTGATAGATTTTGTGAATGAGTGATGAAAACCCAAATGGGTATCTTTGATAGTGGGTGAGATTATATTGGAGATCATTATGAAAATAGATAATTTCGTCTAACATTAGTGTCAAGGTTTGGGAAAAGATCCATGTTTCTCTTATGTTACAAGTTAGTAATGATGGATCCAGTTCCTAGTTGATATGAGGTGGTATAATGGGTGATTGGTATTTTGAATAGTATGAGGATTTTCATATTTTCCAAGTTTTGGAATGGAATCTGGTAAATCATTCAATGTTGGGGTGTTTCAAAGATAAATTTATCTCCTATGAAGATTATATATAACACTTATTAATGGTGGGGAGTGAGGTTCTCCCACCAGAGATGACGTTGTCAACAAACCCTTCTTAGATAAACATTATAAGTTTGTGTAATCATTCCATCACATGTGTTAGGAGTACTCTTGGATGGAGATGGATTTGGGTTGAATAGTAATATAAGACTTGCCTAACATAGATGCATGTTTATGCCTAATTTTATACTTTGAGAAGGTTCGGAGATGATATCATCATCAAAGAAAGAGTATGTACTCCTTATAAGATAGTGTTATATCATGTTTTCTTATAGATAACATATATGATGGTGAAAGAAGTGTGTATGTTGGTGTATTGTTTCTCACACAAGTTTTTTTGGGATCTTCATTAGGGATATTTACTATTTGGAAACATCCGATGTTTTCTTTTCAAGGATTAAAATGGTTTAAGGTGAGGGTATGTAAAGATCCAAATTTTTTCCTGAGCAAAAATTTACTCAATTTTGGGTTTTGGAAGTCTAAGAACCTCCCTAGGGTAAAATAGTGAATTTATCCTAGAATATGATCAAAACAATTCTGATGCTCACATTGATTTCATGGAGCGGTGTTTACCCTCAATAAGAGATTTGGTGAATTTATGAGAATTGTTATTTTTATGGCATGTTTTATATTTATTACAAAGATTGTTATCTTGTGAGCTTGATAATAATTTGACGATGTTAGTTTTTAATGTCTAAACCTTGGGGATATTTTTACGTTTTATTTTGGGATGAATCACTTGATCTATATAAAAATAAAAACATTGTGAAACCTGGAAAATGATATAATAAAAATATTATATATATATATATATATATTAATTTTTACACAAGTATTTTTGAAAAATTATTATATCTATATAATAGGGCCTCAAATGGGTAAAACATGACTATGGTGAGTTTGATATATTATTTTAACCTTAAGAATTATGTAATTTCCATTCACATTGATTACCATAATATTTCGTAATTGTGGGAAAAGTTAGAGTAATAAATTAAAGAATAAATTAAATTGTTTAATAAATTTCATGATGTAATATTTCTTCAATATAAACATCTCTTAAGATAATATCTAGGGTTAGCCACACAACCCTAAGTGAATTGATATGGGAACCATAGGGGAGTTCTATTTTTATGGATATTGAAAAGAATAAATTAAGGATGAATAAATTTGATGGGAGCCACCAACAACATCAATGTCATCATGATCTTCACCAACTATCAAATCTTGGATGAGGTAGGGCCTGTTATTTGATTTCTTTGTCCAATAATTTTGAATCTAAAATTTATTGATGTATTATAACCTCAATTTTATATGTGCAATTTATTCATACTTCATATTCTTGATTATTCTTCATGTTTATTAATTTTATTTTCACAAATTCATGTTTTGATGAGAACATATCTATTCATGGATTTTAATTCCTAGTATCATATATCCCTGAAATTATCATGCCTTGGATTATTCATTTTTATATTGATAAAATTTATCCTTAATGTATACCTGATTATATAAAACTATTGATGATGAATAACATGAGAGATAGATATATATATATATATATAGAGAAACATAGATCATGAAGAATGAGTTACCCACTAGTCTTATTGTCTATCTATCCTCACTTTTATCTTTACCTCATGTGTGGATAAATGTTGTTGAACAAAGCATTGGAATATAGAGGTATGGGTTGGATCAGATGATTAAGGATATGCACTTGGGTGTAAATAACATCACAGTGATATAGATTCCAAAACAACATGTTGGAATGGTTGGGCTAGTGCATGATGTTTGGTCGTAGTGATAGTGGAATTGAGACATGGTGAAGAGGGAATGATGATTGTTTGGGGATGGATGCATGGTTCTGCATGGATGTTTAGAACATCATGCATCAATTGAGTATTAAATAAGGATAAAAAACCACAATGGATAGAAATGTATGTTTTGTATACATCAGAGGGGGATGTTATCAAATCCTTGTTTCATTGATAAATTTTTATGAAAACATAAAATTGATGACCCATTAATAGAATTGTAACACAAATATCAAGACATCCAATTCAAACCCAATATTATATACCAGAATTTGACTTGTGGAATGGGCTCCAATTCCTAACACATATCATCTCTCATATTTAATATGATGAAATACTTAATTTTCATATAATTTAAATTTTTATAAATTAATATTGTAACACCCCGATATTGTAAAAGAGGAATGTCATATTATATAGCATATATAGCAAAAAAACACCAAGATTAAAAGATAATGTAACACCCCAACAGTTTATGATATATTTTTTTAAATCAGCCTCTTGGATATCTTGTAATGCACACAACAAAGACTTCGAACGAAATTTGATGCTCTATTAAAATAATATAATGATCATTATAACCTAGCTATTAAGTTTGTGGGTATGAATAGTAATAAATAAAATATGAAAATTATATGTTTTAAACATGTATAAAATAAATGAAATGTTTATATATTTATTTTAAATAAAATAAATACTATTTAAAAAAGAAAGATATGTTTTCTAAAAAACTTTATTCTTTTGATAGGCGTATTAGTCACACTTTGTGCACATAATTTAAAATTAATTTTCACTTATTTTATAAAATTTATTTGAAAAAATAATATTCATTTTGGAAATATAAATATAAAATTTATCTTTGGGTGAATTTTTGATATTTTTTGAAACGATTAATTTTCTTATGAATAGTGAAAAAGATTGTTTTTATTGAAAAATACTTTTTTGTTTAAATTATTTACAAAGTTAAATTATATTATAAATTGGTGTTAAATTAAAATTAGTTAAATTATATTATTATTTAACTAATTTATTTCATTGGTATCAATTTTATAGTTATTTTTGATATAAAACTTTTTAATCTTTTGAAAGGTTTTCTTTCAGAAAACCATTTTTTTAAACATGTCAGAGGGTTTAATTTAAAATTAAACATGACCAATTATATTAGTTGAATTTGATAAAATTGATTCCATATTTTTAATCATTATAGTTAATATTATATAATATGGTCAACTTATTTTTTCTCTAAATGAAAAGTAAAAATTGTAAAAATTAATTACCATGGCTAAGGTTACAATGATTTTATCATAGGGTTAAACTAAAAATATAATGGTTTAAATGAACTAAAAACTTATCCAATTCCTATTGTATAGAAATATTTCGACACTTATCACCTTAGGATCTATTTTTATGAGTTTTGGGACACTTTTCTAGGAAACTGACCAATATAATAACTTATGTAAATAAAAAGACAAAATGTCACCCTCTTGCTTTAAAATTTCATTTATGTGTTCACATAGGAAAAAAAATTAAATTAATATGAATTGTGATTTTGAGAATGTTGAAATTAATTTATTAAGGATAATTTATTTTTGATTTTTTAGTAATCATATAATTACATTAAATATTTAAGCAACGCTAACATAGTAATTATTTAATTAATAGAAAAATAAAACAAATGATACTAAAAATATTAAAATTAAAATAAAATAAATTAATTATTGCGTTTCATTAATATTTTAGATAAATATATCAAGTTATACATGTTTGAAAATAATAAATTCTAATTACATCATTGTCTTGATGTTTTTTAAATTCAAATTAAATTAATAATGTCAAAAATGGACATTAATGGTATTTTATAATAAATGATGTTTTATTAAATGATTTAAAACACTAAAATTCCTATATTCTACCAAGTGATATGTAAGTTTTAAAAAATATCAAATATGTCCAATTCATGGACCAATTTGTCTTTTATAGTGACTATATTGATCCCTAAAAGGTACAAACATTGTTACTGTGGTTAAGGTTAAAGTGGTGTCTTTGCACATCACATGCGCTTGTGTTAAAATTAATTTTCATAACAAATAGTATATTTATTTGAAAAATTAGATTTAATATTTATAATAATTGGGTCTAAATTATATAATAATTATACGTTTATTTTATTCTTAAAGGATGAATTAGGTTGGTTAAAAAGACTACGTACCGTAATGAAAATTTATAATTATAAAAATAAAGTCACTTCGAAGTTAGAGAATAAAATATTTAAAACATGTGTTTTATGAGTGTTATAGGTGTTTCTATACCATATAATATCTAAAACCATATAATTATAAAGTTTTTAGCCACTTTGGGTGAGAGTGAATTCCCATTATTGATTAGTTTTTGGTATTTAAAAAAATGTCACTCCTCCTCCATTATAAAAGGGAACTCAATCCAATCAATTATTCACACATCTAATGAAATTTGGATCAACAAAAACTTTCAAAAATTTCTCCCCATGTAAAGACCCAAATTTTTCCATGTAATTTTTTTAATTATATGGAATATTACGAGTCCATGAAAATTGACGGCGTGTAATTCCAAGGCCCAGTGTGCCCAGAATGAATTTCTGAACTTTTTTAAGTACCTTCAGTAAACATGCGAGCAGGTTTTTATAACTTTTGAACTGATGCTCAGAATTGAAATCCTAGGGAACTGTTGAACTTTCAGTGCTGATATTCTCTTAATGATACATTCACCTTGACCGCAGTTAGTCGAGGGTGAAAATTAGTTTTCATGTTTTTTGTGAAAATAAAAATAAAATAAAGAACAAATTTTATTTTTATTTTTAAAACCCCCCATTGGAATGTTCAACGGTGGGGACCACCTGAGCTAAAAACCTCCCATTTTTGAATTCATGGTGGTAGCGACCACCCTAACCCCTCTTTATGTGGGAAAAACTTAAACTATTCAATTAATTAATTGTACCAACTTCAATTAATTAATTGTGCCATTTAATTGTGCCAACTTTAATTGTGCCAACATGAATTAATTTGATAAACCTTTTTTAATATGTTGGCTCCTCATTTACTTGTGGGAAATCGTTGGAAAATGGAAGATTGGGGAGAAATTTAGAGAAACACTCCCTCGAAAGAAGAATTCCCTCTCTAACGAAGAACATACTTCGGAATCAACAATGAGGACGATGCACGAGCCCGAATTCAGAAGCGTGTTGTGGAAGCGACAATCGTGGGCACCCTCATCACCTTCACTGACTTCATATCACGACACATCCAACGAGAAATCTTGGTAGGGATGGTTGTTTTTGTATACCCCTTACCTCTTTCTTCTCATTCTTCTTGAATTAAGAACACCTATGCTGATTGTTACCATTCTAACGTGGAGAGTGCGGGCCAAACAAACACGGAACGACCTCTCCTCAACCCTTGTTTATTTTTGTGTTCTTCATTGTAAAGACCCAGAATTTCCATGTAATTTTTTTTAATTAAATGGGAAATTTATAGGTCCATGAAATCTTACGGCGCACGATTCTGAGGTCCGGAGTGCCCGGAATGCTCCGTCGAAGTTTTTGTTAAGCTTAAGTTAACGCGTATAAGCAGTTTTCCTGAAAAAGTTGAATAAATCTTAAACGGTAACTTGGAACAGAAATTTGAGGGCACCATTGCGCTCAGGATGGTGGTTTTACCTTATGAGTGACTTAATATTAGTCGGTGCGGGCCTCCTGTGAGAAAACCCAAAAATGACATAATTGTAAGTAAAATAATTAAATAAATTATTTTATTTTCCAAATGCTTATAACTCACAAACGGTAACTCGAATTAAAAATACAAGACCACTGCTAAACTCATGAGTGTATTCTTTCTTTAAAAAGATAATAACTTTGGGTCACGCTGGCCACCATAAAAACTTATTTTTTGGCCGCAAATAAAATAATTAAGTGACAATTAATTAATTGTAAAATTCATAACTTATAAACAATAACTCGGATTGAAAATCCGACAGTACAGTTGGGTTTGTTGGGGGGTGTTTCACCCAGGTAGAGCCTATACTCAATGGTAGTTGGTAGAGGGTGACCGCTATTAATTTTCTGAACTTTTTTTTGAGTGCGTTCAGTAAACGCGCAAGAGGAATTTTTTAACTTTTGAACCAGTGCTCGGAATTAAAATCTGGGGACACCGTTGAACTCGCAGCACCGATTTTTGATTAAAGAGACCTTCACTAGACCGTATTAGGTCGAGGGTGTTTTTTTAGTATTTGGACTTTCCATGAGAGAGTTAAAGAAATAAAAAAAATAAGACAACAATTCTTATTTTATTATATTTGAAACCTACTCTTTGAATTTTGGTGGTGGGGACCACCCGACCCTTGAACTCCCTATTGAATGTGAGATGAATCTTGGTTTCTCTCCTCCCAAATTAATTTTTTCAACTCCAACATAATTAATGTGCCAACTCTATGTGTTAAGTTAATAAACTCAATATTATTAATTTGGCACTGAAACCCTCGTGGGAAAAGAATTGGTAGAGGAGAGGAGGCTTGGTAAAAACATGGAGAAATATCCTCCAACGAAGAATGACTTCTGAACGAATAATGGGGATGACGCTCGATCCCGGATTGGGAGAATCTTGTGGGGGTGAAGAACTCTGATGAAACCACCTTCATGGACTTCGTCTTCTTCCAGGGTCCACCTCCATCGACGATCGAGGTATGGGGTTTATTTTGAAGTGTGATAAATATCTATTTTTTTTCTCATATTCTCGATTCTCAATGACAATGGTAAAAAAAAACACCCATCGATTCACACATATACCGTGACCTTTTCTATTCATTCTTCGTGCCTTCTTCAATGCCAAATATTTAAGCCCGCTAAAAACAAAACGTTTCATTGAGCGCGACCTACGGACGTGAAGATCTCGACCCAAGGATCGCGAATCTATGGTCATCGTATTTTTTTCGGTCTTTGAAAAAAGTTGTGGTTGCCCGTGGAAGGGGTGACATGGTGGTGCGATTTCATCCAGGGCACAACGGTGGTCCGGTGCGGTTGTGGTAGGCGTCCGACAGGTCGGTTCAGATAGGCAGCAACCTGATGTGGCTCACGGCGGAAGGGAAAGGCTGACCGGTCAGCAAGACAACATGGCATGACAAGGAGTCTGGGATGGTGGTAGCCCGTAGGTGGAAGATCCTGAAGATGAGTTTTCTGTGTGAAGGGTTGGCCGATTGGGTTGCAGGAGAAGGAAACGTGAAATTTGAGAAGAATATTAAAGATTGGAGAGAGAAAGAGACTTGGGAAATAAATTAAAAGATAAAGAAACAAAATAGGAATCAGATGAAATGGATGGTGCACACCAATTTGGAGAGATGGGTTGTGCGTGACATGGTATATTTGAGAGAAATCAATTAAAAATAATAATATAATAATGATATTATTATTTTTGTTGATAAAACACTTTTTTGTCCGTAACTTATCCATGAGACCTCGGTTTCATGAACCGTCGGTGGCAGTGTGACCCTGACTTCGAGACAAAAATTATGCATCCAATATTGGATGTATTTTTCATGTTTTTGGATCGGGTACATGAAATTCTCAAATAATAATAATATATTATTATTATTATTAAATCTTCGACCCTCCATAACTCATGTGTGCAACGTCCGATTGACATACCATTAGCAATGATGTGATCCTATCATTAAGGCTGACTATTTTAAGTCTAATGTTGAATATTAAATTCTGGTTCGTGTCTCGAGTCCATGAAACACCCAATAATATTATTAATATTATTATTGTGGGATCTTGTATTCGACATATCTCGCATGTATGGTGTCGAAATGAAGAACTCTCTATGTCGTTGAAATCATTTAGATGAGACAGTCCCTTTGAGTATACACCAATTGAAGTTCAGAGTATATCTGAGATACGGTCAGGTTGGATCGTATATGAACCCAACCAGGCCCCCAGTACTAAAAGGCTAATAACTAATAGTCCAGTCGTCCGATCGATGCACCATCTGTTGCATTGAGACCCCTATGATGTGATGGACCTTTGAGATACTTCTTCATGGGACTTGGTGGTAGTTGACGTGTTGACACTTTTCGTGAAGAGTGGACCCTCCTGGAATCAGGTGTGCTTTGTGGAAACCCTATTACTGGCTGTACACTGACTTCTGTTCCTGGATCATGTGTTTGTCCGACAGATCTGAGGACTGTTCCAGGATCATCTGTTGATCCAACAACTCTGAATATTGTTCCTTGATCATGTGTTGGTCTAACAGTTTTTACTTCTGTTCCTAGATCATGTGTTGGTCCGATAGATTAGCTGGTCCTGGATCATGTACTGGTCCAACAGCTCTGAAGACTGTTCCTAGATCAAGTGTTGGTCCTATATTTCTAACTTCTGTTCTTGGATCATGTGTTGGTCTGACAGAATAGTTGGTCCTAGATCAATTGTTGGTCTGACAACTCTGATGACTGTTCTTGGATCATGTGTTGGTCTGATAGTTCTAACTTCTATTCCTAGATCATGTGTTGGTCCGACAGAATAGCTGGTCCTGGATCATGTGTTGGTTCGACAGCTCTGATGACTGTCCCTAGATCATGTGTTGGTCGGGCAGTTCTGACTTCTGTTCCTAGATCATGTGTTGGTCCGATAGAATAGCTGGTCCTGGATAATGTGTTGGTCCGACATATCTGATGATTCTGTGGCTATATCTAATCATCTCTGTCTCTCTACATAAGTTGTATTCTTGTGTGAGATGAGTTAGTGACATCTATGTTTTCCTCATAATTGAGATGGGTTACTTGATAACTTAGGTATATGAATGGGCATATACCTAAGGAATGGCTATCAGTTGATTTCATACTTCTTGGTTTATCCTTGTTGGATTTTTGTGAGACCTTGATGGTCTCGGGGTCCTTAATGTGTATCGCTATACTCACCCCTTCACGGGATATGCCCACATCTCATTGTATTGGTTACAGACGACAGACATCGCTGAATGAGGATTAGAGTAGCAGGACTAGACGGTACCCAAAGGTGGACCTTACGACGAGTCAGTACACGAAGGAGACTGATGAATGTGGAGTGCTGATCAGGCTATCTATACCTACCCTTCAGGTAGGAATCCCCAGAGGATGACCTAGTAGCTTCTTTACCTTTTCTTCAGTTGTACATGTTATTCAGTTGTACTTGTACTTTCCTGTTGGGATTGTATTTTCTGCCCCTTTTACTTTTCAGGACTCCTTTGTATACATTTCTGCTTAGTGTTTTACTTCCAGCTCATACCCTGTTGTGTGTATTTACACTTTAAAAAGGCAATGCCTTCCCAATTTTTGAGATTTTCACCTTTGGTGCTAGTCACCAGCCCCTGGCCTATGGAAGGCAGGCTTGGGGTAGTCACAGCATGATCCCTGGGGGACGGGTCGTGACAAATTGGTATCAGAGGAGTCGGTTCTACCGCATAACTTAGGACTCTAATCATTTTATTCTGTGAAGAAATAGTGTTAAGGGTACTGAGTTTGGTTCTCAGTTCAGGGATTCCAATGTTGGTAAGGTGGCCGACGTATCCATACACCAGGACCCTGACTACTGATCTCCGAATCAGTGCATGAAAACACTGATTGCATGTGTGTTTTCAAGAGTCTTCTTTGTGAACTATTTGATTCAGCTCACCAGGTATATCTTATTGATCTTGGCTCACCTGTTCCTTATCAGTATGATGCTGCGTAGACAGCCAGTTAGTGTTCATAAGAGAGTACATGATGATTGCCCACCGAGCGATGAGGCTCCGGTGCAGGGCCCTCTTACTATATTGGCATCATCGGGTGGTGTACCAGTAGCACCACCGCCCGTAGGGAAGCAGATACCACCAGTCTCACTGGAGTACGATTCACGCTAACAGAGTGTGATCGTAGGAGTTCCAACAGAAGAGGCCTCTTAGGTTTTGAGGCGAGACAGATTCCCACGTAGCTAAGGGCTGGCTGGAGGCGATTTCTAGAGTTTTCCACCTAGTTGAGATACCAGTAGAGAAGATGGTGAACGTAGCTACTATTCTTTTTCAATGAGTGACCATGAGGATGGTCTGCATAGTGATGAGGCCTCAGTACATGGACCATTACCTGAGATAGTACTTTTAGGTAGTTCCTCAGCTATATCACTGCTTGTTGGTCAGTAGTTACGACTGGCAGTACCGGTAGAGGACACTTGTAGTCTTAGAGCCTTACATATGTTTCAGCATCAGATACCCCTCAGGTTCTGAGGTGAGCCTGACTCTCAGGTGGCAGAGGACTGGCTTGAGGAGGTGGTTGAGAGTTCACTAGATCTTATACATCTTTGGTAGGAAGACATGTCCGTAGCTGAGTATTCATTGAGGCGTACCGATCATTCCCGGTACTCAATGAATACTATACGATCAGTGCTTCAGTGCTCGGACATCCGAGCGAGGTGTGTCTAAAATAAATCTAAGCCAGCACAATTCCTCTACACATTTCTACTTATGTTAGGATGCTATAGATAACCTTTGTGGTTGAATGTTCTTTGGAAGAGCGGATATATCTAGTGCATTTTAGCAGTGGGAAAGCAGGAAACCTGTGCCAGTCTTAGAGACTTGAGCATTTAAAAATGTTTTGGGATGAGGAAGTGTTAAGGACAGTTGAATCTGCAGGGCAACAAAACATGGAAGGTGATCTAGGAGAGCAGCATGAAGTCGTGTACATTTCAACATGTTACAACCACCCCCTTATGTAGAATCGTCTAGGCTCAGGGAGCTAGAGGACAAGGGATGAGAGTAGCTACATGCGGTCAAGGAGTGTGACCCAAAGGCTCTGGGAATGATTCAAGGTACGGTCTGTGTCTACTACTAGCTGCTGTAACAATAGACTTAGGTACCAATCATTCCTTCATTCCACGAATCTTGTCCAAGACCTAGAGTTTATGGTTAAACCGTTGACTTGACCCTCACATCTAGAGATACCTTTGGGTGGATACTCAATAATCACATTTTCTATGATGGTGTGATCAGACCCTTGAGGCGAGAGTTTTGGTTGGAACCTCTTGGTGGTAGCATCGAGTCCTAACGATGTGAGTTTGGGTATAGACTTGATATCCACAGTTCACACTCAGATTGATTGTATTAGGAAAAAAGGTTTTGGTTTATCTACAACGTTGGGATGGGGTTTTCCTTGGTCGTTGAAAAATGAAAACTCAGGTAGCACAGGATGGACTCATGCATAAGAGGGTGTAGCCGATCACTCATGGGTCGGCCAGACTTACCATTGTGCCAGACTTCTCCAGAGTTGCAGCACCACTATCAGCCTTGGCGATGAAGGGGAAACCCTTTGTGTGGTTGGAGAGATGCCATTAGAGCTTTCATGAGACGAGGAAGAGGTTGACTAGTGCCACAATCTTGAGGCTTCCAGATAAAGTTGTAGGGTACGTTGTTTATTGCGATGCATCAGGGACTGGACTCGAATGTGTCGTGATGCCGGAGTGAGTAGTGATCTCATATGGTTCTCAGAAGCTAAGACAACACGAGAATAAATACGCTACCAATGACCTAGAGTTAGCAGCAGTGGTCTTCTCCTTGGAGATGTGGAAGAACTATCTTATGGGTGAACTTTTTACCGTATAATCTAATCACAAGAGTCTCAGGTATATCCTCTCTTAGAAGGACCTGAACCTTAGACAACGATGTTTGATTGAGTTCCTCCAGGACTATGACTTCAAGATAGTCTATACTCCTAGGAAGGGGAACATTATAGTAAATGCGCTTAGTTGGAGATCTGGTATACAGCTGTTAGGCGAGGTCACAGAGAAGCTGGCTTCTTTACAGATATCCTTTGTTGATAGAGATGGAGCAGCCTTACTTCAGTCTCTTACAGTCACTCCCCCACTTCTTTAGTGAGTCCGGGAGGTGCAGTATGGGGATGCTGAATGCGAGACAAAACATGCTTAGATATCCACAGGATAGGCACCTGATGGATTTTTTGATGGTGGGGAGCACGTCATCCTCTTCAGAGGACATACCATGGTGCCAGTGTCACTTAAAGAGGAAGTGTTGAGGGAGTTCCACACATCCTCTCTAGAGGTACATCCAGAAGTGGAGAAGATGTATCAGGACCATCGATGATAGCACTGGTGGCCTGGTATGAAGAATTTAGTAGTGGAGTTTGTCTCTCGATGCCTCACTTTTTAGCAAGTGAAGGCAGAGCATCAGGTACCACCAGACTTGGTTCAAACTTTATAGGTCCCAAAGTGGAAGAGGGATGAGATATCCATGGACTTTGTGATGGGTCTTCCACGTACGTCCAGTAGACATGAATTTATTTGGGTGATCGCTGACCGACTCACCAAGTCGGACCACTTCCTACTGACCAGAAACGGTACGGGCTACCACAGAGAAGGTGCAGATCATCCAGGAGTGGATGAAAACTGCACAGACCAGACATAAGTTGTATTCTGAGAGGATACGGAGACTTCTGGATTTCGAGGATGGCAACCATGTCTTTATACGGGTCTCACCTCGACAAGGTCTATGGAGATTTGGCCGAGAAGGAAAGTTATCTCGGATATTCATTGGACCTTTTCAGGTCCTCAATAGAGTTGGAAAGGTGGCATACCACTTATCTCTTCCACCTCAGTTTCACTGGGTGCACGATGTCTTCCACATATCCTAGCTGAGGAGATACGTGCACGACCCTTCCCACATCATCGACCCTACTGAGCTGGACGTTGAAGATGGGGCAACTTTTACGAAGGTTCCAGTAAAGATTGAGGATCGACAGGAGTGGGTCCTTCATGGAAGGTTGATACCTTATGTGCACGTTCTCTAGCAGCACGGGAACCTCCATGAGAGAACATGGGAGCGGGAGGCTCATATGCATGCTCAGTATCCCCACTTGTTCCCTTAGTTGTGAGTTGTGCCTTATGGGGACGTAGAGCCCTAATGCGGGGAGAATGTAATGACCCGAAATTTCCATGTAATTTTTTTTAATTAAATCGAAATTTTAAAGGTCCACGAAATCTGACGGCGTGCGATTCTAAGGCCCGGAGTTCCCATAATGATCCGTCAAAGATTTTGTTAGGCTTAAGTTAACACATGTAAGATGTTTTCATGAAAAAGTGGAAAAAATCTTAAACGGTAACTTGGATCATAAATCTGAGGGCACCGTTGCACTTAGGATGGAGGGTTTACCCTAGGAGCGACATAATATTAGTCTGCGTGGGCCTCCTGTGAGAAAACCCAAAAATGGCATAATTGTAAATAAAATAATTAAATAAATTGTTTTATTTTTTAAATTCTTATAACTCACAAATGGTAACTCGGATTAAAAATCTTAGACCACCGTAGAACTTGTGACTTTATGCTTTCTTTAAGAAGATACTAACTTTGGCCAGTGCTGGCCACCATAAAAAGTTATTTTTTGGCCGCAAATAAAATAATTAAGTGAAAATTATTTTATTGTAAAATTCATAACATCTAAAACGTAACTCGGATTGAAAATCTAAGAGTACCGTTGGGTTCGTTGGGGGGTGTTTCACCTAGGCAGAGCCTAACCTCAACGGCAGTTGATCGAGGGTGACCGATATTAATTTTCCAAACTTTTTTTTCGAGTACGTTCAGTAAACGTGCAAGCGACGTTTTGTAACTTTTGAACCAATGCTCGGAATTGAAATCTGAGGACATCATTGAACTCACAGCACTGATTTTCGCTTAAAGATACCTTCACCTCAACCATAGTATGTCAAGGATTTTTTTTATTTTTTGGACTTTTCGTGAGCGAGTTAAAGAAATAAAAATAAAATAAAATAAGACAAAATTTCTTATTTTATTTTATTTGAAACCTACTCTTTGAATTTTGGTGGTGAGGACCACTCGAACCTTGAACTCCCTCTTGAATGTGCGATGACGCTTGGTTTCTCTCCTCCCAAATTAATTGTTCCAACTCCTACATAATTAATGTTCCAACTCTATGTATTAAGTTAATAAACTCAATATTGTTTATTTGGCACCGCAATCCTCACGGGAAAAGAATTTCCAGAGGAGAGGACGCTTGGAAGAACCCTTAGAGAAATATCCTCCAATGAAGAATGACTTCTGAACGAATAACGAGGACGATGCTCGAGCCCGGATAGGGAGCGTCTTGTGGGGGTGATGAACGTCGACGACACCACATTCATCGACTTCATATTTTTCCACGCGCCACCTCAATCGACGATCGAGGAAGGGGGTTTATTTTTGAATTATGATAAATCTGTATTTTTTTCTCATATTCTAGATTCTCAATGATGATGGCCAAACAAACCCATCGATCTGCACATATACCGTGATCTTTTCTATTCATTCTTCACAACTTCTTTGATGCCAAATATTTAAGCCTGGTAAAAACACAACGTTTCATTGATCATGGCCTATGGACGTGAAGATCTCGACCTTAGGATCACGAATCTGTGGTCGTCACATTTTTTTAGTCTTTAAATGAAGTTGTGGTGGCCCGTGGAAGGGGTGACGTGGCAGTGCGATTCCGGCCCAGGCACTACGGTAGCCCGGGGCGGTTGCGGTAGGCGTCCGAAAGGTTGGTTCGGACAGGCAGCAACCTCAGGTGGCTCGTGGCGGAAGGGCAAGGCTGACCAGTCAGTAGGACAACGGGGCATGAGCAGAAGGTCAAGACGGTGGTAGCTCGTAGGTGGCAGATCCGGAGGATGAGGCTGTTGCATGTAGGGCTGGCTGATTGGGTTGCGGGAGAAGGAAACGTGAAATTGGGGAAGAAGATTAGATATTGGAGAGAGAATGAGACTTGGTAAATAAATTAAAAGCTAAGGCAACAAAATAGGAATCTGATGAAAGTGATGACGCACACCAAATTGGAGAGATGGGTTGTGCGTGACATGGGATATTTGAGGGAAATCAATTATAAATAATAAAATAATAATGATATTATTATTTTTGTTGATAAAACACTTTTTCATATATAACTTATCTGTGAGACCTTGGTTTCATGAACTGTTAGCAGTAGTGTGACCCAGACTTCAAAAGAGAAATTATGAGTCCAATATTGGATGTCCTTTTCGGGTTTTTGGATCTAATATCTGAAATACTCAAATAATAATAATATATTATTATTATTAAATCTTAGACCCTCCATAACCCATGCGTGCGATGTCCGATTGACATACCGTCAGCGGCGATATGATCTTATCATTAAGACTGACGATTTTAAGTCTAATGTTGAATATGGTTCATGGCTCGGGTCCACGAAACACCCAATAATATTATTAATATTATTATTGTGGGATCTTATATTTGACATATCTTCCTCGTATGGTGTCGAAATGAAGAAGCGTATGCGTCACTGAAATCCTTGAGATGAGGCAGTCCCTTTGAGTATACCCTCACTGGTGTTCAGAGTATATCTGAGATACAGTCTGGTTGGATCGTACACGAATCCAACCGGGAACGCGGGACTAAAAGGCTAATAACTAACAGACCGGTTTTCCGATCGACGTGTCGTCTGTTGCGTTTAGACCCCTATGACTTGATGGACCTTTGAGATACTTCTTCATGGGACGTGGTGGTAGTTGACATGTCGACCCTTGGCTTGAGGAGAAGATCATCCAGGATTCAAGCGTGCTTTGCAGAAACCCTGTAGCTGGTTGTAGTCTGACATCTATTCCTGGATCATGTGTTGGTCTGACAGCTCTATGGATTGTTCCTGGATCATGTGTTGTTCTGACACCTTTGAATATTGTTCCTGGATCAAGTGTTGGTCTGACAGTTCTAACTTATGTTCCTGGATCTTGTGTTGGTCCGACAGAATAGCCGGTCCTAGATCATGTGTTGGTATGACAGCTCTAACGACTGTTCCAGGATCATGTGTTGGTACGAAAGTTCTAACTTATGTTCCTGGATCATGTGTTGGTCCGACAACTCTGATGACTGTTCCTGGATCATGTGTTGGTCCGACAGTTCTAACTTCGGTTCCTGGATCATGTGTTGGTCCGAAAAAATAGCTGGTCCTGGATCATGTGTTGGTCTTACAGCTCTGATGACTGTTCCTAGATCATGTGTTGGTCCGACAGTTCTGACTTCTGTTTCTGGATCATGTGTTGGTCCAACAGAATAGTTGGTCCTAGATCATCTGTTGGCCTGATAACTCTGATGATTCAATGGCTGTATCTGATCATCTATATCTCTCTACATAGGTTGTATACCTCTGTGAGCTGAGTCAGTGACATTTGTTTTTTCCTCATAATTGAGATGGGTTACTTGATAACTAAGGAATATGTGTGGGAATATATCTAAGTAATGTCTATCCGTTGATTTATTACTTTGTGGTTTATACATTTTGGATTTTTGTGATACTAAGAGGGTCTTGGGGTCCCTATTGAGTATCCTTATACTCATCCCTGCATGAGCTATGCCCGCATCTCTTTGTGTTGGTTGAAGATGACAGACAACGCTGACTAAGGATTAGAGTAGGAGGACTGGACGGTACCCGAATTTGGACCTTACGACGAGTCAGTACATAGAGGAGACTGATGGACGTGGAGTGTTGGGGAGGATATTTGTACCTACCCATCGGGTAGGAATCCCCGGAGGATGACCCAGTAGCTGCTTTACATTTTCTTTAGTTGTACTTGTTATTTCATGTTGGCCTTGTATTTCCGGCCCCTTTTACTTTTCAGCACTCCATTGTATACAGTTTTTCTTAGTTTTTAAATTCTAGCTCGTACTCTATTGTGTGTGTTTACACTTTACAAAGTCAGTGCCTTCCCACTTTTAGATATTTTCTCCATTGGTGCTAGTCACCAGCCCTTGGCCTATAGAAGGAGGGATTGGGGTAGTCACGGCACGGGCCCTAGGGGACGGGTCGTGACATTCACAGCTTGTTTTCGGGTTGAGATATTTCCAACCGTGGTGATCATGAATCGATGACGACGTCCTGAGGCGAGTGCAAGAGTCTAAGGAATGAAGAATGGGCCACCGGGGTGCACCTGATGACCCAAGGAATGTCGTTGGCGACCGTGTCGACGACCGACACCAGTGGGACTCATGAGCGGAGGCTGGAACTCTGGATGACCACGAAGATGGTAGCGGTGCAACCATGCTGCCAGAGAAGGGTCGTGGCCCATCAGGTGTGGCATAGAAAGGGCGGTGGCTGGCGTACAGTCGACCACACGATAGGGGCGGTGGAGGGCATCCACGCCGTCAGGCATGCAGGAGCCACAACACTAGGTCGTGACGTCGAAGGGAGGGAAGCCGGATCTGTGTCGGCCGCTGGTGGTGGCATGGGGCGCGGCCGCACCGCGGAAGAGGGCTGGTTTTCCAGCCAGCCGCAGGCCACGCACTGCAGGCCACCCATCGTGGGCCAGGCCGCACCGGCAGACCGTGCCGAACCCAGCAGGCCGGGCAGAACCCAGCAGGCAAGGCCAGACCCAGTGGGCCGGGCCGGACCCCAAATGCTGGGCCAAACCCAGTGGGCTAGGTCGGACTCAGGGCCAGACTCGGGTCGGCCCAGGGCGAGACTCGAGTCGAACCAAGGCTAGACTCGGGTCGGCCCAGGCCGGGTCGGGCTGGGTTGGACTGGACCCTGACCAACTTTGACCCCTTTCGCTCTTTCGACCATAATATGAGCTACGGGCATCTGTTTGACGAACCGTCTATGGCCCCAAAAACCTTGGATCGAGACGGTCCCTTTGGTATACCCCACTTGAGTTTTTGATAAAGTTGGGATATGTCTAGTTTGTATCGAACACGAATCAAACTGGGCCCTTGGGACTAAAAAGCCAATAACTTACTGACTGGGCGTCTGATTGACGCACCACCTCTTACGTTGAGACCCCTATTACAAGGCAGTCCTATGGGATAATTCTTCTTGGTAATTCATAGCAGTTGGAGTATCAAACTGTGGCTTGAGGATTGGACCCTCTCAGAATCAAGAAAGCTTAGTGCGGGAACCCTATGGATGGTTGTAACATGAGAAATGGATCCTATGTGGGTATGTGCTTTGGGATCCTACCTAGGTCTGTGTTTGAGATTCCTGATTGAATCCGCTCTAGGAATCCACGTGGGACTACTATAGGATCCTATGTGGGTCTGCTGTACTAGGATCCTATATGGGTCTGATGATTTATGATCATATGTGGGTCATCCTCTTAATAGAGTAAGATGACTTAGTAGTTACATCTAATCATCTTTGAAACCGCACCTAAGTTATACATGGTCTGAGCTAAATCTTTACCTTTGTGGTGAAACCTTTGTGGTATTCTTCTTTGTGGTGATACCTTTGTGGTCTTTACCTGTGTGGTACTTACCTTTGTGGTGATACCTTTGTGGTATTCTTATGTGTGGCGTTACCTTTGTGGTACTTACCTTCATGGTAATCTTTCTTATAAGGAACAGTTGATCTTTTGGCTCTTGATTTGGGCCTTGTGTTTTCTCAGGAATGAGATTGGGTATAATTGACAACTTAGGTATATGTATGGGAATATACCTAAGTAGGGTTGAATGTTATTTCCATGCTTTGTAATTTATCCTTTGTGTATTTTGTGATACCTCTGAGGATCTTGAGGTCCCTACTGAGTATCGTTATACTCACCCATGCATGGGATATTCACGCACCTTGTTGTGTTTGGTGCAGACTACGGACAATGCTGACTGAGGACTAGGGTACCAGGACTAGAGATAGATCAAAGGTGGACTCTAGACGAGGAGTACCACATAGATGACCATTCAAGAGTTGTACCTACCCTACAGGTAGGATCCTTGGTGGGAGTTCACAGGAGCTATTTCAGTTACTTTTAATTTTTAGTTTTCTTGTACTTTTCAGTTTGGCTTGTATTTTGGACCTTTTTTTACTGTACACACTCTTTTACTATATAGTTTACTTGTGTTTTTATCTTTTTGTGTGCTTGGTTGATTGTTTTTACATATTCTAAAGGCAATGCCTTCTCAGTTTAGGAAATACGCCTTTTAGTGCTAGTCGTCAGCCCCTGTCATATGAAAGGCAGGCTTGGGGTAGTCACGGCACGGGCCCCAGGGGATGGGTCATGACAAATTAGTATCAAAGGAGTAGAATCTATTGTAGAACATTGGACTGTGATATATTTAACATCAATAGTGTTAAGTGTAGTGAATGTGGTTATCAGTTTAGGGAATCCAGTGTTGGTGTGGTGGCTAACGAATCCATACACCAGGACACGAACTTCTGATTTCAAACTCAGTGCATGAAAACACTGATTGCATGTGTGTTTCGAAAAGTCTTCTTTGTGATATTTTTGAGTCAGCTCACCAGGTATAACTTATTGACCATGGAACACCTGTTTCTTTTCAGGATGCCTCCATACAAACAGTCAGCTAGGGTTCTGGGTATAGTACATGATGATAGGCCACCGAGCGACGAGGCCTCGGAATAGGGCCCTATATCAGTAGAGGCACCAGCAAAGACACCAGCGGTACCATTACCCATTAGGCACCGATGCCACCAGCCCATGTAGTAGAGGGTCCACACCTCTTGATTGAGTTTCACAAGTTCCAGCGCTAATGGCCACCTAGGTTCGGGGGTGAGACGGACCCATAAGTGGCTGAGGATTGGCTGAAGGCCATGGTGAGAGTCTTATGACTGGTAGGGACACCAGCTGATCTCATGGGGATCCTTGTTGCCCATCTTCTATAGGTAGCAGTAGGCAGATGGTGGAGCTTGATGCTCCAGGTTCACGATGAGGTGACATATTTCTAGGCGGACTTTGAGAGCCTGTTTCGGGCAGAGTTTGTCCCAGCGACCCTTTGCACAGTGCGCATACAAGAGCTTCTTCATCTGTAGTAGGGCAGCATGACTGTGGCTTAGTACTCAGCGAGGTTCACCAACCTCTCATGCTACTCCACCGATATGGTGTGGGACCCATTATTCAGGTCCTAGACCTTTGATTAGAGACTCATGTGGGACATTTGGGCTTCAATGATTTCTCTCAGCATCCTGATGCAGGTGGGGGTGTTAGAGTGAGCTCTCTTAGTGGAGAGTTTTCTTGCTGAGCAGTCACCAACAACGAGACCCACCACTGAGTGTCACGTAGTAGATTCTTCTGCAGTTGGAAGTAGAAAGATGTCACAGAGGTCCAAGAGGACCATACTTATAGGTGGATGACCGTAGGATTTAGGGTCGGTTGTGCGGGGCACCAGAGACAGAGTCAGTCATGCGAGGAGCATACAGTGTTGCACATGCGGCGGGCACAGTCACATGGCTCATGACTGCCCGAACCACTGTATGAATGACCAAAAGATGGTCGAAGGACCACCCATATAGAGATAGAGATTTTACTGAAGATGTCTGTAGGGAGCAGGCATACATGGAAGAGGATCTTACCATGTAGCTGGCGGTGGGCGAAGATTCTAGGTGTTACCGCCACCACCACCAAGTGGTCCACCCCGACCATAGTGAGAAGGTGGAAAGGGGAGATCTCATATCCAAGTAATTGAGGCCTACAACCACGACACTCCAGATATGATACGAGGTATGATCTGGGTCTAATCCACCATAGTTGCAGTACTTATAGACACTAGTTCCAGTCATCCTTTTATTGACACTGCCCTCATTTGCAGCTCGGAGATTCCGGTGGAGCCGTTGGCTCAATCCGTACATCTAGAGACTCCTACAAAATGTGATTGGATGATGACAGACTGGTTCTAGTAGTGTGAGCATACTCTAGGAGGTGAGAGATTCGGCTGGGATCTTCTAGTAGTGGCGTCGAGGCCTTACAACGTCATCTTGGGTATAAACTATTTATCTATGGTCCATGCTCAGTTTGTCTATATTAGGTGCAAAGTGCATTGTGTCTGCACGGATGGGTCTATGTTTAACTTTATCGGTGAAAAGGGAGCCTTTTAAACACAGGATGGGCTTACCCGGAGGAGAGTGCAGTCGATCACTCATCATTTGGCTAGCCTTACCCTCGGATTGGTTGATGTGGAGAGTCTGAGATATCCTGTAGTGGTGGACTAGTATGTGGATGTATTCCTTGATGATATCCAAGTCTACCTCCTCAAATATAGGTGGACTTTTACATTGAATTGTACCCTCAGATGGCATCGATACCTACACTAGTGTAACGGATGGCTCCTGTGGAGCTTCGTGAGCTACGGGTACAACTGGAGGACTTACAGGGGAAGGGGTTCATCCGACCCAATATTTCTCCTTGGGTAGCCCTGATTTTATTCTCCAAGAAGGAAGATTTGAGATTGGGACTTTTTGTTGACTATCGGTTCCTAAACCAGGTGACCATGAAGAACAAGTACCCACTCCCGAGGATTGATGACCTCTTTGATCAGCTGAAGGGAGCACAATGGTTCTCGAAGATAGAACTCATATCCGGCTATCACCAGCTCAGAGTATGAGATGAGGATGTAAAGAAGATGGCTTTCAGATGTCAGTATGACCATTATGAGTTGTTTTTCATGTCGTTCGACATGACCAACGCTCCAGCAGTTTTCATGGGACTCATGAACAAGATCTTTCATCCATACCTTGATCGATTTTTAGTAGTCTTCATCGACAACATTCTGATCTACTCGGCTACTGAGGAGGAGCATGCTTATCATTTACAGATAGTTTTGGACACACTCTGAGAGAAATAGCTTTATGGTAAGCTCTCGAAGTGCCAATTCTAGATCTGAGAGGTTCACTTTCTAGGACATGTCATCTAGGAGGCAAGAGTTGCAGTGGATCCAGTAATGATTGAGGTGGTACTTTCTTGGGATCCACCAAGGATTGTGACATAGGTACAGAGTTTCTTGGGTTTGGCCAGATACTACCAGAGTTTTGTGCTAGATTTTTCTATAGCTGCAGAACCTTTATCAGCATTGACGAAGAAGGGGAAACCCTTCATGTGGTCAGAGAGATTCCAATGGAGTTTTCAAAAGCTGAGGCAGAGGCTGACTAGTGACCCCATCTTGAGGCTTCTAGAGGAGGGTGTTGGGTACATAGTCTACTGCGACACATCACCGATCGGGCTCGTATGTGTCCAGAAGCAGGAATGAGCAGTTATCTCATATGGTTCTCGATAACTAAGACATCATGAGAAGAACTACGCTACCCATGACCTGGAGTTAGCAACAGTGGTATTTGCTATGAAGATGTGGAAACATTACTTGATGGGCGAACATTTTACAGTCTACTCTAACCATAAGAGTCTCAGGTATATCTTCTCTCAAAAGGACCTGAACCTAAGACAATGACGTTGGCTTGAGTTCCTCCAGGACTATAACATTGATATAGTCTATACTTCTGGTAAGGGGAACGTTGTCACAGATTCACTCAGTAGGAGAGCTGGTATACAGCTGCTAGGTGAGGTGATAGAGTAGTTGGCTGCTTTACGGATATCCTATTTGGGACGAGATGGAGCAGCTTTCCTTCAGTCTCTCATAGTCACTCACCCACTTCTTCAGCGAGTCAGGGAGGTGCAACATGGGGACACTAACTATGAGGCTCGACATGTCTAGATATCCTCAAGGCAGGCACCTGATGGATTTTCTAAAGGTGGGGAGTATGTCATCCTTTTCAGAGGACGTACCATGGTACTAGTGTCGCTTCGGGAGGAAGTGTTGAGGGAGGTCCACAAATCCCCTCTAGCGGTACATATAGGAGTAGAAAATATGTACCAAGATCTCCAACGACATCACTGGTGGCCGGGGATGAAGAAAGCAGTAGCAGAGTTTATCTCTCGGTGCCTCACTTATCAGCAAGTGAAGGCGGAGCAGCAAGTACCAACAAGATTAATTCATCCTTTAGAGGTCTTAGAGTGGAAGTGGGATGGGATATCCATGGTATTTGTTACAGGACATCCACGTAAATTTAGGGTTTATGATTCTATCTGGGTGATCATCAACCGACTCACCAAATCGGCCAACTTCCTACTGATTAGAGAGTAGGGTTCAGTAGAGAGCTTAAGATGCCTCTATGTGTAGAAGATTGTGCTACTACATGGAGTACCCTCAACAATTGTCTTTGATCTTGATACATGTTTCACTTCTCAGTTATGGAAGGGGTTGTAGTAGGATTTTGGGACAAAACTTCATTTGAGAACTTCCTTCCATCCTCAGATAGATGATTAGATTAAGTGGACCATTCAGACCCTCGAGGACATGTTGTGTTCTTGTGTCCTCAACTTCGGTCACAGTTGGGAGGATCACTTTCACTTGGCCGAGTTTGTATATAACAATAACTATCACTCCACCATTAGTATGGCACCATTCGAGGCTCTGTATAGAAGACCTTGCATATTGCCTTTGTACTGGACTGACCTAGGAGAGTCAGAACTCATGGGACCAGAGATGGTACAGACTACCACGGAGAAGGTGCAGATCATCCAGGAGTGGATGAAGACTACACAGAGCAAGAAGAAGTCATATTTTGATAGGATACAGAGACCTCTGGAGTTCAAGGATGGTGACCATGTCTTTCTACGGGTCTCACCCTGACGAGGTTTGCGGAGATTTAGCCTGGGCAGCAAGTTATCTTTGAAGTTCATCGGACCCTTTCAGGTCCTCAGCAGTGTCACACCCACTATTTTTAAATCATATATTTTATTAATTTTTTGGGAATCAGGTAGTTTGGGTTGAAGCACGATTTAATAATTTATGAGTTCCTATTTAAATAAACACATGTTTTGGCCTTGACACCCGAACCTCGTGTACAATATGTTTTAGTTTTTATTTTTATCTCGTAATTTATCTGCCTTTTTAATTTTTTGTTTCATTGGAAAGCATGTTGAGCATGACATTAGTTTGTGATTTTTGCGCTGATAAATGAACATTTCCTTAAAAATTCCCGACAAGAAGGCAGGGCACGGGCCAACCCGTGCGGGCTGCCTAGTGTGCGGGGACATTTTTATCATTAAAATTTTAAATGAATAATTTTTTAATCAACACCATTATTATTATTATTATTATTATTGAACCCCATATGTTAACTTATATTATTAATTTCATTTACCATTTTATTTTATTTTATTTTATTTTTGGTTGGTTTAGTCTTTTTTTAGGTTCTTATTCCACTTTTTATGTATTTAATTTATTTTCTATTCTTTTTATTTTTATTTTTTTCATCCCTTCTCTTCTATTTTTTATTCTCTTTTATTTCTTCTTTCCCTCACTTGCCTCTCTTCCCCATCGCGGTGCACTATTCCTCACCCCTTTCCCCCTCTAGTTCGCACATAGCCGTCGAAGCCCTAGGGCTATTTTTCTCCTCTCACCAGACCAGCTTGGTTCCGCCTCAGCCAAGACCGCATGCCAGTCCTTGCTCTAACCTCGTCAAGACAAAATGACCTGCGTGTGACTTCCCCCCTATCCGACCGATATCATGACGGTCTCCGCCGCACCGGGCCGCACCTCCCTTACTCCTCCCTGGCCGGATCTAACACCAGCAGTCCGTCCCTCCGTTTCTACCCAGCCACACCGACCGGCCGCAAACCCTTCTCCTGAACCTCCTCTATCACTGGTCTCTCCCTTGTAACTCTCTAGTCACAACATTTTTTCTGGTCCGCACCTCTTTTCGGTGAGGTTCGAACAGGTGCGATTCTCCTTCCAGCACCCTCCATCGCAACCGACCAACCTCTTAAACCTCTCGCTTTAGGTGTGGAGTAATCTATTTGTGATTTCTTCTATATTGGTGATATTGCAGATAGGTTTTAGTTTGCGTTCTGTTTAATTTTTATGCTATTATGCGGTGCTTTGTTTTAAGAGTCTCCTTGGTCTTCTTGCGGTGCAAGCGTCGTGCGGCGGGAGCATTGCATTGTCTTGCGAGTTTTTTCCTACACCAAGGTAGGTGGTTCTTCATGTAAGGTTTATCTGATTAATCCTTTTTCGTGTTTAATTATTTTATTTACTTTATTAATTAGTCTTAATGTGTTCAGTTTGTTTGTGTTTTCACTTTAAAATGTCTTTGCTCTGCTGGTGTTATGTATGTGGACTTATAAAGTTTGCTAAAATTATGCAGTTAGTCTGTTACCTTGTACATGAGTAGTGGTTTGTGTTTTGTGGTGCGAAGGGTGTTTTTTTTGAAATGGTTGGTGTGTTTTCATTTTGGTTGGTGTTTTTTTATTAATTTCTTTGTTTTTGAATGGTTGGTGTGTTTTGGTGTTGTTTTGGTGAAATGTTTTCAAAATTCATTTAGGGAGCATTTGGATGGTGCGAACTATGTTTTCAAGGGTATTTGAGAGGTGTATATGTTAAAAAGTGGTTTTTCAATGAGTAGAAAATATTTTTAGATGTGTCGACTTTGTTTCTCAACTATGTATAAATTTATCAGATCGAGTTAGTTATGTGAATTATATCTTGAAAAGGTTATGATGGGTGATTGATTTTCAAGAACCATGTTTACATGAAATGGGGCGTGTTTTTTATATAAAACCCTCTTTTCATCACTTGGTAGTGTTTCATTGTGTCGTCCCTTGTTCTGTTATTTAATATTGTTTTCTAAGTTGTGCATATTGATTATTTCTTTTGAGTGTGTATAGCTGTGAGATATTTTTGAAAAAAAATGTTTAATAAATTTTAATGTAATTTAGGAAATAATGTAAATGGGGAGAAGTATGTTTTGAAAGCACATCCAGGTGGTTTTTTCATTGTCTCTTCGTTTGGATTGTTCTAAGTCAATGTTTATGGGTTTTCAATTGTTTTTCAATTGTCGCAGCGCATTGGTGAGGAAAACTCGTGATATTGTGGTCTTCAGTAAGATGTCCGTACTTGCGTGTGAGTTTGAGACGTTCACCATCTTCATCGTAACCAAGCTGCGAGTCGAGGTAGGTACCCCACTACACTCACCCTTAAATTTAGAATTTATTTATTTCTTTATATTTTATTAATTTAAATAAATGGGAAATAATTTAAGATAATTAATTTTTAAATGATTATTTGGTGTAAAAAGAGTCGTTTATTTTATACACGACACTTGAAATATTTTCTTGATGAATGGACACCCAGTAGTGAAAAAATTCATGATTGGCCTTTAACCATAATTCATGGAATTTTAAATGAAGTTCTCTTTTATTGATAAATGATTTATTTTGCAGCGTGAAAAAGTGTTTTGGTTCTCTTGAGAAATTAGGATTTCCTTTAAAATTGGTGAAGGCCCGTTTGACACTTTAATAAAATAAATTATTTTAGAAAACTCTCTTTGGGGTGACTCAAGGGTGATATTTGGTGTACGTTGACTGCATGGTTTGTGTGTGATATTTGTGCTACATTATTGACTTTGCAGACTCACCCCTTTCTTGTTTATTATATGTGTTGAGATGGGAACCTGGCATAGTAAGTGAATCTTCCCAGAATAATTGCTCCACTAGTTTATATTATGCACTGGCTAGTGGCCCTTAGTACGGATTATACTCTGCTAGGGGATTCAGCCCCTCAGTTAGGCCATGTAGGGAAACACTGGGCATTAGGGTGTTATGACATCATCGAGAGTAGGCATCCCTTCAGGATGAGTCACATGTATGGTACGTTCTGGATTGTTCACGAGCTCCTAGGTTCGACCCATGTTTTCTTTAGTGTTTATTTGTATGTCGTGGACGATTGAGAGGTCTTGTTCGGTTGTTGTCCCATATGTTTCACTTTTTTCATTTCCCTTAGTGTGTGTTGTGTGTTGTGTGTGGTTTTCCTTTTGACTAACGTCTAAAATTTTGGACTTCTAAATTGTTCACAAAATTGTTTTAAAATGCAATGCACTTGTTCCTTTCAAATATTAAACATGTTTTTAAATTAAAAAGGGCAATGGACTGTAACTTGTTTTGGAAATGAATGTGTATGTGGAAACCCATATTTTATATACTTTAGTTCAAACCAAAAATTATTCAATTCTTTATTTAATGGTAGTTCATTGGGAATAGTTTTTTGTGCACACCTACTAAGTTTTAATACTCACATTTATAGAGTTTTCCTGTTTTTAGTTTCTGTTTCAGGTTTGAATCTCACTTGCTCGCTGTGGGCGAGAGTTGGTTTTGGACTGGTGAGGGACTCTTGGAGTCATGAGGAGTTTTGGTCATGGTCTGGTTAGTTGGTTTTGTTTGATCATTCTTTCTTTTCATGTTGTTTATTTACTTTTCATTATTCTACTTTTCCACTGCTTTATTTATTTTAACTGGGAGAAATCATTCCCAAATTTCATTTGTTGATTCCCCGGTGCTAGTCGCCAGCCTAGGAGGATCGGGAATGCCTCTGGGGCCATGTCACGAACCGGATCAGGTGACCAGTTCAGGGTCGACCCGGGTTGGTTCGTGACAAAATGGTATCAGAGGCAGGTTTTCTCTCTTTGTTCGTGTCCCTTTGGGATAGAGTTAGGGAAAACCAAAGTTAAGGGTGGTGAACTCGACGTTCTATGTAACACCGTGAGATTTTATAAGATATATTATTTTTAATTTCTTTGATTTCTTCTATTTTAAATTACACCAAGATTAGCTTGTACTATACACAACACCATATTAGCTTGCAGTATATGCAACAATATTCTTGGATCGTGTTACACACAATTTCAAGTTCGTTTTGTAGAAATTATTCTATGCAACATTATAAATAGATTTTGTTTAATTTATAAATGAAATAAGTTTTGATTATGTTATACTCAAGACCAAAGAGAGCTTCCACTACACGTAGCCCGGACTTGGCTTGCATTACACGCAATCACAAGCTTCCTCAATAGCGTGTGTAATACGCAATATCAGGTTTCGCTAAACAATGATACAGTATTATAATATTATTATGAACTAATAGTTATGAATAGTATTAACTAAATTTTGAATTTTATAACATTATTATCCATCTTACACATTTTCTAGAACATGGTATGAGAACAGAATAAATTTTTCAGGTAAAATAAATATTTTTGAAAAAATGCAGTTTTGCCGCCTTTTGATGGCACGCCCACATTAAATCTAGTTTTTGACATTTTTATAAGTTCAATTTGATAAAATAAAATTATTCTTTTGAATCATGATATAAAAGTTTACTTTGGATAATTTTTTGATATTTTTCTAATAAGTTTCTTATTTTGATTAATAGTAAAAATACGCTAAATTTTAATTAAAAACAACTTTTTTCATCGAGATAATTTATATGGTCAAATTATAATATTTAATGTTTTTAAAGTATAAATAGAATATATTTTTACCATTTAATATAGTTTATGTCATTAGCAATGATTTTACATTGAATTCATAGGTAAAATCATTTCAATCTTTTGCAATGTTTTAACTTTTAAAGCTTGTTTTCTTAACAACGGGATTAATTTTAAATTTATTTCTGAAAATTTTGTGATTTGAATTTGGAAAAATGGATTACATATTTGAAATCTGTAGTTCCAAATTATATTAATAGGATACTTTTTATTTTTGGGCTCTATGAATAATAAATACGGTAAATTTTATTTACCATAATTAAAGGTAAATCGGGTAATTAAGGGTAAATATAATATTATAAAAATTACCCTAACACTTGTCTTAATATAATTTAATGATTAAATTTCGTCCTAAGGAATATTTGGTTCGAAATGGAATCCATTGGAACCCACTTGTATGTGGTTAAGACCTTTAAATTATTTTATTTTAAAGAAAGTGAAATATGTCCCACTCAAACTTTAATAATTAAATTATTTTTAATATAAGGTTATATTGAATAAAATTCAATTATAAATACTCATTTGAAATCTAAAATATTTTTATTTGTTATGGTAATTTATTTATAATTTTAAGAAATATTTAATTACCTTAATAGATTATACATTAATGATGGAGAAATTATTTACTAAGTGAAAAATCAATAATATAGTTTTTATTAAAGTAATAATACCCATCAAAGGACCCAAACACTTGACCAAAACTTTTTGTTATAGTATATATATACCATAATCATAAAAGGTTTGACTTGGGGACCATTTTAAGTCATATAAAAGATATTAGGACATTTATATTATATTATTTTAAATGATGTCAAAGTTGTCACTTTTATAATTTAATAAATATAACAATTTATATGTTGTTATTTTAAGATGCTAAATTCTAGAAAAATTATTATTACGAAAGATATTATATTTATATTCATCATAGTATTTTATATTTAATTTTTAGGCAACAAATAAGTATATTAAATAATTATACAAATATATTTTAGTAATTATTTCATTAAGAGAAATATCAAACAAATGGTTTTAAAAATATTAAAATAAATATTATATGAAATAATTAATGTTCTCCACAAATTCTATAGATGAATAGGACATGTTAGGAGCCTATTAATTTTTTTTTGAATATATCCTCTATGTTGAATTTATTTAAATTCAAATAAATGAATAGTTTCAAAATTGACACTATTGTTATTTTATAAAAATAACATATTATAATTTTTTTTAAAATCACAGAAATATTTAAAAATTATAAATTGAAATTTATATGGTCTAAAATATCATAAATTATACAATTATGGACAATTCACAACACAAAAGTAATTATTTATAACAATTTAAAATTTAGAATATTATTACAACAAAAACATTAAATATATTAAATAAGGATAAATCAAGTTGATGAGGTTTAAAATATATTTTCAACATGTCTAAATTTTATTTTTTGATGTGATTAAAACCCTATCTCATCTAATATTTGGATTTGAGTCATTTTTAATGTTTTTAAGTGGGGTTTGAATTTATATTAAATTAATATTTTTGAGGTTTCCAAAGGTGCCCCTCTCCTCCCTTATAAAAGGGCACCTCCTCCCTCCCCTCTTTACACAATATTGAGCCTTCATGCTCGGAAAAACCCTGAAAATTTCTTTTCTCAATATCTATCGTTATATTATATAGGTACTGGTATTCTCAAAAGATCAACTCTAGTGCCCTTAGAATAATTTTAAAAGAGGCACGTCGAGGAAGAGGTAATCTCTTCTACTGATTCTTTCAAGTTTCTTTCTTCTTCTACTTATCTTATTTAATTGTTTAATTATAAATTTATAACATTAGTATCAATTATATACTGATATTTTATTATAAATATTAAACAACCCTATTTCACCTTCTATCCATCCTACGGAAAATGAAATCACCGCACGTGCGTATGTATAGAATATCGTCTCCACGTCGTGGTGTAATCTGTTTTTCCACCACCACCTTACTTGGATGGGTATAATGGTGTAAATAATAACTATATATGGTTATTATAAAATCATACTAATTTTGAGATATTATATCATCCACTCCAATTCCATTCAATAATTATGGGAACAATATCACTGCTCGTGCGTACGTATGGATTACCATCTCCACGACGCGATGAGATTAATTATCCATGTTAACCATTCAAGAATAATTATAAAGTATATATAATGAATAATAATGATATATATGACATAATAATTCTACTGTATTTATTTATATATATATATATATATATGTCATCTACTTACTTACATTCAAGTCAATAAAGAAAGGAAAACAGTGTTCATGCGTATGTACGGCCTACCGTCTCTATGAACGGTGTGCTTCATTTAATGTATCTATATATAATATATATATATATATATTTAATATATATGATATATAAATCATGTTTTAAATTCTTCAAGTAATAAATCATGATATAATTAATAATAATATCAAGAACAACAAGTCCAAACATGTATGATAAATGAAACAATTTTTTCCAAAAACGCTGCTTTAACATGGAATTGAAAAAAGAAAGAGTAATATAAAGTCATAAGTGAATCATATATGATATCATAAATATTATTATGGTTCTTTTACGAGTTAATAATTTGTTTAAACCCACTATACAAAAGTTTTGGACACATACGGAAGAAATTGGACCTATAGTAAGGGATAATTTTGTAATCTCATTTTATCTGAGATTGCTTATACGTAAGTATTTACTGGGGTTATATTTTTCATCCATGTCCATAAAAACGTTTTTCATAAAGTTTTTAATATTCTTCCATGTATGTTTAAAGTCATGTTACCCCTCTTTTACTTTTAGATTGTGTTATGGAAAGAATCTTACTTTTGTTTCCCATACGAGGAACTTTTTGACTTTTTTGGAAAAAGTACGTGGATAATGTTTTTTTAACTTATATGGAATGAACGGATTTCTACGGTTTCATAATGCCTAATTTTCATGAATCTTCCTCTACAATTTTCATGGATATTTTCAATAAAATCCTTTTGTTTTAAAATTGTGTGTCATTTTGTGAAAAGAAAATGATTTTGAAGAAGAAAGGATATTTTCCTCAAGAATTCATTTCAAGTGTTTTATCAAAACTATTTTCCAGATAAGATGACATTATTTAGCATGTTTATGTTTCAATTATAATGTATCTATTATTTACATAGTGCGATATTTCTTATGATTAAATGATATCCATTTGTTTTATATGGATTATGTGATGATGCGATGATGTTTATGAAACTCATTTTATTATATAGGTTATGATGAATGATTTATGTTTATTTTGTGGCACAAGTAAGAAGGATTTCATTATTATATGGGTGGGAACTATATATCCATCCAATGAATTGGGTAAAGATTTATATCTCATGAGATAGACATGGCTGGAATGACAAGTTAATCTGGTTCGGTGATACAAGACTGGAACGAGGAGTGAACTCGATTCAGTAAGAAACTTTGTCCACTATGATGGTCTTGGAAGCAATGTCTTGGCTACTATAGAAATCTTATCATGTGATTAATGGTTTCCATAATTACATGTTTTATTCCCATTCTATTTTATCATGATTAATGTTCCTTTATGATCTATTCCTTACGTACTCCAAGATTTATTTCACAACTCAAGATCTTCATGTTTAAACTTTATGTTCATGTTTATATGTTCAAATGAATATGGTTTGTTTTATTTTCTCCATGTTTACCCTTACTGAGCATTTGAGCTCACCCTTTATAATTTTTTTCCCTAGGATATAAATAAAGGTTTTAGGTATGAAAACAAAAGTGTAAAATCTTTATGGGAGATATTGAAGATATTTCACCATGATTAGAAGATTATGTTCCGAGTTTCCAAAGACACTAAACTATTACGGTCCTTGGGTGTCATTTTTTTGTTATGTATTAAGTATTCCACAAATGTAATTTAATTTACATGTATGTCATGATTGGGTATCTATATTCTAGCTATGAGTAAGGTTCCTGGCCGGCACACCTTGTGGTGGAACTCCAGTTACCAAATCAAGTTGAGGTTTGTCTAAACTTTTGGTCTGTGTGGTTAATCTTGTTTAAGGGAAATAAAAAGGGAGTAGGGTCAGTGGTCCCAGTGATCTCACAGGGTCTTGCAAGTCATGTGGATCTGGGGATGCTTCCCTAGAATACCCTTTGTGGTTATGGTGTGATCGGCGTATGGTCTCCAACCATATGTTCCAGTCACCCACTAATACTAGTTTTCTCTTGCACCGTTCCTCTTTTCTTTGTTTGGAATTGTGGAAATTTTTTTTTTACGTAAAAATGTTTTGGTCTTGGAAAATGTTTTCAAATGAAGTGCTTTAAAAATGATGTGATGTGTGCGGTTTGAAAAGTGTGGGTTGAATATTTGGTTTTGAAAAATGGAAAGGTCTAGTTTTGACCCTTTGTGTTCTCATGGGTAACCACATGCATGGGTATTTATGGAGAGAGAAATGGGTAATGAAACGAGTGGATGAGTGCCTAGATGGACATGAGGTGGGTGTTGGTGTGGCATAGGAACATGCATGTGTGAGGCCCATGGGACACCATTGGTGTTTGTGCAACCCACCATCTTCGTTCTTTTTAAAAAGGTTTTGTTAAAGGAAAATATGATGTTTAAATAACCGGTGACTGTGTGTTTTGTCCTTGTGTTTTTGAAATGTTATGTGTGAGGTACTTTGAGTCAAGAATCCTTTTTAACTAATTTTTGTTTTGATTTTGTATTTTTATTTGTATGTTAGTGCGCAAGTGTGTGGTTAGTGAATTATTTTGAAAAGTGCTTCAGGAAGCCCTTATAGTGGTTCTCCTTGCACGTTTAGTATTTTCTTGTGGTATGTCTTAGTCATTAGACCAACTTTATTGGGTCCAAGGTTTTCTTTCTTGACTAGTGCATGCCCCCCCGCATAAAGTGTTCACATGTGATTAAAGTGTGGCCATGGGTAATTCCCCATTGGCCGACCCTCCAGTTGATTGAAGGATTCTCTTCATGAATTATAGAATTAAACCCACTCTTTCTTTAAAAATAAGCAGATCCTCTCATAACGTTATGACAAATGCGAGGGGAGTTGAAGGGAGTTTTGGTCTTTTTGAGATGTCTGAGTCGTCGGGTATGAGTTTTGACACCATTGTGTCTGAAGGTCCCCCTAGAAACAGTGAAAGGAATTCTAGTGGGGAAGGGTGAAGGAGGTTTAGAATTATCGGTGTTGGTCGATGTTTTGTAAGGATTTTAATGCTTTCATCGAACATAAGGGTCATGTTTGGTGACATCTTGTTGCATGAGTTCTCTCAAAGAACAATGGTGTATTTCATAGGATCCTTCGGGAATCCCTGTCTTCATAAGAGTGTGTCCGCTCAGGGAGTTCTAATTTTTCTGTTCAAAGGGCAGTGTTTTTCACGCATATTTCATTCTTAAGTTTCTTAGTTAAGGTGAAAGGAGATGCATGTGCACCCTCTAAACCCCTTTATTGATGGATGTGTTGTGAGCGAGTAGTTGGATGCCGTGATGTGTTGTGTTTGATGGTGTTGTCTAAGTTGTGGTGTGGTTGTGTGTGGTGAAAAAAAGTAGAAGCTTTGATTGGGAGTCTTTAATACCTTACTGCAATGCAAGCGATGCTTCAATCATCAAGGCTCCAGCCATAGGCCTCGAAGTGAAGCTGGCGTGTAGTCAGGAACCTCAGGATTGTATGAGACCTTGACTTTATTTCTGTCGTCGGTGCTGAAAATAAAGGTAGTTTAAATCATTTTCTGTGGTTATTTCATTCCGAACAAACTGCTTGGGTTCGTAAGGATTCTGTGTCTATGTGGAGGTGTGGTCGTCTTATTACCTTCAAGTCCCGGTGGTTGCATCCCACCGAATGTAATTACCTTTGGTGTTCCATATGGGGGTAAGTTTGGTAAATCAGTCTTAAATTTGAATAATGCTCATCCAAGGATGTGAAGATGTAAGGTCATCTTGGGTCGTGGTTTTGATGCCCCAGTAGTTGGGCCCACACTCCCCTGCCCTTGTGGTGGGGTGTTTGGTCCCTGTTGGGATTTTTTTTTGAAGTTTTTGTATTTCCTGTTAGTTCTAATGGTGGGGAGACCCACAGTGGGTCTCGCTCAGATGTTTCTGAAATGAATCGGCGATGGCCTTTCCATAATGGTGGGGAGTCTGGCCGGGCCTCCCTGTGTCAGTTTCCCTATCTCTTCTCGAGCATCAGTATCTTTCAAATGGTGCAGAGCCCCTTTGGGAATTTCCCATGTTGTCTTTTAGTACTATCTTAGAGATGATTGGGTGGTGAGTGATAAGAGTGTTCCTTGTATGCATTTGGTTTTGTTTATTCGTTCCAGTCAAACAGTGTGGTTTTCATTTAATAGTGATTAAGGTTTTTTGGCTTTTCAAATTGGTTTTCGTGGGTGTAAGGACTCCTTTTATTATACAATAAACTAGAGGTGTTTTATCTCTTTGTGGTGGATGGAACCTAGAGGGAATATCTTTTTATGGGTTTCTTGAGGTTTTCATTGGATTCACTTTCTCTGATCACTTTTGTTTGCCTCTTTTCACTTTCTTTTAGTAGGGATCCTTTTTGAACCAAAAGGGGGTATCGTTTGGGAATTTGGGATTCAGACTTAGTTGTGGCTTTCTGGGGATAGAAATTGCTATGGTGGGGGGATTTGTCACACCCTCCATTTTTAAATCATTTATTTTATTAATTTTCTGGGAACTAGGTATTTTAGGTTGAAGCCTGATTTAAAACTTTTTGAGTTCCTATTTAAAGAAACACACGTTTTGGCCTTGACACCCAAACCTCACGTATGGTATGTTTTAGTTTTTATTTTTATCTCATAATTTATCTACCTTTTTAACGTTTTGTTTTGTTGGAAAGTGAGTTGAGCATGACATTAGTGTGCACTTTTTGTGCTGATAAATGAACGTTGCCTTGATAATGCCCGACGAGCGGGCAGGGCACAGGCGAAGCCGTGCGGCCTTCCTGGTGTGCGGGTGGACCTTTTTATCATTAAAATTTTAAATGTATAATTTTTTCATCAACCCCATTATTATTATTATTATTATTATTATTGAACCCCCTTTGTAAATTTATATTATTAATTTCATTTACCATTTTATTTTATTTTATTTTATTTTAGGTTTTTTTAGACTTTTTTTAGGTTCCTATTCCACTTTTTTTATTCATTTTCTTTTCCTTTTTTTTATCCATTATATTCTATTTTTTCTTCTCTTTTGTTTCTTCTTTCCCTCACTTGCCTCTCTTCCCTGTCAAGACGCACTATTCCTCACCCCTTTCCCCCTCTGGTTCGCGCATAACCACTGAATCCCTAGGGTTATTTTTCTCCTCTCACCAGACTAGCTCGGTTCCACCTCTACTAAGACCTCACGCCAGTCCTCGCTTTGCCCTCATCGAGCCAAAACACCCTACACGCAACTTCCACCCTATCCAGCCGATCTTTCGACGATCTCCGCTGCACCGGTCTGCACCTCCCTTGCTCCTCGTCTGGATCTGACACCGGCGGTCCTCCCCTCTATTTCTATCCAACCACACTAACCAGCCGCACCCCCTTCTCCCGCACCTCCTCTCTCACTGGTTGCACCCCTACAACTCTCCAATCAAAACCTTTTTTTGGGACACACCTCTTTCCAGTGAGGTTCCAGCCGGTGTGATTCTCCTTCAGTCACCCTTCACCGCAACCGGCCAACCTCTTGAACCTCTTTCTTTAGGTGCAAAGTAATATAGTTGTGATTTCTTCTATATTGGTGATGTTGCAGATAGGGTTTAGTTAGTGTTATAATTAATTTTGATGCAATTATGAAGTGCTTTATTTTCGGAGTCTCTTTGGTCTTCTTGCGGTGCAAGCATCGTGCGGCGGAAGCTTTACGTTGTCTTTCATGGTTTTTCAAACACCAAGGTAGGTGGTTCTACGTGTAAGGTTTATCTGATTAATCTACTTTCTTGTTTAATTTATTTATTTAATTTATTAATTAGTCTTAATGCGTTTAGTTCATTTGTGTTTTCAATTTAAAATGTCTTTGCTCTGCTGGTGGTACTTCTGTGAAATTTTAGGGTTTTATAAAATTACGCAGTTAGTCTGTTAGCTTGTACAGGAGCAGTGGCTTGTGTTTTGTGGTGTGAAGGGTGTTTTTTTAAATGGTTGGTGTATTTTATTTTTGGTTGGTGTGTTTTTATTAATGTGTTTTTTTGGAATGGTTGGTGTGTTTTGGTTTTGTTTTGGTTCAACGTTTTCAAAATGGTTTTACGAAGTATTTGGATGGTGTGAACTACGTTTTCAAGGGTATTTGAGAGGTGTATGAATTAAAAAGTGGTTTTTCAATGAGTAGCAAATATTTTTGGATGTGTCGAATTTGTTTTTCAACTGTGTATCAATTTATTATATTTTGTTAGTTATGTGAATTATATCTTGAAAATGTTGTGATGGGAGGTTGATTTTCAAGAACCATGTTTACATGAAATGAGGCGTGTTTTTGATATAAAACCCTCTTTGTATCACTTGGTGTTGTTTAATTTTCTCAGTCCTTGTTCTATTATTTAATACTATTTTCTAAGTTGTGAAAAAAAATGTTTCATAAATTTTAAAGTGTTTTTAGAAATAATGTAAATGGTGCGAAGTATGTTTTGAAAACATTTCGAGGTGGTTTTTTCATTTTTTGTTCATTTGGATTGTTCTAAGTCAGTGGTTATGGGTTTTCGGTTTTTTTGTGTTTGTCTCAGCGCATTGCCGAGGAAAACCCGCGATATTGTGGTCTTCAGTAGGTTGCACGTACTTATGCGCAAGTGTGAGACGTTCCCCATTGGCGTCATAACCGAGCAGCGAGTTGAGGTAGGTCCCCCACGGCCCTCGCCCTTGAATTTAGAATTTATTGACTACTTGATATTTTATTAATTTTAATAAATGGGAAATAATTTAAGATAATTAATTTTTAAATGATTATTTTGTGTAAAAAGAGTTGTTTATTTTATACACGACACTTGAAATATTTTCTTGATAAACGGACACCCAATAGTGAAAGAATTTCCATTTAGCCTTTAAAAATAAATCATGGAATTTTAAATGTAGTTATGGTTTATTGATAAATGATTTATTTTGAAGAATGAACAAGTGTTTTGGTTCTCTTGAGAAATGAGGATTTCCTTTAATATTGGTGAAGGCTCATTTGGCATTTTAATAAAATAAATTATTTTAGAAAACTCTCTTTTGGGAGACTCAGGGGTGATATTTTTTGTACGTTGACTTCATGGTTTGTGTGTGATGTTTTTGCTACTTGATTGACTTTGTTGACTCACCCCTTTCCTATTTATTATATGTGTTGACATGGGAACCTTGCAAAGTAAGTGAATCTTCTGAGAACGATTACTACACTAGTTTAGATCACGCATTGCATAGTGGCCCTTAGTATGGATTATACTCTTCTGGGGGATTATGCACCTCGGTTAGGACATGTAGGGAAACACTGGGCATTAGGGAGTTATGATGTCATCGAGATTAGGCATGCCTTTAGGATGGGTCACATGTATGGTACGTTCTGGATTTTTCACGAGCTCCTAGGTTTGCCACATGTTTTCTTTAGTGTTTATTTGTATGTGGCAGATGATTGAGAATTATAGTTCGGTTACTGGCCCCTGTGGGACACTTTTTCCATTTCCCTTAGTGTGTGTTGTGTGTTGTGTGTGGTTTTTCTTTTGACTAAAAAATAAAAATTTTGGATATCTAAATTGTTTGCGAATTTTTTTTAAAATGAAATGCACCTGTTCCTTTCAAACATTAAACTTTTTTTAAAATTAAAAAGGGAAATAGACTGTTACATTTCTTGGAAATGAAAGTGTGTGCAAAAACCATATTTTATATACATTAGTTTAAACCTGAAGTTGTTGAATTATTTATTTAAAGGTAGTGCATTGGGAATAGTTTGGTGAGCATGCCTACTGAGTTTTAATACTCACGTCTATAGTGTTTTCGTGTTTTTAGTTTATATTGTAGCTTTGAATCGCGGTTGCTCGCTATAGGTGAGAGTTCGTTGTGGACTAGTGAGCGACTCTCAGAGTCGTGAGGAGTTTTGGTTGTGGTCAGGTTAGTTGGTTTTGTTTAATCGTTATTTCTTTCCATGTTGTTTATTTAGTTTGTGTTATTCTACTTTTCCCCTGCTTTATTTATTTTCACTGTGCGAAATGGTTCCCGATTGTCCTATATTGATTACCTGGTGCTAGACGCCAGCCCGGGAGGATCAGGAATGCCTCCTGATCCATGTCGCGGACCGGCTCGGGTGATCAGTTCAAGGTCAACCTGGGATGGTTCGTGACAAGCAGAGTTGGGGTTCTGGCTTACCACTTAGCTCTTCCAACTCAGTTTCATCGAGGGCACGATGTCTTCCATGTATCCCAGAAGAGGAGATAGGTGCACGACCCTTCACACATCATTGACTGTGGAGATCTAGACATCGACGATGGGGCGACATTAATGGAGGTTCCAGTTGAGATTGAGGATTGAAAGGATAGAGTCTTTCGTGGGAGATCGATACCTTTTTTATGTTCATGTTGGAAGCACGATGACCTCCATGAGAGCAGATGGGAGCGGGAGGCTCATATTCATGCTCAGTACCCCCACATGTTTTCCTAGTTTTTGTGATGTGGTTTTCGGGGATGCAAAGCCCTGTGGTGGGGAGAATTTAAAGACAAGGATTTTTCCATTTTATTTTTTTAATTATATGGAATATTTTGAGTCCGCGAAAATTGACGGCATGTAATTCCGAGGCCCGGTGTGCCTAGAATGAATTTCTGAACTTTTTTTTAAGTATATTCAGTAAACGTTCAAGTGGGTTTTTATATATTATGAATTGGTGCTCAAAATTCAAATCATAGGGCACCGTTGAACTCACAGTGTCGATATTTTCTTAATGAGACCTTCACCTTGACCGCAGTTGGTTGATGGTGAAAGTTAGTTTTTGTATTTTTTGTGGAAATAAAAATAAAATAAAGAACAGATTTTTTTTATTTTTAAAACCCCCCATTTGAATGTTCAGTGGTGGGGACCACCCGAGCTACAAAACCTCCCATTTTTTAATTCATAGTGTTGGGGACCACCTGAACCCCTATTAATGTGGGAAAACCTTCAACTCATAAATTAATTAATTTTTCCAACTTCAATTAATTAATTGTTCCATTTAATTATGCCAAATTTAATCGTACCAATGTGAATTAATTTGATAAACCTATTTTAATATGTTGGCTCCTCATTTTCTTGGGGGAAAACGTTGGAAAAGGAAGGATTGGAGATAAATTTGGAGAAACACTCCCTCTAATGAAGAACGCCCACTCCAATGAAGAACATACTTCGGAATCAAGAATGAGGATGACGCACGAGCCCGACTTCAGAAGCGTGTTGCAGAAGAAAAAATCGTTGGAAACCTCATGTCTTCACCGAATTCATCTCGCGACACTTCCAACAAGAAATCATGGTAGGGATGGTTGTTTTTGTATAGCCCTTACCCCTTTCTTGTCATTCTTCTTGAATTAAGAACACATATTCTGATTGCTACCATTCTAACATGGAGAGTGAGGGCCAAATGAACACGGCCCAACCTCTCCGCAACCCTTGTGGATTTTGGTGTTCTTCGCAGCTTGTTTTTGTGTTGAGAGATTTCCAACCATGGTGATCTTGAATCGATGGCGATGTCCCCAGGCAAGTGCAGGAGTATACGAAATGAAGAACGGGCCACCGGGGTGTGCCCGGTGACTCGAGGAACATCGCCGGTGACCGTGCCGGTGACTGACACTGGTGGGACTCGGGAGGAGTGGTCGGCACTCTGGCCAGCCGCGGCGACGGCGGCGGCGCAACCGCACCGCTGTAGAAGTGTCGCCGATTGTCAGCTGCAGCGGAGAAAGGGTGGAGGCTTGTGCAAGGCCAACCGTACGATGGGGGTAGCGGCGCGCGTCCGCACCGTTGGGCGTTCACGATCTGCAGCACGAGGACGTGGTGGCGAAGGGATGGCAGCTAGCTCGTTGTCAGCCACTGGTGGGGGCGCAACACACGACCGCTCCGTGGTGGAGGGCTTATCGTCCAGGCAGCTGCAGGCTAGGCCGGACCCAGCGGGTAGGGTCTAACCCAAGGCCAGACTCAGGTCAACCCAGGCTGGGTCGGGCTAGGTCAGTCCAACTGGGTCAGACTGGACCCGGACCAACTTCGACCATTTTTCGCTCTTTTGGCCAAAACTTGAGCTACTAGCGTCTATTTGACGAACCGTCTGCAGAGATGGAAACCTTTGATCGAGCTGGTCCTTTTGGTATACCTCAATTGAGTTTTGGATAATTTTGGGGTATGGATATGTTGGATCAAACACAAATCCAACCGGACCCTCGAGACTAAAAGGCCAATAACATACAGACCGGGTGTCCGATTGGCGCACCATCTATTGCATTGAGACCCCTATTACATGGAGTTCCTTTAGAATACTTCTTCATGGGACTTCGTGGAAGTTGAAGTATTGACCTATGGCTTGAGGATCGGGCTCTTCCGTAATCAAGCGAGCTTAGTGTGGGAACCCTGTGGCTGGTTGTAACATGATAAAGGGATCCTTTGTGGGCGGTGATTTGGGATCCTTTGTGGGTATGTGTTCAAGATTCCCGCTTGGATCCACTCTATTAATTCATGTGGGAATACTCTAGGATCCTACGTGGGTCTGCTGTACTAGGATACTACGTGGGTCTGATGATTTAGAATCCTACGTGGGTCTCCCTCTTAACAGAGTAAGATGATTTAGTAGTTACATCTAATCGTCTTTGCAACCGTACCTAAGTTATAATTGGTGTGAGTTGAATATTTACCTTTGTGGTGAAACCTTTGTGGTATTATTCTATGTGGAAATACCTTTGTGGTCTTTACCTTTGTAGTACTTACCTTCATGGTGATACCTTTGTGGTATTATTCTGTGTGGTGTTACCTTTGTGGTACTTACCTTCGTGGTAATCTTTCCTCCGTGGAACAGTTGAGATTTGGCCTCTTGAGTTGGGCCTTGTGTTTCTTCATGAATGATATTGGGTATACATGATAACTTAGGTATATATATGGGAATATACCTAAGTAGGGTTGACTATTTTTTCCATGCTTTGTGGTTTATAATTTTTGGATTTTGTGAGACCTTTGAGAGTCTCGGGGTCCCTACTGAGTATCGTTATACTCACCCCTACACGGGCTATGCCTGTACCTTATTGTGTTTGGTGCAGACGACGGACAACGCTGACTGAGGATTAGGGTACCAGGATTGGTGATAGATCGATGGTGGAAATTATATGATGAGTTCCACAGAGATGACCATTCAAGATCTATACCTACCCTGCAGGTAGGGTCCTTGGTGGGAGTTCATAGGAGCAATTTTAGTTACTTGTACTTTTCCATTTTCTTGTACTTTCCAGTTGGGCTTGTATTCTGGCACTTTTTCATACTATAAAAACTCTTTTACTATATAGTTTACCTGTGTTAGCATCTTGTTGTGTTCTTGGTTGTGTGTGTTTACAGGTTATAAAGGCAATGCCTTCCCGGTTTAGGAAATACATCATTCGGTGCTAGTCGCCAGCCCCTGTACTATTGAAGGCGGGCATGGGGTAGTCACGACATGGGCCCCGAGGGACTGATCGTGACACCCCAACATCCTTATCCATGTTATAGAGGTTCTTTCCTTCCTTAAAAAGATATCCAAATGAGGTTTCTCTAAGAGAAAGTAATCATCTTAACGAAGCTCTCTCTCTCTATTTCTTACTTCTTTTTTCCACCATCAATTATATCTTAAAACTTAAAATATAATAACACTATTATATACAATATAATGAGATGTTACTATGTTTATGGAATGATATTTATCCGTATCCACTTCCGTCAAATTGGAAACAAAATCACGACTTGTGTGTACGGTGGAATACTGCCTCACGAACTGATATAACTCGTATTCCATAAACACTTCTCACGGTAGGATATAATGATGGATTTAATATATATATATATATATATTATTTATTATATAATTATACTTATTTAGTTATAATATCACATGTACCTTCTTAATTTATATTTCCCTTAACATATAATAACGTCGGTCGGGTGTATGGAGGACCATCGCCTCATGAAGAGATGTGATTTTTTTTCAAATACTATTTACATGAATAGTAATAAGGATAAAATTAATGAATTTATTTGATATATATGTAATTATATAAATTAATAAAAATTTAATATATCATATACTTATTTACACTTTTACCCTTTATTGGAATGATATTGTTTCTCATACGTATATTCAACCTACCATATCCACGAAGTGATGTGATTCATTTTATGTGTCCAACCTTAATGAATGATTATAAAAATAAATATATTGAGTAACTAAAATATTTGTAACATTAATATAATTCTGGTGGTGATGGATATATATCTTATGTACAACAATGGTACCTTCCATGACAAGACATGCATGATAAAACAAAACAAATAACACCTGAAACAATGAAAATAATGAAATATTATTAACAAACGGGTAGTAAAATGTTATAAGAGGATTATATATGGAATGATATATATTATTATGGTTTATTAAAATATTTATAATAAAAATATATTTATTATATATGAATTTTGGACACATACGAAGGAAGTTGAACTTCAGGTAAGGGCCATTTGTCTCACTTTTACTTTCATGAGACATATGTCATATTAACCACTTATTTCTTTATGTGGTATATATACTTATACCTTTGATATATTATATAATGAATCTATTTCACTTTATTTTATTTAATTTTTCATTTTACGTATCTTATTTCATGGGGCTTAAGATTCAAAATTCACCAAAGTGATAATGGTCATTTAACAATCTCATCATTATTCGGGATTATTTAAGGTTAAATATTACCTGTAAGAATTATTTTGAATTTCTATCTAAAAACCAATATATTTAATTTTCCCCTAGTTAATAATGAACTTGTAATTTAATATTAATATTTTTACTCTATTTGGTGCATAAAATTATTGAGAAAATGTTTTTAATAAAATTTTACTTCATTTATCTCTTCTGTTGAAAGTCTTTTTTATTCCAAAATCATGTTTTCTAAAAAATAAAAAATATTTTTAACATTCTCAAAATGATATATTAATGAAAATTTTACCCTTATTTCATTTTTTATAATATTTTTTAAACAAATATTAATTTCATTTTTCAAAAAATTCCCATATGGGATTTACTGAAAATGTGAAAGGAGTCTTTGTTTTAACATGTACGAAAAGTTTCCAAAATCATGACCAATCAACGTTTTAAATATTGTTTTATATGTTTTCAAATATTATTTACAAATATAGGTATTTTTTAAATATTTTGTGAACCATTTTTAAAAAATATTTTCAAATTGAAAATTTTATTTTCTCAAGAATATTATTAATAACATTTTTGTGGTATTTCTATTCATCAATGATAACAACCCTTCATTATAATTATGACACACTGGGGATATGTTATATTGATATCATAATTATTATTTATTTCAATTGTTTATGATTGGTTTGAATTATGATGTGTAATTTTATTACCATTCACCATATTACTCTGGATTTTTTATGATTATGTATATTTGATTGGGGTTAGTATTAACATTTTATATGTCATATTTTCAATATGAAAGTTTATATTGATTATGTTTCACACATTTCATATGAGGAATTAATTAGACATAGAAATTTATTGGTGGCTCTGGATTATAGATAGCCACTCAATGTATCAATACATCTCATGAGAAAAATTGGTTAGACAAATAAGATGGGTTATTACCCATAGTTTAAAACTATCTTATAAAAGGTCTTGACATTATGTTTCTGGTGTCTAGAATTATGAATTCCCTTATTATGAGATTATTTATTGATTTCCATGCTATTATTATATTTTTTCAAATCTATATGGAAATTTTCATTCTCATGTGATTATTTATATGTATTTTTTTGGACATCCTTTATTCCCACCATATTATGCTCCAGTTATTGTTTAAATGGAATGTGTTTTAGTTATTTACCTTTCCATGTTGTGTATAAATATTTATTTATTATATATTCCACTATACATGTACCCTTAGTGAGAATCTTATCTCATCCATTTATTAGTTTTTTATTTCCCCAGGATAACAGGAAGTGTTTTATGATTGATAGGTAGGGATCTTCTAAGGGGGATAATGGTGTTCTCAAAGAAGAAAATTTGTGTATTTGATGTGCTCCTATGGTGGGGTTATCAGAAAAAATATTTGAACCCAGTAAATATGAAGTAAAATTGTCAATCAGACTGTTTCTAAAGAGGACAATGTTTTGTGTGTTTTAAAATTTTGTTTTGTGGGTTTACTTTTAAGGATATAGTACGTAAAGTTGGTTGGTTTTAAAATAAATTAAGGAAGTAGTGGTCTAGCCTTTGATTATTCCCTCACTCACCTTATAAATCAATATTTAATTAGTTTTTAATCATCTTATGATAAATTGACTCCAACTGACTAGTTTCATCAGTAAATTTTGATTCTGATAGAGAAATACAATGATCACTATATTTCATACCCTTTCCTAGCATGGTGTTTTGATACCTCCATTCACACTTGAATTACCCCACTATTTACTATCACAAACAGTGGACTTAATCCAAGTGTATTATGTGTGCAATGATGAAAACAAGTAGAAGAACTTAAAATCTAAAATCAAAAGAAAATTATATCGAAGAAACTATTAAATTATACATATGAGTAAGTAATATAATTGAAATATTTTCATTCATAAACTAGGGAGGTGATGGAATTCTCCTTAGATAAAGTACAGAGGTTCTAGTGTGCCATCATTGGAGTTTAAAAAAATGAAAATACAAGAGTCATGGTTGATGTGTTAGTGTTTTTCCCCTCATAGAGTCCAAGAGTATCTCATTTTCATTATCAAGTAGTGATCTTAATATAAAGATAGATTCTTAGCTTCTATGGTTCTCCCCATGTGAGGGACATGTTATTTTTCATTGAATTCAGGAATTTATTCTTTGAACTGGGAGTTGGATTACATTCTATTACATGGATTACACGTGTCTAGAATGAGGGACTAGATGAATTATTTAAGTCCTTGGTGCTCTTCCATGATCCAGTCCAGTATCTTTTAAGGGGTTCAATGATCTCGTGCTTCACACCATAGTGCGTATGCAAAAAATGGGCTTAGAATTTAAATTATTGGCTTTGTTATTCTTATAATCAAATGGATTTAAATTTTTTAGGCCCAAGAGATGTCATAATATTCTAGTATCTACAAATTAGTTTCACCCATCATCGGCCGATGAATTTCAACCGTTTCTTTGTTAGTTGAATTACATCTTCTCAGAATAATGGATTTATTTATTACCCCATGCTCGAAACTTACACCCATAATTGTTTCTATTAATGATTAGAGGAGTTTCCAAAAAATATCAATTTGATTTACCTCCCTTTATTTCCCTTAGACGGGAGACTGGTCCATTATCGAGAATCTATGGTGTAAAAAATTTGATATCTCCTACTCAATAGATTCGAATGCAAGAACTCCCTCAGATTTTATGCAAGGGAAACTTCGCTTGTGGCACACTTTTCTTGAATTTAGTTAAATAGAAGACCATATTGGAGTGGAGTACTGTGGTAACTACCCTAATAAATTGTATTCCCTATATCGATGTTTTAAATCTAGGGGTGTCTATAAAATATGGCACTAATAGGTTAGGTTATGTCATGTTTCTCCTCAGGGTGGTACATGAATGGTGGGGGTGGATTTTTGAGTAACACCCAATATCTAGACCTCCTTCAAGCTCTAGTTAAGATGGATCTTTCTCTATAGGGTAATTGATGGTTTGGGGTATATAATGAAATATTACAAGGTATAGGTACGGTAGGGTAGGTGGTTAAATCTTTCAGTAAGCAAGCTTATTGTGAAGTTCACGGTTAGTGTGATAACCATGTATACTTTCTGAAAAGTAAGGGATCATGGTAGGTATTCTTATAAATCTAATAGTGGATAGTGAATAAATTTTGATCATTTGGTCAGATGTTTTATCCTTGGAATAATTTTTGAGCACATGATCAGCTGATGGCACTTACAGTAGGTAGAATTACTATGAGATTGTAGTTCTGTAAGGTGGTAGGTGACAATGGGTAGTTCTCATTGTAATTTGAAGGCATGGTCACCATGCCTATCGTGTGACAGTAGGTTCATAGAAGAGAAATATATAGTATGTACCTGTAGTAAGCATAGTGACTATGGATGTCATGGTCACTCCTAGCCTTTGTAATTTTACAACCCACAAAAGTTAATATTTTCTCTTAGTTTAGTATTTATATATAATTAATTTCCACATTAATAATTCAAAATGATACACCATATTTAAATAAAATTTTTAATTAAGTTCTAATTTCATTAAATTAACAGAAACTACTATCAATTTGGGAATTTAACTATAATGTGTGGTATTTTCAATGAATAAAAGGTAATAAATGTTGAAAATTCTAGATCACATCTCTCCCCCACACTTAGAATATTTCACTCCTATGAAATATTATCATTATATACAATTTATTCAAATAAAAGGTCATCCTACCCAAATCCAAATTTACCAACCATGGAAGAAGTAAATAACAGCTTATCCACTATGAAAATTTATCATACCTCATATTCAAATCAAAACACTTCTTCAGTTTAATTTAATCAATGTTTCCGTTCATGAGTGGATAAAATTAGATTTAAATGGAAAAAACCTTTTAATAAAAAGAACCATCATTTCCCCCTATTTCCTAAGTTTCCTCAAAGTTGATTTTGATTTTACAATTTATTAATTCAACTTAAATAAATGTTTTATAATTCATGTGCCCCTATTTCTATGGGTTCAATATTCCCCTCACCTAAATAGAATATTTTTTGAAAAGGCCCTAGGGAATTTTATTTTTCCAAGTAATTATTGTGTGTAAAGCACTGTGTATAGCATTTATTGAGATGACTTTATTTAATTTTAGAAACATACCCAGTGCCCTAATCTTTGAGATCCATTATGGTTTAACAATTTCCAATTTTTATTCAATGTTAAAAATAATAATATAATTTACATTTAATTTGTAACCTAAGGTGTTTTGTCTCACATAGTTCAATTTAATTTAGATTAAGTTAAAATTTTCTGTGACTTAAAGTTATAAAATTGATTCCACATAAATATTTTCACTCACACTCTATATCCTAGTTCTAATACTAAACCATCATAAAATAGTGAAAAACTCACTCAAAAATCACTTAATGTCTTCAGTCACAGATCCCATAAATTACTCAACTCTATCATGGTATTTTCAAATTAAGAAGGGCAGAAATGAGGTTCAAGAAAAGGGTAAAAAATAAAAACATAAGACTGTACAAGATGAGTAATGTTCAGAACTATGTTTTTAGGAAAAATATTTTTATAAATTTATATATTTTGGACTATCTTTTCTCCAACACTTGGTTCTCATACTTTCCCATATGAATTTTAGTATTCATTGTTTTAATAAATGTAGTTCAATATAAAATTAAATATTTATCTAAATAAAGAAAGAGAAAATGTAGAAGTAATTATTTTTCAGTAGCAAGGAGGATTCTAAACTCCTATATAGGTTCTTTCCAAAAGTATTACTGGTACTTATTTAGTTTTTTTTCATTCACCTTGAATATTTTCTTTTAAACTTCTCCTCGAATATCAATTTCACTAAAGGGAATAGTGTTAGTTGCTATATTTAGTTTAATATATTTGGAATGAATCTTACCTAGGAAAAGTTTTATCTATGAATAAAATAGAAGTACTTTGTCTCCAACTTGAAAATATCTTTTCTTGATCAACCTGTTATGGGATTCTTGGGTTTATCCTTATATAAAAGTGATTTCTTATATGTTTCTCTCCAAAATTTATCAAGGTCGATTAAATACAACTTCTTTAATTCTTTAGCATTTTTAGAACTTGGGTTCACTCATTTTACATCCCAAAAGGTCTTATGTTGTAGCTCAATGGGAAAGTGGTAGTGTTTAACATAAACAATTTGGAAAGGAGACATACTCAATGGGTTCTTGTTGGCAGTTCTATACATCCATAGTGCATCTTTTATCTTCTCACTCTAGTCCTTCCAATTTGGTTATACGGTCTTATACAAGAACCTTTGTAATTCTCTATTGGATACCTCCACTAGTCCATTTTTAAATTGGTTGTAGGAGTAGAGGTTTTATGGTGAACACATTATTTTATCATGAGGGACACCATGTTATTATTTCATAAATGGGTTCCTTGGTCACTAATTATAGCTCATGGTATTCCAAGCCTACAAAATATGTTTGATTTTAGAAATTCAGTTACAGTTTTTGAGTGATCAACCTAAGTGGGTTTGGCCTCAATCTATTTATAAACATAGTCAACTAATAACAAAATATAGTAAAATCTAATGACAAATAGAAGGGAAGCATGAATTAAATTCCCTTGACATCAAATATTTTAAAAAAATCAAAGGTTTTTGGTATATTTATTGTATTTTGAAAATTCCACTTGTAAATCGTAATTTTTATCTTTTTTTAAAAAATAAAAACTATTTTTAAAGATGGAATTACAAAACAATCCATCTTGAAAAAATTTTCTAGCGGTTTTTTGAGGTCCAAAATGGACTCCACATGCAGGTGTATGGCAAATATAAATCATAGAATTTATTTCTTCATCGTGAATTCAACCTCTAATTACTTGTTCGTTTCATATTTTCCATAAATATTTCATCCTAAATATATTGTTTTGATTAATATTTTAATTTAGTAATTTGATTCTTAGATAATAAAGAAGGTACATTTTCTATAACAAAAAAATTACTGTGTCAGCATACCAAGGTACTTGGGCTAGGTTGTATAATTGTTCACCAGGGAAGTAATCATTTGGAATAGTCTTTGGGATTTCTTCTAACTCAGAAGTGTGAGGCAGCATGCTCATGTGGTCAGCCATTGTATTTTCATATCCCTTTTTTTAATCTTAAGGTCAAACTCTTACATAAATAATATCTATCTTACCAGTATGGGATTTGAATCGGTCTTCTTGATAAAGTTTCTTAAGGTTGTATGATTGGAATAAAAAATTACCTTACTTCCTAAGAGATAAGAGTGGATTTTTTATAAAGCTAAAAAATAGACAAAGAATCCTTTTCTGTTTTGGGTAGTTAATCTGGGAAGTTTGTATTGTTTGTGAAATGTTGGATATAACTCATTGAATCTTATTAATATTTTGGGATAGCACAAACATGATATCTCTATTAGAATAATTACACAATATCTCATATGGGTGACTCTAGATCAGTTCATAGAATATGGAGTTGGCAAAAGATATTATTTCAATTTATCAAAGGTTCTTCCAAAATGAATCATCAAATAAAAAATCATTTTCATTCTTGAGTAAGTTAGTAAGGGGAAAATCAATTTTTCTAAAGTCCCTAATAAAACTTTTATAAAATATAACCTAGCACAAAAATGATCTAATGTTCCTAAAAGTGGTGGGGTAGGGTAGTGTTTAAATGATATCAAATTTCACTTTATCAAATTTAGTCCCTTATTTAGAAATCAAATGGCCCAAAATATTTACCTTTTTTACCATAAAATGGAATTTTTCAAAATTTAAATCCTGTTGTTTCTCAATACATATTTGTAAAACCATTTTCAAACACTTCAGATAATTTTGAAATCTAGTCCCATAAATATTTATTCATTAATAAATACATATAAGTAACACTCAATCAGGTCTAATAATATACCTACCACATATAAATGAATGTTACCTTGGGAATTGCTAAGACAAAAAGACATAATTTTTAGGAAAATGTACCGAAGGTACATGTAAAGGTTGTTTTTTGTCATATGAGATATTGGAATTTGAAAATATTCATAAAAACCATCAAGTAAACAATAATGTACTTTCCCAGCTAATCTTTCTATCATTTTTTCCACAAAGGGTATGGGGAAAAGGTTTTTTTTGGTTACATGGTTTAATATCTTATAGTGGATATAAACTCTCTAACTATTATGGATTATGGTGGGTATGCGTTCATTACTTTCATTCTTCACAATTGTGTAATCGGTTTTCTGGGGAACAATTTTTTTGGGGATCACCCATTGGGTTTTTGAGATGGTATAGATTATTTTATCTTTTAAGTGTCTCTCTACATCTTTTTTTCTACCTCTAGGAAGGTTGGGTTGATCATTCTCTAGGTGTTTCTTACTAACTTTGATCCTTCTTCCAAAAAAATTATATGCATACAGGTAGTAGGGATAATTCTTTAATATCTCCCAATGTCCATCCAATGGCATTAAAATTATTTTTTCACGATTTTTAGTATTTTATTTTCATGTTCAGGTTATAAGTTGTTGGAAATTATGATTTATAGTTTTTTATCCTCTTTTGAAAAGGCATATATTAAATTTGAAGAAAACATATTTAAATATAATTCAAGAAGCTTTTATAGAGATTTTTTTATTTATATATTCTCCATTCTAGCCACCTATTCATGTAATGCAAAGAATTTAGTGTCATATTCTAGTAATTCATCCAAATAATTCTAATCAATTTCTTAAAATTGATCAATGGTGGAAATATTATCTAGATTAAGCCCAATTTCCAAAATTGATTTTTCCAACGGGTCAGGTGTTTCCAAATCTCCTCCTAGTCAAATTATCACATCAAAAAATTTGATTTCCTCCATAATTGAAAAGGGTAGTTTAAAAAGTTTTAAAGTAAAAATATAATTTTATTCATGTGGATGTTTAATTGAATCTAGAACATTGAAATCTACTATCTCCTCACAAAATTTCATGGAAAGGGTTCCTTTATTGAATTTTATGGTGGTTTTAGTAAACTTTAGGAAGGGTATTCCTAGAATAATGGTAGAATGATATTTACATTTTCCTTCTTCCATGTTGAGAATTTATAAGTTAGTAGGGAATGGGTAACCTTATACACAGACTAGGATATCCTCAAGAATTCCTAACAACTAAGAAGTGACTTAATTGGAAAGTTGTACAACCAGATAGGTGTGTTTATGTTCTCCCATTTTTAAAAATAATAAATGGAATAAGGTATTACATTAATTAAATAACCCAAGTCACGCAGTTCATTGGAAATAGTGAGATCACTAAGTTTGTAGGGAATATAAAAGTACACGGATCTTGAAATTTTTGGGGGATTTGATGACTATTCAAAAAAATTCTTACTTAATCATACCTCTTCATTTCCTTTTAATATTCTTCTACTAGTGAATATTTCCTTCATGAATTTTTCATTCCATGGAATCTAATGGATGGATTCCAGCAAGGGGATTTTGATTACCACTTTTTTTAAGACTTCCAACATCTCTTTCTGTAGTTATTACACCTTAGTTATTCTTGGTTATTTCATTCTTATAGGGGAGGAAGTTAGGGGTTACTATTGATCATACATAGATTTTCTTTTATCTTTTAATGGTGTTTTCACTGTCTCTTTCTCAGGATCTTTTTCAGAGGCAGATTATTGTTGTTGTTTACTTACATTTTCAATTTATAGGCATAATATTTTATAGTATTCCAGTTATTTTCCACTCCTAAATGTAATTTAAATTGCATTTCTTATAGTGTTTGTATTTTTTGAGTAAGAATATTACCCGATACTTGATCTACCAAATTATTTTGGGTGGTCATGAGATGGATAGATTGTATTTTAAATTATTTTAATTCTAAAACCATGAGTGGTGAGGGCGGTGTATTGATTACATTGAGATTTTATTACCTATATCAACATTTCCTTCAAGTATGGTTCATGTGATTATCCTTTATAGTAGATTTTAGATGGTTTGAAATTCTTTCTTTAAAATGGAGGGGGTTGAAAAGGTTGTTGATACGAATATTGAAATAGTGATATTTGATTCTAATAGCTCCCAACTCCAAATTGGTTAGTGGAAAATTCTCTAATTTATTGGTCTCTAGTTGGTTGGTTCTATAATTTCCTCTAGAACATGGAATCATATGTTTCAGTTCCTTTAACTTGATATCATCCATTAATAAAATGCTCCAGGGAGTAGCATAGTTGAAAGGACCTTGGGGTCTGGTGTTTGATGATTCTTGTACATTTTTCACAGAAAATTGACTCAAAAGGGAACTGAATTCCTCAATTTTATTTTCTAAAAATGGTTTTTTTGAATATTTTTACCTCATGTTCACCTTTGGTTGTAGTCTGGTACCAAATTGTTGGGAATTTTTTGAGATCCTTTCTATGAGTTATCTTTCTTCAAATGGTGACATATCTATCAGTTATCCTCTTAAAGAATCATCAACTAGGTTTTAGTTTTTATACATCAATCCTTGGTAGAAAAATACTAAGAATTGATGTTCTTTATATAGATGGAGTGTACAATATGTGGTTAGTTTCTTAAACCACTTCCAAAACTCATATAGTGTTTCTCTAGTTGCCTATCGGATTCCATAAATTTCCTTTTGAAGTTGATAACTCCATGAAAAATTAAATAATTTATATAGAAACATATTCTATATATTCTCCGATGAGTTTAATTCTCTATGTTGTAGACTATAGATCCACTCCTTAGCTTCTCCTTTAAGCAAGAAGAGGAAAATTTTCCAATTGATTTGAACCTGAATGACTCCTATGGTTCTAAATCTATTGAAAAATTATTTAAATGATCTTATGTGCCTATTGGGGTCTTCACTAGATAGACCATAAAACTTATATGATATCCTAATCATTCTAGTTCTAATTTCACAGTCTAATTGATCATTTAGTTGTAATCTTAAGTTTTTAATATTAATATTTGGTGCATACATTTATCTTAGATTCATATTAACTTGAGCAAAATTTCCATCCATCCATTCACTTTATTTTATAGATTTTTAGGAGTATGAAACTGATGAGGGAGAGTCAATCAATGGAATGGTGAAAAACTTTATTTTCTCTTGTTTTGTGTTTCTTATTGTTCGAAGTATTTACAACATAATTCTCTTAACCTAAAGATCAAACACCATGAGATTGAAAGAATTGGATTTGGTTATTTGAAATATTTTTTAAATATAATATAAATAAAACATTAGCCACCTCAAAAAAGGTTCTGGGTTTTATCTCTTCCTATCATGGGGTTCTTAGAAAAACGATATTTGATCCTAAGATATTTACAGTTAAAGTGGGACTTAGATTGTACCTGGAGAAGATAGTGTAGTGCCTGTGTTGAAATATTGTTTTTTTGTTCACTTTTAAAGAGAAAATAAGTAAGCTTGGTTGTTTTTTATATCAATTAAGTAGTGGTACATCCTTGTATTATTACCTCACTCACCTTTTGAATCATTATTCAATTGTTTTCTAATAATCCTCACATCATCTGAATCTAATAGATTATTTTTATTAGAAAATTTCAGTTCAGATAGAGAAATAAAATGATCACTATATATCTTATCCTTTCCTATACTAGTGTTTAGATACTTCCATTCACCCTTGAATTAACCTATTGTTTTTTATCGCATGCAATGGACCTAATCCAAGTGGCTTGCGTGTGAAATTTCAAAAAAAAAGAAGAATAAATTAAAATCTAAAATCAAAAGAAACTTCTACCATTATAACCACTAAACTCTTTAGAGTATTTAGTAATAGAATATAAATATCAAAATTCCTTAATAGGGGAGGTGATGGTATTCTCCTTGGCTAAACCGTAGAGATTATAGTGTTCCATCATTGTAGTTTTAAAAAAATAAAATACAATAGTTGTACTCGATGTGTCAGTGTTCTTCCCTTCTTAGAGTCCAATATTTTCTCATTTTCCTTGTCGAGTATTGATCTTCTTTTATAGATTTATCCTCAACTTTCAGGTTCTCTCCATGTGAGGGGTATATTATTTTTCATAGAATTTATGAATTTATTCATTGAATATAGAGAAGGTTTACTTTCTACTATATGGATGACACACATCTAGAATGAGGGTCTAGATGAATTCTATAAGGCCTTAGGGCTCTTCCATGATCCATCTTAGTATCTTTTTGGGGGTAGATTGATCTCGTTCTTCATACCATAGTGGGTAATAAAAATGGTATTGGTCTTTAAGTTATGGGCCTTATCTTTCTTAAATGTAACTATACATAATTGATTTATCCCCACAAGACGTTATAATATGACAGTATCTATAACTCAGACTCTCCCATAAATGGTTGGTGAATTCCAACTATTTCTTTTTTAGTGGTGAAAAAACATCTCAGAAAAATGGAATTTATTTCTTACCTCATGGTTGAAACTTATACCCACTAGTGGTTCTGTTTAATAATGAGAGGAACTTCTCAAAATATCAATGTGATTTTACTCCATTTATCTACTTCAAATGGGATCTTGGTTATTTATAATGTATCTCTTATGTTGAAAGCATCTATCTCTTTTGTGATATAGTGGAATTCTATAGCTCCCTCCATGTCTATGTTGGCAGGGAATCTTTTCTCATGGTGCGATTGACTAGTTTTCACCCTTAGTCAAATCAGAACCCAATTTGGAGAAGGGTAAAAATGTAACTCCCATAATAAAGTGGATTCACTCTGTCACTATCTGAAATCTAGGGGTTACAGAAAAAGGTGTCACTGGTGGGGTGGATGGAGTCCTCTTTCTACTTGGGGTTGTAGATAAATGGTGGTGGGGACTTTTGGAGAAGCACCCAATCTCTGGATCTCCTTCAATCATCAGTTAAGAGGGATATTACTCTTTATAAGAATTAGAGGCTTGGGGTATATAATGGAAGCTTAGAAGGTAGAGGTATGGTTGTGTAGGTGGGTAAATATTTTGGTAAGAATGCTTATCATAAAGGTCATGATCAATGTGATGACCGTGCGATGGTAGTTGAAAAGGAAAGAATCATGGTAGGTATAAATACCATGAGAATAGTGGCCGGATAAATAAATTTATTTCATATGCTCGGTTTTTTTCCATTAAAGGATTTTTGAGAACAAGGTCAGCTGATGGAACTCATGGTAGATAGACTTACTATGTGACTGTGGTGTGGTAAAGAGGAAGGTGACCGTGAGTAGTGCTAACATCAATTTGAAGGCATGGCAACCATGCATATTGTGTGTCTGTATGTTTATATAGGAGAAACATATGTTCAATACCTATGGTAAGCATAGTGACTGTGGACTTCATGTTCATTCTTGATCTTTGTAATTGTCTAACCTACAAAAGTTCATATTTTTTATTAGTGCATTATTTCTCAATAATTAAAGTTCACTTTAATAATTGAAAATGATACACCATATTTAAATATAATTTATAATTATGTTATAATTTAAAAACTTCAATAGAAACAACTATTAATCTTGGAATTGAACTATAATTTGGGGTATTTTCAATGAATAAAAGGAAGTAATTGATGAAAATTTCAGCTCACATCAGTATTTTTTATTTTAGAATATAATGTGAATTTAAATTATGTATCTAGTTTACCAATACTTATAAACTATTTTCTCCTTCTGGTTGTGATTCCTTATATCTAGTTTCAATTTAATATATTATACAACGACTCTAGGATACTATATTTGGGGTTGTTATAGATGGTATCAAAGGAAGTTTAGATGTAACCTTGGGAACTAGATTTAGGAAAAACATAGATTAGGGAATAAAACCATATAACTTACATTAAGGATAATTCTAAGTATTGGATACCATCCTAAAGTTTTTTTAAGGTAAGGATTATGTGGTTTACCTAAAAATTCATCCATGTTTGGATAGTACAAGTGGATGTGATTTTTGAATAGATATACATAGGGGTAAAAACTCTATAATAGGCATGTCGGGCTTGAATTGAGCATTACCTAGTACGTGAAAATAGGTTTTACTATGCACCTATTTTTACACTCCTAAGGAATATTATTTTTTTAATACACATCATATTAAAAACCCTTATGAAGTATTTGAATATATTTTTATGATTTGAAAAATTACCTAAAGAATCCATGTTTATAATTATGATATTATCCATTCATAAATTTGTCAATTAATGTTGTTTTCCACTAGTTTTGGGATTATAAATAATGTTTCATAATTTTATGATCTATTTTGGTGTATTATATTATTTAAAATGGTTCTTAGAATAAGCAATGGGAACTGTATTGATGCATATAATCTAAATAGTAATAATGATCATTTAATTAACGGGATTAATTAAATCCTATGAAAGAAACTAGTCTCCCAAAAATTCCAATAATACAAGGATATAATATAATGTTCTATCCAGATAGAGAAATAATTCTCCAAGTATTATGGATTTTTAGGGAAGAAATAGAATAAGATTTTGGAAGAGCATAATAAGGATAAAAAGAACAAAGTATAGAGAGATTCCCCCATGTGATAATTATGGAAAGAAACATACTAGTAATTACTTGATGAGAATGGGAGTTATATATATATTTTTAGAGAGAAAGGAAACCATGATCATGAATTCAAGGGTAATAAATAAAACTTTTATGTTCTGTTTTCCAACTGTAAGGTGAAGGGGAACTGTTCAAACGAATTCCTCAAATTTTAATGGAATATACCTTAGATTAGGATATAGGATCAAGGTCAATCTTATACTATTACTATGACCGAAGTTTAATGATTAAGGTGCTTGTGTATTTTGATTCCATAATTATGTGGTATAAGTGTTTTTTCAATGCTAAGAATCATAAAACATATACATATTGTAAATAAGTAGTATTTCTATAAGGATTTGACGATATACATTGAATGGTACCAGCGACCAAGAAAAGTGATACATTGGCAAGTTGATCTTTTGAGAAAACACTTTATTAAGGGAGTAAAACCGTTATTTTATGGCCTATGTTGAGATAATAATGATAAAGCTATGTTTATTGGATAGTATTATAATCATTGAAATTGGTTAGTGATTTATGTTATCTTTATTGTAGTTTACTGGGTGTCTAGATTTATGGAATACATTCAATAAACTGAGATATTAATTTTGGAAGAAAGATTTTTTTCATTAATATTTGAGGGGGATCATGGTATTCACATATTTTCTATGTGACATTAAGATCAAATTTATGTTTCTTGGTTAATATAATGGTTTTGGAAATTTGGTAACACCCCTTCTAAATTTTTTAACATTGAATTTGATTAGCCATATTTTGAAAAGGTCTTAAGTTAACTATTCATGGAGTGTATTAAGTTGAAATTTTGGTATTGTTGGATAAATAATGCTTTACATTTTGGTTTTGGAAAAAATCAAAAGAATGAATTTTCATTCATTTATGTATCTTATGACCTATTAATAGTTAATTTTAGTATTTTAGGAATAAAAATTTAATCTTTAATACTCATTGTTTGGAGAAAAATATGATATTTTAGTGGAAGTTTATTATAGGATGAAATTATATATGTCAAGTAAGTATATTTCATTGTGTTCATAGTCCATATGTTAAAATAATTCCTAAACTCTAGGAAAAGGATCTTGAAACAAAAAGGTTATCCTAGTACCTTCATTTCTGATGAACTGATGGTCTATTTACTCAACTCAAATTTATATCTTAGTGGTTGTAAAATTTTCTAGATCATTCACTTTATTTTGATCAATTATCTCTATAACTCTCTATAATTATTTACACTTTTCTTTCATTCCCATATTTTACTTCCCTCTAATATTTTTCTACTTAGAAACCTAATAATGTGTTATTCCGAACGACCATTATACTTCAGTTCCTCTCTTATCAAGGGGATGTTTTATTAACCCTTTTTATGAAATTTTGTTTCATGAAGGGTATTTTAAAATTTCCAAACCTTTATTACCAAGATCAAGATTAAATTGTGAGAATGTAATTTATTTAAGGGGGTAGAACATAACATATCAAGAATTTTAAAGAGGAACGTCATATTAGATAGAATATATGACACAAAAAACAATTGTTAGAAGACAATATAACAATATAAAATATTATGATATATTTCTTTTTAAATAAATTTAATCTATTCGATAGTATGCAATGCATAAAACACCGAGATTCAAAGATACACGATACTCTATTAAAATATTATTATGATCATTATAACCTAGTCGTTAAGTTGGTGGGTATGAATAGTAATAATTAAATTATAAAAATTATATGGTGTACACATGTATTAAATAAATTAAATGGTTATTTATTTTTTAGAAATAAAATAATAACCATTTTAAAGTGAAAGAAGTGTTTTCTGAAAAACTGTATTTTTATGAAATACAGATTAGTCATGCTTTCTGCACATAATTTAAAAATAATTTTAACTGCTTTTGAAAATTTATTTTAAAAAATAAAATTCATTTTTGAAATATAAATTTAAAAATTATATTTTAGTGAATTTTTGATATTTGTTTTGAAAAAAAAATAATTTCTTTTACGAATAGTGCAAAATACAGATTTTTATTGAAAACTTCCCTTTTATTCAAATTATGTAAAAAGTTAAATTATATTTTAAAATGGGTCTAAAGTATAATTATTTCAATTATATTAAAATTTAACAAATTTATGTTATTGATATCAATTTCATATAGAATTTTAAAATAAATATGCATAAAACTTTTGAAAGTTTTCCTTTGGGAAAATCGTTTTTTTGACACGTCTACAAGTTTAATATTAAATTCTATATTACCACTTATAGGAGTTGAATTTAAAAAATCAATTAAATATTTAGAATAAAAATAATTAATACTATATAATAATTTAAATTTAATTTTTTCTCTTAATTAAAAATAGAAATATAAAAAATTAATTACCATGGTTAACATTAAAACGAGTTTAATATGGGGTTAAAAGAATATAAGGGTTAAATTGACCTAAATACTTGTCTAATTCCTATTTTATGGAAATATTTTGACCCTTATCCCCTTAGGATATATTTGTATGAGTTTATTAGGACAATTTCCCAAGAAATTGGCTTATATAATAATTTAAGTAAATAAAAACACAAAATGTCACCCTCTTGCTTTTAAATTTCAATTATGTGTTCACATAAGGAAAATAGTAAGATGTAAATTAATATTATTGTTCATTTTTAGAATAATTAAATTAATTTTATGTGGATAATTTATCATTAGTTTTTAGGAATCATATAATTTCTTTAAATTCATAAGCAGCGCCAACGTAGTAATTATTTAGTTAAAATAAAAATTAAAATAAATAGTACTGAAAATATTTAAAGTAAAATAAATTGAATTTATTAAAATGTTTAATAAAATTGTTATATAAATATATAATTTTATATATGTTTTAATATACTATATTAGAATCCATCATTTCCTATATATTTTCTAAATTCAAATTAAATGAATAATGACAAAATAGATATTAATGTTATTTTATAATAAATGATATTTTATTAAATTATATTAAAAACCTAAAAATCCTATAATATAATTTTTTAAGTGATTAAAAATATAAACTGTGTTATATTAATGGAATAATTTTTCTTTTATAGTGAATATATTTACCCCTAAAGATTAAAAACTCTGTTATCATGGTTAAAGTTAAAGCGGTGTTTTTGCACGTTAAATGCTCTTGCGTTAAAACAAAATTTCAACACACATTGGATATTTAATTTATAAAATGAGTTCAATATTTTTAATTATTGGTTATAAATTATAGAATAAAATCAATTTTATTTTATTCTTAATGGATGAATTACCATGGTTAAAAATACTGCTTACCATGGTGAAAAAATAAATTCTAAAAGTAAGGTAACATAGAAGTCAAGGAACCAAATTTTTAAACGATGTTTTTTTTGTGTGTGTTGGAGGTGTTTATTGACCATATAATCTATAAAAATATTTAATTATCAATTTTTTTGCTACTTTGGATGAGAGTGACTTCCCATTATTGAGTAGATTTGGCTAATTACAAAAATGTCACTCCTCAATTAAAAAAGGGAACTCACTCCCCTCACTTAATCAAACCTATCAAGTCATTTGGATAAACCAAGTTCTATAAAAATCACCCCATAAAATCCTTATACATATTATAGATGATTTTTTATTCACAAAATACCAACCCTATTTTCTATAATAATATATCCAAAGGAGGTTTCTCTAAGAAAATGTAATCATCTTAACAAAGATCTCCCTCTTTTTATTTATTATTTTACTCCTTCAATTATGTATTAAAAATTAAAATATAATAAAAATGTTATATAACATATAATTTTATGTTATTATTTTTTTGTTATAAAATTTATACATATCCAATTCCCTCAAATGAGAAACAAACTTGTCAATCATGTGTACGGTGGACTACCGCCTCATGAACTGATGTAACTCGTTTTCCATCAAAAATTCGCATGGTTGGATATAATGATGAATTTAATGTATATATATAGTATTTATGATATAATTATTCTTATATAGTTATAATATTTTATATACCTCTTTACTTTCCATTCCATTTAGAATATGATAATGTTTCTCGTGTGTACGAAGACTAGCACCTCGAGAAGCGATGTAATTCGTTTTTCACTTACGCGTTACGTGGAATGCAATAAGGATAAATTTAATTAATAAAAGTGATATATATTAAATTTTATGATTTTTTTGAATAATTAATACATTATACACTTCCTTATCCTTTCACCCATTAAGGGAATGACATTGTCGCTCGTTAGTGGGTATAACCTACCATCTCCACGAAGTGATGCGAATCATTTTCCATGTCCAACCTTCAAAAATGATTTTAAAAATGAATATAATTATTAAATATGATATTTATAATATTAATATAATTTTTTATATGATGTATCTATATATTATGTACAATAACTGTAACTTTCATGACAAAACATTCATTATAAAACAAGACAATTAACACATAAAATAATGAAAAACATAAAATAATATTAATAAAGGGGAAGTAAAGTGTTATAATAGGAACATATATAGAATGATATATATGATTTTTTTCAATATATGTATTATATACCTATATTTAATATACATGAGGCTCAGATACATATGAAGTAAGTCAAACCCGAGGTAAGGGTTTCTTGTCTCACTTTTACTTCCATGAGACATAAGTCATATTCAATATTTAATCCATTGTGTGGGGAATATACTTACCCTTTTGATATTTTATATCATAAATATATTTATCTTCATGAAATTTAATGTTTCATTTGAATTTACTTATTTTATATGGCTTATGATTCAAAAGTTACAAAAGTGGTCAGGGTTATTTAACAATCTCATTATTATTCAATATTTTTTATATTTAAATCTAACTTAGAGGAATTATTATTATTTTATATATTAAAACGAATATGTTTCCTTATAATCTGTTAATTAATGAACATTTCTAGTAATAGTATATTTTTCCCACACTTTGGTACTTAAAATTATTTAGAAAATGTTTTTAAGAAAACCATACCACATTTATCTCTTCGGTCAAAAATAATTTTTCTCCCAGAACCATGTTTTCTAAAAATGTTTTAATTTTTTTAAATTATAAAAATTATTTTTTAATGAAAATATTCCCATGTTTTAATTTTTATGAAAAAATATTAAAGGAATCTTTTTGTTCTTTTCGAAACAATGCAATTTTGGATTTTACCAAAATGAGAAAGGAAGTTTTGTTTTAACGCGTACAACATGAAACTTTTTTTCATATTCATGACCATTTGATGTTTTAAATCTTATTTTATAAGTTTTAAAAGTTATTTTAAAACAAAATTATTTTTAAAAAACATGTTTTAAAAAATATTTTTAAATTTAAAATGCTATTTTCATTAAGAATGTTTTTAATGAAATTTTTTTGGTATTTATATTTATCAATGACAACAAACCTTTATTATTCTTATGATAAAATGGAGATATATTTTATTGATACCATACTTATTCTTTTTTTGATGATTTAGGATTAGTTTGAAATAGGATGTACAATTGTATTACTATCCACCCTATTACTCTAGATGGTTTATGATTATGTTTATATGAATGGTGTAAGTATTTATATTTAATATGTAAGATTCTAAATAAAAGTGTTTATCTTGATTATGTTTTACCAGTTTCATATGAGTAAGGCACTATACATAGTTAGTGATGGGTGGTGCCCATTTATATATAGCCCCTCAATGCATCGACAGGTCTCATGAGATAAATCAGTTGGCCAAATCAGATGTGTTCGTACCAATAGTTTAAAAATATCTTTTAAAATGTGTTGAAAATATATTTCAGATGTCTAGAATTTTGTATTCCCTCATTATGACATCAGTTATTCATTTGCATATAATTATTCTATTAGTTAGAATATCCATGGACAATATTCTATCTCATATGATTATTTACATGGTTTTATTTGATCTTCCTTTATTTTTTCTATTTTATGCTCAAGTTTTTGTTTAAATAGAATGTGCTTCAGTTATTTACCATGTCATATTGATTATGCTTAATTATTTATGATAGATTTTAATTGTACTCTTAACCTTACTGAGTATCTAATCTCACAAATTTCTTATGTTTTAATTTCCCAAGGATACAAGGAAGTGTTTTATGATTGATATACATGGATATGATAATGAGAATAATAGAATTCAATTGAAAAACTTTTTGTATTTGACGTTTTAAAATGAAATGTGAATTTTAAGTATGTATCTAGTTTTCCAATACTACTAAACTATTTTGTAATTCAGGATTCGATTCCATTTATCTGGTTCAAATGTAATAAAATAAATACTGGATCTGGGATATCGGAGTCATAATCTTTACAAATATCATATATTTATTTTTTTCATTATAGATATCAATGGAATATCCATTTTTTCTATCTGAGGCCATTTGTGAGATGAGATAGGTATATTATGTATTTATATCCATATGACCAATAAATACATTCATACATGATATTTTAGGAACTCTGGGTAGTTAAAAATCCTCACTAACTCTCTTGTTACATTAAAACATAGTTTCCTCATAGGTAATATTGCTGATTCCTGACCTATTGCAAGAGGGTGAGGTGATCCTATACCAAATTATCATATAGTGTTAATATTATTTACAAACTCATGGGCCTAAGATCAAGTATATTTAAAGATGTTATTCCACCCATTTAAAGATCTCACTCAGTCCAATGATACTTTACCAGAGTTGATATTATGTCTTACCATTGTTGGGTGATGGTATCCTTCACTACAGGTTATGAGGGAACTTCCTAGATAACTAGATTTTGGTTTTTTTGAATTATTAGGATCATTTGATGGTGCTGGTATTCCATATATCGACAAGGGTAGTTGGATCTTCCACTGTAGTTCTTGAGTGGTTGTATGGGTGGTACGATAGAGTAAGATCGATACTTGATCGATGGTATAATGTGGCTAGACTAGAGGGTGTGGTATTCCCTCAACTAGCATGTGGGATTTTTTATGAGTAGTATCCCCTTCATGGATACTATTAGTGATGTGGATATAGAAAAGTAATACAAGTGTGGGACTCTTTAATACTCTATAATTTTTAGGAACACCTAATTTTCCTTCAAGTTGTATAATGCACCCAGTTAACAACTTCACAAATCTTATACTCTTTAGTACTTTGAGAACCCCAAGTGAAGCAAGTGAGGTTACCGTTTAGGTTTAGGGACTAATGGAGTTATAACTTCTTGGTATTACTTATACTTCTAGATTTATATAATATCTAGATTCTTACTTATAATTTTGAATTAATCTTATTCATACCTAGTGGTTCGAGATGAATCATTGGGTAGTATTTCCTTTCTAGTTTCAGGTTTCCTATTGAGAATATTTATACTCACCCATGAATTTTACTTGTTCTTACATGTGTTGTATATATGAAGCAGATGCATAATTTTGAAGATAGGGTAGATATAAATCAAGATGGTCTTTCTTATCTAGATTCAAAGCCTATTGATTCTTGGAAAATATTTATAGAGTGGGTGATTCAAGATGGTGGTGTTGACATATAAAACTATTATGTAATCTAGTTGTACTTTTATTTAGATACTAATTACACAATCTTCTAATTTTTGGAAATATATTTAGCATCTCCCATAAAGATCTTCTTATTTAGTACTGTTCATAAACATCCCCTACTTAAAACCTTTCTACATAACCTTGGGAAAAGAAACATATGAATGGTTGATTTTAGATGCTTAGTAAGTATAAAAAAGGAGATACATAAGAATAATATGAACATAAGGGTGTGATAACTTGTTCATAACATTTAAAACCCATACCCTTCATATCAAAGATCAAAATCTTCAGGCATAGCATGAAGATTGACAGTTCATAAGACATGAATCATAATTGAATCAAATAATATAAACCATGAGAGCATAACATTGGAATAAGACATAAAATTATGTCATACACATAATTATAAATAATAATTTCCTTAGTATTCATGGATCATTACCAAAACTACCATAGTCAAATGGGCTCACTCTCCAAATCATAGTTGACAAGGTTCATTCCCAAGACCATCATAGTGGAAAAAGTTCCTTAATGAACCAGGTTCACTCCCTATTCCAGTTCTATATATCTCATGAGATATAAATCATTACCATATTCATTATAAGGAGATATAGATCCCATCTATCAAATAATAAAAATTATATATATGTGTTCCACATGATCATAAAACATTCATCATATCATTTCCCATGAAATGAAATGGGTTTAATAAACAATTCATCATATTATAACCTATTGAAAAGAGATATGGTTCATAATAATTTAATCATTTCATCATAGAATAACCCATGGATAAAGAAATGGGTTTCATAACTATTTCCTCATGGAGTAACTAGTTGAAGAGAAACAAGTTTCATAAACTTCATTCCTTCAAAAGCATAAATCATTCAATGAAATAATAAGAATTATATCATTGGATCATATCCCTAGTAAAACATAAGTAGCGTCAACTTCATAAGAATAAATCATTCAAAGAAATAATAAGAATTATATCATTGGATCATATCCCTAGTAAATCATAAGTAGCGTAAAATTATGTAATATTGGATGGAGAATGATTTTTAAATGTCAATTGGAACATTTCATGAGGAAATTAACTTTTTCTCTTGGAAAAACACTTTTTTAAGGCATAAAACATTTTAAAAAATACTTTTATTTGAAAATAACCTTGAAACTTATAAATAAAGTTGTAAAAATAATTTAAACACATTTCTTGAGGAAATTTTATTTTCCTCTTTGAGAAAAATATTTTTTAATTAATTAAATAATTTTATAATCATTTTGTTTGAAAATAACCCCTAAAACTTATAAAGGAATCATTAAAAATAATTAAAAAATATATCATGAAGAAAATATGTTTTCCACTTTGAAAAAAAAACATTTTAAGACATTTAAAATTTTAAAAATAATTTTCTTTTAAAATAAACTAGAAAAATTATAAATTAATCTTCAAATAAAATAATGTTTATTATAGTGGTAAATTCCTTTTATACCATACAAATTAAAACAAATATTCCTTTAATATTTTTAGTAAAATCAAAATAGTAATTTTTTAGAAAAACACATGAAGATTCCTTTAAAAAAAATTAAAAATTCAAACATGGTTATAAATTTATTCAATAAATAATTTTAATAGTGTCAAAAAAATCTGAAACCTTTTTTAGAAAACATGTTTTTGGGTAAAAAAACGGGTTTTCGACCAAAAAATAATTTTTCATAAAAATGTTTTTTTTGAAATCTTAAGAAAATAGAGTAAAATTAATTGAAAACATTTATTATAATTACATAACTAGAGGATAAAGAACTTCATGAATTTATTGAGATTTTTATTATAATATTTCATCATCAAAAGCATAAACCTAAACAATCCCATTAAAATATGAGATTGTATCATAAAACTATCACCACTTCTATAACACTGAATTATAATACCCAAGAATAAAAAACATTAATTGAAAGATAAAATATCATTATAATAAATAAATTCATGATATTACATGTCAAAGGGGCTGTATATGCACCTTATAAAAGAAGATTGCTGCATAACATATTATATTTCTCAAAGAAGGAAAATTGAGATAAATATCTCTTACCGCTTTGGTAAAATTTGAACCATAAACCCCATGATTGATAGATCCTAAAATGGATATGTAACACCCAATAATTCCCAGTATAATCTTCATAAAATATATTCATGTATAGTATATACATCACGTAAAATAAATGAGTGGTGAATTTTCATATGTCTCCCAGAAATAAAAGAGTATAGAAATCCCTTACCATAATATCGACTTCCTTTTTACACATTTGAACATAATATATAAAAAATATAAGTGTATTATATATCTATTATAGAACCATAATTATATATATTAAACCATATATGATTTAATTACAACCATTAATTACCTATTTATTACTAATTCCTTGTAGAATCACATTTCGGGTAATAACCGCTTTGTTTTTCATATTGGTTTGATTGGTTATTTTTTATCCTATTACTTTTATCATGGTTCAATCATGTACAATATAAATATCATTAAATTATTATCATATTTATACATCAATTTTACTTTTAATACCAATCATGAAATATAGTTTTGAGAAATAAAGTATGTTACTATCATAGAGACGGTAGGTTGAATGTATGCATGAGTAAACTTTCCATTTTTAAATAATAATTGTGAAAATGAGGTAAGCAATACATTATATTTACATAATGATAATAATATAATAAATTAAATATTATTTCTTTATATATAATTAAACATATCATCCATGTGGTGTGGAGATGAAAAGAGATAGTCACATTGCTTTGTGAAGGCGGTAGTTCACACGAACAAAAACGATGTTATCATCTTTCTATGAGTGAAAAGGTAAGAAATAAAATGATATATTATATTTTAAGAATGATAAAAATGTCATTAATAGCATAATTATTTCATTAATATAACATATATTCATTAAATTTAAACATTTTATCTTTTATGTGAAGTGTGAGAGAAAAATAGATCACATCGCTTTGCGGGGCAGTAGTCCACTGTACACACGAGCGACGTTATCATATCCCCTTTAGAATAGAAATTAAAAGATTATATATGATATAATTACTAAATAGGTATAATTATTTTATAAATATCATATATATTATTTATATACATCATTATACCCAACCGAGATATTTGGTAATAGAAAAAAAACGACATTGGTTTGTGAGGCGATAGTCCTCCGTACACATGAATGGTGATCTTTTAACCAATTTAATAGATTAGGATAATGATTTAGGTTATTACATTAACACAATAAAATATTATCATATAATAGATAATTTTTTTATTATATTTTAAGTTTTAATACATAATTGAAGGTGTAAATGAAGAATTGAATAGAATGAGCTTTGTGAAAACAATTATCTTCACTTAGAAGCACCTCCTTTGGATATCCTATTAAAGACACCAGTGTTAGTCTTTTAGGAGGTAACAAAGATCTATAATATGGGTAAGGATATTGTGGAGGTATTTTTTCAAGGTTTTTCCAAGCTATATGTCTTAATAGGTGAGAATAAGTGATGAGTGGTGGTGTCCCTTTATAAGTGGGGGAAATAAACCCACTTGATAAACCCATTTTTACCTTTTACAAGATAATTAATTTTTATTATTTTCACTATTAATTTAGTTAAAAAAAATAAATTGAACTTATTAGATAATATCAATTATTCTGATTCCAAATGTGTAATCAATGTTTCAAAATTCAATCCATATAAGTGGAATTTTTTCATTTAAAATTAATCTCACAGACGTAATAAAAAAGGGGGTTTTTGAAGAGAAAATGTTGAAAATTTCAGAAAGTTTTTATATCAAAATTATATATGAAAATAAAATGATAAAAATTGTATAAATAGATATATAATTGAATTAATTATATATTTAAAACCATATTGAAAAAATTTGGAAGTTTTTAAAAACTTTAATATAAATTATAATTGTTAATAAAAAACAGTACTTTTACTATTGATTGAAAAATTAATATTTTTAGAAAATTATCAAAAAATAACCCGAAGATAATTTTAAAAATTAACTTATTTGTTCAAATAAATTTTTTAAATTATTCAAAAATCAGTTTTAAAATAAGTTCACAAAAGCCGTAAAAACTGTTTTTTAGAAAAAATATTATTTTTAAGTGTCAAATTGGATTTATTTTTATCGTCCATATAAAAAATTCATAAGATGAATGTCAAAAACATTTATTGAATATAAAATATATAAATTTCCTTAAAATAATTCACCAAAAGTTATTTATTTAATTCATTGACATAAAATGCATTTGTGTACATAAAAATGGGTTTTCAAAAAAAGATTACCTTCATTTTCAAATGGTTCTTATTTTGATTTCTAATTAATTGGTCACCAAAGAATCTATTTTATATACATGTGTAAATAATATATTATTATAATTTAGTTAATATTATCATACCCACCATTTCAATATCTAGGTGATAACTTTGATTGTAAATAATAATATTTTAATAGTATGTCATGTTTTGTATAAACTCAATGTTGCGTGTAGTGCAAGATAAACTCGGTTTTTTAATAATGTAAAATAATAAAATTATTAAATTCATTTGAAAAAAAGAAATCCCAAAATATCAGGGTGTTATAGTAAAGTTTTCTTATATGTACCTTTTGGGATGTACATGTAATTGTAGTCTCATGCATACCTTATGTAAAGTTCATTTGATTATATATATATATATATCTGGATAGTGTTTGGGTTATCTTATGTGAGAGATATACATATGTTATAGGTTAATACGAGATAAGTCCTCCCATATTGTTATATATACCTACTTGATGCTAATCTCCATCCCTTGACCTATTTTTTTGGGCTTTGGGTGGAACTCTAGGATTATCATTAGTTTAGAATGGGCCACGGTGCCTTGATTCATGTAACTCTATTAATTTTTATTACTGTCCATGTTCATGTGTTATGGGACTTGGATTATTTTAATAAAAAATTATTTTTTAGATTTTTTCCAAAATATTATTTTTATGAAATAAATTAGTTATTTCAAAATAAATTGTTTCAAAGCTGGAATAATGATTTTCAATGCAAAATATGTTATATATATTTATGGTGGTATCCTATTGGAATTTTCCTTACACAATGTATATAACTTTCAGAATATAAAGACTTTATTATATATGATGAAATTGAAAGGTAATGTGTTACCTCTTATAGAGGAGTACCTTGATGCTCCCCACTCGTCCCTAGTTTAGTGATAGTGGTGAACAAGGTTCATGCATATATATATTTTAGCGGAGAATTTTTGGGATCTTTAAGTGTTTATTATAGATATTTGATGCATTTTATATATAGGCATTTACTATTTTTTATCACTTTTGTATTACTTATAATTTTTTCATACATTAACTTATGTTTATTAAATAATGTTTGATGTTATTTACTTTTGATACCATGTATGTTTTATTTGGTTGTTTTAATTATTTGTAAAATGTTTACTTTTTTCATAGACATCCATTATATTGATGGGTCATGTTAAATTTCTAGTTGGATCTGTGTATAGTTTTTTGGATTCAAAGGGTGAAATAATTCAAACAAGATTAGTTTAGATGCCCTAAAACTGGTTTCAACTATGGGTAATTGAGAATTCTCCATGGGTATTGAGTTGGATTGGGTTAGGTGATAGTTCAACTTAACCTGGGATGGATCATTACATGAATTTTATTTCACTTATAATATCCTTAATATAATTTGGTCAATGATTACTTAGTTTACACACATTGATCTATTTAATACAAAAATTAAGTAAAAAACACACACAAGACCCACAGATTTTACTAGGTTCACCAAAAATAGGTTAATACATGGAGAATTAAATGAAAATTTTATGTTGTTTTTGAAAACACTAAATTTATTACTTTTTGGAGGGTTTAGGATAGTTCACTTCAATAATTATTTCACTCCTATTGTAATGGTCACTTCCTTACTCCTCTCTCTTTTCTCACTACGTCATGAAATGAAAATATGAATAAAATCCAATTGAAAAAATATCACCATTGTCATTATCTATGTATTGAGTGTAGATAGGTGGTTCTTGATCTCTACTTACTACTCCACCTTTATAATAAACTTTTGAAAAACATCATGACAACAACATCACCTTCCATGAGTCATCGTTGAAACTTCACCTTCCTTCATGGGAAATATGTTCAAAAATTTCCAATGCTTACTTCAATATTCTCTCAAGTTTCTATAATTCATTTTCTCACAGTATTGTATATCAGCAATTCTCTATCCTCATTCCACAAAATAAATCACTATCAATTATAAATATATATATATATCTAGAATTATCTTTTAAATAATTCCCTTTTATCTATTCCAATTTAAATTCTCTATGTTTCCCTCACTAAATATCTTTAATTATCCATTAGTAACATGGGAAATTTCATCCAATAATTTACTTAAAATATAATTCAATGTTTACCCTTAAAATCATTAATTTAATTCATGAAATATAATCAAATTAAATAATTAAATCTATTGAATCTATTTCTTCATGAATTGAGAATTAAAATAATGAAATGATCTTCATTTCACTTTTAAAACATGATCTTGTTCTCTAACCTCCTCGGAAATTTCTATGGTGTGACATTATCCATTGAATTTCATAACCAAAACCCTAAAAATTTCATTTCTTTCACACCAAAAAAACATCATATAAAAATACATGTGGTTTTCCATTGACTAGATCATCATAGTGTGAGCCTCCTCCAATGACATAGTCCCCTTATCCTAGTTAGAAAACCAAAAATCACTCTTTTTTCTCCATGATGAAACTGTATTGACTACTAGATGATCCTCCTTTGATTATTCTAGACTCATTTCTAAGTGGTTATTATTTAATAGGATGCAATATGTGTCACAGTGTCACACTATCTTTTATAGAGTGAATAATCAATCAACTTCAAATAGATCAAACCCTAATATTCATTGGGTCCCCCTAATGGTGAGAAATATTCTCTATAATTACCATCCTTAGAATAGTTTTTTCTATTATATACTAATTATAGGATGACCTAACTTAGTACATAGTGATATAATATCAATTTATCTTCTATAATTTGGAATTATTCCTATATAGCCTCATCTTCATCTAAAGTGGATTCATCATGGTGTGGTTTTTACCAATATAGTACAACCATCCCATTATCCATATAAATTTCATTTTATGTGATGTGTGTTGTCACATAACATAGTATGTTGTGATGTGATTTCACATATATTAAAATACATTCAATATTTTCCATAGTTATATCAAACCAAAATAGTCTCATTCAACTTTATCAATACCAATGTTCATCCATTACACATCTAACATTGAAACCTTTAAAAATGATTTGCTTTGGAAACCTTCAACATATATACCTTCTAGATACTCACCTTTTGAAAAAAAAAACAAATCTTTATGTGGAAACTCTTTATTTAACTCCAATTATTTCCCAATGAAAACTTTATCTTTAGATTTATCTTCATTGAATATTAGGTTGATATTAAATCCCATATCACTAATTATTAAATTGAATACAATATATAGTAGATAAAAATTATAACACTACTTATTTTTTGATGATAAATCCCACACCAAAACCAATTCTTATTTGTATATGAAAAATCGCTCTATTTGGATTTATTGTAAAAACTATCATGGATCTAATACTAACAAAAAATACAGACACCAAACACATACCTCATAATAACTCTAGTGTTTCTACTTTTAAAGCTAGTAGAATCATGATACTCTTTTACCCCCCGCCCACTTGATATCAAATCCAATGAGAAACCTCAACCAAAAGTAACAAATGCATAATATTTAGAAAAATATTACCTCAAGTGACAAGGGTAATATATCCATATCTTGTAATTAACCTCCTCCCACATTCTTAATTTTAAAAAAAAGACCCAATCCTTTCATAACTCTTCTAGGGTTCTTGCGTGGAAGCACTTTATACAAATCATTTTTATTATTCCATTAGTTCCCAACAAATTTAGATACCAATGGTTGAATAAACATTTACTATAAAAATAATGTCCTTTCATCAAATTTATAGATATTAAACTCCCCCTCTGATAATAAACATAAAGTCTTATGTAAATTTTTACTTGTTATTATATTTTTCATCACAATTATAGATTTTTATATTAAGCTCCAAAACTATAACTGCATTTTCATATAATTTCAATGAGTGATTTTATGACTTAACAATGAGCCCTTAATAAAACCTGTACACCTACAAATTTGGAACTCATTATAGGAAACAAAAATATTAATTCAATAGTACCATTGTTATCCATTTCTAACTCACATCCATAAGTTTCATGAAATAACAACAATAAGCCTTTACCATGTAATTCCCCCTATAATCAAAATCACACTTTCACAAAACCATTGGTTAAAAAACCATGAATAATTGAGTGTGTGGGTAATACTAAGTTTACTTTTTAAAAGCTTGTATATAGTCATAAATTTGATAAAAAAATTTCTTCATTGTACTATAGAGTGGATTTCCTTTATCTTCAAGGTATGATGAAAATTGATAATAATTTTTTCTTGACTCCAACACTTTAATTAGACATTTATACCAATTGTGATTTCTTTGATACCTCTTTTTTCACTCATGTGATTTCAATTATAGATTCAAAAATATTCTATTATCACTCTCTCCAAAATAAATTGTAACATTAGATAATTCATGAATACCACTTGCATATTTCAATATAATCCCCACATAGATAATATTTTCCCCAAAACATGAAACACTTCAATAATAGTTATATTATTTCAGTTTATGGGGATATGGTATATTTTATTTCCCCAAGATGAGGAATATGGTGAGTCACTATGGACAACCAATTTCCCATTTTCCATTAATTTGGAATACATCTTGAGATCTAAAATGGTTTTTATAGAATCTAAATTCTATTTATTTTCTTTTGGATTCATCTTCTCTTCATGTAAAAAAATAAAATATTTTCCTCCTTGAGTTCTTAATCCAAAATGGATCTCTTGATTCATCATTGATAGAAATTGTTATTCTCTAAACCAACTTACTGTCTTATTTATCCCGGTAAGAGTTATTAGTTTCCACAAAATGTGTCTTGAGTTAGTGTACTTCCTTTTTCTCATATGAAATTATTTTAATTTTCCATATCTTCTTCATCTATTTCCAATACATTGTTTTCCTCCAATAGATTTGGAAAAACTCATTAATACACTTTTATCATGGTGATTTTATTTAACCATCCCATGAAATGTATTTCTCAAAGGTATATATTTTTCATTGAATTCGCATTGATTTTCAAAATTCATTCCAATTGAAGTTCTCCTATAATCTCAAATAGAGACTTCATTATCATGGTAATAAATATTGGAATAAAATCCATACCATTATTTTTTTGGTCAGTAAATCCATTTTTCAAAACTTCAATCAACTTTATAGTAACAATTATATTCCAATGATTTATAAAAACAATATTAAAATATTTCTATGAATTCTATAATAAAATTATATCTTTATTTTTTCCTCAATTTTTATAACTTCTTGAGTTTTCTTTTATTACATCCACTATTTTACCATTTCTTGGGAATTCCCTTGGTTTTCATCATCTAAAACATTAGATGCATTAAATTATATCCAATAACTATTTTTCCCGTGAAATATGGACATTGTGAACACATGATATTTTCATGTTTCCCCTTTGATTTAACGTACTTTATTTTTATCTCAGTATCCCCTACCAAGGTATAATCAAATAAAAAATGAAAAGAATATTTTATAATAATATTTACTATAGTATTTGTTTGTTCCACTTCATTTTGACTAAGATCAATTACTCTTCTTATTATTGGACTATTTTGATAATTTCTTCCATTTTAGCATTTGTTTCTTCCTTGAGAATATTCCCTTTATACAGTTTATCCTCTAATGCATGGGAATGATCATCTAGTATGTCACATTTCTTCTCCATATTAGTGTTTATATGAGCAATTAATTTTTAAGGTTTACATTATCAGATTTTAGCCTTTGATTATCTGTGACCAATTATACAATTTGTGCAATTCTTAGCCTTTAATTTTATATTAATTTTGACTTAAGGTCCTTATCCTTGGAAACAGATTTAAATTTCATCACTTTTGAATATATATCCTTCTATTCTTAAGCCCAAGAGTCATTATTTTCCTTAAGATCATTATTTAATTGAGCTAGAATTTTTTTTCAAGAATTCTAAGTTTTATATCTAAATATCTAATCCTCTATTGTGGATCTCATGTGCATAATTATTCTTAATTAACTTTAAGACTTATTATTTTAATCTCATATCTAGATCCTCTTATAAGTGGATAAATTTCACATTTGGAATTCATAATATCTCATCATTATTAGTAGATTCTACATCTTAGAGTAAATAAAATCATTTCTTAATCCTTAAATATCAGTGAATGAATCAATATATTTATAATCATACTTAATAAGAATTTTCTTTTTGATATTACTAGTATATTTCATCTGAATCACTCAATCATCAATCACTATTACATTATATAGAATTCACATGAAGTTCTAATTCTTCTCTAGACTATTTTCATTTTATATGTAACCAAAATATTATAAGGGGAGAATAAAAACTTAAATCTAAGAAAAAATCATATCAATGAAAAAAACAAATAAAAAAAGACCCATTCCCTAATAACACTTTTAGACTAGTAGGTGTATTTAGTGAGAGTTTCCCTGATGTTGGGGGGAATATGGGTTTAAATAATGTTTTAATATAAACAATTAAATCCTAAAAGACTCAATAATATAAATTATCATTTTCTCTTATTTTTAGGATCAATATTATGTTCTTCTTTTGATAATAATCCAATTATTATTTCAATTATATTTTTCATACTCTAATTTAGTCAATTGTTACTTAGTCCACACACACTGATTTATGTCTTGTATGATTTTTGTAAATAAGTCACACAAGGCACACTATTATACATAGTTCACCCTAATTGTGATAATCCTATGTGGATACATTGATAATGTTTTTATTCACCAGAAACCATTAAACACACTTCATGGTGCTTAGTTTAGACAAGTTCAATTCAAGACTTAGATGACATCCTATAAAACGACCACTCCCATACTCCTCCCTCTTTTCTCAATGCTTTATAAGGGAAAATATATTATGAATTCAAGACAAAATAATAAAATATCACCATAAATATTGATGATTCACTGAGTGTATATATGCACTCTTTGATCTCCACTTATTACTCTACCTTCACAGGAAAGTTGTGAACATCACCATTAAAACAACATCACATTCCACAAGTCATCATGGATACTCTTCCTTTCTTATTTTTAAATGTATTTAAAGAGTTTCAATGCTTCCTTTATTATTAACTCTCTAGTTTCTATAATTCCTCTCTCAAATTACCAAATATTTTAATGATGATCTATCCTCTCAACACAAAAATAGTATGTTCCATTCATTTAGATAGATATCTCTATAATTATCTTTTCTTGAAATTGATTTTCTCTATTCCATTATATATTATACATGTTTATATCACTGAATTATTTAATTAACCAAGAGTAAAATGGGAAAATTTGTTCAATAATCTCCTTCAAAATCAAGATCTTGATTTCCTTCCTAAAGGATATGATATTTAAACATATAAATATATTAACTCAACTTCTTTATGACATGATAATTAACATCAAAATAGGATATCCATTCCCCTTTTAAACCTAACATATAGGAACTTTTCTCTTTAGGTACCGTCGTTGAATAAAAAACTATCCTTTGGTGAATGTAATCATCAACCTCTAAATTTCACTGCTCATATCCCACAAAAAATCATGTTAAAAATACCAGGATTATACTTTTACTGGTTCACCAAAACATGTGTCTCCGACCATGACACATTCCCATTCTCCCTTGTATAATACCAAAAATCACTCCTTTTACTTCATGATGAAACCACACTGATTTTGGTGTGATATACCGTTGATTATTATATATTCATTTTTACATGGATATTATTTAATCACATAAAATATGTGATATGGAATGACACCATCTTCTATGAAAAAAATCAATCATCTTCAGATATAACAAAACCTAATATTTATATATAAACCTTTACAATGTTAACCATTACCTATAATAACCATCCTCATAATAGGTTATCCCGCTATATCTCAATTATATCATTACTTAACTCATTATAGAGTGATATACTATTAGTTAATTTTCTATAGGTTTTAGTTATTCCAGTATCGCCTAATTTTCACCTGATATAGATCTATCACAACATGATCTTTGCCAATATTTCACAACCATTCTTTCATTCATAAAACTTAAATCATATATGATATGTGTTATGGAATGACTTAGGTTGTTGCAGTGTAATTTTTATCCTATTGAAAAAACTACTACATGTGCTTCAAATTTCTTCAATTGCATTCAAGATTTATCTAATAATATATTAAACTAGAATAGACTCATTTATCATTATCAATTAAATAGTTAATCCATTACTCTCTTATCATGGAAACATTAAAAAATAAGATGCTTTAAAAACCTTCCAGACACGGACCTTCCATATACTTACCTTTCCATAAGTAACAACTCTTCATATGGAAAATTATTATCTAACTCCAAATATTTAATAACAAAAACTACATATTCATATTCATATTTATTTCATCTTAGGTTGACATAAAATCCATTATCACTAATTCCCCAATTTTATGTAGTCAGCAGTTGATAATAATTCCAAAATTTGTTTGTTGGTTGAAAAAAAATCCAAGACCAACGCTAATTCTTAATTAGATGCTAACACTAACATTCGACAACTAGTTCAAACCTATGAATATCTAAATAGTTGGGATAATATAGGACAAACCACTTTTCTATATATTGTATCACACTTGAGAAAATCTTCTTATGTATTTGGTTGTGTAGTGAATGGAACCCTCATCACTAAAGTAACATAAAAAACATAACAAGGAATAATATCTCATAATCATATACCCATAATTTAGTTATTATTATAAGACAATAAGGTCTCAAAATACCATATCTAATAAAATTTTATATGTGATTACATTAATAAATAGGTTAACTTGTCCACATGAACATCCAATAAACTAGGTATATGAATCCACATGATTACCCAATGATTTGGATTAGTTAATCAACACAACTATGCAAATGAATTGGAAAAATAGTCTATATGACCATCTATTAAACTAGGAAAACTAGTCCATAAACCTATCCAATCAACTATATCATCTAGTAAACAGGATTTTCCATGCATTCCATTATAGCATTACCCTCTACCTAGGTAGCCACATCTTGAGATAAATCACCCAAAAATAATCATTACAAGTAATCCACATCATTATCATAATGTGCATCTTGGAAAATAGACTCCTCTAAGTCAATCATTTATAAATAATAAATCCAATCTATGACATAGTGAACTAGTGTCAATCAAAATTAATTTATCTTATCATTTATATTTATATAGCCATTGAATAATTCCCTACTTATCAAAGAACTAAACACAGAGTATACCACCATCCTATAGTATAGGATGAGAATATGTTTGATTATCATATAATCTATTATCACATTTTCGCATAATAACATAGTGTAAAGTCTTCATCAACCACACCATATTATAATTTCACATCATGAATATGTCATGATCCAACTTATCACTACATTATGACCATGTAATTTCTCTAGGAATATTAATTTCTAAATATAGGATGGATTAAGGTATTACAACACCAATTTCCTCATCAAATCACATTAACTATATAAATTACACACCACAAACTTCATTGTTTGTATTACTCGTAATATATTTTTCACTACTCATTATAATGAATAACATCAATAAACCCTCATATCACGTTGAATTGCTAATTAATACAAGTCATTATAACTATGATCATGATTTCAGTTACCAAAGAAAGTTCCTTATATGTTATACCTATAAGGGTTCTTAGTGAGAGATACTATGGGGGTGAATTAGGGTATGAAACGTATTCTAATTCCAACAACTTAGTCTTAAAATTCTCACCAACCTAAATGAACATAAACATATTTTTAATAGGGTCACTCTAAGGTTATTCATTTTAGTATGATTGAATTATTATTTCACTTATATTTGACTTAATTCAATTTGATCAATGATTACTTAACACACACACACACACACTGATTTATGTATTGCGGAATGAAAATAAATCATGTACACAAGACAGAAGAATTTTTCTTGGTTTACTAAAACTCATCTAATCCAAGGAGTATAAAATAAAAATGTTTCAATGTACTGAATCCTATAAGAGTTCTATTTGGTAGTGGATTTAGTCCAGGTCACTCCAAGCCTAGGCTCACTCCCTCTATAAGTGTTACTCCCTCAATCATATCTCAATGCCCACTACTTTAAGAATGGAATACAGATTTTCGATGTAAGATAATATAAGAACAAAATAACAATAATTTTTTGTTCAATGAGTGTAGATCGATTAAACATAATATCTTATTACTGTTACTCCTTCACAATCTAGTTGGGAATAATTACATGAAAACAACATCACCTTCTATGATACATCATGAAAAAATTTCTTATTTCATGGGAAAGATCTTCAATAAGTGAAAAAAAATATTATTATTCCTTTACTACCTAGAATTATATATCATATATAATTTTTTAATATAGATCAGTTTCCATTTCCAATTTTTATAAAAAAAATATGTCTCATATTTTTAGAGAAAGATTTCTCTGTACCTTCAAACTTCATATTCTAGTTTACTCTATTTCAAGATACATTCTCCTTGTTTCCCTCATTAAATATCTACAAAACTCAATGAATGTGGTGAGAAAATTAATCATTCTATAATATTTAAATTTTATTAAAATTCATCCATTCAAATACTTATATTTAAGTATTTAAATAAAAGTAAATTAAATATATAAATATAATTGATTAGACTCCTTTACATATTGATCTAGATCTCCACAGTGTAATACCTCTGTCTAGTCAAAAACACAGATTTGTGATCTCATAATTTGAACACCACCATAATGAAAATATATCCTTCATGGAATATAAACCTTCACCTCAGAGTTTCATAGCTTGAAATTTAAAAATCATATTATGGGGAAAAATTTGAGGCTCTTCTTCGACCATCTCACCACGATGCGACATTCACTTCTGGGAAGTAGACTAGATACCAGCTTTAGCTAATCCATGAACAAACCATACCCACAATGACATGATTTAAATTTGATAATTTTTAGGTTTATTCTTATGTGGATTAGAATTAATATCAGGAAAGCCTCATCATGGAATGACATGAAACTGTCACAGTGAAAATAAAAAATAATACTGAGCTAACACTGTGCTAAATATTTATTGGGTCACCATCGTGGAACAAACCAATACTTGTGATACCAACCTCTATAATAGATTATTATAATATAGACTACACACAGAATGATCAAAAATCACTATGGAGTGATCTAATATTCTTTAGTATTCTATAGATTTTAGTTAACCCTATGAATTAAAAAATTCACCTATCATAGCTTCCGAATTAACCTTTGATAGTTCATTTATGAAGTAGATATACCATTCATAGTGCAATAACACTTCCATCCAGAATAATTTATTTTTATCTGAGACTGACTATAGTGTGATCACTTCCCTCATTATACAAACTTTTTTTTCTAAAAAATGATTAATTTGATACAATAGGTATTGCGGTGTGAATAATATGGTTGCGGTGTGATTTCCTTCTTATAGTCATAACTGCTTTGGATTCTTTTAAACACCAATATACATTGAAAGTCCAAGAATACCTTAATTATTTTCTAATGATGGAATCATCATCAACTTTGTATTTATTTTTCTGAAACATATTAAACACTTACAAAATGATTCTTTTGGACCTTTAGACTAATCCCCTTTTAAGAATCAATTATCTTATTTATTTTTTGAACATCTCCATATCCTCTTATCGAATGACATCCAAAATAACACCACTTCTAAAACAAATTTTGGAAAATTATAATCCTAATTAATTTTCTTCAAAGTAATATTAAACCAGAACAAACATAATTCATCAATTTAATAATCCATGCAACTTATCTCAAAATATTCTCAAATTCCTTTAACAATCATCACATAATTTCCACAACATGATCCTTCTACTACATCTCAATGACTTTATGCACAACATCTATTATGATGTGATACATGGTGAAATGATGTTCACTTTGTCCCCTATACATAACCTTCATTAGCTTCTTCAAAATAAATACCAATATTCCTATGAAAAATCACATGATCTATGTTATAATTACTCATTGAAATCAAGATTCGTAAGAGAATATGATATGATTGGTTTATAATATAATGGAAAACAACTCCATCACTTTCATCCATTTGTTGTGGTTTATAATATATAAGGTGTTTGAAAAAAAACCAACACCAACCTCAGTTCACAATTAGATAATAACAATCTCTGCCTTTGGATTTATTGTAAACACTATCATGAATCCAATATAAACTAAACATCATGAAACCAAACTCAACCCTCATAATATATATAATATTTACATTTCAAAACCTTTATATTTATAATGTTATCTTCTCCCAATTTGACATCAAATACAAAAAATATCCTCTTCAAAAGTAATAAATATAGAATCACTGCAAACCTTTACCTTGAGGAACAAGGGAAATATATTCATCTCTGTTATCATATATTCCATGTCATGTTATTGTAAAATAACACAATCTCAAGTCCTTTAATATCCATATTTTCATAAAAATATTATCCTTTATCCATGATGAGTAAAAAAAGTGTTCTCAATAAATTTTATTCCCCTTTATAAATATATTCCTTAAATTAAGTTTAAAGATTCAAAACTCCCCATTTTTGTAATAAAATTTATTTATCCTTCGATTTTTTTGCTCAATATTTAATCATTATCCACAATTTCATATTTTACTTTCAAACTCAAAAATGTATTCAAACTATAGCGTAATTCTCAAATATTTCAAGTGAGTGAACTTAACACTTTTAAAAGAGTCATAAAACCCTCAAATCCTACTAAATTTAAATTTGATGTAGGAAAAAAGATTTTAATTTAATTAAATCAACATTATCCATTGCATTTACTAAATTATATAAGATTCATGTACCATAAAAATTATATTCTACCTAAGAACTCCTACACTAGATCAATGAAAATTTTACAAAACCATTAGTGAATAACCATGAAGGACTAATTTTTTGAATCATAGAAATTTTATTTTTCAATTAATAACTCTAGATACTAATTTTATAAAATATATTTCTTCATTCTTCCATCAAGTATCTTTCCTTAGTTGATGGGGATATCACCTTTCATATCTTTATATTAAAAATCCACTTTAATGTCTCAACTATGTCACCAAATATAGAATTAATATTTAGTATGTGATACATATATATATAATAACTTTTATATCCTTATAAAAATTAGTTCATATCACATGTTATACTAAATCTAATAACTCCTTTACTTCCTCATATTGTTACTTCCTTGTAAAATTATCCCTTCCATCTTTAAGGTCTGATTCGAAATTAATATATACTTATAACTCTAACACTAAAACTTAACCTTGATACCAATTATTATTATTCTGATGCCTCTATTTACACTCATTATATCAATTTCAAATTCAATAAGACACCACTTTCATTGCACCAACACTAATTAGAATTCCAAATCATCCCTTGATTACACATGCATTTTTAATGCAATTTCCCCATGGGTCACATCTCCCCCAAAAATTACATCACTTAAATAATTTTTATAACATTTATATATATGAGGAGAGGAGAAAATGCAATTTCCTCATGTTTAGGAATATGGTGAGTCACATTGGACCACTTTTTTCCTTTATCATTCAATTTTGAATCCATGTTGAGATCTGAAATAGATTTGATAGAATCCAAGTTCTATTAAATTTCCTTTGGATTGTTCTTTTATTCATGGTAAAAATCACAAGATTTTACACCTTGGTTAATCTTTCCAATAATGATTTATTAACACATCATTGATTGCATTTTTCTTTTCTAAACTATATGGATTCCTAGTTTATCCCTATATGATTTTTTTTAAAGAACCATACCTTTTTTTTGAAAGGACTAATTAAGATATTGTATAATCACTAAGGGGTGTTGAATAAATGATATTCAATTTTTAATATTTTTATTTCTTAAGAAATAACATTTTCCACCTATTAGAGACAAAAAAAATTCTAAAAACAATCAAACGAACACAACCATAGAAACACATGTATTTAAAAGGTTCACTACTCAATAATAGTATATAGTCCTTAAAATAGTTTTGAAATAATCCAAGACCACAAAAAACATTATAAAACAATCCTTTAAAGTGTTTATAGAAATAATGGAGTATACTTTAACTTGAAATGCACTATAGTAAATTAATAGTGTATGTGATCCTTATTCAAATAAGATATATGTAATGTTTTTTAACAACTGTGAGAACCTTTTCTAAAAAGATTTTTTATATTATCACAGTTCTTATTAAACATTATTCACACTTTATTTTCAAGAAATTAATTCTCATTATTCACATTCTTACAAAGAAACAGACATAAACTTCTTCCTTAGAATTCTGTATAAAATTTCCATTTGATCTCCCATTCATCAGGTAGATCCATAGTCTAGTAAACTCTATCTGGTGCCTTATAAAGATTAATTCAACTTCTTATGAGTTTTTCATCCAATCACATTGGTATAAAATCTATCGTATACCACATAATATGAAACATTTTCTAATATCATTCAACCAATTCCTCTTTCTATTGTTCATCTGATCACCTATTCACATCATCTATCTAATACCAATTGGATGGGAAAATATACCCAATATCTTCATGACCAATGATTCTTTACTCTATTCATTTGATCAGATCAAAATTTAAGAAACTCTTTGCCTCACTTAGCAAATACGCAATACATGAATACTTTACACATAAACTCCCTTTATATAGGTAAGGGTTCTCCAATATTTTAGGGAAACATGTGGTCTTAAATTCAAACATCTCCTTCCATATTTTCAATGTCCCACTCAAAAACCTCTTTCCATTGACTATAATCAAAATCATATAAAAATAAGGGAGTTAAAGGTCTTTAATACCCTCCATCAATGAGCTCCTTCAAACTTCCTTCTCGCTCAATGAGAATCAAAAATATTTATTTTGTTATATATAGAACATTGAACAATCAACTTTGAATCATCACATTTGATACCTTTAAAAAATAACTATAAATTATTTTGAATTGACATAACATTATTCCACTCATTCATCAGGTAAATATTTATAAAAATACATTCAACCAATGTAACTTTATTCTATGTTCCTACATTAATTCATGGTAACATTTCAAATATATTATACTGGACCCTCCCACCATCTGATTTCTAACATCCAAATTCTTCATCTGTTTCCTTCCCATACTATCCCTTAATCGATTCACTTCATATAGAAACATCCATCTGATGAATTCAACCAAAGACCATATTTTTGATGACTCATAACTTTTCATCCAATTACCCTATAAAAAATTCACTTACCGAATATATATATATATATATCCAATAGAAATTATAAAAAAGTAAACATCCTTAAATTGTTAAAATAGTCCATCCAATGGACTCAGACTGGTGACACTAATATAGATAATCTAATGGTATTCATCTAATAATATTCCTTAGTGAATTTCCTTTGTACTTTTAAAATTCCCTTTATACTTTAAAAACTTTCCTCTGATTGGGAATAAAAAAATGATTGAATAATAATAATTCATATTAACTCAACTCCAAAACTTTATAGGCTTAAAAAAATCTACGTATCCAAACCTCTAACTGGTAGATTTTTTCCATTGAACATACTTATAACATTGTATATATAAATGAATTTCTCCCTCATTCAACTTATGCTTGTTTAATGAATAATTACGGTGTCCATGATGTTATGAAGATTATGAATAGAAAAGAATCACCGTATTTATTCACCAAATACTGTATCTGATGGGTCATATAAGAAAGATGAGATCGATATTTATCAAAAGAACATTATCCAACTACGTCTAACTAATAACCTTTTTCTAACAAAATTGGACTGATAAAATCAAGATGATCATCACTATCTAATTACCCATGTTGGAAATCATAACAAATTTAGGTGATTTATGATAGGAAAAAAATAAAACCCTTTTAATAAACCCACATTCATTCATGAAAATCCTAACAAGAATCTTTGTAATATCTTCTAGCTTCATCAAAACACCTCAAAATCTCTTAGTCCCAATAATACCCCCATTTTTATTTTTTTTGTCAACCAAGGATTATAAATAATTAAAACATTGTAACACATGAAATGGATTGATTATCCAATAATTATAAGACTATGTGATCGAACTCAGTGTATGAAATAGGAATCATTAAACAAAATACCATTTTATATATAATAATCAACTTGAGATACTTTTTTTACACCACTTAAGAACCATTTCATAGAAACAATTCATACTTCTTCTTTCACTTGGAAATTTTATAACAAAAACAACTTCAACTATAAAGAAAAAAACTTCCTATATCCAGTTCAAAAATCTATTAATACAGTACACACAAGAATAAATCATAGATTACCCCTTTTAAGAACTCCCCCTAAATACATGTTATCCCTTTAAAGATAAAACACATACCAATTGATAGACTTATGTTCCAATATTTTTCTACCCATTTTATAATATTATCAAAAGACAACATAAAGAGGGGTTATAAAGAAACATGCCTTAACCTTGAATATGGTGTTAATAAATTTACATGGTAAACCTCTACTTAAATGTTTCCTTCAACAATGGTTTAGTGAAAATATCAGCTACATGGTCCATTGTAGGACCAAACTCCAACTTCAATTCATTATTTTCCACATGATATTTAATGAATTGATACTTATTACCAATGTTATTAGAATGATAATGTTTCACCAGATTATTATTAATATTTATATCATTTTGATCATTATAACCTAATAGAAGGTTAAACTTCACACAGACAAAAAAACCTTACCACATTGTCTTCATCGACATAAGTTGTGTCTCATTTTGAGTAGCTGCTACATACTCAAATTCTATAGTGCTGAGTGTTACAATAAAATTGGTCTTTATATTCTAACTCACACATATTTCGCCCAAAAATAAAGATCCAATAAATGTGGATCTTTTGTTATCAACACATCCTAACCAATTTGTATCTTTATAACCAATAATATCAATCCTTCCTGAGATGTCAAATTTTATTCTGATGTTAGTTATGCCTTTGTTATATCTAAGTATTCTTTTTCTAGAAATGAGATTTTATTATTTTTTATATATTTGATACATGTAACAAAGAGTAAAAATATAAACTATATCTAGACTTGAAGTAATTATATATAATAAACTCCCAACCAACTTTCAAAACTATTTAGAATAAACCTCCTTTCCTTCCCCATCTATTTAAAAAATGATTCCCACTGAAAAAGGTATGAAAAATGGTGTTGAATATTCCATTCAAAAATTCATCAGATGTTCTATAGAATACATATCTTGAGGTAGAAAAATTTATTTATTCTTTTGAGATATCTTTTATTCCAATAATGTAGAAATTTCAAATAAAATATACACCTTCTTAGAAAACTTCTCACACATTTATTCATCATTCCATTTGAATATAATGTCATCAATATAAATAATCAAAATGAGGGAATCCGTTTTGGATTTATTTTATAAATAAGTTACTATCAACACTTCCCTTATGAAGTTCAAATTCCCTAAGAAAGTATCAAATTTATAATACCAATCTCTTTTAGCTTTCTTCAACCCATACAATTAATTATTAAACTTGTACATACAACCTTCATATTTTCCAATCATGAAGACACATGATGGTTCAAAATAAGCTTATTAATCTAGATATATATTATGAAAAGATAACTTAAAATCAATCTGTAAAATGTTTTTTTTCCATTGTATAGTGATGGAAAGAAATATTTTTATATTTTAAAATCTTTATATTTGAGAAAATGTTTTATAATTTTCAACTAATTCAATTTTAGAGTAACATTTACACAAAATCCATGCATTTTTTATTATCACCTCACCTTTTTTATTCAATTTTTTCAAAACATCCATTTTTCATTAATGACATTCTTATAGTTCGGTTTTGGTTAAAATTTCCCATGTTTTATTCATTTAATCTGATCAATCTCTTCATTCATAGCGTCAATCCACTCTCGATGCATTAAAGATTCATTAATATATTTTGCCTCAACCTATGAGTATAAGGAATTATGTGATACTAACCTTTATGTTCTTTTGGTTTGAACTTGTTATCATTTATCTTCAATGATTTTTTGAACTTCCAATTGCTTCCACAACCCGGGATGAGATGAATGTACTTGTTCGTCATCACTTGATATTTTTAATAATAATATTTATCGTAAGCAGCTTCATCATTATTACTAAAATTAAGTAATTTTTCATTTTTTCAACATCAACCACTTTATCATCACTTTCTTTCATATCGGTAACTGAATATGAAGCTTGATTATTAGAATATTCAAGAACTTTCACATATTCATATTCACCAATTTTTCTTATTTCTTTATTATAACATTTGTATCATATACCATTAGGGGTTAGCCGATAAATATTCTATAAAAACCTCTACAATCAAAATTCGAAACATTCTCACCCTTTACTATTAGTAATTTTATAAAATACTTCAATTTTTAGGTGAACAGTAAAAAACTAAAGTTTTTTCATAACCAGTGTATTTTAAATTACATAATTCATGATGTAATAATGACCTAATAAATTATTAAAATGTTGGATAAATAAACATATTTAATAATATAAATGAGTCATTACGATACAATAAACATATTTTCCAAACCTAATTTTTTTCCAAATTCTAATGTCAAAAGTATTCCTTTAAAATGACAATTTTTCTTTTTCTACTTTTCTTTTTAATAAAATAATTAATTTGGTTTTTTAAAGCATTAAGAGTCCTAAAATAATTTTATTTTATGAAAATATGACTTAAAATATCAATAATCTCACTATTAAAATTTATTCCATGGAAATTATATTTTATTCAATATTTTATCCTAAAAATACCACTCTCCTCAAGTAGAAATTCCCCCTCTACCTCCTCTTTGAAAACCACTTCACTTCCACTTACAAAAGACAAATATCTATCCAAATACATTTACTTAATTCACTTATAATACTTAGGGACGTTTCTGGGTGACTCAACTCAAATAATTCAAGTATTTTAATGCCATAGAAAAGAAGAAAAGCAGATAAGAGGGTATGTTTTCACCAATTTTATCTCTCATTTTCCTCTTTGCTTCCTCATTTTCTCCATTAATTTCAAACAAAAACCTTATGTACTTAATTAAGTAGTATATTAACATTATATTAAATATTTTAACTTAATTTAATTATTATATTTATTATGTATTTTTATTTAAAACTTCTTTATCCTCTTATTTTGACAATATCCCATCAAGTGATGGTTAATCATCCCCAAGGACTTTTCCAGCTCTCTAATTATCAAAACCACTATGGATGATAATAATATAAGAATGTATAAATATCTATATTTATAAGCCTCTAGAGTTTAATATTAATAATGTATAAATAACTACAAATAAATACCACTAAATTGAATAAAGATAAGATATTTTAAAGAAAATATGATATCAAAAAAATCACCCTTAATAACAGGAATTAAGAAATATGAATCAATTATTATAGTTTATTAAGAGTGAAAAAATGAATGTAATTCAATTCCATTTACATTTTTTAGAAAACCATAATTTATTATTCATGATGTGGAAAAGCGATGAAATAAAGTAAGATTTTAGGTCAGGGGTTTCTCGAACCCAAATCCTTATTTTTGGGTTATCTCATCTTTCACTTTATATTTAGTATAGATATTCATCTAATATAATTAATAATTCATTTTAATAGTATTTACATTTTATTTATTAGAATATACATGTTTCTATCTTGTTCAATTTATTTGTAATCCAAATATTAATATTTTTCAAATAAACTTTTAAATAACCTTTGTGAAGATTTGTTTTAACAAATATTTTATTTTGTTGACAATGAAATTTTATTTTTAAAAGAATGTTTTTATTCTTCAAGATTGGATCCATTCCATCAGAATGAGTTTTTAAAAATAAATTGAACACCGTTGAATGTTTGGATCCAAATGCAAAGGAGGATAAAAGTTTTTATCATTGAGAAATTTGTTCTCCGAACATTGGTTTCCTAACACCATTTTTCAGACTGAGTAGTACTAGAAGTAGAAGGTGTAAGGAATATAGAAGTTGTATGTTCTGTAAAGTTGTTGATAGGATGCACCATCAGACTTAGATCCATTTTCATGAATTTCAAGATACATCAGAATCAATATTTATTAGAATTTCATAAGTTGTGGATTGATGATGTCAGAATGATACTGAAGATAATGAATGAAGACAATGATGTCAGGAGTTAGAAAGTTCTTAAACATTCTAACCTTAAGATAACGGACTATAGGCCAATCTCAAAAGTTCTCAAATTCATGATAAGTTCATGATACAAGTATGAGTTTCTATTTGAAGAGTTATAAATTCATCGGTGTGAAGAAACATGTGAATAAGAAGATGTTGGTTTTCAGTAAAACCGATAAATAAAATATATAGATCAACATATCCAAAAGAATCAAAGATAATAATTATTTATTATTGGAAGTTTGTTTTTTTATCAGATAAAGAAATTAAGAATCTAAGTTAGAATTTCAGGGTGTTGCTGATGAGGTTTGAATAATTTTGAAGTTGCAGAGTGGAGTTTCCATCATAATGGTAATTCTATTATAATGATAATTCCATTGTTATGAGGATTCCATTGGACTAGCTCTAAGAAGGAAAGATAATCAGACTAACCCTAAGGAGGAAAGTCAATCGAACTGACTCTGAGAAGGAAAGTTAATCAAACCAACTTTTATGATGATAGTTAGATCATAATGAGCAGAGGAATAAAGTCATATTGTACTGAGTAGAGGAACTTAGTCACGTTAAATTGTATCTAAGGAAGTTAATCGGTCTGAATTTATAGAATTTATTCAGAATTAAGTGGAAGAAATTAATCAGACTAAAGCTGAGTAATTTAATTTGGAATGAAGAAAAGTTAGTATGTTTGAGAAGAATGATTTTTGAGAAATATTAAGATGTTTTGAAGCAATCATAGTTAAAGTTTAAATGTGAGTGATTTTTAGAGATTTGAAATTTGATGAAGAAGGAAAATATTTTTATTTTCCATAGTTTTCTATTATGAGTTTCCTATAATTAGAATAATAGTACATTCATACTTTGAACTTTTTCATTTGAGCAGAAAATATGGAATACTAAATAATTCATGTCAAATTTATCTTTATGAACTGATACCTCGTTAGAGTTTGGGACATCTAAAAGTGTTTATTAACAGAATGAGGAAGCTCAAACTGAGAATTTGAATAGAGTTTGAGTTATATATATTGAGAATGTGTTCATCGTATTTATTCAATTGGGCTAAATTCATAAGACTGAGAATGTTTGGATTGAGTTTTGAGTAGTTTTTATTAAGTGAAAATTTTGTTATCTAGATAAAATATAAATTTTTTTCAGGTGGTGAATGAGAAAGGGAGCATCGTATTGAGACAACCGAACTAAGTCAATCGTACTGAGTTCATCAGACTGAAGTCTATCAGACCCCAGAACTTTTGTAGAGAAGATTAAACAAAGTATTTATACATTTTTTTCCCAATTTTTTGTAAGAAAACTTTTTAAACTTATAATAATCAGTATAATCATTCTGATTGGGATATAGAAGGTGTCTAATGAGAGTTGGCACAAGCTGTATTCACTTCTTCAAATTAGTGAATTTTCATATACCCATAAGAGTGTCTATTGACAAGATGTAGGTTCTCACACTGAGGATAAACCTTATAAATATCATGTGATTTACTTGCTTTCCTAATTTTTCATGCATGGGTACTTACTAAAATATGATAAGGATATGAACTTTAAGAGGTTGTGGGGATTAAGTTGTAAAATTATTGAAATTTATAAAAAGTGAACAATTGATTCACCCCCCTCCTTAGTTGTTATTCGATCCTTTATAACTTTAATTGGTATTAGAGCTAAAGTTACCTTGTTTAATCCTTATAATGTATAATATCAATTCAATCAATAATAGGGAATTCCTACATTTTATGGAAAAATTTATTATGGATGGAAAAATATGACGATTCCTTATCTCATATCTCTTGTCCTCAAGTTTTTGATACTGCTACAATTGGGTTTCCACCAATTGATATGGATTCCCTAATGACTTTTTATGATAAGATAAATATCAAAGTTGAAGGAAAATCTAGAAATTTCATTCTTATGTCCTTATCATTAAATATTTATATGAAGGTGATGGGTCTTAAAACTTTAAAGATTATGCGGGACAAGATGGAAAGTATTTTCGAAGGGAATACCAAAGTAAAGGAAGAGAAGCTATAAATCTGGCATAGTAAGTATGAAGACATAAGAATGAGAGATAAAGAAACTATTGAGGAATACGTCACCATAGTAAATTAAATTATTAGCAACATCATCGGATTTAGTGATATCCTGGAAGCTTCTAAAATTGTGAAGAAAGTTATGAGAAAATTTCTGAATATTTTTTAGACTGAAAATTCCTCTTTAAAAGATAAATATGATTTATCTCTTGATTAATTTCATGACATTCTTGTTTCTTATGAAATGAGAAAATCTCCAATGTTCAAAAAAAGATGACAGCTGAAATGGATTTTTAATCTATGAGAAAAATAAAAATACAAGATGTTGAATATGTTGATCCTTGTGACTCTGAAGATAAAGAGGATGATCATTTGAATGAAAAATTTGTGTCTCTTATATCCAATAACTATCAAAGAGGAAGAGGAAAGTATGGAGGTAAATTTCCTCTCAAAAATTTTGAGAGTGGTGGAATCATACATTGTGATATTAATTTCCCCAAGAAGAAAGTTGGAGAATATCGAGATGATTCTAATTAAAAACCAAAATGGAAGAAGTTAAAAAATCTAAACAACAAAAGTAATCCAATAAATATAAGAAGAATTTCACTAGATACAAAAGAAGTATGCTGAGTAATAAATCTGAATCAAACATAGGTGAAAACAATTCTTCAAAAGATTAAATTTTAGAAAACGTTAGAAAATTCACTACAAAAGTTGATAATATGTAATACTCCCCCAATATTGAATAATAATAAGGTGAAAAATATTACATAGAGTACCATATTAGAACATAAATTCTTGCATGTCTTGAGAAAAAAAAATATTTCTAAACAAATCACGATTGTAAATAAAGATACTGTAAAAGTTGTTGAACGTAAAAAATATGGTGTCAAGCATGAATAAAAACACATCAAAGAGATCTAATGTTATAAAAAAATAATTATTGACAAGGGAATGGTGGTTGAAGATATCACTAAGAAGTTGGAAGCTAAGGAAGAAGAAGCTAAAAAAATTTAATAAAAAAAATTGAGTAAAAAACATCCCTAAGGAAGATGAAAGAAAACTTCAAAAAAAGTTTTGAAAGTAAAATCTGAGACTTCTAAAGTTGTTGAGAAATCTCAAATCAAGAATCAGGTGAAATACTCTCCTACAAAAAATAGTGTTTCAACTGATTTTTCAAAAATTTAGGGTTTTAAAAATTTTTTGGGAATGGTTTTGTGGAAAAATTGTATGAGAAACCTATTTCATCTACAAAAGATGAAAACTCACTTAGGAGGAAAGATGGTCCACGTCTAGATATTGTTAGAGTAGGAATAAGTTATCAACCTCAATATAGTTTATACAGATAAAGATATTACTTCAATAGAAAATCAATATTTTATGGTTTTTATTAGTGTTGTATAATATATGGGCATAGGGCTTATAATTTTGTTCACAACATACCTCTACCTAGAAGAAGGTTCGAGAAGAGTGGAAGAAATAGTGAAATTAGAATGAGTAACATTTCTAACATACAAAAATTTGAAAAAGTGAATTCTCAAGATGTCAAGAACATTAAAATGGAGAAACATTTCGATTGTCTAGGACAATTTTATGGAATATTTGATCAACTAGTTCATATTTTTGAATAATTTATGACTACTCTTCTAGGATAGGTTTGGTATGAAATAAAAAAAAGGAAGTAGAAAATAAAAAAGGTGAAGAAGGAGCCTTTATTCTTGATACTTATATTTAATAAAACTAAAAATAAAAAAACATGAAACATTCTTAAAATCATGATATAGGTGATATTACTTTTAGGAATGATAGTTACTTAAAAATTAGAGGAATCAGAAAAGATGGGGTTGAATAAGAAAAGTTGAAATCTAAGGAATTTTTATTTTTTGATGGTATAAAACACAACTTACTTAGTGTAAGTAACATTTTTGATGATGTAAAAGAATTGATCTTTATGAAAGATTCTAGTATCATTATAATTTTTAAATCTTGGAATGTTATTAAAAATAGAGAAAGAACTAGGGATAATATTTTTCAAATTAGAGAATTTAATAACTTTTTTTACTTGAGTGTTGAAGATGAAAAAAATTGTGGCACCGAATACTTGGGATCCATGGGAAGAAAACATGAACAAAATTTCTAAATATGATGTTGTTTGAAATTTTCCAGAATTAAAAAAAGAGCGGAATATGTTTGTGTTACTTTTCAAAAATAAGAGATGACTAATAAAATTCATAATAATGTTTAGATTCAGTCTACCAGACCTCTTGAACTTATTCATTTCAATTTTTGGGGGCCAATGAGACATCAATCAACAAAAGTAGATCTCTATCACTTTTATTGATGATTTAACTAGGTTGAAAAACATCATGTTTATGAAACACAAGTAAGAGGCTATGGAAATGTTCAGGTTTTCTAAAAAATAAGATGAGAAAGAAACATACATTTATATAAAAAACATGAGAAAATACAGTGGTGTTGAATTCAAAATAAATACTATTGAAACATATCTGAAAAAACACAGTATCAAACATTAATATATTTCTACCTACACTCCATAATAAAATTTAGTAGAAAAAATAAATAATAAAAGTTTGGTGTAAATTGGAAAGATCAAGTTAGTAGAATACAAACTTTCAATGTTCTGTTGGAGACGAGTTTTAAGTACTGTTGTATATATTCAAAACATCTGATTTTGGAGACTAGAAACCAACATGACTTATTATGAAATTTGGTATAACAAAAAACCTTTATTTAAGTACTTCGATGTTTTTGTATGTTTGTGTTTACATAAAATAAAAAATATGGATTTGGGAAAGTTTGATCAGAAAGATGATGAAGGAGATTTTATGGGTTATTCAACAAATAGAAAAAGTTAAAAATGATGAAACAAATATTTAAAAAGTTGGTTGACTCATATGAAGTGAATGTTATTGAAAATATAACTTCCTTAACAAAAGTTAATGTAAATTTTGAGGAAGAAAAACAGAAAGTTTACAATGAAAATGAAAGTGAACAAAGTAATGTTCATGAAGATTAAAATCAATCGTGTGATGAGGAAAGTAAGAAGGAAGAGGAACTCTGAAATTTAATTCTTTACAAAAACATGTTGGGAATGAAAATATTCTTGGGAATCAGAAGGCACCATTTCAGATCAGAAGACATATGAGATTAGAAAATCAAACATTTCTCATCTCAAAATTTGAACGAGAATTGGTTTCAAAAGCTATTCAACACAGTTAATAGGTGAATTATATGAAAGTATATTTGTAAAAAAATTTGAAAAATGAAACATGGGAACTTGTTCCGTGTCTGAATGGTAAAAATGTTATTAGAAAAAAGTGGGATTGTAGAAACATGTTGAATAAACATGGGGAAGTTTCAATAAATAATGACAGACTTCTTTTTAAAGGCTATACACTGGTGGAGTTGTGGATTTTGATGAAACGTTTTCCCCCTTTGCAAGGCTAGAAGCTATTAAAATGTTTCTAGTAGTGGATACTCACTAAAATTACAAATCATATTAGATAAATGTAAACTCATCATTTCTCAAAAGAGAAATTGAAGAATAATTTTACATTGAACAAACTTGTGGGATTATTATTTAAGAGGTTGATAAAATGAAATTTGAATAATTATTTGTAAGGGATGAAACAATCTCCATGTTCTTGGTATTTAAAAATTGACAATTGTTTGAGAATATTTACTTTTTATGCAGGAAAGGTTGATAGCAACTTATATGTAAAATATGTTGATTCCATAAATCAAAATTTAATTGTTTATGTAGATGATATAATTTTTTCTAGGGATATATAAGATTTTTTTGAAACATTTTATAAAGAAATGAAAAAGAACATTGAGATTCTAATATTGGGAGAACAAACTTTCTTCCTTGTATTACAAGTTCGATAAAAATAAAAATATATTTTCCCCTCTGAAGAAATGTATGCTGGAGAATTTTTAAAAAAATTGGAATGGAATAATCCAAATAAGTTTCTACTCCTATCTCAGTGGGGATGAATTTGTGTAAATATAATTCTAGAAAAGTGTGAATCAAAAAGAATTTCTGAATATGGTAGGAAGTCTACTTTACATTACATTCTTAAGGCCTAATGTTGTTTTTACTATGGATTTGTGTTTCAGGTATCAGTGTAATCCAAAATAATCACATATATTGGAAGCATAGAGAATATTGAGATATGTCATAGAAACAAATTCACAAGGTCTTTTATACAAAATAAATTTTGAGATGAAGTTTCATGGTTATACTGATGTTCATTGGGATGGATATTATAATGATAAAAAATCAACATTAAGAGGAACATTTTACTTGGGTGAATTTTTTGTAATTTGGAATAATAAGAAAAAAAATTATTAGCTTTGAACACAGTGGAATCAAAATATGTCGTAGCTAATTTGGATTGTACTAAGATGTTTTCTATGAAAGTTCATCTAGAAGGTTTGAAAGTAAATGTTTTTAAACCATTGAAGATATTTTGTGATAATGAGAGTGAAATTTAACATTCTAATATTCATGTCCAACATTAAATATCAAAACACGTTGATATAACATTTCATCTGGAGATGTTTTCCAAGAATATATCTCAATGAAGTATCAAGTCGATGATATCTTCACAAAGGTATTATCGTTGAGGCTTCAAATTCATATTCAGCCTCATCTAATGACTTCCTAAATCTCATAAATAAATCCACCACCATGTTTTGGATTATATTGATAAAGGGAGAGGGAAATTAAAAACTTGGTACATTGTAAGAAGTCATTTACTTGTATTTTTTTATGAATCTGAAGTTGCGGTTATCATAAAATATGGGAGATAAAAATAAAAGTGATAATAAAGATAAAAGTGAGTGAGAGTTTATCTTAACATGGTATCAAAATTTTATTATCACCCAAGGATGAAATTCCTTCAAAAATGTTATTTTTTCAAGTAGTGTGGTGTTATGACAGTCTCTTATAAGAAAGGATATGGTTTGATAAAAGTTATAAACCTTTAGTTCTTTTAAATGTTGAATTGTAAAAAATGTGTGAGAGTTGAAAAATATTTTAACAAGTGTTTTCAACAAATCCAAAGAGATATACTGAATAACATTTGTGATTATTTTTTTTAAAAAAGTTTTTTTTATTCACAACTAACCTTTTTCTTATAAAATAATATTTTTATTCTTTAGGATCAGACCCAATCTATCAGAATGAGTTCTTGTAAGAAATTTGAATGTTTCTGAATGTCTAGATTCAAACACAAAAGGGGAGAAAAGTTTTTGTCTTTGAGAAAGTTTTTTCTAGACATAGGTTTCTGGACATATGTTTTTAGACTAAGTAGTGCCAAATGTAGAAGGTTTAAGAAATATGGAAGAGTAAACGTTTGTAAATTTATTGATATCACACCATCATACTGATAACTTTCAGTGTGAAGCTCAAAATTCAGTAGACTTAGCATTGATTAAAAAGAGAAGAGTTCTGGATTATGGTATTCATAATGATGTTGAAGAGAATAATGTAATATAGAGATGTCAGGAGTTAGAAAGTTCTTAATATTTATAACCTTGATTCCAATGATTCTATACTGATCTCAAAAGTTCTAAATGTCATGAGAAATTAATGATACAAGAATCAGTTTATGTTTGAAGAGTTATAAATTCATCAGTGTGAAGAAATGTGAGAATAAAAATTTGTTGGTTTTCAGTCAAACAGATAAAATCAAATATACAGATCATCAGATCTAAAAGAATCATAGGTAGAAATTATTGTTTTCTAGACTTTTCTCTTTCTTGTAATCATAGAAAGAAAGAATAATCTGAGTTAAGAAGTAAGAATGTTTCTAATTAGGTTTTAATAATTTCAAAGTTTTATAGTGAATTTTCCATCATAATAATAATTTCATCATTATGGGAATCCAATCATTATGAGGATTCCATCAAACTAAATCTGATAAGGAAATATAGTTGGACTAGCTCTAGGGAGGAAATTCAATCATACTGAATTTGAGGAAGAAAGTAAATTAGGCTGACTCTTAGAAGGAAAGTTAATCAAACTAACTCTGATGAGGATAGTCATATCATAATGATAGAAGGAAGAAAGTCATATCTTAATGAGGATAGGAATTTAGTCACATCGGATTGAAGATGAGTAAGTTAATTAGACTAAAGATGAGGAAGTTAATCAGATCGAAGATGAGGAAGTTACATCAGACTGACTAAAATTTAGTATTTTTAATAAGAATGATTTCAAAGAAATATTAATAAGGTTTTAAGTAGTCTAAGTTAAAGTTTAAATGTGAGTGGTTTTAAGAGATTTGTAATTTTAGTAAGAGGGACAAGTTTTTAAGTTTACCACCTTTGATATTATGATTTTTCTATAAATATAAGAATAGTACATTCGTACTTTGAAGCTTTTTCACATGAGTGGAAAAGAAGGATCCCTGTAAAATTCAGGTCAAAGTTATCTTTCAAAACTGAGACCTCATTAAAAGGTCAGACATATGAATTTTTTTCTTACCAGTCTAAGGAATATAATAATAATAATTTTAGAAGATTTTGGGTTATGAATATTGAGAATGGGTCCATCATACTGAGTCTATCAGACCAAATTCATTGTAATGAAAAATTTCATATTGAGTTTTAATTAGTTTCTGAGAAGTGAAAGTTTTCTTATCTAGAAAGAACAGAAAGTTTTGTTGGGTGAAGAATGAGAAAGGGAGAATCATATTGAGTCAATCAAATTGAGTCAATTGGACTATGTTCATTGAATTGAAGGCCATCAGACTCAGTTTTATCTGACCCAAGAACTTTTGTAGAGAAAATTGAACAAATACTTTAAGCTTTTTTGGTTAAATTATTAGTAATAAAACTTTGTGAACTGATGAAAGCTAGTAGAATCATTTCTATTGAGTGATAGATGGTTTCTAATGGGATTTGTCACATGTTTTAGTCACTTATTCAAATTCATGAATTTACTTAGACCCTTAAGAGTGGATATTGTAAGGATTTAGGTTCTCAAACTGAGGTCAATCCTTGTAAGTATCATGTGCTTTGCTTTCTTTCCTAATTTTTCATGCATGTGTATTTAATAAAATATGATAAGGATGTGAATTTTAACAGGTTGTAGGGGTTAGGATTTAAAATTATTGAATCTTATAAAAAGTGAACAACTAATTCAACCACCCCTAGTTATTATTTGATCCTTTGGAACTTCAACTTTGTTTTCAAAAACACCACATAAACTCCTCTTGAGTTTTTTCATATCCACTAAAAATGATGATGTTTTATTACAAAATTTTATTTCACTTATTCATTTTGGAATCCCTAAAGTTTTTCAGGAAATTATTATTATTTAAACCATTATTAAACCCATTATTTTCCATTTGTTTATTTCATAACTATGATTGCTATATGATCTGTTTCCATGTGGCATACATGATTATGAACATTTTATAATGTGATGGATGGGACCCAAATTATATATCCCTATAATAAATTGGGTAATGTGATTTATCTCATGATATTATCTGTATTATGTGTTAACATGTTAATATCTTTGTTCATATTTATAATGTTATGATTTATGCAAAAATGTTGTGCGTGAACATGATGTTAGATTAATTCACCACTATGTGTGGCATTTGACCACTATGATATGATGTTTCATTATTATTATTATTATATATACCACGTTTTATTCCTTTTATAAGTTTTTTCCCCATGATTATGGTGATGATCCTGTGATTTTAATATGATTATGATGATTATTCTCACCCATGTACAATTGATTAATGTCTCTAAATACTTTTATGTTATTGCTCCCCTCATTGAACATTTAGAACACTTAATTATTTTACATATATCCTTAGGATATTGCATGTATTAAGGAGAATGTGATAGATTTTAGGAGGATAAAGAGGATGAATCAAAATAATATTTGATTTTTATTATGTACAAGTGATGTATGTACCTAGTTTTCTAAATATTATAAATTTTTTGATCTTGGAATTTATTATTATTATTATTTTATTTATATTTAAAATGATATAATATTCAAGTAAGAAAGGTTTGGATATCTATAGTTGGAATTAGAGCATGTTTTGGTTAATTTAGTGAAAATGCAAGGGGTAAGTTTGAGTTTTATGGGAAATATCCTGATGTTTTAGTAAAGTATTAGAGTGTTTTGTTTTTGATAAATGAAATCATTATCTAGATACTAAAAGAGGATATAGATCTAAGATATATTTAACTATGGATGATAATCCTAAAAAGTGATGATTGAGTATTAACTTGATTTTTACTTGGTGTAAAACAAAGAGTCCTTGTTGCACACCTGGTTTGACACTCTCTGAGGATATGCATTAGTTAATCACAAAATCTATAAAAACATTATAAAGGATATATAACTAATGTGAAAATTTATTTTAAAGTTATAAAATATTAAATTACATTATCATAGAGTAATTATTTGAGAGAAAGGTTATACTAAACCTGGATACCCCATGAGATATGACTTTAGAATTTATTTTCACATGGGAATAAATTATTTATCCATGAATTATTAGATTATATTTTTTAAAATCTTTAATATTTTAGAAAATGGCAGGAACCAATAAAAACTAGATAAATAATCCATTTGAGGGAAAATTCAATGATTATTGGAAAGAAACCTCTAATGTAATGGGAGGTGGAGTTCAAAACTACATGGTGATTCCTACCCAACTGTCTCAGGATCTGAACAATAACCTAAACCATGTGGAATTTACTTACTTCACCTTATAGGGATAAACTATCCATTTAGTCTTTTATATGATAGAAACCACTTATGTTTAGGGATCTTCTGATCCACTTTTCATGGAACATTGGGTTAAGATAGAGTATAAGGTATTTTTTTGTGATCCACTATTCTGAAAGGGATAAAGTTACTCTATTAATTTATCATTTATATAGATAGGTTGATCAATGGTGGTTGTGGATAACGAATACAAATCCAAAATATAAACATGAATAAATAGAGTGGGAATTATTTAAGAATATATGGCTTAATTAGTATTTTCCTTGAAATATTCAAACTAAGTAGAAGATAGAATAATTAGAGTTTAATAAAAAGAAGGGAGAATCTATCATGGATTATGAGAAAAATTTCAAAAGGCTTTAAAGATATTCCTTGGTTAGTTTTATAAAAAATGACATAAAATAAATAGATTCATTAGTTTTTTAAAACGACCACTCAAAAAGGCTTTAGATATTTAAGACTTTAAGAGATATAAAGAAGTAATTTAATGTTCTCTCAATGTAGAAATGGAGGTTGGATAATGTTCCCATGGAAATAGAGATAAGAAGTTAATAATAAATCTTAAATATGGTATATTAAATGAAAAGGGAGGAAAGAAGATCCAATCATCCATATTGCAATAATGTGGGAATAAAAAACATGGGAATTACCTCCAAGGGATGAAGAAATTTTCAAATTTAGGAGAGAAGGTCATAAATCTCATGAATATTGAAGAGATGTGAATAAAAAAACTGATCAGATGGAGGAATGGAAAGACCATCTCAATACACCACTTATGGTTTAATGATTCAACAGCAAGGATAAAGGGCACTCTGAAATCCAGTTCACTAAACCATAGGTCTTCAAGGGTAATCTATATCAGCAACCACCAAATCCAAAGTAGCAATGGAAATATTATTCCATCACAACCGTTGTGGTGTAAAATGAAAACATAGTAATAAAAGGTACAATTCCTATTTACTCAATAATGGAAAAGGTTTTATTTAATTTTGGTTATACACATTCCTTTATATCTTGTAATATTTTCAAAACTGTAGAATCACAACCCTGATACCCTAAAGTAGAGATATCCATAAAAACAATTGGTGGTGTGATCAATTAGTCCTATGTGTTATACTCTTCTCTTATTAGTTTATGTGGTAAGAATCATCCAGTGAATTTTTTAATACTTACCTTGGTAGATTTTCATTCTATATTGGGCATAGATTATCTCTCGTTATATGGAGCTCACTTTAACTATCAAGAAAAGGAAATCTATTTCTTTATTCCAAAATATCCTATTCTCTTATACAAATGAAAGGAAGATCCTGAAACATAATTGGAAAATACCTTAATGGTATGGGTGTTGATACCTAGTAAAGAATTATATATACACCAAATGGTTGTGCCAAAATAAAGTATCAACCTTGAGAAAATACGCTTTGTAAAGGAATATAGTGATGTATTTCCTAAAGATTTTTTTAGATCTCCCCCTAGAGTGTGAGGTAGAATTATCAATAGAACCCATACAAGGTTCCACTCATATCTCAAAAATCTCTTTTAGGGTGTCCCCAATTGAACTAGATGATCTAAATAATTAGTTGTAATTTTATTTCGAAAATGGGTTCATACACCCTAATGAATCACCTCAGGGTGCACTAATTCTCTTTTCCATAAAAAAGGATGGGTCTCTGTGGTTGTGCATCAATTCCTAGGAGATCAACAAGATCACCAAAAAGAAAAAGTATCCCTTTCCAATGATTTATAAATTTTTTGATCAACTTTGATGAGATCAGTACTTCTCAAAGGTGGTACTTCATTCTAGATATCATCAACTAAAGGTAAAGAACGAAAGTATTCCAATGGTGGCCTTCCATCTGAGGTATGGACACTATGATTTCATAGGGGGTCCCTTTTTACTTACTAATTACACTAAAATATTTAGTTATTTGATGAATAGGGTATTTAGATACTACATGGATAATGTTTTTTAATATTTATTGATTATATTTTCATTTACTCTAAGATTAAGAAGGAACTTGAAGAGCATCTATGGATTGTGCAAGAAACATTAAGAAAAGAAACAATATATGCTATGGTCACCAATTGTGAAGTTTGGATGGAGAAAGTTGCATTATTAAGTAACATGATCACATGTGAGGAAATTTCTATAGACCGTTTAACGAAAAAGAAAATATAAGATTTCCATAGATCCTCAAGTGTCATGGAAATATGTAGTTTTCCTCGATTAGTTGGGTAATACCAATGATTTATGATAAACTAATCATAATTTTCTATCCCACTAATTAATTTAACATGAAAAATGGTAAAGTATTTATGGATGGAAATGTGGGTAAATATTTAAGGAGCTCAAGAAGAGGATAATCATCATTCATGTACTCAAACCTCCCTTAAGTAGAGAAGGGTTTGTAATATACAGGGATGATTCAAAGAAAGTCTTGGTTTGTGAACTCATACAGAATGATAAAGTGATATCTAGAACCTCATGATAGTTGAGGATCCTTGAGAATAACTACCAGATATAAGATCTATAGCTAGTAAATGTGATATTTGATTTAAATATTTTCCGACACTACCTCTATAGTGAAAGACGTCAAATATATACAGATTACATGAGTCTGAAGTATATATTCACAAAGAAAGACCTCAACATGCATTAGTGAACATGGTTAGACCTAATAATGTACTATGATGGATTTATTGACAATCATCTTAGAAAGGAGAACAAGGATTATTATGATCATATCATAAAATAACCAACTACACTATCCATTATAATATTTTGAAATACACAATCTTCATGAATATGAAAATGATGCATCTAGAAATCATAATGGAAGACAATACATCTTACCTTTCCCAAATTATTTTCAAACCATCTTTCCAAGATAAGACCAAGGAGGCACAAAGGGATTATTTAGGGACTCAAAAAAAAGTTAAATCAATAATGGAAGGGAAGATATATGAATTCCACATTGATGAAGATGGTATCATTCAGTTTGGAACTAGACTTTATGTGTCTTTATCACCTGAGATAACGAAAGTGATATTGGATAATTCACATAACTCATATTTCTATATCCATCTTGGAAGTACCGAGATATACCACGAACTACGAGAGAAATTTTTGTGGGATAACATGAACAAATATATTTCTAAATACACATCAAAGTTCTTAGTATCTCAACAAGTTAAAGAATATTGATAGATTTACAAGGTGATGATTCAACCATTTCCCACACCCACATATAAATGGGAAAACATCACCATGGAATTTATCATTGGCCTCCAAAATATATACAAAGGAAGTAATGTGATATGGGTTATGGTGGATTGACTCACCATGACTTCCAACTTCATCTTTTATAGGTACAATTTCTTTCTTGAATTAATTTACAAGATATACATAGAGGATTTGGTGAGGTTGCCTGGGAATGACTTTTTCTCATTTTTTCTCCTGATCCTTGATTCAGTTATAAATTCTAGAGAGTCTTCAACATGAATCAAATACAGAATTGAATTTAACTATATCCTATTACCCACACACCAATTTAAAATATGAAAGGTCTATTCAGACACTTGACAAACTACTAAGAGCTGGCTCAATGAAATTTAATGGGTATGAGATTAATATCACTCATTGGTTTAGTTCTCATACAATAACAGCTTCCAATTGATTATTCAAATGGCCCCATATTAATATCTTTATGGAAAGTAATATATAACTCCTAATTGTTGGCATGAAGTCAGTGAATGAAAGTTACTTGGGCCTGATCTTTCCTACTTCCAACACAAAAATCAAAACTGTGACAATCCTTTCTTAGAGGAATTTTGGTCCCTCTCCAAGATAAATAAATTTTTAACCCTCAAATAGAGGATATAAAGAAACCAATTAAATTTAAAATGGATAAAGGATGATGACATAAATTCTAAACTTTTTCACCAGTATCACAAATAGAAAAAAAATAAAGGGATAGGATAATTACATAATGATTAATGGTTGAACCTTCAATTCCAAAAATTACATTTCCAATGTTGTGGTTAATCAGTTACATAATATTTATTATAATGATAGAATCAACAGCACCCACATGATGGTGGATAACATTCTGAAATGTATTATGGATGATAAAAATATAATCCTCATCTCAGTTCATTCTGAAAAGAAAGTTAAGTCCTTACTCTTCTTCCTAAACTTTGATAGTGGTTCTAGTCTTGATGGGTACACCAATAAATTCTTTATGTTTTACTGGGACATATTACATGATTAAGTGACCAATGGTGTCAGGGAATTATTTAATCATGAATCTATTCCTTATCAAGTAAACTCCAATTTTATTACTCTAATACCCAAAAAAGAGAATACCATTAACATTATAGATTTCAGGATAGTTTCAATTGGAAATATTGTCCCTAAAATAATTAGGAAAGTTATCCCAGTCTTGATGGGGTGTATTATTCAAGATATCATTACCCCAAGTCAGTTTGGTTTTGTAGCTAGAAGGAACATCTATAACTATCTATTTATGGCTTCTAACAGTGTTGACCTAATGAAGAAGAAATTCAAGGATGTAAATTTTTTCCTCAAAATTAACATCTCAAAAGCTTCTAACATAAAAAAATGGGGATTTATTATTTTTTTTATAAGTATGGTTTCTCCACTAATTTTATCATATTTATAAACACCATACTTTTCAATTTAAGAATATCAATTTTGAACAATGGGTCCCCCATAGGATTCTTCCAATTATCTAAGGGAGTTAAGAAAAGAGACCCCCTCTTAGGGATTTTCTTTATAATCACTAAATATTAAACTAGTATATACAATAATGATATTTTACAAGTTGGTATTTACAAATGAATCAAGGTTATTGGGGAATTTTTTACTCCCTCGCACCTCCTCTATACCGATGAAATCCTTATTCTTGGTTATGCTTCTAATATATATATATATATATATATGTATATGTATATATGTATGTATATATATATATGTATTTATATGTAATTAAATCCAAATCTTGGCACTATAATGATGTGTAATGAAAAGCCATCATCTAGAATGAATCCTTTATTATATTTGGGATGGAATTCATGTCACCAGGGAAAACAAGATCACCATAATTATTGGAGTGAAAAGGGGTGAAATTCCTTTCATATACCTGGTGTCCACCTTTTTTGGGGAAAAATTTGAAGCTTTGACCTTGAGAATATCAATTCCAACATAACCAACCAACTGGATAGGTGGTAAAAAATATATATCCCAATATGGAAGAATATTTCTGTTCAACTCAATGATAACCTCTAAATTTTTGTATGTCTTATCTATATATAAATTTTCTAGAATCCTTATCAACAACCTATAAAATATGATCATGAAAATTATCTATATTTTATATATCCATGAAAGTAAACTTATAACTTTTGTGTGGAAGGAATATGTCAATCACAATGACATGGGAGAATTAGGATTAATGGATCTCAAAACATCTAATAATTCCCTTCTCAAAAAAATACATGGAATCCCATAACATTTAATGATATATCTCTTGAATTCTTGTCAAATAGGTTCATTGGAATGTTTCTAAATGTATAGTACCATTATCTGGCTTCATCTGTTTAGTCTACCACTTCACACACTTTCACTAACATCATGTGAAACTTAGAATGGATGGTATTTATACAATCCAACCAGAATTATTAGACCACCTCATGGATTTATAGAACACGTGAGAATAGTATTTTATCTATAAAAACTTGAAAGATATGTCTATTACCTAATTTATTCACACCAGTAGCAGGATGAATGACGTAGTCCCCTCTCATTTCTCTCTTGAATTGAAAATGTATGACTTTTTTGAAAAGGAAAATCTCATCTAGAAACTAAATAGTGAGGGATTATTCAATACCAATGAATATTACAAGATAAATTTTAATAACACCATAATCATCCCCATATGGTTTCTGAAATTTAAAAACCCCTTCATTCATCCCTTAAGAATGTAACGACCCAAACATTAATTACTGGAAATTAATCTTGATCTAATTAAATGTTTCTTATGGTTATATAAAATGTGAACTTCATTGGTTTTATGTTTATGGATTCTAAAATACTGTTATGAGTTATTACAATTTCTAATATAGTCGTTGAAAAGTTATCATATGATTAGTATAAATATAGGGCTTTAACAAATCCAATTTACTCAGAAAAAGGAAGTGATGACCACATCTAATAGACTTTCCCCATACGAATCCCATTTGTCAGAGTTTGGAAAGGAGGTGGCGTCATTGGGCTTCGCTCTTGACCAAGCCCAATCCGAGATTGAACACATTAATCTTGAGCGAAACCGACTACGGGAGAAGTGGAAGTTAATAGAGATTACCACCCGAGCGATGTTATCTGATCCACCGCAAGAGTATGTCACCATCGCACACATTACCCTTCAGTCTTATGCGGGTGTTATAAAGGGGTTATGTAACAATAACCTAGCACTATGACTATGTGCATTCTTTTTGTATAAAGAATGTACATTCATTTTATTATTGTTACTTTGTAAATAGTTTTTAAATCACAAATTGTATTTTTAGTTAATATTCAACTAAGAAATCTATATTGATGAATTAATGGATTTCTGAATTAAAAATTATTTTATTAAAATATTATTATTACTATGAAATTAATTTTTTTAAAATATATATTACCGTATAATTTTATGATTGCAATTGTAATTTTTATTAAGGTTTGAAAGCTGTTTTTGTCAAAACCCATGAATTTTGAATAAATGTCAGTTTTTATTTTAAAAGTAAAAATTCACATATTTAGAAAATTATTTAGATAAAATGGATATTATTTTTGGAATCAGGACATCAAAATTATCCAACAGTAAATTTTTCATAATTTTCTATGACAGTCGAATATTTGGGTAAAAATTAAATATTGTTTAAATATATAATGTGTTTTATAACATCATAATGACCCAATGGTGATGTAATAAAATACTATAAACATTATTTTCGGCCAATATATGTTTTAACATTAAAATAATGTGATTTTGGGTTTGTTTTATTTATTTTACAATGCTTGAGTGGACCCATCAAGGCTTATAAAACATTTTTCCTTTTTAAATTGTTTTTCTTGAGAGTGTGACTCACCTCTACATAAGAAACCCTATTATTTGAAGACGTTCGGCTATTGACCTTATAAAATATTTTTTTAGTCCCCTTTGTCAAAAAACATGGGCTGGTTTTTGGTTTTGATTATTTTAATGTGAGGTGTCCCAAACCTAAATAATAAAGAATTCCCTCTCATTTCCTATATAAACCTACCCAAAATCTCACTTCCTCTTCACTCAAAGCCTTTGGAGTTCAACCAACCCCTGAAATAATATCTCTTGAATCCTCACAAGGTTACCCAATCTCCTAAGAAGCCTCTCTCAAGCCTCTCCCAAGAATTTTGGATCACACTTCCATGTAAGGGATTCCTACCTTTCTCCTTTTATCAAAGTTTCGTAATATTTTTATGCCCTTTTATTTTCAATTAAAAATGTTGGGGTATGATTTAACACCTTCTCCATACTTCCATATTTTTTTTATTATTTTATACCCATTTCTCTTTCATTAATGCCTCACATGTACACCTGTTACCATGTCGAAATTCATTGAGGGATTTCAATCTCCTCATTTACATCCAAGTAATTATTTTGTATTATGCATCTAATTTCCATTACGTTTGTTGAGACATGTATATATATGACCCCATTACTTTCCATTTCATGTAAATATTATAAGACGCCCTTTTCTATCTCATCAACCTTTTTCATGAATCCTTATGTCACACCGTTATGCTGCTGAAATTGCACTGTGTTTTTTCAAGCCAAGATCATTGGGTAGTGAATACCATACCCATGTATCTATCAAGGGTATTCACCTTTATGCACATATAAATATTGAATAGTACTTTCATTTATTTATTCCACAGTACTTAATAATGTAATAACTTATGATGTTGATTTATTCCAAGTTATATGATCCATGTGGCACACTTATGCATGAAATAAAATGTTTAAGATGGGTGTGCCTTGATAGCGCTCCAATGCATTGAGTAAAGTATAATATCATGAAATGTCATTTGAAATGGGTGTTGAATCATTATAATTCAAGTGAAATGAGTTTTTACTCATGCTTTATGTTCAATGAGGGTTTACTCATGCTCTATGTGCAATGAGCCTTGGCTCATGCTAATTCCATGTTAAGTGTTATTGCCACATTTCTATGTTATGATTATCATGCTTCATCATGAATTTATGTTCATATTTCTATTGTGATCCATTGATATTCCTATTATCTAACATGTATTGTATTCCTCATTTTATTCCATTTTTATTTTCTTATTGGGCTTTATAGCTCACCCTTTTCTTATGCATGCCCTCAAGTTATCCCATGAAATGCTAAGTACGAGGGAATGTAGTGGTCATGTAAAGAAAGTTTTCAATAAAGATATTGTGTGTTTTATGTTATAAGATATTATGTAATGTTCTTAAGACCCAATTACACTAGACCTCTCAATCTTATATGTTTTATCAAGTAAATATTTTATGCAATAAATCAGGTTTATGTTTGTAATAAAAATCAAAGTTGTTATAGTTGGTATCAGAGGATAGGTTTAGTTATTTTTGGGATTAGGATTAGAAAACCCTTGTGAAGACTTAAGGACAATAATAATTATAATAAAAACATCCCTAAGTATTTTTGAGTATTTATTAAGTGGTTTATCAGCCAAATACATCCCTGTATAGATATGAGCAGGTAGAGGCAGCTCTGGCACAGATGTATCCTAGGGGTAAAACCCGAAAACACCGCTTTGAGCTAGACTCGAATGGGAACTGGTGCATGACAATGGGCCTTGCTGAACTCTTGGTTATGAAACTCCCAGGGGATATTATTTGGTAAATTCACAATCTTAGTATGAACCCTTATTAAAGTAATGAAAAAAATACCCCTAAGAATATATGTTAGAAAGTAGATCATGAATAGCATAGATTGAAGCCTATGGATTCAGAAGTTAAGGAAATAAAATATATTTATAAGTCATCAGTTGTGTCCTTGGATTACCCCTTATGTGTTACCCCTAACTTTCCTTTTATTCTAAACAATGGCCGGTAATAGGAGGACTCGGGCTAACAACTGATGTGAAGATCAATGTGATGACTGTGCTAATGAGATGTCCAATCCGATGGGAGCGAGAATCGCGAACTTTATCATACTTATCTTTTAGTTAACTCAATATTTGAATAGAAACATGGGTGAAGAGGAACATTCAACCCCCCCCCCAAGAAAGAAAAAGTCGTTATAGAGAGATTCATGAGACAAAGTCATCCAACTTTTAATGGATCATTTAATCCCTCAATCACTGAACAATGGATCAACTCCATTGAAAAGATATTCTCCATCCTTCAATGTTTTGAACAAGAAAAGGTTATCATGTCTGCTTATTGTATGGAGGGTGAAGCTGATCAATGGTGGAATTTGATCAAAAATATGAATCCTGCGGAGGAGATCGAGGCATTGGAATGGAAAGATTTCTATAAGATGTTTTTCGATAAATATTTTCACCCTCCGACTTAAGATGGAAAGGAATTTCCTTTTCCCCAAGAAAAAAAGACGAAAAATATGTCAAAGTGTATGAGGAAAACTTCTCAAGGATTGTACGATACGCCTTTGGATTTTTCATTACCCCAAAATGAAAGGTTGACCACTTCTTTGGTGGTCTGAAACCAAGCCTACGGAAAGCACTGGCGATCCGTGACTTTGACAGCTATGAGGAAATTGTCTGATGTGCCCTCAAGGTCGAAATGGAGATCAAATAATATCAGGGGTATCATGGGGATATGAAGAATAAGGTGGACTTCAATGCTGGTGATCTGATGGATAAATCCAATAGTGCTAAGAAGATCCAGCACCCCACTTGCCAAAGGTGCAGAAAGAAGAACCCTGGAAATTGCTTGAAGGGGATAAGGAAATTATTTAGGTGTGGAAGAGAAGGGCCCCTAGCTGTTAACTGTTGACAAGAAACACTCACAGCTGCAACATAGGAGAGTAACGCTCTGTTCGAACCTCAACGCATTGTTCATTGCTACAAATGAAAACAACCAGGGTATCTTGCAAATTAGTTCCCTAAGCCAAGGGTTTTCAGAGGCAACCAACAACCTCCAAGGAAGAAAGGGGGAGATTTTCCATCACTACTATCGAAGTGAAACCTGAAAATGAAGTGGTGACAGGTACGCTAGTTATTCATTCAATAATAGTGAACATACTTGTTGATTCAGGTTCTACGCATTCTTTTATATCCCAAAAGTTTATCAGAACAATCCCATCACTACCACAAATCATGGAAGTAAAGATGTCGGTGAGTACGGAAAATGGGGAAATCATTGTATCCCATGAATATAACTCCTCCCATATCATAATCTGTGGATTGAATTTCCCAGTGAACCTCATCATACTTTCTTTAGTGGAATTTTATTCAATTATTGGCATGGATTGGCTTTCCTAATATAGAGCCAACATAAATTGTTGTGAGAGGGAAATCACTCTCTATGTGGAGAATCGACCCCCACTTCTATAAAAGTGAAAGGAGGAAGATGAATATTCACTAGCTCCATGATCTCAAGTGTTGATATGACTACCGTATAAGCACGTGTATCTAGCTCAGATGATTGAGTCTAAGGAGGCAACCATCCTTGAATACATGCCTATTGTGAGGGAATTTGTGAAGTGTTTCCCGATGAATTTCTTGTTCTTACTCCTAGAAGAGATGTTGAATTCTCAATTGATCTTATACCTGGGGTATTTCTAATATCGAAGACTCCATATAGAATGGTTATTGAAGAGCTTGAGGATTTGAAGAAACAATTACAAGAGAATCTGGATAAAGGGTTTATATGCCCATGTGCTTCACTATGGGTTGCACCAGTCTTCTTCATCAAGAGGAAAGATGGGTCAATGCACCTTTTCATCGATTATCATGAGCTTAACAAAATCACGATAAATAACAAGAATCCTCTCCCACGAATAAATGACTTTTTTGACGAGCTGCGTAGAGAAAAGTACTTCTCCAAGGTGGATTTGCGGTTGGGATATTATCAAGTAAGGGTGAAGAATGAAGATATCCCCAAGACTGCTTTTCGAACAAGATACGGGAACTATGAATTCATAGTAATGCCTTTCAGACTCTCTAATGCTCCATCAATTTTCATGGACTTGATGAATAGAGTCTTTAAGGATTACCTTAATAAATTTTTTGTAGTATTTATAGATGATATTCTAATATACTCCAAAACCAATGAGGATCATGAGGAGCATCTAAAAATTGTACTAGAGACCTTGTGGAAGGAGAATCTCTATGCAAAGTACAGCAAGTGTGAGTTATGGTTGATGAGGGTCTCATTATTGGGCCATATCATCACAAGAAATGAGATATCTATGGATCCCTCTAAAACGGATGCAATTGAGGGATGGTTAATTCCAACATCAGTAACAGATATTCGTAGCTTCTTGGGTTTATCTAGATATTATCGATGATTTGTGAGAAATTTCTCACGATTTTCCAACCCTCTTACCAAGCTAACTCGGAAGTGAGTAAAGTTTTCTTAGAGTGATGAATGTGAAGAAAGATTCAAGGAGTTAAAAACGAGGCTTATCACTGCACTCGTGCTCACTTTACCCACAATTAGAGAACTTTTTGTGGTATTTAGTGATGCTTCGAAGAAGGGAATGGGCTATGTGTTGATGAAAAATGACAAAGTCATTGCCTATACTTCAATTCAATTGAAATTTCATGAGAAGAATTATCTAAAACATGATTTGGAGTTGGATGCGGTGATATTCGATTTAAAAATATGGAGGCACTATCTCTTTGGGGAGAAGTGTGAAATATATATGGATCACAAAATCCTCAAGTATATATTCACACAGAAAGAGTTGAACATGCACCAATGAAGATAGTTAGAGATGATCAAAGACTATGACTGCTCAATCCATTACCACCCTGGGAAAGCAAACAAGGTAGCGGATGCTCTAAGTATAAAGGACCCAATGATTCTATCATTGATGAGAATTGAGAAGGATCCAATCTTATAATACTTGATAAATAAGGACATGGGAATCATAAAGAAGGGAAAATCATCAATCATTTCACAAATTATTTCTCAACTGTCTCTTTTGGAAAGGTTAAAGAATGCATAAAATGATGATGTGGGAATTTAGAAGAAAGTGAAAGCTACCAGAAAAGATAAATCCTTGGAGTTCAATGTTAATGAAGAAGTAATTCTGAGATTTGGTAAAAGACTATGTGTTCCATAAATTCCAGAGCTGAAGAAGGAACTTTTGTATGATGCACATAGTTTAAATTTATCTATTCACCTAGGAAACACAATGATGTATCGAGATATTTGAGAGAATTATTGGTGGGATGATATAAAGAAGGAGATCGCTAAGTATACATTAATGTGTCTAGTGTGTCAGTAAGTGAAGGCAGAGAGGAAAAATTCTAAGGGGATGATGAAACCATTGCCCATACGAGTATGGAAATGAGAGAACATCACTATGGACTTTGTCAAGGGACTTCTGAAGACATCCAAAGGCAACAATTCAATTTGGGTTGTTGTGGATTTTCTTAAAATGTATTCACACTTTATTTTAGTTTGGGAGGATTTCTCATTGGATCAACTGGAAAGGATATATATCCGGGGAGTGGTAAGGCTACATGGAGTACCACTATCTATTGTATCTAATCGAGATCCAAGATTCACCTCTAAGTTTTGGAAGAGTCTTCAACATGCTCTAGATACTAAACTGAACTTTAATACGGCCTATCATCCTCATACTAATGGCCAATCTGAGTGAACTATTCAAACATTAGAGGATATGTTAAGATCATGTTCTATGGGCTTAAAAGGAGGGTGGGACCAACATTTTCCACTAGTTGAATTCTCCTAAAATAACAGTTTCCACACAAGAATCTGAATTGCACCTTATGAATCCCTATATGGGAATAGCTACAGAACACCGGCATGTTGGGATAAAGTCAGTAAGTGTAAGCAGCTAGGACAAAAAATGGTCAAAAATGGTGGAGAAGGTGAAAACCATTCAACAGCATATCAAGGCAGCCCAAATTCGACAGAAGAGTTATGTTGATAACCGTCAACGAGACCATGAGTTTAAAGTTGGAGACATGGTATTTCTATGAATATCTCCATGGAATAAGGTCATGAGGTTTGGAAAAAAATGGATGTTATGTCCTAGGTACATCGTCCCCTTTGAGAATCTTGATCGTGTCGGGGCAATGGCCTATCGACTAGCACTTCCACCTACCATGGCCAAAGTACATGATCTCTTTCATGTATCCCTTTTAAGGAAGTACATACCAAACCATTCATATGTACTCTCTCTAGAGGTAGTACATCTATAATATGATCTTTCTCACAAGGATAAACCAGTGAAGATCTTAGTTCGTAGAGAAAAAGTTCTATGAAATAAGACAATTCCCCTTGTCAAGGTGTTGTGGTGAAAAAAAAAGTTTGAATAAGCAACATGGGAATCGGAGGAAGTGATGAATCAGAGTTACCCACAACTATTTTAGAGTAGGAAAAGAAAATTTCGTGGGCGAAATTTCTTAATGGGGGAAGATTGTAACGACCCAAACTTTCATTGATGGAAATTCCTCTTGATCTAATTAAATATTTATTATGGTTATATAAAATGTGAACATCATTGGTTTTATGTTTCTGGATTTTAAAATACTGTTATGAAGTGTGATTGTTGCTAATATATCCATTGAACAATGATCACATGATTAGTATAAATATAGGTCTTTAACAAATCCAATTTACTCAGACAAAGGAAGTGATGGCCTCATCTAGTAGACTTACCCCATAAGAAGCCCATTTTATGGATCTTTGAAAGGAGGTGGAATCATTGGCCTTCACTCCTGACTAATCCTATGCTAAGCTTGAACACGTTAATCTTGAGTGGAACCGACTACGGGAGAAGTGGAAGTTAATAGAGATTACCACCTGAGCGATGTTATCCGAGCCACCCCATGAGTCTGTCACCATCGCATACCTTACCCTTTGGTATTATGCAGGTGTTATAAGGGGTTATTTAACAATACTCTAGCACTATAACTATGTACATTATTTTTTTATAAATAAGGTGAATTCATTTTATTATTGTTACTTTTTAAATAGTGTTTAAAGCACAAATATTATTTTTAGTTAATATTCAACTATGAAATCTATTTTGATGAATTAATGGATTTTAGAATTAAATAATATTTTATTAAATTATTATTATTATTAAATTATATTTTATTAAATATAAATTATCATATAATTTTATGAATGCAATTGTAATTTTTATTAAGGTTTGAATGTTGTTTTTGTCAAAACCCATGAATTTTATATAAATGTCAGTTTTTATTTTAAAATTAAAAAAATCACATATTTAGAAAATTATTTAGATAAAATGAAGATTATTTTTGGAATCAGGATGTTGAAATTATCCAACGGTGAATTTTTTATAATTTTCTGAGACAGTCGAATTTCTGGGTAAAAATTAAATACCGTTTAAATATATAATGTGTTTTATGACATCATAATGACCCAACAGTGATGTAATAAAATACTATAAACATTATTTTTGGCCAATATATGTTTTACCATTAAAATAATGTGATTTTGGGTTTGTTTGATTTAATTTACAAAGATTTAGTGGACCCTTCAAGGCTTATAAAACATTTTGTCTTTTTAAATTGTTTTTCTTTAGAGTGTGACTCATCTCCACATAAGAAACCCTATTATTTTAAGAATTTAGGCTATTGGACTTATAAAATATTGTTTTACACTCCCCTTTAAAAAAAACATTGCAAAAAAACCATGTGCTTTTTTGTGGTTTTCATTATTTTAATGTGAGGTGTCCCAAACCTAAATAATAAAGAATTCCTTCTCCTTTCCTATATAAACCCACCCAAGCTCCACTTCCTCTTCACTAAAAGCATTTAGAGTTCAACCAACCCCTGAAATCCTCTCTCTATAATCCTCCCAAGGTACCCCAATCTCCCAATAAGCATCTCTCAAGCCTCTCACAAGCCTTTAGGATCACACTTCCAAGTAATGGATTCCTACCTTTCTCTTTCTATCAAAGTTTCCTAATATTGTTATGCCATTTTATTTTCAATTAAAAATGTTGGGGTATTATTTTTCACCTTCCCCATACTTCCCTACTTATGTTTTAATGATAGGATACCCCTTTCTATCTCATTAATTCCTCCCATATACATCCATTACCATGCCGAAATTCCATGAGAGATTTCTCTCTCCTCTTTTACATACAAGTAATTCTTTTGTTGTCACAAAACGCCTATAGATAGATGATGGAAGGGGCGGTAAGGGTCTTATCCCTTCCTTCCTCTAGTCGAAGATTAGATAATGACCCCCGAGTCCCGCCTCTAGTAGGCCCCGAAGTGGTGACTAGCACCAAGGGTATAACATTTTCACAATGTGGGAGGCATTACCCTTTTTAGTTAACCAAGATTGAGAGAAAGAATGAGTCAACACCAGACACCACCATGTATAGAAAACTCAAAGTGAAAACCAAACTACATGAATGTTTTAATAATAAAACTAAACAAGTACAAGGACTCCAAAGTACAATACCAAACAGGAAAGGAAAAAAGGCTAAGCAGAAACCAACAGCGACCAACAGCAACTCCAACATCCAGACTAGTAAGGTCACGCAAGGCCTATAAAGCCCTCCTGGAAACTTGAAAGTAAACATAGGGTGAGCATACAAAGTATACTCAGTATGAAAACCTAAGGCTCACATTAAAAAGTGGGGAGACATCATAAAGTCCTGTGAGAATCAGAAAGAACATCATCTATCAAGGAATCTATCCATCCCACCTCACTAGCCATGATCACCAAATAACACAAGCAGTAAGATAAATAGTAAAGAACAAAACATTTGGGTACCCTACACCACTATTTCCCCCACTAGCTAGTTTCTCATTCCTAATGGAAAACATCCTGACGCTACCACGCTCTTCCTACCCACACACACCTAGGCCTCACAACCATCCACATCCCTGCCTGCACACACCTGGGCCTCACAACCACACATCCATGCTCGCACACACCTGGGCCTCACAACCACACATCCCTTACCACACACACCTGGGACTCACAACCACACATCCCTACCCACATACACCTAGGACTCATTCCGAAGACACCTGGGAAAACAAACCGTAACCAGAACCCCTGCCCGAAAACACCCGGGCCTCATCCTGAAGATTCTTGGGAAAACAACCTTCCCGAAGAGTCCCGGGCTAACAACACACCAAAAGAAACCTACCCGAATATTCTTGGGTGTAAGTTCTCCTCCATCCATCACATCCTAGGGAAGAGGGAGCAGGAAGGAGAGTAACTAGGGGGAAACACCCTTCCCCATGAGATGGGGTGTCCGACACTAAGTGCCCAACGCGGGTGGGGTGCAACTAAACACAAATCATACAGTTACACATATATATACCAACACATAGCCCAACTTATGGCTCCTCAAACAGAAACAAGAGGTGCCCAAGCACTGTTACCTCAAAAAAGAACAGGCACACAACAAACAATTCCCAGTTTCCCTATTCAATTTATCATTTCATAACAGTTCAGTATGAGTTAATCCCTTCAATACTAGGCAAATAACAGGTACAATCACATATGGAACAACAATAAAGTAGGAATGAAAAACCATAGGGTAATTTATGCATTCACACCCAGTTCTCTTGTAAATAATAACATCAAAGTGGGATCCGGGGAAACCCTTAAAAAACTAGAACCAAAGAAAAACCCAAAAAACCATTGGTTATCCCCACATTATTTCATTACCATTCCACCCAGCTCATTATTTACTTTACACTTTTATTCATGTTCACAACCCAACCTGCAGCCCTGCTGCCAAACACCACCACAGCCACACAACAACTCATGTCATTCCAACCACACCATTCACAGCCCCACTGTTCGCCCATCCAAAACAAAACACATTCACCCTTCAACCATTTCATAACAGAACCATCCTAGCGTTCATAATTCATTATTTTATATTATTTAGTTCAACTATGGTGATCACATGAGGTTATGGGCATTCATATTCAATTGCCGAGTTTAAGTGTTTAACCAATTCATAAGTGACTCCCACTCACCAGACGATGCGTAAAACAGAGCATAGCATAGATGCGCAAACAAAGGCCCCCAATGGATGTGATTTTTAGTAGGCCTAATCCCATTCAATTAATAACAACATCATAGGGAAAGCATGGGAAAAAACATGTAACAACATTAACAAACTTCCTCATCCCTGTTATTTAACCGGTTATTATCTTCATTACAGATTTGATTAACTGACTTATGGGAACCATAGAACACCCACCCCGCATGATACACAAGGAGGAGAGACAAAGGTAAGATCCGTACATGATTGATCAAGGATCGACGTTAAGTCCTCGCGTGGAAGCTGGAAATCAGGAGTATAAAGAACTCCACGGAATGAGATCAAGGAAAACTTCGCGAGGGTACAACTCGTCTGGAGGAAGGGTATTCCAAGCGCAAGGTGATAGAGAAAAATAAACCTAGGGAGAAGAAAAGACTTTAGGTTATAAAGGCTGAGAAACAGCATTCCTGGGATGGTTAAGATATAGAGAAAAACTCCAAACTGCTGAAGAATCAAGATTGTGGGTTGAACACATGGCTGGGCCACCCCACACGTCCAACTTAAACGGTCCCCACCCTTCGGGGTGGTTAAAACCGACTCACACCTCCTTAACTAAGGAATGACTCCTTACAAGATGCGGTAGAGGCATTTCTGAAAATGCAGTTCAAGGCATGACCAAAATGCATGGTCTTTCATTTAAGGAGGGTACCTCATCAAGCATTTAATTAAACGCCATTAGTGGGATTTAAAATAGGCTTAAAGGGGTCAAAACATGGTTTAAAAACCAATTAGAATAAAAAGGAGGCGCTACTGGAAAACCCGTGAAGAGGTCACCAGTTGGACGAGGCTACCGGTAGGCCGAGCTACCGGTAGGCCGAGCTACCGGTACGCCGAGCTACCAGTTGGCCGAGCTACCGGTAAGCCGAGGCCACCGGTAGGCCGAGGCCACCGATAGGCCAAGGCTACTGTTAGGAGTCTTAAGCTTCACTGAGAAGTTGGGATGGCCTTCCAAACCACCTAGAACACCCCAAACATCATATTTTCACCATGTAATGGACCCTAAACCCCCGGGCCATTACATCAGATACTTCTCAAACTATTCTCGTCCCCGAGAATATAAGAACAAACCAGAAATGATAAAAGTGCGGTCCAAACAACCACCCTCTAAAGATACTTATCAGGGAAAACCCCCTGAGTTGTTTGAAAGCTAGAACAGAACCCCCTACATCTAAGAATTCTCCCCCAAGAGTTATCAACCACAAACATCCACAACAAACACAAGGATCACACTGTCCAACACCTGAGTCAGGGAGTCCCTTCCTACATGTCAGGATATTATCTGCTTTGTGCGGCACTGACTTGCCCACATGGGTTTAATCGGATCCACATTAATGTGTCTTGATTAGCAGTCAGGGTTTACCTTCATCACACATTCGGACACAAAACAATCTGAACAATCATTTCATATATTAAATCACAAGGTGAAACAACTCAACAAAACTCAGAACAAAACAACAAGGAAGTCAAAAACAGCTCTGGGTACTAAACGCATAACTCGGCCTCCTGCTCCCAAGTTCTCTCCTCCAGGCCACCATGGCTCCATAACACACGAACCAAGGGGATGGTTCGTCCATGATGCACTTTCTCTTTAAGATCCTTGATCTTGATCGGATGTTCAATGAAGGTCGCATCGTTTTCGACGTCTAACTCTCCCCAATAGATGATGTGGGAGTCTTCCTGTAGATATCGAAGAAGCTGGGAGACGTGAAATACATTTTGAACTTTCTCCAACTGAGGTGGCAACGCCAACTGATACGCCACCTCACCAACTCATCCCAGCACCTCGAAAGGTTCGATGAACCTAGGAGAGAGATTACTCCCCTTCCCAATCCTTTGCTACCCACGTCGAGGGGAAACCTTCAAGAACACATGATTTCTAACCTCTAACTCCAAGGGCCTCCTCCTAAGATCGGCATAAGACTTCTTTCGGTCCTGAGCCGCCTTCGTCCTCTCACGCATGAGCTGAACCGTCTCAGTGGTGCCCTGCACAACTTTTGGCCCAAGAACAGCTGCTTCCCCAATCTCTATCCAGCAAACGGGTGAACGACAAGGCCTTCTATACAATACCTCAAATGGTGTCATGCCAATAGTGGAGTGGAAGATATTGTTATAAGAAAACTCCACCAGAGGAAAGTGTCATACCCATGATCCCCAAAAATCCAGAACACATGCCCGCAACATGTCTTCCTACGTCCAGATTGTTCATTCTGTTTTCCCATCTCTCTGAGTGTGGAAGGAAATGCTAAGGGCTATTTGAGTGCAAAAGTCATGTTGTAATCCCTTCCAGACTTGTGAGGTAAACCGCGTTTCTCGATCGGAGACAATAGATCTCGGAACCCCGTGCAACCGCACCACCTCATCAATGTACCTCTGGGCTAAGGTGCTCACCGGGCTCGACTCCTTAATCTCTAAGAAGTGAGTTGATTTTGTCAACCAATCCACCACTACCCAGATGGCATCATAGACTCCCTGAGCCCTAGGTAGCCCTGTGACTAAGTCCATCGAGATTTTATCCCACTTCCACATGGGAACATCTAAAGGCTGTAACAACCCTCGAGGAAAACGGTGTTCAGCCTTCACTTGCTAACACACTAGGCACTTAGCCACAAACTCTGCCACCACCTGCTTTACCCCGGGCCACCAAAACTGTACCCTCAGGCCTTGGAACTTCTTTGATACCCCAGGATGTACCTCTAAAGTCGATCCATGGAACTCACGGAGAAATCCTTTATGCATCATCTCCAGAACAAAAATCCTTCCACAGAAAAACATCTGATGCTGACTATCCTCCAACCATCCCTCAGGAGCATTTCCATAATAAACACGATCTCGCATCACTTCCACATCCGAGTCCCCCAACTAAGACTCTTCCACCTGCACCACTAAAGAGGAAACTACAGTCATCTGAAATAGACAGCCTCTTCCACCTTCCACCCTTGCATCCAAATGCAAGGCTTCTAACTCTTCCATCGCTCTCCAAGCATCTGCAGATTCCTGAACTACTTCCTTCTATGATTTCCTACTCAGCGCATCAACCACAACATTAACCTTTCCCTCAATATAATAGATCTCAAAGTCATAGTCTTGGAGGAACTAAACCCATCTCCACTGCCACAATTTCAGATCCTACAGGGAAAAGAGATAATGCAATCTCTTGTGATCTGAGAAGACCAAAAAGCAATCTCCGATTAGATAATGTCTCCACAACTTCAATGCGAACACCATGGCCGAAAGCTTCAGATCGTGGGTTTCATAGTTACGTTCAGGAGGACGTAACCGCCTAGACCCATAAGAGATCACTCCCCGCTTCTGCATCAGCACACATCCCAAACCAAGTCCAGAAGTATCGCAGAACACTTCAAACAAAACCCCTTCCTCGGGTAATCAGAGTACTGGAGCACTAACCAGCTTCTCCTTTAGGTAGCCGAAGGCTGTCTGGCACTGGTTTCTCCACACAAATGCCTGGTCCTTCCTAGTAATAGTTTTCAATGGAGCTAAAACTGAAGAGAAGTCGGGCATAAACCTCTATTAATAGCCTTCCAATCCTAAGAAACTATGAACTTCCACCACATTCTTGGGTTCTTCCCATGAAACGACTACCTCGACCTTTGACGGGTCTACTTCTATTCCCTTCTGAGACACTACATGTCCAAGGAAATGTACTTCTCGCATTAAGAACTTCCACTTAGACAGTTTACCATAACGATGGTGGTGCCTAAGGACTCCCAAAATTTCCTTAAGATGCTCGATATTCTCTTCCTCTGATATTGAGTAGATAAGGATGTCGTCGATGAACACCACAACGAACTGGTCCAGAAACTCTTGGAAGACAGAGTTCATGAGGTTCATGAACATAGCCGGTGTGGTCATAACTCCAAACGGAATGACCACGAACTCAAAGTGGCCATATCTACACCTGAAAGCTGTCTTAGAGATATCACCTTCCTTCACTCTCAACTGGTGGTATCCAGATCGCAGATCGATCATAGAGAATCAACTTTCTCCCCTTATCTGGTCGAAAAGATCATCTATCCTTGGAAGGGGGTAACGATTCTTGACCGTCACCTGATTCAACCTTCAATAGTCTATGCACAGTCGTATACTACCATCTGGCTTCTTTACAAACAAAACTGGGGCACCCCATGGTGACACGCTAGGTCGAACAAAGCCCTTCTCCATCAGATCATCAATCTGAATCCGCAACTCCCACAACTCAGAAGGTTCCATCTGATAAGGATCCATCGAGATTGGTCGGTCACCAGGCTGTAAGTCTATCCCAAAATTAACGTCACATCGAGGCAGTAGAGTCACAACATCATCGGGAAATACATCAGGGAATTATTTTACTACCTCTAGGAAATCCATCATTCTTATGTCTGTTGTCTCCATTGACACCCCATTCAGCATAGAAAGGAGTGGCTCCACATGTCGACTCCCCGCCTGATAACTTCACTCACCAAAAAAATCCACACGCCGTCCATCCTTGTTGTAGAATTTAATCCTTCTCTAATATTAGTCGATGATGGAATGGACGGAGAATAACCAGTCGATGCCTAGAATGACATCGTATTGTTGCATCTGCAATGAAAAAAGGTCTCTACTAGACTGATGTGGTCCCAAAATCAGTCTACATCCCCAGAAAAAGTAAGATACGCTATTCTGACCCCCAACGGGTGTTATCAACACTAGGGGCACAAAAATTATCTCGGCATCCAGACCCAGAGCATGGGTGAATTCGAGCATACAAAAGTAGTGCGAATCTCCTGAATCAAACAAGGCAGAAACAAGAGTGCTGAACAAACTGATTGTACCTCGAATGACCTATGGTCCTACCGGAGCTACTAACTCTGTGACGTGCAACTGTTCATTCCCATCTCCTCTGCCTTGCTTTTGTCGACCACCTCCCCGACCACGCCCTGGTCAAGGTCCCTAAAGAGCACCCTGGTGTCGGTCTCCTCCCGCAAAGTCATCCCTCGAAGGGCCAGGGACCTGCTGCTACTACTGGAAAGGCCTTTCTGGCAACGGATGCTGCTGAGGTGGGTGCTGAAACTTCCCACCTCCACCATGTGGAGATCGAGTCAGAAACCTAAACTGGATGTGCTCAAAAAATCTGCAAGAGAAACACTTCAGTCCTAGCCCTGTGGAAAAGGGGTGAGGTCCAGAAGCTCGGGACTAGAACTGATGAAACCTAATCCCTACTTGTCGAAACCTGGAAGGCCCTATTGCTAGAGACCTGCTGCTGACCGCCTTCCCCTTTGATGAACTCAGCTGGTTCCCCTCTCATGGTGTTCCTCCTTTAGAGTGCATCCTCTCTACTATCTTGGCCTTCTTCTGTACTGCTAGGTATGTCAGAAGGGTGAAGGGAGTGACAGCGTACTGAAGAGAAGGACGGAGTGCCTCCTCTATCCGTTTTGCCTGAGACTCCTCATCCGGAAAAAGATCCGGGGAAAAGCGCAAGAGATCTTTGAACATGATTCCCAGATCCCTCACTGACATGCTTCCCTATTGAAGGGAGAGAAACTTTTGTCTCTTCTCAGCCTTTTCCGTAGGGGAGAGGAACTCCTCACGAAATTCCTTCTTGAAACCGGCCCATGAAACCTCTGCCTCTGTCTTCTCTCCTAGGAAAAGCATCCACCACTAATGCGTTTCTCCTCTTAGTTGACTGATGGCCAACAAAACCCAGTACTCCCTCGGAGCCCGGATCAAGGAGAAGGTGATGGCTAGCTCCTCGATCCATCCCTCCGTTACTAAGTCAAAAATTCTTCCCTCGTACTTCTCGAGGGTTTGTTACTGGAAGGAGTGCAGAGTCCTCTGCCACAAGTCGTCCTCCTCATATTGGTCAACCCTCTACTGGTCAACTTCCTCCATCCCCTGGGCCTCCACTGCCCGAGTCACTCATGGATAACGTCCGAGTGCCATACCTTCAAGGTAAAAAAATAATTTCTAAGCCCGAGTAGCAAGGGAATTATTATTATTATTATTAAAATTTTCTTCCCAAGGTTCCCCAAATCAATTAGAAACACAAATAGTATGATGCGTGTACCTTACTTAGGGTTTCTACCCGAAAATAAATGTAGTCGCACTTGGTCGTTTGATAGGCTCAGAGTCCTTTCATCGGATCATGGGGGTCCCTAAAATCCTGTGTCCTAGACGGTCCTCCTTGGCCTATTTCACGAACCAGGATCACCTAACATTGTTTCCCTACCATCCCATGAAATCCTTACTGTACCTAACTCCCGACTCCATCCTATCCCTCAACCTTGCTCTGATACCATTCTGTCACGACCCGCCTTTGGAAAGATGATGGAAGGGGCGGCAATGGTCCCCAACCATCCTTCCTCTAGTCGAGGATGTGATAATGACCCCCGAGTCCCGCCTCCAGTAGGCCCCGAAGTGGCGACTAGCACCAAGGGTATAACATTTTCACAATGTGGGAGGCATTATAATTTTTAGTTAACCAAGATTGGGATAAAGAATAAGTAAACACCGAACACCACCATGTATAGAAAACTCAAAGTGAAAACCAAACTACATGCATGTTTTAATAATAAAACTGATCAAGTACAAGGACTCCAAAGTACAATACCCAACAGGAAAGTAAAAAGGCTATGCAAGAAAACAAGGGCGAATAACAGCAACTCCAATGTCCAGACTAGAAAGGTCCTGCACAACCTCTAATGCGCTCTTGGAAACCTGAAAGTAAACATAGGGTGAGCATACAAAGTATACTCAGTAGGAAAACCTAAGGCCCTTGTGCACAAGTGGGGAGATGTCCTAAATTCCCGTGAGAAGGAGAAGGAAGATCATCTATCAAGGAATCTATCTGTCCCACCTCACCGGCCATGCTCACCAAATAAAAAAAGTAGTAAGATAAATAGTAAAGAACAAAACATTTGGGTACCCCGCACCACTATTTACCCCACTAGCTAGCTACTCATTCCTAATGGAAAATGTCTTGACGCTACCACGCTCTTCCTGAACGCACACACCTGGGCCTCACAACCATCCACTTCCCTGCCCGCACACACCTGGGCCTCACAACCACACATCCCTGCCCGCACACACCTGGGCATCACAACCACACATCCCTGCCACCACACACATGGGCCTCACAACCACACATCCCTGCCCGCATACACATGGGCCTCATCCTGAAGACACCTGGGAAAACAAACCATAACCAGAAACCCTGCCCGAAAACACCTGGGCCTCATCCTGAAGATTCTTGGGAAAACAACCTTCCCAAAGAGTCCTGGGCTAACAACACACCAAACGAAACCTACCTGAAGAGTCTTGGGTGTAAGGTCACCTCCAGCCATCACAGCCTAGGGAAGAGCGAGCAGGGAGGAGAGTAACTAGGGGAAAACACCCTTCCCCATGAGATGGGGTGTCTGACACTAAGTTTCCAACATGGGTGGGGTGCGACTAAACACAAAACATAATGTTACACATATAAATTCCAATACACATCCCAACCTATGCCTCCTAAAACAAAAACAAGCTGGTGCCCAAGCACTGCTGCCTCAAAAAAGAACAGGCACACAACAAACAGTTCTCAGTTTCCCTATTCGAGTTATCATTTCATAATAGTTAAGTATGAGTTAATCCCTTCACTACTGGTGAAATAACATGCACAATCACAGATGAAACAACAATAAAGCAAGAAGGAAAAACCATTGGGTAATTTAAGAATTCCCACCCAGTTCTCTTGTAAATAATAACATCAAAGTGGGATCAGTGGAAACCCTCAAAAAACTGGAACCAAAGAAAAACCCAAAAAACCATTCTTTATCCTCACATTATTTCATTACCATTCCACCCAGCTCATTATTTACTTTCCACTTTTATTCATGTTCACAACCCAACCTGCAGCCCTGCTGCCAAACACCACCACAGCCACACAACAACTCATGCCATTCCAACCACACCATTAACAGCCCTGATTTTCACCCATCCAAAACAAAACACAGTCACCGCTTCACCCATTTCACAACTAAACCATCCCAGTGTTCATAATTAATTATTTTATATTATTTAGTTCAACTGGGGTGATCACACAAGGTTATGGGCATTCATATTCAACATATGAGATTAAGTGTTTAACCGATTCATACATGATTCGCATTCACCAGACGATATGTAAAATAGAGCATAGCATAAATACGCAAACAAAGGCCCCCAACGGCCATGATTTTCAATAGGCCTAATCCCATTCAATTCATAACAACATCATAGGGAAATCATGGGTAAAAACATGTAACAACTTTAACAAACTTCCTCATCCCTGTTATTTAACCTGTTATTATCTTCATTACAGATTTGATTGACTGCCTCATGGGAACCATAGAACACCCACCCCGCATGATACACAAGGAGGAGAGACAAAGGTAAAATCCCTACATGGTTGATCAAGGATCGACGTTAAGTCCTCGCGTGTAAACTGGAAATCAGGAGTAGCAGGAACTCCATGGAACACGATCAAGGAATACTCCACAGGGGTACAACTCATCCAGAGGAAGGGTATTTCGAGCACAGGGTGATAGAGAAAAAGAAACATAGGGAGAAGAGAAGCCTTTAGGTTATAAAGGCTGAGATACAGCATTCCCCGGATGGTTAAGATGTGGGGGAAAACTCGAAACCGCAGAATAAGTGGGATCGTGAGTTTACCACGTGGCTAGGCCACCCCACACGTCCAACATAAAAGTTCCCCACCCATTGGGGTGGTTAAAACCGACTCACACCTCCTTAACCAAGGAAGGACTCCTCACAGGATGCGGTAGAGGCGTTTCTAAAAACGCGGTTCAAGGCATGACGAAAACGCATGGCCTTTTATTTAAAGAGGGAACCTCATCAAACATTTAATTAAACACCATTAATGGGATTTAAAACAGGAATAAAGGGGTCAAAATAGGGTTTAGAAACCAATTATTTCAAAAAAGAGGTGCTACTGGAAAACCTGTGGAGAGGTCACATGTAGGATAGGTCTACCGGTAGACCAATCTACTGGTTGGCTGAGGCTACTGGTAGGCGGAGGCTACCTGTAGGTCGCGGATACCGGTAGGTCGAGGCTACCAGTAGGCCTAGCTACCGGTAGGCCGAGGCTACCTGTAGGCCGAGCTACCGGTAGGCCGAGCTACCGGTAGGCCGAGCTACTGGTAGGCCGAGCTACCAGTAGGCCAAGCTACCGGTAGGCCGAGGATACCGGTAGGCTGAGGCTATCGGTAGGCCGAGATACCGGTAGGCCAGGGCCACTGGTAGACCAAGGATACTATTAGGATTCTTAAGCTTCACTGAGGAGCTGGGATGGCCTTCCAAACCACCCAGAACACCCCGAACATTAGATTTTCACCATGTGATGGACCCCAAAACCCTAGGCTATTACATTTGTATTATTCATCTAAATTCCATTATGTTTGTTGGGATATGTATCTATATGACCCCATTATTGTCCATTGCATGTACATATGATGAGACACCCTTTTCTCTCTCATCAATCGTTTCCTTGAATCCTTATGTCACACCATTCTGCTGCCGAAATTGCACCGCGTTTTTCCAAGCGAAGACATTGTGTAGTGAATACCATACCCATGCCTCTATCAAGGTTATTAAACTTTATGAACATATAAATATTGAATGGTAATTTAATTTATTTATTCCACATTACTTAATCATGGAATAATATATGATGTTGATTGATTCCATGTTATATGATCCATGTGGCACACTTATACATGAAATAAAATTTTTAAGAAGGGTGCGCCCTAATAGCGCTCCAATGCATTGGGTAAAGTATAGTATCATGATACATCATGTGCAATGAGTTTTTACTCATGATAATTAAATTGCAATGAGGTTTTACTCATGATTCATGTGTAATGAGGTTTTACTCATGCTCTATGTGCAATGAGCCTTGGGACATGCTAATTCCATGTTAAGTGTCATTGCCACATTTCCATGTTATGATTATCAAGATTTATCATGACTTTATGTTCATGTATATTTTGTGCTCCATTTAAATGCCTATAATATAACATGTATTGTATACCTCATGTTATTCCATGTTTACTTTCTTACTATGCTTTATAGCTCACCCTTTTCTTATGCATGTCCTCAGGTTATCCCATGCAATGCTAAGTACGAGGGAATTTAGTGGTCATGTAAAGGAAGTTTTCAATAAATATGTTGTGTGTTTTATGTTCTAAGATATTATGAAATGTTCCTAAGCCCAAAATACACTAGACCACTCGATCTTCTATTTTATATCAATTGAATATTTTATGTAATAAAATCAGGTTTAAGTCTGTAATAAAAAGCAGGGTTGTAATAAAGAGGGTTGGTCCTCTAGAAGATATGGAGAGATTTACTACCCACTAATGACCAGTTTCAAGGAACTAGTCTTCAGATTACCAAAGCCTACAAACTATATCTGAAAGTTTTAGAGAATACACAACATATATTCATTGTTGTTGATTTGCATGCAGATTTTCAGAACACTTATAAGATATATATGGAATTAAAATCTACACCGATCACTAGTAGGAGGACTTAAATTTATCCTTTATAGGTTTTATATAGAATGAGAAGAACATCAACCTCCTCTCTGTGGTTTTTTCTTCTATCATTACATACTCCTAGAATGCATGAAATGCACTATATTTTGACAAACAAAACCCTCCACTCATGTGGGTATTATTTTATTACATGAGAATGTTTTTTTCCTCTAAAATATAAATTGGTGAAATGGGAAATTTAATTTCTAATATGAATATCTTATAATTTTTTGTTGTGTAGGGAAGATACAAAAGACCCCTTATTCTTAAATAAATTTGAAATATTTCCCCTATCCATTCCTAGATCATGGTCAATGTTAATAGTGAGGCTTCTAGAATTCCAGGAAACCTTTGATGTGGAGGGGTTTTCTATACCCATAGTGGATTTATAAAAGGATTCTTCTACCATTAAATTTGAATTGTATTTGCATATGAGGTCGAATTATAGACCATGAATCATGCTAACAAGTATGTTTTCCACCATGAATGTAAATATCTATGGATCAAATCAGACAAAAATTTTACTGTTGAAGCCTTGAAATCCAGAGTAATTAATGTTCTATAGAAATTTCTCCCCCAATTGATTAATTTAATTCAGGCCACTTTTCATTAAAAATTGGTCACCACACATGACTACAAGGAAAAATATCATGTCGCATATGTATTGTCAAAGAGAGTGATTATGAGGATAAGCTCAATTTCATATTTTTAAACCCCAGAATATTGTACATCTTGAGTGGATGAGGAAATCTGAGGTGAGATCCACTCCCACCATTGTAAAACAACCCCTTTTAAATCCCAAACTGTTTGTTTCTATCTTTTAATAAATTTTAGGATTGGGATCACTTAAATCATGAACCTTCTTTAGTATTTGGGTGCTTATATGTGGAAAAGTACAAGCCAAAGGAGTCAGAGTCAAGGTTAACAACAATTATAGGTATAGTGTACATTGATTTGTCTATGGATTTAGATTTTTTTAACATTGGTGTATACCATTTATTCATTTATTATAAACTTTTTCATTCCTTGTGAATACTATCTCATTTGATTTCAAATGTTATAGATCTTCACACGCCATTTAGAAAGAGGAGAGAGAAATAGTTTAAGTGATTCGAGTGTTATGTGATCATTATTAATGATGAGGTTATTTAGAAACTCCTATTTCTATATCTAGACATCTTCAAACTTATCTTCAACATGGAATAAGTGGTGAGAATCAAGGATTAAATTTAGTTCTACCATTGGAAGATTTAATTTCTCTATTCTAGTAGAAAAATCCATGTTTTTTAGGGTGATTGGGACTCCATATTTGGTAGAAGAGTTATGATTATGCCTATGGTGGTGTCTCTTTCATTCCAATTCTCTAAGTTATTTCTTTATGTCATTGAATGGGGTTCAGGTGACCAGATTCTGTTGGTAGTGGATAGGTACCCCATGGTTTTTCCTAATGATTTCATAGGGTTTTTCCCAAGAGTGAATTTGAGTTCACTATTGATCTACTTCTTAGGATGGAATTTATCTTCTTCCCTTCTCAAATGATGTACTTGGTAAATCTAAAGAAGTGAAGGTCAAGTTAGAAGACCCTAAGAATAAAGGGTTCATATGCCTGAGAATGTCACTATGAGAATTGTTAGTTCTTTTTCAAAGAAGGTAGACATAATCATTTGTCTGTTCATTGATGATCAAAAATTTAATGTTGTGATAATAAAGAGTAAGTATTTATTTCCAAACATTGATGACTTATTTTATCATCTTAGGGGTGATGACTAGTTTTCAAAAATTAACTTGCGGTACGGGTACCACTAGTGGAGGGTGAGGGAGGTGAACATTCCTAAGAAATACATCTTCTGTCGATATGGCAATTTTGAGTACATGGTTATGTCATTCAGTCTCACTAATTCCCCTATAATATTTATTGACCTAATGAACTGAATATTTCATCAGTATCTTGTCCCTTTAATAGTTTTATTAATTGATGAAATTTTGGTTTAGTCCATGATGAAGAAAGATCAGGGTTTTTATCAATATCTTGTTTTGGGAACCTTGAGGGGAAACCAACTTTATGAAAAGTTATCTAAATACCAATTTTGGATCTAGGAGATGAAATTACTAGGTCATGTTGTATCCAAGTAAGGAATTTTAGTAGACCATAAGATGATCGAGGCCATGATATATTGGGATAATCTTAACAATATCTTTAAGATTTGAAGTATCTTGGTCTTAGTGGGGTATTACTAGAATTCCATACAATAATTATCTTGGTTATCATCACCTTTGATATCTCTGAACTATAATAGTGTGATATTTTATAGGAGTGATAAATTTCATGAGTATTTTGAGAAGCTAAAGGTGAGTTTGGACATAACTTCTATTTTAATTCTCTCAAACCTAGGAAGAGGTTATTCTATGTACTATAACACTTCAAACAAAGGTTTAGGGTGTGTATTGATATGAGATAAACATGTGGTGGCCTATATATCATATAATTTGTCACCTCGTGAAAATTAATAAACCACTCACAATCTTAAATTGGTGGATATAATGAATGCTCTATATATCTGGTTCCCTTACCTATTTAGGGAGAAATTCATGGTATAATTAGATAAAAAAGTACTAAAGTACATATTTACCCAAATGGATATGAATATCAAATAGAGATGGTTAGTGGATTACCATTACACCTTCAACATTAATTTGGCATACACTCCAAGAATGGGGAATATAGGGGTCGATGAATTGATTATAAAATTACTGATAAAAGAAATGAAATATTAAAAAGGGGAATGTGTTTTTGTGAGATTGTTCATTGAACTTCACCTAGAAATGTATGAGTATGGTGAACGATTGGTTTTGAAAAGTTCCTAAATCACTTCCTCTCTTGATGAAAGGATTAAACATGAGTAGGGTGAGGAACTTAATTTTTAGAACATGAGAAGGGATTTAAATGGTGGGGATACCTTGAATTTTTTTTATATCTCTAGATCGTTTTCTCCATTTTTGAAAGTGGTTGGTAGTTCCTTTGGATTTTAAGAAGAATTTAATGAGGGGTAGTTAGCATTATCGCTGGGTTGTTCACCTAAGAGATGAAAAAAATGTTATACTATATAAAATTTTAATATCGGAGCCCTGGTATGAAATGAGATGTAGTGGAATTAATAACATGATGCCTAAATTTTCAAATAATCAATGTTGATCAGGTTATTGAAGCCTCTCTCAATCCCAATGAAAAAATGGGATGAAATATATATGGATTTCATTATCAGATTACCATAATCCCCTAGTAGGAAGGATAAAATATCGGTATTCCTTGATTTATTAACAAAATTAACTCATATCATTCTTAATAAATATTCGAAAAAGGTGGAGGAACTTGGTCACATTTAGGTCTAAGAATTTGTTCAGATTCATAGTGTATCAACAACAATTATTTCAAAATGAGACCCATGCATCACATCCCATTTCTAGAATGGATTCTAGGAGGCTTTAGGCTCTCATTTGAAATTAATAATGAACTACCATCTATAGACTGACACTCAGATAGAATGGTCTATTCATATTCTAAAGGATATTCTCTAATCATGCATCCTCAAATTCATTGGATCATAGGATAAGCACTTTTCATTGGATTATTTATCCAATAATTATAGATATCAAGACTCTATAAATATGCCTCCCTTTGAATAATTTTTTGGATGGTAATTTTGATCCTCTTTGTGTTGGTATGATTTGAGTGACCATTCATTATTGGGACCAAGTATCATTTGAGAGACGATCAGTAAGGTTTAGCTGACTTGGAAAAGGTTTGTTACAGCTCAGAGTCACCATAAATCTTATGATGACTATCAGCCTTATCCATTGGGGTTTATTGTAGGTGATTATTTGTTTCTCAAGGTATATCCTTGAATGGTTTGATAATATTTGAGGAAGTTGGGTAAAATGATACAACATTATGTCGAACCTTTTGAGACCATGGAGCACCTCCAAAAGGTAGCATACCGGTAAGACTTTCTGGACCGTAATGTAATAAACCTAACTCCAAAAACCCAGAGTTAGTGTTTAATTTATTACATTAGTATAATATATAAGGTATCACATCACCAAGGAACAATTATTTTATTATTATTGAAGAACCAGATACATACATGATTCTCATTTTATATTAGAAATAAAATACAAAACATAGTGAAAGTAAATATCTTGCATAATTGAATTCATTAAAGTATTCCTTATTCAAATATTGGGGAAGGAAAAACAAAACAAGGGTGATCCGAAACTCTCAGAAATTTTTTCATATAAAATAATATATCATGATTAAATAAGGAATATTCAATATGGTAAGGTAAATAACTATAAACACATGTCATTTAATCAGTAACTTGAGTAAGAAATGAATCCATGGATAATATCAATGTAATAATTTCATATATAATAATAAATGAATTCTAAATGAAGTAAATTCAAAATGTAAGATGTTTTGATCAATTCCTTATACCAATATATTTTCAAATATGTGTAGGTGTAAACCAAAAGCTCATTTAATAAGGCTAGCGAACTGTTTTTTCTCATAAAAATTATCAATGGATTAAGGGGATATCTATAACTAGGTCCCACCAATAACTAGATATCCAATGAATTACTCATATATTGAATGATCAATTTAATTCAAAAACAATAAGTATTATAAAAAAATATCCACATTGAGTAAAGAATATGAAATATTAATATTTCCTCAGTCAATCAAATAACTTTCATAGTAAAACACCATATGTGGAAATGGTTATGGTTTAGGAAATAAGCATATCTATAATACAAATAATATTGATATAGAATAGAAATGAAATGTCAAAAGAAATATGATCATAAGAAAGTGAATGTTTCAATAGAAAATTAATGATCACAAAATTAATAAGAGGTAAAATGCGATTTCAAATTAATTATAAATATAGGTTTTGTAATAAAATAAATTATATTAGATAATAGAATAAAATTAAAATCAATTAAATTAATTTTCATTAAAAAATTATTTGTAAAACCATGGTAAACATATAGAAGAAGCTAAATAGTATAAAATGTTTATGGTGGTTGGAAATTCCACTAATTCCATATACATTAAAAAAACATTCCTTCTTTACTTTATGTAAATAAATTCAAAAATAATCCTTTAAAAAACATTATAAAGATTCATTTAAAACATTTTAAAAAGTATATAATAACATAAAATGTATTTAATAAATCATTTTAGTGAATTAAAATTACTTTTTCAAAAAAAAATTCAAAAAAAATAACATGGAAGAAAAATATACCCAATCAAAAAGAGAAATAAGAATAGATTTTCTTTTAGACATTTCTTTGCATGATACAAGTTAAAAAAAGAGAAAAAATTATAAAAAAACATGTAATATCATTAAAAATATATAGGATAAGAAAATATATTGATTTTATGAAGGATATAATATAATATTCCTTTAATAAAAATATAATCAATCCCAAATAATGAGATTGTAAATTAAATTCTTACTTATTTGGTAAATTTTAAATTTTAATCACTTGAAAGAGTAAACATTAATTGACACTTTAATTAACATGAATAAATATATATTCATGTTATATTCATCAAAGTTTCAATATATACAGAAAATAAATTAAAATTGGTGTGTAATACCAAATATGTCTCAAAAGAGTGGAAATGGAGATGAAATCTCTTACAAATATTATATCATTGAAGTTATAATTAATAAATAAAGTGGTTATGTGTACTAATACTAAAACTAAAAAACAAGTGTAAATATAATATAATAAAATTATAGTTCATTTCAAATATTATCTGGGAATAACATAGTCAATAAAGTATAAATATAACTTAAGAAATGAAAATTGAGTTAAGAACCCCTTTCCTCATGTTTCCACTTAGTTGAACATGATTTAACATCATGTATAATAAATTTGGATTTATTATACATACATACTAAAACAATATACATATATATGATATCATATATGATCCATTTATAATATCTTATCATCTATTTGTTAACAATCTTTCATTATTATCAATGTTTTGAGTGTTAACTACTTCGTTTTTCATATAAGTTTTGATTTGGATGTTATGATTCTTGTGTATTGACCACGATTATATAATCTTCAGAATTTTAATAATTATATAAAAATAATACTTATTCATTATATTTATATTTATAATCATCCCTAAAAATAAGGCATGAAAAATGAATCACATCGCTTTATGAAGGTGCTTGTCCACATATATGCATGAGCGATGTTATCATTTTTTAAGGGAGGGAGAGTAAGAAAGTAGATAATATTTTAAATTTATAGAATCATAATTATTTAACAAATATCAGATATATTCATCATTTACATAATTATAACCATCTATGTGATCTGGTGATAGAAAATTAGTTATATCAGTTTGTGATGCGGTAGTCTGCCATACACACGAGTGATGGTTTTGTTTCCCATTTTATGGAGAATGAGGTGGATAAATATTATAAAATCAACATGATAACATCACATTATATTATATATATTGGTTTTATTATATTGGAATATTTAGGACATAATTTAATGTGGTAAAATACTAATAAAAATGAAAGTGTTCGATTAAGATGATTACATTTTCTTTGAAAGATCTCATTTAGATCTCGTCTTAAGGACCCTATGATTGGAATTTTGGATTAAAAAACATCTATAACCTGAATAAGGATTTTTTGGGTAGATTTTATTGGGTTTTTTATTTCTAAATTACTCAATAGGTGTGAAGAAATGAGGGGAGGAGGTTCATTTTTATAAGTGAGATGGGTGAAACACTTGTAATTCTTCAAAGTTTTGAAATATTATTAAGTCACTTTCAAGAGAAAGTGGCTCAAAATTTAGTATATTTATAATTTAAGATAATATAGGGTATAAATAAATTCAAAAAATATAAATTATACAATTTATTAGGTTATTTTAACCCTTGTCTTTATTGATTAACCGCTTATAAAGTCATACTAACCTTAACCATGGTAACCAATTTTTACCATTTTTACTATTCATAATAACCAAAAAAAGATTAAAATACTATTAAAAAATTTTTAAATACTTATTCCAAATATTTAAACAAGATTTATCAAATTTCATTCCTATAAGTTGTATAAATTAATTTAAAAATAAAAACACTAAAACTTGTGAAAACGGTTTTTCATAAAAATATCCAAGCATAAGATGATGATACATTAATTATATGAATAGTAACCATCTATATATGAATTTATAATAATATATTTAGATATATAATCTATAAATTTCATTTAAATCATTCATTATTAAGTATTATTTTAATTAATTAAAATGAAAAAACATTATGTACTTAAAAACATTTTTTTGAAAAATATTCTCTTTGCCTCTACATAATATTATATTTATTTATATTAATTTTATAATCAATATATGATTAATTATACAAATTATAACACATTATTATAAATAAAATTAATATTAGTTAATTACAAATTTTTTAATTATTCATAAAAGCTTATTTCTAAGGGAAACTTTAAAAAAATAATTCTACGATTATTTTAACAAAGTTTAAAATCGATATTAATCTTATCAAATTAAAATATGAGTATCGTGAAATATTAAAATGGTCATTTTAATATAGTTTTAGGAAATAAAAATGCTCACTTACTATAATTAAAGCTCGATTCTTATGTTCTTCCCTCATTCAAAAAACATTATCCTCGAAATTTTCATGGATATTACTTTCTAAACAAATAATGGTGATTCTTCTTTATAACATTATTGAGTTACTAGGTTGATTCATCTTTTTTATGATTTCTCTAAAGTGACTTTATCGGTTGAGTCATCCAATTTTTTGACACTTGTTCTTTAGTTTCAACAATCTGGAGAGTTTATTCATAGTAATATATATTAGGTTCGAAATATATTTATTCATAGGTGAGAACATGTGTTGGGCCTAGAATATACTTACTTATAATGAGATATGGAACACATCATATATGTTAGATATTCTTAGAGGCATTTCCAAATTATAAGACATTACTCTAATTATTTTTATAATTTGAAAATTTCTGATGTACCTGGGGATCAGTTTTACATTCTTACTAAACCTTGCAATACCCTTCCATGGAGATGCATTCAAGAAAGCATGATGTACCAATTTAAATTATGAATATTTCCATCAGTTATCATCCTAACTATTTTTCTTATTTTGGGATGTATTAATGTGGGGATGAATAGTATTTACCTTTATTGTTTTCTCCTCAACAATTTATCATCCGACAAGTTTCCTTTCACCAACTTCATCCCAAAAAGTTGGAGTATGACATATATTGTCTTATAACTCTTTATATGGGGCCATGTTAATACTATAATGGTAAATATTGAAATAGGAAAACTCCAAAAAAGGTAAATATTGATCCCATATGCCTTTAAAATAAATTGAGCATGACCACGAAATGTATTCTAATTTTTGAATAGTCCTTTTAGATTTTCCATCGGTCTGAGGATGATAGAGATTTCTAAAACTAAGTTCATTATTAAGACCCTTATAATGACTTGTATAGAATTTTGATGTGAATCATGATTAATAATTAGATAAAATAAAAATATGTGTTCTGTAAAGTCTTAAAACTTAATTAATATAGAGCCATGTAAGATGATAGGAGGTAAATCTTCTCTTATAGAGAGGAATTTTTTGGATTTGGTAAGGTGATCACTAATAACTCATATAGAATCATTATTTATTATAATCATCATAAATACAAAGAAACATTCCATAGTGATATCATCTTGTTTCCACAAAAGAATTATTATAGGTTGAATGACTCCCATAGGATGTTTTCTATTAGGATTTACCTATTGAAAAACCAATAATCATAATACATAATCAGTAATTTCAAACTTCATATTATCCCACGAAAAATGTTCACTTAGACCCTTATACATCTTGGTGATATTAGAGTTTATAGAGAAATTTTATCTATTAAAATCATCTAAGAAATCCCTTTTTATCTAAATTATATATGGAAAACAAATATTCTTTCCAAATTTCATAACAACATTTTTATAAATGAAGCTTGAAAATTTCCCATCAGTCCCGTATTTAATTTTATTTTGAAAATCCTCATCATCATATTCATAAATTTTTATATTTTATAATAGATATAGTTTGTAAATTATTTAGGAAAGGAGTGATGTTTCCCCTTCCCTAATAATTATCATATCAATATTTACTAAATAATTTAACATAGGATCCTTATTAATCCTAATTTTAGTATGAATTAATGATATTTCATACCTAATGCATCAACTAATTTGTTTTCCTTACCTGGGTAGTATTTTATTAAGAAATACTAATCCTTGTGTAGATCAACCCATCCCATTTTCCTCATGTTGATGTATTTCTATGAAAAGATGAATTTTAGACTCTTATGATCTGTTTATATCTCACATCTTTCACCATGGAGATAATGTCTTCATATCTTCAAATAAAATATCATAGTTTCCAACTGAAAATTAGAGGTTAGATAGTTATATTCACGAGTCTCTAATTTCCTTGATGCATAGAAAAAACTTTATCATTCTATATAAGGACACAACCAAGTCCCTTCTATTATGTATCACTATATATCAAATATCCATCCTTTTCATATGGTGAGTCAATATTTGAGCATTGAATAATATCATTTTTAATTATTCAAAAAATTCTTCACATTCCTTTTCCCATGGAAACTTAACCCATTTATATGTAATCTTGGTTATTGTGTTGGAAAATTAGGAAAAAAATTAAACAAATCACCGATAATAAACTAACAATCTAAGGAAACTATATAAATCATTTATGATCATCAGTATATTCCATTCTTTGAATTCCATTATCTTCACAAGATCAAATAAGACTCCATCCTTAGAAATAATTTTTCCAAGAAAATAAACCTTTAGAATCCAGAATTTACACTTACAAAATTTCCCATATAAATAGTTTTCTCTAAGAGTTTTAAGAATGATTAAAAAATGATTATCATGGTCCTCATAGATTTTAGATTACAAAAAATATATCATCAATAAATACCACAACATAATTATCAAGATATTTCTTGAAAACTCTATTCATTATATCCATAAAAATAGGGGATTCAATAGTCAATACAACAGTAATTATTGTAAACTCATAATTTTCATACCTCATATAAAATTATATATTTGGAATATCTCCTTTATTTACTCAGAACTTATGATACCCATAATAAATTTCAATCATTGAAAAATATTAATCTCCTTGAAGTTGATTAAATAGGACATCAATATGAGGAACAATATATTTGTTCATTATAGTAATAACATTGATTTACCCATAATTAAATCACAACATCATGAATCTATCTTTCTTATTAATTAAAATAATAGGGGATCCCCAGGGTAAAACACTACTGTATATAAATCCTTTATCACAAAAATTATTTAGTTATTTCTTAAACTCTGATAATTATACATTTTTCATTCTATTAGGAGTCATTCATATAGGTCATGCATCAAGGATTAAGTAAATATAAATCTCAACTTTATGATCTAGTGTATATATAGATAATTCCATTAGAAATATATTAATTTATTCATGTACAATAGGAACATAATTAATTTAAAGATTACATTTACCATCTGTAGAATGATTCTGTTATGCTTCCCCAATAATCTTATTTAGAACAGCTACTGGAGGTGGATATGTAATTGACACAGATGATGAAGTATCCCCTCTGATGTCATGACCCAGCTCGAATACCCTAGTACCATGATAACTAGGATGGTCCTGACATAGCTTATAGGGTGTTCTTGATCCCCACGGGTTGGAGATTAACACCTGACATCATACAATATGAAAGTGGGAATTAATTTGATGCAAACATAATGGAAGAATGAGATATAGGTCAGCATGAAAAAGGAAAAATCCACTAGAATAGTTTTACCATAAGTCAAATAGGTAAACAAACCCAAATTTATAATATAAAAGTACCAAAAAATAGGATAAACAACCCATGTCCCGATAAACTCAGCAACTCTAGACCCAAGGATCGACAAAAAGAACCACCTCTAAGTGGTGATTTTCCCTTGCTCGAACCTGAAATAATATAATCCATAAACAACCAAAGGCACAAGTAGGATGTGAGCTAAAATCCCAGTAGTGTCACACCAAGGATTCCATAAGAATATGGGATGATTAATTGACCAAATAAGGCTTTTAATTTTAAACAATCATGTATGGAATTTCAAAATCATATTTAAAATTAATCATGCTTAAAATTTCAAATGATGGAACTATTTCAAATAATGGATCAGATAAAAATTTTATATAAAACTATTTATATTAATTCATAAGGAATTTGTAACACAGTTTACAAACAATTGAATATATATCAAATATAAACAAATGATCAACATAGTCATCTGTCAAGAGGTACGATAGTTCGTGGTTATGGGATCCTCACACACTAAAATAAGTGATCATGGAAATAAATGTACACACATCTCTCAAAAACTTATTAAAGAGGACTCATCTCCATCCGATTGCGGATTTGACCTACTACACTAGGTTTTGCTGGAGTTATAAAGCATAAATATTGTATTATCCCAAATAACTCACTAATTACCTAGGCTTTCATGTCCTCTAACAACAGTCAATAATGGGAAATTTATTTCTAAACTATTCAAAATAAAATTCAACCCATTTCTTTTATTTTGATATGCTAATTTCTATTTAGAAATACAAAAAATGGGTTTTTAATCAATTTATGCCTTTTTCTAGGATAAAACCAATGGGTTATTATCAAAACAACTTAATCCATATTTCTAAAATACCAATTTGAAATCAATTTCAGAATTTAATTCCACAAATTAAAATTCAAAAATTCCATGAATTTTCACAATAAATCCCCAATTCAATGGAATTAGGATTTTTTCCAATTTCATGTCAAATCAATTACAAACGCCAATTCACTAAAATTGGGTTTTTAATAAACCAATTGTAAGTAATTTGATTTAAATAAAATAATATAGGGTTAAATCAATTGTTCAATCATAAATAGAACCATCTACCATGGATAATGGAAACACATAACACAGCCTATGTAATGGCATTCTCCAACGAATAACTTCAGAAATGAAGATTTGAGAATCAAACCTAGATTTAAGATATAAAAAAAAGGTATGAGATTCTCTAACAACCAAGATATTTAACACAACCTAGGGAGTAGAGAATGAGAGGGGGGAGAAGGGAATGGGAGAAGAACTCTTACCAAGTAGGGATTGAAAGATTATCTTGATGCTTTTATTCACTAAAAAAGGTGTTTGGAAGGTCCAAAATTGATCTTTGAGAGCTCCAATGAACTAGAAAATCATTATAGGTTGATTTAGGACCAAGTGGAGATCTAAATGGGGGGTTCAAGAATTTATAATGAATGTTCAAAATAACTAAAAGTTTTGCGCACAGATTCCTGGAGGGGGTTGCATGGTTTTTCAAACCATGCACCCTTACCGTGTACCCTTACTGGTGGGGTTTCACGATTTCTCCTTGGTGGGACCACGATTTGTAAAATTATGCCCCAATTGTGAAAACCCACATTTATAGGATTTCTATGTTTTTCACTAGCATGGTGAACAGTTTGGGAAACTATGTGCCACCTATACACATCCCAAGAGCCCCTTCAAAATTTCCAAATTTTCACCTAAAGCACCCCTAAACAATACCCAACTAAAGTATGATCAAAATAGGGGTTAAGTAATACCTAAAAATAGTAAGAGGATATTACAGCCTCTCCACCATAGAATCATTAAGTCCCCATAAAGCATATTAATAAGATTCCATGTCAAAAATATGAGTCCATTATTCTCTCATCAATGCCTCTCTCTCCCAAGTCTCATGAGTATCAAAATTTTTATTTCATAGCACTGGAACCAAAGGTATCATCCTCCCATAAAGTAACTTGGTTTTAGAATTAACTATCTTTACTGGTTTCTCATTCATGGATAAATCAGGATCAACGTTAATATCAATCCAGATCAGAACATGATATGGATAGAAAAAAAACTTTCACATCTAAGATACTTGGAACACTTTATGTATTGATTTTCAGTTACGGTGGAAGTACAAAATGGTAATCCACTTTACTTAATTTCTTAACAACCGCAAAAGGTCCCACAAAATGAGGAGAAAGCTTCCCTTCCTCCAGAGTCATTGATGACCCAAAAAGGGTGAAACTTTCAAGAAAATATGATCACTAAATGGGAATTATAGTGGTATATGATGATGATAAGCATAAGAATTATACTAGATCTATGCCATCAAAATTCTCTGACAAATCAACTGAATATTTATTTTCATCCCTTAAACCAAAATCAGTCCAACCAAGGAACTTTCACCGATCTCTGACCAACACAAAAAATATTTACAAGGTTGGACATAAAAGAAGTCAAAAGGATCCATTATAATCATGGACTAGTAACTATTGTTATAAGAAAAATCAACCTACCCTAAATGGTCATCCTAAGATCCATGAAAGTCATGTATATAGGCGCGTAGCATGTCCTTGAGAATTTGTATAGCTCTTTTTGTCTGGTCATCCAACTGTGGATGGTATGACATACTCAAACAAACTTGAGATCCTAGTGCCTCCTAAATGACTCTCAAAAAGTTATATGTAAAAAAAGAATATCAGTCAGATGTTATAGAAAATGGAACTTCATGAAAAAAAAACAAACTCTTTCATGTAGAGATTTCCCAACTCCTCAACTTTGGTTTTATCATGAATGGGTATAAAGTGAGCTGATTAGTTCAGCCTATAGATTACAACCCATATTGCGTTATTATTTATCTACGTACACAGTAACCCAACCAAAAAGTCTGTAGAGATCTCATCTCACCTCCATGTTGGCACTAGAAGTGGATAAAGAAAACCTGAAGGTTTATAGTGTTTGAATTTGTCCTGCTGTCAAGTATAACAATGGGAGACCAATCAGAAATGACCTACCTCATACTTGGCCACTAGAATATATTTCGCATGTCATATAACATCTTCATGGTTCCTGGGTGCACTTACCATTATGAATTATGTCAATTCTTTATCACATATTTCTTGACTGATAACAATACCACAAAGAGATTCTGATAACATAGAATTCCATCTTTAGAGAATGATCGCTCAGCAACGGTCTCCCCACCCAAAAGAGACTCTCTAATACTATATAATTCATCATCATGTGGTTGTTCCTGAAGAATATTCTCAATAAGAGTTAAATAAAATTGAACATTGGCCAATGAAACCTCGACCCATAATTCCCAGACTCCAATATAAAGTTGTGCAAAAAGATCCATCAAGTTCCACTCTTCTGATGGTTCTTTCACATCTTGGGTTGGATGTTTACTACTCAACGAATCTGTGAAGAAATTCCCTTTCCTTGAGGTATTCAACATATTGAAATCAAAATATTGTAGGCATTACACCCATCACCTATGACATAGATTCAAATGTTGTTTAGAGAAGATATAAATTAATCCCTTATGGTCTAAATTCATAGTAAACCTTTCTCTGAAAAAGTAATGCCACCAAGTATTAAGAATGTACATGATATCTTCAAGTTTAAGGTCACGGTTTAGGAAATTCTTCTCATATGGCCAAAACTAGTGAGACCCATAAACACTGACATGATCACCCATCATAAGAATGCAGCCCAAACCTAACCTAATGCATCACATAAGACCACATATCCCTACCCAACCTCTATAAGAGTTAACAATGACATAGTAGTCAAATGATGTTTAATCTCAACAAAATAATTATAACATTTTTCATCGTAAGAAAATTTTACTCCCTTTTGAGTGATAGAGGTCATTGGATAAGAAAATATTGATAAGTCCTTTACAAATCAGTGATAATACCCCAATAAACACAAGAATATCTAAATCTTGAAAACATTATATGGTTTCTCCCATGTCATAACAACTTTCACATTTTCAAGATTAAAAGAGAGACCATGTTTCAACACCAAGTGTCCCAAGAACTTCACTTCCTAAATCTAGAAGTCACATTTCGAAAGATTACTATAAAGTTGATGATTTCTCAATAATTCCATAACTAATATCAAATTATGCTCATGATCCTCCTCAAACATAGAGTAATCAAGGATGTAATACACAAGGACTACCATGAAGGTATCAAGATACCCATGTGAAATCCTATTCACTAAATCCCTAATGATTTTAGGAGCATTGGTTAGAACAAAAGTAATGATTAGGTACTCATAATGTTTGTACCTGCTCTGAAAGGTAGTTTTCCAAATGATAGATTCTTTTATTCTCAACTGATGGTAACCAGACCAAATAGAAATATTTAGAAACCACTTCACCCCTTTCAACTAGTCAAACAAATCATCAATCCGTGGAAATCACTTATTTGTTTTTACCATTACTCGATTGAGTTTCTAGTAATCAACACAGAGGAAAAGTGACACATCAGCTTTCTTAGCAAAGAGCATAGGCACTACCCAAGGTGACACACTTGGGTGTATAAATACCTTCTCTATAAAATCATCGAATTGATTCTTTAAATCTTTCATTTCATTTGGTTCCATGTGGTAAGAAATAATAGATATCGGATGAGTATCTATCACTAAGTTAGAAGAGAACACTATCTCTATTATCGGTAGAAAACTAGATAAATCAAAAGGAAAAACATCAGGAAAATAGATGAAAATTAGAGGGAGATAATCAATCAAAGATTCTCACTCCAGATCAAAAGAAAACAAAGATATTACTTTTCCCTAATCTAGATAGGAAGGTTTGGGTCTACTCAACCATGAGTCCCACTCACTAGAAATGATCTAAAACATCGTGAATATGACATCAATAGGTTTCATGTCAAGAACTAGAAAATACCAACGAATCTCGATATCTAATAAAGAAAAACACAATAATGGAAATGGAGACCCTACTCTCTCTTAATTTTTAGAGGGGTATTAATATCCATCACATAAGAAAAAATATCTATATGAAGATTTATAACATTGACAAGATAGAGTGAAATAAAATAATGAGATGCACCGGTTTCAAATAAAGTAATCAGTAATGATGAATCTATAATTATTATACCTCTCACATTAGATAGGCCCATATCTGCATCCTCTAGAGACACTTCCACTATGTGAAGAATCTTCATTCTAGATGATTATGGTTGGAACCCCTTTTTTCATGAAGCATCTGATTACACTATGGTTTTAGTAGGCGTTGATGATCTTATTATACTATGAAGAGTGGAATAGAAATGTAATAACTTCTATAAGTGACCCGAGCATCTACAAGAACCACATACCTTGGGTGCCTCAGGGAAAACCCATTTAGAATGCCTAGGATTTCCATACTGGAGGAAAATTAAAGAGCCTCTACCAGGCACTTCAAGAGTTCTAGAAAACCCTAATATCGAGAACCTCCGTGACAATCATCACACTTTATCTTCCCTTTATAAGAATTCATAGAACCTACACTAGGATAAAAAGTAACTCTTGTCAACCATGAATTTATATCTAGGTCTATCTCCACCATTAATTCCATATCCATCACATCAACATAAAAAGGAAGATTTAGTTAGAAAACCTAAGAGTGAATATCATATAAAATAACCATCGTGAACTATTGAGCCATTATCTTATCATTCGACACAATCTCAAGTGAAAACTACACAAGATCAACAAAATACTTTATATATTCTGTCATGGTCTTGTCATCTTTCTCATGTTTGAAGAACTCTAAATACTTGGACAACACTATAGACTCTTGATATAACTGGTCCGTGAAAATAACTTTCAAGTCATTCCACTCTAATCCCTCATGATTATTTTTCATTAACATTACGTCTCACCATATCTTTCTAGGACTCTCTAGCTTGAAGGTTTCACATTTAACATTGATTTCATATTTTGTCTCCAATAACTCAAACAGAAGATCGATATCTCTCAACTAATCTTCATCTTATTCAGGACTATTAGAGACTTGGAACAATTGTGTTTTTTGGAGAAAGAACACCTGAGCATGATTCCATAAAACATACCTTTGAGGTTCTATTGTTAGATCCTATATGGGAACTGGTGTAGGTGCATGTCCTAGAAATTGGAAAATGCGTACAATAACTTCAACCATATTCTGATCCATGAGAGGATTTTCTCACTGTGGTTCATCAGGTGCTTCCTCCTAGATTATATTCACACATATTCTCATAGCCATGATGCTACACAACATTAGTAGATAGACTTAAAGACATTATATTAACACATAAATAGACAAACAAGGGAAAATTAATCCCACTAGATAAAAACAAAATATTTTTATTTCATCCAATCCAAATCAAAACCAGCGAAAAGACTAGAACTAATCCTCAAGACATCTTTGGAAAACCACCTATGGTGACTTAAAGCACGTTACAATGAGAGATGATCAGACACTCAATCACAACTACATACTAATTCTTCATAAGAATTCTCAATTTCATACTGACATCAAGGAAATATTCACAACTTGCACCTTTGATACCACTTTGTCACAAACCATCCCAGATACCCTGGTACCCTGATAACAAGGTTGATCCAAACATAGATCGAAGGGAATTCCCAATCCCCATGGGTTGGAGAATAGAACATGGAATCATAAAATATGAAAGTGGGAATGAATTTTGTAACACCTCAAGATTTTATGGTATGTCTCTTTTTAATTTTAATCTCTTCGATAACATACATTGCACGCAACACCGAGCTTAACCATAAAATGAAATATTATTATAAAATATCTATTAAAATGGTGAGAATGAATAGTATTAACCACATTTTAAAATTTATATATATTCAAAAAAATTACATTCAACAAATAGATTTTATAGTAATAATATAATAATAAATCTAATTCTAATAATAAAAGGCTATATTTTTCAAAAGATAATTTTGTCTCCTTTTAATTGCACACTTTTTCTAAATCTATTTTTTCAAACTTTTAAAAATTATATTTGAAAAAATAATAATATTATTTTAAATCAGAATATAAAAATTTATTTTGGTTGAATTTTTGGTATTTTTCTGATAAATTTCATGTTTTGATGAATAGTGATAAAATAATACGTTTTAATTGAAAATATTTTTTTTATATAAATAATTGATAGTGTAAAATTATATTTTTAATTGGTTTTAAGGTATACATTTATCAATTTTTTATTATTTAATTTAATTTATATCATTGGAATAAATTTCACATTGAATTTGGATATAAAAACATTTCAATCTTTTGAACTTTTTCATTTTAAAAACATGTTTTCTCATTCAGTCAACAGGGTTAATTTTATACAAATATGTGTTTTAAATTTTGAAAAATGGATTTGATATTTGAAATCATAATTTTAAAATTTATTAAATAATTCCCTTTTATTTTTGGTCAATATTAATAGTAAAATTATAAAAAAAATTATTACCATGGTTAAGTGTAAATCAGGTAATTAAGGGTAAAAATAATATTTCAAATATTATCAAATTACCCTAAAAATTGTACTAGTTTTATTTGATTATTTATTGTCAAATAAAATCATACTTGGGATGATTTATATCCTCCTAGAGCCACTTGGATAACTTTATGCATTTAATGGTATTTTCTTTTTAGAAAATTCAAATATGTCATACTCATATTTTAAATAAGTATTAAATTTTTATATGTGTTTATTCAGAATATATCATCAACTATAAATAGTAATTTGAAATATAAAATGATTATATTAATCATGGTAATTTATTTTTAATTTTTAGGAAATAAATATTTATCTTAAATTCTTACACAATGATGATGTAGTAATTGTTTAATTAATGGAAATATCAAATAAATGATATTAAAAATATTAAAATAAATATAATTAGAGATAATTAATGTCATATGAAAATTTTATAAATGCAATAGATATATTAGGTATGTATTAAAGTGTTTTTTAAGTTACATTGTGTATTTTTATTTTAAAAAAACTCAAGTAACGAATAGTATCAAAAATAACATTAATGGTATTTTAAAATAAATAATATTTTATTAAATGATATAAAATTAATAAAAATAAAAAAAAAATCTAAATGATTGGGATAATATTTAAAACATAATACATGGCTCATTTATGGTTATTTTCACATTTTATAATAACTATATTAACCTTCAAAGAGTAAAAACACATGTTGTCACAGTAAGAGTTAAAAGATTTAAAAAGGGGATAAAACCAAAAGATAAGGGAAATAATGTGACCTGCACTTTTCTAAAAATTATTGGATGAGATAATTTAGACCCATAAACATCTTAATTTATGAATAAATCATTTTGGATCCATTTTGAATTAAAAATTAATTTATGTTAATTTAATATTTTGAGAGTTTCTAAAAGCTCCCCTCACCTCAATTATAAAAGGGCACCTCCTCCCTCACTACTTCACAACACTTTATGCATTCTACCTTGACCAATTACTGACCATTTATCTTATTAAAATCCTTATAAATTTTATATATGTTCTTTTATTCTAAAAATACCATCCCTAGATCCCTTGAGAAGAGATTTAAAAGAAGTATGTCGAATAAGAGGTAATCATTTTTACCAACTCATCCAAGTTCATTCTTTCTTCTACTTCCTCTTAATGTGTTTTTTCATAATAAATTAATAAATCAAATATAATATATATTATTATATTTTATTATGTTTATGGGACAACCATTTTCCCATTTTTATCCATCTTACAAAAAATGGAAACACTGAGTGTGCGTACGTACGACTTACCTTCTACACATCGTGGTGTAATTTGTTTTTCATTTCCATTTTATTTGGATGGGTATAATTATGGAAATAATATATATATACATATATGATAATTATGAAATTATATTTATTATTTAAAAATTAATATACCAACCAATTCCTTACCCTTTCACCATTGAGGGATTGACATCGTCACTCGTGCGTACGTATGACCTACCATCTCCACGACACGATGTGATTCATTTTCCATGTGAAACAATAAAGAATTGTTATAAAAAAGTATATAAGGAATAAATATGGTATATATTAACTTAATATCATTATATATATTAAATAAACATAACATATTCATAATAAATAAGACTTACATGACAAAACATGCATAGTAATATAAAGCAGTTAACACCTGAAACAAGGGTAATAAAGAAATATTATCGATAAATAAGTGATAAAATAATATAATAAAATAATATTTGATATCATAAATATTAGTAAGGTTATAATATAAGTTAATTACATACTTAAAACAATTATAAAGGATTTTAAATCATGTTTGACTAAAGGAAGCGTATGGTAAGGGACTTCGTCACAATCTCCTTTTATTGAGGAATAATTTGATGTTATAAACCCATATTATTTAATGATTTGTTTATACACCACTTTGACTAATCATATAATTAATTATTTTGTTATCAATTTATTTAATTTTTTGTTAAATGTTATTCTTTCATGGGTATTATGATTGAAATGTTCAAAGTGGTACAGGACACCTTGAATATTTAAATATTTAATTAAAAAATATGTTTCTCCATGTTAATATTCTTGATATTATTTTATATATTTATTTATATGGATATAAAAGGATTATAAAATAAATTGAAGGTATATTTTTAATTTAATTCAAATTTCTTCAAAATGAATCTTTTTATATGTTTTTTTATCAAATGTTTTGGAAAATGATAAAATGATTATTTTATTCTTAATATACACGACGACAACGACTTTCCCGCCATCGTGACTGTTATATAATTTCTAGATTACTTTGAAAGATTACATATTTACTTGAATTAAAAACCTTATTCCCTTATTTTGGGATATTTGGCATTGAAATTGGTTATTCTTAAATTAAAATTGTATTTTTTATATGAATGTGTTTTTCATATGGGTTAAATAAGAGTTTTTACCCAATAATTTTCCAATGATTTCATTTAAAGTATTTTCATCTATGTCAAAATCCATTATTTAATCTTGTACTTCATTGAGTTTTATATCATATGATTCCATATTCCATACTTTAGTAAATGGTTCATGGTCTGTTTTACTAGGGAATTATTAATATACCATATGACTAGTTATTTATTTTTTTTAAGACATATTGATTCAGTTGTATAATTTATTCATGTGAGGAATGAAGTGGATATGAAAGAATGGGTGGGGACTTTATATATATAATTCCCTTGATGTATTAATAGTCTCTTGAGATGAAATTAGTTGGAGACAACACCTTTATGTTTATTTTCAATTAGAATCTATGGTTTTCTACCCGTAGACTTAAAATGGAAAGAGGATTGATCTTGACAGTTAAAATATAATGAATATATCATGATAGTTTAGATGTCCGACATTAGGAATTTACTTAATTTTAGTTATTATTATCTAGATGATTTTCATAATGAAAAAATTTATGGACACATTTTTATTCTCATCTTATCAATTACATGGAATGTGTGTATAGTTATTTACCTTTCTATTCTAATCATTCTCATTGATTCAAGTGAGATTCCATTATACTTTACCCTTACTGAGTATTTGATCTCACCCCTTTCTTATGTTTTATTTTCCCCCAATATGATAATAAGTTTATTATGTTTGACATTCATGGATAAGATAGGATAATAATGGTGTTATTAAATGAATCATTATGTTGTATTTTAAAATTTCAATTATTATGTTTGTTTCAAGTATATATTTAGTTTACCAAGACTAATAAACTATTCAGTCCTTTGGGATGTGATTCCTTGTATCTTATTCTAATTTAATAAATTAAGACACCAAATCTAGGCTACTGGGGTCAGGGTCTTTAAAAAATTTCCACAAATATGATGGAATCAAGAGATATAGTTCAAAATTCACAGAGAAAAACACCATATGGAGAATTATAACATAAGTCAAATAGGTAAAAAAACCCAAAGGTACAACAAAAAAGTACTATATAATAGGATAAAAATTCACATACCAACAGACTCAACAACTCGAGACCCAAGGATCAGTAACAAAAACCACTGCCAAGTGGCACGTTGCCCTTTCCTGAACCTGGAAGAAGATAATATACAAACACCCTAAGACACGGATATGGTTTGAGATAAAATATCATTAGGGTATCACCAATGATTCCATAAGAAGATGGAACAATTAATTTACCAAATAATGATTTTAATTCTAAAGAAACAGGTATATAATTTCAAAATCATATTTTCAGAAAATCATGCTTTACATTTCAAATGATGAAAATATTTCAAACAATGGCTCAAATAAATATTTTATATAAAACATTTTATATAAATTCACAAGTAATTTTTAACATAGATTTAAAATAATGGAATATATATCAAATATAAACAAATGAACATCATGGTCATCTACCAAGAGGTATGATAGTTCTAGGTTATGGTATCCCCACACACTCAAATAAGTGAGCATGCCAATATATGTACACATTTCCCTAAAACACTGGTCAAAGAGGACTCCTCACCATCCCATTGGGGATGTGACCTACAACACTATGTTTTGTTAGATTTGTAAATCATCAATAAAGTGTTTTCCAGAATAAATCACTAAATACCTAGGCTTTCATGTTCTCTAACAACAAACATTGATTGTAAATTTATTTCAAAACTATTCAAAATACAATTCAACCCATTTTTCATTTCAATTTTCTAATATCTATTTTAAAAAACCAAAATGGTTTTCTAATAAATTTATTCCTTTTTCCGGGATAAAACCAATGGGTTCTTATCAAAACAAATTAATCTATTTTTCTCAAATACCAATTTTAAATCAATTTCACAATTTAATTCCAAAAATTAAATTTCACAAATTCTATCCAATTTTCAAAATAAATCCTAAATTTAATAGAATTGGGGGTTTTCTACAATTTTATGCTAAATCAATTAAAATTACCTAATTCACTAGAATTGGATTTTTAATAAACCAATTGAAATATATTTAATTTAAATCAATATATTTAGGTTTAAATAAATTGGCCAATCATAAATAGAACCACCTATTGTAGATCACATAAACAGGTAAAATAACCTCAATAATGGGATTCACAAATGAAGAATGTCAAAAAAAAAATATCCCAGAATAAAACCTATATTCCAGATTTGAAACAGTGGTGATTAGATCCTCTAACAACATGGAGATCTAAAAAACCCTAAGGAGGATAGAAAGAGAGATTTGGAGAAAGTAAAGGGAGAATAACTCTTACTAGGTAAGGATCGAATGATGATTGTCACACCTTGATTCACTTATAAAGGGGTTTTAAGGGAAGAAATTGGTCTTTTATATCTAAAATGACCTTAGAAAACGTTCTATATTTTTTTGGCCTATGAAGGGGTCTAAACAAGGGGTTTGTAAATATTTAAAGAATTTTTAAATTAATTAAAATTCATGTGCATGATTTCCTTGAGGGGCTGCATGATTTTTCAAACCATGCATCCTAAATATGTTCCCCTACCGGTGGGGTTACATGATTTCTATTTAGTGTGTGCACATCTTTTCAAACCATGCGCCAACTGTGAAATCCCCCATTTCTTGGATTTTCACAGTTTTTACCAGCATGGTGCACGGTTTGAGCAAATTGTGCGCTAATCATGTGCATCTAAAGATCCCATTCCAAATTTATAAATTTTCACCCAAAGCACCCCTAAATGTTACCCAAAAAAATCATTATCAAAAGAGGGGTTAAGTAGTGCCTGAAAACAATAACAGTATGTTACATATGAGAATAAGGAATTCCATATCTTCAACATGAATCATCATTTCTTTCTCTTTTAAATAATTTTTCACATTATATTTTCTAATTTTTTCCTTACAAAATATTATATCAAATTCAACCATAGTTAGAATAATTAAGTCTTAAAATTGGAAACTTCAATATATAATAATGGGAATTGACTAACACATCCTTGTTTTGGTGATATTTTCACTAGGAGTCTTAAATGATAACTACATTCTTAAGGTGATAGGGAAATATATAATTTTCTTGGAAAACAAAGAAGATATAAAATATTATAAAGAACCTGAGTCAAATAAAGCATTGGCTAAATTTGATGTTGTTCTTAAAGTACCTTCTAGTACATCTTTAGGAATAGAAACCTCAATTGTAGTGATCACTAAATCTTATAATTCTCCTCTTATCCTCTTCTATGATAGGTTCCCTTAACACATGAGACATTGGTTTGAATAGTGCTTCCATTTCTCTAAATTTGAATCACTAAATAGAAGTGGTTTCTTTATTTCCTTTTTATTCATTAGAAAGATGAATCTTATCTCTACACCTGTTAAAAACTATCATTCCCTTTAGTCATTTTATAGTATGTTTCTTTACACAATTTTTATATGATGGAAATTGCTTCACCCCTTCTTATTATTTGAAAATTTACTTTTTTCTTGGTGCTCAACCAGCCTCTTATTCTCTTTATTTCCCTTAAAGATATAGGATCAATAAAATTATTTCTCTATTTTGATGCCATGTAATATTATTTCATCATATGATAATTTTTTTGAGAAAACAGTTTTCTTTGGAGGCTTAGATTAACCCCTTTAAATAAATTGAAAATCTTCCTTTCTAAATTAGACATGTAATATATAGAATACCTAGATAGTCTTGTAAAGGTACCCTCATACACTAAAAAACTATCTTCTTCCTGTTTATTTAATTTGGGGAAATTTATATTCATTTTAGTTCATTTCTCATTAGTGAAATATTTTTTAAAGAATATAACTTTAAAATCTCTCCATTCCATATGTTTGTTTTCTTCTTTGTCCCAATTATTTGGGAACGGTAACCACCATTTTTCGGTATCACCTTTAAGATAATACACTACTAGTATAACCTATTCTAATTAATTTAATCCCATGTCCATAAATATATTTTCATGGGACCTCATCCATTTCTCCTCTGCCATTGTATTAGTTGTTCCACTAAAATATACAATGTATCATATTGTGGAACATCATGTTTCTCTACATTGGTATGGTTATTAATCATAATATAGGTTAGTTTCCCAAATATGGCCACATTTTTCTTAACTCCCATAGAAGTTTTATTGTCTTACTGAGAAGAGAAATACCTACATTGCCCATGAGTATTGATACCATTCCTTCCACTAGAAACCATTTCTAAACAATGTAATATACCGAATTAGATTATGACATTATGAATTTTAAATCATAATATATAATTCTAAATTTTGTTGTAACACTTAATATAATCTAAAAAGTAATGAATAGTTAATCTCATAATCAGAAACTTTGGTTCTTTGGGGATATCCTCAAATAATAAAAATATTTTTTAATCCTTCATAACGGTTCATAAAGATCATGTGAGTCAACAAAACTATATCTTCTGGGTGTGTATATCCATGTTTGAAGTATTATCCTCACTTATCATGCATCGATGATGACCGAGTTAATACTCAGTCCAACCTATTTAGAGTTATTACCCCAAGGTGTATCAATGCCATAGTTGCATCAACTTGATAGAATCTATATATGGATGTATTTTCTTGGAAAACCACATAATATATACTTTACCAAAAATTTTGATATTATCCTATATTTGGAATTATCCTCATATTCTATCATAGAGTTATGTTCTTGAATCTATGTTTTCTTAAATATAGTTCCCAAAGTTTCTACTAAACTTTATTTGATACTAAATATAACAACCCTGACTCCAGTAACCCATAACTAGTGTTTAATTTATTATATTTGAATAAGATATAAGGGATTCTATCACCAATGATTTATTATATTAGTAGTCTTGATGTACCAGATTTATAGATGATTCTAATTTTACATTAGAAATAAAATATAAAACATAGGGAAAGTAAATTTCTTTCATACTTGAACTCATTCAAAGATTCCTTCTTCACATAATAGGGAAAGGAAAACATAATAAGGGTGTGATTAAAAACTTATTAATGGTTTCTTAAAATGGAATATAACATGAATAAATAAATCATAATCAATATATCAAGGTAAATAACTAAAAACACATGTTAATTAATAAATAACTTAAGCATGAACTGCATCCACGAATAATAACAACATAATAATATCATGGATAATAATAAATGAATTATTAATTAAGGAAATTCATAATGTTATATGTATTGATCAATGTCGTGTGCCAATATATTTTAAAATATGGGTAGGCACACACCAAAAATCCATTTAATAAGGGTATCCAATTGTTTTTCTCATGAGACCTATCAATACATTAAGGGATATCTATAACTGGGAACTATCCATAATTACATATTAGATACATTCCTCATATATTGAATGATAAATTTAATTAATAAGAAATATTATTTATCAAAAAAATCTATATTGAGTAAATAATATGGAATATCAATATTTCCCATTCAATCAAATAACTTTCATAGTAAAAAATTGTATTTAGAAATGGTATACAGTTTAGGTAATGATCATACCCAGGATATAAATAATATAGATATGAAAGAGAAATTTAATGATCGATAAAGTATGATAATAAGAAAGTGAATTCTTCAAGAGAAAGTTAATGACCACAACATTAATAAGAGATACAATCTGACCATATATTCATCAAAAAAATATGGTTTATAATAAAATTAGTACTTTTAGAAAATATAAGAAAATGGAACTAGATAATTTAAAATAAAATTTCATCGAATAATTTTCTTTTTAAAACCATTGGAAACTTTTATTAAAATATAAATAGTGTAATTTATTATGGATGGAATGACTTTTAATCCCGTATACATTAAAAAGAAATATTCCTTTTGAATTTTTATAAATAAAGATGAAAATGAAACTTTTATAAAACTTTGAAACAATTCATTTCAAACCTTTTAAAAATTCATGGATAATATAAAATTTACTTAATAAATCATCAGAGTAAATAAAAATTACTTTTTTAGAATAATTTTGAAAAAATATGGACACGGAAGAAAAACATAACTGATCAGAAAGATAAATAAGATCATATTTTTTTATACATTTATTTGATTGATTCAAGTTACAAAGAGATTAAAATTAGAATAAAATAAGTAAACTCGTTAAATATATAGAGGATAAGAAAATATATATATTTTATGAATGATATATTATAATATTACTTCAATAAAAATGTAAGAAATCCTAAAAATTGAGATTGTAAAACGTATTCTTATACCTTTAGTAACTTATAAATTATAACACCTTGAAAGAGTAAACTTGAATTGAAATGTTAATTACCATGAAAAAATATATATTCATGTTATATACATAAAATGGTTGGTATATACACCAAATAAAATAATATAGGATCATAAAACTAAATATATCTTAATAGAGTTGAAATTGACACGAAATCTATTACGAACATTATATCATTAAAGTTATAATTAATCAATAAATTGATTATTTGTAACAATTTTAAAACCAAAAAAGATTAAAATACAACATAATATAATTATAAATCATTTCACACATAATATTGGCATAATATAGTCAATGAGGTGGAAATATAACCCAATGAATGGAAATTCAGTTAAGAGACCCCTTACCTCATGCTTCCACTTAATTGAAAGTGATTAAACCTCTAATATAATAAATATATATTTATTATAATTAAATACCATAAACGTATAAATATACATATATATGGTATCATATATGATCCACTTATAATATATTATCACCTATTTTTTAACAATCTTTCAATATTATCATTGTTTTGAGTGTTAACTGTTTCATTTTTCATATATGATTTAATTTCAAAGTTATGGTCCTTTTGACTTAATCATGGTTCTATCATATCCTATTAATTTAAAAATTGTATAAAAATGATAAATATAAATTATAAACATATTTATAATCATTCATTAAATGTGGGAATGAAACATGAATCATATCACTTCGTGGAAGTTATAGTCCACACTTACGCATGAGTGATGTTATCATTTTTTAAAAGGAGTAAGGGTAAAGAATTAGATGATATATTACATTTAAATAATCATAATCATGTCATAAATATCATATATATTCATTATCTCCATTATTATGACTATCCATGTGAGGTAGTTATGGAAATAAAATTACATCAGTTTGTGAGGTGGTAGTTTGTCATACACACAAGCAATGGTTTTGTTTCCCATTTGATAGAGAAGTTGATGGATAAATATTATGAAATAAAGATAGTAACGTATATTTATATGTTACATAATGGTTTTATTATATTTTAGTGGTTATGACATAAATTAATGTGGTAAAATAATAATAAAAATGAAAGTGTTTGGTTAAGATGGTCACATTTGTTTTGAAATAACTCCTTTATATATCCTATTATGGACCCTAGGGTTTGTATTTTGGGAAGTAAAAAAAATATAAAATGTGGATAAGGATGTTGGGGATATATATTTTTAGGTTTTTTTATCTAAATATCTTAATAGGAGTGATTAAATTATGAGAGGATGTTCTCTTTTATAAGTGAGGTAGGTAGCACACATGTAATTTTTCAAAGTTTTAAAATTTCATTAAGTAATTTTATTGGAAAAGTGTATACAAATTGTGTATATTTAAGAATTGTGACAATATAGGGTCTAAATAAATTCAAAAAAAATTCTAAAATATTTTAGTACATTTTAGCCCTTATCTTTTTAGACCCCCCTAATAAACTTGTTTTGACCTTAACCATATTACCCAATTTTTACCATTTTTAGTATTCACAATGAAAAAAATGAATGTAAAAATAATTAAAAAAATTGAAATTATGTTTCCAAGTATTTAAAAAAATTCAAATTCCATCCCTATAACTGGTAGAAGTTAAATTAAAAAAACCCCAAAATATAATGAAAATGGTTTTTCATAAAAAAGGCAGTTTTTAATAATAAGATGATATTTCATTAACAATATAACTAGTAAAAATTATTATATGAATTAAAATTCATATATATAGATATGTAATATATAAATTTCATTTAAATTATTCATTATTAAAGATTATTTTAATAAATTAATATGTAAAAATAGTATGCACTTAAAAATAATTTTCGTAAAACTATCACCTTTTACATCCAAATGATATTGTCTTTATTTATATCAATTTTATAATAAAAGGTATGATTAATTATAAATATTATAACACATTATTTAGAAAAAAAGGTAGATTATTTAAATAATATATTTTCAATTGTCCATAAAAACTTATTTCTAAGGGAAATTGTCAAAAAATCATTCTAGGATTATTTGGACATAGTAAAGTCAAAATTAATATTCATCCTATCAAATTAGAATTTTATGCCATAAAATATTAAAATTTGCATTATACTAATGTTTCATGAGAATAAAATGATCACATACTATAATTGAAGCATGAGTGTTATATAGATAACCATGATTCATGATGTATTCCACATTTTCCAACTGAAGAAATACCATCCAGGCCCATCTCACATGGTGTAATGGGAATGTATGGATTTGAGACCTGACACCTCTATCGTTGATAACATCATGCATGTTATGGAAATAAAAATAAATATGTTTCAAGGTAAATAAATCCCTTTAGTTAAAGTGTTATAGAATTATGTATGGGATAGCCATGAGACTTGGGAGCGGGAGGCCTTTATGAGAGAGTAGCGGCCACATATCTTTGTGTAAACCAAGCCATGAGGAATTTATAGGGGCATAAAGTGGACTATTTTGAATAATTGTGAAACTATTTAGTTAATTGTAATTCATTTAATTTATTCATTTGTTTCATTTTAAGTGTTCTTAGAGTTACATGGGGTTTGGGGGTAAAAATTGAGTTATTGGGAAAATAAGAAGTTTGCACAATTAGCACACGATTAGTAGTAATTATACACCTAACCATAAAAATTTGGATGTGGGGAGATAGTTACCTTTTTATATTCTCTATATGGTTTTCCAAATCATTTGGGATCTCCCATCATATTGTGAAATCTTTTTTCTAAAGGAGGTTTTACATGCATGGTTAGTGCATAGTTGAGAAAACTGTGTAGAAAAACCCTATGGTGTTCCTTGTTCCATTAAAATTTTTTATTTTACTAAAATTAACTCTAAGTTTTTTAATTATTATCCTAACATTTATCCCACTCTACTAAAAGAGGTCACTTTTTAGTAGTGGTCTTATTCCTCTTTTATTCATGGTATGATTCTCCTTTAATTTTAGTGGGTCTATCAAGGTTAGTCATGATTTCTTCTTGATTTATATTTTAATCATCCTATTATTCCATGTTCTTCCTATTACCTTGATAATTATAACCCTAATGGACATTGGAGGTCCAAACCTATGGTTTTGGTGAGGTTTTTTTGAATTTATTTTATGTTTAGGTCAATGAGTATCCCTCTCCTTCCCTTCCAGTAATCTTTTGTGAAGGAAATGACGTTTCAACGCTTTTGATGTAAGTTTCTCTACATGACCATATTATTTATTTATATCTCCATGGTTATTAGGTTATCCTTTTGTTTTTGTTAAAGTAACATAATTGGATTGAGTATCTAGTGTTTTCATACATGTGTTTTTATTTTGTTTGAAAAATGTTATCAAAATAGTTGTTTTTCCCTTTTTAAATAAAGTTTATTCCTACAAAGTACTTGATTAAATGTTTTTAAGAAATAAATTATGTTTGAATGATATTCAAAACGGATTTTAAAGATTTAATATTACTGAAAACCATATTTACTAATCATGGGATTGGTTTTATGTCATGGATGTGGTCATGGGTGCACATGGGAGACCATCAATGTGTGGGTTTTAGGACTGGTACTACCCCAGCCTTTGGTATGATATAGATAGGTTTTCTTGTTGGTGACCTCAATAATCATAGGTCATATTATTTTTAGGTTCATATAGGTCATCCATGTGATCTATGATTGATTCCTAAACACCTAGAACTCATTGTTCAGATCTCTCATGTGTTGCACATATTCTTTGGATTTATAATGTCTTGATTTTATGTAATTCCATTGAAATGTTTGGATTTGAAAATATTTGTTATTTTTTCACCCTATATTTTATTTTATGTGAATACATATCATGTTATTAATACTTATTTATTTATTTCCAAATCCAAATTATTTATTGTAACACCCCAAGCTTCTACGGTACACTTCTCTTTGAATAATGTGATAGCGTGTGTTGTACGCAATATCGAGTTCTAACACACCACAACCAATCAAACTAGTTGTTATGATTAGTAATACCTACTTTTTGAAATTATATATATATATTATATTTCAAAATGAACTTCATTTTTTGATTCATAATATCAAAAATATCCTAAGTTGAATTTTTCTGAGAACGTCCAATTTTTCTAGTGAAAAATACTTAAAAACAACTTTTTTAATGAAAATAATTTATAGTAATAAATTATATTATTTAGTGGTTTTATAGTATAATTAGAATATATTTTTACCATTTTATCCAATGGTGTTCATTATAATTAATTTCACTTTGAAATTGGACCTAAACAATTGTCAATCTATTGATATATATTATTTCTTAAAAACACGCTATTTGTTGTAACAGCGGGAATTAATTATAAAATTAATTAATGCAACTTATATGTTTGGAATTTTGTAAAATAGACATCATTTTTGAATTTGGAATATCAATTATAGCTTAGGGTGAAATTTTGGCATTGTTCTGAAAAACATCAATTTTTGATGAATAGTTAAACTACTCAGTGGTAGTTAAAAAACTGAATTTTTCATAAAACATAATTTTACCACTTCTGTGAATGGAATTTTGAAAATTTGAGAGACGCAGTTAATATGAAGAAGTAAAATGTGGTTCAATGAGATGAAAATAATTTTTGGTGAATAGTAACTTTTTACTTTTATTTACCACCGTTAAAAGTAAATAGTGTAATTAAGGGTAAAAATGATATTAATATTACCCTAAGACATGTCCTAATTCTATTTTACAAGTGTATTTCGACCAAAAACAACCTTAGGAATATAATATTATCATTTAGGTCCACTTGGATTAGATTAGTACATTTATTATTATTTAATTCAAAGAAGAGTTAAAAGCGTTAAAACCATAGTTTATTTACTAAAACATTTTTAATATAGGGTAATACATACGATAAATTCAATTTTAAATATTAAATAGAAATATAAAATGATTTCATACATAATGATATTTTATTTATAATTTTTAGACATTAAATAATTTAATTTATTAATGACACAATGATGATGCAGTAATTACCATAATAGTGAAAAATTAACATAATTGATATTATAAATACACAAATAAATATAATTTTAGACTTTTTATGAATTAAAATAATTTTATAAGTTAATATGACATGTTAGGAATGATTTAATTAAATGTTTTCGAAGTAATCATTCTGTTATGAGTTTCACAAAAATCAACTATTGAATAGTGTCAAAATTGACATAAAAGAGTTTTTAAAACAAATATTATATTATTAATTGATATTAAATTCATAAAAATCTGAGATTCATCCAAGAGACTTATATCATGATATTTGTATCATTAATGGACCAATTAGGAGTCTCTTGTATGTATATAGTAATTTTATTAACTATATAATATAAAAATACAAAGTGACATGGTAAATGTCAAACTAATTAACTAAGAGTTAATACTTAATGATAAGGTTAATATAGTAACCCAAACCTGTCTACATTCTATTGGTTGAATGGTTTTCAACCTATCCCTAACTTAAAATTTAAATAATAATCTTTTGAGCCATTAGAAACCCAATATGAATTTATTATAAATTAATATTTCTAGCTTTTCCAAAGGTGCCCCTCACCCCTCTTATAAAAAGGCACTCCTACATATCATTTCTTCACACCTTCAAGGCCTTTTGGTTCGGCCAAACTCTGCCTAAATACTCTCCCGATTTCCCTCACTACAACCTATAGGCCTTAGTTTGATTAGAAATCCAACCTAAGGAGCCCTTTTGATAAAATCAAAAGGAAGAACCCAAAGAAGAGGTAATGATTTCACCACCCTTTTCCATGTTCCTTTCTTCTTCCACTTATTCTTCCTTTGTTATTACCATTCTAAAATAATAACTCCAGTATCATATATATAATATGATGTTATTATAAATATGGTACAACCATATTCAGTATTCTATCCACCCTTTGAATAACATGTCACCATACGTGCGTACGTACGGCTTACCGTCTCCATGTCGTGGTGTAATTGTTATTCAATATATTATTATATGGATGGGTATAATAATGATGTGTAACTCATGTAAATAATAAATATAACATGTTAATGATTCTGTATATTTGATATACAATCCATTTATATATTATTTTAATATCAAAAGAATGATATTGTCACTCGTGCGTACGTACGGACTACCGTCTTCAAGAACGCGATGAGATTCATTCTCCATCGTATCCATTCAAGTATAATTATCATTTGATGATTTAAAAATGATGTTTAAGGACTTGATATCATTTTGGATATGAATAATATACAACCTATCCATTACAAACATGGCTTACATTACAAAACATATAAAATAAAACGAGTAAGTTAACACCCGAAACAACGATAATACTAAGATATTATTAACAAATCAATTTTAAAAGATCATATATGTTATCATATTAATTTATATGAATCTTGTATAATTTAATAACAATTATTTCACCATTATAAAGAAGGTTAACCTACCCCAACCAAGGAAAAGTACAAGATAAGGTTTATTTCACAATCTCTTCATTATCAGAGGTTGTTTATACGTAATAATCTACTGGGATCTCTTTATCATCCACATCCATATTTCTTAAAAATGAATTTCAAAACATTTTTACTATTTACTAGAATATGGGTTAAAGTCATTTATACCCTTTTTTGACTTTTTATAAGAGGTTTATAAAGTAATTTTTCCCTCGTTTTCCAAACAAGGTTCTTTTTAACCTTTTCGACAGAATTAAGGTAAGAATGTTTTTTTTAACTTATACGGCAGGTGCCGCTATTTTTCGCCGTTATAAAATCTTTGAAGCTTCCCATACAAGATTATAAGAATATTTTCAAGGAAAATGTTTTATTTTATAAATATTTGACTCTTAAATGATTTCAAAATAGAAAGAGATATTTCTTTAAAAAGAATTTTGATTTCATCTATGTCAACATCCTTTGATGGATTTTACGCTTTTTGAAAGTTGATTTATTATGATACAAAACTTCTATATTTTATTGAAGGTTTTGTGATATGTTTGACTATGGATGTGCTATTTTTATACCATTCATGGTTTATGGTGAAAGTATTGACATTTCGTATGCTAGTTTTAATACGAATGTTTATGTTATGTTTAAACCTTTTCATATGGGAATGAATTGGACTTAATATGTGACGTGTGGAGCCCGCTATAGCTCCTCAATGCATCGGTAGGTCTCATGAGACAAACTAGTGTCTTGGAACAAGGCCTTGGCAAAATCTTATTTGTAGTCTTGGCACGAGGCCTTGGCTATGTGGCTATGGTAGTCTGGCATTATGCATTCCATCATTATGAAAGTGGTTATTGATATTGCATGTGATTATTCGATTAGTAGAATATCCATGTGAATAAGTAAATGGAATTATTTCATTTTATTTTTTCCATACAATTTTGAATTTCAAGTTTAAAAGGCTTTTGTTTTAGTTATACATTGCCTTAAATGTTTATTCTTATTTATGAAAGTTTCCGCTATATTGTTATGCTTACTGAGAATTTGAGCTCACCCCTTTTCTATGTTTTATTTTTCCCAGGATATGAATAATTAAATTATGAATGAACTGTAGGGATATTATGAGGGGATAATAGTGTGGATTATGGAGACAATATGTTGTTATAGTAGTTTTTCACTTCATGATGTAATGTAAAACTTTATGAATATATCTAGTGTTTCCAAGGCTACTAAACCAATCGGTCTTTCGAGATTTGATCTTTCTTGTGATCATGCCAATGTTATGTAACAATGCACCGAATCTGGGTAACTGGGGTCGGGGCATTACAGTTGGTATCAGAGGAAGTTTAGTACAAACCTTGGAAGCTAGATTTAGATAAACTCTGATTAGAGCACGTAGACCTAAGATGAACATTGAGGATTAGTATAGAAGAACTTCATAGAATTTTGGTATTGTAGAGATTTTGTGAGTTTTCCAAGAAATACATCCCTGTCTGGATACGAGCAGGTAGAGGTGGCTCTGGCATAGATGTACCTAGGGGTAAAACCCGAAAACACCGCTTTGAGCTAGAATCGAACGGGAACTGGTGCACGACAACGGGCCTTGCTGCACTCTTGGTTATGACACTCCCAGGGGATATTCTTAGGATAACTCTCATTTTCTTTACAAATCATTATGAATGGTTTATTAGTATATACTTCCTCAAAGAAAACATTATTATGATTATGGATTATATCCATAAATAGTTCAATTTATGTTAAGTGTTTTATAAGTATGGGATTATGTATTTTGATTCATAAACTGATATAGTTTATACCATTGTTTAGAAATGGTGCCTAGTGGAAGAAATGGAAACCGTATCAATGAACGCACTCCATGTAGGGATTTCCCTCCTGCTCAAGTTAATTATAGTGGAGCTGGTGATGCAACTGGTGCCGATCAGCTAATCACCATACTGAGACAACTTACTCAGGTTATGAATAATAACCATACCCGTATGGAGCACCCTGATCCACAGCGTGGAAGATAAATGTTAGATCGATTCATGAGGCAACAACCACCAACGTTCAATGGGAGTACAAATCCCTTAGTAGCTGAGCAATGGATAAATTCCCTAGAGAAAATATTTCAGGATTTGCGGAGTAGTGAAAGGGGAAAAGTTATCATGACAGTTTACCAACTCACTGGAGATGCTGATCAATGGTTGTCATTGATTCAAAACACGAAGGAAGATGATGAAGTATCAAATATAAAATGGAGGGAGTTCAAAGATCTGTTTTTAGAAAAATACTTTCCTCGCGACCATCGAGCAGATATGGAAAGTAAATTTCTAAGTCTGAGATAGAAGGAGGATGAGAATGTCGCAAAGTATGAGGGTAACTTTACAAGGTTAGAAAGGTATGCTGGAGATTATATAATTAACCCAAGAAGTAAGATTGATCATTTCATTGATGGGTTTAAACTATTTCTCTGTCGAGCATTAGTCTCACAATCCTTTTCATCGTACGAAGACATTGTCTCATGTGCTATCAAGACCGAAAAGGAATTCTCTAAGTCTTATGACTTTAAAGCAAAGCAAGATAAGAAGAGACCTACTGATCAATCTGGGAATGTAAATAAGTAGATGAAGGGAAATGTTGAATATCCATCCTATGGTAAATTTGGGAAGAAACACCCCGGTACTTTCTTGAAGGGAATGAGAGTCTGTTACAAGTGTGGTGAAAAAGGCCACCAAGCTCGTGATTGCAAGTGGAAGAAGGAATCTACCAATGTTTAGTGCTACAATTGCAGGGAGATGGGACATTATGAAAATTAATTTACTAACCGTCAGGAGAACTTACCTCATAAAAGGAAAAGGGATCAAAGCCAAGCTTATACTATCACTATTGTTGAGGTAGAAGCTCCAAAAGACGCGGTGGCAGGTAATTTAATGGTTTCCTCAAGTTTAGAAAATGCATTATTTGATTCTGGATCATCACATCGTTTCATATCTTCCCAGTTTTCTAAGAAAATTATATATTTCCAATTTGATTTAACAATGGAGTTGTCAGTTAAAACTCCTAAGGGAAGTATCATTGCAACAAAGTTTTGTGAATCAGTCCCCATTAGAGCACATAAATGTTCTTTATCTGCTGATATCATCGTCATACCTATGATTGAGTTCGATATAATCCTCATTATGGACTGGATTTCGGACTATGATATGAAGATTTATTGTAAGACGAAAGAGGTTACGATTCTTGATGATGATGATAAGGAACACCTTATCTTTAGAGAAGAATCGTCACCACCTAATTCTTATCTAGATCCACCCCCAGTAGCTCAAATAAATTCAATTATTGGGGTGGAAGAGAATGAAATAATTGTGGGTGAGGAAAGGAATGTTCAAATAGAGGATGTACCTATTGTGAAAGAATATGTAGATGTATTTCCAGAAGATTTACCTGGACATCCCCCAGAACGAGAAGTTGAGTTTTCCATTGATTTAATTCCGGGATCAAGGCCTATATCGAAGACCCCTTATAGAATGGCCACTATAGAATTAGTTGAACTAAAGAAACAACTAGAGGAATTGAGTAATAAGGGATTTATTCACCCTAGTGTTTCTCCATGGGGATCCCCTGTTCTTTTTGTTAAAAAGAAAGATGGATCTATGAGGTTATCTGTCGACTACAGGGAGATCAATGCTATAACAATAAAGAACAAGTATCCCCTACCTCGAATTGATGATTTATTTGACCATCTGCATGGATCTCAATACTTTTCAAATATTGACCTTCGATCTGGATACCATCAGTTGTGTGTGAAGAATGAATACATTCCAAAGACAGCATTTTGAACCAGGTACGGGAATTACGAGTTTGCTGTAATGCCTTTTGGATTGACTAATGCACCCTCTGTATTCATGGATCTGATGAATATAGTTTTCAAGGAGTATCTCGATGAATTTGTGGTGGTGTTTATTGATGATATCTTGGTATACTCAAAAATCTACGAAGATCATGAAAATCACTTGCGCATTATCTTGAAGAATCTGAGAAGACATAAATTATATGGGAAGTTTAGCAAGTTTGAATTCTGGCTTCAGGATATTTCTTTTCTTGGCCATATTGTCTCTAAAGATGGAATCTCGGTTGATCCTTCTAAGACTAAGTCAATCCAAGAATGGCCAGCACCGACGAGTATAACTGAGGTACTTAGTTTTATTGGTTTAGCAGGTTATTATCGACGCTTCGTCTAGAATTTTGCCTGATTGGCTAACCCATTAACGAAGCTCACATGTAAAGGGGTTTAATTTGTTTGGACAAAAGAGTGTGAATAATGTTTGAAAGAACTGAAGAGAATATTAGTCAATTCTCCTATAATGACTCTACCATCAGGGAATGATGGGTTCGTTATTTATAGTGATGCATCGAAGAAAGGACTTGGTTGTGTCCTTCTGCAGAATGATAGGGTTATTGCCTATGCATCACGACAGTTGAAAATTCATGAACAAAACTATCCTACTCATGATCTCAAGTTAGCAGCTGTGATCTTTTCTTTGAAGATATGGAGGCACTACCTCTATGGTGAAAAATGTGAGATTTATATTGATCACAACAGTTTGAAGTATATTTTCTCACAAAAAGAACTCAACATGCGGCAAAGGAGATGGCTTTAATTACTCAAGGATTATGATTGCACGATACACTATCACTCAGGGAAGGCAAACAAGGTGGCAGATGCTTTGAGCAGAAAAGATCATGGAGTTTTGAACAATATGAGAATTGAAAGGGAACCAATTTTCATGGATCTAGTGAATATGGACATTGGAATAACCAGGGAAGGTGAAACATCAATGCTTTTTCAAATGGTTGCCAAACCATATTTACTAGAAAGGATTAAGAGGTCTCAGACCTATGATGATGAATTTCAAAAGAAGATTAAAGCTGTGAATGATGGGAGATTGAGAGACATTGTGTATGAAGATGGAATTTTGAAATTTGGGAAGAGAGTTTGTGTTCCCGATATACCTGATCTAAAAAGGGAATTTCTGGATGATGCTCATAGTTCCAATTTCTCTATACAACCAGGGAGCACCAAAATTCATAGAGATTTGAAGGAACATTTTTGGTGGGACAACATGAAGAGGGATATTGCTGATTTTGTGTCAAGATGTATGGTTTGTCAACAAGTGAAAGCTGGAAGGAAACAGCCTGGAGGAGTCATGCAACCTCTTCCCATACCGGAGTGGAAATGGGACAATATTATGATGTACGTTGTCATGGGACTACCAAAGACTCCTAGATGGAACGATGCAATATTGGTTATTGTTGATCGTCTTAACAAGTCAGCACATTTTCTTGCTATAAGAGAAGGTCTACCCTTGGAACATCTAGCAAGACTATATATTAATGTAGTTGTGAGACTTCAAAGAGTACCCCTATCAATTGTTTCTGATCGTGATCCCCGTTTTACTTCAAGATTCTGGAAAAGTCTTCAAAAATCCTTGGATATTGAACTTCATTTGAGCACTGCTCACCACCCTCAGACAGACGGACAATCAGAACGGACTATTCAAACCTTAGAAGACATGTTGATATCTTGCTCACTTGACTTTCAGGGTATGTGGGATCAGTATTTACCTCTGGTAGAATTTTCATATAACAATATCTTCCATTTGAGTATTCAACTGGCACCATATGAAGCGTTATACGAAAAGAGATGTTGCACACCAACCATTTGGGATGACGTTGGTGAAAGAAAACTTGTAGGTCTAGAACTGGTGGAAGAAACGATGGAAAAGATGAAGGTAATCCAAAATCACATCAAAGCAGCTCAAAGTAGGAAGAAGATCTATGCCGATAATCGAAGGAAGGATTTGGAATTTCAAGTCAGTGATCATGTTTTACTGAAGGTATCTCCATGGAAGGGAGTCATACGTTTTGGTAAGAAAGGTAAATTGAGTCCCAGGTACATCGGACCTTTCGAAATTCTAGAACGAATTGGGGTTGTAGCTTACCAATTGGCAATGCCGCCAAGTCTCTCCAAAGTTCACGATGTGTTCCACGTATCTTTGTGGAGGAAATACATGCCTGACCCAACGCATGTACTCACCTATGAAGAATTAGAACTGGAACCCGATCTGTCTTATTGTGAAGAGCCCGTCAGGATTCTTGATACGAGAGGACAAGTACTGAGAAACCGGACGACGCGTCTGGTAAAAGTTTTGTGGAGAAACCATAAGATGGAAGAGGAAACATGGGAACCCGAGAAACTTATGATGAAGAACCACCCGAGTCTTTTCATGCATTAGTATTCTGGAAATTGTGAGGATGAAATTATTTGAAGGCGGAGAGAATGTAACACCCCAAGCTTCTACGGTACGCTTCTCTTTGAATAATGCGATAGCGTGTGTTGTACGCAACATCGAGTTCTAACACACCACAACCAATTAAACTAGACGTTATGAATAGTAATACCTACTTTTTGAAATTATATATATATTATATTTCAAAATGAACTTTATTTTTGGATTCAGAATATCGAAATTATCCTAAGTTGAATTTTTCTGAGAACGTCCAATTTTTATAGTGAAAAATACTTAAAAAAACTTTTTTAATCAAAATAATTTATAGTGATAAATTATATTATTTAGTGGTTTTATAGTATAATTAAAATATATTTTTACCATTTTATCCAATGGTGTTCATTATAATTAATTTCACTTTGGAATTGGACCTAAACAAATGTCAATCTTTTGATATATATTGTTTCTTAAAACCACGCTATTTGTTGTAACAGCGGCAATTAATTATAAAATTAATTAATGCAACTTATATGTTTTGAATTTTTTAAAATAGACTTCATTTTTGAATTCAGAATATCAATTATAGCTTAGGGTTAAATTTTGGCATTGTTCTGAAAAACATCAATTTTTGATGAATAGTGAAACTACTAAGTGGTAGTTAAAAAACTGAATTTTTCATAAAACTTAATTTTACCGCTTCTGTGAATGGAATTTTGAAAATCTAAGAGACACGGTTAATATCAAGAAGTAAAATGTGGTTCAATGAGATGAAAATAATTTTTGGTGAATAGTAACTTTTTACTTTTATTTACCACGGTTAAAAGTAAATAGGGTAATTAAGGGTATACATGAAATTAATATTACCCTAACACATGTCCTAATTCTTTTTTACAAGTGTATCTCGACCGAAAACAACCTTAGAAATAAAATATTATCATTTAGGTCCACTTGGATTAGATTAGGACATTTATTATTATTTAATTCAAAGAAGAGTTAAAAGAGTTAAAATCAAAGTTTATTTACTAAAGCATTTTTAATATAGGGTTATACATAAGATAAATTCAATTGTAAATATTAATTAGAAAGATAAAGAGATTTCCTACATAATAATATTTTATTTATTATTTTTAGACATTAAATAATTTAATTTATTTATGACACAATAGTGATGCAGTAATTACCATAATAGTGAAAAATTAAAATAATTGATATTATAAATACTCAAATAAATATAATTTGAGACTTTTTATGAATTACACTAATTTTCTAAGTTAATATGACATGTTAGGAATTATTTAATTAAATATTTTAGAAGTAATCGTTCTGTTATGAGTTTCACAAAAATCAACTATTGAATAGTGTCAAAATTGACATAAAAGAGTTTCTAAAACAAATATTATATTATTAATTGATATTAAATTCCTAAAAATCTAATGTTCTGTCAATATACTTATATAATGATAGTTGTATCATTAATGGACCACTTAGGGGTCTCTTGAATGTATATAGTATGTTTATTAACTATATAATATAAAAATACAAAGTGACATGGTAAATGTCAAACTTATTAACTAAGAGTTAATACTTAAAGATAAGGTTAATATAGTAACCAAAACCTGTCTAAATTCTATTGGTTGAATGGTTTTTGAACTATACCGACCTTAAAATTTAAATAATAAACTTTGGAGCCATTAGAAACCGAATATGAATTTATTATAAATTAATATTTCTATCTTTTCCAAAGGTGCCCCTCACACCTCTTATAAAAAGGCACTCCTACTTCTCATTTCTTCACACCTTCAAAGCCTTTTGGTTCGGACAAAATCTGCCCAAATACTCTTCCAACTTCCCTCACTACAACCTATAGGCCTTAGTTTGATCAGAAAGCCAACCTAAGGAGGCCTTTTTATCAAATCAAAAGGAAGAACCCAAAGAAGAGGTAATTATTTCACCACCCTTTTCCATGTTCCTTTCTTCTTCCACTTATTCTTCCATTGTTATTACCATTCTAAAATAATAACTCCAGTATCATATATATACTGTGATGTTATTATAAATATGGTACAACCATATTCAGTATTCTATCCACCCTTTGAATAACATGTCACCATACATGCGTACGTACAGCTTACCGTCTCCATGTCGTGGTGTAATTGTTATTCAATATATTATTATTTGGATGGGTATAATAATGATTTGTAACTCATGTAAATAATAAATATAACATGTTAATGATTCTGTATATATGATATAACATCCATTTATATATTATTTTAATATCAAAAGAATGATATTGTCGCTCGTGCGTACGTACGTACGGACTACCGTCTCCACGAATGCGATTAGATTCATTCTCCATCGTATCCATTCAAGTATAATTATCATTTGATGATTTAAAAATGATGTTTAAGGACTTGATATAATTCTGGATATGAATAATATACAACCTATCCAATACAAACATGGCTTACATAACAAAACATATAAAAGAAAACGAGTAAGTTAACACCTGAAACAACGATAATACTAAGATATTATTAACAAATCAATGTTAAAAGATCATATATGATATCATATTAATGTATATGGTTATTTTATAATTTAATAAGAACTATTTAACCATTATACAGGAGGATAACCTACCCCAACCAAGGAAAAGTTCAAGGTAAGGGTTATTTGACAATCTCTTCATTATCCGAGGTTGTTTATACGTAATAATCTACTCGGATCTCTTTATCATCCACATCCATGTTTCTTAAAAATTAATTTCAAAACATTTTTACTATTTACTAGAATATGGGTTAAAGTCATTTATACCCTTGTTGGACTTTTTATAAGAGGTTTATAAAGGAATCTTTCCGTCGTTTTCCAAACAAGGTGCTTTTTAACCTTTTTGACAGAATTAAGGTAAGAATGTTTTTTTAACTTATACGGCGGGTGCGGCTATTTTTCGCCGTTATAAAATCATTGAAGATTCCCTTACAAGCTTATAAGAATATTTTCAAAGAAAATGTTTTATTTTATAAATATATGACTCTTAAATTATTTCAAAATAGAAAGAGATATTTCTTTAAAAAGAATTTTGATTTCATCTATGTCAACATCCTTTGAGGGATTTTACGCTTATTTAAAGTTGATTTATTATGATACAAAACTTATATATTGTATTGAAGTTTTTGAGATATGTTTGACTGTGGATGTGCTATTTTTATACCATTCATGGTTTATGGTGAAACTATTGACATTTCATATGCTAGTTTTAATACGAATGTTTATGTTATGTTTAAACCTTTTCATATGGGAATGCATTGGACATAATATGTGACGGGTGGAGCCCGCTATAGCTCCTCAATGCATCGGTAGGTATAATGAGGCAAAATTGTGTCTTCGAATAAGGGCATGGAAAAATATTATTTGTAGTCTTGGCATGAGGTCTTGGCTATGTGGTTATGATAGTCTGGCATTATGCATTCCATCATTATGAAAGTGGTTATCGATATTTCATGTGATTATTCGATTAGTAGAATATCCATGTGAATAAGTAAATGGCATTATTTCATTTTATTTTTTCCATACAATTTTTAAGTTCAAGTTTAAAAGGCTTTTGTTTTAGTTATACATTGCCTTAAATGTTTATTCTTATTTATGAAAGTTTATGCTATATTGTTATCCTTACTGGGCATTTGAGATCACCACTTTTCTATGTTTTATTTTTACCAGGGTGTGAAGAAGTAAATTATGAATGACCTACAGGGATATTATGAGAGGATAATAGTGTGGATTATGGAGACAATATGTTGTTGTTGTAGTTTTTCACTTCATGATGTAATGTAAAACTTTATGAATATATCTAGTGTTTCCAAGGCTACTAAAACAATCGGTCTTTCGAGATTTGACATTTCTTGTGATCATGCCAATGTTATGTAATAATGCACCAACTCTGGGTAACTGGGGTTGGGGCGTTACATTTATGATTTTTTTCAATGAAATGGGTTTTAAAGATTTTTTTTTCAAACTAGAATTATTGGTTTGAATTGTGAAAGGTGGTATGTGGATTCATAGAGGTACTATTATAATATTTACCTCACACCCTTCATATTACCTTAGTTGTATATATATTTAGTTCTATCTATAATTAGAGAAGTAAAAGGAGGTACATCTCATAACAAGGCATCTTGTTGCTCATGTTGTCTTCAATGTTGTGGGTTAGTGGTGACTAAGAGCCACATGGAGCCAGTTTACTACAACATCTTAGGATCCTATATATTTTAGTATTTGGGATGTTGGTTATGAAATGGGCACTCTATATTGGGATGTAACTGACTATTATGTTTTCCTATATGATATGGGATTTTCATGTCTTATTTTTATGTTGTTATCAGGTTATAGTTATCTATTATGTTATCATTGTTTAAACGTAGATTAGCATGATTTATATTGTTTTCATTGTTTATTTTTTGGAGTGGATTTACAACTCCTGGATGGATTATTATATTTTTTTTAGGGTTAAATTGTTCCCATGTAGTAATCATGGATAGCTTAGCACTAGTCACCAACCCAGGGTGATCGAGAGCATGTATCGATCCATATGGAGGGTCGACCCAGGTAACATGATAGGTTTCCATAGGTTGGTTTATCACAATTTAGACCAATATATGGTACTGAGTGCAATATTCATGGTAAGTATCTCTAAAATCCACCTCAGAGTGAAAATTTGTGGACTTGTGAATTGTCATATGCTCAAGCTATGAGGATAACCCTAATTTTTCTAAAAGTTATGTCAATGAAACTAGAAATGGAAGTTATTATATGTTTGATAAGGTGCCTGAAGATAAAGGAGTTGAAACCCAATATGAGAGTGCACTCAATGTTCATATAGTGTAGTTAGAGGGTGTGGGGTTCCTTGATCTGGTCTTGAGTGGATAATAATCACCTGCATGTTCTATCTGCAATGTTTTGGTGCAAGTAACTTATGTATTATCCAGTGATAATGGTTATATATAGGATTCAAATATATATATATATCGTCATTGAAAATATATTTTTTATCTTAATAGGTGATATAATAGGTAATGAAGATAATGTAGGATGGGAAACACCAAAGTTAAAATGGAAAAAAGAAGACAGTCAGTGTTCAAGGATCACAAGCTGAGACAATAGAGAGGATACAAGTAGATCATTATCACTCAGAGGGATCTTTCAAATATGATGTGGGCCTTATAGAGTTAGTACATGTAAAATCTAATTATGAAATGTATGATAACACTATTAAAATATTTTTATAGGTGTAAAATATGATATTAAGGGAGGATTTGATATGGGGTGATTCTCAATAAACAAAGTTAAGAAAACCATAAGTAAGAAGGACTATTCCACCTTACCTAACCCCATGATAACCATATTGATGAGTAAATATCAAGGATTAAAGTATTATAATAAATCCTCAATGGAGTTTCATTAAATAATGTGTTAAATAAATAGTATCACATTCCTGAAGTTTCCTTGGGTAGGGAGGAGGAAGACAAAGTGTATATAATAGGGTCATCCAAGTTCGGTATAGAGTCTGAGCTAAGGGTAAAAAAGCACTAGTTTATATTAGAATATGTAAGTGAACTAATAAATAAATTGGACCCTTTAATATAATACAAGTAAAAGGTTTAATGGGTTTTGAAGATCAAATCCTCAAAATAAGATGTTGATAAAATGTATGAAACAGACTTTAAAATCAATATAAATGATGAATAATAATATTGAATCAATAAATAAGAACTCATTTTTATTCTTTGATTAAATGAAACGAAGACTAGCCTATTACAATTTATCATGACCTTGTACAAGATGGATTCTTATTTTTAGGATCACATAATGGTTGATTTTGAGTGTAAGGATATTTTCATTAAAGGGAAATTGCATAGGGTTCATGGATCTAATATCTTAAAATTTTATTATAATAGTCTTGTGATGGCTTATACAGTTTAATTTTTTTTACTATTTAGGTGGATTTGTGAGGTTTCACACTAAACCCTTAAAATTTATTTCTCTTAAAGATAAAAAATAACCTATTATATTGGCCATTATGAGGGAAAATATGAGTTTTCTATTCATTACTAGGATATTGAGAATGATATATCATTATAAAATATATCTTGATTATTTTCTATCTTATATATACCTTTATATATTTCATTAGTAAACGATAATTAAAAATTTTAGTTCATAATTTATTTATGGGGAGGAGAATTTAACACCCTGAGATTTTGTATGCATCTTCCTTCAAATAAATACAATGTTTAATAGAATTCTCCATACGTAAAACTGAACTAAAATAAATCATAATACATTTTATTGAGATAAAAAAATATAAAAAAGTATATGAAATAATGTATTACATACCCTGGTTTATTTCATCTATTAAAAGTGCATAAATTAAAATGGGGGTAATAAATAGAAATGAATAATTTCTTTAAAACAAGAAGATCCCTTGGATCATCTTCACTCTTGAGAATCACAATTAGTAGAAAATACTTGAAATGTAAAATAAAATATTGAAAGTAGAAATCTCCATCTATTAGTGCTACTGTACCGAAACTGTACTATGAAGTCAGGATGGTAGCTTGGGTCAGGGCCGATGGGTTTTTTGGCGATATCCTAGCCAGGGGATTAAGCTCAATTCACATGGGTCACTGCTCGCGGGGAAGATGTATGGGGGCGGTGTCATTAGAGACTAGGACGGGTCTGTCCTTTCTTCTTTCGCAACATCATATGGAAGATGATATTTTTTTAGGCGGAGGCTCTGGCCTTGGTTACGGGATAAGAGGTATGAAAACAAAGCTAGATCATCCCAAATACGGTGGAGATAGACTCTATGATCTTGTACAAAGTGCTGCTCATCCAAAGTAGTTTTCCTTGGAATATTGTTTATATTGTTAGGAGATGTAAGTTGCTCATGGGGAGTCATACAGAGATCTCTCATATGCGGCAGGAGGTAAATATGGTGGCCAAATTTCTGGCATCGAGGGCACTCACAAATTGAATTATGGTTTCTTTCTTTAACTTGGGATCTTTTCCTAGTGAGGGGGTGAAATGTTTTATCAATGATGCTATGGGAATGTACTACTTTAGACCACCATGATCTTGTAGTGTGCAATGTATTGTGTGGTTTTTAAAATCAATAAAAAGCTTAATTTTTAGTCAATCATGAAATTAGAAAGAATTATCCTAAATAAGGAACGAGAAGTGTGACTTAAAATATAAGGATGGAATGAATTATTTTAGTAAGTCTATATATAGGAATGAAATATAACCATTATAAATATAGTCACTAGAAATATAGTCGTTTGGAATAAAGTCATTGGAAATATGGTCATTGGATATATATATATATATATATATGATATACATACTAATTTTTTGTATTGTTAAAATAATATTTTTCATAAACAATAAATAATGAAATAATAATAATTTTAATTAAAATATTTTATTATAAAAAAATATTTTATTATAAAAAATATATTTTCATGTTAAATATTATTATTAAATAAAGATATTATAAAATTAAAAGAATGATTTTAATAATAATAGAATGATAAATTAAATGGTTAAAATAAAAATAATTAATTTTAATGTTATTTGGTTAATATCAATTAATATAAAAGATATTTTTCAAAGAACTGTTATCTAAGTGTTGTGTATCTTTATCTTAATCCCAAATGAAGGATGATTTTAATGTAATGTGTTGATAATATATTCATTTAAATAAATTAACATTCATCCAATAGCTATTACAAGTCAATTAATAAGAATAAGTTCCTTTTATGCTTTAAAAGTATATATTTTCTATAAAAAATTATGTATTATGTACGCCTATATTAAAATTAAATTTTATTAACTCTTGAAATTGAGTCTAATAAAATGGTTTCCATAATTTTAATCATAAAATAAATTTTTTTCATAAGATAATTTTTATTTTTAACTTGATAAAAATAACCAAAGTAAATATTAGTTACTATAGTAAAACATTTATTTTTCAAAGAATTGTTTTTACAAATATTGTGCAATTTTAATAAAAAAAATTAAATTGATCATAGTAAATGATGACTCTAATATGATTTTAAAATATATAAGTAAGTATATTAACGCTCATTTTATTATTAATTTATATTAAATAAGGATAAAAACACTTAATGTATAAAAACTCATTTTTAAAAAAAATGTTTTTTTCTATATCTTATGGTTTAATTTAAAATTTATTTTTCTCTATCACGACCCGACCAATCAGGGCCTTCCTATCTGGTGATAAGACAAGTGTGACTACCTCAAGACCACCTCCCTAAGCTAGGGGTTGGTGACCAATTCCGAGTAGGCATATCACACACAAGGGACGACTTATCCTATGGTACCTATATGAATGCAGACACATCCATCTCCATGAAATAGTACATAGATAATAATAAAAATAATCCCAAAATGAATGAATAAATCTATCCCATGATCAGAGTATAGTAAAATTATGTAAATCATGATAATATAGAAATATAATCCCACCAAAAACTGATAAAATCATCCAACCTACTCGGTAGTAGGGGATTATTGTCAAATGAAACCACCGGTACACACCTCGGTCTATTTAGCTCACTATGATCCACCTGCTCTGGGTCCTCCCAGTAATCTATTAAAAGTTTTTTAGTCTACATATGACATAACATGTGTAGGTAGAACCCGTGCAGGGGTGAGTATAACAATACCCAGTATGTGCCCCCAAAAACCCAAAATAGAAGGGAGAAACTTAAAGTCAACAATCCACTCAACTCAAATCCAGAGGATAAATTCCAATTGAGAGACTATAGGAAACTCAATATCAACCATTCCTTAGCTAAACATGAATAGTAAAATCATCTTCACATGCCATGTCAAACTGACATCACAATAAGGAATCCTAGAATAATCCAGATATACTTATCACAGACTCTAAGTCTCAAGAGGCCCCAACCTCATTTCCAGCCACAAGATTCTACTTAAGGATCAATTTTATCCCACATCCAAGAGAAATCACTACATGATCCATGTTATCCCTGATATAACTCATCTTATAGATTTCACTCATCATGTATCACTAAGCCTATGGAACATCCCCACCATCCCTAATAGCGTACATCTGAGAGAACATGCATGTTGGGTCTCACCATGAAGAAAGTCTCGTTTGCACCAATATGGTCTCAATGCTCATATGGGGGATCTCATTAATTTCTTGTGGGGGACTCCACAAACCCTAACAGAACCTATATTATCTCAACACTTGGATATGGTATCACACCCAGGATCAATGGGGGATACCACAAACACATTCTGGAACTCAAGAGGTCATAACGCTCAGATAGAGTATCACACCCAAGTCTTATGGGGGGAACATCAAGATAAACTAAGACTCAAATCCATGATACGAAAATATTGGATAATACCTAGGACCTATGGGAGATATAGAAAACCCAATCTAGAATTATCCTCCAAGTAGGGGATCAAAAACATGATGATACTGCAAACCCACTAGATCAACCCTCTATGTAGGGGATCAATGCCCATGCAAGAGGTTCATGATGATACCATAAACCCCCACTTATAAAATATAATGTAATAGAGGATTCCACCCTAGGATCCTGAATGGATACACAAACTCTATCTAAAATCAACCAATCGGGGGGATCATAATCCTTTGAAGAGGACATAATACCACATTGTACCCTCATAATGATATATCAAGGGAACACTCCCAATGATACTCATCTATGTTTCTCAAGAAATAATTCCACAAAAATCACCTCATGTTTCATTTCTCACACTAAAACCATGGACACCATAATGTTCTACATGGAAAACTACTCAGTATATGCAACTCATGGGCCCCCATCCATGTCCTGAAAATATATATGCAAGTATTCTTTAAGGGGATTACATGGAATGTACCCACATTATATGGAATTTCCCTTGAAACTAATCCCTATCCATTCCCCTTTTTTCACTTAGTGTGTGTATATAGAGGATACATGGTGTGTGCATATGGTTACATGATGTGTAACTCTGCCCAATCACCAGGGTGTGCAACCTCGCCCATATGGACTAGTTGTCCTTGTCCCCATACAAAGAATGCACCCTTGGTATATGGAGTATCCTAGAAGCTAGGGTATATGGTCATGTTCTTTAGATCATTCCCATATATCTCAACTCGTATCCATGTTAGCTGTCCATGTACTGCTACATGGCCATGTCCATTGACATGGAAAGTTTGGACATGTCCTCAACCACATGGAAAAGGATCACTACATTGTGTGTCCCCACAGTACACAGTGTATATTCCAAAAACTTCCATCTTCGCCAAATAAAAAAGAACACAATTCATGTACTCCTTCACTACACATCATGTGATCAGGATTTTTGAATGGGAAATCCCTACAAGTAACCTAAAAGCCCCAATTTTTACCCAAACTCCATAGATCGACACCCATGGCATCTCCAACAATCATAATATGGATCTAAAACCTCAAAAACTCATATAATGGGATTATTATGTAAATATTGTAAATCTTCCTAACTTGAGTAGAAATTATGAAGCTTTGGGTCTAGATCTACACCATGAAGTCGTTGTTCCCCAATCTTGGAGAAATCGCTGTCAAGAACGGAGTTCGATGGCTCCTCCTCTCCTCAGTTCCTCCCTGGGTTATCCATCATGTAAGTGGGGATCCTCCCTCTCCTATACCATGAGTGAGAACAAAAGGGGGAGAGAAAATTAGGTTTATTAATTAAATTTTATTTAATTAATAAACCTCCATCAATTTACTCCCCACCAATAGTCACCTTCAAGAGGGTGCCTGACACCGAAAAACTTTATGTTGCACCTAGGGTAAAATAACTTTATGAACTCCATAGTGGTCTCATATTTCTGATCTGAAACCAATTGGGATTTTTTCCACATTTATGAAAATAAATGTGTTCATGAGATATAAAACATTTAATATTTTTAATATCACTACACTAAGACTCTCTAGGCCCCATAAGTCATCTTCGACTCAATACCTAACTTTGAAATATTCATATAAATATTACAAAGTCTTACATAGGAAAAAACATATATACACTCTCCTCATCTTCAAGTATTTTCATCATGAAAAGATAAATCCTATGCACATGGGGGAAATTGATCTCTCATCTATGTCTGCCACCCTGGCGATCTCTCTAGAGGGTTCCCATGCTGTCAATCATATATGAATCTAGGGGAACCATTACCTATGAAGGGTATCCTCTAGTAAGAAATCCGCACCACTGAGTACCTCAAAAAGGTAACTCCACACCCAATGTCTAGCTCATCCAGGTCGACATCATGCAATGAGGCATACACATGTCTTTTAAAATGTGACAAGTAGAAAAATCCAAGACCCCGGTCTAACTGTGATCATAGGGTCAAATGGTACACTATCTCACTAACCTTACACAAAATCTAAATAAAGGTACTACAAACCCCAAGGTTAGCCTACCTATTAGGATAAATCCTTCCAAACATTGTTGAAGCAATATCTCCTAGAACACAAGTTCTCATCGATGAGTTCTAAAGGACACTGTCATCAATCCATAAAGGACTCCTAACATGTCTCGAAAGTCCCCATCCTTGGCCACGACATCCAATTATAAAGGATATCATTACATCCACCCATATCTTGGGTTCACTACTTAGGTAAAATATACTCATCAACACTTCACCTTGTAGTGTGAAATGTGTCTTCATCAATCCTCAAAATTTCAATGTACTCCCCACCTTTGGAAAATCCATCAAGAACATGTCCAATGGATATCTGGTCATTTAAGACCCCACAAAGAGAATCTCGTAATGTTACTCCATGTCTTTTTGAAAAATAATAGGGGTAACCTCCATCAAATAGACACATTTTTCATTATCCTCACCCATAAGGGTCAACAATAAGAGGTCAAATTCTTTGTTACCTTGCTCAAAATAGTAGATAGAAACCCTCACTATGAGCATCTAATTCTATGACCACACCATTGGGTGTATTTCAAGCTAGAACATACTCAACCTATGTTGGGTCCACAATCACTCCCATGTCTAAGCAGTCATATCACACGAAATGGACCCCCTAAATATAGACCATTATCTATGATCACTCTTTAAGAAATTGGTACTCTCAGATCATGTCTAGAATCCATCCTCAAGTGTCTCATATATAACTCTGATATCAAGCACATAAGGGTACCAAATAAAAATATTATCACAAACTGATCCAAAAGGGTTTAAGGACCTACTTCTCAAGTCTCGCATCTTACTCCTAGGTAAATAACACAAGGATTCCCAAGAGAAAGCACTAGGTCTTACAAAGCCTTTCATCTGAAATCCTTTAACTATACCTCTAGCCCATGAAGATCAATAGGAGCCATCTAATATTATGTATAAAATATTAAAGTATTCTCTAGGTTATGATCTATGTATAATTCTAACTCTTAGTGGGGAGGTAAATTCGGTATGTCCTTGGGGAGACATCCTCAACTTTACTGCCACTGTAGAAAATTGAAATCTCAAATCATCCATTTCTCCAAGGGTTATACTATCCAACTAATTAAAGTTAGTTTCATTTTCCAAATCATGATCTTATCCTACTCGGAATGGGATCACTCCTCTATATAAGAGGAAAAAACCATCCCAAAATCTTAAAACTCTTACGCACCCACTAGAAACAACCATATGAGTATGGATGGTAGGAAAACAATCCACACTAAGAAAAAATAATAGGTTCTCTCTCTCTACCTCTATGAAAAGGTTCTATATGAGGCACTCTCTATACTATAGAGTTAGGTCACACTACTTTTTGGGGTTCAAGGCCTCTGGTTCTCTCTTCTAGAGCCTTCAAGAATAATATTCAAGAAAAAAGGCTCCAATGGTATCACTGGGCCTTGAACATGGGATATACTGAGGGAAAAGTGGCTGGTGACTTTTTATTAACTACAGTTGGGGGCAGTAAGGTCACATGTCATACCTTGGACCATACTCGAGCCTCTGATCTAGAATCCTCTTCTTCCTAAAGCTCAACCTTTCCTTACACATTTTCAATATAGCTAGGGCCTCATCCAACACCTCTACACACCATGATGTCTCGAACACACAAGTTCAAGGAACTTGTATTCCATACATTGACATTATCCCCTTTGGGTGGAACTATCTCACCTGTGAGGTTTTGTATCATGTCTCAATAATGCATCTTGACGGGGGAAGTTTCTCTCTTTCTTGTGATTCCTAATCCATGTAAAACTTCACCATAAAAAGGCTCCATAGATTCCCTACGTCACCATGGATAAGCCTCGAGCTATAAGTGGCATGAAAATTGTATCTCACACCTGAATATAACAATACTACTATAAAAATATAAAAGATACAAATCATAACTCTAATAAACCTTTAAGACACTAATTCATAGGCCTTTATGGCTTGTAGTTTTCCTATTCCTCGTCCTCAAGCTCCCTGAGCCTAGCGCGAACCACCTAGGGGTAGTGTTGGTAACAGATCAAATTTTTTGTCACCTCCTCCTACTCTCCCCACTCCTCTGCCACATCTATCATAAAAAAACTCCTTGTTATAATCATTTTCTCTTATAGGGAGGTATATCAAGCATATACCTATCAACATCATGGTGGGTCATAAAATCCCATATAACATTTCCTCATCCATCACATGTAAAACACCACCTCTCTCACGATTGACTAAAACTAGCCTGGAATACTTGAGCAATATAACAAATATCCTAGGATCATATCATTAAGAATATTACATGCTCAGATCCATGATCCCTCCATCAGCTACCAAATTCCAAAGTATTAACTCATGTGTGCCCATCCCCAGTAGTTGGAGTCTACTCAGCCAAAAATATATCCACTACCAAGGCCCACTCAATCACTCCATCATAGGTGGGAATTTAGAGATATATCACTGAACCCCTGATATCTTAAAATAATCCTTAATTAAAAGTATATTCTTGAAAAAATGGGTCTTCAAACATATATAGGGATTATTGTGAATGGCTTGTGTACCTCACTGAATACTCATCCAAGGTCAAGATACCTTGATGAAGCTACATAAGATCTTGGATATGCACCGATCACAATTTGGCTAGATAAAAATATTCCCTAAAGATCAACTCAAACTATATAAAAGTGAGTTTCATCTCATCGTGGTTAAATATCACCAAAGTCTACCACCTCCCCATGGATTCATAAAGAAGAATAGAATCTATGAACACCATCTGATCATAAAGTGTCCTCACAAGGCGAAAAAAACCTGTGACTTCCTCAATCCATTCATTAGTTTCCTGGGGGTATAGTTCACCCAAATACCTGGGAGGTATCTACCTCTAAAACTCATGTAGTGCACTCATTTTATGCACATCCTTGGTCAGTACTACTGCCATAAACTGCTACTCAATGGGTTGAGGCTTGATTGGAAAACCACCCTATGATACTGCCTCTTATGAAAAACCCTGCAACAAATCCTCATCACTGGGTGGATCATCATCACAATCCTACCATAGAACACTAGCTGGTTATCATCATGGGGGAATCCTGAAATACAATTAAGATGCATTTTGGTCAAAGAGTTTATCTTGGGAGCTGACTCAAGAAGGACATGGAAACCACAACCCAGTCCTATATGATTCATGTACCAGTGTTTCCCTATAACCTGTGCCTATATGTTCTAAGTACACAAGTAGGTTATCAGAGTCCAAGTGAATGGATACATCAGTAGCTACACCAACATCAGAGTCCCTACCCTAAAAGTCGAACTCAAAAAACTTAACATCAATTACATAAATACACCAAGGCCCTATTGGATAGTGATAATCTGAGTGTGACTACCTCAAGACCACCTCCATAGGCCAAGGTCTGATGACTAGCATCAATTTGGAATATCACACACATGGGAGGCCTTATCCTATGGTATATGTATGCATGAAAACATGTCCATATCTATGAAACAGTGTAGTGATAATAATACAAATGACACAAAAATAAAAACACACATAAATCCCACAATCAGAGTATAGAAAAAAGTATTGAAATCATAAAAAGGGAAAAGTAAAATATCACAAAAAAAACTAATAAAAGTTTCCAACTTTCTTAGCAGTAGGGGAATACTGTCAAATGAAACCACTAGTACATACCTTGGTCCATCTAGCTCACTATACTCTACCTACTCTGGGTACCCCCAAGAATATATCAAAATATTTTTCATCTGTGTAATACACAACATGTATGGGAAAATCCCTTGAAGGGGTTGAGTATAATAACGCTCTATAGGCTCCCCAACAAACCAAAATAAAAGGGAGAAACTGAAATTCAACAATCTTATTAACCCCAAGATAAAGGAAAAAATCCAAGTGAGAGAGTATAGGAACTCCATCTCAACCATTCCTTGACTATACATGACTTTTCATCTCATCTCCACATGACATGTTAAACAAAAATCACTACAATGAATCCCAGAATAACCTAGATATAATCATCATAGACTCTAATCTTAAAGAGGTCCCAACATCACTATCTTGTATAGGATTATACCTAAGGCTCAAAGGTACCGCTCATCCAGGAGAACTCACTCCACAAACTATCCCATCCCTGATGGAACTCATCTAAGAGATCTCACTCATTGGGTATCACTAAATCGATGGAACATCCCCAATCATCCCTAGTGGCGTACGTCTGAGAGAACATGATCATCAGGTCTCTCAATGAAGAAAGTATCATTAGAACCCATTGAATCTCCATACTCATCTAGGGGGTATCACCCAGTCTCATGGGGGACTCCATGAACCCTACTAGAACCCAGATGTTCTTAACACTCAAATAGGGGATCACACCCAAGAATTTTGGTGGACACCACGAACCTATTCTCAAACTCCGAAGATCATAATGCTCAGATATGGGATCAAATGAAAGTCTACTGGGGGACACCAAATATCCTATTGTAAATCATATTAATGATACATAAATAGGGTATCACACCCAGGACTGCTGGAAGGAAGTGAAAACCCAATATGAAACTATCTTCTAAGTAGAGCCAATACCAAAGGTATTTCACATATCTTTTTTACTGATGACATACTATTTTTCTTGAATGGTAACAGGCGTACCATTAGATAATTTAATAGGGTAATGGAAACTTACTGCAAGTGGAGTGTCTGGGCCATCTATAGAGAGAAAAGTAGCATGTTTATCTCAAAATGGTGTTCAGACAATAGGGGGAAAAAGATTACAGATGCGCTGGGAATGCAGACAAAGTCTTTTCCTATGGAATATTTAGAAGCTCTTATTGTGCCAGGAAGGGTTCGGATTCACCACTTTGATGGTCTAGTTGGTAAAATTACAACCCATATTACAAATTGGAGGAATCGATTCTTGTCTATTGGGGGGCGCATCACGTTGGTTAATTGTGTCTTGTCATCGATCCCCATGCACGTGCTTTTAGTGCTTAATGCTCCAAATCCAGTGTTGAACAATATTGAAATAGTGCTGACAGGATTCATATGGGACTCACACAGTGAAGGAAGACTTCACTAGACGTCATGGGACAGGATGGATAAGAATATTTCTGATGGTGGTATTAATATCCGAAGTGTCAAATGGGAAATGTTGGGCATGCAAGCTAAACATGCATGGGATTTTCTATAAAATACATCGTTTTGGGAAAGATTTATCAGTAATCACTATGGAAAACAGATGGACAGTGGCATAGGGACTTCATCACAACTCTGGCTCATGATTTCTAAACATTTACCAGTGCTCTGCATGAAGTCCAGGTGTCTTGTGGGTTGTGGGCGAATTAATTTCTGGATGGAAAACTGGGTTGGCTCACCACTGGGGTTCCCAGGTTTTCCTGTCCTGATGATCTCATTTTCTCAGGCAAGCAATTTTAGGCCATTTATTCATGCCATCCTCACACCCGACCAGCTGAAGGTGTTTAACCGCATCACCTTGAATGAGGAACCGGATAAGCTCGTCTTTATGGGGCCGGCTTTGGGTGCCTTCTCTGCTAAGGGGTACCGCTCGGTGTCTTCGGCCCATGGCATTACAAACTGATGGAGTGGAATGGTTTGGTGAGATAACCTTCCGGTGAAATACAACTTTCTTTTTTGGCATCTTAGGAACAACTCTATTCCAATATATGAATAGGTGAGGAACAAGGGTATCTATTTGGAATATAAATGTCTTTGTTGTATTTCTTCCAAGGAGGAATCAGTCGATCATCTTTTCTTTGCCAGTGATTTGGTAGCTACAGTCTGGAGTTACCTGGGTGAGGCTTTTGGGTGGGGAATTAGGGAAGCCACACTTTCCACATTTCTTCAAAAAAAAATTCTTGGGTTCTGAAGATAATGCTTCATAGAATAAGGTGAGAGAAGTGTTTCTTGTTGCGGGCTGTTGGAGCATCTGGAATACCCGAAACCATAGTCATCACGGGGGTGCGTCCTACTCACACCTGGCCATGATGGTTAGAACCAGGTGAATCATGGTAGAATTGGTTTCTCTAATCAAAGGATGGGAAGCTATTCCTACACTGAGAGTTTTCATGGCAGGTAATTCTGTTGCTCGCACCTTACAGGATGCTAACAGGCGAGGCAGATGGGTGAAGTGGAATCCTCCGAGCAGTGGGTTGAAGCTCAACATGGACGGGTCATGTGTGTCGGGTTTTATTAGGGGTGGGGTAGTGGCTCGTGATCCCCAAGGGACAGTGATGCTGGCCTTCAGTGATGGCTTTGGAGTGGGAGATTCCCTCATGGAGGAATCATTCGCGATGTAGAAAGGTATTGAGCTTTGTCACTCGCACAACATTAAGTTATAATCGGTCGAGACCGACTCGGCTATCCTCCATGGTTCGCTGCAGGGGAATTTCCAAATCCCTTGTACCATTGTCTAAATCATTCGTAAGTGGAAATGTCTATTGGACCCACAGGTTATTATTAGTCACACATGGCGCGAGGGGAACATGGTGGCTAACATCCGCGCTTCAAGAATTACTAATGGTGATTGTAATTTTTTGTTTTCCAGAATGGGGTCTCTCCCACAGGCATGTGGTAACTTTGTTAGGGAAGATTTATTGGGTCTCCAATACTTTAGACCTCCTTAGGTTTGTTCTGTGTAGGGATTTCCCCATATTGAAATAATAATAAAATGTTAATGTTGTATGGATGTTGCAAACCCTAAAGGACCAACCTTCTAAGTAAGGGATCAATGCCTATATAAGAGGGTAACATCAATACCAAAAACCCCACTTAGGAAAGAAAATGTGATATAGGATACTAACCTGAGCTCCCAAATGGATACACGAATTCTATCTGAACTCATCCTGTTGAGGGGATCATAATCCTATGTAGAGGATGTGATACCATATTGTACCCTCACATGGATGGATCAAGGGAACACTCACACTGATACATGTCTATGAACTGCTAGAAATCTTCCTACAAGAATCAACTTGTGTCACATATATCATTCCAAAACCATAGACAACAATGTGTTATATATGGAAAACTAATCAAGATAGGTTGTAGGCCTCCTTCTAATTCCTAGAAATGGAGATTCATGAGGGAGTAGTCTGTGAGGGGAGTACACAATGTGTACCCAAATTACATTGTGTGTATGTTGACACTAAACCCTGGATAAGTCTCATAATTTTACTTGGTGTGTATATGGAGGATAAATGGCGTGTACATCCAATTAGAGGGTGTTTAACCCCACCTAGTCACCAGGATGTGCAACCTCATCCACACAGCCGGGCTGGCCATGTCACCCTACACGGCATGCACCCTTGGTACACAGAATGTCCTGGCACCTAGGGAATATGGTCATATCCTTATTCTCATGCATGTATATCTCAACCCTTTATCATTTCATCTAGTCATGTACTGTTATACGATCATGTCCATTAACATAGTGAGTCTAACCATGTCCTTAACTGCATGACCAAGGGACAATACACGGTGTGTACCCCCAGTACATAGAGTTAGTCCACAAAATTCAATATTCCCAAAATGGGAATTACACGTGGCATGTTCTCCTATACTACATGCCATTTTATTGTGGTTTACGAATGGTAAATCTCTACAATCCACTCAAAACCCCTTCTTTTCACCAAAAATTTACAAATCGACCCCCAATGGAGCTCTAGCTATCATAATAGGGCTCTAAAACCTTAAAACAATGCATATAAAATGATTAATATGTAAATATCAAAAAATTTCCTATCTTGTGGATAGAATTTAAAGCTTCATGTCCATATCCACACCCTAAAGCTGCTACACCATGATCTGGGAGCGATCTTAATCAAGAATGGAGTTCGACGACACCTCCTCTCTTCAACTTGTCCTCGGGTCATCCATCACACAAAGAGGGATCCTCCCTCTCCTCTATCATACATGACAACCAAAGGTGGGTGGATATTGGTTTTATTAATTAAATTTTATTTAAATAAAAACCCTCCATCATTTAACTCCTCACCAATGGTCTCCTCCAATCGGGTGCCCGACACCGACAAACTTTATGTTGCACCTTAGGTAAAACCCACATTCTAAACTCAATAATGGTCTCATATTTCTAATATAAAATTCCTATTGAGAGTTATAACACATTTCCAAAAAACTACATGTACATGATATAAAATATTAAGTATTTTTAACATCACCACATTGAGGCTCTATAGGCCTCAGAATTCCATGTCAGTTCAGCACCTGGATTTGGAAATATTCCTAGAAATATTACAATGTCTTACATGAAAAAAATAGAGTCACTAATTTATCTTATTTAGAAATTGAATTGGATTAAATAGATGAAAATTTTATAATTAGAACATCAAAATTTGGTAATAAGGGTTGTCCTATATTTTTAGTAAATAAATTATCACCATGTTAAAAAAATAAATCAAGGATAATAACGATAAAAATTGGTAACTTAAAGTGGATTGAATTTTATTAAGATTTCATGAAAATTACATATTATATTATGACTTTTTTAGGTTTAAATTTTATACCAACATGTATCAGAAAAATTTCCTCACCTTACCCTCATGTGATTCCATCTTTACCCCTCACCTAACTTTCTTTTCCAAGGAAAAGTCCCTCTTCTTAACCTATAAAAGAAACTTGTATTCACTCAATTAAATCAAAGCATTACCTAAGAATTACTCTTGAACCCATACTCATTTTTACTCTCCTATAATACTCTTACTATTTTTTCATCCCCTAGTTACAAGAACGTGTTCATAGTCCTTCATTTCCAAGAGATATTTTATGATAAGACTCGAACTCTTAACCAGAATTTTATAAAATACCTAACATTATATTCTATATTTTTCTCATTCACCCTCCTCCAAACCTATTCTTACCATATTAATATAATAACATTGGTATCATTAGTATACTGAAGATTCATTGTATTAATTGAATATTCATTTTCTACCTTCCTCCCACCCATTCAAAAATTGAAAAAATCCCTCATAATACATGTGCTCTACCACCTCCATGAATGGAGTTTTTTTATCACCACATTTCATTAATGGTTATAAAAATATTCTTAATGAATAAATATTTTTAATAATTGATCATTTTAAATTTGACCACCTAAAATGAACATACTAAGTGGAAACATAATTTATTCTTTCAAAGTAATACCTTGGTATCGATTATCTTATTCTACAACCACTTCCTAATTCTGATTTATAACATTAATAAAACCTAAATATTTCCATTATACTTCTTATGTAATGATACTATAACTAAATAAATTCATAATCATACTTATCTGCTAATTATATCATGTTCTTATTTTGGTCAGTTTAACCACCTATATAAAAAATGATATAAATTAACATCATAGATAAATATAGAAACTTAATTAATTGTATGATTTTATATTAATGAGTAAATAATGTTCTTTTGGTTTTGAAAATGTAGTATTAATATTTAAACTCATTATTAATATACCACATTTCATTCATCAAAATTACTGAAATGAGCTCGTCATTGATTTCATCTTTATGAATCATAATTAAAACTATCATGGAATGAAATTAAAAGTTTATAAATAATTATATAATATCTATTATAGAAAATTATATAAGATTAAAATTATTAAACCAGTTCTAAATAATGAAGATCTATGTCGATATTACAAGGCATGTACGAAACAATCAAAAGCACTAACATCTGATGATGAAAATAAGAAATGACCAATTAATAAATGTATAATGAATGGTTATAATTAAAGGGTATAAAAGGGAATATATATGAATAAGGTTCTAAAATAATTTATTAATACGGTAAGGTTTATTATATAGGAGGATAAAGTACTTTCTTGAATGTTAAGAGAAAAGGTAATGGTTTTACTTATCTCAACTTTCATTATTGAGACATTTACTTTATTCATCACTAGTTTTATTTTGTGTGGTGTATATTAAAACATATAGAGTCCATTAATAATAAATTTCATGAAATTAAATGTTTTTAAAAATCAATCATAATTTAATTTTTAAGGGTTTTTTTTCAACTAGTAATAAATTTATAAGGGTTTTTGTTAACTCAATTCTCAGTCATTGAGTTATGATAATTATTTTATCCTAATAGGTTATGAAAATTACCCCATATCATTGATTTATTTTTCACTTCATATTATGTTTTTAATTATTTTCATTTGTTTCTCATGGACTAAATTTTGAATTTTTTTACATCAACTCTTCTTCATTGATGGATTTATTTCTTTATAAAAATATGACTTTGTTAAGAATAATTATCATACTTTATAATATATCATTCCATTCTAAGTACATATTATTTCATTTAAAAAATGTGTCCATTTAATTTATTTTAAAAAATATGTAATGGATCTTATTATTTTCAAACTTATATTTACATCTTTTCAATAGGAAGTTTTACTATCCTTTTTTTAATGTGAATTTCAATAAATTTATTTTAAAATATTATAAACAATCCTTTCATGATCATCGATTTTATCTTCCACAGCACATTTTTTACTTAACCATTATTTCCTTTCAAAATTATATTATTGATAATTTTTTCTAAATAATTTTTGAAAAAGGTTTTTTAAGAACCTTATTGAAAATGAAATTTTGAAGTGACTCATAACTTTAACCTTTTATGGCATGGTTGAAAATGATTTATGAAATATATTTTTATGATTTCACTTCCATTTTATTTTCTATCTCAAAATTATGTCTTTTATAGAATTATGTTTCATGAATAACACTCTAAATGCATTTATGAAATACTATTATTAGATGATTTGATTTTTTGTATCAACTGATCAAATTTTTGAGGTCATTTTATGTAAAAACATTTTAAAAAATAACAAAAACCATTTTCATTCCATGGATTTTTCATGATATGATAATTGATTTTAAGTGGTGCTCTTATGTATGAGTGTTATTGTGTGATAAATTGGGTCCTATATCACCCTAAAATGTGTTGGTTAATATTTTATATCTTGTGAGATAATGATATTATTTTTTACACATAATTGTGGATAGATTTATCATAATTTTGTTGTGTGGACATGATTGCAGATAGATTTCTTCAAAACATTATTGTGTGGATATTATTTAGAATATCTTTGTTCACAATTTATTTTGTGCACATGATTAAATTTATATTGGTTCACAAGTTTATTGTGTGGAAATGATTGTAGAAAAAAAATTCATTAGTTTTTCCTATGGACATGATTTTGGATGGATTTGTTCACAGGTTTATTATGTAGAAATGATTTCAAATAGCTTTGTTCCTAAGTTTGTTGTGAGGAAATTATTGTGGATAAATTTTTTCACAATCTTTTTGTGTATAATTTATTTTAGGTATATTTTTTTATAAGATTATGAATGTATATAATATTGATATCCTTACTCACAATGTTATGATTTCTTATTCTTATTATTAGGTCATATTAATTTTTTATATTCTTATTTTATGATCTATGGATCATGTTTGTTATCAAATGTTTTTATACACTTATTCCATGGTATATGTTTGATAACTTGAGATTACATTTCCTTTATTTTTCCTTGTTGAAAACTTATGTTCTTCTGTGATATTTTTTAATCATATTTTTTCCCATGCTCAAGGTTTCTCATATGCTTATGCTCCAACCCTTTATAAATCGGTGATATGTTTTTCCCTCACTGAGTTTTTGAGATAACACATTTCTTATTTTTAAATTCCATAGGTTATAAATATTATTATAACCAGGAATATGTTAATAATGGGATCTAGTATGGTGTGATTATGTAGAAATGTTTACTATAAGATTTTTATATAGCTAATCTCCAAAGACACTAAACCCTTGGGTTCTTGGATAGTTCAATCGTTTAGGAGCGAAATGTTTATATTCTAGAAATATATATATCTCTAGGTGTGTGAGTGTAAGTATGGATTTTATACTCACTTTGTATCAAAGATTTTGTCTAAATAATTTTCTTTTAGCACTATATTTGGGAGTGTGGGTTTAGGGAACCTTAGAACCAGACTCTCAGTTCCAACACTAGAAATACAAACTTTACACATATGCCTTGATACTATGTGATATGGACCAATAAAAACACACATATATTTTACATTATTAAATATTTTATCTCACAATGAATCATCTTTCTAAACCTAAAATTTTATTGTCTTTGGATATTAGATACATAAACAAGTTAGATTACAACATATTCAAGATATACAGCAAATATCCTCCTCCCATGATACCCTTTTTGATAAATCATAATTAATAATCTTATTAATAACCTAGGTAATTAATAAATAATAAAGGGTGATCTAATATGATCAATAAAATTAATTATAAGACACATCAATCAAATTTTATAAGTGAGCTGATATACCTAGTAGATTGATATAGATACCTGAGGGGGGCGGTGAATCCGGTGTTGACTAATTGTTAGAAATTAAAAATTAATATTTGAATATTTTAATCACTTTATAATTAAAACTTTTTTATTGGATAATTAAATTGAATCTATTAATTTTTTATCTAGAAAAAATTAGTTCTATGGATTCAAGTAAATCAGTAAAGAGGTGCATAGTTTTTTTACAAGGTTTGATACAAATACCTACTCCTTTACATGATTGGTTTTCACCCCAATAAATGATTATTCAATATAATTTGATGTTGATAATAATATGTGGTGTTTCACAAACCAATATTGATTCTCACAATGTTTATGATGCCTGAATCATAGAATATATCTTTTCCCAAAATTTCACTAGACTTATCTCAGTAGCTTAACACTAATTTCACATATTCACATAATGATATCTCTGTATAATTTGAGTTGAAAATGTTCTATGTAGTCCCAATATATATATATATAAGTGATTATTTAGGGTTTTCTTGGAATTATATTATAAAATAAACATAGGATGCTTTTGTATCAATAAAATTGATCTCCTTCAACTCACTAGCATCTTCTTAAAATGCCAGATGATCTTCAAGAATACTTTGTAATTTGACCAATGATAATAGATTATCTTCATATAACTTATGAATCTATTCAATTGGTTATCTCACTTGATGATCACTTTTGGTCTTCAATATCCAACATCTCCTCATTAAAACTTATATAGTCAAAGATGACATAGGATCTTATTCTTCTCACCGTGTTGGATCTCTCAAAATGATCTTGGTATGATGGTCAACTCCTTCTTCTTCATTTCACCATAGATTGTGTACTCCAATGTCTTGTTCCTTGAGTGATGTTCTTCAGATCTCATTAAGTAATAAAAATCTATACTCCTTTATTTTTGAATACTCATCAATAATACATCATTCTTCTTTTTCAATATCTTCCTCATTAATCTTCTCATATTCACTCACATGTATGAGTATCTCATTAATAAAAAATAACTTTCAAATAACTTAAATGGTATTTTTAGGGGACAAAGTAGCTACTGATACAAAACCATTATTATAGAGCTCCCTATTTGGGTTTTCAAAATTACATGTGCACTTATTTTTCAACCCAATGGGTATTACATAAATACCCTTCATATGATGCTTTATTTTGAAACTAAGCTGAAAATATCTTCACTGAATATCTACAGTGGGTAAATTTTCTTCTTCCTCAACATATATCCACAATAAATCCACAACATGAATTTTCCAAAGCTGTATAAAATGTATAACAAATAGATGCATCATGGAACTCATTTCATTTTGTCTTGGGAAAATTTAATAAAAATAGTACAACCTTTGATCTCAAATATGTACACAACTAAAGGAACGTATCCGTTCGTCATTCTCACTAGAATATTCTTAGATCGCAATGATTTTATGATTTTATGAATAGTTAAGATTCAAAGTAACAACATCTAAATTATCCTTTAAAACATAATATATTCGTTTTATCCAAAAAGAGATATATGAAAAGGTTATTCACCTTTGATATTACTTAAACAAGGCTTGTATCGTGGATTAAATAAGCTTCATGATGTTTCAATATAGAAAGCATAAAATAAGCATCATCATATTTGATTTTCTTTTTTGGATTCTCTAAGTCTGGAAGTCTGTAATTTTCAACTAGTTTATAAGGAAAATTCGATTATATAAATTTATATTTCACATAAATAGATTTGGATACCTAAATAATTACATTATGTGGTGAATTATATATTAGAATTTAGATATCTTGTGATTTTAGGCCAATTATCATACACAAATATTAATTTTTATATATAGGTTTGAATTTAGATACATAGAAAATTTTTCTATGTGAATTTCATATATGGAATAAAATCCCCTATGTGGGGAATTGACGACTACATAGATATTCATTAGTGCATGTGGTTCTTGAAATCATATATGAAGTAGAATTTGGCTACATGACCATTTGTCTATGTTTTCTAAATTTTTTATGTGGATATTCACGTAATAAAATATTTACCTATGTGGTGACTTTATCTATATGGATTTGTATATGTTGGAATTCACATATGTGACCATTCATGTACATGTAAATTCATATATATAGAGCCTAAACATAGGTATTTTTACAATACTCCTTCATTTCGAACCAAGGCTGCTCTATTTCATCTCCAACTAATCTAAAACACTCATAAACACTTTAAAACACCTATTGGTATTTATGAAATAAGTAAAACACTTAAAATCAATTCCCAAGAACTTTAGATGCATACGAAAACTTACATATTTTATTTCTTCAACATCATGCATTACACTCTCCATGTTGTAATTAGTTAAACATTCATCTAAGTGTATTTCAACATGGATTTATAGTATCCTTCATGAACATATACACAAGGATGGATCCCCACATTTGTTTAGCTTCCACTATAGCCTTTGAACCTATTTTACACTGGTTTTTCATAAATATCCATGTTTTTTATTATAGTTACAATATCCAACACTCTCTAGACTTTTTATACTATTATAGACAAGGATGGAATCATTTTTTCAACACTTTTCATTATTTACCCATGAATTTCATATCATATATCGTATAATGTTTAGTATAGTCTGACCACTTGAATATATCTATCTAGGTATTCAAGCATAGTCATCTCCACTTTTCACTTTTCCCAATATGGGGGTAATATCTCTTTAATCATCTTTCTCATGTACTCATCATGGGATCACCTAAAAATAACTTTACCCAAAACCAAGGGTAGATTTACATCTTCCTTAATTGGTAGATACTCCAATACATTACCTAACTTCTCTGTGAATTTATTACATTGAAAATCTTAATTGAAAATAACCTAATTGACAACAAATACAACCAAACATCTTTCGGCAATTCATGAGTATAGGATGTGAATATTGGTATGAGAGCATAATCAATGTGCATGGACATAACATAATGGGATCATCCCCAATAAAACATATATATTAATACATGATTCCTTGAATGAGGTTTTTATCATAGAATAAGACATGAGTCATAGAATTGTGATCCAAAATAACATAACATTTGTATGTCGCATAACATAATATTGTGGTACAAACATAAGTATAAAAATCATAACATATGTCAAGGATAACCACTAATACATTCACATCATAATGGTATAGGCTAACCACCTTCCCATAATAAAGAAAACTTAAGATAACCACCTATGCACCATAACATAGTGGACTTAGGATAGCCACCTATGTACCTTTTTGGCTTGGTCTAACCATATGTGTATTGTTTTGGATTAAATTAACCACCCATGTACCACAAACTTTTGGGATTCATCTAACCACCCATGTACCACAAAAATTGGGTTCAGGATAACCACCCATGTACCAAAACCATATCTCATGAGATATAAAACTTTACACAATTAATTATTGGGATCTAACATACCCATATATTATATAATTATAAACCATACATATGTTTTCTATAAGAACTTGAAAACATTCATAATTTCATCATAGCTTAATTAACCCAAGATAAGAAATGAGATTCAGGAAAACATTCATAATACATTATCATAATTATTCTATAGAAAAAAATTGTGTATTCTTTCATTATAGAAAATTCCTAGTGAATCATAAGAAACATTAAAGTATGTTGACAAAAATGAGAATAATTTTATAGGATCATTAAAATTTACTTAGAGAGAGAAGAATAAATACCTATTACATTTTTGAAACATTTTAAGAAAATATTTTATAAAACAAAATGAATATATATTTATTTGGAAAACCATAAAAAATTAGATAGGAATCTTCATTATGAAAAATTCTTATAAAATCATGAAATGTTGTTTATGTGAGAAGTGTTAAAAGTATTATTTTCATGCCCTTACAAATATTTAATGTTGGTAGAAACAAACGTAATGAAAATGTTAAAAAATATTCCTTTTTTAAGAAATTAAACTCCATAGAAAATATAGTAATAAATCATAGAAGTAAATATAGGTATATCTATCAAAAAATAATATATAAGTGGATGAAAATATTCTCGATTGAAAAGAAGAGGTTAGGTAATTTTCTCCTACAAGCATTACTTCAGGAAAATTATGAACCAAAGGGGAAGTGAGATGGTAGGAGGACATGTAAAACTCATAAAAACTAGAGGATAATAAAATATATATGGTCTCAAAGATAAATTTAATATATTTTCCCTATATGGAAACTTAGTCATTATTATCTCGAATTCAAAATGAGATTAGAAAGAAAACCATTATGGATTTGGTAGCTTCTGAATACAAATCCCTTGAAAGAAATAACATGATATGGATTTGTAAATACTATGAATTACCTGAAAATATATGGTATAATAAATTCATGGGTAAGTATATACACCATATAAATAAATAATGTGGCGAATATATAACATATCTAAATAAGAGAAAATTATGATTAGGAAACCCTTACCTTTGACTTTAACGGAAGTGATTTAACCTATTGTATAATAAACATAAACTTATTAGTCATATATTTTAAATGAATAAATTTTCTCATTAATTCAATTTTTGTTTTAGAAAAATATTTCATATTTTTCTATGTTGTTCTTATATTTTAATGATGTCATAATAGTTATAGTATTTGTAAAAATTGTATTTTCATTATTCACTTAAGAATATTTTTTATAGAAATATAAATAAATCACACCAATATAATTTTGAAATGATGGATTCGAAAATTAATTTCATTTTATCAAATTAAAATTATAAATTTTATAGATTTTTATTTTAAATGAAATTATAAAATATTAAGAAAAATATTTTTTTTATAGAAAATGACTTTTTAAAACATTAAGTGGTTTTAATTGTAATTAAAATTAATTTATAATTAAAAGAGAGTTAATATGTTATTTTAAAAATTTAAACATTATATATTATCATAATCATTTTTTAAAAGTGATCGATTTAATTTATAAATAAATAATAGAAAAAATTGAAAAATGATTCTTTGAGAAGTATTTTTGTAATACTAAATGTATTTAATCACATCCCATTAATTATTTATCATATAACAATTAAATTTTAAGAACTTAATTTGTATTGGAACACATCAAATAATAATATGTAATTAATTAAAATATATTATTTTATAATAAATCATTTTATTAACTTTTTTTACTTGATATTTTACTTCTATTGTTACTTTCTTAATTATGTATCACATTGCATATTCATAATGTGTTAATGTTTGAATTGCATTGTAATAAAGTATCTATTTGTTTTATTTTGGTGTTGTGTTTAAAATAATCTATTCAATCAATATTTATTTTAGAATAAATATATTCTAAAATATCAGGGTATCACATTCTCTGTCATGACCCATCCCCTGGGGCCCGTGTCGTGACTACCCCAAGCCCGCCTTCCATAGGCCATGGGCTAGCGACTAGCACCAAGGCATATTCCCTAAAACTAGGAAGGAATTGCCTTTATATCCTGTAAACACATGCAACCAAGCACAAAACAAATTATGAACACGAGTAAACTATATAGTAAATGTGTGAGTACAGTAAGACAAAGGGGCCAGAATACAAGACCAACTGGAAAGTATAGGAAAACAGAAAAGTACAAGTATACTGGAACGGCTCCTATGAACACCCACCAAGGATACTACTTGAAGGGTATGTATATCTCTCGAATAGTCATCTCTGTGGTACGCCTCATCTAATGTCCACCTCCGAGCTACCTCCAGTCCTAGTACCAACGTCCTCAGTCAGCGATGTACGTCGTCTACACCAAACACAACAAGGTGTGGGCATAGCCTGTGTAGGGGTGAGTATAATGATACTCAGTAGGGAACCTGAGACCCTCAAGGTCTCACAAAATCCCAAAGGATAAAACACAAAGCATGAAATCAACTAACAAATCTACTTAGGTATATGCCCATACATATAACTAAGTTATCAAGTATTCCCATCTCAATCATGAGGAAACACAGAGTCCAACTCAAAATCCCAAGCTCAACTGTTCCACGAAGGAATAAGTACCACGAAGGTAAGTACCACATAGGTACGCCACACAAAATAATACCATAAAGGTATTACCATGAAGAAAAGTACCACATAGGTATGGACTCATCTCACACCAGTTATAACTTAGGTATAGTAGTAGAGATGGTTATATGTAACTACCAATTCATCTTACTCTGTTAAGAGGCAGACCCACGAAGGATCCTAAATTATCATCAGACCCACAGAGGATTGTAATACATCATTAGAACCACACAAGATCCTAGTACCTCGTCAGACCCACATTGGATCCTAGTACATCATCAGACCCACACAGGATCCTAGTACCTCGTCAGACCCACACAGGATCCCAGTACATCGTCAGACCCACACAGGATCCTAGTACATCATCAGTATGTTGTCAGACCCACATAGGATCCTAGTACATTGTCAGTACGTCGTCAGACCCACATAGGATCCTAGTACATCCCCAGTACATCCTTAGACCCACATAGGATACTAGTACACAATTAGTATGTCGTCAAGCCCACACAATATCCTAGTACATTCTCATAGCTGGCTATAGGGTTCCCACACTAAGCTCGCTTGTTTCCGAGAGGGTCCACTCCTAAAGCCACTATTCGATTCTCCAACTGTCATAAAGTCTCATGAATATGTATCCCAAAAGACCGCCACGTCATAGGGGTATCAACGCAATAGACAGTGCGTCAATCAGATGCCCGGTCTCTAAGTTATTAGTCTTTTAGTCATGAGGGCCCAGTTGGATTCGTGCTCAATCCAACCCGACTGTACCCCAAATTTATCCAAATCTTCATTGGGCTATACCAAAGGGACTATACTGCTCCAAGGGTTCTATCACCATAGACGGTTTATCAAACAAACTCTAGGTGCTAAAGTTATGGCCAAAAGTATGGAATGGGATTAAACTGGTCCGGGTCCGGTCCGACCCGGCCCGACCCATTGGGCAGACCCAGTTTGGGTTTACTCGGCTTGCGGTGCATCATGGCCTGCACTGGGTGGTCCAACCCACACTAGATGGCCCGACCTAGGCATCCCGCAGTGTGGTGGGGCGCTGCGGTGTGGCAGGGCGGCAGGGTGGCTCTGGTGTAGCGGGGTGCCACTATGTAGTGGGGCGGGAGCTGTGTAGTCATTCTCCAGGGCTTGACGGATGGCCAGCCATCCTCTCCATGTGTCGCGGTCACACGTCACGCCTTATCCTACGGCCTGCGGTAAGTCATCCGCCCTTCCCTCACCGCTACGGCACAAGGTCACGGTTCTCTTCTGTCGGGCGGCGTGGTCGCGATGTCGCCTTCGTCGTGGTCGAACGTGGTGTCAGCCACCATTCTCGTGCCCCTCCGGTGTTGGTTGTCATCCTCCTCCATCGTTATTAACACAGAATCCATGAAGAATGATAGAGGGATAGGGCCGTGTTCGTTTGGCCCTCTCCCTCTGTATTAGTTTGGTAGAAGACGGATCAAGATGATTAATTCGATGTAAAACATGAAGAATAACAAAACCCCTACCTCAAAGTTTTGTTGACATCAGTGAGGAGATAAGGGTGGAAATCAGTGCATCATTATCGAATACGACCCACGTTGGAGTTGGCGCGTTCTTCGTTGAAGAAGTTATTCATTGGTAGGTTTTCTTCATTGGAGAAGCGTAATCCTCCCAAAATCTCTCCCCTTATCCTTTACCACCAAAAGAATGAGGTGCCAATATAATTTAACTTAAGAAGATTAAATATGTTGTCCCAATTAAAATGTTGACACATTTCATTAATTGTTAGTTGGCTCCAACAATTAAATGGGGAGTTGGCATAATTAATTTATAGGAAACCTAGGGTCACCCCCTCATTAAAGAGGGAGTTCAAGAGTCGGGTATCCCCACCTTTAAATTCAAATCGGGGGGTTTTAGTTCAGGTGGTCCCTACCTCCATAACCCATGTAGAGAGTTTTCAAGAATAAAAATACAATTTTAAATAATTTTATTTTTATTTTCCCACAAAAAAGTGAAAAAGTATCTTTCACCCTCGACCTACTACTACAAAGGTAAAGGTCTCCTTAAGCAAATATCAGCACTACGAGTTCAACGGTGTCCTCAGATTTTTATTCTAAGTACTGGTTCAAAAGTTACAAAAACTAGCTTGCACGTTTACTGAATGTACCTGACAATAATGTTCATAAATTCATTCCGGGCACACCGGGCCTCGGAATCATGTGCCATCAATTTTCATAGTCTCGTAATATTCAATATAATTTAAAAAAATTACATGGAATTTATGGGTCTTTACATTCTCCCAAACTTAGGGATTTTCATCCCCGTAAGCCACAACTCAAAACTAGAAAACAAGTGGGGGTACTGAGCACATATCTGAGCCTACCGCTCCCATATGCTCTCCTGGAGGTTCCAGTGCTACCAGCGAACGCGCACGAAAGGTATTGACTACCCATGAAGGACCCGCTTCTGTTGATCCTCAATCTCTATTGGAACCTCCATAATCGATGTCCAGCTCTTCATGGTCGATGATGTGGGTAGGATCATGTATGTATCTCCTTAGTTGGGATATGTGGAAGACGTCTCACACCTGGTGAAACTGAGGGAGAATTAATAAGCAGTAATCCACCTCGCCAACTCTACCGAGGACCTGGAAGGGTCCAATAAACCTTGGATATAACTTTATGCCCTGACCAAATCTCCACAATCCTCGTCAAGGTGAGACCTGTAGAAAGAAGTGGTCTCTATCCTCAAACTCATGAGGTCTCCGTCTTTTGTCAGCATAATACTTCTGCCTGCTCTGTGTGGTCTTCATCTGCTCCTAGATGATCTGTATTTTCTCTATAATATCTCGTACCATCTCTGGTCCCACGAGTGCTGACTCCCCTGGGTCATTCCAACACAAACATGATCTGCAAGGTCGTTCCTACAATGCCTCGAAAGGTTCCATCCCAATGGAGGAGTGATAGCTGCTGTTGTATGCAAACTCTACCAAAGACAAGTGATCCTTGAAAGGTTCCATCCTAAATGGATTTAATCACATCCCATTAATTATTTATCTTATAAACACTAAATTTTAAAAAATTAATTAGTATTGGAACACATAAAATAATAATATATAATTAATTAAAATATATTCTTTTATAATAAATGATTTTATTAAATTTTTATTTAATTGATGTTTTAGTTCTATTGTTATTTTCTTAATTGTGTACCACATTGCATATTCATAATGTATTAATGTTTGAATTGAATTGTAATAAAGCCTCAATTTGTTTTAGTTTGGTGATGTGTTTAAAATAATATATTCAATCAATATTTATTTAAGAATAAATATATTCTAAAATCTCAGGGTATCACATTCTTTGTCATGACCCATCCCCCAGGACTCGTGCCGTGACTACCCCAAGCCCGCCTTCCATAGGCCAGGGGTTGGAGACTAGCACTGAAGGCGTATTCCCTAAAACTGGGAAGGCATTGCCTTTATATCTAGTAAACACACACAACCAAGCACACAGAAAATTAGAAAAAATGAGTAAACTGTATAGTAAAAGTGTGAGTACAGTAAGTAAAAGGGGCCAGAATACAAGCCCAACTAGAAAAGTATAGGAAACCAGAAAATTACAAGTAAACTGGAATAGATCTTGTGAACACCCTCTAAGGATCCTACCTGAAGGGTAGGTACAGCTCTCGAACATTCTTCCTTATGGTACGCCTCGTCTAATGTCCACCTTCGAGCTACCTCCATTCCTGGTACCCTCGTCCTCATCAATTGTTGTCTGTCATCCACACCAAACACAACAAGGTGTGGGTATAGCCCGTGTAGGGGTGAGTATAACAATACTCAATAGGGACCCCGATACCCTCAAGGTCTCACAAAATCCCAAAGGATAAACCAAAAATCATGAAATCAACTGACAACCCTACTTAGGTATATGCCCATACATATACCTAAGTTATCAAGTATGCCCATCTCAATCATGAGGAAACATAGAGTCCAACTCAAAAGCCCAAGCTCAAATATTCCACAAAGGAAGGAGTACCTTGAAGGTAAGTACCACACATGTATGCCACACAGAAGAATACCACAAAGGTATTACCACGAAGGAATGTACCACATAGGTACGGACTCATCTCACACCCGGTATAACTTAGGTACACTAGTAGATATGATTAGATGTAGCTACTAATTCATCTTACTCTTTTAAGTGGAAGACCCACGAAGGATCCTAAATCATCATCATGCCCACAGAGGATCGTAGTACATCGTCAGACCCACACAGGATCCTAGTACCTCATCAGACCGACACGGGATCCTAGTACATCCTTAAACCCACACAGGATCCTAGTACCTCGTCAGACCCACACAGGATCCTAGTACATTGTCAGACCCACATAGGATCCTAGTACATCATCATTACGTCGTTAGACCCACACGGGATCCTAGTACATCATCAGTACATCTTCATACCCACACAGGATCCTAGTAAATCATCAGTACGTCGTCATACCAACATAGAATCGTAGTACATTGTTATTACATCGTCAGACCCACACAGGATCCTAGTACATAATCACTACCAACTACAGGGTTCCTGCACTAAGCTCGGTTGTCTCCAGGAGGGTCTGCTCCTCAAGCCATTGGTTGATACTCCAACTATCACGAAATCTCATGAAGAAGTTTCCAAAAAGACCTCCACATCAGAGGGGTCTCAACGCAACAGACGGTGCGTCAATCGAACCCCTGGTCTGTAAGTTATTAGACTTTTAGTCCCGAGGGCCCGGTTGGATTTGTGCTCGATCCAACCTGACCATACACTAACTTAATCCAAATATCCAGTGGGGTATACCAAATGGGACTATCTCACTACAAGGTTTTGAGCACCATATAGGGTTCATGAAACGGACACCCGGTGCCAAAGTTATGGCCAAAAGTATGGAATGGGTCAAAACCAGTCTGGGTCTGGTCTAACCCGGTCAGACCCCCCTGGCCTGAACCGCTAGGCCAACCCAGTTTGGGTCGACCCGGCCCGCTGGGTCTGGCCCATCCCGCATTGGGTGGCCTAGCTCGAACTGGGTGGTCCGACCCACACTGGACAGTCCGGCCCACGATGGATGGCCCGACCCGGGCGGCCCACGGTGCGATGGGGCGGTCGTCCACCGTGGCTAGCCGGATGGCCAGCCATCCTCAATGCGTAGCATGGTCATGCACTGCGCCTTCACCAGCATCTGGCAGCAAGCATTCCACAGCACAAGGTCGTGGTTCTCTTCTATCGGGCAGCGCGGTCGCTTCGGCGCCTTCTTCGCGGCCAGTCGTGGTGCCGACAACCATTCTTGTGCCCCACTGTTGTCGGTTTTCATCCTCCTCCATCGCGATGAACACACCAAACATGAAGAATGGAAGAGGTTTTGGTCTGTGTTTGTTTGGCCCACTCCCTCTGCATTAGTTCAATAGCAGGCGAATCAAGATGATTAATTCAACATAAAACACGAAGAATAACAAAACCCTTACCTCGAAGGTTTGTTTACGTCGATGAGGAGAGAAGGGAAGACGTTAGTTGGTCATTATCGAAGACATCCCATGTTGGAGGTGGCACATTCTTTATTGAAGAAGTTTTTCATTGGGAGGTGTTCTTCGTTGGAGAAGTGTAATCATCCCAAAAGCTCTCCCCTTCTCCTTTTCCCACCAAAAGAATGAGATGCCAATATAATTTAACTTATGAAGATTAATTATGTTGGCACAATTAAAATGCTGACACATTTCATTAATTTTTAGTTGGCTCCAAAAATTAAATGCGGAGTTGGCATAATTAATTTAGAGGAAACCTAGGGTCACCCCCTCATTAAATAGGGAGTTCAAGAGTCGGGTGGTCCCTACCTTTGAATTCAAATCGGGGTTTTTAGTTAAGGTGGTCCCCACCTTCATAACCCATGTAGAGAGGTTTCAGGAATAAAAATAAAATGTTAAATAATTTTATTTTTATTTTCCCACAAGAAAAGTGAAAAACTATATTTCACCCTTGACCTACTGCAGTCGAGGTAAAGGTCTCCTTAAGCTAATATTAGCGATGTGAGTTCAACGGTGTCTTCAGATTTCAATTCCGAACACTGGTTCAAAAGTTACAAAAACCATCTTGCACGTATACTAAACGTACCCAAAAATAAAGTTCAAAAATTCATTCTGGGCACACCAGGCCTCGGAATCACGGGCCGTTAATTTTTGTGGTCTTTTAATATTCCATATAATTAAAAAAAATACATTGAATTTCCGTGTCTTTACATTTTCCCCACCTCAGGTATTTGCATCCCCGTATGACACAACTCAAAACTAGGAAAACCAATGGGGGTACTAAGCACGTATCTGAGCCTCCTGATCCCATGTGCTCTCTTGTATGTTCCTGTGCTGCCAGCGAATGTGCACCAGAGGTATCGACCACCCACGAAGGACCAGCTTCTATCGATCCTCAATCTCTACTGGAACCTCCGTAAACGTCGCCCCATCTTCGATTTCCAGCTCACCATGGTCGATGATGTGGGTAAGATCATGCATGTATCTCCTCAAATGGGATACGTGGAAGACGTCGTGCACCCGGTGCAACTAAGGGGGAAGTACTATGTGGTAAGCCACCTTGCAAACTCTACTGAGGACCTGGAAGGGTCCAATGATCCTCAAAGGTAACTTTCCACCCTAGCCAAATCTCTACGAACCTCGTCGAGGTGATACCTATAGAAATACGTGGTCACCATCCTCGAACTCCAAAGGTCTTCGTCTCCTATTGGTATAAGAATTATTCCTACTCTGTGCAGTCTTTATGCACTCCTAGATGATCTGCACTTTCTATGTGGTCGCCCATACCATCTCTGGTCCCACGAGTGCTGACTCCCCTAGGTCAGTCCAACACAAAGGCGATCTGCATGGTCAGTCATACAACGCCTCGAAAGGTGTCATCCCAATGGTGTAGTGATAGATGTTGTTTTATGAAAAATCCTCCAATGGAAAGTGATCCTTCCAGTTGCGACTGAAGTCGAGGATGCAAGCACATAGCATGTCCTCAAGGGTCTAAATGGTATGCTCAGTCCGGCCATCCGTCTGAGGATGGAAGGTGGTGCTCAAACGAAGTTGCATCCAGAAAGCCTCCTAAAACCCCTACCAAATCCTGGAAGTGAAACATGTATCATGATCAGAGACAATAGTTGAGGGTACTACATGTAGTCTCATAATCTCCTGCACATAGAGGCATCCCCAACTCTCTACTGAACCCTGCTCTCTGATCAGTAGGAAGTTGGCCGACTTGGTGAGTCAGTCGATGATCACCCAGATAGAATCATGACCTCTGGATGTATGTGGAAGTCCTGTCATGAAGTATATGGATATCCCATCCCACTTCCACACTGGGACCTCTAAAGGCTGAACCAAGTCTGCTGGTACCTGATGATCTGCCTTCACTTGTTGACAAGTGAGGCACTGAGAGACAAACTATGCTACTACATTTTTCATTCCCAGCCACCAGTGTTGTCATTGAAGATCCTAGTACATATTCACCACTCCTGGATGTACCGCTAGAGGGGATGTTTGGAACTCCCTCAACATTTCCTCATAAAGTGACACTGGTACCATGGTATGTCCTCTGAAGAGGATGGCATGCTTCCCACCTTTAGAAAATCCATTAGGTACCTGTCCTATGGATATCTGAGCACGTGAAGCCTCACAGTCAGCATCCCCAAGTTGTGCCTCCCTGACACACTGAAAAAGTTGGGGAGTGACTGTAAGAGACTGAAAAAAAGATTCTCCATCATGATCCACAAAGGATATCTACAAAGCGACCAGATGCTTCGTCGCCTCTCATAGTAGTTGTATACCAGACCACCTGCTGAGTGAGTCTACTAAAACGTTCCCCTTCCCAAGAGTATAGACTATATCGAAGTCATAGTCCTATAGGAACACAAGCCAACATCATTGTCTCATGTTTAGGTCCTTCTGAGATAAGATATACCTGAGACTCTTGTGATCCGAGTAGATTATAAAATGATCGTCCATCAAGTAATGTCGCCACATCTTCAAGGACAAGACCACTACTACTAACTCTAGGTCATGTGTAGAGTAGTTCTCCACATCTTGTCTCAGCTGTCGAGAACCATGTGCAATCATTTCTCGCTCTTTAATCAGGACACATCCGAGCCTGGTCCCTGATGCATCGCAGTAGACTACGTACCCAACGACCTCCTCCAGTAGCCTCAAGATGGGGGCACTAGTCAGCCTCTACCTCAGATCCTGAAAACTCGGCTGGAATCTCTCCGACCAAATGAAGGGTTGCCCCTTCTTCATCAACACTGATAAAGGTGCTGCAACTTTGGAGAAATTTTGCACAAACCTCTAGTAGTATCCATCCAAACCTAGAAAACTCCATACCTCTGTCACACTCATGGGTGGCTCCCAAGAAAGTACCGCCACAATCGTCGCTGGATCCACCACAACTCTAGCCTCTGAGATGACATGTCCCAATAAGTGAACCTCTCGGATCTAGAACTAGCACTTTTAGAGCTTACCATAAAGCTGGTGCTCTCGGAGTGTGTCCAATACTGCCTGCAAATGATAGGAATGATCCTCCTCAGTATCTTAGTAGATCAGAATGTCATCAATGAAGACTACTACAAAGCGATCAAGGTATGTCTGAATGATCTTGTTCATGAGTCCCAGGCACACTGCTTGAGCGTTAGTTATGCCAAATGGAATATCCAAGAACTCATAATGGTCATACCAACATCTGAAAGCTGCCTTATGCACATCCTTGTCTTGTACTCTGAGCTGGTGATAACCTGATCCGAGGTCTTCCTTCTAGAACCATCGTGCTCCCTTCAACTGATCATAATGGTCATCAATCCTCAGGAGTGCGTACTTGTTCTTCATAGTCACCTGGTCTAGGTGCCGATAGTCAACACAAAGTCTCAAGCTCCCATATGCCTTCCTGGCGAACAAAATCGAGGCTGCCCAGGCGAAACACTGGTCTGAATGAATCCCTTCCAATGTAAGTCCTCCAGGTATACCCGCAGCTCATGAAGCTCCACAGGAGCCATCCGATATGCTGGTGTAGATATTGGTGTCATACCGGGGTATAAGTCAATGTAAAATTCCATCTCTCTACGAGGAGGTAGACCCGGAACATCATCAGGGAAGACATCCACATACTGGTCCACCACTACAGGATAACTTAGAATCTCCACATCAACCACTCCGAGGGTAAGGCTATACAACTGATGAGTGATCAGATACACTCTCCTCCAGGTAAGTTTATAATGTGATGAAAATCCTACCTTCTCACCAGTGAAGGTAAACTTGGTCCCATTCATGCGGACACACCCCACTTTGTGCCTAATACAGTCTATCCTATCATAGACTCAGTATTTTTAACTTCTAAATCCTACAAACCAAAAGCCATAGAACAACCCTGAAAAAGTACTAATGAGAAACACATGTCCTTGACTCACATCGGGTGGAGAAGTAGGAATTTATCAAGACTGTGGCGACTCTTGTGTGAATTTGGATGATAAAATCCTTGTTGAACATTTATATTTGTGATATGAGATAAAATTAATGTGAGGTAGGTGTTTTGTGTTCCTGGGATAAGAAATGAAGTGGAAATATATTAAATAATCAAAAATGGAGAACTTGAAATAATTTTTTTTGATGATATGAAATGTTCATACAACATATTCACTTCTTTTGTTTTATGTTTTTCGATTTTAAAATAACATTAAGAATTGTGACCGTTTTTAATATATCTATTGAACAGTAATCACATGATTAGTATAAATAAGGGATTTAGCAATCTAATTTACCCAGAAAAAGGCAGTGACGGCCTCATCCGGTAAAATTTCTCCATATGAAGCCCATTTTTCAGAGCTCAGAAAGTAGGTGGCGTCATTGGGATTCTCTCTTGACCAATCCCAAGTTGAGCTTCAACAAGTTAATCTCGAATGAAACCTTCTATGGGAGAATTGGAAGTTGATAGGGATCATTATGCATGTAATGTTATCCGAGCCGCCCTAAGAGCATGTCACCATCGCGCACCTCACCCTTCGGTCTTATGCGGGTGTTTAAAGGGGTTATTTTACAATACCCTAGTACTATGTCTATGTACATTATTTTTTATATAATAATGAATATACTTTTATTTTATTATTGTTACCTTGTAAATAGGTTTTAAAGCACAAATAGTATTTTTAGTTAATGTTCAACTAAGAAATATATTTTGATGAATTAGAGGATTTTTGAATTAAATATTTTTTTAATAAAATACTATTATTATCATTAAATTAATTTTTATTAAATATAAATGATCATTTAATTTTAAGAATGCAATTTTAATTTTTATTAATGTTTGAAAGCCATTTTTGTCAAAACCCATGATTTTTCAATAAATGTTAGTTTTTATTTTAAAAGTGAAATTAACATATTTATAAAATTATTTAGATAAAATTAATATTATTTCTGGAATCAGGATGTCGAAATTATTTAATGGTGAATTTTTCATAATTTTCTGAGACAGTCAAATTTTTGGGTAAAAATTAAATATCATTTAAATATATAATATGTTTTATGACATCATAATGACCCAATAGTAATGTAATAAAATACTATAAGCCTTATTTTCGCCCAATATATGTTTTACCATTAAAATAATTTAATTTTGGGTTTGACTAACTTATTTTACAAAGCATTAATGGACCCTTCAAGACTTATTAAACATCTGGTCTTTTTAAATTGTTTTCCTTGGGAGTGTGACTCACCTCCACATAAGCAACCCAATTATATTAAGAAGATAGGATTTTGAACTTATAAAATATTTTTTTCCACTTTCCTTTGCAACAAAACATGGGAAAAATGATGGGATGGTTTGTGGTTTGGATTAGTTTAATGTGAGGGTCCCAAACCTAAATAATAAATATTTTCATCCTCTTTACTATATAAACCCGCCCAAGCTCCCACTTACTCCTCACTAAAATACTCTAGAGTTCTTTCAACATTTTCTCTCCTCTCTCTATAATCCTCCCAAGGTTCCCCCAAGTTTCCAAGAATCCTCTCTCAATCCTCTCTCAATCCTTTGTAAGCATACATCCAAGTAAGGGTTTTTTCTTCCTTTCTCATTTTTGTCCAATTTTCTATAAGTTGTTATGCCCTTTTAATTTCAATTATAAATTTTTGGGTATGGTTTCACACCTCACATATACTTCCCTATTTGTGTTTTAATGATGTGAGACCCTTTCACTCTCATTAAATACCTCCCATGTACACCCGTTACTATGCCAAAATTCCAAATGAAATTTCCCTCTCCTCATTATATTCAAGAAATGCTTCTGTATCATGAAAATAAATTCCATTACATTTGTTGGACATGTATCTAAATGAACCCCATTACTTTCCATGTCATGTAAATATGATGAGACACCCCTTTCTCTCTCATCAACCATTTTTATGAGCTCTTATGTCATTCTGTTATACAGTCGAAATTGCACCGCATTTTTCCAAGCCAATGTCATTGTGTAGTGAATACCATGTCCATTTCTCTATCAAGGGTATTCACCTTTATGGACATTTAAGTATTGTTTAATGATTTTCATGTATTTATTCCACATTTTTTTATCATGGAATAAATAATTATGTTGAATTATTCAATGTTTTATGATCCATGTGGCACATTTATGCATGAAATGAAATGTTTAAGAAGGGTGTGCCATGATAGCACTCTAATGCATTGGGTAATGTATAGTATCATGATAAGTTATGTGCATTGGGTGTTTACTCATGATAATATAAGTGAAACAAGTGTTTAATCATGCATCATGTGCAATGAGGGTTTACTCATGCTCTATGTTCAATGAGCCTTGGCTCATGCTAATTCCATGTTATGATTGTCATGATTTATCATGAATTTATGTGTACGCTTCTCTTGTGATCTATTGAGATTCCTATTGTCTAACATGTATTTTATTCCTCATGTTATTCCATTTTTTCCCTTACTGGGCTTTATAGCTCACCCTTTTCTTATGCATGTCCTCAGATTATCCCATGCAATGCTATGTACGAAGGAGAATGTATTGGTCATGTAAAGGAAGTTTTCAATAAAGACGTTGTATTTCATGTTTTAAGTTGTTATGTAATAATCTTAAGCCCCAAAGACACTAAAACATTCATTCTTCTATGTTGTATCATGTGAAGTTTATGTAATAAACCAGGTTTAAGTTTGTAATAAAAATTTGGGTTGTCATAATGTCCATGTTCTTGAATGGGTGACTTTTCCCAACTAGGGACCTGAGTCCGAGGATTTGAGTTTGCAGACTATTGATGGTTGGTCAATCAGAAGAGGGACAACCTCTTAATCTTTCTATACCAACTATTGTACTCCAATACCATATTCTAGGTAACATTCATTAGGGTATCCTTATTTATAGGATTGATGGTCCTTTCTAGTTTATATTTATTTAGATACAGGAGCACTACCATTTCTATTGATACTATAACTCTAATAGGATCTTCATTACATTGTTCTATCATAGGCTAATTGGAATTTATCGGGTCTAAGAAACATTGTTTGGGCCTAATGAGGTTGTTGATATGTTGATTTGATCTGATCTCTTTGTTTTCATGACATATGCTGCATTGAACAAGCCAATTACTGATAATGGTAGTGGTTCTATTAATGAATTTCATACAAGATTTACATTTGGGATTGTGATCTTGTTATTAGTATGGATGATCTAATTATTTATGATCTATATAACCTTTAACAAATTTCCCTCCAGTTTGGTTGCATCCAAAGGGTTTCTCCCCTCTAAATGTGTAGATTGTGGGGAGAACAACACCCAAAGATTATCCACCAATATTGGCTAACATTTTCATGTGAGGAAACCAATATTAATATTATCCTTTCTCCTATTGATGCCCTTTAATTCCTTAATTTTGATTATACCCTGTTATATCTAGGAACCTACCTGAGTGGGGTGCAGAATAGTCTGGCTCATCAAATGTACATCTTCCATTTTCCTCAGTGACCCCCTGTTTTTAGAAATGGTGGAGTTTACTCAAGACTCTATTCATTCTTCGAGGAAACTTTTTTATCCTAGCGATGAGCATCCCATAAGTAGGAATAATTTTTCAAGGAAGCTTTCGTTTTGATACAAGAAACAAATGATGCATTGATTGAAAGGATAATTTATGGGGATTCCTATCATTCTTCCATAACACCTAGAACTTATATTCCCCCTTATGACATACCCACATCCAAGGCTACGGGGTAGGATCATACATGGAATATGATGATCTAGTGGAAGAACCATACCATGGTCACTAAAACTATTTTAGAAACATCTTTTTATCAAGATTAACATCTTCAACCAGTCATTATTGACTTGGGGGAAGATGAATTTGACCACCATCAATTATAAGAAATCATGAAACAAATCATACTAACATAGAAAGATATGTATTTCATTGAGAGATGATTATGTGATTGTGAAGAAGAGTCTCCCCTGTCTGAATATACTAAGGAAGCTTTAAAGGTATTTTCATAAAGCCATAAGTTAATATCTAAGTTGCATTCCTGAATGGATGTCTTGAACAAACATATATAAAGATATGAGGAGATCTTATCTCACACATGTTCTGACCTCTTAGTGTCATAATCCTTTATAGAACACACTCATAAAGTGTTGTGGTGCTATCCACTCTTAATGAAACTGTTCAGCCATAGGTAGTGGTGGAAGAAGTGAGGCATGCATCACTTCAATGCTTAATCAATGCTTCTATTCATACTATTTCTAGTTTGGTATGATCAGACAATCAAATATTATTTTATTTTTATTATTTATGTCTATTTTTGTTTTATTTAATATTTATAGAGGCTCCGAAATGTGGAAATACTTCCTTTTATATGCTATCCATGAATAGATCTTCTAAACATTCTATTTTGATGATAAATTTTCTTTTATTTATGTTATAAAGGATATTTCATTAATCTGATGCTTCATAGATCTTCAATAGTACTCATCCTTTAAATAATATCAAGTAAACCTAAATTCATAGAAATTATCATGAATTCCCACTAACAGAGATTTCTTATTGATGAATATTCTCTAGCTATAATGAGATTAATAGATTCACAAAATAAGAATTTTGGTAGAATATGTTTCCTAGAAGAAAAATTATATATCTATGGATAATGTTAGTTCACTTAGTGAGTATATATTGATTTTTTCTATAGACATATGGTGGGACCCAAAATCATTGTATCTATTTATTTAGGGGCCCATTTGACATTTTTTGATCCCATTGTTGAGGATATGATGATTCCAGTTTAGGATTTGATTATTCGTATGATATAAATTGAGATCTAAATGACCCCAGCCCAGTGGAATGGGGTTTATTTAGAACCACCATTGATTTTTCTCATAACCCTCTTTGGTGATGAACATGGTTATGGGTATTGAGATAAAAATTATCCCATCTAAGTGGGCTAGAGTTTGTCTATAGATCATACCACAATGTCTTTATTCCTCTTGGGAATTGACTATTTGAGGGGTGTAGGTGGTTGTAGATACTCCCCCAGCCCATGGGGTTGGTTTAACTCCTGGATGAATGTTAGGGAAGCCTTTATTATGACTTATTTTATGTGGCATAGTTTTTCTCATATAGGAGATGGGTGTAATGGAACACTGCGATGGGATTCAATTTCTATGTGAAATTTTTGGGTTAATTTCAAATTTGGATTCTATGTCTAAAATGCATTCCGATTTCTTCAAGTGTCCTAGCTAAAAATATGTGGGTTATCCTCTCCCTCCATTTTTGATGTCAAGACAACATTGAAGTAGGGTAATTTTATTTTAGTGACCAAATGGCTCATGAATTACCTAGTACCATAATTTTATCAGAGAATATGACATTATAGGAAACCATATCTAAGGGGTGTTGTTGTTCCAGGGGTGTGGTGAAGTGTAATGACACATAAATTCTCTATCCTTGAATACAGATGCATGAAGTGGTTTGAATGATTATTTTATGAATTTTGTTTGATAAAATGGTGGCAAGCGGTCTGTATATTTTCATTGTAAATTCCTAGTTTTGGGTCCCATTCCATGGATATAGTATCCAGGTCTGGCTAACAACATATTATCTTGATGATCTAGAGGTTTCCCTCTTATTCTGGATAGGGGAGTTGTTTGAACTTTATTCACTGAGGAGTTATCCATACATTTTTTCATAGATTAAACATGAATACCATCTCTAGATCATTTAGGATATCATAGTTTTACGTTTCAAGGGTCTAGAACATGGTGAGGAGGTTTATTCAAGATAAATCACTCCATGTTAAAATTTCAGCCTCCTCTTCATTAGACTTACATGCCTACAACTGGTGAGACCATAAAAGGTACTTCTTGGGGTCACTTATTGACTGATATGTGGTGTTAATATAACTTTAGGGGAAATTATATACGGTTGAACCTGATGTTTTGAGTAACTCTCTATTTGAAGCTGTCAATGTTTTCAGAACCTCTCTATATAGACGGGTTAAGTAAAGAGGCAGATTTATTTTTTCATGGGATATATCCCCATGGGGAGGTTGACTATGATGGATGTTAGGAGTAGAGTCCATGTAATCTATATCCAAACTACCACAAAGAGGACTACCATGGAAATCATTTTCTTTTTATTTATTTACATATTTGATAGACCCTTTGGGTGTTCATAGTGTGTCTCAAAAAACATTAAGGACACTAGATTTGAGGATATTAGGGATATGATCCTCATTCAACATCATGGTAAAAATATATCTAATTGTCTTTTAGAATTGTGTAGGGATATGATATTACTATGTGAAGGATAAAATATTCTTTTTATAGTGCTCTAGTGATGGGGGAGTATGATCCCACTACTGAGAAGCTGCTAGAATATTCACAGTATCCTTTTTAAAAATAATATGACCCTATCCCAAGGCATGTTCCACTCTCACCTAGTGGGACTCATTCAAAATGGGGATATGAGCTTGATCTTGGTCCTTTAGAGTGTTATACTGAACTTTTGTGATAATAATATGATCATGTACATATGAATGTGCTGATCTCACTTAGAAATCTCTAGTTGGAGTTAAATTATGATCAGCGTCAGAAAATTTATTCTAAGTTGAAATATTCTAATGGACCATCGGTATGAGAGAAGGGATATGATCCTCCTCTTGTATATTCTTAGAAGGATGATCAAGTATCCGTTCATTGGTAGAATTAGGAATATGTTCCTCAATTCTGTGGTCTACTAGAATATTTCAGGCAGATTCACATAGAGAAATATGAGCATTTCCAGCAGTATATTCAATTCTAACTTGGCGAGACTCAGCTGGAATAGAAATATTATCCAAATCTTGATCATTCAGAGTTCACCACATAATGTTTTATACAGAAATATGAGCCTTTGCCTAATGAAATTTCCACTTTTTCATGGTGATCCCCAACCTGAATGGAGATATGAGCTCAATTTTGGGCCATTGGAACATGTCTATGGTATTTTTGATAGGAATATAAACATGTACTAAGGTTTGTGATACTCTCACATTGTGAGCCCTGGTTGGAATGAGAATATGTTCCTGGCCTGAGACATCATTATATAGCAGAATATGCTGATAATCCGCTTATACGGGAGAAATAATGTCCTATTTCTCAAGAGAAACAACTTGTTCTTAGTGATCAGAGTGTTGTGCTACCCTGATAGTGGGGATGATAATATGCACTTGTCCCTATATTTTTATGTTTGTTAGAATATGTCGGTGTAGTTATTCAACATTTTATAGAATTTAATGAAACTTTATAAAAGTGTTTACAGAGATGGAACCCTACACATTTTCTATCTCTATTATACACTTGTATATATATTTTATTGAAGGGGGAAAATTAGCCCACTTTTTTCCTACTTATGCCATCAGGATATGACAATAGACTTAATGTAAGGGGGTAGGGATATGTGCCTCCCACATTCTTTTTATGGGAATATGCCAGCAGACTTATTTCAAGTGATCAAGGATATGAGTCTCCACCCTGGCTACCACTGGAATATTTTAGTGGGATTTATGAATGGGAGTGGGGATATGATCTCACTCACAGTTATCCATTGATTCACATGCCTGAGGTTTCTTACTTATTTCTCATGTATGGGCATCAGAAGTTTCATTGTTCTAGGAGGTGTCTTTATCATGTGGAAAAAGGGTATCAGTGGGATAACACTGGTGATAGCAGATAATAGGATCCCTCTTTAGTGGCTCTTAAACTTGAATAAATCCATCATTGGCTCATTCACCCCCCCTAATCATATATGTAAGGTGGAGATTATTGAACTCTGGGGATAGACATTCAAAGGGGTTATCTGTAACGACCCGAAATTTTGAATAAATCATGTTTCTTAATTTTATGTGTTATTTTATATTATTTTTATATACTCAACAAAAATGTTTCATTTGATAACATGAGTATAATTAAAATGAGAACGTTGGGTTTTGACTGTTATATGACCATTGGTCAATATGACCACTGTAAACTAAATGTTTTGATTATTGTCTCTAAATACAAGTAATATTGGTTAATTATTATAGAAAGAAGATTCGATGGCCTCACCCAGTAGTCTTGGACCAATCGAAGCCCATCTAACAGAACTTGGGAAGGAGGTAGCACTATTGGGCTTTGCTCTGGACCAAACCCAAGCCGAACTTCATCGTGTGAAGCTAGAACGGAATCGCCTTTGTGAGAAGTTCAAACTAATAGAAATTACTACTCGTGCGATGTTAGCTGAGCCTCCCTCAGATTCCCTCACCTTATCACACCTTACACTTAGGTCCTATGCTGGTGTGATAAGGGGCTATGTAAGGAGACCGTAACTTCCTTGTGTAATCCTTTGTTTTAAATAAAAATTTGTATTTCTTCTTATGAAGTTTATGAATTTTCAAATGTTCGGATAAATATAGTATGCATATTTTTGGTGAATTTTAGAGAAAGGATATTTTAGAAAAATGTTTATGTAAACCTTAAATAATTAAAAATGTGTAATGATTTTCAAAAAATGGTCTTCTACAATTATGTTCAGTACGAAATTTAGAGTCTAATAAGATCAACATGATTTTTGATGAATAGTAAATTATGAATAGTGATTTTATGATTAGGATTAGTAATGTGACCAAATGGATTAGTAATTTCACTCAAAGAAAGTTTTAATATAATTTAGACACCTAGATTAAGTAATGAGATTCAATAAAATGGGTAAATAACAGTTTCATAAATTATTATTCAAGTAATAGTTTTTTCGGGTGAATAGTGTTTTTTAATTAAAAATTAAATTAATAATATTTAGAAAATTATTTTTATAAAATGGATTGCATTTTTGAACTTAGAGCATCGATATTATGTTAAGGTAATTTTTGGGGATTTTTCTGAAGAAAAAAAAATTCGGTGAATAGTATGTTTATTTAAAAAATGAATTAAAAATATTTAGAAAATTATTTTTATAAAATAGAGTTCATTTTTGAAATCAGAGCATTGATATTTGGTTAATGTGAAATTTTGGGATTTTTCTGAGAAAGTTGAATTTTCAGTGAATAGTAAAAATACAGTTTTAGGGTTTCAGTATGTTTAATGACATCATATCAGTGTCATGATGATGTCATGAGATATTTTAAGAGATGGTCGACTAAAGAAGATGAATTATTGTGTGGGGGTCCCCATGTGGCCTAACTCTATGGGAAGTACCATGGGAGGGCCCATGCTTTTGAGAAAACCACTTTTGAGGTGTCCCTTGGCCATTAATGCCTTGTCCCCTCACGTTCCCTATAAATACCTAGCCCTCCTCTCATATTTTCGACTCCAAAAACATCCTCAACGAAGTTCCGGTCTCCTTACCTCCCAAGGAGTCATCCCAAGGTGCCCCCAAGCCCTCAAGGTCCAAACCATTGAGTTTTAAGAGTTACGTTTTAAGGTAAGGGATCTGACCTCTCTCTTTCTTTTCAAGAAATCTCTGTTATGTAATTTCTTTTATGTTCCAAGTTCATATATTAAAGGGTATTCTTTTATACTCCTCTTACTTCCATTTTCATTTTCACATAATGAGAGATACCCTTTTACTCTCATTATTTCATTTTATGAAGTTTTAAGTGCCGCCGTTAGGCTGCCGAAATTTTTGTTACAGATTCTTTATCCCTTCTCATTTTTCAAGATCTATTTTCATGTAAAGTATTTCAAGTTATTTTTTATTATGTTGGGGTATGATCTCTAAATTTATCATACTGATATTTTATGATCATATGATGAGAGACCCCATTTTATCTCTTCAATTCAGTATTTTGATGTTTTAAGTGGCGCCGTTAGGCTGCCAAATTTTTAAGTGGTTCTTCACCCTTCTCGTTTTGAAGTTCTACTTTCATGTCAATTCTTTAAAGTTGATTTTTGTTATGTTAGGGTATGATCTCTATATCTATCATACTGATATTTTATTAACATATTATGAAAGACCCCATTTTATATCTTCAATTCAGTATTTTCAAGTTTTAAGTGGCGCCGTTAGGAAGCCGAATTTTTATGTGGTTCTTCACCCTTCTCGTTTTGAAGTTCTACTTTCATGTCAATTATTTCAAGTTCCTTTTTGTTATGTTTGGGTATGATCTCTATATCTATCATACTGATATTTTATGACCATATGATGAGATATCCCATTTGATCTCTTCAATTCAGTATTTTGAAGTTTAAGTGGCGTCGTTAGGCTGCTGAATTTTTAAGTGGTCCTTGCACCTTTCTCCATTTTCAAAGTTCTAATTCCATGTCAAGTATTTCAGGTTCCTTTTTATTATGTTGGGGTATTATCTCTATATCTATCATACTGATATTTTATGTTCATATGATGATAGACCCTATTTTATCTCATCAATTCTTTTTTTGGTTGAAGTTTATGTAATGCTGTTAGGCTGCGGAATTTTTATAAGAGAAATCTCATTTTTGTCTTCCTTCCATGTTCTTAATTTCATGTTTTATATTTTCAAATTTCATTACCATGTTCTTAAATCCCCTATATTATGCCCCTCTACTGTTTTATGGGTCATTTATGAATGTTTGACCCATTTCCCCTCTCTTTTCAATGTTTTTTAAAAACCTTGTAACATAGCCGTTATGCTGCTGAATTTTCGTCTCAAAATGTCTCTCTCTTTTTTCTAAAGATATTTTATTTTATTAAGTTAGTACTCAAAGCTATACCTTATATATGGGTATTCACATATATACCAAAATGTTCTATTTTAAATTCTAGAATTTACGTACATGAAACTCGCTTTCCCTTTTCGTGGGTTTAAAGTGACGTAAAGATCATGTCTTTAAAGCAGTTTTTAAAACATTATGATTATGAAATGAAACCCATTTATTTTTTTCTATATGGGTCATTTATGAAATTTTTTACAATGATATATGTGGCTCACATGATAATAAAGTCAAATTTAAGGGTGCGTCCTGATAGCACTCCAATGCATTGCGTAATGATGTAACAACTAGAGATTAAAATTTTCACGATACCTTGGTGAATAACCTTGGTAATTTTCAAATGACAACTTGGGGATGGACCGTGGTGATATGTTCATGATTGTCTATGTTAAATTATGTATCCACATCTTCAAGTTATGAAAAATTTTATTTTTATTTTGATATATCTCATGATTTCTTTATCATGCTTCAAAGTTCTTTTCATGACCTTATTGAAGTATCTCAAGTTCACAAGTAAAATGTTTCCCTTGTTTCCCTTATTGGGCCTTATGCTCACCCTTTCTTTTGATGTATGTCCCCAGGTTATGAGATGCAGTAATGAACCTAGGGTGAACATGAGGAGAAGCATTTCAAGTGTTTAAGAAGAATGTTTTATGTTTTCATGTTTTATGTTCCTGGTTTCCAAGACACTAAACCTTAAAGATCCTCGGTTTTGTAAAATGTAATGAAAGTTTATGTGATAAAAAGGCAGGATGCTATAGTTGGTATCAAAGTATGGTTTAGTTATTTGTGGAAATTAGGATATGAAAACTTTAGGAATAACCCTATAGAAATGTTGAAATATAGGAAATCTTCCTAGTATTTTGGTGAGTATTGAGTAAGGGGTTTCCAAGAAAATACATCCATGTCTGGATACGAGTAGGTAGAGGTGGCTCTGGCACAGATGTACATAGGGGTAAAACATGAAAACACCTCTTTGAGCTAGACTCGAACAGGAACTGGTACACGACAACCGGCCTTGCTGCACTCTTGGTTACGACACTCCTGGGGGATATGCTTTGGTAAATTCATAAGCTTAGTATGAACAATTATTAACAGAACAAGGATAAAAGAAAATAAATATTCACATAAGAATATATGATCATGGATAACCATGTTTGAAACCTAGGGGATCACAAGTTAGTGTATACTTTTCTTCTACAAGTTATCCTTATATTCTTTAAGCTTCTTTTCATGATTATTGGTTAAGTATTTGAGCCCCTAATTGTAGTTTATTTTCTTAGTTAATGGTGGTAAATGGAAGAACATGTCCCAACAACAAATGTGATAGGAAATGCGATGATTGACATATTAATATGATAGTGATGATTAGGGGATTAAAAGATGATTATTATTTTGGAAGACATTCACTATTTTGGGGACCCTATATGATCGAGGAAAATAGATTACTATGATATTTTCATTAGGAGTAAGGTTGAATTATATTTTGAAGAATCGATGAATTTATGGTGGACTTATAGTAATTTAGGTTACTTATGGGAATGATTAACCTATCTTGGGTAAAATATGTTTAGGTTAGTTTTTTTATAAGATGTTAGTATTGGTTGATCTTGTTTGCAGATGAAAAATGAAGTATATTTTGGAGGGATATGTTACCAAATTGATCTTGTATTTGGGTTTCAATCTTAGTTTGGTTTATTTTGAGGAATTTTAAGGACCTTTGTTTATGGAATGGTCTATGATAAACTTTGGGTATTACCATGGAACTTTGAAGATTTAAAAGTAGTTTTCAATCCTATGGGATTCTTCCTTTTTGAAGAGTTGTTTAACCTTACCCTTTCTGTTTTTGGGATAATGTTAATCTTTTGTGGATTACGTGATTTTCTAGAAGATGATTCTTGTGTTTTGATGAGACCAAGTAGTTTTGAATGCTCATCGTTTGGAGAAAAGATTAGTTTTCGTAGAAACTTATTAAAGGATGAAACTCTAAATGAAGACAGGTATATTTTCTTATGTCTCTATTCTATGTAGTAAATGAATTCCTAAAAATTATGAAAAGGAACGCAAAACAAAAATGTTGTTGGTTTACGTTTCCTACTAGGTAATCAAAGACTGTTTACACACATCCTAAGTTTGGGATTTTCTTATTGTTAACTTTCTCATAATCATGTTTTCTATCACTCTCCTCCAGAACTTGACCCTTTGTTTTTTCTTCCATGTCCATGTTTTCCTACATGGAATCCTAGTATGGGTTAACTCGGGTGACCTTTTAACTTCCCTTTATTTCTATAAAAGTAATAGTTTTACTGACTCCTTTTCTGATGTGGGACTTTCAATGAAATCTCAAAACCCAATTTTAAAAATTGTGAGGATGCAATTTCTTAAGGGGGGAATATTGTAACGACCCAAAATTTTGAATAAATCTTGTTTCTTAATTTTATGTGTTATTTTATTTTATTTTTATATACTCAACAAAAATTTTTCATTTGATAACATGAGTATAATTAAAATGAGACCGTTGGGTTTTGACTGTTATATGACCATTGGTCAATATGACCACCGTAAACTAAACGTTTTGATTATTGTCTCTAAATACAAGTAATCTTGGTTAATTATTATAGAAAGAAGATTCGATGGCCTCATCCAGTAGTCTTGGACCGATCGAAGCCCATCTAACAGAACTTGGGAAGGAGGTAGCACCACTGGGCTTTGCTCTGGACCAAACCCAAGCTGAACTTCATCGTGTGAAGCAAGAACGAAATCTCCTTTGCGAGAAGTTCAAACTAATAGAAATTACTACTCGTGTGATGTTAGTTGAGACTCCCTCAGATTCCCTCACCTTAGCACACCTTACACTTAGGTTCTATGCTGGTATGATAAAGGGCTATGTAAGGAGACCGTAACTGCCTTGTGTAATCCTTTGTTTTAAATAAAAATTTGTATTTCTTCTTATGAAGTTTATGAATTTTCAAATGTCCGGATAAATATAGTGTGCATATTTTTGGTGAATTTTAGAGAAAAGATATTTTAGAAAAATGTTTATGTAAACCTTAAATAATTAAAAATGTGTAATGATTTTCAAAAAATGGTCTTCTACAATTATGCTCAGTATGAAATTTAGAGTCTAATATGATCAACTTGATTTTTGATGAATAGTAAATTATGAATAGTGATTTTATTATTAGGATTAGTAATGTGACCAAATGGATTAGTAATTTCACTCAAAGAAAGCTTTAATATAATTTAGACACCTAGATTAAGTAATGAGATTCAATAAAATGGGTAAATAATAGTTTCATAAATTATTATTCAAGTATTAGTTTTTTCGGGTGAATGGTGTTTTTTAATTAAAAATTAAATTAATAATATTTAGAAAATTATTTTTATAAAATGGATTGCATTTTTTAACTCAGAGCATCGATATTATGTTAAGGTAATTTTGGGGATTTTTCTGAAAAAAATAAATTTTCGGTGAATAGTGTGTTTATTTAAAAAAATGAATTAAAAATATTTAGAAAATTATTTTTATAAAATAGAGTTCATTTTTTGAAATCAGAGCATTGATATTTGGTTAATGTGAAATTTTGGGATTTTACTGAGAAAGTTGAATTTTCAGTGAATAGTAAAAATACAGTTTTAGGGTTTCGGTATGTTTAATGACATCATAAAAGTGTCATTATGATGTCATGAGATATTTTAAGGGATGGTAGAATAAAGAGGATGAATTATTGTGTGGGGTTCCCCATGTGGCCTAACTCTATGGTAAGTACCATGGGAGGGCCCATGCTTTTGAGAAAACCACTTTTGAGGTGTCCCTTGGCCATAAATGCCTTGTCCCCTCACTTTCCCTATAAATACCAAGCCCTCCTCTCATATTTTCGACTCCAAAAACATCCTAAATAAAGTTCCGGTCTCCTTACCTCCCAAGGAGTCATCCCAAGGTGCCCCCAATCCCCCATGATCCAAACCATTGAGTTTTAAGAGTTACGTTTTAAGGTAAGGGATCTGACCTCTCTCTTTCTTTTCAAGAAATATCTTTTATGTAATTTCTTTTATACTCCATGTTCTTATGTTAAAGGGTGTTATTTTATACTCCTCTTACTTCCCTTTTCATTTTCACATAATGATAGATCCCCTCTTACTCTCATTATTTCATTTTATGAAGTTTTAAGTGGCACCGTTAGGCTGCCGAAATTTTTGTAACAGATTCTTTCTCCCTTCTCATTTTTCAAGATCTATTTTCATGTAAAGTATTTCATGTTCCTTTTTATTATGTTGGGGTATGATCTCTAAATTTATCATACTGATCTTTTATGATCATATGATGAGATAACCCATTTGATCTCTTCAATTCAGTATTTTGATGTTTTAAGTGGCGCCGTTAGGCTGCCGAATTTTTAAGTGGTTCTTCACCCTTCTCGTTTTGAAGTTCTACTTTCATGTCAATTCTTTCAAGTTACTTTTTCTTATGTTAGGGTACGATCTCTATATATATAATACTGATATTTTATTACCATATTATGAGAGACCCCATTTTATATCTTCAATTCAGTATTTTGAAGTTTTAAGTGGCGCCGTTAGGCAACCGAATTTTTAAGTGGTTCTTCACCCTTCTCGTTTTGAAGTTCTACATTCATGTCAATTATTTCAAGTTCTTTTTTGTTATGTTGGGGTATGATCTCTATATCTATCATACTGATATTTTATGACCATATGATGAGATATCCCATTTTATCTCTTCAATTCAGTATTTTGAAGTTTAAGTGGCGTCGTTAGGCTGCTGAATTTTTAAGTGGTCCTTGCACCTTTCTCCCTTTTCAAAGTTCTAATTCCATGTCAAGTCTTTCAAGTTCCTTTTTATTATGTTGGGGTATGATCTCTATATCTATCATACTGATATTTTATGTTCATATGATGATAGACCCTATTTTATCTCATCAATTCTTTTTTTTTGGTTGAAGTTTATGTAACGCTGTTAGGCTGCCGAATTTTCATAAGAGAAATCTCATTTTTGACTTCCTTTCATGTTCTTCATTTCATATGGTATATTTTCAAATTTCATTACCATTATCTTAAATCCCTTATATTATGTCACTCTACTGTTTTATGGGTCATTAATTAATGTTTGACCCATTCCCCCTCTCTTTTCAATGTTTTCTAAAAACCTTGTAACATAGCCGTTATGCTGCTGAATTTTCGTCACAAAATGTCTCTCTCTTTTTTCTAAACATATTTTATTTTATTAATTGAATACTCAAAGCTATACCTTCTATATGGGTATTCACATATATACCATAATGTTCTATTTTAAATTCTGGGATTTACATACATGAAACTCGCTTTCCCTTTTCATGGGTTTAAAGTGACATAAAGATCATGTCTTTAAAGCAGTTTTTAAAAAGTTATGATTATGAAATGAAACCCATTTATTTTATGCTATATGGGTCATTTATGAAATGTTTGATGATGATATATGTGGCTCACATGATAATAAAGGCAAATTTAAGGGTTCGCCCTGATAGCGCTCCAATGCATTGGGTAATAATGTAACCACTAAAGATTTCAATTTTCACGATTCCTTGGTGAATAACCTTGGTAATTTTAAAATGACACCTTGGGGATGGACCTTGGTGATATTTTCATGATTGTATATGTTAAATGATGTATCCACATCTTCAAGTTATGAAAAATGTTATTTTTATTATGATATATCTCATGATTTCTTTATCATGCCTTAAAGTTCTTTTCATGACCTTATTGAAGTATCTCAAGTTCACAAGTAAAATGTTTCTCTTGTTTCCCTTATTGGGCCTTCTGCTCACCGTTTCTTTTGATGTATTTCCTCAGTTTATGAGATGCAGTAATGAACCTAGGGTGAACATGAGGATAAGCCTTTCAAGTGTTTAATAAGAATGTTTTATGTTTTCATGTTTTAATTTCCTGGTTTCCAAGACACTAAACCTTAAAGATCCTCGGTTTTGTAAAATGTAATGAAAGTTTATGTGATAAAAAGGCAGGATGCTATAGTTGGTATCAAAGGATGGTTTCGTTATTTGTGGAAATTAGGATATGAAAGCTTTAGGAAGAACCCTATAGAAATGTTTAAATATAGGAAATCTTCCTAGTATTTTGGTGAGTATTGAGTAAAGGGTTTCCAAGAAAATACATCCCTGTCTAGATACAAGCAGGTAGAGGTGGTTCTGGCACAGATGTACATAGGGTTAAAACCTGAAAACATCTCTTTGAGCTAGACTCGAACAGGAACTGGTACACGACAACAGGCCTTGCCGCACTCTTGGTTACGACACTCCCGGGGGATATGCATTGGTAAATTCATAATCTTAGTATGAACAATTATTAAAGGAACAAGGATAAAAGAAAATAAATATTCACATAAGAATATATGATCATGGATAACCTAGTCTGAAACCTAGGGGATCACAATTTAGGGTATACTTTTCTTCTACAAGTTATCCTTATATGCTTTAAGCTGCTTTTCATGATTATTGGTTAAGTATTTGAGCCCCTAATTGTAGTTTCTTTTCTTAGTTAATGGTGGGAAATGGAAGAACATGTCCCACCAACTAATGTGATAGGAAATGCGATGATTGACATGTTAATATGATAATGATGATTAGGGGATTAAAAGATGATTATTATTTTGGAAGACGTTCACTATTTTGGGGAGCCTATATGATCGAGGAAAATAGATTACTACGGTATTTTCATTAATTAGTAAGGTTGACTTATATTTTGAAGAATCAATGAATTTATGGTGGAATTATAGTAATTTAGGTTACTTATGGGAATGATTAACCTATCTTTGGTAAAATATGTTTAGGTTAGTTTTTTTATAAGATGTTAGGATTGGTTGATGTTGTTTGGAGATGAACAATGAAGTTTATTTTGGAGGACTATGTTACCAAATTCTTCTTGTATTTGGTTTTCAATCTTAGTTTGGTTTATTTTGAGGAATTTTAAGGAACGTTATTTATGGAATGGTCTATGATGAACTTTGGGTATTACCATGGAACTATGAAGATTTAAAAGTAGTTTTAATTCCTATGGGATTCTTCCTTTTTGAAGAGTTGTTTAACTTTACCCTTTCTGTTTTTGGGATAATGTTAATCTTTTGTGGATTACGTGATTCTCTAGAAGATGATTCTTGTGTTTTGATGAGACCAAGTAGTTTTGAATGCTCATCGTTTGGAGAAAAGATTAGTTTTGGTAGAAACTTATTAAAGGATGAAACTCTACATGAAGACAGGTATATTTTCTTATGTCTCTATTCTATGTAGTAAATGAATTCCTTAAAATTATGAAAAGGAACGTAAAACAAAAACGTTGTTAGTTTACGATTCCTACTAGTTAATCAAAGACCGTTTACACACATCCTAAGTTTGGGATTTTCTTATTGTTAACATTCTCCTAATCATGTTTTCTACCACTCTCCCCCAGAACATGACCCTTTGTTTTTTCTTCCATGTCCATGTTTTCCTACATGGAATCCTAGTATGGGTTAACTCGGGTGACCTTTTTACTTCCCTTTATTTCTTTTAAAGTAATAGTTTTACTGACTCCTTTTCTGATGTGGGACTTTCAATGAAATCTCAAAACCCAATTTTAAAAATTGCGAGGATGCAATTTCTTAAGGGGGAAGATTGTAACGACCCAAAATTTTGAATAAATCTTATTTCTTAATTTTATGTGTTATTTTATTTTATTTTTATATACTCAATAGAAATGTTTCATTTGATGACATGATTATAATTAAAATGAGACCATTGGGTTTTGACTGTTATATGAACATTGGTCAATATGACCACTATAAACTAAACGTTTTGATTATTGTCTCTAAATACAAGTAATCTTGGTTAATTATTATAGAAAGAAGATTTGATGGCCTCACCCAGTACTCTTGGACCGTTCGAAGCCCATCTAATAGAACTTGGGAAGGAGGTAGCACCACTGGGCTTTGCTCTGGACCAATCCCAAGCCGAACTTCATCGTGTGAAGCTAGAACGGAATCGACTTTGCGAGAAGTTCAAACTAATAGAAATTAATACTCGTGTGATGTTAGCTGAGACTCCCTCAGATTCTCTCACCTTAGCACACCTTACACTTAGGTCCTATGCTGGTGTGATAAGGGGCTATGTAAGGAGACCATAACTGCCTTGTGTAATCCTTTGTTTTAAATAAAAATTTGTATTTCTTCTTATGAAGTTTATGAATTTTCAAATGTCCGGATAAATATAGTATTCATATTTTTGGTGAATTTTAGAGAAAGGATATTTTAAAAAAATGTTTATGTAAACCTTAAATAATTGAAAATGTGTAATGATTTTCAAAAAATGGTCTTCTAAAATTATGTTCAGTACGAAATTTAGAGTCTAATAAGATCAACATGATTTTTGAGGAATAGTAAATTATGAATAGTAATTTTATGATTAGTTTTAGTAATGTGACCAAATGGATTAGTAATTTCACTCAAAGAAAGTTTTAATATAATTTAGACACCTAGATTAAGTAATGAGATTCAATAAAATGGGTAAATAACAGTTTCATAACTTATTATTCAAGTATTAGTTTTTTCGGGTGAATAGTGTTTTTTAATTTAAAATTAAATTAATAATATTTAGAAAATTATTTTTATAAAATGGATTGCATTTTTGAACTCAGAGCATCGATATTATGTTAAGGTAATTTTTTGGGATTTTTCTGAAAAAAATAAATTTTCAGTGAATAGTGTGTTTATTTCAAAAAATGAATTAAAAATATTTAGAATTTTATTTATAAAATATAGTTCATTTTTGAAATCAGGGCATTGATATTTGGTTAATGTGAAATTTTGGGATTTTTCTGAGAAAGTTGAATTTTCAGTGAATAGTAAAAATACAGTTTTAGGGTTTCGGTATGTTTAATGACATCATAACAGTGTCATGATGATTTCATGATATATTTTAAGGGATGGTCGACTAAAGAGGATGAATTATTGTGTGGGGGTCTCCATGTGGCCTAACTCTATGGGATGTACCATGGGAGGGCCCATGCTTTTGAGAAAACCACTTTTGAGGTGTCCCTTGGCCATTAATGCCTTATCCCCTCACTTTCCCTATAAATACCATGCCCTCCTCTCATATTTTCGACTCCAAAAACATCATCAACGAAGTTACGGTCTCCTTACCCCAAGGAGTCATCCCAAGGTGCCCCCAAGCTCTCATGGTCCAAACCTTTGAGTTTTAAGAGTAACGTTTTAAGGTAAGGGATCCGACCTCTCTCTTTCTTTTCAAGAAATCTCTTTTATGTAATTTGTTTTATGCTCCATGTTCTTGTGTTACAGGGTGTTATTTTATACTCCTCTTACTTCCCTTGTCATGTTCACATAATGAGATATCCCCTCTTACTCTCATTATTTCATTTTTTAATGTTTTAAGTGGCACCGTTAGGCTGCCGAAATTTTTGTAACGGATTCTTTCTCCCTTCTCATTTTTCAAGATCTATTTTCATGTAAAGTATTTCAAGTTCCTTTTTATTATGTTGGGGTATGATCTCTAAATTTATCATACTGATCTTTTATGATCATATGATGAGAGACCCCATTTGATCTCTTCAATTCAGTATTTTGAACTTTTAAGTGGTGTCGTTAGGCTGCCGAATTTTTAAGTGGTTCTTCACCCTTCTCGTTTTGAAGTTCTACTTTCATCTCAATTTTTTCAAGTTGCTTTTTGTTATGTTGGGGTATTATCTCTATATCTATCATACTGATATTTTATGACCATATGATGAGAGACCCCATTTGATCTCTTCAATTCAGTATTTTGAAGTTTAAGTGGCGTCGTTAGGCTGCTGAATTTTTAAGTGGTCCTTTCACCTTTCTCCCTTTTCAAAGTTCTAATTCCATGTCACGTCTTTCAAGTTACTTTTTATTATGTTGGGGTATGATCTCTATATCAATCATACGGATATTTTATGTTCATATGATGAGAGACCCTATTTTATCTCATCAATTCTTTTTTTTGGTTGAAGTTTATGTAACGCTGTTAGGCTGCCGAATTTTCATAAGAGAAATCTCATTTTTGTGTTCCTTTCATGTTCTTCATTTCATATGGTATATTTTCAAATTTCATTACCATGTTCTTAAATCCCTTATATTATGTCCCTCTACTGTTTTATGGGTCATTTATGAATGTTTGACCTATGTCCCCTCTCTTTTCAATGTTTTCTAAAAACCTTGTAACATAGCCGTTATGCTGCAGAATTTTCGTCTCAAAATGTCTCTCTCTTTTTTATAATGATATATTATTTTATTAAGTGAATAATCAAATCTCTACTTTCTATATGGGTATTAACATATATACCAAAATTTTCAATTTTAAATTCTGGGATTTACATACATGAAACTGCTTTCCCTTTTCGTGGGTTTAAAGTGACGTAAAGATCATGTCTTTAAAGCAGTTTTTAAAACGTTATGATTATGAAATGAAACCCATTTATTTTATGCTATATTGGTCATTTATGAAATGTTTGAGGATGATATATGTGGCTCACATGATAATAAAGGCAAATTTAAGGGTGCGCCTTGATAGCGCTCCAATGCATTGGGTAATGATGTAACCACTAGAGATTACAATTTTCACGGTACCTTGGTGAATAACCTTGGTAATTTTCAAATGACACCTTGGGGATGGACCTTGGTTATATGTTCATGATTGTCTATGTTAAATGATGTATCCACATCTTCAAGTTATGAAAAATGTTATTTTTATTAAGATATATCTCATGATTTCTTTATCATGCCTTAAAGTTCTTTTCATGACCTTATTGAAGTATCTCAAGTTCACAAGTAAAATGTTTCTCTTGTTTCCCTTACTGGGCCTTCTGCTCACCCTTTCTTTTGATGTATGTCCCCAGGTTATGAGATGCAGTAATGAACCGAGGGTGAACATGAGTAGAAGCCTTTCAAGTGTTTAAGAATAATGTTTTATGTTTTCATGTTTTAAGTTCCTGGTTTCCAAGACACTAAATCTTAAAGATCCTCGGTTTTGTAAAATGTAATGAAAGTTTATGTTATAAAAAGGCGGGATGCTATATTATTGGTGGTAATGAGTGCCACCGTATTTACCAGAACTTCTATTGGATGATACATACTCCTTGATTTAATCATTTTGATACCCTTGAAGGTATCCTTAGTGGTCTGGATCTTACCCTATTGATGCTTTTCTCATAACATTTAATTCTCCACCCAATGATAAAGGTTTCAGAAATATGAGGTTATTTTGAGACCCATGCGGGTTGTGTCCATAGCTACTTTTCTAGAACTGTCACTGGATGGAGACGTTATATTGGGTAAAGATGTTTTTTTAGAGCAGTATCTATAGTAATAATGATCAAAATGATCAGTGCATCTTAGTATGAATGATATATTCTTAATCAGATATGAATGGGTAACCCAATTATCCTTTCATATTCCATTTCTTTCCATTCTGTTCATATGGACTTGTCACTGTGAAGATTGATATATTTATTGGGAAACCCGACTATAAAAAATTATCTATAAGATTCATGTTATGTCCCCCACGTTTTGTGCAGTATATCAAAACAAAATGAACTACCCCATGTTAAATGAATCATTTTACTATTTTAGATATTTATGATGGGTACACAATTTTTTCTTTTGAAATACAAAACCACTCATATGATGAGAACAAAATGGTCTGATGATAACTGGGTTGTATTTTTTTTATCTTTTAATGGAGATTCCATAGAAAAATGATTTCACATTAGGTTTACAATTTTTTATTCTTCAAAAATATGTTGATGGCTTGGACCAATGATTTGATTATAGGGGTTTCAATGATTGTACAATCATTCACATTGGCTTCACCATTCATATTTACCATCAATAAAAACTACCAACTATTCCCACATCCATTACTAGGTACAGACATACTTTCCAAATGTAGGTGGTTAGATGGTATTTTAGATCTGATGGAACTTAGGAAATTTCATTGGTTGATAGGATGGAATTTTGAGCTCATCACACCATTTTGGGGTTGATTTGTTGCTACTTTAGGACTCTCTTATAGATTTAAGATATGTTCTTTAATCACTTCCTAATCCTAATACGAAACTAGTTAACCTAACAAAATGATCATGGGATAAAGTGTTTTATATGTAGAGTGGAATATATTAGTGAATCCTTGTGTATGTATTTGAGGTTCCTAATATATTTACCATTAAATGGTAGATGTTTATATTTTATATCCATATTACCTAACACTCCATTATTTGTTGTAATACAAGGAGGAAAGTAATATTTCAAGGGTAGTATTGAGTCGTTATAAGGAATCATACGTATCCTACTTATAACAAAAATTAAAACCCATGTAGTTTGTTAATCCCATGCAGTTTAATTTCATTTGGAAAGGACATATACAAGGGAACTGAGGCACCACGGATTGGTATCAGACCTCAAAGAGTCATCCTATGTATTTTGGTTATGGAAGGAATCAGATTCGTCATAGTTTGATCACACACTTGATACATTTTTTGAGGTATATTCCCTTGTATGGGAGTAGTTATATCATACCACTTATCGAGACTTACACACTGAGGTTTCCCTAGCCGGTGGAGATTCAGGATTCTAATGATATGATCATTGCAACTACATAATATCATGTGAGCTATGATCGATGTGAGAAACAGGGGACAACATGTAATTTATATCACTCTATATGGATGTTGTAATTATGTACTGGGATATCCCTTTGAGTGTTTAATATGGATCTAGATCCTTATGAAGGAATCCTACATATTCTGGTGATAGAAGGAATTTGTGTTTCAATAGTTCAACTGATTTATCATCCCACTAATTGATGAGGAATAATGATCGACCCCTAGGAGTGATAAGGTACTTGTGGTTGAAATGTTAGAGACATAGTGGGGATAACATAAAAAAAGTTTCCCATTAAATCTTATACCATATAGAGGTATCCTATGTATCTTAGTTATGGAAATAATTATAGTTATCTTATTTCAGTTGATTTTGAGATTACACACTGAGGCTTACCTTATATGAGGTCTCTCATATAATTCCACTGATTTGAGATTACACATGGAGGCAGCCATTATATGTCAAGTGGACAAGATTATCATGTACTGGGATGTATGTTTAACACATCTTGACTATCTACTTTACATTTCCTAGTTGTATATTTGGAATGTCTAAGGACTTCTAGACATGTCCTAGTAACATAGTGTACATGTCCAAGTACAGTCACATGATCAAGTAAAATTTTCCAAAGGAGGTCTCATAATCTAAATGGAATGTCTGGAAACCATTTCATGATTGTGGTTGATACATCTTGGATGTATATCAGGATCTGGATAATTTTTCTTGGAGACATCATGAGATCAAGTATAACATTTCAATAGGTTTTCTTATGAAACATATGACTTTTTCAGAGGAATACACATGATCCAAGTTGACATGTCTTGGTTTCACTGTGATACCTAGCCGACGTGTTCGAGTGTCACTGTTCGACTAGGGTGACACGCATGGGGGAAATCCTAAAGTGTTGGATGGAAAACCTAGAGGGATTTACAAGACCTAGGTATCATACCTAGAGGGCATCGTGGGACAATATTTATATGTCCAAAGTACATTGTATGACCCGAATAGTATGTCAAGGGAATGTCGTGTGGTCTAACTAACAGGTCCCACTGATGTCCCATGATCAGGATGAGTCATACAAAGTGCATAGGGATCATTATAGATGTTATCTGAATATGTATTGAATCATTTATTCCTTAATCCATAATTTCTGTATATGTTCCCAATGTTTACATAGTGTTATATTGAAATTTAGGTTTCATGTGACCCAATACTTATATAGGATGTCCTTCGAATAATCTGGTTGTCATGCTAGAAGTCCTTCACGTGATCTATGACTGATCAAGTAAAGATACTAGGAATATTTATGTGATCCATTTCTTCATTCCCCAAGTTTTTATGTGGAGTAATACCTCACAATCATGTGATTGGACTCTCTGATAATTCCCCCCATGTGCTCCCCTGTGTAATCGATTGTGGATGCGTTGGTCATTTTTTCTATATTGAGGGGGGGGGGTTATATTCCTTTCCACCCTGGTTATATGCCACTATTTTTGGAATGTATCTCAAATATTTAGGATGGATTCAGTGGAGGTATTTGGTGTTATGAGATTTTTCAGATCAAAATATAGGACTTTCCAAGGGTGTCATGTTATTTTCTGTAACCACAAGAATGCCCTGTCAGATCCCTATCTATTTTTCATTAGACAATTAATGGATTTTTTCCTAAGCATGTGGACATTCTATAGAGTATTAAAATTGTTAGATAGATATGTCTGGGGTCTTCATGAGAACAAAAGTCCATGTGGTAGGGCCTTTCCATGATTAAAGATGTTTTTTATGGGGCCTTCCATGATACCAAGGTGGTTTTCAATGGAGGATTCACGAGATTAGGATGATATGTCTACGAGACTCTGTCAGATCATTTCGGATTTTTGAGGGGGGAACCTCACATGATCAAACGTGATTATCTATGTTATATGACCCATTTTGTGTGAAGGACAATTTGCCCTCATTTTTCCAGAAGATTCTTCATTTTCCCCCTTTAATTTCATTCTTTATTTTTCAAGGGTTTGGGGTCTTCTGAATTTATACATGTATTTTCAAATACATTCACTCTCTCGAACATTGATTCATAACATGACTAATAATGTTTCATGTGGTGATACACGAGCATTATCATGCAGCAACCCATTAATTGTCTATGGATTCGAAGTGACTGGTAATTTCTAGAACCCTTTTCATGACAAGGGTGACATGTTAATAATATTTTGCGCGACAGTGTGTATATTTCTCTAGGGATTCCATGGTGTCTTGTAAATAAATTGAGAATTTCAAAAAAATATTTAAGACCAAAAATGACCTCCAGCTTTTTCATAATTTAGTCTTTTATTTTACAAGGATTTTTGAATGGTTTTCCCTCTGCCTGGTAGTAGACTTGTCGTGTGAATTTTGGGAGGTATTTTGGAATCCCCCGCACAACCAACGAGTTTCCTGGATTCCTTCTCAAGAATAGTAGGGATTGTAAAAGGGGATCCACATTATAACCATGAGGTCATGAATTGTGCATATCCTACTCACATGACCTTTAAAATTTCATGAAATCACATATCCCTTGGAGTTTTATATGATTTTCAAGTCTTGGAAACCTTCACTTCCCATTTGTTTAGAGAAAATAATAACCATACTTCTGGTATTTTTCCCTTGAAGATTTTATGATGCTCGTTTTATGGGAGTTGACACATTCATAGGGGATTCATATATAAGAACTATATGGGGATATATTTTTTCTAATACGAGATATGTAAAAATTCCTAAACCCTCCACTTTTGAACCAACCAAGAATTATAACCACTATCAACCGTGTCCCTCCATGAGAATTATATATGTGAAGAGATTACATACTATTTGAAAATTTTATCACACCAAGAAATACTATACCATGCACTATTTCATATTGAAACTGCCGTCTCTATCATCCCTTGTTTATCATTCCAAGCATGAATCATATGATCATAGGGAACTTTTAAATCCACTTTAAATAGAACAACTAAGATGTGAATTATTTAATAATAGGGGAATAAATCCTTGTCACATGATGCTAAAATACAGGACATGAGTCCTTCACATTGATAATATCGTCCTCCTAATGATTGTGCACTCAATAATTTCATATTTTATCCCTTCTCCAAAGAAATATGTTCAATACATAATGGTGTATCATTTAGGGTACTCAAAACCTTCTTGAATATTATGTTCTCCATGAACCAAATTCATATATTCGAAATCTTGGTTAATGTCAAATGATTATGTGAGTTGATACACCTATCTTAGATCCCCATGGACCTTGAACCTATACATTCTTGGTTCGCCCCTATAGTGCAATGGAAATAGGGACTAGTCAATCTCAATGGACCCCACTAGGATTCATTGGTAAATAAAACAGTTCCTTAGAGCCGGTGACTAAGGGTATTTTTTGTCTAAGAGGAATTCCCCCCTTAAATCAATAATTTAATATCCTGATTGGATGAAATACAAGCTTCCACCATTATTAATGATTGACTTATTCCCACTAATCTCCACCTCATGTTGACTCGGATATTTCTGGGTTTTGATTTTCACTTCCAATAACCCAAATATTCAATAGGATTTGGAAACCCTCCATTATACTCATATATGAATTATACCAATTATAATAGTGATATTAGAACATAATATACTTGTACCCTTCCATTCAAGGTTATGAATATCCTCAAAAGACAAAAATGCCTTGAGTTTGTCATTCCCCTTAATGAGATATCCTTATCGCAAGACCTTATATTCTTGGAAACATATATCCTAGTCTCATTATTGTAAACTTTGTAACATATTTTCCATCTTATAAGATATTAAATTTCTTAGGGTCGGTTACCCACTGTCACCCCTGACCAACATAGTGGCATGATCTGGGTCAGATAGTTAAAAACAAAAAATAACATCTCCCTGTATAAGGGTCAGACATGTGTTCAGAGTTTCCTCTATCATAACTTTGTGTGGCTTGATTCATGTTACCATAGGGTAAGTAGTGATAACTAGATCTAAAATCCTAGCCCCAACCATAATATAAAAGGAAAAATCCCTTCCTCGTATATAGGTTAGACCTGAATAGGTAATTTTCTATATTAAAACTATGTGTGGATTGATTTCTATAATCACAGGATACATAGTGACACTTAGATCACAAATCCTATTACAAATATAAATATATTAAAAATAATTATACAATAACAATAAATACCCACCTCAGAGCATATGGGTTGGACCTATACAAGGATTTTTGTAGTTGGATCCCCTGAACCAACCTCTGTGCACTTTATGATAACATGTTATCATAATTTTGAATATTAATAATCTCTTTATAATGTCATGATTGTTTATATACATAACAGAGTATTTGATAATTTCTTAAGAGTAGATTTCACACTAAAATTTCTTAATAGTTCCTAGCTATGATGTGAACCCAAAAGTGATATGAAACTATTATTAAATATATGTTCTATATCCAGATGATATCATTTGAGGGACGCAAAGGATACATAATATCATGGGTGTAGAATCATAAGACATCGAGGCACCTTTTCATGGAATACACCCTCTGTAATATCTAGTGTAGGATATTAGGAGAAAAGGATCCTCCCATAGGAAATCCACTTTTATATGATCATTATATGTTCCTATTTTCGAATGTGTGTATTGATCCTTAGACTTTATGATTTTTTTATGTGTATTATGATTTTTTTACACTGATATATTAATGAAAACCATGATGATAGATGTTCACGAAAAGGTAGAATATGATGGGTGTATCATGATTAATATTGAATTAATGAATAATGAGATAAATGATTTTTCTCATATGTTCGTTAACAAATGTTAATATCATAGGATATTTTATAGAAATGATATAAACTAAATAAATCCCTGGACATGGTTCTCTATTGACAGGTACAATTTACAGAAATTCAATGAAGGGGGCATCAAGCACATTGGTTGATGGAACTAACATGAAACCTAGTTGATTAAATATATTTTGATAAAGGGGTTATATTACACAGTAAGTATCTGTATGAGGTATTATGTCATTGTGGCATTAATGTCATTCTCTATGTGTTATTTTTCCTGTTCCAAGATGATAACCTTAGACATTAGGCTTATTTTCTAAATTTCATTGAGAAAGAAGCCTAGTGGTTCATACACTATGTGCTTCTAGAATCTCAGATAAAAATTAGTGAATATAATATTTATTTATTTATTGGGGAATAATGTAGTGATATTTATTTAATAAATAAATAGTCATTATTCAAGTATTGATAAATATTATGTTGGTAGAATTTATTCTATCACCAATTGTTCAATATAATATAATGTGAGTTGAATAATTGTTAAATATTTATTTTCTATTTAGTTAACATAATATTTATTTATTTACTTTTTGGAGAATAATGAAGTGATATTTATTTAATAAATAAATAGTCATTAATCATGGCTTAATAAATATTGTGGAGGAATGGAAGATCATGGTTAATGGTTCGGTGAGAAATAATAAATATTTAATATTATTTGATTAAATAATATTTAACTTAATTCTCAATTTAAGTTCATTTTCATAAATAATAAAAGTAATATTTTTATATGACATGGGGTTTCACAAGGATTAAATATATAATAAAGTTAACTTGTTTAATTATATATTTCTAACCCTAGCGATATATAAAAACAATTTTATTATTTTCTAAGAGATCATATTCATTTGTTTGGTTATGCACAATGGATTTAGAGAATTATCTCAGACCCTAGAGTGATTCATTTTCTAAGAAATCTCCCAGGAATGAAGAGAAATCATCCTACACCTCCCTCTCTCAAGTTAAGGGAGATCAAGGAGAACACTTGGGAATTGATTCTTGAGGTTATCAAAGGCATATAATGAAAGTAATATGATCTCTAGTTCTAGTACATGTAGATTCCTATGGGGATGTTTAGATATTTTTGGAATACGTGTGGATCACTGCTAGAGGGAATCTTTTCATGATTAAAAGTATGCAATGATGGTACTACACATATGTGTTTTAAGGTTCATCAATGGAGAAATAATTCCATCAAGGTAATTATTTAATTAATTGAATTGATTATAAATAATATATGATAATACTATCTCTAATTATAGTGTTTTATCCCTTATATATAATCTTTTATTAAATTCTATAGATCCAATTTATATCATTATATAAATTTCATATTGATCATATATCATGACAAAAATAATAGTTGGACAAGACCCATCTCATCATTATAACATTATCAGAACCTACAAGTGGTTGTAGAGGGGTCACATATTTATTTATAATTATTTAAAGATCATTGATTTATTTATAAAAATTTAATTTAGTTTTAAATTCATGTTTAATCATTATTTTAATCTAAATTGTGAGATATGCTTATTCCGAATTCATTTATCGTATATCCAGTCAATTCGATTAATTTTTTCAATGAAATAAAATCATGTAACTCATATGGAGGTTCTAAAGATTTTGGATACATAATAAAAGTACACACCATGTAACTAATGTTGCACACTATATATTTGTGTTCAGAGGGTCAGATATTAATTCGGTAATTAATTCAAAACACGTGCATTAATAAAACACGGTGTATTTATTTCATACATTTTGTTTTGATCAGGATAGGGTTGCACACAATCATCCAGATTACACACTTTGAATCCCTTGAACACAGTGTATAGTTATTCAAGTCAAAGATGGTTGTGTATTAATTTACATGGCCTACCTAACTTCTAAATGTGTAACTCAGAGACCACATGCAATGTAGTCACTTATACATACTATGTACTGCAACTTTATGAGGAATGGTTTTCATGAAAAGTCCCTAGATGTGTTCCTTGGATATACTATGAGATATGTTCACACCATGTAGATCCATGTAAAAATCGTGTACTTATACAAATTTATGAAGATTTTAAAATTTATTTATTATACTGTGTAAACCTTATCGGCATGTGCTTGTGTGTGGTCATTAAGTTGACTGCACACACCATGTGACAATTTTTAATATATATATATATATATATGTAATCTTGTAATTAATTTGTTCATAATGTTTAGATATGTATATCATTTATGAGTCACATTACAGTTGTTACTCCATGTGCATTAAAACATTACATGTTATAGAAAAATTATGTAATTCATGTAACCATGAAGTTGATACTACATGTCATGAAAGTATATGAAAATTTGTGTATTCTATATATCACAATAAGAAATTATATATGAGTATAATACATGTTGGGTAGATTCATATGAGTATTCACCATGTTTCCTTAACGGTATATTTATGTACATTGTTAATTTAAAATAAATATATTTAATTTCTTTAAAATTATAAAGGATGATAATCTGAAGGAAATTCAAATGATAATGAAGATAAAATAATTTATTAAATAAAGATGATAATTAATTGATTTGGGCATGATTTATCTTAAATAGTTGCAATTAATAATTGAATTCTTGTTTTATTAAATGTGAAATTCATTTCATGCAAGTGGATCATCAAGATCATAGACAAGAACTTTATATGATATTGGATTCCATTTAATTTATTATTAAATTAATATGTTGGTCTGCATTCGTTCTATATTCTAATTATTTAGGTGCCTCCATACCCATCATTTTTATTATATAAACCCTTTTCCCCTCACCATTATGTAAGTAAAATCATATGTAATGGATAGAGCTCCCAAGATAGTGGAGGCAGTTCATGTTAGGAGTGAAGGTGAAACCAATCCAATAGAGATATATAGGTGGACATGTGGAAAACTATAATAATAACCTTAATTGGAACATGGTTTTTTTTCCTAGGTCAATGGTTAGTTTATCAGCCACTAGATAAAATAACCATTTTTAAAATATCATGATCATACCTCTTTATTATTTTATTTCTATCAAGTTTCATGGTTATTTCATTATGGATGTTTTTTTGCACTCACATGAATTAATTAAATTAATGAGCATGAAAACTCAATAAACTAGATTATTCATAAATATTTTATAAGACATGGTTAATCACATAAGTAATTCCACTTAATATTAGTAATAATGTGACAAAGATATTGGAAATTTACACATAAAGGATAAAATCCTTCAATTACATATATTAAGTTGGTATTACCTTCCAATACTTTAGTTAAAATTGAACCATAGTTCAAAGTGCTTGACCAGCCAAAGTTGGTGTGCTTTCAATTATCAATGATTTATAACCTGGATGTTTTAAAGGATTCAACTTGTTTTTCATCAAGTGTTGACTGAAAAAGTCAGACTTTGTGTATGTAAGAGGCAAGGGTTTAGGAAATCCAATTTAAGTATTTTAGGATTGGGGAGACCACTCAATAGGTCAAGGAACTATGAGTCAATGTATTTTTAATTTGTAATGCCTATTTAAAACCATTAATGTTTCTTGACAACCCAAATTTTGGGTAATGGGAAGGGGAATATAAACACTTTATACTACCCTATCCAAAAAATAAAATATTTTGATTCTAATGGTGAGGTCTATTAGACTTCGACAAAATAGTGGGTGATTTAAAATTACAATATTTATTTATTCGTAAAAAATTTATTAGATAAAGAATTAAAATTCAACCAATATTATCATATAGAAACATAATTAAAATGAATTTAAACATATCATTGTGATCCATACTTGAGAAGGATAACAATACCAACGACATAAATTGTCTAGAGTGGAAAAGCCACTTACATGTTATCCTTCACCATAAAAGGAAACTATATGTATTGTAAGAACCTATTCTAGATTCTAATGGTAATAAGGCAAGTGATGTAGAGTTATTTTTCTATGAGAAACATTTAAACGATTCTAGAGATGTTCAATGTCTCATGCAATCATCCATTTCCAATGATATTTTGAAGCGACATGTGGAGATGAAATCATATAGAACGATGTCACACATTCAAGATCTCTATCAGGAAAAGGAAAGATATGGGAGGTACCAGATCTCAGATGATTTTGTTACAACTATGTTTGTAGATTTTATGCTATTTGGGATTCATATGGTCATTCTAATTGGATATATTTAATTCTTGTACATATTAGGGATTACATTTAGGGATGAGTTTCATACTGATATCATACTTTCATCACTTCCCAAGACCTTGTCTGGGTTTATGGTTACTTATAATATGAGAAATAATGAGATAATTTTTTCAGAACTTCTTACTTTGATTCACTATGTGGATAAATACATGGGGTGTGATAAATGAATTGTTCTTATGGTGAAAAATAAAATTAATAACATGGAAAATGGGCACTAGACTCATAAATAGTCTAAATCTCCTAATAATTGTCCTTCCAATTAGAGGAACATTTGTAGGTAGGTTAAGGAAAAGGTTTTAGTATATTTTGTATGTTGAAATACAATACACTAGAAGAGTAACTACACCCATAAGAAAGTGGAAGCTAAAGGTGTATTCATTATCGAGTGTAATATATTAATATCTATATATTGGTAATTACATACATCATGTGGTGTTCACATCTATATCCAAATACAAGAACCAATTAGGTTCTGAAATATTGCTAGAGAGGAGGTGGATATGAGAGATGCTAATGGTGCATGGTTGGCTACTCAATCTAATGGTGACTTCCACCTTTCATTGAAAAGAAGAATGATTTTTGTTTTAAATGACTGTTATTATGTACCTATGGTTACTAAGAGCAAAATAATGTATCATTCCTCGATACAGATGCATTTATTTTCATTTTTTTAAAACATTTTTTTTATAGAGAAAAAAATGTTATGGTGAAACATTTAAATAATGGTTATTATGTATTAAATTATGAAATCTATGTACTATAAATTATTAACGAATCATGTTCACATGACTCATATAACTCCCACCTATGGAATAATTATATTTTTTATGTAAATGAGAATAATTTTAAAAAGATCTATCAATATAGTTATTTAGACTATTCTGAGGTAAACCCACTTGAAATATTTCATTCTTTTTTATAAGAAAATATTACCAAACCACCATTTCATGGATTAGTTAAAAGGACCACGAAGCTTCAATGATTGGTACACACTGATGTGTGAGTACCATTTCTAGTATATTCTTGAGGTGGATATTATTACTTCATAACTTTTAATGATGTTTGGAGTAAATTTGGATATGATTACTTAATGAGGTATAAGTATGAGTCCTTTGATAAATTTATGCAATTCCACAATGAATTTTAGAATCAACATGGTAAGAAGATAACTAAACTTCAACTGGATTGAGGTGGTGAATATCTTAACCAAGATTTTATCGACTTTATATGGATGTTTGGGATTGTATCTCAACAAACTCCGCCTTACACACCATAGTGAAATGGTGTTAGTGAAAGGAGGAACTATACCTTGTTAGACATGGTAATTTCAATAATGAATCATGATGATATTAAATAATCCTTTTGGGGATATGAATTAAAAACTGTGATATAAAAATTAAATAGAGTAATAACTAAAATGGAAAATGGAATTCCTTTCAAGATATAGAGAAGAGAGACATCCATTTTGTCGCATAAATCATTATGGGGTTGGAAGTTGATTTTTAAGTCCTTCTCAGGAAACAAACTAGCGTCCCATAGCACAAAGTGTATCTTTAAAGGGTATCCGAAGGAAATAAATGGATAATTCACATTCAACCCCTCAGAAAAAAAGTGACTACCACCAGATAAACCATATTTATTGAGAGTGAGAACATTCTAAAAAAGTATAGTGGGAACAATATTGACTTTGATGAAGTTTATGCTAAAGATACACAAGAGTTAGTACATGAACAGATTCTACAAGTCCCTATGGAATAAGTAATTCCAAAAACCAAAGTACAATATAGGAATATAATAATGTCATAGAACCAGAGAGATATGATTTTATAGTGATTGATGATGGTGACTCATTATTGGTAGACAATGATGAGACACTCTCCTACTAAGATGCAGTAATGATATCGGAATATTCAAGATGGAAAGAATCCAAGAATTCTGAAATGGATTATATGTATCTGAACCATGTTTGGGTTCTGGTTGATTCTATAGTTGAATTAATGAATTTTGGGCGAAAATGGGTACTCAAGAGAAATTTGGACATGGAATATAACTTAAATACCTATAAATAAAGGCTAGGGGATAATGGATTTAAACAACATCAAGTAATTGACTAATATGAAATATTTTCTCTAGTTTCCATGTTTAAATCCAATAGAATTCTACTTGCAATATTAGCTTACCATGACTATGAGATTTGGAATATGGAAATCAAAACTACATTCTATAGTGGAAACCTTCAGGAAGATGTATATTTGACATAACCATAAGCTTTTGTGACTCCATGTGATTTTAAAAGGATTTTCATGTTGCATAGATACATTTATGGAGTGAAGCTAGCATCCAGGTCATGGAACATTCAATTTCATGAATCCATAAAAGAATCTGGTTTCATTAGGAATTAATTTGAGCCATGTGTTTAATATTGGTTTAGTGGGAATGAATTAATTATCCACGTAGAATATGATGAAGAAACATTAGTTATTGGAAATGAAATAGAAATCTTATAATCTATTAAGGACTGGTTAAACATGTGCTTATCCATGAAGGACATAGGTGAAATATCTTATATTCTAGAGATCAAGATCAATTTTGATAGATCATAGAGGTTTCTTGTACTAAGTAAAATTACATATATTGATCATATACTAAAGAGATATAGTATGGAAAAATACTAGAGGGTATTGATTCTACTGTAACATGGTTTATGTTTTTCTAATAAAATGTGTCCTAAAACACAATAGGAGAATGACATAATGAGTAAGAACCCATACACTTCAGCGATGTGATCAATCTTGTATTCCATGTTATTACTAGACATGATGTTTCCTATTAATTGAACATGATAGGAAGAAACCAAATATATCCCAGAGAACATCATTGGTTTGTTGTTAAGGTTATTCTTAAGTATCTAAGAAGAATTAAGGATATGTTCCTGGTGTATAGAAGAGATAAGAATCAAGTCAACATGGGTTATATAGATGGTAGTTTTTATACATTTAAGTATGATATGTAACGAGAACCAGGATATGTTTTCTATCTCAGTGGAGGAGTTATAAGCTATAAGTGTTCAAAGAATATAGTTTTCACTGATTCTACAGCAAAGTACGAGTACATAGATGATTTTTATGTAACCAAGGAATTCATTTTTATTTAGAAATTTTCCTAGGATTTTGATGTGGTAAAGACCCTATCACATTATGTTGCACTAATACTGTAGTGGTGGATCTTTCAAAAGATCCAAGGTTACACCAACAGACAAACCATATACTCCTAAAGTATCTACTCTTGACGTGTTTTAATAAGAGGGGTGAAGTAGTAGTAAGAAGAGTACCCATGAAATATAACATTTAGAATCCCTAGACTAAATAATTATCTGAATAAAATCTTGATTATCATGTGGGAGATATAAGACTGAGGGCTATTAGTAGTTGGATCTATTGAAAGTGGGAGTCTATTTGATTTGGTTCCCTAAAACGAACTACTTTGTACTTTTTGATAACTTTTATTCATAATTTTTAATATCAATAAACTCTTTATTACATTACGATTTTTCTTTTACAAAAAACTGTATTTGATAATTTATTAAAAGTAGCTATTGCACTAAAAGGTCATTACTGTTCCCCATTATGATGAGAACCCAGAAGTGCTATGACACTATTCGTAAATATATTTTCCATTGTCAAATGATTTCATTTGAGGGAAAAATGATGTAGGCTATCATGGGTGTAGACTCATAAGACATTGAGGCACCTTCTCATGGTTTATGCCCTTGGTAATATCTACTGTATGATATTATGAGAATGAGACCCGCCAGTAGGCAATCTACTTTTACATGTTTCATTGGATGTTCCTATCTGCAGATATGTGTATTGATCCATAGACTTTTAGATTATTATTAATGAGTATTATGAGTTTTTGTGACTTTGATGTATTGATTAAAATTTTGAAGACAAATATTCACAGAATGGTAGGATATTTTTTGTGAAACAAGTAATATTACATTAATAAATAAATAGAGAAAGGGTTTTTCCCTTCTATTCCTTAACAGAAGTTAATATACCATGACCTTTGATGTAAATTATATAGCCTAATCAAATCCATTTCCATGGTGTGCTATATTAAATTTCAATTTCTAGGAATTCAAAGAACGATACACTGATCACATAGGTTGATGGCACTGACATGTGAACTTCTTGATTAGAGATATTGTGATAAAGGGATTATATTACATAGTAAACCTACATCTGAGGTATTATTTCATTCTGACATTAATTTCATTCACTATGTGTTATTTAGAATCTTTCTAGACGTTAACCCTAGACTTTAGAATGCTTTGCCTAATGCCACTAAGAAAGAGGCCTAGAGGGCCACACACTAATTGTATCTAGAATCTCAATTAATCAGTGATAATATTATTTATTATTGAAAAAGTTGAATAAATATTACTGCAAAAAGTGGTTTAAAAAATTATTCATGTTTCATTGATTGCATTTATAAATTAAATAGTTATTCATGATAATATAATGTGACTTGAACAATTAATAAATATTTATTTACAATTTAGTGAATATAATACTTATTTATTTGTTGTAGAATAATCCAGTGATACTTATTTAAAAAATAATTTGTCTATATTCAAGGTCTAATAAATATTTTAGAGGAATGGTGGACTGAGTTTAATGGTCTGGTGAGAAATAATAATTTTTTTATTATTTGATTAAATAATATTTAATTTAACAATCATGTTAATCACATGTTGATAAAAAATAATAATATTATTTTTGTTTGACATGGTATTTCGTAGTTATTAAATAAATAATAATGGTCACTTGTGAAATTATTTATTTTCTTACCCTAGTAATATATAAACCAAATTATATTATTTTCTAAGATATCCAATATGCTTTTTTTTTGGTTGTGCACGATGGATTTAGAGAATCCTCTCAATCACTAGAGAACTCTATTCTCCAAAAATTCTCCCAAGAATGGAGAGTGATATTCCTTCACCTCCCACTCTCAATTCAATAGAGATCATGGAGAATGTTGTGGAATATATTATTTGGGTGATCAAAGGTGGACAATGTATGTGATAAGATCTATCATTATAGCACTCAGATATTTCTATAATGACATTATTATATTCATGGAACATGTATGAATCACTTCTAGACTGAATATTATCTTGATTCCGACTATTCAATGATATTAAAATGTAGATATAATGTCATATCCATTAATGAAGATATAATTTCAACAAGGTAATTATTTAATTATTTAAAATGATTATAAATAATTTATGATGATCCACTCTCAAGTTCTGGTGTTCTATCCCTTATATATATTCATTTATTCAATTCCATAGAATAGGATGTTTACCATTATATAAATCTTAGATTTATTATCGATCATGAAAAAAATAATCATTGGGTAGGAACCATCACACACTTCCTCCATGCTCGAATTTTATAAGGAGTTAATCCTTATTAGAACTACGTATAAAGTGATTCATGTGTTTAGAGGGTATGTAGTTATTCATGGATCATTTATTTAAGTCCTTTCAAAAACACATCAATACATTTAACTATGTTACTTAATAATAATCATATTTGTGTGGGGATCCCTATTCATACCAAAATTTAGAGTCCCTCATATATTCCCTTTCTTGTACCCTTGGATGGATCAATTGAAATCTTTATTGTATCTTCACTCTCATGCTGAGAATAACTCATGCTATATTATGGACCATGGAAATCTGCATTGATTAGTGAAATCAATGTGTTTTATATTCATATAGTGAAAACTATTTCCTAGTCACATGATGTTAAATCGATATAAAACATCCAATTTGCATGACCTTAAATTACATGATGTGAGGTCTCTAAATTGAACAGAGTATCTCCCTAATAACTATACACCCATGAATTTTATTTTTTATCCATTCACCCTAAGAATGTGTTCAATAAACATTGGTAAAGATTTTAGGGTTCTCAACCCCTTCTTTAATATTATGTTCTCTATTTACCAATATAAAATATTTGATTCATGTTTCAATACCAACCAATTCAATTATTTGATATACTTATCCTAGAACCCCATTGACATTGATCCAACAAACTCTTGGTTATCCTTTGTATTTTACTAGTAATAGGGACTGTTTGATCCAATGAGAACCCTCTATGATTTTATTATAGGTAACACAGTGTTTTAGAGCCTATTCATAGAAGACATTTCAGTTATAAAGGAAGACCCCCACCCAAAAAAAAACTACGAGCTAATATCCTATTTATGTGTAATATATGATTCTTACATTATTAATGGTTTACTGATACTCACCAATCTCGAGCTCTTGTTAACTCATATATTCCTAGGTTATTATTTACACTTTCATAACCCAACTATTCAAGAGGATTCTAAAACTATCGATACTATTAATTTGTAAATTCTACCCTTTTTAATGCAATATAATAACAACATATTATTATACTCTTTCATTATGGTGTATAAATATCCTATAAAGACCCAAATGCCATGAGTTAGTCATTCCTCTATGTGGTATGTCTTGGTCCCCTGATGTTAAACCACATGACATTTGTTCCATCTTGCAAGACCTAAAAATACTTAGAGATGGACTTCTTATCAATAAATCTATTCAATGTATTAATGATTCACCTCTATACCATGACATTATTTGGAAGCACCCTGATCCCACCGCAATTCACTGTTTCATTTTCACCCTTACACCATTGTATTAAACTAAATTTTTATTTTAAATTACAAATATAATAAAAAATCACACTTAATTATTGATTCAATTATTATTTTTATCACTATTAAAAGGTAAATTTTACTTGTTTTGATAATTACATTGTAGGTGGAAGTGATTTGGAGGGCCCATGATGATGTCCAAAAAGGACCAAACTTCGAAGGATCCAAGCACACTAGTGGAATAAAACGCACACTTATACTAACCCTTCCATATAATTGGGATGAAATTTTTGGATATCATCCATAATATATTGTTATACATTTCAGTAGAAGTAACCTAATCCTAATTCTTCCATTACATGGCCTAACTGACATGATCTTCCAAACACATTGATTTTACACAAAGTTAAAAGTTGTGTGATGTGATATATCCATCTATCATGTTATAGGTGTCCAAATAAAACCAAATTTTTAGTGTAGATACTGAATGTTTGGGGAAAAAAGTTTTTAGTTTTCTATATGGAAATATAAGGTTGTATACTCACCGAAAACTATGGTCCAAGTGGTTTTAGGAAATCAGTGTGCTCAAAACCACCTTCCACTTTTCCAACAAAATGGAACCTTGGGATCCTATATTGTAAGTTCGAACCTAAATCTAATCTATGAAATTTTGAAGTCCAAAATCATTCCTCTCCTCATCCATGAATTTATAGAGGCCCCTATCCATATAGGTGGATCAAGAATGAAGAAGGAGTTCTACCCGAGCTTGCTCCTCCAAGTATTGAGCTAAGCGGTGGGTGATCGTAGCGAGGGAGATACACACTGGAATAGGGAGTTCTGCAATATAATTATCTACTAGTATGGTTTATATTGTGGTTTGTAATTGTTCTTTTATATTTATCTTAACTTTTTTGATGCATATAATTGAGAAACTTTTTATTTCATAACTGATCAGTGTGTAATTTTATGTGTGTGACTTGTGTTGTTCCAATTGAACAATATAAGACTCATATTCTATCCCAAAAATTTGAGACTTATGTGTTCTTTGAAAAACCATAATTCGATATTAGGGTCTGGCACTTAACAATAAGATTTTTATGTCATTTTTAGTCCTATTTGCATCGTTTTAATGGTTGTGTGTACCTGAGATCTTGATTAACCCTTAATCAAAGGGTTACACAAAAAACCGAATAATCAATTAAGAAAAAAGAACGATTAATGTTTAGTAGTAACATAGAAATGATCACATACTTATCATATATTTTCAAAATATACTTCTTTATGAACTATTAATTTAATTAAATTAATTTAGTTTCACATAACTGTTTTCAAAATCACCCCCCTTTTAGTAATTTTTATTAAAAAAACACACTCTAAATCTATCAATGCTCCTTCAAAGATGACCTAGGGTTTTCCCTATACTATAAGTCAACCTTAAAATAATAATAAATTTTATGTTTCATGAAAACACATTCAAATTTTGGCACCGTATCTTGGGAGTTCTTTTGTTTTTAGTGCATGTTTTTAAAAATTGTTTTGTAAATATAATCAATATTCATTTGTTTTATCATAACCATTTACATATATTATGGTGTTATGATTTAATTCTTGGGTAGGTTTTGTGAAATACACATTCTACTATAGGATATTTACCACCTTTCAAACCCAAACTGGAGAGGATCCTACATCAGTGAAACTGAGATGCACAATAAGACCCTTTGAAGGAGGACACACAAAACATTGACACTCTTCTTGACCCTTATTCTTCTTCATCTCTAACTAACATAAAAACTAAAATATACTTGCAAAACATGGATGAAAATAAAAAAATTTAAATGAACTAACCTCTCCTATATTTTATATCTGACCAACCTATATTCAAATATAAGGAGAGACACATAATATTGAACTAAAATACATTCTAATTAACTAATTACCATGATTTCATGGACTTACTAGAGAAATCCACACAAGAATTTAAAATAATTTAATACTGTGTGTTCAACCTTAAAACCTTCTAATGTTGATGAATAATATGTAAAGCTCAGAGCATTCCTATTTTCACTAAAATACACAATGAAACATTTGTTTTATTAGGTTAATTCACCAATTAGAGGTTCGATGGACATGAAATTACTTTTTCGGGAAAAAATATTTTCCCAGCCTCTCAAACCACATAAATAAAGAATGAAATTTGTGGGATAAGACAATCACAAGGGGAACCGCATCATGAATATTAGGATAGATTTAATAGGTTACGTTCAATCTATACACACCTCCAAATAAGTGATCAACTTTTAATTAAGTATTTTTATGATGGTTTAATTCATATTGATCGAAATATGATTGATGTTACTATGGGTGGTTCACTAGTTGATAAAATCCCAATTGTTGTAAGGACCCTAATTGAGAACATAGAACAAAACACTCAATAATTTGGTTCAAGTCTAGTGTACCCATTCGAGGTGTCCATGAGGTGAAAAGTACTGGATTCGAGAAGAAGGTGGACATGAAGTTTTAAGAGGTAAGTAACCTTCCTCAACAAAATTATCTTTACCTAGGAAAATCCCAATATCCTTCTCTAATCCATTGTGGTTTATGTTCTTATGACACTCACTACTCTATCCAATGCCACCAACTGATGGAAAATTCTGAGAGTTGTGAGGAAATATTTTCAGGCAGCCCCTATAACTAACCCTTTAGGCAAGAACCATACTATCCATCCAACCCTTGGTGGAAAGAAAAAAAAGCCTATAGGAAAGGGGGTATTCAAACCAACATCAAAAACCATGGAAGAAAACAATGTACAGTATTCAACCACCACCACCCAGAAATTCCCAACCACTACAAAGGCTTTCCAACCACCCCCTCTAAAACATGATCATATCGTAGATGATATGATGAAACAAATGGCTACCAATAATCTAGAATTTACCCAAACCACCCAACCATCTTTACAAGACAAAAAACCCAATTAGGCCAACTAACAAAATATGTGTGGGAAATTCAAAGTCATGGGTCAGGAAAAATACTCTCGACCAGTAGTTAACCCTAGGGATAAGCGAAATGGTAGTGTTATCCCCGTTAAGAGTAGAAAAAATAAAAAGGAAAAACAATCCTCCATCAGTGTCATCCCCTCCAAAGTAAAACACCATTAAAACTATTTAAATTAGTCTAAATAATTAAAAACCATGTCTAGAGAGAAGCCCTTACAAATGAAAATAGTGTGTCAATTGATGATTCACCAAGCCCAACCATTCTTCTTCCATTTCCCAAAAGGGCCACCCACCCTAGAAAATAAAATGAAACTAACCTTGATAAGGCAATATTGTAAACATTGAAAAAAGTGCATGTTAACATTTCTTTGATTGATGTCTCAAAGTAAATTCCAAGATAAACCAAGTTTTTTAAGGATATGTGTATGTACTGAAGAAGAATTCGAGGTTATGATAATGTATGTTTGGCGATGAATGTCTCAACATTGATTGAGCCATCATATCCCACCAAATACAATGATCTTGGAAAATTCTTAATTTCATGCACTATAGTGGAGTAATCCTTTTCCAATTATATTCTTGATTTAGTTGAATATATAAATGTGATGTCTCACTCTATTTACTCTTCATTTCAATTCATATAATTGAAGCCCACAAGAATTTTTGTTAAACCTATAAACCGGATTATTACACACCCCTCAGGTGTGTTAGAGGATGTTCTTGTGAGGGTAAAAATTTTAATTTTTCCTACTTATTTTCATGTTCTTAAAATGAAATATGATCAGATGAATGGATACACCCCGATTATACTAGGGATACCTTTCCTGAAAAATCCAATATCTATAATTCTTTTCCAAAATAGTACATTATCTATGGTGTTTAGTGGTGAAATTTTCAACTTCAACATCCTTGAGGCCATAAATCACCCCTCATAAGAACATTCATCTCTTCTCATTAACTCTACAAACATACTCCCTTCCCTTTAAAACCCTTATTTTCTTTCCCCTAATCACCTTTATGATTTTTCATTATTTCTTGAAATGTTAGGAAATGAATCATGAATTGAATGTTGTACTAGTCTAGAAAAGTGTCATGCATGTTTATTAATTGAAGACTTCATAAACATTGGGGATCACATGAAAATCGATGATACATATAATTAAGATTCTAAATTCTCATTCCTCATATGAGGACGATACCATTGAGAATTTAGATGAGATTAGTGACCTCTCACTTACACACACACACTCAAATCAATCCAAAATCCCCATGAACTAGAAATTAATCAACTTCATCAAGATATAAAATAATCCCATATTGAGAATGGAAATAAGATGCCTATCATAATTTCTAGTTCACTCCCTCTGGTGAATGAATTGCGACTCCTTGAAGTTTTTAGGGAGTATAAAAAATCTTTATAATAGACTCTTGTTAACATTCCTAGTATTATCCCATCAATTTTCACACATTATATATTGTAAAATGATGATTCTAAACCAGTGAGGTAGGAACAATGATGACTGAACCCAAACCTCTTAGATGGGGTTAATAAGGAGGTAACAAAATTATTGGTTGCTAGAATTATTTACCCCATATATAACAGCCAATGGGTCAGTCAAATACAAATGTGTCCGAAAAAAACTGGTCTAGCGATAATTAAAAATGGAAATAATTAGTTGGTTCTAACTCATGTGAAGAATAGTTTGTGTGTTTGTATAGACTATCATCGACTAAACCAACACACTAAGAAGGACCATTTCCCATTACCTTTAATAGAAAAAATGATAGAGAGGCTAGAAGGGAAGTCTCGTTAACATTTTCTTGATGGGTATTCTTTATACATTCAGATCCATATTGCTCATGAGGATGAGAAAAAGACAACCTTTACTTTACCCTTTGGTACATTTTCATATAGAAGGATGCCATTTGGTATGTGCAATTCCCCAGGTACTTTCCAGAAATACATGGTTTTTATTTTTACATATTACATATAAAATTCCATGGAAGTATTCATGGATTATTTCACTATTTATGGATCCTTTTTTGGTGAATGTTTGGTTAGTCTTGGTTCATTCATACATCATTGTACTGAAAATAATCTCATATTAAATTTTGAGAAATTTCATTTCATGGTTTGATAAGTTATAGTATTGGGACATGTAATTTTTATAGAGTTTATCCATGTTGATAAATCAAAGTTGGATTCCATTTCTTCCTTACTATTCCTTAAAAATGTATAGAATGTATGGCATTTCCTTATCCATGCTAGATTTTATCATTGTTTCATTCACGAATTTAGTAAAATGGCAGTCACTCTCTCCCAATTTCTCAAGAAAAGAAAAGGAATTTAATTTTGATAAATAATGCGAGGAAGATTTAAATTTGTTAAAATGGAGTCTCATGTCACCCTAAGTAGTCCAACCACCTCGGTGGGATTTACCATTTGAGCTCATGTGTGATGCATCTAACTATGCAGTTGGGGCAGTCTTAACACAAAGGGTCAATCAATTTCTACATGTAATTGCCTTTGCCTCATGTATACTAGACCCTTCCCATGAAAACTACACCACAACTAAAATTTACTCATCCCCCTTTTTTCCGATAAATGGCATGTTTCCATATGATCAATTTTACTGAGTTCAAGATTTTATTCTTTGGTGTGATGAAATTGTAAATTATTTGGTACCCTCTTTCATTCCTTTTGATTTCAATAAAAACCTAGCCGATCATCTTAAACATGAGCCATTTTGGTTCATTTGGGAGAAACCCTACATTTCCCACACATATAGTGATTGTGTCCTCAAACTTTGTGTTCCCGATATTGAGTTTCATCCCGTCCTTAGGTTATTCCACACTGTTTCTTGTGCGGGCCACTTTGGTCCCCAGTGAACTACTCGCAAGTTCCTTGATTCAAGTATCCTTTTACAAACATTTTTTTAGGATTCCCATGATTTCTATAAATCATGTCTTCCCTATAAAATTATGGGGAATGTGTCTAAATGAAATGAAATTCACCAACCACCCTTTCTCTTCCATGAAATTTTTGATGTTTGGGTAATTGAATTTATGTGACATTCCCCAATTCATTTGGGAACCTTTACATTCTTATGGTAGTGTATTATGATTAAAAATGGGGAGAGGCATGAGCTACATGAACTGATTATTCTATGGTAGTTATGGAATTGTTTAGAATCGGAATATTCTATAGGTTTAGATTACATAGGTTCATCATCAATGATCAAGGTTCTCATTTCTACAACTTAACAATGAAATATCGTTTGCATCATTTTGGGGTCATGCATAGAGTGTCTAATGCAATATCAACCACAATCCAATGATCAAGCTAAGCTTCCAAATAGGGAGGTAAAAAAATTTCATGAAAAATGGTTCTACCTAATATAAATGATTGGAGTCTTAGACTTGATGATTAGTTATGGTATTATTGTACTACCTTTAAAATTCCCATTAGAATGTCACCCTATCAGCTTATGTTAGTAAAGAGTTATCACCACCCTGTTGAGATTGAGCACTGAGCTTACTGGTCCATCAAACAATGAAATTCAAATATTTTTGTGCATTTTCTCAATCGAAGTTACAGATTTAGCATCTATATGAAATGATAAGATATTCAAATGATAAATCCTGGATTTATAAGAAGATAATAAAGGCCTCCCATGACTGTATCATCCTTCATCATCAGTTACACATTGGGCAGAAGTCCCTCCTCTACAATGCAAGGATGAAGTTACATTCAGGTAAGCTTTATTCCCACTATTTTGGACCATAAAATGTTACTAATGTATCTAAATTAGGTGTTGTTCAGGTTCAAATAATGAAACCTAAAAAACCTTCACTATCAACGGGCATCAGCTCAAGCAGTTCCACAAAGCACTTTTGGAGTCCCTGATGGAGGAACTCCAAATCCAAGAAGCATCATACCAATACCACTCATCGGGTTTTATCCTTCCTCCCCACATTATCTTTTATTTCAATGAGGACACTGCACACTCTAGGTGTGGGGTGGATTCATATATTATTGGGTTCATTATGAATTTTCACCATCTGTCTTATTTTTCTCTTTTTGGCTTGCTAGATTGTATTGTCACATGATACCCCCTTACTTTTGTGATGGAATATTAATTTATGATTCTGATTTTATCATGGATAATAATGTTCTCTTAATCATGGATGTTACTGAAAATGCATGAGGAATTTCTATTTTTCTTATTGTTATACCATTCAAAAAAATTATGATGAAATGTGTATGTCATCACGAATTCGCTATTGTGGTGTGACATTCTCTTGAATTTTGTTTATCAATGATATAAATGGTTGTATCATTTTTAAATCATTGATTAGAATGGTACCTTTTATGTAAATCGTTTAAGGGAAAAAATTTCACTTAATATATCCACACATCTTTGCACCCAACCATGAAGTGTGAAAATTTATTACTTAATATAAGGTAAATATAAGTTAGGTAAATTTCTCTCTACCTTCAAAATAGATTTTCCATACATTCATTCCTTATCTGATCTTTTTCATTACTATACTATATTGACCTTTTCATGGGTACCTATTATTAAACAATTTTACACCCCCCAAAAAAACAAAAAAACGGGTTGTGTCTTGGGTAGGTTAAAAAACACTCTTCCTTGACATTTTATCATGTTATAACTTTTCCAATTATTGTCGTGATGAGATCAAACATGGGTTGAAGGAAGAGTGTGTGATTTTATCAAGTGAAACTTTGGAAAAAATAATAATAATTGAGGGGGGTGATGAAATGTACTACATATGAGGATATCTTGGTTAGGAGCTTATGATTTGACTTCTAGAAATGATTAAGTGAATGGGTCTTGAAATTTGATTACAAAGGATGTGGGGTAGGTTCAGTGGAAAGGATCATATTAGTAGATAATTTTTAAAATAACTTATATTTCTCGAAAAAAAAGCAAAAATAATAGAATAAAATAGTTGTAACACACAGACATGGAGAATTAATGACATGAATAACTTTTGAATTATTTTCTTTGATTGTTATCATGAATATCTTTGGATTTTATTTTGATAAAAAAAATTAGACTTCTTTTCCATGCTCATTGAGAATAACTCCCTAGTGTGATTTTTACTTTCATCAAATTTCTATAAATAATTGAATTTTCATTGATTGTTAAAACATTATAAAGTTGGATATATCTAAATTATATTTTTGAAAATATTACTTTACCCTGGAGTGAAAATGTTTAGGTGTGGGGGTGTGACTGCATCGTGATTCACTATTTCATTTTCACCCTTACACCATTGTTTTAAACTAAATTTGTATTATAAATTAAAAATATAATAACAAAATGAACTTCATGTTTGATACAATTATTTTATTTTTATCAATTTTAAAAAGGTAATTATTACTTTTTTATAATTACATTTTAGGTGGAGATGATTTGGAGGGCCCATGATGATGCCCAAGAAAAATGGGCCAAACTGCACAAGATCCAAGTACACTAGTGGAAAAAACCACACACTGCCACTAAAATGTGTATCCAAATGGGATGATTTTTTTTGAAATAGTCAGAAATATAGTAGTATAAATTTCATCTTAATAGGCCAAAGCCCAATTTAGCTATTATGTGGCCTAACCGAGCTGATCTATCCAGCACGCAGAATCTACATGATGTCAAAAGTGGTGTGTGTTGATCTATCCATATCCTGAGGTATAAGTGTCCAAAAGAAGGAAAAATTTTGGTGGTGATACTCCAGAGGCTAGGTAACTAGGTTTTAGTTTTCTCTAATGAGAGATAAGGCTTTATACCCCCCTAAAACCATGGGACAATTATTTTTAACAAATATATGTGCCCAAAACCACCTTCCACTTTGCCTATAAAATAGAACCTTGGGATCCTCATTTTGATGTTAAAACCAGAAGAAAACCTATACCATTTTTGAATCCCAAGGGATCCCTATCCTCATCCACTATGTTCTGGAGGCCTCTATCCTCATAGGGGGATCAAGAATGAATAAGGAGTTTCACCTACGCTTCCTCCTCCTCCAAATGTCGAGCTATGCAATGGGTATTCTTTGCGAGGGAGATACACACATGAAGGGGGATTTTGGCACATAATGTTCAACTATTTTTGTGTATATTATGGTTTGGAATTGTTCTTTTATATGTATCTTAGCTTACTCTGAAACATTTAATTGAAAAACTTTTAATTTCATAACCAATCGGTGTGCAATTTTTAGTGTGTGACTTATGTTGTTCCGATTGGATAGCATAAGGCTCCACTTATCTCCCAAAAATCTATTATTTTAATGTTCCTTGAAAACCCATAATTCATTATTAGGGGCTGGAACTTGACTATATGATTGTTATGTCAAATTTTTGTCTTATTTTCATCATTTATGGGGTTGTGGGTACCCAAGATCTTGGATAACCCTCAATCAATGGATTGAACCAAAATCCTAATAATCAATTAAGAAAAATTAAATTTTAAAGTGGTTTAGTAACATTGAAATGTTCACATACATATCATATATTTTCAAAACATACTTTTTTCTTAACTGTTAATCTTATTAAATTAATTTAGTTTCATAAAACTATTTTCAAAATCAAACCCCATATTAATACTTTTTATTAAAAAACATAATCCAAACCAGTTAATTCTTCTTGAGAGATGACCTATGATGTTTCATGACAAAGTGTTCACACTCTTTTCATATTCATTATCACAACTAGTTTAGGAAACCTTATATTATAATAATTATGTGTGTCTTGATTCCTAAACTAGCAATATATTTAAAGACGTCGTGTATATTTTCTTGATCCTAGAAGCACATTAACTACATTAAAAATCTTCTCAAGTTCATGATCGATTTTTAAAGATTCCAATATTATTTTTATTCATGAATGTAAATGTAACAACCCAAATATTTATAAATAAAATTACCCTCTTGATTTAATTTAAATGTCTTATTATGTTTTATGATTATATAAAACACATACACTTATTAAGATTTATAGTGTCCTATAATATCTAAATGACAATTAAGAATCATTACCATCTTCTATATATCTGTTGAGTGGTGATCAAATAATTAGTATAAATATAGGGTTTTGATAAATCCAATTTACATAGAAAAAAGAAGTGATGGCCTGAACCAGTTGGATTGTACCCTTTGAATCCCAATTATCGAAGATTTTAACGGAGATATCATCAATAATAATTTCTCTCGAACAATACCAATCTGATATCCAACAAAATAATCATGAACGAAACTATTTACAAGAGATGTTCAAGATCATCAAGATCACGACACAAACCATGTACACCAAACAACCCCACAAAACTCTCACTGTCATGCAGCTTAATATTAAATAATTTTCTGGTGCATTGAATGGATATGAATCAAGAAACTAGATAAATTATGATTTACATAATTTTATATATAATAATGATTAAAATTTCATCTTTTATTTTTAATTTAAAAATGATTTTTATTTCATATAATAAAACACAAATTATATTTTCGGGAAATATTAAAATTTAATTAAGGAATTAATTTTGAGGAATTAATATATTTTTTAAATAATTAAAATTTTAATAAAATATTATTATTAAGTAATTTTTATCAAAGATAAATGATAATATAATTTTTATGAAGTCAAATGTAATTTTTATAAGGGTTTGAAAATTATTATTGTCAAAAAACCCTGCATTTATTAATAATTGCTAATTTTATTTTACAAGTTAAAATTCTCATATTTATAAAATTATTTTGATAAAATGAATATTATTTTTGGATTTATATTTTTAAAATTAACTAACGGTTAATTTTTTATAATTTTCTAAAAGTAAAATTTTCTGATAAAAATTAAATACCGTATTAATATACAGTAAGCATTATGACATCATGATGACACAACTGTGATGTAATAAATACTATAAATGGTATAAAATACAAAATATATGTTTTCAATTTAAAATAATATTATTTTATATCTATTTTATTTATTTTATAAAGCCTTTAGGAATCCTCCAATACCATTAATTTATTTTATGGTTTAAAATGATTTCTTTAATAATACGAATCACTTCCACATAATAAATGGAACTATTTTTTTATGTTTGGGCCATGTAATTATAAAATAATTATCAACACTATAATTTTGAATAAATCATGGTAAAAAAACGGGTAATTTTTGTGTTTTTGGTTATTTTATTTTATAGAGTCCAAAACCTATGTTTGAGAAATGATAAAGAATTACCCAATCATTTCCTATGTAGACACATCCAATATCATATTTATCTTCACTCGAAAATTATTTTAGCACATCATTAATCTACCTTCACCTACCAATAGTCCTCCAAAGGTTCCATAAATCTCTCAAGAAGCTCCTCCAAAGCATTTGCAGTCACACACTCAAGTAAGGGATCCACTCGTTCTCTTATTTATTCATTTTTTTCATTTTATTATGTGTTTTATCTAAAATTAATATTGATATTATATGTTATTCCATATCCAAATTACAAAAAATTTGATTTATAAATGATTATATACCCATTAAACTCTCATTAATCCTTATAAATAACCTTCATGTAAACCTTTAACCATGCCAATATTACATAAGGGATTTATCTCTTCTTGTTTATATTAAACCCCAATTTTATGTTGTTTTTGTTAGATAAATTTTTTGGTTGTTTGGATATGTTTTCCTATAAACCTATTACTATAAATTTTATTTTCATGTTATTATATAACCATTTCACTCTCATTAAGCCCTCTCATGAACCTTTATGTACGCATGTTTCTATGCCAAAATTTAGTAAGGGATCTTCACCTTTCTTTTTTATTAAAGTTTCTTTATTATATTATTCCATAAATTTCAAATTCCTCATATTATTAAATGTATTTACATGTACCTATTACTACTCATTTCATGTAAAAATGTTTATAACCCCATTTTTCTAACGTTAACCCATTTTATGAATTTTTAAGTGACGTTGTTATGAAATTGAAATTTTAACAAGATTTTCCTAGCCAAATACAATTATATAGTGAATACCATACCCATTTACTATCAAGGGTTTCCACCTATATATACTTATACTAATTTTACTCCAAACATACAAGTATTTATTCTACACTCCTTTATCATGGAATAAAATATGATGATGAATGAATCCAAGTTGTATGATCTATGTGGTAGACATAAGCCTGATAATGAAATTAATGTGATGGGTGCACCAAAAATTAAATAGCACTCTAATTAATTTGGTAATTTTTATTCTCCTGATATTCCATGTTCAGATAGTTAGTGAACCTAACTCTTTTGTGTTATTTTCCTAGCATGTTGTCTTATTAATTAGCGCTGAACTACGTCTTTGAAGCAGGTTTTTATGTTATTTCCACATTTCTCTTGTTTCCTTTATGATTATCATGATATATCATGCCTCATTGTTCATTCTTTTGATTATTAATAATTTTATTCCCCATTGATATGCATATAGACTAACGTGTATTATTCTCTTCATTATATTCCATTTTTATTCACTTACTGGTCTTTATAGCTCACCCTTTTCTTATGTATGTCTCGAGGTTATCCATTACAGGTTTAAGTTAGATCATGTCAAGGATGTTTTCAATAATGAAGAGGATTTTAATGTTTTAAATTATAATGTAATGTACCTAATGTAAGGACCTGTCCCCAGTTGCCCGGAGTCGGTGCCTCAATTAATTTCATTGGAATACATACAAGGAATATGAATCCTGAAGGACCAAGTAGTTTAGTATTATTGGAAACAATATGCATACATAAGTTCAACTTCACTTAGGGAAAGGAAAAACAACACTAATTTTTCCCACAAGAGTCATCACGTCTCCAAGATTATGCTTGAAAGTCATTCATAAATTACTCCTTCATGTCGTGAGAAAATGAAACATAAGTAAAGGGTGAGCTCAAATGATTAGTAATAGTAAGAAATACAGTGTAAGGAAATATAAACATTAGACATGGTGAATAATTGAAAACACATTCCTTTAATAATAAACTCGAACACATTATGACAGAAATATGAGCTGAGTAAATAATGCCATAATAAAACATAATCATGGGTATTAGACTAGTGTAATAACCACATGAACCTTAAACTAATAGCTTTATAATGAGTTAAGTGCATATTCCGGACATTCTGAAACATTTTTTCATGGCCTCGGCCAAGACTTCTAGTGATTAAGGCCTCGGCCAAAATCCATATCACATTGGGAAAGCCCTCGGCCAATTCCACGTCTAGTTGTCTCAAGATACCTACCGATGCATCGAGGAGCTATAACAAGCCCCACACATCACATAATAAGTCCAATTCATTCCTCATATGAGCGGGGATAAACATAAACAACATATTCATTCATATTGAAATTATCATATGAAATGTAACTAACTTTCCCCAATTATTGAACACAAACACTAACCATTCGGAATAATATGGTGAATGGTTTTAGGATAGATCATCCAAAATAGAGTTAGTCATAAAACATTAAATAAAATATGTTATATGACTTCATAATTTATTAAAAAAAATAATACCATGGGATTAACATGAGTTTTGAATTAGATGAAAACACTCTTATAAAATCATTAAGAATTTCTGGAGATAAATACTCATTTATTTTGAAAAGAAGAGTTCTTTTAGAAAAATATTTGTATAATAACATAAGTGAATTAGGATAGTATTTTCATAATGAAATTAATGATTTTATAATGATAATGGTTTCCAAAAACAGATTATAGAGTGCCATTGAAAATAGGTAAGAATTTGAGAAATTCTCTTGAATCGGGCTTGTATTTTTGAAACTATTTTGAAAGTTCCTTTTCAAACATGTAACTATCCATAAAATAAGGAAGGATTATGATTTTTAAACATATATATGATACTCACACAGATCATATTATGAGTAAATAATAATACATAATACTTACATTGAGGTAATTAGGCAATGAAAGTATCCTGAATCAAAGTAAAAGTTCGGGTGGAAAAACCCTTACCTTAACTCTAAACATGTTACGCTCTTGTACTTAAACTTCTGGAATGTGAAATTATACTTGTTAATAAATTATTTCATAACCTATTACACATGTATTTATTTTTACCATAATTATGGTTAGTTCATTTATGTCTTTATTTATAAGTCATTGTTTTGAATTTCATCGTTCTGGAATGTTTGTTTCCTTTATTTTCATATTCGGTTAACTTGTTTTAAAGTAATTATGTTCATGTGGAATGGATATAAATCTCCAGGATTGTAATTATATATCATTAATGAACATAATAAATTTATAATGGTCATTTATATCATTTGGATACATGTAATGAGGATGAATCATTGGATGACAACCACTTGGATTATTCGACAGTATTTGGAATATTATGAACTAGTTTTGTCATGTAACTTAATTATATGTACATATTCTAGTTCATGAATATTAATTAGGTTATAACACATATATTTTATTCTGGTTCAACCATGAATATGAATTCATGACCGGTAATGAAGAATAAATTGAAGAATGAAACCCAGTCGTCCACGAAGGTTATAAATCGGAACCTCATGGACGTCGATTTCGTTTACAAAAATCAAAGAGAGGGAGTAAGAATATTTATAATGGTTATTCCATTAAAATGATATAAATCTAGTATATATATGTTACTGGAGTTATCATGGTCATTTGGATATATTAGGTGAGGAGAGGATAACAAAATAAGATAAATTGAAATGAAACAAAATGAAAAAGAAGGGTGCTTTACCTCTTGAAATAACCTCCTTGAAAAACTCCTTAAGGGAAGTGGTTTTATTCTTTTGGGAAGACCAGAAGATTATTGGACGTGGGGAGAGACTAGGGATGGGTAATTGGGCAAAACTTTAAGGAGATTCATGGCTTAGAGGAGTGAATAGAAGAGGGAGTGGTGAGGGGTTTTTATAGTGGAGGAGAGGAGTAAGTTTTGAATATTTTATTCATTATTTTATTATTTCCCTCAAGACAACTAATAGTGTGGTTTCATGTGACACCTAATGGTAATAAGTTCATATGAGTTTGAACTATGTGGCCTTTCATCATTTGTGATGTAATAAATTGTGTATTTAACTGATAATTTGTATACGATATTTTATCGTATTTCACTATTCATCAAAATTTCAAGAATTTCATAAAAATACCAAAAATTCACCCCAACTATTCTTCAACGTGTAGAATTGAAAAGTGAAATCCATTTTTCAAAAATAATTTTCTATATATTATTAATTTAATTTTTAAATAAGGACATAGTTAATTCGAAAAGAACAATCTTGAAGTGCAATTAGTTTTATGTGACATTGAAAAATTAATTAAGATCCCACTATCATATTTCCTTCAGAAAATGAAATAATAATATTATTTACTATTAATAAGTGTCATATTACTATTCATATTACTATTCATAATGGTATGTTACTATTCACAAAAAAAATTAAGTTTGTTCTATGAGACTCCAAATGACTTTCTGAACACAACTCTAGATGACCATTTTTTGAAATTCAAAACATTAAAGAGGACAAGTTGTGTTTAACAGTTAGACTATAAAATTGCATTATATATTTATTTTAAAAACATTGGGGTGTTACATTCTCCCATTCTTACAAAACATTCTTCCTCAAAATTCACAAAATATTACCTCAAAAGATTCAGGTATGTCTTTAACATAAGATCCTCAGGATCCCATGTTTCTTATTTCATCTTATGGTTCCTCCATAGAACCTTTACCAAATGAGTCATCTTATTTCTCAATACTTGTTCTCTAGTATCAAGAATCTTGATAGGCTCTTCATAGTAAGATAGTTTGGGCTTATGTTCCACTTATTCATAATTTAGTACATGTATTGGGTCTGGCATGTACTTCCTTGACATTGATACATGGAACACATTGTGAACCTTGGAGAGACTTGGCGGCATTGCTAAATGGTAAGCTACAACTCCAATTTGGTCCAGAATTTCAAAAGGTCCGATGTCACTGGGACTTAATTTTCCCTTCTTACCGAATAGTATAATACCCTTCCATGGAGATACCTTTAAGAAAACGTGATCACCTTCTTAAAATTTCAAATCCTTCCTTCGGTTATCGCCATAGCTCTTTTGACTACTTTGAGCTATTTTGATATGGTTCTGGAAAATCTTCACATTTTCCATTGTTTCATCAACAAGTTCTGGTCCCATGAGATTTCTTTCACCAACATCATCCCAGCAAGTTGGTGTATGACATCGCCTCCCATATAATGCTTCATAGGGTGCCATATGTATACTTTAATGTAAGCTATTATTGTCGGAAAATTATATGAGAGGTAAATAATGATTCCACATGCCTTGAAAATCAAGGGAACAAGACCTCAACATGTCTTCCAATGTTTGAATAGTCTGTTCTGATTGTCCATCAGTTTGTGGGTGGTTGGTAATGCTTAAAAGAAGATCAGTATCTAGGGCCTTTTGAAGAACTTTCCAGAATCATGATGTAAAACAGGGATCACGATAAGAAACAATTGATGAGGGTACACCATGAAGTCTTACAACTTCATTAATATATATTCCTTCTAAACGTTCAAGTGGTAAATCTTCCCTTATAGAAAGAAAATGTGCAGATTTTGTAAGATGGTCAACAATAACCCATATTGTATTGTTCCTTATAGGAGTATTTGGTAGTCCCATGAAAATTTTCATCGTGATATTATCTCATTTCCACTCGGGTATGGGAAGAGTTTGCAATACTCCTCCAGGTTGTTGCCTTCCATCTTTCACTTGTTGAAAAACCATACATCTTGACACAAAATCAGCAATCTCCCTCTTCATGTTGTCCCACCAAAAATGTTCCTTCAAATATCTATACATCTTTGTGCTTCCAGGGTGTATAGAAAAATTGCAACTATAAGCATCATCCAATAATTCTCTTTTTAGATCATGTATATCGAGAACACAAAGTCTCTTCCCAAAATTCAAAATTCCATCTTCATATACGAAGTCACTCAATATCCCATCATTCAGATCTTTAATATTCTTTTGAAACTCCTCATCATCAGCCCGAGATCTGTTTATCTTTTCTAATAAAGATGTTTTGGAAACCATTTGAAAAATAATTGATGTTTCACCATCCATGGTTATTCCTATATCCATCTTTACTATATCCATGAAAATTGGATCCCTTTCAACTCTCATCTTGTTCAAAACTCCATGATCATTTTTTCTCAAGGAATATGCCACATTATTTTCCTTCCAGGGGTGGTAGTGTATCCTATAATAATAATCTTTTAGTAGTTCAATCCATCTCCCTTTACTCATGTTGAGATCTTTCTGTGAGAAAATATACTTCAAATTTTTGTGATCAGTATAAATCTCACAGTTTTCACCATAGAGATAATGTATCCATATCTTCCAAGAAAATATTACAGCAGCTAACTCATGATCATGAGAAGGATAGTTTTTCTCATGAATTTTTATTTGTCGTGATGCATAAGAAATAACCCTATCATTCTGCATAAGGACACAACCATGTCCTTTCTTTGAAGCATCACTATAAATAAAAAACCCATCATTACCTGATGGTAGATTCAATATAGAATAATTGAATATTCTTATCCTCAGTTATTCGAAATATTATTCAGAATTTTTTATCCAAACAAATTTAACCCTTTTATATGTGAGCTCCATTAGCGGGTTAGCCAGTCGGTCAAAATTCTTCATGAAATGCCGATAATAACCTGGTAGGCCAATAAAACTGCGTACCTCAGTTATGTTTGTTGGATTGGGACAATCATGGATTTCCATTGTCTTCACAGGATCAACTAGGATTCAATCCTTAGAGACAATATGGAAAAGAAAAGAAATCTCCTAAATCCAGAATTCACACTTGCTAAACATCTCATATAATTCATGTCTTCTAAGAGTCTTCAAGATAATGCACATGTGAATTTCATGATCTTCGTAGCTTTTGGAGTATACCAAGATATCATCAATAAATAACACTACAAAATCATCGAGATATTACTTGAAAACTCTGTTAATTTGGTACATGAAGTCAGAGGGTTCATTAGTTAATCCAAATGGCATCACTATAAACTCATAATGCCTGTACCTGGTTCGAAATACTATTTTCGGAATGTATTCCTTCTTCACACACAACTGATGATATCCAGATCTAAGGAAAATCTTTGAAAAGTATTGATCTTCATGAAGTTGTTAAAATAAATCATCAATGCAAGGTAGAGGATACTTGTTATTTATTTTCATAGCATTGATCTCCTAGTAGTCGACACATAACCTTATAGATCCATCTTTCTTCTTAATAAAAAGGACAAGGGCTCCCCATGGAGAAACACTAGGGCAAATAAATAACTTATTACTCAATTCCTCTAGTTGTTTCTTTAGTTCCACTTAATCCAAAATGGACATTCTATAAGGGGTCTTCGATATGGGCATTGAACCAGGAATTAAAGCAATGGAAAACTCAATTTCTCATTCAAGAGGATGTCCAGGTAAATCTTCTGGAAGCACATAAACATATTCTCTCAAAATAGGTACATCCCTTATTTGAACATTCCTTTCCCCACCTACAGTTATTTAATTCTATTCTTCGCCAATAATTGAATTTAGTTGAGCTACTAGGGGTGTATCTAGATAATAATTATGTGGTGATGATTCTACTCTAAATATAAGGTGTTCTTTATCATTGTCATAAAAAATCGCAACCTCCTTCTTCTTAGAATAAATTTTCGCATCATGGTTCAAAATCCAATCCATACCGAGGATTATATCAAATACAATCATGGGTATGATGATGAGATCAGTAGATAAAGAACATTTATATGCTCTAATGGGAACTGATTCGTACAACTTTGTAACAGTGATACTTCCCTTCAGAGTATTGACTGAAAACTCCCTTGTTAAATCAAATTGGAAATATCTAATTTTCTAAGAAAACTGGGATGATATGAAACAATGTGATGATCCAGAATCAAATAAAGCATTTACTAGACTTGAGGAATCAATTAAAGTACCTGCCACCACGTCATTAAGAACATCACCCTCTACCGTTGTGATTGCATAAGATTTTACCTAATCCTTTGGCCTTTTCTATTGCATATTTCATTGACGTTTTGGACAATCATTAGAATAGTGTCCCATCTCCTGACAACTATAGCATTGAACATCATTAGCTTCCTTCTTTGTTTTGAAATCACCAGTAAGATGTCCTTTTTAACCACATTTGTAGAATACTCCTTTTTATTTTAATCATTAATCAGGGTGATTCTTTCTACAATTGTCACATGGTGGAAATTTAACTCCTCCCTTCTTCCCCGTTTCCTTATTTCATTTCCCAAGGTTTTCAGCAGCCCTCTTCTTTTCTTGATTTCCCTTAAAGTCATATGACATAGAGAATTTATTTCACTCTTGATGGAACATTAAACTATATCCTCATATGATGAATAATTTTGGGAGACCAGTGGCCACCGGAGGAATGGTTTTAGGGCATCAAAGAATAGATCAATTTTATACCTTTGATTTCGTATGTAGTCTACAGAATGTCTTGCTAATCTTGTGAAGTTATATTTGTACCTTGTAATACTGTCATATTCCTTTTACCTCAAATTCAAGAATTGCCTCCCCATATCTACTCGCTGCTCACGAGGGAAATATTTTTCTTAGAATATTTCCTTAAAATCCATTCATTCCATCTCTTCTATATCCTCCTCCTTTGTGTTTTGGATTAATGAACACCACTGATCTGCATCTCCTAATAGACAATATACTTCCATAACAATCTTCTCTCTTTCAGTACATCCCAAAGTGTGAAATATCTTCTCAAAGGAACATATCCATTGCACTTCAAAAAATGGGATTGTAGTCCTGTTGAATAATAGAAGTTGTTGTCACATAAAGTGATCTAGCTTGGCTCCTCCACATGGTGGATCTGAATGATTCATATGGGTAAGTTTATTATTCATAACCTGAGTAAGTTGTCCTAGTATATTTATGAGTTGCTTAGCTCCAATCACAAAACTAGATCCAACATCATTATCTTGCGTCATAGGAAAATCCATACAGGGGACACGTGCATTCGTGTTATTTCCATTCCGTCCACTAGGCACCATATCTAGATAATTTCATACACTATATTAGGTTATGAATCATAATGAATAATCTTAACTTACAAATACTCAAAAAAAATTTAGATTCTACTCATGGCTAATACCATATTCACAAAAATGGTTTCTTTGAAGAATATTTTACATTTCAATCCTTTATAGTGGCTTGTAAGGAAAATATGAATTATCCTAAGAATATCCTCCGGGAGTTTCATAACCAAGAGTTCATCAAGGACCATTGTCGTGCACCGGTTGTCATTCGAGTATAGCTCAAAGCATTGTTTTCGGGGTTTTCCCCTTGAAACATCTGTGCGAGAGCCGCCTCTACCTGCTCATATCCAGACAGGGATGTATTGCTTGAAATATCTACATAATCTATTACTTACCAAAATACCAGGACGTTATTGTATTTATTTCCTTAGAGACTAACTTAGGGACTCTTCCCAAATTATACATTTTCTAAATCTAGTTTCCAAATTTTCTACTAAACTTACTCTGATACCAACTATAAGGACCCAACCCCAGTTTCCCAGAGTCAATGCCTTATTTGATTTCGTTGGCATAAATACAAGGAATATGAATCCTGAAGGACCAAGTAGTTTAGTATTATTGGAAACAAGATACATACATATGTTCAACCTCACCTATGGAAAGGAAAAAAAACACTAATTGATTCCACTAGAGTCATCACATCTCCTAGATTATGCTTGCAAGTCATTCATAAATTACTTCGTCATGTCCTGAGAAAATGAAACATACGAAAGGGGTGAGATCAAACTCTCGGTAAGAGTAAGAAATACAGTGGAAGATAATATAAACATTATACATGTTGAATAATTGAAAAAAAATGCCTTTAATAATAGACTTGAACACATTATGGAAGGAATATGAGATGAGTAAATAATGCCATAATTGAACATAATCATGGGTATTCTACTAGTCGAATAACCACAAGAACATTCAACTAATATATTCATAATGAGAGAAGTGCCTCTTCTGGACATTCTGAAACATTTTTTCATGGTCTCAGCCAAGACGTCTGGTGATTAAGGCCTCGTCCAAAATCCATATCACATTGGGAAAGGCCTCATCCAATTACACATCTAGTTGTCTCATGAGATCTCCGATGCATCGAGGGGCTATAGCCGACCCCACCCATCACATAATAAGTCCAATTCATTCCTCATATGAGCAGGGATAAACATAAACAATATATACATTCATATTGAAACTATCATATGAAATGTAACTAACTTTCCCAAATTATTGAACATAAACACTAACCATTTGGAATAATATGGTGAATGGTTTTAGGATAGATAATTCACAATAGAGTTAGTAATAAAACATTAAACGTAATATGGTAGATGACTTCATAAATGACTGAACCCAGTAATACCATGGGATTAACAAGAGTGTTGAATTACATCAAAACACTCTTATAATATCATTAAGCATTTCTGGACATAAATAATCTTTTATTTTGAAAAGAAGATTTATTTTGGAAAAATATTTGTATGATACCAAAAGTGAAGTAAGATAGTATTTTAATAATAACAAGAGTGAGTTTATAAAGATAATGGTTTCCAAAAATAGATTATATAGTGCCATTGAAAATAGGTAAGAATTTGAGAAATTCCCTTGAATCGGGCTTGTATTTTTGAAACAATTTTGAAAGATACTTTTAAAAAATGTAACTATCCATAATATAAAGAAGGATTATGAGTTTTAAACAAATATATGATACTCACAAAGAACATATTATGAGTAAAAAACAATACATAAGAATTACATCGAGGTAATTGGACAATTAAAGTATCCCGAATGAAAGTGGAAGTTCGGGTGGAAAAACCCTTACCTTAACTCCAAACGTGTTCCGATATTGTACATAAGCTCCGAGAATATGAAATTATACTTTTCAATGACTTATTTTAGAACCTATTAGACATGTATTTAGTTTACCATAATTCTGGTTAGTTAATTTTTGTCTTTATTGATAAGTTATTGTATTGAATTTCATCATTCTAGAGTGTTCGATTACTTTATTTTCATATTCGGTTCACTTGTTTTTAAGTAATGAAGTTCATGTGGAATGGTTATAAATCACCAGGACATGAATTATATATTATTAATGAACATAAAGAATTTATAATGGTCATTTCTATCATTTAGTTACATGTAATGAGGATGAATCATTAGATGACAACCACGTCGATTATTCGGCTATATTTGGAATATTATGAACTAGTTTTGACATATAAATTAATTATATGTACATATTCTAGTTCCTGAATATTAATTAGGTTATAACACATATTTTATAGTCTATTTCAACCTTGAATATGGTTTCATGAATATTAATGAATAATAAATTGAAGAACAAAACTTCATCGCCCGTGAAGGTTATAAATCGGGACCTCATGGACATCGATTTCATTTATAAAAATAAAAGGGAGGGAGTAAGAATATTTATGATGGTTGTTCTATTTATATGATATAAATACAGTATATAGATGTTACTGGAGTTATCATGGTCATTTGGATAGATTAGGTGAGGAGAGGATAGCGAAATAAGATAAATTGAAATGAAACAAAATGAAAAAGAAGGCTGATTTACCCACTACTAGAAATAAGCAAATTTGTGACGGGTTATTTGTGACGGGATCCCGTCACAAATGGGATTTTCCCAACGGGGTTCCATCACAAATGACCTGTTGTGGTAAATGGCATCGCAACTAACACTATTTGCGATGGGCCCATTGCTAAACATATTATTCGTGACGGGACTATTTCCCATCGCAAATACTAATTGATATGTTTTTAAAAACTTTAAATAAGGATTTTGCGACGGGACCGTCGCAAATAGAGTTTGCGACGAACCAGTAATTCCGTAGCAAAAAAGATAAAAAAAAATTAAAAAAAAAGAAATAAGGAATTGCGACGGGCACGTCGCAAAATTTTTAATTTTTTTTAAAAAATAGGTAATTGTGATGGGACCATCGCAATTACCTATTGCGACGAGATGATTATCCCGTCGCAAATATGTATAAAAAAATAAAAAATATTAATAAAAAAATTAATTAATATTATAATAGTAATAATACAATTATAATTCATTCAGATATTAAAACAAATAATCATTCAAATATTTAAAAAATTATAATTAAATTAAAATGTTTAAAAATTTAAATATACATAAAAAAATTAATATTATAAAATATGAATAATGTTATTAATCATATTAATAAAGTAATATAAATAATATAATATTATATTATTATTATAATAATAATAATAATAATATACCGAATTCATATTATTATAAATAATTAAAAAATTATAATTTTAATTAAAATTTTTGAAACTTTGTATGTATTAAAAATACTGAATATAATATTATTAAAATAATTAGAAAATAAAAATATGAAAATTATCAACATTTGCAAAAAGAAATATAAACAAATAATAAAATACTAAGAGTAATATTATTATTAATAAAATAAACAAACATTAAAATAAATACCAATAATAAGTAATAAAGTATTAAAAATAAATAGAAATTAAATAATACAATATTGACACAAGTATAAGAGAGATAGAAACGCTGAATAGAAAAAATGTCATATTTTAAATTTACAAACATTATAACATCTAAACAATAATTAATCTAAAGGAGGAGGGGGAGGGGGGATCTGCTGGTGGAGGAAACTCCATCCCTAAGGCACGAGTGAGTCAACACATGTACTCCTTCTGCTCCTGCTGCAACTACTGCCACCGACTCATCTACTCCTCGTACACCTGCTGCTGTCATCGGCGCTCCTCCTCATGTTGCTGCTGATGCTGACCCATCTCCTCATGATTCTTTTGGAGACTCTCTATCAACTCAGTCTGAGATCGCAAACGATCCTCATACTGTGTAGCAAAAGAAGATGCACAAGCTCCTCTCGAGCTAGATGCCGACATCGCAGCACTGCCATAATAATCTCTGGGAGTTAGTCAAGAGCCGATACCAACTACCCGGCCCTTCTTGAAGGCATATTGTGTCACTTGCATCCATGCCGCCTCATCAAACTATGGGCCACTGGTCTGATCTGATGCCTCGGCCTCACCCTCAGGTCGGGTCTGTGACAATGCGGTCTCATATGACTCCTATAGTTTCAATTTAAAATTAAAATTATGAATATATTATATGCTGTTAATTATTAAACTTGAAAACAAATAATACTATTCACGATGTGACACTGGCGATCACCTTTGAGCTCCCTAGTAGCTGGGTCACTGTACATCCTCCGATATACGTCGTACTCCGTAATATCGGGGTGCTCGACAGCCTATAAGAATATAAAATAAATTGTTAATATTTAAAGTTATGTAAATTATTTATTAAAAAGGTACATATGAAATGTTGTGTATGAGTACTGAAAGTACGACTCCCAGCTCGATGAGTCACCTCTTGTCTCCCCCGATTCTACCTCCCCACCAATGATCTCCTCTGAAAGCCACCACTCAACCAGTGTGCACATAATCCATACCTTACATGGGATGAAATGTACTCTGGTCGGTGTGCTCTATATGAATCATCAAAATCTGACACTCTTGCTTTCTTCATGGCATCTCTTCTTAAATTTTGAAAAAACTGACGAAAACGATCACGCATGGCCACCTCCCATGACTCGTGGATGGCGTCACACATGGTATCCTCGGTCAGATACCATAAACCCTACAAATAATTGAAAATATCAACTTATAAATGAAATAAATTTCAAAATAAAAATTATTTATTTATGTACATACTAACCAGTGGCCGAACATCACCTGCTGCATATCAACAAGAATATGCTCCCATGTCATCCATCGATGAGAAAAATAGTTGCGCAAAATAGTGCTGCCCTGTCTGACTACTATATGCGGAAAACTGTAAAAACAATAATAAAAAATTTATTATATAAATAGATTAATGAAATATTAGTAAAATTCATAGGTTATCACACCTCCAGGTGAGTGTATCGAACCCAAGACTTGGACGTCACTCGGGGATTGGGTTAGGAATAATCAGTCGTGCTAGATCGCACCCCCTCCACGTACCCCCTGAAGTGCCTTCAGGCTGAGGGTTAGGTGCCAGTAACTCGTCTGCATCGAAAGATAGGTCAGCATTCGTCAACTCACGAAATGTGTCCTCGTCCATCTGAAATAGAAAATGAATGTTGTTAGAAAATAATTGATAATTATTATTATATATACAGATATATTAGTTATGATTATATATAACTACCATTGAATTGTATCAATGTTCAGCTTCATCATCATCTTCATATCTGTCAATGTCATCTTCATATTCCTCCTCAATATCATCGATATCCATTTGAGTTCCAGTTGTTCGTCTCTTACCATTTCAAACTCATTTGTGACGTCATTAACATCATCATCATCATCACTGACTCTTAATTGAGGGGTGTCATCATCGATACTCATGTCTCTTTGTAACAAAGATCAATTTTGAGTACACTCTTGAAAAACTTCAATTCCTTGCACTTCAGTGAAAGCACTTTCACTTTGACTAAACTGATTATCTCGAATTTTCATTTTTATTACGCTCCACCAATCAGTCAAGTCTCTTGACGTAGCACAGTACTTTTCATAATAAACATGATGTGCCTGTTGAGCCAGTAAGAATGGTTCATTTAATGCAAGAACACTTTTACATTTAATATCGATGATTCCATGAGTCGGATGAACATGCAAGCCTCTCTCAGTATCCAACCACCGACATTTGAACATCATTACATAATGTTGTCCTAGATAACAGAGTTCAATGATTTCATCAAGTATTCCATAAAAGTCAACTTCATTTTCTCTATGATGAGATCCTCTCAAGAAAACACCACTGTTCATTGTTTTTTTATTCCACATATGCATGTGTATGAAATTGAAAACCATTCACCACATATGCATTATAATATTTCACCATTTTAGATGGTGGGTTACTCAATATACAAAGTTGTTTGTCAATTTTATCAACATGTCGAGACAGCTGAAATTTTTTGAAATAATTATCAATATAGTAAACTAAAAATTAAAGGAGATGTTAAAGTATGAAAAATTTATGTTACCAGTATTTGAAACCACTGAGAAATTTTTTTTGTCTGCATTCTTCGAGAGAAGCTGCGGTAATTTTTTGAAGTTGTTTCTTGATATGATTATCATACAATCTATAAAAACAAAGTTATTTATTGTAACATAAAAAATAGAATAAGTGATAGAAGCACTTAAAGTACAAATGATGTCATCTCTTCATAGTTGAGTAGAACATACGTATGAGCTCTGTGATGTTCATCATCTGAAATCCATCGTTCATGAACTCCACCAAAACCAAGCTCTGACTGGTTAAAAACAGATAATTGATTGTTTATTTCAACAATATTCCCCTCGTTCTGTCTCATGCGGTTGTGTTTTTAAGGATACTCAGATTCAAAATAGTGGGAGCAGAAAAAAGATATCTCCTCTTGCAAATAAGCTTCGGCAATAGATCTTTCAACAGATTGTTTGTTACATACTTTTTTTTTCAATTTCTATATGCATCTTTCGAATGGGTACATCCATCGAAACTGTATCAGACCTCCACATTTTTCTTCATATGGAAAATGTAATATCAAATGTTCCATTGAGTCGAAGAAAGATGACGGGAATATTTTTTCCAGTTTACATATAATTACAACAACATATTCTTCAAGTTTTCATAGAGCATCGTAATCTATTGTCGCCACACAAATGTCCTGAAAAAATATGATATGTCTATTATGGAATCCCATATCACATAATTCAATAGACCTCATAATACAATGGGTAGAATTATTTCCATTATAACATGACAATCATGACTTTTTAATCCGGCAATATGACCATTATTTACTTATCTACCCAAATTGGAAGCACAACCATCTGGAAGTCTCAAATCTAAAATCCATTGAAAAAATAATATGTGTCTTTCTTTGGAAAATGTATAATCTAATTTTGGTTTCATTAACCTTTCTGTTATAACATTATCAAACAATTCGAGTTCTGGACGCCTGCAAATTTGAGCAAGATCTAATCATGAATTTACATTATCTTTTCTCTTTCCTGGTGTATCCAAAATAGTATGAAACAAATTATCAAAATAGTTCTTCTTAATATGCATGACATCCTACATGTGTCGGACCAGCAAATCTGACCAATATGAAAAATCCCAAAATATGATACGTTTTAGCCAATTGTGTTCTTTCCCAAAACCATAAATTTTCTGTTGGTCTGTTGTGGGTCCAAATGTGATGGGAGGTAATGAATATACAACTGATTTTAACTCCGTACCTGATAGCATTTTTGGAGGTCCATCCCTTTCAACTGTGCCTTTTCTAAAATGAGATATGTTTCTGCGAAAAAGATGATCAGCTGGAAGAAATCTGCGATGACAGTCAAAATAGCAAGGTTTTTTTCCATAGACGAGCATAAAATACCTTGTTCTCTCCCATAAAGTAAGGAAATGATTTCGGCCCATGTGTACTCCAGCCAGATAACATTCCATAAGCCGGGAAGTCCCTAATTGTCCACATCAATGCTGCTCTTAGTATAAAATTCTGTTTCACAGCAACATCATAAGTACTACCACCAGTACTCCACAGTATATTCAATTCATGAATCAATGGTTTTAAATAAACATCAATATTCTTCATCGGATGTCTTGGGATTAGTAAGGTCAGAAAGATATAGGTATCCTTCATCAACATCCATGGAGGTAAATTGTATGGAGTTAAAAAGATAGGCCAACATGAATACTGATTACCAGAAGATCCGAATGGACAGAAACCATATGTGGAAAGACCCAGTCGCACATTTCGGGCTTCTAAGGAAAAGGATGGATGCACTCTATCAAAATGTTTCCATGAATCACCATTGCCCGGATGTTTCAAGCTTTTACCGGTTGAAATATTCATTTGGTGACATGAAATCATTGTCGTTGTATTATTAGACATGAATAGACGCTAAAGTGTGGATGTAGGAGGAAAATATCTCCACTGTTTTACAGGAATCAAGCCAGACTTCCCATGTTGAGCTTATTTATACCTTGATTTCCCACAATTGGGACAACTATTCAATGACTCATTTTCCCCAGAATATCAAATGCAATCATTTGAACATGCATGAATCTTCTGACAACTAAGTCCTAAATTCCGAACCAGCCTCTTACTCTCCTAGTAATTTACACGAAAAAAATTTTCATAGGATAACAGTGTTTTAACCAATGAAAATATTTCATCAAAACACGTGTTTGACATTCCATTATCTGATTTGATAGCCATAAATTTTGCAACTGCTTCTAATTTTCTTATCTTGAAACCAGGATATAACGCATCCTCATCATACCTCAACAACTGATAAAATTCAGAGTGTGCCAACTCAGGAGTTGAATCAATATCATCCTAAGTTTCTGTATGTTGAATAGATGGACCTGCAACATCATGTACTAAATTTTGAAACTAGGATGGATCCGGAATCAAGTTAGTACCACCTTATGTAGAACTGCGTTCACCATGTTGATACCAAAAAACATAATTCCGATTGAAAACCAAAATGCAAGAGATGTCCCCCAACTTTGTCAAACGTGTCAAATGTTCTCAGTGCACATTTTAAAAGGACATTTTGTTGTGCCTTCTGAAACAAATTCTGGATTTGTTGCTGCAAATGCTAAGAAAGTCTCCACACCCTCAATATACACTGGATTTGAACCAGAACCATTTGGATTTCTACGTTGATTTATCTAAATGCAGTCATCTAATAATGACTGTTGACGTCCTAGTTGTTCTATATTTTTCTATAAAATATAAAAGCATTATTGGTTTTGAATAATTTGTTAGAAAAAACACTCAAAAAGAGAGGATAACTAATTGCAACTACTTCTTAATAATTACCGATATTTACCGATAGTTATTTGTAATTATTATTATATGATTAATATTTATAAAAAAATAATATTAATATGATCAACCAAGCAAGGATAATTATAGAGTTTACATCAGACACGACTGACGCAACATTTTTATTGGGAGAGACCTAAAAATTTACCCTTTAAGAATTGAACATGTTATGAATAGAGCAAAACCTGTTACGAATATTGATAATTTTAATATTTTATAATTTTTTTATTATTTTAATATTACTAATATTATTTTTTCATAAATATTAATTATATAATAATAAAATTATTACATTATTAGTACATTTTTATTATTAATATTAAAATAATATAATTTTATATATTATGTTACAATTCTCTTTTCATCTGTGTTTTTAACATTCTTTCTCCACATGTAATATATGTATTCACTTTCACCTCTCTATTGGTGAGTAGGTTGATAATTTTGAAAATGAATGCAAATATTACATGTAGAGATAGAAGTTTTCTTAAAACCAATACAAAGATGAAAAGATAATTGAGAAAGATACTGATCACGATATTTTTTCCAATTAGCTAATTATTACTAATTATTACTAATTATCACTAATTATTACTAATTATTGCTAATTATTGCTAATTATTGATAATTTTTACTATTTATTGGTAATTATTGCTAATTATTGGTAATTATTACTAATTATTCCTAATTATTGCTGATTATTCCTAATTATTGCTAATTTTTTCTAATTATTGGTAATTATGGCTAATTATTTCTAATTATTGCTAGTTATTGCTAATTATTTGTAATTATTCCTAATTATTGCTAATTATTACTAATTATTGGTAATTATTCATAATTATTGCTAGTTATTGGTAATTATTCCTAATTATTGCTAATTATTGGTAGTTATTACTAATTATTGGTAGTTATTGAGAGTTATTGCGAGTTATTGCTAGTTATTGCTAGTTATTTCTAGTTAATGCTAGTTATTGCTAATTATTTTTAATTATTGCTAATTATTGGTAATTATTGTTAATTATTGGTAATTATTTCTAATTATTGGTAATCATTTCTAATTATTGGTAATTATTCCTAATTATTGCTAAGTATTCCTAATTATTGCTAATTATTCCTAATTATTGGTAATTATTCTTAATTATTGGTAATTATTCCTAATTATTGCTAATTACTGCTAATTATTGCTAATTATTGCCAATTATTGTTAATTATTTCTAATTATTGCTAATCATTGGTAATTATTGGTAATTATTAGTAATTATTGGTAATTATAGGGAATTATTGGTAATTATTTGTAATTATTGGTAATTATTTGTAATTATTGGTAATTACTGCTAATTATTGGTAATTATTGGTAATTATTGGTAGTTATTGGTAGTTATTGGTAGTTATTGGTACTTATTGGTAGTTATTGTGAGTTATTGCGAGTTATTGCGAGTTATTGCTAGTTATTGCAAGTTATTGCTAGTTATTGCTAGTTATTGCTAGTTATTGCTACTTATTGCAACTTATTGGTAATTATTGCTAATTATTAGTAATTATTACAAATTATTGGTAATTATTACTAATTATTGGTAATTATTACTAATTATTGGTAATTATTACTAATTATTGGTAATTATTCCTAATTGTTGGTAATTATTCCTAATTATTGGTAATTATTGCTAATTATTTGTAATTATTGCTAATTATTGGTAATTATTGTGAATTATTGGTAATTATTGCTAATTAATACTAATTATTGGTAATTATTGGTAATTATTGGTAATTATTTCTAATTATTACAAATTATTGGTTATTATTGCTAATTATTACTAATTATTACTAATTATTGCTAGTTGTTGCTAATTATTGCTAATTATTTCTAATTATTGGTAATTATTGGTAATTATTGCTAATTATTGCTAATTATTGGTAATTATTGCTAATTATTGGTAATTATTCCTAATTATTGGTAATTATAGATAATTATTGGTAATTATTGGTAATTATTGGTAATTATTTGTAATTATTGGTAATTATTGGTAATTATTGGTAATTATTACTAATTATTCCTAATTATTGGTAATTATTGGTAATTATTACTAATTATTACTAATTATTACCAATTATTACTAATTATTGTTACTTATTACTAATTATTGTTAATTTTTTCTAATTATTACTATTTTTTGAATAATTCATATTTTTTCTTAATTATTGCTAATTATTACTATTTTTTGAATTATTCCTATTTTTTTGATAATTATTGCTAATTATTACAAATTATTACAAATTATTAATAATTATTTAATTTTTTTTACTAATTATTACTAATTATTACAAATAATATTCATTAATTACTAATTACAATCATTAAATACTAATTACATTCATTAACTACTAATTACATTCATTAATTACTAATTACTATCTTTAATTAAATTTACAGTTATTAATTACTAATTACAATCACTTAATTATTAAATATTGTTAATTACTAATAATTAAATCTAAAAAATCAAATTTAATACAACCTTAATACAACATAATTATATCTAATTAGAAATAATAAAAACTAATGTAAAAATATAAAACAAAAACATTAAATAAATATTAAATTAAAATTCTGATAAAAACCTTAAAATGGTTTTCGATCTTTCGATTTTTTGTACTTGTAGGATGATCCCTGCAACCGCATTGAAATCGGCTTGCAAAACAAAATTCACTCAACTTATATAAACAAGTAAAAAGTAGTTCAGATTCGGAAAATATGTCAAGGCTGGCTGTATTTATAGGTTAGATTATTTGCGACGGGGTTTATTGCGAAGGTATTCCCGTCACAATTGTTATTATTTCCGATGGTCCCGTCGCAAATAACCCCGACCGCATTTATTATGGGCGGCAATAAAAGGGATTTTTTGCGACGGGTCCCATCGCAAATAACCCCTGCCGCCAGATTATTTGTGACGGGAACCCCTTCCCGATGCAAATAACATGTTACCGCCACCGGTTATTTGTGACAGGAAGGGGTTCCCATCGCAAATATCTTTCGCGCGGTTTGGCGCGCAAGTCGGACCAAACAATTTGTGACGGGAAATAATCCTGTCGCAAATAACCCATCGCTAATACCACTTTTTCCCGTAGTGACCTCTTGAAATAACCTCCTTGAAAAACTCCTTAAGGGAAGGGTTTTTGGTCTTTTGGGAAGACCAGAAGCTTCTTGGACGTGGGGAGAAACAAGGTAAGGGTAATTGGGCAGAACGTTGAGGAGCTTCACGGCTTAGAGGAGTGAATAGAAGAGGGAGTGGTGAGGGGTTTTTATAGTGGATGAGATGAGTAAGTTTTGAATATTTAATTCATTATTTTATTATTTTCCTCAAGACAACCAATAGTGTGATTTCATGTGGCCTCTAATAGTAATAAGTGCATGTGAGTTTGAACCAAGTGGCCTTGCATCACTTGTGATGTCATAAATAGTGTATTTAACTGATAATTTGAATATACAGTATTTTATCGTATTTCACTATTCTTCAAAAATTCAAGAATTTCAGAAAAATCCCAAAAATTCACCCCTACTATTTTTCAATGTGTATAATTCAAAAGTGAAATCCATTTTTCAAAAATAATTTTCTAAATATTATTAATTTAATTTTTAAATAAGGTTATAGTTAATTCGAAAAAAAAACAATCTTGAAGTGCAATTAGTTTTATCTGACATTGAAAAATTAATTAAGATCCCATTATCATATAGCCTTAGGAAAATAAAATAATAGTAATATTTACTATTCATAAGGGTCATATTACTATTCATTTTACTATTAATAAGGGTATGTTACTATTCACCAAAAATCAAGTATGTTCTATCAGACTCCAAATGACTTTCTGAACACAACTCTAGATGACCATTTTTCAAAATTCAAAACATAGAAGAGGCAAAGTTTTGTTTAATGGTTAGATTATAAAATTTCATTCTATATTTATTTTCAAAAACTTGGGGTGTTACACCTAATTCCCAAATAAACTATGTTTCTCAATCTTCCAGGTTATATTAAGTGTAACCATATTTAATAAATCATGTATTAATGTGAAATAAAGAGCAGGGATTTCATAGTTTGTGTCAAAGGAAAAGTTTAATTATATTTAGGATTAGGATTGGAAATATTTAATGAAATCCTTAGGGATGTAACTAAGTAAAAAAAATCCTATAATTTTTTAAAATTATACAGTAAGTGGTTTATCAATAAAATAAATCATTGTCTTTGTAATACAATTTGATGTGGCTCTAACATCGATGTACATAATGGTAAAACATGAAAACATCGTGTTGAGCTAGACTCAGCCAGGAACTGGTGCACAAAAATGGGACTTACTACACACCTAGATTGACACTACAAGGTGATATTATTTATAAAATTAATATTCTCAGTATAAACCACTATTAAGGTAATAAAAAAGTTCCCATAAGTGTATATGTTACGAAATAGATCATGGAAGACATATATTAATGCCTAGAAATTTATATGTTATGAAATAATTGTAATTTATAAGCTATCTCAATAATGTCATTGGATTACCCCATTATGTGTTTAATAGTATAAAAATACTCATCCCAATATTTACGTTTATTATAAACAATGATTGTAATTATGAGGAAATGGGAAAAAAATCCATGTGATGGGCAATGTGATGACTGCCCTAATGAGATGGCCAACCCGATGGTAGAGGGAATCGTGAAATTTATGAAAACACTCTCTTATATGGATCATGTTTTGAATATACACCTAGATCATTAGGAACATCTAATTCCCCATATTAAATTACAAAGTGTAATTAAGAGCAATATGAGACAAAGGCCTCTAAATTTAAATGAATCATCTGGTCCCTTAATCATTGAAAAATAGATCCAATCCATTGTTAAGACATTTTCCATCCTTAAATGTTTTGAAAAAGAGAATCTTATAATAGATTTTTATCATATGGAGGGATAATATGATCAGTGGTGGACATTGATCAAGAATATGAAGCTTTAGGAAGAGATCAAAGCATTGGGGTGGAAGGAATTCTGGAAAATGTATTTTGATAAATACTTTACCTACACTCTCTGACATAAAATGGAAAGGTATTTACATTCCCTCATAACAAATGATGAATAATATATTAGAATCTATGAGTAAAACATCACAATACTTGCATGATATACATCCATGTTTTTAGTTACCCACAAAATGAAATTTTGACATCATCTTTTGTTTGACAAAACCAAGTTTATGAAAATACTTAGTGATACAAGACGTTGATAACTATGAGGAAATTATAGGATATTACCCAAAATTTGAAATAGGGATCAGTGAATCTAAAGGGTATCATGGGGATAATAATTAGAAAGTGGAATTAAAGTCTAGAGGTTCAATGGAGAAATCTAACGGTGCCAAGAAATTTCAACATCCCACTTTTCAAAGGTGCAAAAAGAAGAACACGAGAAATTGCCTAAGGGGTACAAGGTTATGATTTAGGTGTGGGAAGGAAGGGAACCTAGGTAAACATTTTTGAGAAGAGAAACCCACTAATTTGATGGAGTAAAGGAATTCTCAAGTCAACCCTCATTTTATTTTTCATTGCTTCAACTGTACGGAACTAGGTAACTTTCCAAACTAATTCACTAAACCAAGGGTTTCCAGAGACAAACAATAACCTCTAAGGCAGAAATGGTGATATTTTTCCATCACAACCACTAAGTTGGATCCTAAAATTGATGTGGTGGTAGGTAAACTAGTTATTTATTCAATAATAGTGAAAATACTTTTAATTTTGGTTTTATGAATTCTTTTATATCATGAATGTTTAGAATAACTATTCAAGCAACACCACAAATCATGGGATTAGAGATGTCGATTAAAATGAAAAATGGGGAAATTATTTCATCCCAGGTATATAACTCTCCTTTATCAAAATTTTTTATCTGAACACCCCAGCAAACCTTTCCATACTTACTTTAGTGTAATTTGATGTAATTATGGGTGTGTATTGGATTTCATTATATAGAGCCAACATAAATTGTTTGGAGAAGGAAATCGCTCTCTATATCTTGAATTGTTCTCAAATTTTGTATAAGGTAAAGTAGGAGGATGTATATTATTTAGAACCAAAATCTCAAGAGTGGATATTATTACCTTATGATCAAGCATATCTATATAAAATTATTTATTATAAGGCAAAAATATTCCTTGAATATATTCCCATTGTGAGGGAATATACTAATGTAATTTTTGGGGGTTTTATCATCTGTATCCAATCTGAGAGGTTAATGTTTTGATCAAGCTTATACTATGGGATTTTCCATTATCTAATACTCTATATGGATTAGTTTCTGTGGAACATGAATATCCAAAGAAACAAATATAATATAATCTAGATAAACGGTCTAAATGACCAAGTGTTTTACCATGGGATGCACCAATCCTACTCATTAAGAAGAAAGAAGGTTTGATACACCTTTGTATTTACTATTGTGAGCTCAACAAGATCAAGATAAAGAACAATTATCATCATCCACTAATTTATGACTTTTTTGATCAGTTATGTGGCTCACAATACTTCTCTAAGGTTGATCTATGGTTAGGATATTTCGATGTTAGGGTGAAGAAGGAGGATACCCCCAAGGATTTTTTATACATGTTATGAATACTAGGATTTAATATTAATTCTATTAAGACCCCCTAATTATCAAGAAATATTAATGTATTTGATGAATAGAGTCTTTAAGGAATACCCTGAATTTTTTTTGGTAGTATCTGTAGATGATATTATAATATAATCTAAAATAATAGATAAGTAATATGAGAATCTAAGAAATTTTCTAGAGACCTTAAGAAAGGATAAGCTCTATGCAAAGAACAAAAAATGGGAGTTCAAGTTGAAGTATCTTTCTTAGGGAATATTATCACAATCAATTGGAAATATATGAAACCTTAATATATATAAGTAAGTGGAGGATGGAAAAGTACATCATCTATGATAGATATCCATAGTTTCCTTGGATTTTCTGGGTACTATTGTCTATTTTGGAAACATTTCACACAATTGTCAAACCCTATAAACAAGATAACATAGAAGGGATTGCTGTTTTTTTTCTAATGATGAATGTGAAAATATATTCAAGGATTTGAAAAAGAGGCTCATCAATTCACCTATACTCGCACTACCTATAAGTGGATAAATTTTTGTGGTATTTGACGATTCTTCGAAGAAAGGCTTGGTCTATGTGATAATACAAAATGCCAAAATGAAATCCTATGATTCAAGGTAGTTGAATGTTCCTGAACATAACTACCCAACATAGAATCATGAGTCATATATTTTGATCTTTTTATTTAAAATATAGTGGAATTATATCTTTTGGGAAAATTGTGAGATATATGTAGATCACAAAAGCATCAAGTATATTTTCACATAGAAAGAGAAGAATATGCACCAATGAAAGTGGTTAGTGCGGATCAATGATTATGAATTCTCAATTCACTACCATCCAAGGATATAGAATAAAGTATAATATTATCTAAGTATAAAGGATAAAATAATTCTATAATTGATGAGGATTGATAGGTATATTATCTTCTTATATTTAAAAAGTATAGATGTAGGAATCATAGAGGAAGGAACTTCATCAATCCTTTCACAAATTATTTCTCAACCAACCCTAATTGAGAGGATAAAGTATGATCAAATAGATAATGTGGGAATTAATAATAAAGTAAAAACTATAAGAAATGGTTAATCATTGGCTTTCAACATTAATGAAGAAGTATTTTTTAGATTTGTGTCAAGACTATGTGTACTATCAAATCCCAATTTAATGAAGGAGTTGTCGAAAGATACACATATCTCGACATTTCCTATCCATAATTGAATAAAAAAGATGACTTGAGGATTATGATAACACTATAGGTAAGACAATTTTAATAAATATATCAAAAAATATATATCAATATGTCTTGTATTTCATCTAGTGAAGGAATAAAGGATAAAAATATAAGGGGTGAAGTGAACATTACCCATACCTATATAGAAATGGGAAAAAATTACTATAGACTTTGTCACTAGTCATTTGAAGACATTAATAGAAGATAATGCTATATAGGTTGTGGTGGATCATCTTATGAAGAGTGGTCACTTCATTACAATTCGAGAGGACTTATCACTTAATCAACATGCAAGGATATACATTGGAGAAGTGGTGAGGCTGCATCAAACACCACTATCAATTGTATCTGATCGAGATCCAAGATTAACCTCCATGTTCTGGAAGATTTTTCAATATTCTCTAAATACTATGTTGAACATTAGAAAGATATATAACCCTTAAATGGATGGAAAATCTAAGTGGAATATCAAGAAACTTGAGGACATGTTGAGAGTGTAATAAATTGTCTTAAAAGGAGGATGATAACAACATATTCCTATGGTTAAATTATCATAAAATGATTGTTTCCACTATATCATTAAAATGGATCCTTATAAATCCCTTTATGGGGAGAGGTGAAGAACACCATCATGTTGGGATTTATTCCATGGAAAAAAGATTCAAGGTCCTGAAATGGCTTATAAAATTGTGGAAAAGTTTGGACCATTCAAAAACACATCAAGGATTCTCAGATTTGACATAATAAAAATGATGAAAATTTTCAACAAGACCTAAATTTTGATTTTGGAGACATGGTAATCCTCTACATATATCTATGGAAAAATGTGATGAGTTTGGAAAGAAGGGAAATCATAGTCCGAGATACATCGACCCGTTTTATATCCTTGAACGCATCAGAGCGGTGACATATTGACTATCACTCCCACCAAACCTATCTAAAGTACATGAAGTATCCCATGTATCCTACATAAGGAATTACATACAGACCCCCCACATGTACTCAATATTGAGGTGGTACCATTGTAGAATGAAATTTCCTATGATGAGCAGTTGATGGAGATCATAGATTGGAGAGACAAAGTTATACAAAATAATACAATACACCAGGTCAAAGTACTGTGGAGAAACCACTAGTTTGAAGGAGTAATGTGAGTACTATAGGAAGTGATGAAATAAAATTGACCTCATCTATTTTAGAATGTGCAATGGAAATTTTTAGGGGATAATTTTTTAAGGGGTGAAGATTGTAATGACCAAAAAGTATATAAATAAAACCCCATTTGGATTTAAACTAAATTTAATGTTATGTATTATGATTATAGAAAACACATGCAGTTATTTGGTTTTATTATTTTCTTTTCAATTTAATAGATTTTTAATCATCATTACCATTAATAATATAGTATTTTAATAGTAATCACATGATTAGTATAAATATAGTTCTTTGATAAATCCAATTGACACATATAAAAGAAGCGATGGTCTCGACTAGTATTATCATACCCTATGAAGCCCATTTATCAGCGTTTCCAAGGGAGTTACAGTCACTAAGATTTTTCATTGACCAAACCAAATTAGATATCCAAAAACCTATTAATTATCAAAAACATTTATGGGATAAGTTCAAGCTCACTAAGACCGCGACTCAAACCATGTACGTTGAACCACACCATGCAAGTCTCACCATTTCACACCATACTAAGAGAGTTTCTTAGTGTATTAAAGGGATATGTATCAAGACCCTATCAATATGAGTATTTGCATTATTTTTTATAGAATAATGAATATATTTTCAATATATTATTGCTACTTTATTAATGATCTTTATTTGGATACAACAAAAAATAGTATTTTTAGGTAATATTAAAATTACATTAATGAATTTATTGTAATGAATAAATATATTTTTGAAATAAATAATATTTTAATAAAAAATTATTATTAAATAATGTTTATCAATTATAATTCATCATATAATTATTAGGAATTCAAATATAATTTTTATAATGGATTAAAAACTCTTATTTTCCAAAATAACAACATTTATTAATAAATGTTGATTTTATTTTTAAAGTAAAAATTCCAATATTTAGAAAATTATCATGGTAAAATGAATATTATTTTTTGAATTAGAATATAATGACCCTAACATTCATGAATAAAATTCCTATTATTTTATTTAATAAAATGTCATATGGATATAGAAAACAGATGCAATCATTTTTTATTTATTATTGGTTTTAAATGACCATTATGTATCATTACCATTGATAATATAGTTTTTGAACAGTGATCACATGACTAGAATAAATTGTTTTTAAATAATCCTTTCGACACAAACAAAGGTGATGGTGGCCTCATCCCGTTGGCTCGAGCCATATGAAGATCATTTTTCGGAGCTTGAAAAGGAGCTATCTTCACTGGGATTCACTCTTGACCAATCCCAATCCGAGCTTCAACAGATTAAGTTTGAACAGAACCACCTATGGGAGAAGTGGAAGTTAATAGATATTACCACCTGAGAGATGTTATATGAGACGCGCCAAGAGTCTGTCGCTATCTCAAAGCTTACCATTTAGTCTTATTCAGGAGTTATCAGGGGTTATGTAACAATACATTAGTTACTTTTTGTGTAATCACTTTTATAAATAAATGTCTTACTCCATAAATTCCTAAATGAGAATAGTTTCTCTTAAAATATAATGAATTAGATAAATTTCTTTTTTCTGGTAAAATTTAAGTTTTTTGAAATATATAAATTATTATGAAATGATTTTCTATTAATATTGTTATTATAATAGTGTCATAACAACACTTCTTTTAATTATAAGTTGTAATTTTATTACTTATTTTTTTTACTCTATAAATGATTCAGTATTCAGTTTGATAAGAATTATATTTTCATATGGTAAAACTAAAATTTATTTTTAATTAAATAATTTATTTTGATTAATTAATTAATTATTAAAATAAATAACATTTTAATAAAATATTGTAATTTTATAATTTTTAAATATAAATGATCATATAAATTTTATGAAGTCAAATGTAATTTTTGATAAGGTTTGGATTTGTTTTTCTCAAAACCCATGAATTTGAAATAAATAACAGTTTTTATTTTAAAAAGGAAAATTCACATTTAAGAAAATTATTTAGATAAAATGAATATATTTTTTGGAATCAGGATGTCAAAGTTATCCAAAAGTTAATTGCCCATAATTTTCTGAGACAATAAACTTTTTGGGTAAAAATTAAATATCGTATTAAGATATAATGTGTTTTATAACATCATAATGACCCAATAGTGATGTAATAAAATACTATAAAAGGAATTTTCGGAAAATATATGTTTTTCATTTAAAATAATGTGATTTTATATTTATTTTATTAATTTTATAATGCCTTAGTGGACCCTCCAAGACTTATAAAATATTTTTATCATTTTTAAAATGATTTCATTGAGAGTGTGACTCACCTCCACATAATCAAACATAATATTTTAATATGTTCATCATTTGGATTTATAAAATAATTTTTTCCACCCACATTTTGGAAAAACAATAGGAAAAAATCCTGGTATGGTTTTTTTTGTTTAATATTTAATTATATAGATTTCAAAACCCATGTTTGTGAAATATTAATGAATTCCCTTATCCTTTCCTATATAAACCCATCCAAGATCCCACTTCTATTAACTAAAAATCCTTGGAACTCATCCCTACTCTTAAATACTCTCTCTTGAATCCTCCCAAGGTGCCCCAAGTTCTCAAGAAGCCCCTCCTCAAGCTCTTGAAGTCACACACTCAAGTAATGGATTTCACTCTTCTCATTTTCATTCAAGATACTATTTTACATTGCACTTCTTAAGTTCCATATTTATATATTGGGTTATGATGTTACAAAACCCCCATAAATTAAATTTTATGTAAATAAAATGATAACTTCGTTTCAATCTCATCAAAACCCCCAATGATCCTTTAAGCACACCTATTACTATGCCAAATTTTCCTAAGGGATTTCTTCCTTTGTCATTTTTTCGATGTTTATTTATATTGTTATAACATTTTATATTATATTAAAAATACTAGGGTGTGATTTCACACATCCCCCATAATTCCCTCATTATGTTTGAAGTATGAGATACCCATTTCTCTCTCATTAATCCCTCCCTATACACTCGTTACCATGCTAAAATGTCATAATTGTTATTCCATTTCTCTTATTTCTTCACGTTTATTTATTTTGTTACGAACTCTATTTCCAAATTCCATTTGTTAGAACATGTATCTATATGATACCATTACTTTCCATTTCATGTACATATGATGAGATACCCATTTCTCTCTCATCAACCATTTTTATGAAATTTTATGTCACGTTGTTATACTGCCAAAGTTGCACTGTGATTTTCCAATCCAAAATTATTGTGTAGTGAATACTAAACACATTTCTTTATCTACGGAATTCACCTTTATGAATATATACATATTTAATGGTAATTAATGTGTGTATTCAACATTACTTAATCTTGGAATAACATATTATGTTGAATGATTCAATGTTATATGATCCAAGTGGCACAATTATGTATGAAATGAAATTTTTGTAAAGGATGTTCCCTGATAGCCCTCCAAAGCATTGGGTCATGTTTAGTATCATGATACACCAAGTGAAATGAGTGTTGAATGATTATAAACCATGTTCAATGAAAGTTTAATCATGTTAATTAATGTTAAATTATGGATTACTCCTCCTCTATGTACAATGAGATTTGACTCATGCTAATATCATGTTACACGTTGTTGCCACATCTCCATGTTATGATAATCATTCTATATCATGAATTTATGTTCATGTTTCTCTTTTGATCCGTTTATTTTCTCATTGTATAACATTTATTATATTCCTTAAGTAATTCCATGTTTATTCCCTTACTGGGCTTTATACATAACCCTTTTCTTATGCATGACCTCAGGTTATCCCATGAAATGCTAAGTATGAAGGAATGTTGTCGTCATGTAAAAGAATATTTCAACAATGATATTGTATTTGATGACTTAATTTTTCATTTAATGTTACTAATTTCCCAAGACACCAGAACTCTCTAACCTTAGAGTTGTCTTAAGTGAAATTTCATGTAATAAATCATGTTTAAGTGTGTAATAAAGAGTAGGGTTGTTATAATTGGTATCAAAGGATAGGTTTAGTAATTTTGGGATTAAGATTATAAAACCCTGGTGAAATACTTAGGGATAAGACTAAGTATAATAAAAAATCCGGAAATTTTGGTGAGTATAGTGTAAGTGGTTTATCAATAAAATACATCCATGTATAGATATGAACATGTAGAGGTTCCTCTGGAACAGATGTATTTATGGGTAAAATCCAAAAACACAAGTATTAGATAGACTTGAATGGGAACTGGTGCATAACAATGAGCCTTGCTACACTCTTGGTTTGACACTCTTATGGGGCATGATTTGGTAAATTCATAAACATAGTTTGAGCCATTATTAAGAGAATAAAAAAATACACCTATGAATATATATTTGGAAGTATATCATGGATAACATAGGTTGAATCCAATAAATTCATATGTTAAGGGAAAAATTTAATTTAAAAGCTATACATTTTTTCATTGGATTACCCTTTATGTGTTACCCCTAACTTTTTCTTTATTCTATCCAATGGTCAGTAATATGAGGACTCGGGCTAACAATGGAGGAAATTATCAATTAAATGATTGTTATAATAAGATTACCAATTTGATGGGAGCGAGAATCACAAACTTTTTCATGATACTCTCTCAGTTAACTCATGTTTTTAATAGAAACATGGGTCAAAATGATCGTCCAAACACCCCTAAGAATGAACAAGATGCAATCGAGAGCTTCATGAGACAAAGGTATCCTACTTTAAATGACCATGGGATCCCTTAATAACCGAAAAATGGATCAACGCCATTGATAAGATCTTCTCCATCCATCAAAGTTCTAAAAATGATAAGGTTCTTTTGGATTGTAATCATATGGAAGGTAAATCTGATCAATTCTATACATAGATCAAAAATTCAAAGCATGAAGAAGAGATCAAGGTATTGGAATAGAAGATTTCCAGAAAATGTTCTTAGAAAAATATTTTCCTCGTACTATTAGACTTAATATGGAAAGGGACTTCCTTTCCCTCCTGAAAAAAGATGACGAATCCATTAGAGAATATGAGGAAAACTTCACAAGGCTTTCATGATACACCTATGTCTTTTCTGTTGCCCTCGAATTCAAGGTTGAAAACTTCTTTGGTGGGGTAAAACCTAGCGTATGGAAAGCCCTGGTGATCTGTGAATTCGATTGCTATAAGGAAATTGTCTGATGCACCCTTAAATTCTAAATGGAGATTGATGAATCTCAAAGGTATCACATGGAAAATAAGTAGAAATTGTACTTTAATTCTAGTGGTATGATGGATAAATCAAATTGAAATAAGAAATTCCAGTACCCCACTTTTCAATGGTGTGGAAAAAAGCACCCTAGAAATTGCCTATAGGGGATAAGGAAATGATTTAGGAGTAGAAGAGAAGGGAACCTGGAAATTAATTTTTGAAAATAAAAAACCCATTTTTGCGGCAGAGTAGAGGAATTCTTCGTTCGACCCTCAATGCATTGTTCATTGTTTAAACTACAAATAACCATTATACTTTGCAATCCAGTTCACTAAGCCAAGGGTTATTCGAGGCAACCAACAACCTCCAAGGAAAAAAGGGATATATTTTTCCATCACTACTACTGAAACGTACCCTGGAAATGAAGTGGTTACATGTGCTCTAGTTATTAATTAAAGAAAAAAAATATACATTTTGATTCTAGTTCTATGCATTATTTTATATTCCTAAATTTTAGAAGAAAAATACCAACACTATCACAAATCATTGAAGTAGATATGTCAGTGGGAATGAAAAATAGGGAAATTATCACTTACCATGAATATAACTCCTCCAATATAACAATTTGTTGATTGAACTTCTCGGAGAACCTCTTCATTCTCCCTTTGGTGGAATTTGATGAAATTCTTGGCATGGATTGGATTTATTTATATAGAGAAAACATAAATTTCCATGAGACGGAAATCAATCACTGTATGGAGAACCAACCATTGATTCTCTACCAGCGTGGTTCTTCTAAAAATGAGGATGACCTTATTTGTTTAAGGTTCAAACATTCCAATCGGTTTCTAACGGGTTTATTTGTAGAACCAGAAACATCCAATGATTATATATCAATTTGGACCTACTTTTCAAAGGTAGGTGCTCATTAGTTGTGGACCGATGAGGATTAATAATTTTCATTGGTTGAGAGGATGGGAGGTCGAACTCATCAAACCTTTTTGGGGGGAATTATTGTCTACTCCAGGACTCTCTTATAGATTTGAGTTATGTTCGTGAATCCTTATTAATTTACCAAGCATACAAATGAGTTTTCCTTTAGATCTTACAATCAATGATTGATATGTATGAGATTTAGAGAATCTTTTATATGTATTTGAGGTTCTTCATCGATGGATAATCATCTGTTTGTATTATAGATTCATATCCAATGGTATCCTTCAATACATTATATAGAAATATCTTGGTCATTATGATGACCATACTGGGTTTAAAGACACTCACTGGGGCACTTGATGTTTATTGTCATTCAGAAGGACACATATTGTTTTAGAGTGGGGATCATACCCGCAGGAGGGCTACCTATGTATCCTTGTTAGAAAAGTAATCAGAACCCACATAGTTTTGTAATAAGAAATGTAGGGCTTGCATATGATTAATGGACCAATGAGATGTGCCGTGGTTACTTTTACACTCAAATATCACGTGATTCATGCTCGGTGTGAGAAACAAGAGGTATTAGTAAAACCTGACGATTTTTGCCATGAAATATGTGGTCACAAGGAGTGATATAGGGCTTATGTATTTGTGAATACCCAAGTAGATGAGGACTAGGGTTTACTTCTAGAATAAAGTCTAGGAACAAGGTCCATAAAGAAATTTTTTCTTTATAGAGATTTGGATACTCTAACTTGGGGCTATTTCCTGAGAAGGAGACCCAAAATTAAAGGAATTATGACTAGGGCTTACTTCTAAGAAGAAGGCCCAGGTTAAAGGGGACCTGGGTCTTACTCCTAAGGAGGGTGCCCATTAACAAGATCTATAAAGGTATTTGTGCTTTATGGAGATTTAGATTCTTAATTTGGGGATTACTCCTGGGGAGGATTCCCAGATTAAGGGGAATTTGAATTATGATTGGAGCTTATTCCTAAGAAATATGCCCAGATCAAAGATTCTATCATCTTAAGGGATGAGGATGAATGAAGAGAACCTCAAACCATAGTGATATAAAGTTTATATAAATCATGAGGTTTTGAGAGATATTCTACAGAATTCATTTCAGATTATGAAGAGTACAAAGGAACCATGTCATAAATGGATTTGAAGAGGATTTTGAAGACTAAATATTGAAGAGGAGAGGTGGATTTGAAGAAAAGTGTTGAATTGGAAAGAGAGTCACCCAAAAGGAAGGAAAGCGCGTAAGTCCTGTTTGGGTGCGCAAGTCCTGGTCGCACAAGTATAATTGCGCGACATGGATGTACTTGGGTGATAGTTAACCAGTAGGGTAATACTTGGGCGAGACATGGCTCAAGCCCTTAGTATTATCCCTAAAGGCTTCCAAAAGGGTGGCACGCAAGTTCTGTTGAAGGGAGAAGGTGGCGCGAAAGTGTGACCATTTCCCTTAAGGGTTAGACACTTAGGCGCACAAGTGTTGATGAATTTTAACACTTAGGCCTTGGTCCCCCTCTTTAGATCTTCCATTCTAGGTAAGAAATTACCTTATAAGTGTTCAAAAGACTTCAAGCAAAGATAAGGGCATCGGGAACTTAAATCAAACTTTTTGATTTTTCGTCCTAGAAATGGGGGGCCATAAGGGGTATTTATACGCCATTGAGGTCCTTGAGAGAAAATAAAATAGGGCTCACAAGTCACCTGCATGACCAATATGTGGCGCGCAAGAATACTTGCGCGACAATGGTGAAACTTTCATGACCCATGCTTAAAGAAATCCTTGTTCATGCCATTTTCATTTTTAGATGTTCTTTAAAGGATGAATCTATTTGTGATTAAGGTATTCCTTTTTTCAATAGTTTAGACTCTGTGACAGAAAGGAGCATAAAAAAAACTCCCCCTCAGAGTTGGATCCCAAAAAGGAAAGAGGATTTGACTCTGAGGTAATGGAGAAAACCAAGGAAATTTGGGCGCGCAGGTTTTGAGCATGTAGGTTGTGGCACGGAGGGTTTGGCGTGCAGAGTTTTGACATTCAGAGGTGTGGCCTTACATATAAATATGGGTTCCATTCTCGCACAAATCACCCATATTTCAAAGAACTTCTCTCTCGTCGTGCAAGTGGGTTCTCGTTCACGCAGGTTTTTCTATATGCGGTTCATTTCTTCTTTGTGTCGTGCTTCTACAGAGGTATTTGGACTTGCACGGTGATACCTACGTGCCCATACTTGCGCGACAAAATTAGACTTGCGCGCCAACATTGGAATTTGATTCCTTAATTCCTTTTCCATTTTTCTGAATTTCTTCACAAATTTTATGAAAAATCAACTTACTTAAGATTTAATCATTCGACTTTTGTGCAGATTCAATGGTTCCCAAAAGAATTGAAATGGATTATGAGCTGGCTAGCAAGCGCATTGATGACATGATGATCCTATTTGGCCATGATTATTACAATATCTATGACAACACTCTCCTAGATTTGGCCATGTACTTGAAGAGTTATCATCTTAATTTCCCACAAAGTATCTACCTGCCTCTGTATGGCCATGGTCATCTGCAAGAAGACAACATTCTAGAGCCAAAGAACTATCTCCCGCATTCATGGTTTCAGACTTACACAAACTTTTCTTCAGCAAATTTCATAGTTGGAGGATCATTTTAAATTTCTAGAACAGTGGGGAAGGCGTACATAATGCATCAAAGTCCTTGTTCCCTAGATCTAAAACCTCACAAGCCCCAGTTGCAACCACATTGTTATCCCTCAATCTTCCGAAACTCTTAGATGGATCAATCCAAAGGCTATAAGAAGAGTTGGTACTTCTGTCCGGGAGGAGGTGTGAAGCCAACATGGATGTGGGAATATTGGGTATGACAAACTTGTGCAGAGTTTGTTGAGGATATGAAAGGAGTTGCAATATATGAAGTTGTTTGGGCTGGGCAGACATATGTCTACATGAATGATGACTTTGTTCCGGAGCTAATCAGCCGCTGGATCCCCGAAACCAATTCTTTCCATTTGAATCATGGAAACGTAGGAATTATTTTTTGTTATGTCTACAAGATCTAGGGGGCTCCAATTTTGGGCGATATGTGTGGTGAATTTATCCCTCCCAAGGCGACATGGAATGATTCAGAGAAGATTCCAACTTTGGCTCGAGAATTATTGAAAATTTTCTACAAGATCAAGAATTCAAAGACCTCAAAAACTTATTCTAGAAAGGATATTCATTCAGAGGAGTGGATGGATATGTTTATTAACAAGAAGAAGGATAAGAGGCCAACCTGTACTCATCCTACTACCTACCCCAGAACAGAGAATAAGGGTGTTGTTGGCACATTCTGGCCAACCTTGGAAGCACGAGAATTTGAAATGTGGGGGTACAAAGTGGATCAGAGAATCCATGAAAATACCAATATTGCAGGATTCGTAGCCTTGTGGCTCAGTGTTTGTATTCTGCCAGTCAAGGATTTGAAGGGAGGAATCAGGCCAGGGACCATCATTGTTGCAGCCAAGTTGGATGAGAGGAAAATGGTTGTGTTGGCCGCCCCCATTTTGGTGAAGATTCACAGGATCTTACTCCATGTCTTTATGGGTAAGTCTCCTTTGAGAATAGTGGGACCATTACAAGTTTTTTGGGGATGGATCTACACTCATTTTAGGACATATGTTGTACAGAGCATAGTATAGGTTACCTGAAGTTCTTTCAGTACATCAGTGGAGGAATTTTCTTGAATTTTCCCGTTATCTCCCAACTCCTATGATATGAAGGCTAGGCTGAGAATCTTCAAGGAATTCCATTTTTTTCCTTATGGAATCCTGTCAACCAGGCGGTCTGTTGATGATGGAATAACCGGCCTTGAATTGAGTTCATACATGCTGGCTTGCAGAGATGGTGTATTGGCCACCAGGATTGACAGAGATATTATATGTGAGGCCTATGCTTCATAGAGATTTGTACGTAAATTCAAGTGTCTGCAGTAGACTGTTGTATCCCCTCATGTGCATGTCAGTTTAGAGAAGTATCTGATGGTTTCCCGACAAATATGGTTGCTGACCTCTATGGAGAAGACCGGGGCAGTGTTTGATCTACCAGTTGCTGGAGCGGCAAGTAACTTGAATACATGGTATGCCGAGAACTGGGTAGCATCACACCCTGATGGGGTACTAAATCATCTAGTTCATCAAGTGGGGAAAAAGAGAAATGTAGATAAATAAAACCTTCCTGTAAAAGGAGACTCTTCCACGCCTAGAGATGATTCACCGGGTTCCTCACCCAGGGCAGACTTGCCGAATTCTCAGGATGGGGATGATGAGGCATGAATTGTGTCAAAGAAGCATTGTGTCTTATATAATCCTCCTGTCCGAATCAAGATACCCACTCCATCAACTCCTTGTGAGTTACTTAATTGGGGAAATTTAATCTCCATTGCTTTATAGAGCAACAAGTTTTATTTTCTTATTCTCTATCTATGATTGTAGGAGATGGGAAGAAGTTGAAGTCAAAAATTATAGGACCCTCCTCATATACTTCCGGTGCACATACTGAATATCTATGACTAGAGGCTATCTAGAAATGGCAGAGTTTATATTGCGATGTTGAAACCTCCTGGCTAGAAATATGTGAAGGGATACACATCCCTGGAGTAGGGAATCTTTGGGCTTCTACCGATATCCATTTCATGGATAACCCCGATGACGTGCAGGATTACATTAGAGATATAGAGATGATCATATATTCCATTGATGATTCCACTCCTATCACTAAGAGGGTGAAGGAAATGATAGATCGTGGCACCACTGAGGGGACTGGTGCTTCCGGAGAAGAGGAGTGGCATGATTATGTGGGTCCTGAAGATGTATGTATCTTCCTTATTTTCATTGAAACTTTATTTAAGTTAAAGCTTTGTTACATATGGAAAATACCTTCTTCATTATGAATCTTGCAAAGAAATTAACTGCTAAGGTTCCTTCACCACAATATAGCCTTGGTGGTACTTCCATCAGAGCTAATGAATCTCCTCATGAGCCAGGCGAGGTATCTCCAGGCGAGTAAGCCATGGACGAGGAGTTGGACATGGATTTTCATTCTCTAATTCCTATATTTGGATATGATTATGTCAAAACTCCCAAAAATCAAAATAAGCAAAGACATCTAAGGAAGAATTCCATAGATAAACGCTTCATCAGTAGTGGTAAGTCCTTCGGATAGTCATGAATATTACCTCATGAAAAGATTGCTCATACTTCTTGGAATTACAGGGGATTATTAAATTTCCCCTTTGAGGGATAGGGCTGAACCTCCTCTAAGAATGAATGAGGGTGCTGATGAACAATCATATGTTCTTTCTTACTTCGCTGCTCATGAAGAAGATCCAGCGTCTGTTCCCAGTACTGCTCCTGGTACTACTGCAAGGAGAGAGGAGCTTTCTTCTGGTAATTTAACAACGCTTCATAAAATTTTCTATAAAAACATCAAAAAACTTCCATTTTGTGATACTTTAGGTTCAACACCTGCACCAGAACATTTGGCGGCCACTACAACTGATGTCGTAATTTTCACTGAAGAAACTATCCGAGGTCAAAGGTTGCAGGATGAGGGTCTCCAAGAAGATACATCGAATGCTCACACTCGTGAGACTAACTAGGAATCTGAGATATCATTGGATGAAATGATGAAACATGGCTCATCTTTTGAAGAAATTTTAGTTCAAGTTAAATTTCCATGTAATTTAGAGGATTTTGGATGTGAGTGTTGTCCTTCGTCCTTTTAAAAATTTCTTATTACATCTCTGGCCATGATTGGTTAAAATGTGCAGTTCCATCTGAGCAAGCTGTTGAACTACCAATTCCTGAAGGGGGTATATACAACCCTACTATTGCAGAGACACTAGGTCAAGTGGAGCTGAACCTCGTGGAGCTTACTTAAACCCATCCTGAAAATCCTGTTGAAGCTAGGAAAAATGGGGAGGAGCCTTCTCATGTTACTGATCTACCATTGGGTATGAGATAATAATATTTGTGGCTTCACTTAATTTGTAAGACAACTTAATCAACTTTTGTTATCCTTTGAAACTATCCAAAACATTCAATTGACTATGTAGGGCTGTTAATTTCAGTAGTTAGATCTTGAGGTGAAGCCTCAGCCTCCGCCCCAATGTGAGTAGAAAGTGAAGTAACAAGGTTCAGGGGGGAGGAAAAGAACATGGCACTTCTTTAAGTTCATTAATTCTATATTATATTACCCCCTATGATAGTGATGCTGAATCAGACCCGATGGTACAATAGGTGCTCCAGTTTTCACAACAAGAGGTATGAATGAACATAGGGAAGATTATATCTGATGTTCCTATTGAAGAGATCTCTTTGAAGATCCCATGACTATCATCCCTGTTCTTCATGTTGGGACTTGGCGGTTTTGGATATCAAGAGATCCATGATGCGGTGAAACAAGTCATTTATGGAGGGAGCAAGAGCAGAGGTACCGTTAAGACCTGACCAGAGTGAGGCTGTTGGCCAATATCAGTGAATTTGAGGCTGTGGTATCCCGAGCCGAGGCTGATCATGCTGCGAAATTGAAGGTACTGAAACATAAGATCAAGGAGAAAGTTCTCCAGTAGATTCATCTTCAACAACAGTTAGATGCTGTTATTGGTAATCTTGAACAGCTTAACAATTCACTGGAAGGAGTTCAAACAAATGGTATTAAATCCATTGAAGATTCTAACAAAGCAATCCATCAAGCATAAAAGGGTGAAGCTGGTTGAGTGTATGAAATTCAAGTGGATTATGATGAACTTTAAATGAAGAGTTATGTTGAAATCCTCTTATAATTCTTGAAAAAGAAAAGAGAATCCAATCTGTGGATGTCCTTCTAACTTTTGTGCATCAATAAAAAACATATTCATATTCATTAATTTCTTTCTGCATTCTCTTTTTACCCGCTTCAAATTTTTACCTAGGCCAATGGGCCTAGTTAGCATAGTTTTATTTTTCTAGGATTATAAAAATGACCCTACAAACTTTACATCTTTTAATTTCTCAATATTACCTAAATCATATGAAATGTATGTTTAGTGAGCTGGGGATTGACTTTTGTTCAGAGTTCCTTTTTCTTTTGTGGGCAGTTTATAGTCATGCACGTCGGACATAAAAAAGGCGAATGTTTACGGTCGAATAACATTGACCTAATGGATTAAAATTGACTCAATTCCTCAATAATTTATCTCAAAACATACTACCACAATCAAGTATAGAGGAAAACATGTAAACTATGACTTAATAAATTTTGAATATGAGGAATGATATGAAAAAAGGGATAAAATGCATTAGAATAAGTATTTCCTAAGAGTGAAGTTACCATTATTTAACAAACCAATTAGGGGGTTGAATTATACAGGGCCACTTAAGGACATTGGATGCATAGTAAAATAATAGCATGTTTTGGCTGACAGGTCCATTATGTAGACTACTTATGCAAGGCCACCTAGGGGAACGTGCTGCATATTCAGGAAAAAGAACTCTCAGAAATTTTACATTTCTACTGCTTAAAATCTAGTGTAATTTTATGGAGATTCAAATTTTCCAAAGCAGAGAGTTTGATGTATGGAGAGAGGTACTTGAATATGGAGAGGATATTCCCAATCAAGATTGTCAAAGAATTTGATGAATGTCACTCCTACAAAGGTCTGGTCCAAACGTAGGAAATGGGAATATAATCCATAGACTTGAATACTTTCAGATCATGAAAAAGAATATGGGACAATTATGTTAAGGATGACCATTTTTTCAGAACCCTAGATATTTTCGTTAAGACCAATAAAGACAAAAGAGGTTTTTCTCCCAGGATTGAAGTTACCACTATTTGGAAAACCCGTTAGGGTGTTTAATTATGCAGGGCCACCTAAGAGAATTGGATGCATAGTAAAATAATAGAATCCTTTGGATGACAGGTCCGTTATATAGATTGTTTATGCAAGGCCACCTAAGGGAACATGCTGCAGAGTCAGGAAAATGAATTCCCAGGTATCAAACATTTTGTAACCAGAAGTCAAGAAAAGGGTTATGGAGATATGGAAGTATTTAAGGTTAGGAGTATGATACATAAAAATGGGAATTTTCCAATTCATGTAGAAGATACACATCCCAATGCTAACCATAATCATGATGTGACTGGGTCTTGAATGGAAATGATGGACTTTACTATGTATCCCATAATGGTGGGAATCAAGCCATACGTAGTTCTTAAAATAAAGTTTAACATCATGTGGGATGAGAGTGCAGAAGATCTTAGTTTAAGGTCATAGAGTTAGGACCATAAAAAATAATACAAAATGTGTGTTTTATAAATCTGATGTGAATGTAGACCAGGGTTTTCATACCACATTCTTTTTTTCACAGGGGGACTTTCCAGCCAAGGGACTGAAAGAGGAATTTGGGGTTAGGCCCAAATACTTAGGGTTGGATTCGAGTGATGCTCGAACATTCCTACATATCCCATAAGGATGGGAAACAAGCCGTATGTAGTTATTAAAAAACCCTTTGTACAGATTTGGTTTGTACAAGTGAAGGGTGAAAAATGGACTTTATTGTAATGATGGTTTGACCCAAGATTAAAGGTTTGGGCATTGCCATATATGCATGTAGTCTTTGGAATATGACATAATTGGAGATCAATGTCAATGATGAATCCCTCTTAGGCGAGGGACAATGAGGGACTGTATAGTTCAACGTCATATAGCGAGGATGATGGTGCTGCACAATTTAGTGTCATGTCGCAAGGACAAAAGGGATATAGATAGTTTAACATCATGTGGGATGAAGGTGAACCGATGTGAAGAGATTGGTTTTGGGCTTGAACCTCAAGAGTTTGCCTACGTACCCAGCCTAGAAGGCAAGGATCAAAGTTCGCGTAGTTCGATTGTAGAATGAATTGGTGATCAAGTTGTTCTTGAGAAAAACGACCTAAAAATGGTGTGGGACTTATGCATGTTGAGTGTCCAAGAGAGGGTGTTATGGTTGAATTTTACTCTAATCTCACGTGATTCATACTCAGTGTGAGAAACAAGAGGTAACAACAACCCTAACGATTCATTTTTTAACGTCATGTAGGACGTATTAAGGGACATTTTTCAGTTCTGTGTCATGTATTACAAATATGTGAACATTATAATGTCATGTAGGAAAATACAGTTTTACGTCATGTAGGACTTTGGGTGATGTATAGTTTAGCATCATGTATCTAGGATGTATGGCTATGCAGTTTGATGTCTTGTAGTGAGGACAATGGGAGACACATTTTAAAGTCATGTTGGACGTATGAGGGGACTATGCAGTTTAAAGTCGTGCAATGAGGAATATTGGTGCTGCACAGTTTAGTGTCATTTTGTATAGAAAATATATAGTTTAACGTCATATAGGACGTATTAAGGGACTTTTCTCAGTTCTACGTCATATAGGATGAACATGTGAACAGTTTATTGTCATGTAGGACAATATAGTTTTACATCATGTAAGACGTTTGGTTGTATAGTTTAATGTCATGTAGGAAAGATGATGGTTATTCATTTTAAAGTCTTTATGTATGTATGTATTTATGTTACACAAAATACATTTTCATGAATCTGGCAGTGGTTGGAGTTGTAATCAGTTCTCCATCCATTGAGATTAAAGAATAAGCTCCATTGGAGTAGACCTTATGTATGTAGTAAGGTCCTCCCCACTTTGGCTCAAGCTTTGGAGGCTTCTTTCCTGGAATCATTTGAGTTCTAAGGACCAATACCAATTCTCCTTGAATGAATGAATGAAGAAGAACATTATTGTTGAAATCCCGTGATATTCGATTCTGATAGACTTCCATGTGGTGCAGGGTGCACACGCTTTTTTTTATCTAATCATTCCAATTCATCCAATTTCTTTTGATATTGGTCATCTGTAGATGAATAATCACAAATGGATACTCTAAGCGAAGGTAATTAAACCTCAATGAGCAATACTACTTCTGTTCCATATACCAATGAATATGGAGTTGACTGCGTAGCAGTGCGGGTGGTGGTTCGATAAGCCCATAAAGCATGAAAATGTTTATCAGAACATGATTTATTATCTTTATCCACCATCTTTTGTAGTATATTTGAAAGAGTCTTATTGAAGGCCTCTATTTGGACATTGGCCGTTGCATGATACTAAGTTGAATTATTGGATTTGATGTTGAATTCTTGATACAATTTCCATACCTCGGATGAACAGAAGTGGGTGTCATTGTCCGTCAATATGGTATGAGGGACACCAAATATGGTAATGATGTTAGAATTTATGGAGCTAACTATGCTTTTATCAATAACTTCTTTTGAGAGGTATTTCCTCTTCCCATTTGGAAAAGATGTCAATAGTAGTAAGAATATACTTAAACTACCTGGATGTAGCTGAAGGGTAAGGTCCCCCTACATCCATTCCCCATGTGGAAAACGACCATGAGTATTTAGCTGTATGGAGAAACTATGAGGGTTGATGAATGAAATCGGAATATACTTGGCAAGAATGAAACTTATTAGTGGAATAAACACAATCTTGTATCATTGATGGCCAGAAGTATCCAAGCCTTCGAACTTGATCAGACAGTCTATGTCCAGACTGGTGGGCACCACAGACTCCTACTTGTACTTCTTTGATGCCAGCCATTGTCTCTTCGCCATCAATACATCTGAAGATAATTCCATCAAAACCTCTTTTGTAGAGAATTTTATGGTGACTTGGGCTATCATAAAGAGTAAAATTGAACACACGTCGTCGAACATGTTCTTTCCTTGCTCTATTAGGTTGGAGTGTTCAATTCTGAAGGTATTCTCTGATAGGTGTCATCCATCATGTAGTATGACCATATGGTTTAGAGAGGGGAATAATTTCATTTATTTCCTCTATTCTAATTTGAACATAAGGTGAAATTGTATGACAGTGGGAAATATTGATGATTTTTTCATCCCGATTTGGATCTTCCAGAGTAGTGCCCATATTAGCCAGTGCATCAGCTTGAGTATTTTGTGATCGTGAGACATAAGAAAATGTCGTTTCTAAAGGAAATTCCTCCATTAACTCTCTGACGTATTTATACAAAGAGAATAACTCTTGATTTGTAATGGCATAATCCTCATTGACTTGTTTTATTACCAGGTCTGAATCACCTTTCATCTTTAAGTGATTCAATTGTGCCTTAAGCGCCAATTCCAAGCCTACGATGAAAGCTTGATATTATGCTTCATTATTTGTACCACCTCCCAATAATAAGAAAGAATAAAGTATCACTACCTTTTCTGGGGAAATAAGAACAATTCCTAACCCAAGCTTGTTGAATTTAGGATCTTCCATTTTCTTCCCTGTTGGACTTCTAGAAGCACCATCAAAGTACAGTTCCCATGTTTGAATATTATCTTGAATAGAGAAGACTTCCTCATCAGGAAGTTCAGTATCTAAAGATGTATCTTCTACTGAAGGGTGTTTAGCAAGGAAATCAGCCAGATCATGGCCCTTTATTGCCTTTTGAGACACATACTGGATATCAAACTGCTGCAAAATAACTACCCACTATGCCAGACATCCTATAAGCATAGGGTGACTAAGGATAAATTTGAGCGGGTTATTTCTAGATACCAATTAGACCTCATGATGTTTCAGGTAGTGGCTCAGTTTCTAAACCGCAAATATTAACGTCAAGAAGAACTTTTAAATACCAGAATATTGGGTTTCATCTTCAAGCATAGTCCGACTGAGATTGTAAAGGTTGTTTTCATTCCCAACATCATTCTTTTGGGAAAGGATGGAACCCAATGATCGCTCGAAAGCTGTCACATAAAGAATAAGTGGTCTCCCTTCAATAGGTGTCATTAGTACTAGTGGACTCAAGAGATATTTCTTGAGAATATCAAATGCCTCTTGGAAATATTCGGTCCATTAGTAGGGGACTCCCTTCTTCATTAATTTGGTGAAAGGTAACCATTTTCCTGCCAGATTGGCAATGAAACGTCGAATATAGGCCAAGTGTCCTTGAATTCCTCCCAATTATTTAAAATTACGAGGATGTGACATACCATGTATTGAATTTTCATTCTCAGGATCGACTTCTATAACACGATGGAGTACAACAAAGTGGAGAAATTTTCCTGACGTTACCCCAAAAGCACATTATAAGGGGTTCATTTTTCAAATTGTGTTGTCGAAGTTTATGGAATATTATATCAAAATCAGCCAAATGATCTGAACGTTGTCTGGATTTAACCACCAAATAATCCACATAGCATTTAACAAATTTCCCTAAAGAGGGTTTGAAGATACAGTGCATGGCACGTTGATATGTTGCGCCTTCATTCTTTAGGCCAAAGGGAATTTCCCAATAGAAAAAACACTTTGAGGGGCTCTGAAGGCTGTATATTCTTCATCTTCTAGATCCATTTCTATTTTATTATACCCAGAATATCCATCCATGATGTAATGTTCTTCATATCCAGCTATTCCATCAATTAAGAGTTCTGTGATCGGAACTGAAAAATAATCCTTGGTACAATGCTGATTAAGATCTCTAAAATCAATGCAAACTCTAATTTTTCCATTCTTCTATTTCACATGGACAATATGATATAGCCATTTGGGATATTGAACTTCTCTGATGAAGTTGTCTTTGATAAGCTTATCCACTTCAGCATCAATTTTGGAAGCATAAGTTGGGTGTGTTCTTCTTGCGGCTTTCTTGAATCCTCGGCGTTCTTCTGGAAAACCCAAATTATGAGTGGAAACATCAGGATCAAGACCGGGAATTTATGTATTATTCCAAGAAAATACATCTTGACTTTTCTTTAGAAAGGAAGTACACATTTCTTGCTCCTCAAGATTCATGTCCACACTAATTAAATATGGGCATGGATCTTCTTTTGTACCCAGATTTATTTCTCTATGTTCATCCACAGTGGTAGAGATAACCTCTTCAAATGATGGAGGAGCTTCCTTGAGATCTTCCTCTTCTTCTTCAATACGTTTTATTTCTTCTATTTCTACTTGCATTGTATATGATGAAGAATAATTTCCATGATCAAGAAAGATGTTAAAATTTTAACATCTTGAAGAAGAGGCTACCATTTCTGACATTATTGATGATGAAGGGTCTTCCTTGGGTAATAATGAGGAGATGGTGGATTGAGAATCGAAATCATTATTCACCTCTGACATTGATATAACTTCTTCTGTCCTTATTGATGAAGTATAAAATTTCTAGATTCTAGAGGATGAAATGGAGAAATCTCCATTTTATATTTCATCATTACTTGGTGAATCACCAATGTCTCCCATGCTATCTGGATTGGTTTCTGTAATTGACATTATGGAAGTCTTCTTAAGAGTATTTAGATTTGGGTCTATCGTATAAATTTGACAGATTGGAAACACATAATTTTTACTCATATGCATGAATGGGTTTACAGGAATATTTTCCAAACCATATGGAGCATTAACTATGGTGACATCCTTTGTCATGTATTTCTCCTTCCCTTCTATGTGATAGAATTCTGCCTCAATTTATAGAGACTCACATGTTTTTAATGGGGATTTATCACCATACAATGTCCCAATTTGACCATTGAAACAATATTTGAGACACTGATGGTATGACGAAGGTATGACGACATGTTGATGTAGCCAAGGTCTTCCATGCAAAATGCTGAAGGTTGTTTCACAATGAACAACCATGAAATCTGAATTGGATACAAGGTCTCCAAACTGAGTTCTGAGTGTAATCTTGCCCAGAGGTTCTTGTTAATTTTCATCATATCCTTGAAAAATCAAAGTAGAAGGAGATAAATCAGATTCAGTGAGGCTTAGTCGACGAAGTGTACGAATAGGGATGAGATTGACTCCTGAACTATTATCAATGAAATATTGTCGGATGTCTACATCATTGAACTTTCTAGAAAAATTCAATGGTCTTATATGTCCATGCACAACATCATCTTCATCTTCATCTGTAAAAGATATCACTGCGTGGAATTCTGCAGGACCATTATCTACATGGTAGACTTCAGCTGCAACAATTTTAGTTTCGAACTCCTGAGGACTTGACAAAGCCTCAATTAGTGCCTCCTAAAGATCCTTTGATAGATTCAAGGCATCCATAATTGATAACTTGGCCGGTACTTGGGACAAATGTTTCAAGACATCATACTTTTGGTCCTAATGTCTGCATTTCCCAATAGGGACACGTGGTTTCGCAGGTGCCTTAGAATTTGATGCTTTAGAAGTAGATGCTTATTGTATCGGGGTAGGAGTTGGAAATAATCCTAGCATTGGGAGATTAAACCGACTAGATCAATTTACTTACTGAGAGGAAGGAGGTGTAACTTCTAACTGATCATCCATAATAACTATACTAGGACTGAATCTGTCATGCATGGAAGAACTTTCTTGCTCTAGTTGAGCCTGCTAAAGGGCTTTTCCATGAGTTTCTACCACATATACAGTTCTAGAAGGGGTATAATTGAAATAGTGGATTTTGAAATATCCACATATTCCCCTATATCCTAGACCTCTGGAACTCCCTCTAATTCATCTGTTTGATACATGGAATTGATGTTCATCAAGATCTAAACTGTGACTAGCATAAGGATCTGTTAAATGAATCATGTTAACAGAAACAAAGATCAAATCTTCATTTGATGATGATTATACCTGATTGGCCAGTTCTGGATATGCCGTTTGGTGGGGCGGTGCCCGTACGTTTGAAGTAGATGGCATAAAATTTTCCAGAGTCAAAGACAATTTAGGCTTTGACACGAAATTGTCTTCTTCTGACTGTTCTTCTTTCATCTAATTATACCGCCTCTTTGAATATTTTCCTTCTGATGAAGGGGGTTTTACTATGGCATTCATAGCAGAAGAAAAAATTGGTTTCTTCAATTTTGTTCTTCAAATATCATGAGTTTGGTTGATCATTTTCTTGACCATCCAATCATCATATTTCTGCGAATTTTTACTTTTGACTTCATCCCACTCTCCTTCTTCCTCTTGATCTATAGCAGTAACACATGCTACCCAGGCTGAAGAGCCTTTTAGTTTAACCTATCCAGATTCCACCATCTTTTTCAAGAGGTATTTGAAGACAAAACACTCATGAATGGGATGATCCAACATCTAATTAAATAGGCAATAGTTGGGGAGGTCTTCATCTCTTTTCTTGTTTGGCCTTTTGGGCCTTGGAAACTCAGCCAAATTACTTTCCAGAGACGAGATGAAGTATCCTAGAACTTTCTCATTCTGGAAAGAATAAACTTTGTTCTTTAACTCCTCAAATTGATTATGTCTTTGATCATCTTGAAAAAAGGCCTCTTTTTTTGACGCACAGGAGGTGGAGCCCTTTGATATGATGAAGGTTTTGAAGTAGAAGCAGGTACATGTGCTTGTTTAAGTGTAACTGTAGAAGTCTATACTTTTCCCATTCTCCTTCCTGAAGCTGATGGAATTACACGAGTTTTATCCATAGTATTTATAATAGAGTCTTCAATCTGTTGAGCGATTGAAGTAAGGTCTCGAAACCCTCCTATGTATTTAACAGGGATCAATGTTGTACGTAATTATTCACGCAAATTTTCCACATAGATTGGCAATAGTTCTTCTTGAGGGAGTGCTAAGCTTAAGGAATATGTTAATTTCTTCCATTGAGAAATGAAATATAAAACTCTTTAATTGTCCATTTACTTAAAATTTTTAGGATAAAAAATTGTAGTCTTTGGAAAGGTTGAGGTTAATTGAAGAAGGAATTATTGACGGAGATCTTACCACTTGGTAATTGACCGGGATTGCAAGCTTTTATACCATACAGAAGCAGGCCCTTGTAATGACTGTACAAAACACATGATCTTAACTGCTTCTAGTTGTTGAGGGGTTCCCATCATGGGATCACAAAGAGAAACAAAATGCATTAAGTGTTGTTCTAGATCTCCTGAACCATTAAAAATTGGGAATGTCGTACTTGAAAAATTTGATGGGGGAGGAATTGCATCTACCCATTCAGGGTAATCTCCCTTCTCTGGTTGAACTGGTGCACACTTTCCTTCCATAGAATCCAACTGAGCTGTTAATGACTCAATGGTAGTCATTAATTTTTGAGAAACATCCGGTTGAGCTTGGACCTGTGCAGGTGCAAGAACTGGAGTTTGGATAGGTGTGGCGACCAGGACTACTACTGATGATAGTTTTATATGTTGTTGTTGTGTATAACCCATAGGATTGTACCTTTGATGGTGTACTAGAAAAGGAGGATATTATTGATCCATCCCAGTAGCTGTAATGAATTCCCTTGACTGATTGACTCCTGCACGCTGAGGAGGAAGAATACTATGAAGTAGTTCTGCATTCAACCTCCTTAAATCCTCCATTTTCACCTCTTGTTTTTCCAACCTTTACTCTAATGAGACTGATTGGCCTTCTCCAGAGGTAGGGGAAATGTAACCTGATTCTTCCCTTTCCCCTTGTTGGACACCTTTCAAAGAGGTGGGAGTTGGTTATTTGAAGGAATACCTAGATTCTGGGCAAGCCTTTGATTTCGTGTATGCACACCTTCTTCATTTGCTTCTGTGTGTACAGCCTCTTGATCAGGAACTTCTTAATCTGATTCCTCTATGTGAGGCTCATGTTCTGGAGGATCAGCAACATAGGAAATTATGACATTTATTGACGCATAACGCATTTCATCCCTTCTATCAGAATTTCAGCGATATTTCCTTCTTCCATGTCCTTGGTGAGACATTTCCTTTTCTTGATTTTATTGTTTAAGAAACTCTTGATGAACCATAATTTGGATGGAATCTCCTGATAATTCGGCTCTGCATTCCACTTGTGGATTCTTCCCTAATCGATAGAAGCCTGAATTTCATTGAGGAAGAGGTTGAGGATTTGAATAAGTCCCTAGTCCGGTGGACTGGGGCTGTTCCTATTATTCCTGCTCAAATCCTAAAATCCTATTTATTGATTCCAAGGGTTGGGTTAAAAGAGTCCCCAGTCTGGCAAGCTGGGGTGGCTCTTGAGCTGCTGCATCTAAGACTTTCTTAAAATATATCTTGATTTTGCAAACTTTATTCTAGAAATTGGCCGGATTCATGAACCTAGATCCACTCAAATCAACTGGCTCAAATGACCATTGGCTGATTTCTGACACTTCTGTCACATGGTGATGCGCTTTCTCTAAACGGGAATCCAGTTCGATATTCTCATTTGCTTGATGAAAGATTAATTCGACAAATTTTTCCTTGTATGCCTAAAATTGGGATGAACTAGTTGAGGCATGTTCCTGAGCAAGCATCTGATTACACACAAAACCTGTTGGTTGTGGCTGGCCATGGGCAATAATATTGCCTGAGACCACTTTTGGCGGGTTTTGATGACTAGAGAGCCCAGTGAAGTGAAGTGCTCCATGAACACCCCATCCCCTGATATGAATACCATATGGGTAATTGGAAATTAACTGGCTCAATATTTTTATTGCGCCAAGGCATGAACGCTGAAGGTCTCTCTACTGCTTTTCAACCTTCTGATATCGGGAAACTGAGAGAGATGCCAAATCAATATGGTGTTGTAACCCTTCTATTATCTTGACATGATTTTCGTATTATTCATAAGATAACATTTTCTTCTTTAGTTGACAAAGAGTTTTCCATATGTTTAGAAGAATATCATGAATACAATCTTTCATAAATTTTTTTGTAATATCATACTGAGAGTTAGCGAAAGGCCAAAACATGACTGGTACTTCACCTTTTGAAAGTTGTTTTCTCATATTCAGTACTTCCTCCTTATCACTCGATGAAGATTATTCTACCTGATTAGACCAAAGCTGATGCTTCTTTTTTTCTTTATCAAATTCAACAAGATTGGTAGAGAATTCATTTTTCAAATTAGATGATAAATGACCCAGGGGTGGTTTAGAGATTGACCTACACCACGGGCTATCTTCTGGTTGAGAAAGTATTTCACCTGCTAGCGGTAAGGAATCAGACATTATTGTCTTCACATTTGCAAGTGCCTCAAGATAATAGGGATTTCTTGTTACTTCATTTTCCTTTGAATAATTTTCCTAGAAATGAAAATTACTACTGCGGAGAGGACTTTCATAGATAAATTCATCATCATGGGGAGGACCACCATGGTGGGTTACAGAAAAAGATGAAACATTTTTCCCCATGATCTTATGGCCACGCAAAGGGTTATTGTGGCTCTCATATGAAGATAATACTTCGAGATCGACCGAACTGTCAGGAAGAAAGACTTCATGAGGAAGTTTCTGATGAAGACCTTCGGAATTATTGTTCCCACTATTGGGAAATGAGAGAGTAGAATCTTGAGTTGCAATAGATAATTGTCTGAGTGCATCAAGAACTTCAGCATCAAGCAAGGCCTTATTACAGATTGGCTCTTCATTTCTTGACTGTGCTGAACGAGTCTTTTCCTTAGACACCTTATTACTAATTTTGGGAACCACTTGTTGAAAAAAGTGGTTATTATGGGCAGTTTTACGTGCTTGCTCATGAGAAATGGTCAGGTTAGGATGACGATCTCCATTCAAACTGGGTGTATGTGCCTGACTTGATTGTCTATATGACATGGGGGAGTACGCCCCACAACCCTTTTGGACTAGAACATAGATGCGTATCTCCTCTGCAATGAAATTTTGATGAGTCACTCCACTAATAGGGATAGATTTATGATTCCTTCCCTGTGATCCTGCTGAAGTTGTTATAATATTCTGACAGGCATCCAGAATATGGGAAGGGATTTGCTTCTACTCTTTTACCATTTTCAGAATGTGCTTGGTGACTTTAGCTGTCGGAATGGTAATATAAATCCATTCCGTGTCTGGTCAGGTGTATGTGCCTGCTCCTATCCTCCTTTTATTATCAATGAATTCTAACAATACTCATGTGTGGGGGTAGAGAGTTGCATCTACTCCAAATTTTTCGTCAGAGCTTTCGGACTGACTTCTCTGGGTGCTATCAAACGAGACTGTTGACAGGCTTGATGAACATTGGAAGGTTTATGTTCCTGTTGTGTATTCTTCTTCAAGTATAGTTGATGAATTTCCTTTCAATACTGGAAGACAAGACTACTGACATAATTTTTGATTGAAAACAAGTGTATGTGCCTACTTATCAGTCGCCACCATATTAAATTGGAGAGATTACTTGGGGGAAGTCAGACGAGCCTACTGACTGGTTGATGAATTTTAAATATGTGTATATTCCTACCTATAATACTCTGCCAAAATTGACTGGAAGGATTGGTGGGTTGCTTCTAGATGAGTCTCCTGGACACCAATATCAGGATAGATGGGTGTATATGCCCGCTCGTTGTTTTCTATCAAGTTGGCTTGATGGAATTCTCCAGAGGGGGTATAAGTAAGAATCTGATCCATGTTGCCCAGATTTCACCTCTGGCAGTTTGTCTTGTGTGCTTGGGTCTGATGAACCTGAGATGCACCCCTAAAGGTGATACCCTCATCATGTTGAGGGAACACTATCGTACGAGTCTGGAAGTGATTGTTGATGGGAGTCCTTGAGAAGGTCTCTTGTATTCTTGAATTAAGGCCTTGAGTGACCTCTTCATTCACCTCCTTGTAATATGGGAGAGACTGGTTGTTGCGTTCCGAGGATAACGACCTGAAACGGTTGGAGACGGTGGTTAGCACCGCCTGCTTCTTGAACGCTAGTCGTCATTGTCCGGACAACCAGGGTGAATTATTAACTTGGAGGGCTTGTCGATCAGCCTCTAGAGTTGGAATGGTACCGTGTTGATGGTATTCCTTAACCAACACATTCGAGACCCAGCATTGTAGATGATGGGTAGGTGATGTCGTCATCAGGGCGGACGAGGATCCAGTAGGAGTAGCAGCTGAGGCATTCACAGGTTTGAACTTTAGAGAAGCCATTTATGTAACACAGAGAGATCTTGGAAAAGAGTGTCTATTTGATATAACATATATAATCAAGATAATTTTGGCCACTACATCTTTTAAATGATCACATATGTTATTGATTTCTTGTTTGGCCCTCATATTGAATTAAATAGGGGCCTAACAAATAAGTAAAACATCATTTTTACTTGGTTAAGGATTCACACTGGGTTCACCATTTTCGTTTCTTCTAGAAGTGGGGATGACCTTATTTGTTTAAGGATCAAAAATTCTAATCAGTTTCTAATGGGTTCATTTGTAGAATTGGAAACATCCAATGATTCTATATCCATTTGGAATTATATTCCAAAGGTAGGTGCTCATTAGTTGTGGACCTATGAGGCTTAAGAATTTTCATTGGTTGAGAGGATGAGAGGTCGGACTCATCACACCTTTTTGGGGGGAATTATTATCTTCTCCAGGACTCTATTATAGATTTGAGTTATGTTCATGAATCCTTATTAATTTACTAAGCATAAAAATGTGTTTTACTTTAGATATTACAATCAATGATTGATATGTATGAGATTTAGAGAATATTTTATATGTATTTGAGGTTCTTAATCGATGGAGAATCATCTGTATGTATTGGAGATTCTTAGTCAATGGTATCCTTTAATACATTACATAGAAATCTCTTGGTCATTATGATGACCATACTGGTTTTAAAGCCACTCAGTGGGGCACTTGAAGTTTATTTTCATTAAGAAGTACATGGATTATTTTAGATTTTGGATCGTACCCGCATATGGGCTACCTACGTATCCTTGTTAGAAAAGGAATCAAAGCACACATAGTTCGGGAATTAAGAAATGTGGGGCTTACATATGATTAACGAACCAAAGAGATGTGTTGTGGTTACTTTTACACTCTAAGCTCACGTGAGTCATGTTCGGTGTGAGAAACAAGAGGTATTAGTAAAACATGATGATTTGTGCCATGAATAATGTGGTCAGAAAGAGTGATATGGGGTTTATGTATGTCTTACTGCCCAAGTAGATGAAGACTATGGTTTACTTCTTGAATGATGTCTAGGAACAAGGTCCCTAAAGATATTTGTGATTTATAGAGATTTGGATACTCTAACGTGGGGATAGTTCCTAAGAAGGAGGCCCAAAATTAAAGGAATTATGACTGGGGCTTACTCTTAAGAAGGAGGCCCAGGTTAAAGGGGACTTGGGGCTTACTCCTAAGGAGGATTCCCAATAACAAGGTCCATAAAGTAATTTGTGCTTTATGGAGATTTAGATTCTCAATTTGGGGCTTACTCTTAAGGAGGATGCCCAGATTAAGGGGAATTTGACTTATGATTGGGGATTATTCCTAAAAAAGATGCTCAGAGCAAAGATTCTCTCATCTTAAGAAATGAGGTTGACTGAAGGGAACCTTTAACCATAGTGTTATAAAGTTTATTTAAATCACGAGGTTTTGAGAGATATTCTATAGAATTCCTTTCAGATAAGGGATCCAACGAAGGAACCATGCCATAAATGGCTTTGAAGAGGGTTTTGAAGGCTAAATCTTAAAAAAGAGAGGTGGATTTGAAGAAAAGAGTTGAATTGAAATGAGGGGCACCCAAAAGAAAGGTAATCACACATGTCCTGTTTGGGCATGCAAGTACTGGTCGTGCAAGTACACTTGTGTGACATGGGTGTACTTGGGAGACGGTTAACCAGTAGGGTAATACTTGGGAGATACTTGGGTCAAGCCCTTAGTATTATCCCTAAAGGCTTCGAAAATGGTGGCGTTCATATTCTGTTGAAGGGATAAGGTGGCGCACAAGTGTAGCCATTTACCTTAAGGGTTAGACACTTAGGTACGCAAGTGTTGATTAATTTCAACACTTAGGCCTTGTTCCCCCTATTTATATCTTCTATTCTAGGTAATAAATTACAATAGAATTGTTCAGAAGATATTAAGCAAAGACAAGGGTATCGAGAGCTTAAATATGACTTTTGTATTTTTTTTCCTTGAAATGGGGGGCCCACAAGGTGTATTTATAGACCATTGAGGACCTTAGGAAAAAATAAAATAGGTTGCGCAAGTCACCTGCGCGACCAATACGTGGCACGCAAGTATACTTGCGTGACCATGGTGAAACTTGCATGACCCATACATAAAGAAATATGTGTTCATACCTTTGTCAATTTTTGATGTTCTTCAAAGGATGAATCTCGTTGTGCTTATGTTATTCCCCTTTTTCAATTGTTTAGACTCTGTGACGAAAAGGAGCGTCAAAAAAGTTAAAGGAGGATGATTAATCTTCTTTAGCAGCATCATCTCAAGCATGGATATTAATGCCCTATGAGAACACTTATCTTGCTCAGATGATTGAATCTAAGGATTCAACCATCCTTGAATACATGCCTATTGTGAGAGAATTTGATGAAGTGTTTCCTGAGAAATTTCCTGGTCTTCCTCCAAGAAGAGATGTTGAAGTATTGATTGATCATATACCTAAGGCACTGAAAATATCCAAGACTCTATATAGAATGGATGTTGTGGAGCATGAGGATCTAAAGAAACAACTACAGGAGAATCTGGATAAATGGTTTATATACCCAAGTGCATCACCATGGGGTGCACCATTCCACTTCATCAAGAAGAAAGATGAGTCAATGCACATTTTCATTGATTATCATGAGATCCAAAAAATAACAATAAATACAATTATCCTCTTCCACTAATTGATGAATTTTTCGATCAACTACATGGAGAAAAATATATATCCATGGTGGATCTATGGTTGGGATGTTACCAATTAATGGAGAAGTGGGAGGATATCCCCAAAACTAATTTTTGAACAATTTAAGGGCACTGTGAATTCATAATAATGCCTTTCGGAATAAATAATTCTTCAGAAATCATCATGGAATTGATTGATAGATTCTTCAGATATTACCTCAACAAATATGAGGTTGTCTTTAAAGATGATATTTTAATATAATCCAAAACCAAGGAGGAGCATGAGGAGTGTATATGAATTGTACTAAAGACCTTGTGAAATGAGAATCTCTACTCAAATATAACAAGTGTGAGTTCTGGTTGAAGAAAGTCTCATTCTTGGGATATATCATCACAAGAAGTGGGATATCTATGGATCCCTATAAGGAAAATGAAATTGAGGGATGGATAAGGCCAACATTTGTGACAGATATCTGTTTCTTCCTTGGCATAGCTTGATATTATCACTGATTTGTGAGGATTTTCACATGATTTTCAAACCATCTTACCAAGATAACTCGGTAGGTAGTCATGTTTTCTTAGAGTGATGAATGTGAAGAGAGATTCAGATAGTTTAAAAGGAGGATTATCACAACACCAATGCTCCCACTACCCACAAGTGGAGAAATTTTGTGGTATTCAGTGATGCTTTGAAGAAGGGATTGGGATATGTGTTAATGAAAAATAGAAAATTCATTTCATATGCTTCAAGGTAATTGAATGTTCATGAGAAAAACTATCCAACAAGTGATCGTTATTTGGCTGTAGTAATCTTCTCTTAAAAAATTTAGCAATATTTCCTCTTTGGGGAGAAGTGTGAAATATATAAAAATCAAAAAAATCCCCAAGTATATATTCACATAGAAAAAGATGAATATGTTCCAATAAAGATGGTTAGATTTGATCAAATACTATGACTACTCAATTAACTTCCAATTTGGGAAAGAAAATAAAGTGGTAGACGCTCTATGTAGAAAGAACCCAATGATCCTATAATTGATGAAAATTAAAAAGGATCCAATCTTCTTAGATTTGATGAATATAGACATGGGAATCATAAATAATTGAACATCTTAAATCCTTTCAAAATTTATTACTCAACTGTCTCTTTTGAAAAGGCTAAATGATGCTCAAAATGATGATGTGGTAATTAAGAAGAAAGTGGAAACTATCAAAAAAAGGGAAATCCTCAGAGTTCAATGTTAATGAAGAAGGAATTGTGATATTTGGTCTATGATTATGTTTTCCATCATATTCTGAGTTATTGAATAATCTATTGGATGATTCACATAGTTTGAGTTTCTCTATTCACCCAGAAAACTAAAATATGTATTGAGATTTATGAGATAATTGTTGGTGGGATAACTTGAATAGAGATATCGCTGAGTATACACCAAAGTGCATGGCACATAAGCAAGTGAAGGATGAGTGGCAGGAGTCTAAGGTGATGATGCAACCATTACCCATACCAACATGGATAAGGGAAAACATCACCATGGAATTTTCCACTGGACTTATGAATAAATCCTAAGAAAAAAATGTTATCTTGGTTGTTGTGGATCATCTTACAAAGACTTCACACTTCATTGTAATTAGGAAGGACTTCTCATTGGATAAAATGGCATAGATATAAATCAAATAAGTTGTAAGTCTACACAGAGTACCAATATCGATTGTATCCAATCAAGATCCAAGATTCACCTTTATGTTCTAGAGGAGTCTCCAACAAACATTTAATAATGAGCTGAACTTCAGTATGTCATATCATCCTCAAACTTGTGGCCAATTTTATTAGACTATCGAAACAGTTGAGGAAATGTTTGTGAGCATGCTTAATGGACTTCAAAGGAGGATGAGATTAACATATTCCTCGGGTTGAGTTCTCTTAAAATAATATTTTCCACTCAAGCATCCAAATGGATCCTTATGAATCCATTTATGGGAAGAGGTGTAGAACACCGACATGTTGGGATGAAGTTATGGAGAAAAACTCCTAGGTCTATAAATGGTTGAGGAAACGGTGGATAAGGGTATGCCCATACCTCGGCACATTAATGATTCTTAGAGTCCACAAAATATCTATGCTAATAATCATCAATGAGACCTAGAGTTTGATGTTGGATATGTGGTATTCCTCTCTATATCACTGTGGAAGAGAGTTATGAGATTTTGGAAGATGTGAAAGCTTAGTCTAAGGTACGTTATCCCTTTTGAGATCCTTGATTGCATTAGAGTTTTTCCCTATTGACTAGAACTCCAAACGAACATGTCTCATGTACATGACATATTCCATGTATCACTCTTGAGTAAGTACATACCTGACCCATCTCATGTACTCAATCTAGAGGTGGTACAATTTTATAATGAACTCTCCTATGAATAGAAGCCCGTGAAAATCTTAGATCATAGGAAAAAAGTTCTAAAAATAGGAAAATTCCCCTCATCAAAGTGTTATAGAGAAACAACATTTGAAGAAGCAACTTGGGAACAAGAGGAAGAGATGAGGTGGACTTTCCCACATCTGTTTTAGTGGGGGGAAAGGAAATTTTGAGGGGAAAATGTCTTAAGGGGGGAAGTTTTTAAAGACCTGAACATTCATGAATAAAATTCCCTTTTTATTTAATTAAATGACTTATAGATATAGAAAACACATGCACTATTTTTCTATTATTGGGTTTAAATGACAGTTACGTATCATTACCATTGATAATATATCTGTTCAATAGTGATCATGTGACTGGAATAAATTTACGGTTTTTAAAAAAGAATCCATTTGAAACAGACAAAGGAGAGGATGGCCTCATCCATTAGACTCGAGCCATAAGAAGATCATTTGTCAGAGCTCATAAGGGAAGTAGTGTCATTAGGCTTTTCTCATGACCAAGCCCAATCCAAGATTCAAAATCTTAATCTTGAATGGAATCTCCTGGAAGATAATTGAAAGTTAATAGAGATTACCACTCAATCGATGTTATCCAAGTGACCCCAAGAGTTTGTCCCCATCAAAAACCTTACCCTTAGGTCTTACTTGAGTGTTATAAGGGGTTATGTAAAAATAAATTAGATACATTTTGTATAATCCCTTTTTAAAATAAAAGTCTTGTTCCATCAATTCCTATATGAGAATAGTTTCTCCTAAAAATATAATGAATTAGATAAATTGATTTGTTTGAGTAAAATGGTACATTTTAGAAATATATAAATTATTATAAACTGAGATTTCATTAATATTTTTATTTCAATAGTATTATAATAACACTCCTTTTAATTACAAGTGCTTAGTATAGTCCCTATTTGTTACTCTATAAATGATTAAGAATTCAGTTTGATAAAAATTATATTTTCATACGATAAAACTGAAATTATATTTTTAATTAAGGAATTTGTTTAAAAAATTAAGGATTTTTCTAAGTAAATAATATTTTAATAAAAAAAAATTATTTTATACTTTTTATATAAAAAATATCGTATAATTGTTATTAAGTCAAATGTAATTTTTATTAAGGTTTGGAACTGTTTTTGTCAAAACCAGTTAATTTTCAATAAATGACTGTTTTTATTTTAAAATTAAAAATTCACATATTTGAAAAATTATTTAGAAAAAATTAACATTATTTTTGGAATCATGATGTTGAAATTTTCCAATGGTTCATTTTTCATAATTTTCTGAGACAATGGACTTTTTGGGTAAAAATTAAATATCGTATAACTATATAATGTGTTTTTTGGCATCATAATGACCCAATAGTGATGTAATAAAATACTATCAAAGGTATATTCTAAAAATATATCTTTTTGTTTAAAATAATGCGATTTTATATTTTTTTATGAATTTTATAATTCCTTAGTGGACCCTCTAAGACTTATAAAATATTTGTACCTTTTTAAAAAGATTTCCTTGAGAGTGTGACTCACCTCAACATAAGAAAGCCTGATATTTTAATAAGTTCATAATTTTGCATTATAAAATTAATTTTTACACTCCCCTTAGAAAAAAACCATGGTAAGCTTCATGCTTTTGAATACATAATTATATAGATTCCAAAACCTATGTTTGTGAAATATTAAATAATTCCCCTCTCATTTCCTATCTAAACCCACCAAATCACCCACTTATCTTCACTAAAAATCCATGTAGAACGTCCCTCTTCTTCCCTACTCAATATATAATCCTCCCAAGGTTACTCAATCTCTCATGAAGCCCCTCCTTAATCTCTTGAAGTCACTCAGTCAAGTAAGGGATTTCACTCTTCAAATTTCCATTCATGCTACTCTTTTATAGTATGCTTCTTATGTTCCGTATTTATAAGTTGGGTTATTATATTACAAAAACCCCATACTTTCAATTTTATTTAAAAATGATGATATCTTTATTTCACTCTCATCAATCCCCCCTATGATCCTTAAATTACACCTATTACTTTTCCAAATTTTTGTAAGGTATTTATTCCTGTCTAATTTTTGTCCAAGTTTCTTTATGTAGTTATACTATTTTATTTAAAATTAAAAATGTTTGAGTATTGTTTTTCACCTCCACCATACTTCCATACTTATTTTTAATTAATATATAACTATTTCCGTCTCATTAATCACTCTCATGTACACCCGCTACCATGCAAAAATTTCGTATGAGTTATTTCATTTATCCTCTTTCTTCAAGTTTCTTTATTGTGTTACACCCTATATTTCCAAATTAAATGTGTTGGTAAATGTATATATATGGCACCATTACATTAAATTTCATTTAAATATGATTATTTACACATTTCTCTTTCATCAAAATTTTTTATGAATTTTTATGTCATGCTGTTATGCTGCCGAAGTTGAACCACAATTTCCCAAACCAAAATTAGTGTGTAGTGACTACCATACCCATTTCTCTAAAAAATGTATTCCAATTTATTCACATATACAAATTTAAGGGTAATTAAATGTATTTATTCCTCATTAAATAATTTTTTAATAACTTAGGATGTTGAATGATTCCATGTTATTTGATCCATGTGGCACACTTATGCATGAAATGAAATTTTTATCTGGGTATGCCCTGATTGTGCTCCAATGCACTAGGTAATGTTTAGTATCATGATAATTCATGGTAAATTAGTGTTGACTCATTATAATTCATGTGAAATGAGTTTTTACTCATTTTAATTCATATTCAATGAGGGTTTATTCATGCTCCATGTGAAATGAGCCCTGGCTCATGCTAATATCTTCTTAAATGTTTTTGCTACATCTCCATGTTATGATAATCATGATATATCATGCCTTTATGTTCATGTTTTTCTTTTTATCCATTTATTTTATTATTTTTTATCATTTATTGTATTCCCTATTTTATTATATGATTATTCCCTTTCTGGGATTTACAGCTCACCAGTTTTTTCTGTATGTCCCCAGGTTATCCCATGCAATGCATAGTACGAATAAATGTTTTGGTCATGTAAAATATATTTTCAATAAAGATGTTGTATTTTACTTCTTAATTTATCATGTAATGTTCTTAATTTTCCAATACACTAGACCTTATGATGTCTAGAGTTGCATTAAGTGTATGTTTATGTAATAAATCATGTCTAAGTGTTTAATAAAGAGTAGGGTAATTATAAGAATTTAAAAATTAACGAATGGTGATCATAATGTTATGAGATAGTCAAATTTTCAGGTAAAAATTAAATACCATATAAATATACAGTGTGTATTATTACACCATAATGTCCCAAAAGTGATGTAATAAATAATATACGTGGAATACATGACCATATATATGGTTTATTTAAAAAATAATTATAATTTTATGTTTATTGGATTAATTTTATAAATCCTTTATGAATTCTCCAAAACCATTAAATACGTTATGGTTTTAAAAACATTTATTTACGGGTATTAATAACATACACATAATAAAGAGTATTATTTTATTATGTTTGGATATTGGACATATAAAATAATTAAAAACACTCCCATTTGTAAAATACCATGGTAAGGTTTTTGGTTTTGGTTATTTTAATATATAGAGTCCAAAATATAAATTTGAAAAATGATAAATAATTCCCCACTCATTTCGTAGATAAACCCATCAAATTCCCCATTTATCATTACTAATAGTCCAATGCACATTTACTTAATCTTCCCTACCATTTCTATAGTCTACCCAAGCTTCCCCCAATCTCTCAAGAAGCTCCACCCAAGTATTTTGAGTCACACACATCAGTAAGGTATTCTCTCATTCTCTTCTTTATTCAAGTTTCATTATTATCTTATGTATTTTATTTCTAACTAATATTAGTGTTACATGTTCTTAAATTTCCCCATTAATATTAATTTGATTTATAAATGATGATAAAACACATTAATTCTCATTAATTCCTCCCAATGACCATTATGTACACCAATTACCATCCTGAAATATCCTAAGGTATTTCTCTCTTCTCATTTACATTTAACAGCCTATTTTATGTTATTCTTATTAGCTTCATTTTATGGTTGTTGGGGAATGTTTTTATACAAACCAATTACTTTAAATTTTATTTCCATGTGATGAGATACCCATTTCACTGTCATTATGTCCTATTATAAGCCTTTATGTGCACCCATTACCATGTTTATATTTAGTAAGGGATCCTCACCTTCCCTTCTTTATTAAAAGTTTATTTATTATCTTATTTATTCCATTTAAAATTAGTAATTTTGGGATATGTATTTACATGTTCATGATACTTCCAATTTCATGTACAAATGATTATAGATGTCCTTTTCTTTTATCATCCCATTTTATGAATTTTTAAGTGATTTATTTCTGTTATTGAAATTTCACCATGATTTTCCCTGCCAAAACAATTGTGTAGTGAATACCATACCAATTTACTTTAGAGGGTGTTCATATTTATACACTTATAATTTTTTATTTTTTATTACATTTGAGTGTTCCACACTCATTGATCTTGGAATAAAATATGGTTATGAGTGAATCCATGTTGTATGATCTATGTGGAACACATAATAATGATAATGAAATGAATGTAAAAGGTGATTTGGAAAATATATATCACTCCAATGAATTGTGTAATGTTTATTATCAGGATACATCACGTTGGGATATGGAGTGAACCTGATTCATTTATGGTACATTTTCCATCAAGATATCTTGGAACTTTGTATTGACCTATGTTTATAATTTAGTGTTTTAAGTTGTTGTCACATTTCCCAAGTTTCCTTTATGATTATAATTCTTTATCAATCCTAATTTTTCATTTTTTTATTCTTACTACTTTTCTTACCCATTGATATTCCAATTATCTAACATGTATTACTATCTTCCTATAATTCCATGTTTATTCCCTTACTGGTCTTTATAGCTTTCCCCATTTTTATGTATATCCCCAGGATCTCTTGTGCAGTTTTAAGTATGATCATGTTAAGAAATATTTAAATAAAGAATATGTTTTCCTATTTTAAATTTCTATATAATGTACATAATTCTAAAATACACTATAATTCTCAATATTCTAGGTTTTTGTAATTATAACCTTATGTAATAAATAGTGTATTAATGTGAAATAAAGAGAAAACTCATTATAATACAGATAGCCCCATGAGTGAAATCCTATCCCAATATGAGAGCCCTTCACCTATATGGTATCATCGATGGTTAATGATCATATACCTTGATGAAAGTGGGTAAATTATCCTCTAGGATAAGCATGACCCTCTCCACTTCATATATGTTAGATCCATGTAAGGAGACTATTAATTTTACCAGAACTAAATGTAGATTGATTCTTACTATTATAATATATTGTAGTGTCACCTGATATCATTAAGACTTGGACCCAGCCACAGGATCAAAAAAATGAAATGTGTCCTTCCTTTATATCTATATGATCTAGATCTACACATGGGGATCTATATGAAGGAGTTGATTATGGCCTGGTTCCTTCCTTTATAATAATTCATTAGTAAATGTAGGTAGGACTAACCATGTAAATTTTATATTCCCCTAAAATCTGATCCAACTTGAATGACCTTAAACTTTTTCTGGATAGTCGAGTTGTATAAGATGTCTTTACATATGCATGAATTGGATCTACATATAGATTTTTTGATCATGAATAAAATTAATTTAAATGGGAGAAGAATATATTTCTACCAACTAGTAGGCCTATTTAAGGTAATATAATTCCTCCAACATTAAAATTACACCGATCCATGTAAGGTTTCTCGAGGGATTCATTGCACCATTTCATCTCGGTTCCCAAATCCTTACAACATGATGTTAAATTTAAAGTAATATGTATTTACCACATGAAGTTAATATACAAGGAATAAATACTAGTAATATGGTGTTAAAATTAATGGGAAACACATCCGAACTATATGAAATTAAACCACATAATCCATAATCAATTATCATTCCTTTTTAATGGACCACAAGAACCTAGATTTGGTAAACTAAAGTATGCGGTGCTTCCCTTCCCTATTCAGGCACATTAATCTATAAGTCACACATTGTATCTCGATAATTATAGGTTGCTGCAAATCATCTAGGACCCTATTTAAGGAGAAAAGATCCCTTCTATTTGACAATGTATGAGTTTGACCTATATAAGTAAATTTGACCCATCAACCAGAGGTATTTTGACCTTGTAAGAAGGCATTTCTAATCCATTTGATCCCTAACATGATATAAGTGGAACTCATTACATCATAGTGATTCATGATTATCTTCACCATGATTTTTTCATAAAATTACTAATAAAACTATAACCTTGATCCATGATTTATGACATTACCAAATACTACTAAAAAGGATGATGGAGTACCCTTGACCTTGGAAATCCTAATTAGGTTATTACGTCAAACTCTTCTGATATGATATCCATGGGAATCATGAGATTAAACCATCTTAACTTTTTTTTCAAAGTTGTATAATCTTAAACATTATCCCTCAATGATTAATATCAAATACCCTAAACTACTAGTGAAATAGACATAAATTTTGTAAGGCTAAAAAAATACAATTTCTAGTCTATGAAAAAGTCAGGTATCTACTTTTTAACTCTTTATATCTAGGGTTTTGGAAAAAATTTGAGTGATGAAAAGTCCAAAAATCTTGTAGGGACCATATTTTGGTGCTAGTAAAATTCAACCCATTCTCTTGGGACACTTCTAGTCTAGAAAAAAGTTAAATTAATGATTTATTAAATCCACCTTCCATGTTAACATATTCCGTAGGTAGTGATACAACCATTAGTGTTCTTGAACCCCTCTTGAATATTACATATTCAATAAAACATATTCTTGTATTGGAATTTTGAAATGAAACCATACAATTATTTGAGTTGTTATACTTCACCTGGAACCCCATAACCTTGTGTTATTTTTATTACAACAAATTATTGTTCATCCTGTACCAACTAGCCCCCATTCTAAGTTGACTTAGATATTCCTAGACCATGATTTAAAATTTTCATGACCAGACATGTAAAGTGGTCCTGAAATCCTCAAAGATGTGTCACCGAGTATGATACACATTTTGAAAGTAGTAATGTGCTACCTCATTCTTCAACCTCTTCATGGTCCTCGTATCTTGACCTGAAATCACGTGTTTTAGGGCCTGATATTTACAACCATAAACCAAACCATGCCAAGGGTTCCAAAAAAATCTTGGATAACCTTATATCCATATCAAACATCACCATCCAAATGTTTGAATATTTAGAAAGATCACATAGCTATTTAAAATGTGCAGGTACCCCTCTACATGACCATTCATATAATCTCATTTAGGATCGTACATAAAGGAACTTAACTGTAAACCGAAAGTGTCTCATCTTTATTGGAAATAAAATCTAATACTCATGATCCTGAGAATAATAATATTAGAAATCATCACCTTAAATATTTTTTTGATTATCCCTAGTGTGATTATCTAAATCATCACCACCATTTCAATCTATTAGGTTATGATTTACGCACATCATAATCCAACTATCCATGTGTATTTAGAATCCATGGCATTATGACACCATCTACTAAGAACCTCTGAATTAGGGATGAAAGGTGTTATAACTGTTCATGAACATTCATCATTCGTAAAATCTACAAGAATGAATTCTTTTCGAACCATTCATGAAAATTAATTCTTCAGAATTTCAACCAAAATTAAGGGTGTAAAATTCATTCATGGATATTCATTCTTTAAAAAAAAGGATATAGGTTGTAAGAACCCATTCTAAATATACATCCCCTATGTCTTCAAATTCTTTTGAATCAAATGGTCCGAGATAGAATACCTCAAACTGTAGAGAAAATAGGTCCAAACTTAATGATTCTAAATTATAGAAAAAAAAGTCTAGAGCTAGAAGACCAAAAATTGTAACAATAGAAGGTACGATATAAAAACAAACTAAACTATAGAAACAATAGGTCTGAGCTATAATACCACAGACTATGACAGAAATAGGTCTGAAGTATGATATCCTAAATTATCGCAAATGAAGGTCTAAGCCAAAAGACCTTGAATGAAATAAATATAAGGTATGAGCTAGAATAAACTAAACTAAAACAAAAGGAGGTTTGATCTAGATGGACCTAAACCAAAACAACAATATTTTAAGCTAGAATACCCTAAACAAAAAAATAGGTTTGATCTAGAAGCCCCTATACTACAATAATTGATGGTCTGATCTAGAATACCCTAAACTATTACACCATCATGTCCGACATAGAGGAACATATACTAAAGAAATAAAATGTTTTATTTAGAATACCATAAAAAATATAAATAATATTTATGAGCTAAAAAACCTAAAACTAGAGCTATATTTTGTCTGTTCTAAAAGTCCATAAACAATAGAACTTCACTGATCTGAATTAAAAGACCTAAAACTACAAACTAAAAAATTCATAATTCTCTCTAGGTTTAAAACTCATAAAATGAACCCTAGTGAAAATTTAAATATCTTCTCTCTAGAAACACACCCTTTTAATATAGTAAAAATTTAGAACTTGTGTAATTGAAAAGATATAAAAACTTTTATGGATGAATAACTATAAATGGGGCCCTAATCTAAATCGATGTTGAAACCTTATCTATGTTTTCTTCAATGGATTTTGAAAAATTTAGGGTTGAAAAATAAAAGATGCAATGTTTTACAGGACCACAATCCTTCCCAAAAAAATCAATATATGATCTCCATGTATATTGACTTTGGTATAATTTAGTGCACCCTAACTCTAGGAAATATTTTCTCAAATTGTCCCTTTTGAACCAGGAAATCTCAGAAAGACTAGAAAACAGTCATTAATAATGTTTCTTATGTTTTTAATAATTCATGGGAAATTATTACGAGTTCTTATGAGTGGTATTTTATTATATGAGTTTTTTAGTTCAATATTATGTTCACTTGTTTGGGTCAAACAAAAAAATATTGACTTATTTAATGATCAATATGATACTGAGGTGATGAAATGTCATATACATGATGAACAAGAGAGAAAATGATAGTAATATATATAATTCAAAATATTGTTTCATTAATATTATACAAAGTGAGGAGGAATATCCACAACTTGGAATCTCTCTTATAGACCATGAAACAAAATGAAGTTCCTAAACTAAAAACCTATTAAAAAAATTTATCATAGGATTTCTCGATCTCTTCTAACATTTGATCCATGAAAAATATAGATTTGGAAAATTGATTGATCAACTTAATATCCACCTCTACAACGACTTATAGTACCTCTTCCTATGAAATGGTGTCTATTTTATCCTTCTCTTCCATGTAATATAGACTTTTTTGAACTAACATGGTTTTCTATGAGGCTTCTAGTGTATGTTATAATCAGCACATATCCTACCAAAACTAATTGACTTCAAAGAAAAGCATAAAAATAATTCTATTTCTAGAATTGACCAAATTTTATTAGGCAAATACATCTATGTTATAGTCGAAATCCTCATTTAGGGCCCCATACTAACATTTTTTGGCCAAATAAGAAGCCTCCTATTTTAATAACCTCACTTGAAGGGATCTCCATTACTCTCTCAAAAAAATAGTTCATTCACCCTAGCATGAATAAATCTATAGTCGACTCCACAATAAAAATTTGTGGTGAACATATATCTACTGTTACCTATTTATACATTTATCTCCTCATAGGTTCCCTCTGATATTAGACATTAGATATCTCCCATCATATGCATCGCATAAACTGATGAAATGTCATGTACTCTGAGACATGAATAAAGACTTATAATGAACATGAATATATCCATGGACTATATCACTAAGCAAGGGTCTTGTAATCATATTCTTCAATGATCATGGTATATATACAACTTCGATATTAGTTGTCTATTTTGGATAAATTCCAAAGAAGAAGGGGATTGGGCCTCTATGCTCGGAGGTAAGGGTACTATAATAAGAGTTTAAAAGGATTATCAATCAATATATAAATATAGTAATTCAATAATATATTCAAAAATCATGATTAATGAAAATAATTATCCTTTTCTAGTCACATCACTGACAGTATCACTTTCCCTAATTCCTCCTTGAGGGGAAGAAGTAATGCATCCTTTATCAGTGTCTTGGTGGAACCACAAATTTTTTCTATGTTAGAACAGTTTCCATGTCACCATTAAGTGCTATAACAAAGAGGTAATATTAAGTTACATAATGAATATGATAATATGTGTTGATTTTCATATAGAAGTTCTTACCCTATCCAAGTGATGTCTCCATTAGAGTGAAGTTAGTGGAAGAATAGCTATCGACATCAACCTCATCTAGAATTGACTCCACATGTTCTAGTTTAAAGAAAACTACTGCTAATGAATTAGAAGTAGAAAATTGGTTTGACAATTCTAATTCCCCAAACGTCTCCAACTCTCTATGTATGAGTTCCAAGGAAAATATTTCCACTATTAGACACCAAGGTTTACATTAATCCCCATGAATAGATGCATGTCCCTATATATGGATTTGTTTTTGGTATGTATATGTAGGATGATCGAGATAAGATACTAATTTTTTTGAGAGATGTAAGGAAATTGTAACACTTACTTGATAATTATAGGTAAGAAATATCCACTGACATGGAAGGAATCCTTTTCTTCATTTCTCTTAAGGATTCAAAAAATGTGGTCACATTGAAGGCTCCAAATATAGAACCCACAGAGGTGTGTATCATAATTCATCAAGACCCATGACTACTACTTTCAGTAGATCCATTTCACAAGGATATCCATGAACCATACTCTCTTGGTCAACTTTTGAGTCAACTCTAGTGTTCGTACTCCCATGGTAATACATTGAAGATGTAGTGGGTAACTAGGTTGTTTATGTTTTCTATTATTCCCAAAAAATTGAAAATATTTATCAACAAGATTCCAATGGTAATGAAGTATCTTGAAGACGGTGGTAATATTTTTTACCTATTATTTAAAGATAAGTTTCTTAACTTCATCCATGTAAACCAATATCATGTTAAGTTTAATCATTTACTATGGTTTTGGTGGATAGTGGACTTTACCATTCAGACTTTGAACTGATCTCCCAATATATTGATGGAAAGACTTGACCATAGTTGGATGATCTTGAAAAGGGATTAACCTCGGAGTAGTGATCTGTGAATATACCACCATGTATATTTCCACATTGTAAAATAAATCCCATATTTCAGTTATATAGTTCTCTTCCTTCCAAACATCCCATTGCTGACATATAGAAAGAAACACAAACATAGTTAGAGAATTTCTTATAGACACCTCAATCATTATAACAATATTGGATGGAAACCTTCCCAATGAGAAAAAATATTCTAGACTCCTCAATTCATTGTGAGGTATCTCTGAGTCCATATATCTACTAGTAGAAATATTTGTACCAGATGTAATATTTTTTATAACAATTCATGGTAGCATAGAGACCATATGCATGAGTGTAGATAGTTTTCCATTCATATATGAGCAGATCCCAATATCAGTGTATGATAGAGACCTACCAATATTGGTTTTGGGTGGAGGTATGTTTAACTATTTCTAAGTCTCATACCTATTAATCATTAACAAAAATTGGTGAGCCATCATTGGGTTCCATTAAAATCATACAAAGACTGGATTAGGGAGCCTCATATGAATACACCAAAATTAACACCCACACTGACAAGGAACATAAATTTCATAGAATATTTAACCATCAATCTAAGGAGAAAGGAAACCCTCATGAATTATAGTCAATTAAGCTCAAGCCTCATGATCTCCCTCACCATAATCAGTTATTTAACAATTGTGTGCCACATACAATATGAAATAGAAACAATCATAATGACTTAGCTAGTACATAATCTTCTAGAACTATAGCATAATGTTCCTAACTCCATTTTTGTGTTTTAAAAAGGTCCTTAATTAGACAAAAAAGTTATTATGGTCACTAATATACTCATATCTTCCTATTTGATCCCCCATGCAACACCACATCACAAGGAAATGTCTTAATACTCTGGGTAGGGATTTCCCTTATAAATATTGTGTATAATATGATATAATCTAGATCGTATTGGAATCACCAAACCAAACATCCTTCCTCTATCCATGTATATCTCTATATTGATATTAGAAACCATAAATCCACCATTCTATTGGGTTTTGTGCAAGTATCCACTATGGTACATTGCCAAAAATATATCTAATAGAATGGATTAGTTTATTTCAAGAATAACATCCCATCCCCATATGTTAAATGAACGTTCCTCAACCACTTTATAGTTACTAAATATACTCTATTATATTCTAATGTTTTAAAGGCCTTATACTACTTAGTAGAGGTCTCAAAATGAGCCTTATTGATAAATAATGTTGTACATTTCATGACAGTGATGTCTACCTCTAAGATAAGACCTTGTTGAGATAAGTTTTAGCCAGTTTAATTAAATTCCTCATAATAGGAAGGGTCTTTTCAATAAAATATTTGGTATATGATGAGGGTATGAACTCATAGTATATTTTACCTTTCATTTCCATAACACAGATAAGTTCAACATCCAACAGGTAGATACTGACTTCACTAGGTTTCAAATAAAACATACTAATATCCAAACTTCATAAGATGATAAAGTTTTTCATTAGGATCTTATTAAATTAATAAATGGTTTGGGGGATATATAAATATTGATAAATATAAATCCATTTTAACTAAAAATTATATTTTGAAGAGGTATAATAAAACCATAAGGGCCTACCCTAGTTCAGTCTGAAACTTACCCTAAAATGAATATCTTTTCTAGGTAGCCATCTAATCATTTGATTTGTGGCTGACTATCGCATTATAAAATGATATAAATTAATTTTGGATCATATTTACGACATTCCCCATTAAAACCTATAGGAATTAACTTCATCATATATTAATTAGAGAACTTTTCCTTTACAACAAAATAGCCAACAAGAGAAATGTTTTCTCTAAAGGTATTATGGGTCTTCAGAATACATGATGGGGGTATTAAAACCAACTATTCTGAAAGAATATGAACTTCATTTTAGATCCTAAAACCATATAGAAGTAATGAGTCTAAATAAGTATATTCCAAATTATTTCCTCCATCATGTTTGATAGCTCCTTATAATATGATTGGGCAACGTGATATGGATAAACTTCAACATTAGTGAGTAAAATTTCTTGAAGATCCATTTCCATTGAATCATAATTTATTTAATACATCTATACAAATACATAATAATCATATGTTAGATAAGTAATTAACCTTTTCAAAAGGGATGGACTATATAATAAATCTTGTGACTTATGGTGTATCATGTAGATCACATAACCTATTCTGAGTCTCATGATCACATGATACATTATGAGTCTTTTGATCACTTCATATATCTTCAATAATGGAAATGAAATGATTATTAGAATTCCTTTTGAATTAAAAAATCTAAATTGATCATGTGACATTTCCCAAGACATGTGAATCACATTAATGAACCCTATAGCTAAAGTCATCCAATGTGGTTAAAGAAAATTATTATTGATCAGTTATAAGATTGGTTGAATGGGTTATTTTTAAAAATTTGTTATATTATGTAATCATGTTTTTAGGATCACATGAATAGTTCTTATGATGTGGTTACCTGAATAATTGTTGCAAAGAAGACACAAAGAAGCAAAAAAATTAGGATCTTTGGATGCTAGAATTCAAATTTAAATGGATCCACACCATCCCAATTATTTATAGGCAACGTCATGGAATACTAAATATCACATAGAATATCAAGATACACTTGGGAGACTAACCATTGGAAGCCCAAGGGGATTAGGATGGCATTTAAAACCTCATAACCTTGTCATTATTGATTCCTCCCTCCAAAAGAGCTTTTAGGGGGAATTTTTTAACACTTTCCTAATGAGAATCTAAAAAATTGGGTTTGAAGAAGCACCCAAATAAAAAGTATGATTTTCTAAAAAATGAATGAATAAAATAAGCATGGAAATGTGGATATAATGAACCTAGTTCTCAGGGGTCATGTAACCTTCCATAAGACTCGCAATTAAATAACCATTGGGACATCACGAGAAGGGTTCATCAACTTCATATGACCAGTTAACTGATCATGTGAGGACCCATAAAAACGACATCCTAATCACATGAATCCAATCCAACGATTATTTATGATCATGAAAATTTATCAGATAAGTCATATTGATCTCATGAAGACCAACCAAACAAGCCCATGGAATCATGTTATATCCCCCAACAAGCCAACCTAATCTTGAAAAGGCCCTCATATTTGTCGATCTGATCATGAAAAAGACATTGCATATGTCAACATGATCATGATATGCTTTGGTGGAAAACTAGTGGAAAATACTTTAAAAATCACCAAAGTGATCACTTGAAGAAATTTGTAAATGACGAAATCCTTATGCAATGTAAGTTACACTTTTTCTCATTATGGGATTATGTGCTTCACGTGATTAGTTCCCTGATCATGCGGTCATTGTTATCACATGATACAAGGATGATGTCATTTTTTTCATACATCTTAATCATGTGAGGCACATGAAATATTTCCTCTTACAACATTATCCGAGTTATGATATGTAATAACCATATAAATTTGTATAGATATATGGTGGACATACCTAAAAAGTCTCCCATTAACATAAGAAATGCACATATAGAGAAGGAGGAAAGTGAAAAAAATTCATAGTGAAGGAATGTGATATCTCAATAGTCTCCCACCTGAAAAGTTCAGTGATTAAATTAAGGGATTATATAGTAGGTTTATTAATATATAATGATCAGTTCATTGATCACGTGAAGGATCTCTAAAACATAATATAGATAACATAAAAGGACCTTGAATGTGTTGTTCGGGTCACGTGATTTCCCAGTAGGATAATGTATGACAACATTTTAGTGTTCACTCTATGAAATCTATAAATGATGAAATATTCATGAAAATGAAAATAAATTTATTTTCATTAAAGTGAATCTTGCAGTTTACTTCATCTGTTCATTGATCATGTGATTTCCTCTAGAATTATTGGATTGATTAGGAAATACTGACTCAAATATTTCATCTTAAATCATGTGATGAAACCTGGATGGGTAATGTAAATTATGTGGGATCCTCATGACATTTCATTTGGATCATGTGATAGCCCCAAGACATGTCAGTGAGTTTACACGGTAAACCTTGAACATGTTAGCTATGTTCACTTGAAGAAAATTAGACATATCATCCTTGATCACTTGAATACCTATGGATATGACATCCATTATCACACTTTGACCTCTAGATATATCATCCTTGATCACATGAAAACCTCTAGAAATGCCATTCTAGTTCATTCAATGTCCTTCAATCATGTCCTCTAAGTTCACATGAAGGACTTCAGATATGTTAGGGAGGCTCATTCAAAGATGTTTGTATCTACCATGAAGACATTCTCAAACATGTTATCCTTTTCTGATAGATATCCTTGTACATGTAAATCTTATCAATGAGACATCCCTGGAAAAGTCAGTCTTTTCAGACATACATCCTTGTACATTTCTTCCTATTTAGAGATACATCCTTGGATATGTCAGACATACACCATCATACATGTCAGGCTTGCCAAGTAAGGATACATGGATATGACCCCTCACACCATGTGGTCCCCCAACCATGTGTCTTTGGCTAAGTATCACCTTTATGTGTAGAGTGTTCATAATGAAATAGGGTAATATACTCATGAAACATTAATCATGAAATGTCCCTGAAAAGAGTCGTCATGCCATTTTATCACTCTCTATAGATCTTTAATGGTAAACATATCTATTCATCCATAACATGATAAATAATGAATATGTATCCCTTTTTCCATCAAAAGATATGGGTAGGATATGTGACATGGGAATCCATGTTGGTGAAACTCCCTAAATATTCCATTTCCTCTAGTTTATAGGGCCCCCCTTCTATGGGTCTAATATCTTTCTTTATCCATTAGTGGATTAGGAACAAAATTTAACTATGAGTACTATAATTCCTACTATAAATAGGATAGGTATAACGCTTTCCAAAGGCCTGGTCTTCAAATAAATCATAAATATCATACCTTTATTTGGGGGTTCATATACTTCATAGGGATTCAAATCATATTCCATCAATGATGATTTAGCATGTAAGTATTTAACTTATATATAGTGTGCTCGATTTCTTATTATCTCTTGTTTCCCCCACTGAGAATGACTCATGTAAGCTTAAAGATTTGTAATGATCATCCCATTAACATAATAAAACACCTAATAAGAGAAATCCCAATATGTAATTCTAGATGAAATGTGAGTTAAACTCATTGTGTAAGCCCCAAAAAAGAACTACATGCCTTTTTATTCTTGTTTACATAGTATATGTAGGATGGATTTTGGAGGATCAATCCCAATATCGAAACAGTAATCTCCTTCCTAGATGACAGTAAAATATAGAGTGCTTAGCCATGTAATTTTAAAGTATAATCCTTACCTCATTGACAAGTAAAAATGAGAAATATATGGATAACCATATATATATATATATATATATGGAGTTAGTTATAGAACACCCCTTACTTAAACAAGAATTTAACACTTAGTCGTTGTGATAGGGTATCCAGACCCATATAGGGGCTTAGTAAGATTCAAAAAACAAATATTAAATTTATAAGGGATTCCCATAGTAGGAAATAATTTCCCCAAAAGAGTTTTATGAGACATAACTCTCATCCTCTTGAACAATGTGATATCCTATGTTTCATTGGGTTTGAAATGCTAAATACTATTTTGCCTTTGGAAAGAAGGTGTGTAGTTCATTATGGATATGAGAGTTGTTGGGAGTTTTTATTAGAAAAAATGGTGAACCCATTGTTAAAGCTCTAAGATGTGTCAACCCTTCAATAAATTTAAAAGGATAGATTGAAAAGTTCCTTTTGGTCTATTCCATTTTCCTCCACCTTTTTTCAAATACACATGTTTTCTCCAAATTATCTCATTTCTCATTTTGGTTTCATCATTTTGATTTTTTTAATTTATATTCTTTAAAATTTGTTCTAGAAACATAAACACATTTATAAATATAAAAAATCATCTATACTAACTATCCATTTAGGTAGTGATAAGTAAGTCATTAAGAATGTTATCAAAGACAGATGAAATAATCAAATAATAGGACTTGTCAAAATATATTAAGTGAGAGTATATATTCAATAAATAGATTATATAAGTTATAAAAGAAATATTATAACATAAATATGTAATATAATTATAAATTAAATATTTAAGGAAGGTATAAATAGAAAATAAACCCGGATATTATAATGATGAAGAGAAAAGAATGAAAAAAAGAATCATGGGATTATATCTTCATTGAATAATAATCCTTTTCTATGGAACTAAAGTGTAACATAATGAGATTTTATGATATGTTCAATCTTAAATAAGCTTAATTTCATTGATATATTTCTTTAAAGACAACACCAAGTCAAATGAATAGCGAGATAACCGTGATCTTAAATCAGAAGAATGAATATAAATAACAAAATTATTAAAAATAGTTTGAAATTTCTTATATACTTAAATTTATTGATTAATTCATAATATATATGTACACAAATTTTAATAAATTCATTTTATGCTTCAAAAAGATGTTTTCTTCAAAAATAGTTTTTATTGCATTTTCATTATGAGTATTAAGATAAATCAATGGAAATTTTATAATTTTTTTTTCTAAAGATGATATCATTTTTTAAAACATCAAATCAAAATTATTATAACATGAATATTCGATATTGTTTTGAATAGATCACTTTTTTAGTGAATAGTTTAAATACTAATTTTATAGAAAATTTTTATTTCCCTTCCCGTTTTTACAATGTCCAATTTTGTTTTTAATTTATTTTAAATTTAATTAATTAATTTTTATTAAAAATTATCCTATTATTTTCATTTTAATCAACATTATTCATAATTTTTTTTCGAAAACTAATTTTCTTCTTTAAAATTCTTATATGTGTAAAATTATTTTCGCCACATTTTCCATGTTTGTTTGAAATTAATTTCCAATTAATATATAAAATGAATTAGATAAAATACACTCAATTATAGGAAAATTAATGTATAAATTTTTTAAGGATTCGAGTAACAATTTTTTCATCATAAATAAAAACTGTTTTAAAAAATCAGCAACCTTACTAAGAGTTAAAAAATATTAAAAGGGTTAAAACTGAAATTAAAATAGGTAAAATAACCTCAAAAAATTATATAAATCAAATTATCTAGTTATATTTAAAACATATTAAATACCCAATTTTAATATTATTCATTTTGGATCTTTTTTGTTCATTTAGGCCATAATATATTTTATTATTTTAAAAAATTCTATTTATGTTATCTCCCCCTCTTATAAAAGGAATCCCACACTTATCTCTTCTCCACACATCAAGAGCTTATAATATTAGAAAATAAATTCCCAATTATTACACTAACATCCCTTTACACATGTTATAGGTTATTTTTAATCATAATACCATTATTTCAATGCTTATAATGTATGTTAAAGGAGGTTTCTCAATGAAGATGTGTAACTCTTAACCATGTACTTTCAATTTTATTTTTTATTCGAACTTTTATAATCCTATTATATCCATCATATCATGATTAATCTGGTATAATTAATACAATTATATGTTTTTATGATGCTTTAAAATTCTTTTTCTACCATCTTAATTTCAAATGGTAAATAAATGTGTCGCTCGTACAGAGGTACAGACTACCGCCTTCCACATAGCAATACGATTCATTTTACACTACCATATTTCATGGCTATATATTATGGAATAATTAATTTTTATATATTCTATTTATGAAATAATAATTTTTGTCAAATTAAAATATATTATCTACCTTCATACATTCTAATCCATTGGAAAATAATAATGCTGCTCGTGTATACTTGTGGAATACCACCACATGAAGTGATGTGATTATTTTTTTCATTTACATTATACATGAAAGATAATAAAGATATATTTAATGAATATATATAATATTTATATCATAATTTAAATTATTTATATAATGAATCCATAATCAATATTGAAGGAAAAGAACTGTTGAACCAAAAATTACTAGAAAAATGAAACATTTAACACCCAGAAACAATGATTTTTATAATTAATCATTAATTAATGGGTGTTAAAATATTATAAGTTGATAATATATGGTATTATATGTATGTATATGGTTATATTATGGATATCTAACAAATTTAAAATTATTTATACAGAATTTTAGAGCACTTACGAAGAATGTCCAACATGTGGTAAGAGATTATGTTAAAATCTCATTTCTTTTCAGGTTTCTATATGATAAATTTATCTTAAGGGAAATTTTATAGATATTATACTATAAACCCCATAATGTTTATTCTATTATTTTTTTCCTATAATTTTCACATGTTGGCAGCATTTTTATCTCTTTAGTACATAAAATTATTATAATTTTTTTAGAAAAAGAAAACCTTATTTCATATTTGGACAAAAACAATTATTTCATGACTATATTCTTGAAATTTGTTTTATAAAAATTATTTTTTATAAATTAAATGTTTTAAAATGTAAATATTTTCTATCCTGGAATTTTTTTACTGAAATTTTAAAAAATATTTCTAAATTTTTTCGAAGTAATTATAATTTTACATTTTATAAAAGCGTGAAAAAAATGTTTTCATTGAACTATTAAGTAATGAATAGGTATTCCCACCATATTTAACATTCTTTACCTTGTATATTAAATTGATTTTATTATTGTTTATTCTTAATGAAAAAAATTTCTATATATTCTGTAATTTTAAGTTGTAATTTTATCGAAGTAGTGGGATATTTTCTCATGTTTTGGAAGAAATTATTGAATTATATTTTAAAGGTATTTTTCATTTATTTAATCATACATTAAGGATTTTTATAATTTTTTAGGATATGATCTATTGGTACCATATTTATTATTTATTTTCATTGTTGATTAATATTATGATGATATGTTTAGGAAACACATTTATTTTCCAAGGGTTATGTTTTGATTATATGATTATTGTTTTATGATATTGTTTCAAAAATATATAGGGTTTTTATTATGTTGAAGGTGGGACCAAGATTATATGACACCCTAATTCTATTTTTATATCCTTATATATCATGATAATATTATGGTAAATGAGTTTATGAGCTCGATATAACAAGGGAAATAGGTAGATATTCCTAATCCACTATGACATGGAAAACATGTGGCGATTCTTGATCCACTATGACATGCTGGTCCAGATAGCTATTATTGAAATATGATATGGTTTATAGGCCTATAAGGGTTCCAAACTCTTATGAAATATTGATATTCTTAGGATTTTAACTCATGGCTAAAGATTTATTTTTTGTTGGCTTCCCAATATTGTGGAATACTAATGTTTTATACTATAACTCAGAATTATGATCTATGAATTGTTTGGTTTGGTTTTATATAGAAAATATTATCATAACCTTATACTAATGATATTATTACATATTATAATTGATTGATATCTCCCATATTTACCCTTAATGTCTAACACGAGGATATTTTATGAAATATTATTTTCAAATAAATTTAATCTTTTTGATATTTTTCATTACATGCAACAATGTGTTTATCCTTATTTACAGACAACACTATTATTTTCTTGTGTCACCCACAAAATTGGCTTATTTTATGTTACATGAAACAATGATTTTATCATGTGTTACATGTGACACCATGTTTTAAAAAACCACAATATATTATTAATCTTATTATTTAATGTTATTATTATTATCACCTAGTCATTAGAATGGAAGGAATGAATAATATTTAATAAATTAAGCAAATAAATGGTTTAAAAATGTACATAAAATGAATTATTTTGCGACCAATAAATTATAAATGAAAAAAACTATTTGAATTTAAAGGTAATGTTTTTATGAAAAAACATTTTATGCTTAAAAATGTGTTTTACCTCAATAAATTAAAAAAATAACTTATAGTGAATGATTATAATTATAATTATATATTATATATTCAATAAAATTTTCACCGTTCATATTTTTTTTCTAGACAAGTTATATGAATAAATCTTATTTTAAGCTTTAAAAAATAAATCTTTCTAGAAAGTAGTTTTGTCACATTTTTCACACATACTTTAAAACTAGTATTAATAATATTATAAAAATAATTAAAAAATATATATTTTTTCAATTCATAATTTCTAACTTTTATTAGGTTAATTTTTTATAATTTTCTAAGAAGAGAAATTATTCAATGAATAGTGAAAAATAATAGTTTTCATTAAGAATATTCATTAATTTTAAAGAATTTAAAAAATTAAAAAATATTTTAATATGGATTGAAAATAAAAATAGTTAAAAAATATATATTTATCTAATTAAGGTTATTAAAATAATATTTATATTTAATTTTTAAATAAAAACTTTTTAATCGTTAGAACATTTTCTCTTTGAAAAGACGCTTTCTCATCGCATCGGTGGGAATAATTTTAAATTAAATTTTAACACTAATTTTAATTGAATATAGAGAAATGAAATAAATATTTGGAATAATAATAATTAATATTATATAATAAGGTAAAATTAATATTTCACCAATTGAATAGTAAAAATAGTAAAATGTATTTAACGTGATTATAGTAAAAATTGGTTTATTAAGGGGTTAAACTAAAAAAGTTAGGGGATAAAATTTATGCCAAAAAATTTACAACACACATTTGATAGTAATAATTATACCTATTATATTATATGTCCCTGAAATTCTCATTATAGAGCCTTTTGCCTTATAAAAAACATGGGTACACCTTTTTGTTTTAAAATATTACAAGTTTGTCACTCACCTCACTTATAAAATGCCACACCTTCTCCTCACATAAAAAACATACAGAAATGATTGGTTCAGTGATGAACTGCCGAAATAACTTCCTTAATTTCTGCCTCTCATCCTATGTAACTTATTTTGGTCATAAACCCATCATAGAAAGGCTATTGGTGCAATCTGAAAAATGTTTTCTGAAGAAGAGGTAACGTCCCTAATCGAGAATATTATTTTATTTCTTCCTCCACCCAATTTAATTCTAATAAAAAAATATTATATAATAACCATAGAATCTTTAATATACTATTTTTATATTCAGATAAATTAAAAACCAATATTATTCTCATCTTCCATAAAATGAGTTATGAATTCATCATTTTTGTGAACATTAGATTACCGCCTCATGAACTGATTTTTTTTTCATTACCACATATCAATGATCGATATAATGATGAATTTAATGACTTTATATGATAATTAAGATGTTTCTAAACCTTTATAATTATAATTACACATATAATGTATTACCTTCCAATTGGTTGGAATATAATAATATTGCTCGTGTGTACGACAGACTACCACCTCGCGAACACAAGTGATGTGTTTTTACATTTATATATTACATGGATGGTAATAAATATATAATTAATTAATAGATATTATATTTTTTAAAATAATTACACTTATTTAATTAAGATAACACATATGCCTCCATAATTTCCATTCTGCAGGGGATACAATAATTTCGTTCTTGTGTACGGCGGACTATCGCCTTGCATAGAAATGAAATTAATTTTTATATAACAATTTGAATGGAAGGTATTTTGGTTCAATTTGATTAATATATTACACGTATGTGAAATAAAATTTTATTTAATTATATTATATTATTTAACTTTATTCCATTTCATTCACAGTGAAAATGAAAAAAATGCTCATGTATAGGTATGATGTGTTGTCTCCATAAATAGTGTATTTCATTATATATACATATATAACATTTTATGGATTTAAATAAAAACATATTGAATAAATAAATATTATATTTCAATCATTGTTATCATTATAGATATTATTTACCCATGATTAAATTAAGATTAAAAAAAAATCAAAACAGACTAAAAATGAAACAAAGTTATTACCCAAAACGTGATTTTAACAAGGAACTATACATAAAGAGGTAATAAAAGGATAAAATTGAATCATATATTGTGTTATAAATATTATTATGTTTATATAATATATTAATAACAAACTTATATTTTTATACAGTAGTTATGAATGTTTATGAAGGGATTCAAGACTTAAGGTAAGATATTTTCATATCACATTTATTTTCTATGACCCACATTCCATATTCAACATGTGTTTGTTTCATGTGATGTATATACTTTCAAAGAATATATTTTATGATAATTATATTGAAAATTATTGGTATTTACTTATACTTTTTAATATATCCCTTTCATAGTCTTTATAGCTCAAAATATTACCAATGTAGTAAGATATTTTTGTCTCAATTTGCCTTATTTTAAACATATGTTATATTATGAACCTATATTAATTTATGAAAACAACATATATAAACCTTTTTAGATTTAATATCATGAATTTATTAATTTTTAGGATTTTATATTTTTCTCTTAATTTTATGATTTCATCAGTATTATGATTTGAATTTAACAATGTGGTAAGGTTCTTATGTTACAATCTCATCATTTATCGATATTGTTCATAATTATGCTTCCCATTATAAAATAATATGATATATATATCAATAAACTCAATAATTTCCTTATTATTTTGTTATTTCATTAGAATAATTTTTTTCACTTTATTGTCCCCTCTTTATGTACTCAAAATGTCAAAACAATTTAAGAAAAAAACATCATTATTCCACTCCTTAGTGATAAACCACTTTTTATTCCAAAACCATGTTTTCTAAAAATATTTTCAAAAATGGTTTTAAAATTCACTAAATGATTTATTAAATAAATATTTACCCACGTTTTACTTTTTATAAATGTTTTTTAATGGAATATTCGTGTTGTTTTCCAAAAAAAATCCTCTCAAACATTTATTGAAAATTTGAAATAAATATTTATTTTATTGTGGGAGGCATGAATGATATTTTATTCCTTCATGTGAAACTAATTTTTTTAAGATTACATTATAATTTTCAATGGTTATTTTTAATTAAAATTATTTCCAAAATGTTTTATGAATTTTTATTTTTAAAAATTTATTTTTAAGAGGGATAGGGTATTTTCCTTTAGAAATGTTTTAAATTATATTTAAAGATTCCTTTACAAATTTCCAATGTTATTTTAAAATAAAGGATTTTGAAAATGTTTTGTGTTTAAAAAGTTTTTTCAAAGTGGAAATAATATTTTCCTAAATAAATTTTCCAAGTAATCTTTTAAAATCATTTTCCATCCACGATGATATCCTTTGATGTAACATATTCTTTACGGGGTATACGATCCAAGGATACCGTTATTATCCTTTATCTGGATGCTTTATGTTTATGATGATAATATGTTAATGAAACCAATTTATTTTCCATAGATAATACCATGAAAAGGTCTTATAAAACCCACTTATTTTAATATGTTCTTATATGATGGATTTTTTATGATCTTATGGAACACACATGAAGTATTTTTATTTTGTGATGGTGGTTATGTTATAACCAAGGAAGGTGGTTACATAATAACCAAGGATGGTGCTTAAATTATAACCAAGATGGTAGAGACCAATATCTCCCCCAAATTCATTCAGTAGTTATAAATGTTAAATACTCTCAAAGGGTACATGGGAGGTTATCCCAATTTCAAAATTCAGTATATGGGAGGTTATCCCAAGCCCAAAAGAGGGTACACGATAGGTTTTGACGAGCCTGAAGTAGGTACACATGTGGTAATCCCAATCCTAATGTGTTATGAATATTTTGGTGGGCAGCCTTGAAATATGATTTTCTATTCTTATTTATATTCAAAAAACTATACCTTATACTAATATTTTTTTCTCATGGATCATGTTCTTTGATTACATTATGATTCATGTCTTATTAACTACTAAGAATTATTTTATAACTCGTGTTTATAATCTATGATATATAGGATATGATTTTTAAAATTTTATTCTCATCTTCTCAAACCATTATGCTTGTAATATATGTTATATACCTTCATTACCCATAATTATAATCTCAGGTGAACCTTTTATATGATTTATTTCCCTAGGTTATGATGAATGGTATTATGTATGATATTTCGAAGAAGGGTTCTAGTTATGTAGGACATAGTGACAGATGATGTAGCTCATTTATAGACCAATTGTTTTACGTGTCCAAGTTTCCAAAGGCACTAGACCTAAAATATTCTCATGTATATCATTTTTTTATGTAATGAATATTAATATATTAAGATATAATATTTATGTTTGAGATGTTTAGGCGTTTACATGTTGAGCATCTAAGCTCACCCATTGTTATGATTTAGTTTTCCCTAGTTTATGAAGATTTGTACTAAGTAAGATGATATTATTATGGAACCTTATGTAAATAATTATATATAAAATGATGATGAATATTCATAAGTAATATTTTTATTTAACAAGTATCCAAGTACACAAAACTGTTATGCTTCCCAAGAATGTTTATTTGGGATATATTTTGAACATTTATAAAAAATATTTATTTTCTATGTAAGTTATGCTCGGGTATCCTCATTAATCCTATTGATATATGTCTTGATGACATGGAAACAACCCTACGGTTCAATAGATACATATAAGTATATAATTGGGTAGTGTTTTGGATTTAATAAGTTAATGAGAATTAATTTTTCATGGGAAGGGAGAGATGGTATTTACATGTGTGAGGAGGAATATTTTTGGGAGAAAATATTTCATAAATTATTATTTTCAAGGTAAAACATTCAATAGTGATGTTTTTTTACATTATGAATATTATTTTATTAAAAATATGAATTTTTAGGACTTTTAAACCCTTTATAGACTTTATTTATTTTGTAGTACAAATGGAAGGAATAAAAATAAAAATTCATTTTTTAAAGGATTACTTTTAATTTTAAGATTTTGGAAATTACAATTTGCTTTTGTAATTAAGGATTGTTATTTATAAATTAATAATTTGTTATATTAAACTCATTTTGGGTTGACATGAAGATTTTATGATTTGTTATGTTATTATTAGATCAATATTACATCGTAACATATATGTATTTTCAATAACTGTATTTTTTTCTACTCATCTAAAAATTAATGCTTTTAGAAAACTACTAAAAATTCAACCTTAAATAAATTTTATGCAATGAATAAAAATGATAAATTTATTTTATGAAAATAATTTTCTATGTTTTTTTAATTATTAAGGTAAAAATAGGTATTGTTGTTTACAAAATAAGCTAAAATACACAGTATAAAAATGAAATTTTACATTATTTGAGTTTATAATTTGAATATTTATTTTACAGAATTATAATTTTTATATTTACATAATCTATTCATAATAAATATTATTTACATTTCATTTTACTATTTTATAAATTAATTTACTATTTTAATGGTCAAATTAATAATCAAATGTTCATTTCATTGTTCATGACTATCATGATAATATTCCAATGGTCTTGTTACTACTTCAATATTCATATTGGTTTTATACTTCATATATATACCTCATATTTACATGATCCATAATTCATGTTAATTCTTCTCAAGTTTCAATATTATTCATTTTTAAAATTTCTATTACATTACTAATGTTTTTTTATAATGATTTTCATGAGAATTATATTTCTAGAAGATCATAATGATCCAAATTTTCTTAATATAGTTATATGTTATTTTTTATATGTTATACCATTATAATTGTTTGAATTTTAATGGTTATATTAATTCTCTAGATGTAAAGTTCTATATTAATAAATTTATCCTAATTTTTATTATGTGGGGCATGTGTTTTATACTATAATATTTTTTTAAAGATTGTACAAAAGTTTATTAGAATGGTAAATTATCTATATATAAAATTTGGTGTCCATAAAACCCCTATAAATTTTAGGGAAAAGGGAATGTGATGGGGATTCATTTCATCCATCTCCTCCCTCTCTCCTCCACTATTCATTCCCCTATGGTAATGAGTTATTCTTGGATATTTACATTATAGATTTTAGGTGAATCATTACCATATAAGTATTTTGTTATTATTTTCATTTTTATCTACTAATTTGGGTGTATATGGGATAGGGTTTGATGTCTATTACATCAGATCATGGTGTAATCAATTATATATGAAGGGGATTCATGTTATTATCTCTTGTAGATGTCAAAAGAGTTCATATTTCCTCTATTTCATACCATTTCATTGGAATTTCATCACCTAATTAATTATATAGGGTTTCATCCATTTTATTATAAAATTGGTTCCAAATTAGACGATATATGATTATTATTTTTAAGAGTACCAAGAACATGCAACATGTTGTTTCCATTATGTTTCTAGTGGTTTCGATATGAATACACCAATCGGAATGTTTTTGGTGGTTAAACCTCTTAATTTTAAGTTGAATAATTAATTATAATATTTTTTAATTAATTATTTTTTATTATATGGCTTGTGATAAGGGTATGGTGTTTGTACAATCATTGATGACGTAAGGATGAGCTTATCTGAGAATGGGAAGATGTTGGAGAGGACATAAAACTTTGTTTAAGGTATGTGTTACATATATTAAATAATCCATTTTCATATTTTTGCATTATTAGGCATGCATACATCATTGTTTTTGTTCTGGTAAAAGTGAAAGGGACAAGAGTTCATTAGGTAAAGAGATCATATGGCATTGAGACTTCTAGAGATGGTGAAAGTATGATCTTGCGCTTTTGGTATGTTTGGATCATTTAGAGACAATGTTTCGCAGGGGAAAATATTTTTGACTAATCTCAAAAGGGGCCCTGGATATTCCTTGGAATTAGATGAGATAAAAATATCCTTAGTTGGGTTCCTATGTCTTATTGGGTAGGAATAAGAGGCTTAGACCTAGTAGTAATGATTAGGATGGTCATACATATGACATGGGATAGGTGACACCCACTTGGGGGTAGAGTAGAGACTTGGAATGTTGTAACAGTGGGATAATGCCTTAGGGTATTTATATAGTTATTCATGGTGGGTTTCCATAAACTTTTAGGCTTTAGAGATCTCCAATGAGAGGCATAATGAAGAACCCAATAATGGATCATAATAATTTTCTGGAAAACATGTCATTGGGTCACTAAGGGGCTCAATGCGAGATATATCAGGATGGTCCTTCGATAGTGAGGTTATCTTGTGATGTGCGATCAAAAGTGGGTTTGAATGGGATTCTTTAAACTAATGTGATATAGGTCTTATTTAATGAGATAATTCCAAGTAGTATTGGTTGTGACTTTGTCCCATTGAATGGGGAATGAAGTAGATTTGAGGACCCTAGAGTATACCCTTATGGGAGAGATAATATTGTTGATAGGATCAAAATGTTGAGAATTTATAACTTATATGGTCTTTTCTATATTATCCTTTGAGTCTAGATTCCTGATGGTTCATACTTCATTACACGGGGATAGGTCTAGAGAGACTATCACCCTGATAATGATTTGATAATATTGTGATATGTGCTCTGATTCTGTATGTTTTCATTACCTGCATGTTCTTGGTGTGTGTATGTTGGATGATGTGACTAGCTAGATAAACTCACTATAAGTGAGAATTTTCTAGTAGTACCATACCATTAGTGATAAGGTAGTGGTTGGTATGATGTTATTGATGATTTTATGAGATGTATGGCCTCACATTGAGGGAGAATGTTCTCACATGACCATTCCATGAGTTAGAATTTTGTTTTCATTATTTAATAGCAGACGTCAATACTTGATGTATGACCTCAACATGAGTGAGAATGTGTTGGAATTATTTCTCTTGACTGAGAAGGTATTGGAAAGACAGGATTTTATGAGAAGTAATGTTTTGAGTTGTAATGTGGTGTGTGACCCACCCTGAGCAATAGGTTGGAAAATGATCTAGAATGGGAATGGATCTATGGCCTCTTCTTGAGTGATAAGATGCTGATATGACCATTTTTGGTGATAAGGGAATAATCAAGTATATGGTTATAGAACCATAACCTGAGTAAGTGGGTAGAGTTTGAGGCATTGTATGATTGGGGTTCAATATGAGACTCTACCCTGTGAGAAAATGTTGTGTTTGAGACATTCAAAGAAACCCCACACTATATATCTCATTATGGGTAGATACTTTAGATGAAACCCTAATCTGTATATTTGGGTATGAGTAAAGGTATGGTATAGGACCCTACCACACATCTTAATGTAGTCGTAAATACATCACATGAAACCCTACCCAGAGGGATGAAACCCTACTCTGTATATTTTGGTATGAGTAAAGGTATGGTATAGGACCCTACCATACATCTTAATGTAGTCTTCAATACATCACATGAAACCCTACCCAGAGTATTTAGGTTTAGGTTGGAATTTATGGAATGGGGTGACTTCACCATCTGGTGATGTAAAAAGTATATACGGTTGGGGGTAGTGGTGGCCTTTCTATCACATCATGACACAATTTTCATGCTTGCGTGTTGTATTTTATGTTATTTATTTTCCTCATGCATGAAAATTTAAATAATGAAAAATATTAGGGGAATTTTTTTAGACTCAAATAATATGAATTTATTATAGCCAATAAGGAAATCCTAGTTAATGTGTAGTCCATATATTTATTATACTTGTTTGAGCATAGATTATATATACAATATGGCTAGATCAGCTTGAATAAGAATGAAAGTCATGGTTTAGATGAGGCTAAATGTTATAGTTGGGACTTAATTTATATTTATTATTTTGTTTATTTGTATTTGTGATTGGCTTGGTGAGTGTTCAGTTGGGATGCATTATTGTATGATTTCATCTTCATTTGTTATATCCTGTATTTTTTTGATTTATATATACTTTGATTATTTGTTACATATGATTTTTGGTTATTTATTTGATATTTATGGTTATTATATTGATGTAATAACATTCTCAATTCATGATTTTGGTCCCCACCACTAGTCCGCAGCCTCTATGATTTGGGGAGGAATGCTTGAGGAAATTTGGTACTCCTTATATGATATTGTTGAGCGATTTTGGTTGAGGAATCAAAAATTATATCTCTCTATATATACACCATATTAATTTCTAGGATAATGAAGTCACATTTCATATCCCAAATTATACTTTGATTATCTATCAGTACAAGGCTTATTATGAATTCATAATAGGAATTAATTCCATTATATAGGTCAAAATACCCAAACATGAGGGGTATTTGGATAAAATGGTTTGGGGGAAACACAATATTTAGATTATGTATACTATGAATGAATACATTGATATTTTTCGTAAACATTTTCATGGAATTATCCTTAATCAGGAGGTTGATTTTTCCAACAAACTCAGACTTGGTGTTATACCTATATCAAATACTCCTTATAGAATGTATTTGATTGACTTATAATAATTGATGAGGAAACTCCAAGAGAATCTCGGTATGTTTTTTATACACCCAAGTGTTTTAACATGGGAATAGTAGTCATTGATGTTATGAAGAAATATGGATCAATGAATATTTACATTCATTATCATGAATCTGAAAATTTCAAGATAGTGGAAAAGTATCTTATACCCAATAATATTAACTCATTTGATCAACTATGAATTTCATCAACTGGATTGGGTTGTCCTAACCTATCCCCCGGTCTTGATCATGAAAAGGCCTCACGATCATATCCCAATACACCATTGGATAATTACTAGTAGGGAGGTCCTAAAGAGATACATGGGGGAGAATTTTTCCAAATATTAGAGTATAATGCTTGTTTAAAAACACAAAACATATAACAATCCATAAAAATTAGAAAATTAATATAAAAAAACTGAAACAAAAGAAATTTATCATAAATATAATTCTACATACAGACTCAAGGTCATGTTAACCACATAAAATGATCACACACTAGTCCAACCTTATATAATGTCAAAAAAAGTTGTATAAAAACTAAAGGTCTACTGTTATCCATGAGTCCTTCCATATACTTGTTCTCCACATCCCTCAAATTGATTCATATTAGGCCTTACACTCCTTACAAGGAGCTTCACAAGATCTTGAAAGACTAGGCCTCAGCTCTAACTTTTGTGCATCCCATTCTAAATTAAAAAGTAGGAAAAAAGTATCAATGTACCAAAAACTTCATATATTGAGGGTGATAAATGAATCTCAGTAGGCCACCACCAATGGTGGTCATAACATCATCTATCATAACATGTGCATGAAATATGTGATATACCTATCCTATTAAAATAATAACTTGAATAATAAATAAAATTTTGAAATAATGAAATAAAAATTAATGAAAAAGTAAAATAAAAATTAAAAAATCAGGATCTAAGGCCACATGAGATTGATCTACCCCAATCTATCCAATGTAAGAAGACTCAGAACAAAAGGCTCACAAAACCAAAAAACATCAGGCACATCTGGTAGATCACAAGAAGATCATAGAAATTTGGAATTCTAAAGAAACAAATTATTGACTCTAGGATATCATCCTAGATGTCCAAAAACCACTCAGAACTAAACTAGGAACTATGAATCCAATTTCAAGATTTTAGCTTATGATAATAACTCTAGGGATAACATAGAAACCTATCATGGTCCTTGACGTACTATATAAATAATCGGCATATCTACTATGTTCAAGAGTGTACAGTATACATGGGAAGGATAATACCTTTGGGAAGCTCATAATCCGTGTGTTCCAACCCACTAGTTAAAGAATACCACTAGACTGGAGGAGGTTCCCTCATTCAAGTCATCAAATCATTTTGTAAACATATGTAGGAACAACCATCCAATATAAGGTAGGATCCAACAAATCTCAAATCCAACATCCAATAAATAATGTCCCAAATGCATCTTACTATATACAAAACTTGATCATGAAGAGTATCAAACACCTTAGGGAACAAGCCAAAAGATAAAGGGTTAACCTAACAAAAAACCTTCCAATAAAACTCAAAAAGACCAAGATAGACCCTATTTTGGTAAACAACTCATGATCACCATCAATGTTCCTCTAAAACTCTAATATAACTAGACACCGTACAAGGTTCCCATCTAACTACTTTAGAACATTGGTCCAATCTCATAATAATAATACTCTATCAACCTCTCTAATACACAACCTAACCAGAAGAAACACCACTCCCATTAGGAAATCCTTAGACCTATTTCAATACCACTCAATCGAACTCATCCATACCCGAAACCCCATGGATCCAACCCATATCAGAGGATAAAAAATAACTAAACCTTGAGTTATCAAACTAATAATCAAATCCAAGATATTGAATAATCCCACCTTTTAGGAACCATCTAAAAGTACCTAAACATAACCCACTTGGTGTTCCTAGGTCAAGCTAACTAATAAGTTAGAAAATCTAAAATTTGACCAAACCCCATATCACTGCCCTCAAGAGGATTCTAGAACAAAACCTCAATGGAGACATATTGTTAAAACATACACCATTAAAAGAATCCAAACAAAATCTTCTAATCACTCCAAGGTCCAAACCATTATTTCAAACATGGAAAGACGCTCATAACATACTATATATAAGTACAAGTCTAAATATGGGGAAATAAACAAAGTGAAACATAAGTATACAAGGTGTACATGGTGTATATTATTCATACTGAGTGTGTTCATTACACGTAAAACCTAAACATGTACCCCATATGGGCTGTATCCAAATAACCCACATGTTATCAGTCCATGTACTGCACATTGGGATTCATCATGTACCCTACACGACCATATTCATAGAAATGGGGTGTCTCGCAGATTACCCTAGCCTCACCCCAAGTTATCATACATTATTTATATTGAATGTAGACATTTTTTCCTAAATATTGTGTAACCTTCACCCAGAAAGAATAACATGTCACATGTGATCTTGAACTATCCTCTATGTGATCATGTTTTCTAGAAGAAAACCTCTTATGGTCACCTGAATCCCCTGAATCTCCCAAAAATGTTTTTATGACAACATAAATATACCCACAACAACCGATATAAATATTTAAAATAAATAAAATAAATAATTAAAGGGGAAATGGAAAAGTAGACTACCTGTGGCCATAAAACACTAATGTTTCATTTCCATACCCATGATATTCTTCCTCTATTTCCAGATATGACTCAATAGATGAACTATAGAACATGATCCACTCACCATATCCCTCTTTTATATCATTTAAACATTAAAATTGGGATACCCCTCTTGGGTGTGAATGAGAATACAAAATGGATTGGGAATTAAAAATAGAAAACAAAAACAAATGAAGAGAAAAATAAAATAGAAATTAAAAGGAAAAAAGGGGTCCATGGTAAAACCTAGTTCCCATGATGAGTTTATGCCGCCCCTAGTGAAAACCGCTCATCCTAGACATAACCACTATGTCTTAATTCCAATCTAATTCTCTATTAAAAATATATCACTATTTAGAGAAATAAAAATAATTAATAATTAATTAATTAATTAATAGATATTTATTGAAAACCTTACAAACTCAAAATTCAACTATAATCCTACCCTTGGGTAAACCCATTATCTTGGATGAATATAGTGGTCAAAAAAATATCTAAGATCCTATAACATGAAAATTTACTTTTTACCCCTTTCAAATTACCTAGGAACAAAAATTAAAATTTATCCATATTTTATCAAACCATAAATACACTGTTCATTACAAACTCACCACCATAATTTTTATCATCCCTAAAAAGCCTCAGTGGTCAACCTACCACTATGATTTCACCCCGAGCACTAACATATTGAACAAGACTATGATGGTCCATTGAATGGTCTCATCGGGCCCCTAACTCTTACAACACAAGGGTGATTCATCCATGAACAATGATAAGAACCCCACAATAAGAGTATCCTTAACATCTCCCCCTGAACCACACTCCATCCACTATCGAATGTAATGACTTAAAGTGGATGACTAGATCATTGTAACAGCCCAAGATTTTATAAAAAAATATTCTTTTTAATTTTATTAATGTCTTGTGTTGTACGCTACACCAAAAGGAGCTTGCACAACACACATCCTTGACTTGTCTTGCATTACACGCAATCGCGACCTTCCTCGATAGCGTGTGTAGTACGCAATACCGAGTTTCACTAAACAACGATATGCTATAAAAATATTATTAAAACTAGCCGTTATGAATAGTAATAACCACTTTTTGAAATCCAGTAAATCTTATTTTCCAAAATGAACTTTATTTTTGGATTCGGAGTATCGAATTTAGCCTAAGGTGAAATTTTGGTACTTTTTGGATAACTTTCATATTCTGATGAATAGTGAAAATTACTAAATTATAATTAAAAACAACTTTTTTAATAGAAATAATTAATAGTGATAAATCATTAATTTGAGTGGTTTTAAAGTATATTTAGAATATATTTTTACAATTTAATACAATGTTGGTCATTGGATGTAATTTCACATTTAAACTAGACATAAACAAGTGTCAATCTTTTGATAGATATTGTTTCTTAAAAACACGTTATTTGTTTTAACAGCGGGATTTAATTATAAAATTAATTAATGAAACTTTTATGTTATGAATTTGGTAAAATAGACTTCATTTTTGAATTCGGAATATGAAATATAGCTTGGGATGAAATTTTGGCATTGTTCTGAAAAATATCAATTTTTGATGAATAGTGAAACCACTAAGTGGTAGGTTAAAAACTGAATTTTGCATAAAACTTAATTTTACCGCTTCTGTGAATGGAATTTCGAAAATCCGAGAGACACGGTTAATATCAAGGACTAAAATGTGGTTCAATGAGATGAAAATAATTTTTGGTGAATAGTAACTTTTTACTTTTTTTACCGCGGTTAATAGTAAATAGGGTAACTAAGGGTAAATATGATATTAATATTACCCTAACACATGTCCTAATTCTATTGGACAAGTGTAATTCGACCAAAAACAAACTTAGGAATAAAATATGACCATTTAGGCCCACTTGGATTAGATTAGGACATTTATTATTAATTTATTTAAAGAAGGGTTAAAATAGTTAAAATCAAAGTTTAATAAGTAAATCATTTTTAATATGGGGTTATACATAAGATAAATTAGACTATAAATATTCATTAGAAAGCTAAAAAGAGTTCCTACATGATGGTATTTTATTTGTAATTTTTAGACATCAAATAATATAATTTATTTATGACACAATGATGATGCAGTAATTATCTTATTAATGAAATATTGACATAATTGATAATATAAATACCAAAATAAATGTAATTTAAGACTTTTTATGAATTACACTAATTTTCTAGGCTACTATGATATATTAGTGATGATTTAATCAACTTGGTTCTAACATATAATTCTGTTATGACTTTCACAAAAATAATATATCAAATAGTGTCAAAATTGACACAAAATAGTTTTTAAATCAAATATTATATTACTAATTGTTATTGTATTCCTAAAAATCTAAGGTTCGGCCAAATGACTTAGATAAGGATATATGTATTAATAATATACAATTTGGGGTTCGTTTGGCATGTTATAGTAAGTTTATTAACCATATAGTGAAAGAAAACAAAAAGACACGGTAAAAGTTAAATTATTTAACTTAGAGTTAAATCTAATTGATAAGGTTAAAATAAAACCCCAAACTTGTCTAAATCCTATTGGTTGATAGGATTTCGACCCATACCCACTTTAGCTTCGAAATAAGACCCTTTGGAACCATTATAAACCGATTTTGACTTTAATATAAAATAATATTTTGAGATATTCCTAAGGTGCCCCTCTCCTCCCCTATAAAAGGACACCTCCTCCCCCTCCTCCTCACACCAATTTGAGAACTCAAGCTCGGCCAACCCCTGCCAATTTCTCCTCTCCACTTCCCTAGAAACATCCTAGAGGTTCTGGTCTTCTTCAAAGACCAATTTTAGTGCCCTAAGTGGAGGTCTCAAAGAGGCACTTCAAAGAAGAGGTAATTACCGTTACCAATTCTTTCATCTTTATTTCTTCTTCCACTTCTTCTTCTTAGGTTGTTTCATTATGAAGTAATAACATCAGTATCACTCATATACTGATATGTTATTATAAGTATGAAACAACCCTATTTCACCATCTATCCATCCTACGGAAAAAGAAATCACCGCGCGTGCGTACGTACGGAATACCGTCTCCACGCCGTGGTGTAATCTATCTTCCACCACCACCTTACATGGATGGGTATAATGGTGTAAAGAATAACTATACATAGTTATTACAACATCATATTTATTCTGATATATTGTATAATCCACTCCAATTCAATTCAATATTTATAGAAATGATATCATCGCTCGTGCGTACGTACGGACTACCGTCTCCACGACGCGATGAGATTCATTCTCCATGTTAACCATTTAAGAATGATTATAATGTATATATAAGAAATAATAATGAAATATATGACATTATAAAGCTACTGGATTTATATATATATATACATATGTATGTCATCTACTTACTTCCATTTCAAGACAATAAGGAAAGGAAAACAGCGTTCATGCGTACGTACGGACTACCGTCTCCATGAACGGTGTTTTTCATTTTATTTATCTACCTATTATATATATATATATACTGAATATATATGATATATAAATCATATTTTATATTCTGGAAGTAAGTAAATCATGATATAAGTAATAATGATGTCAAGAACAACAAGTCAAAACACCTACGATAAATGAAACGATTTTACCCAAAACGCTTCTTTAACATGGAGTTTACAAAAGAACGGGTAATATAATGTCATAAGTGAACCATATATGATATCATAACAATGAATATGATTCTGTAATAAGTCAATAACATGATTTAAATCATTATACAGGAGGTTCGGACACTTACAAAGCAAGTCGGACCTAAGGTAAGGGAAATATCACAATCTCATTTTTATCCGAGATTGTTTATTCGTATGTATTTACTGGGGTGTATTTTATCATCCACATCCATGTTCCCTCAATATGTAATATTATTTCCATCCACCTACAATTTTTTAAATCCAATTTTACCCTTCTATGAGTTTTTAGTAAAGGATATGAAATGAATCTTTTTCGTTTTTCGTACGAGGTACTTTTTGACTTTTCCGACAAAAGTACGAAGAATGTTTTTTTTAACTTATACGGCACGAACGGATTTATACTGTTTTATAAAGCCTTATTTTCATGAAGCTTCCTCTAGAAGATTTCATGAATATTTTCAATAAAATCTCTTTCTTTTAAAATTGCATGATGTTTTGTGAAAAGAAATTGATTTTGAAGAAGAAAGGATATTTTCCTCAAGAATTCAATTCAAGTGTTTTATCAAAATTATTTTCCATATAAGATAATAAAGGGTTCTGTTTCTATCCATATTTTTACATTGATTTGACTATATTGTGATGGAATTATGTTTATGAATTCCTTTATCTTATATGAATGGTTTTATGATGTCATGTTGTTTAAGAATCCCATTTTTATTACATGGGTTATGAAATGATGTATGATTTATGATTTTGTGGCACACATAAGAAAGGATTCATTAATAGATGGGTGGGACCTATATCTCCCTCCAATGCATTGGGTAAAGATTTCATATCTCATGAGATAGACATGGCTGGAATGGTAGGTTATACCGGTTCAGTGAAACAGGACTGAAACGAGGATTACTCGATTCAGAAAGGGACTTTGTCCACTAAGATAGTCTTGGCAATGAGTCTTGACTAACAAGAAATGATTCTCTATGATTATGTGTGTATGCCACAATGAGTAATGTTTTAAGTAAGGGATTCATTTTCACTTCTATGATTTATTCCATGTTAAGATACTATGATTTCTTTTGCAGGTTTTGATTTTCATAAAGATATGATATGATTTTTATTTCCTTTATTTGCCCTTGCTGAGCATTTGAGCTCACCCTTTTATGTTTTCTTTTCCCCAGGATATAAAGAAAGGTTTTTAGGTAAAAAAAAGGGAAGATCTTTATGGGAGATATTGAAGATCTTTCACCACGATTAGAAGATTACGTTCCGAGTTTCCAAAGACACTAAACTATTACGATCCTTGTGTGTGTGTTTTTGTTATGTACTAAGTATTCCGCAAAAGTAATGTAATGTCAATGTACGTCAAGATACGGGTCTCTACAGTTGGTATCAAAGGAAAGGTTTAGTCAACCTTTGGAAACAAGGATGCGAAAACGTTAGTGAGATCCCTAGAGATATTTCTAAGGTATGTCTAGGGATGTCCCTAGGGATAAGTATACGTATAGGTTATAGTAATAGAATTACGCTAACGATCATAGAATTAAACCTAAGATGTTGGATATTGAAGGTACTCCCCCTTTATTATGTTGTTTTCCCTAGCATGATTTTTGCCTCTCACACTATTCTTTATGGGTTTTAGACGATGGCTGGAACCCGAAGGAACCGTGTTGATCAATGCAATGGACAATGCAATGATTGCCCTCCTGAACAAACAAATGTTATGGGAGATGGAGTGCAAAATCTTATTGTTATACTTACACAAGCTATGAATCATTCTGGACTTCCAAATGAGCAGAGAAGTGAACAATATTCTATTGAGTCCTTAATGAGGCAACGTCCACCTTCTTTCAGTGGGTCTACTGATCCATTAGTTACTGAACAATGGATTAGTACTACTGAAAAGATATTTTCAGTTCTTCAATGTTCTGAACATGATAAAGTCATCTTAGCAGTATATCGTTTGGAAGGTGAAGCTGATCAATGGTGGAATCTTATCAAGAATACGAGTCCAAGAGATGAAATTGAGTCCATGGAATGGGACGAGTTCAAGAACTTGTTTTTCAGTAAGTACTTCCCTCGTATTCTTCGAACAAAGATGGAGAAAGAGTTTCTTGAACTGAAGCAAAGGGATGATGAATCTGTTGGTACCTATGAAGCAAATTTTACATGACTTGCAAGGTATGCTTCTGGAATTATCATCCAACCTGAAAGTGAAGTTGATCGATTTTTCAGTGGCTTAAAACCAAGTCTTCGAAGGGCATTAGCTATAAGAGACTTCAGTAGCTATGAAGAAATTGTGCGTTGTGCTATCAAGGTAGAAATGGAAGTTGGTGTTACATATCCATCTCATGGTTTTGACAAGAAACGAAAGATGGAGTTCAAGGAGAAATCCCAGAATAATGGAGAAAAGAAGATGAATGTTTCCTTATGCACAAAGTGTGGAAAGAAGCATGGTGGAGATTGTCTTAAAGGGACTAGAAAATGTTTTAAGTGTGGAAAAGAAGGTCATCGAGCAGCTGAGTGTCGAAGTAATGGAAAAAGGTTTTCTAATGATGTGAATAAAGCAAACACTGCAGAGAACGCACTACCAACACTTCAATGCTTCAAGTGCAAAGAAATGGGGCATTATGCTAATAATTGCCCTAATCCAAGGGTTAGTGATGATCAACATGAGCAACCACTTAAGGAAAAGGACAAAGGGAAGTCACATGCGATCACTATTGGCGATGTTGAATATGACAATGATGTGGTGGAATGATTAAGTGTTTATGTAATGGGATTCCAAAATAATGTTTTATCATGGAGTATTGGAATATTTATGTATTGGTCTAATGTGGTATTCAAAGTGATTGAGATATTATGCGCATAATGAAGGGAAAATGAGAAAATTAATTGTTTAACAGTATTCATGAGCTCATGATTGATATAAGGACTAAGTGATATCATGGTTTGAGTATATAGAATTTTGAGGATTTTGGTATGTGGAAAGTGTTAACTTTTAACTGCACTCATGTTTTCACTAAGGTATTCAAGAGAATACACGATTAAGGACTTTGAATGTTTGGAATGTGACCAACAAGACATATCTTATGATATGTGGGGATCAACGACAGTATTAAATCTCTGGTAATCGATGTCACTATATTATGAGAGTGGACTGCAGTATTATGTATAAGCCTAAAGATTAGACTAGATTATGTTGGACATAAGTTAGTATTGTTTAAGGATAGAAGTTTTTTCGATATTATTTATGGGATGTTATAGTAATATAGTTTTAGAAAAAGGACAACCTGCAGGACGGGCGACAGCCCATCGCTTCGGACAAGGCTGTGGGAATCGAACCCACAACCGAAGTGCGACTGGCCTTTATCGCCTACCACTGGCCTACAGGAAGTCCCTGTTTAGTAGAAACTAGTTTTATTATACTAAGCAGTATGATATATGAAGTATAAGTCCATTTTAGGAACTATATATGATTAATCTCACTATAGAATGACTTATGTATATTTAATAACTTTTGCTTACTTTTGTTTGAGACAGATGGAATGACCCGTCATTCTATCACATGATCTGCTAACACTTCACGAATAACAAATTCAACTTCATTTATTTAAGAGATGAAGTGGAAATTGTTCAAGGCACGAACAACAGTGATATTGTATCAAAATAAAGTAAGTATTTATTCTAATTCAAATTTTCAACTTTAGGGAAATGATCTTGAAAACCAAAAATGTTGTCCTAGTGATCTTATACCTGATGAATCAGATGGTACCTTAGATCGTCACAAATTTATGGATTTGTGATTACTGGATTTTCCATAGCCATGTTCTCTACCACTCTCCATCAGAACATGATGGTTAGATTTCTCTTCCATATCCATATTTTCACCTATGTGGAAACCCAGTGATTAGTTTATTTGGGTAATCGTTACATTTCATACTTTAGTTTTTAAAGCCAAGTTTTGGTATTCCCTTTTACGATGTGGGTTTCTATTAAAGAAACTTTCAAATAGTAAACCATTTATAACCCCGACGAATTTCGAGGGCGAAATTCATTTTAAGGGGGGTAGAATGTAACAGCCCAAGATTTTATAAAAAAATATTCTTTTTAATTTTATTAATGTCTTGTGTTGTACGCTACACCAAAAGGAGCTTGCACAACACACATCCTTGACTTGTCTTGCATTACACGCAATCGCGACCTTCCTCGATAGCGTGTGTAGTACGCAATACCGAGTTTCACTAAACAACGATATGCTATAAAAATATTATTAAAACTAGCCGTTATGAATAGTAATAACCACTTTTTGAAATCCAGTAAATCTTATTTTCCAAAATGAACTTTATTTTTGGATTCGGAGTATCGAATTTAGCCTAAGGTGAAATTTTGGTACTTTTCGGATAACTTTCATATTCTGATGAATAGTGAAAATTACTAAATTATAATTAAAAACAACTTTTTTAATCGAAATAATTAATAGTGATAAATCATTAATTTGAGTGGTTTTAAAGTATATTTAGAATATATTTTTACAATTTAATACAATGTTGGTCATTGGATGTAATTTCACATTTAAACTAGACATAAACAAGTGTCAATCTTTTGATAGATATTGTTTCTTAAAAACACGCTATTTGTTTTAACAGCGGGATTTAATTATAAAATTAATTAATGAAACTTTTATGTTATGAATTTGGTAAAATAGACTTCATTTTTGAATTCGGAATATGAAATATAGCTTGGGATGAAATTTTGGCATTGTTCTGAAAAATATCAATTTTTGATGAATAGTGAAACCACTAAGTGGTAGGTTAAAAACTGAATTTTGCATAAAACTTAATTTTACCGCTTCTGTGAATGGAATTTCGAAAATCCGAGAGACACGGTTAATATCAAGGACTAAAATGTGGTTCAATGAGATGAAAATAATTTTTGGTGAATAGTAACTTTTTACTTTTTTTACCGCGGTTAATAGTAAATAGGGTAACTAAGGGTAAATATGATATTAATATTACCCTAACACATGTCCTAATTCTATTGGACAAGTGTAATTCGACCAAAAACAAACTTAGGAATAAAATATGACCATTTAGGCCCACTTGGATTAGATTAGGACATTTATTATTAATTTATTTAAAGAAGGGTTAAAATAGTTAAAATCAAAGTTTAATAAGTAAATAATTTTTAATATGGGGTTATACATAAGATAAATTAGACTATAAATATTCATTAGAAAGCTAAAAAGATTTCCTACATGATGGTATTTTATTTGTAATTTTTAGACATCAAATAATATAATTTATTTATGACACAATGATGATACAGTAATTATCTTATTAATGAAATATTGACATAATTGATAATATAAATACCAAAATAAATGTAATTTAAGAGTTTTTATGAATTACACTAATTTTCTAGGTTACTATGATATATTAGTGATGCTTTAATCAACTTGGTTCGAACATATAATTCTGTTATAACTTTCACAAAAATCATATATCAAATAGTGTCAAAATTGACACAAAATAGTTTTTAAATCAAATATTATATTACTAATTGTTATTTTATTCCTAAAAATCTAAGGTTCGGCCACATGACTTAGATAAGGATATATGTATTAATAATATACAATTTGGGGTTCGTTTGGCATGTTATAGTAAGTTTATTAACCATATAGTGAAAGAAAACAAAAAGACACGGTAAAAGTTAAATTATTTAACTTAGAGTTAAATCTAATTGATAAGGTTAAAATAAAACCCCAAACTTGTCTAAATCCTATTGGTTGATAGGATTTCGACCCATCCCCACTTTAGCTTCGAAATAAGACCCTTTGGAACCATTATAAACCGATTTTGACTTTAATATAAAATAATATTTTGAGATATTCCTAAGGTGCCCCTCTCCTCCCCTATAAAAGGACACCTCCTCCCCCTCCTCCTCACACCAATTTGAGCACTCAAGCTCGGCCAAACCCTGCCAATTTCTCCTCTCCACTTCCCTAGCAACATCCTAGAGGTTCTGGTCTTCTTCAAAGACCAATTTTAGTGCCCTAAGAGGAGGTCTCAAAGAGGCACTTCAAAGAAGAGGTAATTACCGTTACCAATTCTTTCATCTTTATTTCTTCTTCCACTTCTTCTTCTTAGGTTGTTTAATTATGAAGTAATAACATCAGTATCACTCATATACTGATATGTTATTATAAGTATGAAACAACCCTATTTCACCATCTATCCATCCTACGGAAAAAGAAATCACCGCGCGTGCGTACGTACGGAATACCGTCTCCACGCCGTGGTGTAATCTATCTTCCACCACCACCTTACATGGATGGGTATAATGGTGTAAAGAATAACTATACATAGTTATTACAACATCATATTTATTCTGATATATTGTATAATCCACTCCAATTCAATTCAATATTTATAGAAATGATATCATCGCTCGTGCGTACGTACGGACTACCGTCTCCACGACGCGATGAGATTCATTCTCCATGTTAACCATTTAAGAATGATTATAATGTATATATAAGAAATAATAATGAAATATATGACATTATAAAGCTACTGGATTTATATATATATATACATATTTATGTCATCTACTTACTTCCATTTCAAGACAATAAGGAAAGGAAAACAGCGTTCATGCGTACGTACGGACTACCGTCTCCATGAACGGTGTTTTTCATTTTATTTATATACCTATTATATATATATATATACTGAATATATATGATATATAAATCATATTTTATATTCTGGAAGTAAGTAAATCATGATATAAGTAATAATGATGTCAAGAACAACAAGTCAAAACACCTACGATAAATGAAACGATTTTACCCAAAACGCTTCTTTAACATGGAGTTTACAAAAGAACGGGTAATATAATGTCATAAGTGAACCATATATGATATCATAACAATGAATATGATTCTGTAATAAGTCAATAACATGATTTAAATCATTATACAGGAGGTTCGGACACTTACAAAGCAAGTCGGACCTAAGGTAAGGGAAATATCACAATCTCATTTTTATCCGAGATTGTTTATTCGTATGTATTTACTGGGGTGTATTTTATCATCCACATCCATGTTCCCTCAATATGTAATATTATTTCCATCCACCTACAATTTTTTAAATCCAATTTTACCCTTCTATGAGTTTTTAGTAAAGGATATGAAAGGAATCTTTTTCGTTTTTCGTACGAGGTACTTTTTGACTTTTCCGACAAAAGTACGAAGAATGTTTTTTTTAACTTATACGGCACGAACGGATTTATACTGTTTTATAAAGCCTTATTTTCATGAAGCTTCCTCTAGAAGATTTCATGACTATTTTCAATAAAATCTCTTTCTTTTAAAATTGCATGATGTTTTGTGAAAAGAAATTGATTTTGAAGAAGAAAGGATATTTTCCTCAAGAATTCAATTCAAGTGTTTTATCAAAATTATTTTCCATATAAGATAATAAAGGGTTCTGTTTCTATCCATATTTTTACATTGATTTGACTATATTGTGATTGAATTATGTTTATGAATTCCTTTATCTTATATGAATGGTTTTATGATGTCATGTTGTTTAAGAATCCCATTTTTATTACATGGGTTATGCAATGATGTATGATTTATGATTTTGTGGCACACATAAGAAAGGATTCATTAAGAGATGGGTGGGACCTATATCTCCCTCCAATGCATTGGGTAAAGATTTCATATCTCATGAGATAGACATGGCTGGAATGGTAGGTTATACCGGTTCAGTGAAACAGGACTGAAACGAGGATTACTCGATTCAGAAAGGGACTTTGTCCACTAAGATAGTCTTGGCAATGAGTCTTGACTAACAAGAAATGATTCTCTATGATTATGTGTGTATGACACAATGAGTAATGTTTTAAGTAAGGGATTCATTTTCACTTCTATGATTTATTCCATGTTAAGATATTATGATCTCTTTTGCAGGTTTTGATTTTCATAAAGATATGATATGATTTTTATTTCCTTTATTTTCCCTTGCTGAGCATTTGAGCTCACCCTTTTATGTTTTCTTTTCCCCAGGATATAAAGAAAGGTTTTTAGGTAAAAAAAAGGGAAGATCTTTATGGGAGATATTGAAGATCTTTCACCACGATTAGAAGATTACGTTCCGAGTTTCCAAAGACACTAAACTATTACGATCCTTGTGTGTGTGTTTTTGTTATGTACTAAGTATTCCGCAAAAGTAATGTAAACTTACTATAACATGCCAAACGAACCCCAAATTGTATATTATTAATACATATATCCTTATCTAAGTCATTTGGACGAACCTTAGATTTTTAGGAATAAAATAACAATTAGTAATATAATATTTGATTTAAAAACTATTTTGTGTCAATTTTGACACTATTTGATATATGATTTTTGTGAAAGTCATAACAGAATTATATGTTCGAACCAAGTTGATTAAATCATCACTAATATATCATAGTAACCTAGAAAATTAGTGTAATTCATAAAAAGTCTTAAATTACATTTATTTTGGTATTTATATTATCAATTATGTCAATATTTCATTAATAAGATAATTACTGCATCATCATTGTGTCATAAATAAATTATATTATATGATGTCTAAAAATTACAAATAAAATACCATCATGTAGGAAATCTTTTTAGATTTCTAATGAATATTTATAGTCTAATTTATCTTATGTATAACCCCATATTAAAAATTATTTACTTATTAAACTTTGATTTTAACTATTTTAACCCTTCTTTAAATAAATTAATAATAAATGTCCTAATCTAATCCAAGTGGGCCTAAATGGTCATATTTTATTCCTAAGTTTGTTTTTGGTCGAATTACACTTGTCCAATAGAATTAGGACATGTGTTAGGGTAATATTAATATCATATTTACCCTTAGTTACCCTATTTACTATTAACCGCGGTAAAAAAAGTAAAAAGTTACTATTCACCAAAAATTATTTTCATCTCATTGAACCACATTTTAGTCCTTGATATTAACCGTGTCTCTCGGATTTTCGAAATTCCATTCACAGAAGCGGTAAAATTATGTTTTATGCAAAATTCAGTTTTTAACCTACCACTTAGTGGTTTCACTATTCATCAAAAATTGATATTTTTCAGAACAATGCCAAAATTTCATCCCAAGCTATATTTCATATTCCGAATTCAAAAATGAAGTCTATTTTACCAAATTCATAACATAAAAGTTGAATTAATTAATTTTATAATTAAATCCCGCTGTTAAAACAAATAGCGTGTTTTTAAGAAACAATATCTATCAAAAGATTGACACTTGTTTATGTCTAGTTTAAATGTGAAATTACATCCAATGACCAACATTGTATTAAATTGTAAAAATATATTCTAAATATACTTTAAAACCACTCAAATTAATGATTTATCACTATTAATTATTTCGATTAAAAAAGTTGTTTTTAATTATAATTTAGTAATTTTCACTATTCATCAGAATATGAAAGTTATCCGAAAAGTACCAAAATTTCACCTTAGGCTAAATTCGATACTCCGAATCCAAAAATAAAGTTCATTTTGGAAAATAAGATTTACTGGATTTCAAAAAGTGGTTATTACTATTCATAACGGCTAGTTTTAATAATATTTTTATAGCATATCGTTGTTTAGTGAAACTCGGTATTGCGTACTACACACGCTATCGAGGAAGGTCGCGATTGCGTGTAATGCGAGACAAGTCAAGGATGTGTGTTGTGCAAGCTCCTTTTGGTGTAGCGCTGCCAATTTCTCCTCTCCACTTCCCTAGCAACATCCTAGAGGTTCTGGTCTTCTTCACAGACCAATTTTAGTGCCCTAAGAGGAGGTCTCAAAGAGGCACTTCAAAGAAGAGGTAATTACCGTTACCAATTCTTTCATCTTTATTTCTTCTTCCACTTCTTCTTATTAGGTTGTTTCATTATGAAGTAATAACATCAGTATCACTCATATACTGATATGTTATTATAAGTATGAAACAACCCTATTTCACCATCTATCCATCCTACGGAAAAAGAAATCACCGCGCGTGCGTACGTACGGAATACCGTCTCCACGCCGTGGTGTAATCTATCTTCCACCACCACCTTACATGGATGGGTATAATGGTGTAAAGAATAACTATACATAGTTATTACAACATCATATTTATTCTGATATATTGTATAATCCACTCCAATTCAATTCAATATTTATAGAAATGATATCATCGCTCGTGCGTACGTACGGACTACCGTCTCCACGACGCGATGAGATTCATTCTCCATGTTAACCATTTAAGAATGATTATAATGTATATATAAGAAATAATAATGAAATATATGACATTATAAAGCTACTGGATTTATATATATATATACATATGTATGTCATCTACTTACTTCCATTTCAAGACAATAAGGAAAGGAAAACAGCGTTCATGCGTACGTACGGACTACCATCTCCATGAACGGTGTTTTTCATTTTATTTATCTACCTATTATATATATATATATACTGAATATATATGATATATAAATCATATTTTATATTCTGGAAGTAAGTAAATCATGATATAAGTAATAATGATGTCAAGAACAACAAGTCAAAACACCTACGATAAATGAAACGATTTTACCCAAAACGCTTCTTTAACATGGAGTTTACAAAAGAACGGGTAATATAATGTCATAAGTGAACCATATATGATATCATAAAAATGAATATGATTCTTTAATAAGTCAATAACATGATTTAAATCATTATACAGGAGGTTCGGACACTTACAAAGCAAGTCGGACCTAAGGTAAGGGAAATATCACAATCTCATTTTTATCCGAGATTGTTTATTCGTATGTATTTACTGGGGTGTATTTTATCATCCACATCCATGTTCCCTCAATATGTAATATTATTTCCATCCACCTACAATTGTTTAAATCCAATTTTACCCATCTATGAGTTTTTAGTAAAGGATATGAAAGGAATCTTTTTCGTTTTTCATACGAGGTACTTTTTGACTTTTCCGACAAAAGTACGAAGAATGTTTTTTTTAACTTATACGGCACGAACGGATTTATACTGTTTTATAAAGCCTTATTTTCATGAAGCTTCCTCTAGAAGATTTCATGACTATTTTCAATAAAATCTCTTTCTTTTAAAATTGCATGATGTTTTGTGAAAAGAAATTGATTTTGAAGAAGAAAGGATATTTTCCTCAAGAATTCAATTCAAGTGTTTTATCAAAATTATTTTCCATATAAGATAATAAAGGGTCCTGTTTCTATCCATATTTTTACATTGATTTGACTATATTGTGATGGAATTATGTTTATGAATTCCTTTATCTTATATGAATGGTTTTATGATGTCATGTTGTTTAAGAATCCCATTTTTATTACATGGGTTATGCAATGATGTATGATTTATGATTTTGTGGCACACATATGAAAGGATTCATTAAGAGATGGGTGGGACCTATATCTCCCTCCAATGCATTGGGTAAAGATTTCATATCTCATGAGATAGACATGGCTGGAATGGTAGGTTATACCGGTTCAGTGAAACAGGACTGAAACGAGGATTACTCGATTCAGAAAGGGACTTTGTCCACTAAGATAGTCTTGGCAATGAGTCTTGACTAACAAGAAATGATTCTCTATGATTATGTGTGTATGCCACAATGAGTAATGTTTTAAGTAAGGGATTCATTTTCACTTCTATGATTTATTCCATGTTAAGATATTATGATCTCTTTTGCAGGTTTTGATTTTCATAAAGATATGATATGATTTTTATTTCCTTTATTTGCCCTTGCTGAGCATTTGAGCTCACCCTTTTATGTTTTCTTTTCCCCAGGATATAAAGAAAGGTTTTTAGGTAAAAAAAAGGGAAGATATTTATGGGAGATATTGAAGATCTTTCACCACGATTAGAAGATTACGTTCCGAGTTTCCAAAGACACTAAACTATTACGATCCTTGTGTGTGTGTTTTTGTTATGTACTAAGTATTCCGCAAAAGTAATGTAATGTCAATGTACGTCAAGATACGGGTCTCTACAATCATGACAAAGCACCATCCTGAAATATGATTTATATCCCATTTCTAGTTCACTTGGAATGATAACAAATATTCTAAAAGACCCACATAAAATGTGGATCGTGATCTATAATATGAAATTGTGTCCCCCCATCCATTTGGTTTCCCTTACACCAATCATCAAACATTGAAATCAATATGTCCACTCCATCCACACTACTAACTCACCAACCAGATGGACTTATGCTCACACAATCTATATGCTAGAAAATCTTATATATCATTACCATACCACTAACAATAAACTTTTTTCATATTTATACCAGCAAACCATTGAATCCTCGATACTCCTATTTAAAAATTTGTAATATTCCACATTCCATAAATAAAAATACGGCTACTTGACACATAGAAATTTTTTTACAACCATGAGTGCCTAACCATTCTCCCACTTTACTATAATAAATACTACCAAAAACAACTGGGCCAAGAATCTAACCAAACCACCAACTTAAGATAATAATGAAATACGAATCACTCATAATGTTTCACCGTTGAAGCCTAAGATAACATCAATCATAACCACAAAACTTCATAGGGAAACCATAATAACAATGAAACTCAATCCTAATACTAAAAATATCTTGGGAATATTTTTCATCCCCGAGACAACCACAAGGAACCCAAAACTCATTCCAGTCCACTAGGGCCTCCAAGAATCCCTAAAAAATAGGATTTTATTTCCACCACAAGAGAACATATTGATGAAGGATCTACATGGACTGTCATTACAATAAAATATATTTACTTAATTTTAATATAAGTCTACTAAGGAGATATGTAGGACAACACCATATTTGTTGTTTTAGAAACATTAAAAAACTAAATCACCATTTTTTGTAAAATCAAAAACAAATAGGTTCATGACGTATGAATCCTATGGGCCTAGTATCATTTATGTACTCTCTCCTCTTTCAACCATTCCATAATCCAAAAAATCATAATAAATCATAAATCCTAAAAATCCATGTGTATCAAAAATTGTGAAATCATACAATCTTAACATCAAAAACCAAGTACCACAATCCAATTTCCTCTTAGCCTAAAATTACTATTGAAAAAAAATTGCTTGGTTTACCTGTCCAATATCCATAATAATACATGACACATACCTAGACCACTTTTATACCATCCCCTAAATAATAATACAATGAATATTGAGATGGATCTGATAGCATTTTTTTAATGAACCGACATGGATTGACCTGACGAGTCACCCGATCTAGCTTGTGATAAGGCCTCAACCACAACTCCATGTGTATAAAAGGCTACTAATTAGTGGGGGAGATCATAGGGATATAAAATTTGGAGACTATAAATATTGATAATAGTACAATAATAATATAAATAAACCAAACACATACACATATATAAACAACATAGGATGTTTACTAAATAACTGAAATAGAATCATTATATAATTAATATAATGTTGCATAACTAATAAAGGTCATGATATACACATAAAATTATCACCCACTGGATTGAATACTTAGAAAAAAATAAAAAATATAAAAACACACTATTTTTATCCCTGAGCCTTAACATATACCTAGTCTCTCCATCGGTCAAATTGATCCATCTATATCTTTAGACGCCAAATGAGTGGATCTATTTGATCATGAAAGACTACAACTCATCCCCTTCTATTGTGCATCTAATCATAATCCTAAAAAATACACAAAGGCCAGTACATGTTCCTATCAGCACATACATGGGGTAAGAAATAAGTCTTGGTAGGCTCCTCCCAATGGTGGTCCAAACATCTATTTTCATAACATGTGCATTAGACACATGACATTCCCAGCTTTGTTGAATAATAACATAATGAATAAATAAAATATTGAAATAAATAAATAAAAAGGTATAAATAAAATAAAATAAAATTAAAGAGAAGCCAAACTCAGGATTTTAGACCACTTGAGATTAACTTGCACTACTCTATTCAAAGCATGAAGACTCAGTGTATAAGGAATTGATGGATGGAAAACATGAGACATCTCTCATTTCAAATCAGTGGAGATGAAAAATCTTCATCCATGTATTTTTCGATTTCTCCATGTAATTGTTCAATCCATCATGGGAAAGGAATTTCAAATCTTTCAAAAATGACCTTGGTTTAGGGATTGACTCAACTGTCTTACACCACAATTCATTATCATTTATAAATGTTCTTGCAGGATTTGGAACTGCATAATCTAATTTCAATAGGTCTTCTAATATAAATAGATCAAGATATGGATCCATCATAGTGGTCACTGACCCGGTTGTGGTCATACAAATATTGGAGCTCTGTAAATAATTGACTCTTGAATGAATCTCTTATGAAAGAGGAGCTAAACCTTATTCTTACTCTGACATAAAAGATTGAATCTACCACTTTTGGAGTTTTTCATGATGGATGCTTATACTGATTAGAAAGTTATTCTATCAGGTCATCTTGGAGAGGAAGGAGGACTATGATGTATGTTGGAGCTTTGGAAGCCTCCACCTCAAACATGGGTTCTGTCAAAATTCTGAATGGGATGCTAAGTTCAACCCCTTAAATCCACGTCACTCAATGGCACATATGTGGACTAGGATTCATGGGATCCCTAGGGTGTACTTACTTCCAAATATCCTTAGTGATATTGCCTCTAGAATTGGAACCCCCTGAAAATTGATCATCACACATCAACAGTGATTTGGAGCTTTATACAAGGATCCTGATTGAGATAAACATTGGAATACCTCTTCTAGAGTAGGTTTCCCTAGTAGTAAATAATCAACAAATAGAGTTCAATTTCGAATTTGATAATTTTCTTATTTTTTACCACTATAAAGTGGTGGGTCAAATTATAAATGATTGTAACATTTTTTATAAGCTTGTAAAACCAACCATTAGCATCACATCTAGGAAAGAGGATTCCAGGATCAAGAAGGAAATCACAAGTATTTATGTTCAAAGAGAGAATACTGATTAGAAAAAACATGTGTAACTGCATAAACTATAAATTGAAAGCACATCATGGGATTCCCTGGTTAATGAGGAGGAATAGAAGCATCCCCAGGATGCTGAGGCCTATTGAATTCCCCATGAATCTGATGTTCAGGGTATTCCATCTGAGGATTATACTATCCACTTCTCATCACTAGTATCATATGTATTCTCCACATCCAAGGAAGTCAAAGTATATGGTTATTTGTTAAATATCGTAACTCTCGAGTTGAATGTTGTAATGGAACTGGATTCTACCCTTATTGTTCCTTCCATGGAAAACTAGAATGTATCACTTATAGGAAATGATATTGAAAATAACCAACAAATAATTTAAACCATTTATATGGAAACTCATTTCAGGATCATCTCACATTATTATACTATATATTCAACACAAGAATGCACTGACAACATCGAAAATGGGGAAAATGCTGCTGAGAATTTTCAATAAGACCCTGCTAGAAAATCAAAAAGATTATCGAAGAGAAAAGGAAGAGGGGATCCACTCCCAAACCAAATTCACAATAAATATCCTCTTTTGAAACTTCTAAAGAATAGCCTACCCTCGCTCCGAATGTTATCTCTGGATCCTTGTATTAAGGTATAAACCTGAAGTTATTTTCCTCTATGAGCCAATAATTAACTCACCACAACAAAGAATCTCCAACGATGGATGAGATTAATTTTTCTTGATAGTATGCCATTCAATATCCACTTCTTATAAATTCTATCTCTTGCTTCACAGTAGTGTGTAGAAGCCTGTTATCTATCAAGAAGATGATCAAATTATCACTTGTAGCTTTTCTATATTTTTCCAAAAATTATTTTTTAAATTTTATATGCTTCTAATAACTATATTGATAGGAGATGTATTCGGTTGCATATGAAGGGTATATCTAGTACCATCAAGGATCCTTGGGTTATCATTGAGGACTTAAACTCGATCCTCAATGCTAATGAGAAAATAGACATTGTATATCACATTGTTTCTGTTAAGGATTTCAGAACTTGTGTTGAGGAGGATAATTTAATAAAAATTAATATCAGTGGTGCCAAATTTATATGGAACAGAAGACATCTGAATGAAATCAGGGAAAGTATAATCAATATGGATTTTTTGAAGGAGGCATAAATTGGTATTTGTATATCACTCTCATGTGATACTCTAGAAAAATATAACTTCAACCACCAACCTATCTTTTTGAGTCATTATGAAAAAGTTGAGAGGATTCCTATCCTATTAATATTTAACAATGATAGGTTGTCCCTCCCAAAGTGCTATAAACATGTTCACAACACATTTAATTTAAATTTATGTAGAAAATAAATGATTATTTTCATGTAAAAACTCAAACTTCTCAAGTTCAAACAAAAAGAATGGATCAGGAAAAAATTTAGTTCAATGGATGAAGAGATTGAGGATCTTGAGTGCTCTCTTCATGAGCTCCAGAAATCCATAACCATGAACAACTTCTCTGGAGATATTGAGAAATAGTTCATATTTTCCTCCAAATTGTATGATCTCATCAGACTTGGAGAAAAAATAGTAAGAACATTTTCAATGTTAGGTGTCTCACAAAGGGTGATACAAACACCAAGTTTTTCCATACCCTCTAAAGGGACATGAAATCCAATAGAACTATATCTCTTCTAATTTTTGGAGACCAAAATCTAGATAACAAGAAAGGTATCTTGAAACATATTATCTCCATCTATATGAATATCTTCAACAGACCACCATGAAATGCTATATTAAAGGTGGGAAATATTCATAAACAGATTACCAGGGCTGATAATTACATTCTCACCTCTAATTCACTTGATTTTGATGTCAGGGATACAATCATCAGTCTTAATAAATTCACCTCACATAGACCATATTTTTTCATAAAAAACTTTTTTAAAATATATTTGGATGTTATCAATAATGATGTTTTCAAGATTATCAAGAATTTATTTTAATATGGGGCCCTTAATTTTGGTATCAATTCCCAATTTATTTCCCTTATCCCAAAAGTGTAGAATTCCAGTTACATAACACAATTCAGACCAGTTTCTCTTGTTCACAAAATCCACAAATTCATAACTAAGATTCTCAGCTATAGTCTTTCCAATGTATTAAACTAAATTATTTCTTGGAACCAGTTTGGCTTTGTGAAAGGGCGGAACATCAAAGACCACTTTCTTAATGCCTCAAAATGTGTCAATATCCTCCCAAAATACACTCGGGGAGGAAACATTTCTCTCAAGCATGACATAAAGAAATCCTTTAACACAATGGATTGGTGATCTATTGGAAATGTTCTCCACCAGTTTGGATTCAATATGAAATTTATCTTTCTGATCAAATATCTTCTTGAATATGCCACTGTATCCTTTATAATCAACATGTCCCCTAGTGGTTATTTTAATTACATCTGTGGGTGAGGTATAGAGACCCTTTATCATCCATCATCTTCACTATTAAATTGGGCTTCCTTATTTGGCTTCTTATTTACATGGTTTTTGGGGGTGAAATGTCAACGATTAGGGAGGCTAGAGTTAAATCTACACATTATCATCTTTTCTTTGCTGATGAAATTATCATTATTACACAGGGAGACAGAAGAAACATCAAAAACATAAAAAATTATCTTCTACATTATGAGAGTGTGTCAGGTTAAGAATTAGCTGGGGAAATTCCTTCATTTACTTTGGAATAAAATTTCATCTCCTAGGAAGTCTAACATCCTTAATGATCTGAGAATAATAGAATCCCCCTAACTTTCACTTATCTTGGTGTTCCCATGTTATGGGGAAGATCTCAAGGTTCTCACTTATCCACTAATCTATGATTGATCAGAAGAACACTTGCCTCATGGAAAGGAAAGTCCCTCTCAATGGCAGGTAGAGTTTTCCTTGTCAACGTGTGGTTGTCTTAAAGATGGTGTATTTATTCATGTTTTATTCTTTACCAGTCCCAGTCATTAAAAATGATAACTCCATGATAATTTTTTTGATTGTTAGCTAACTAGAGAATAAAATCACCATATCCCCTATGAAGAAAATTTTCAAACAACATTTTCTTGGGGTTATAGGAATCATAAATATATAACTCTTTAACCAATCCATATATGATGAATTTGTTTGGAAATTAGTCATCAAGGAGGATGAATCTGTGGTTTTTATCAAGTACCAATTTCTATCAAAACACATTAAAGGAATGTGGAATTATATATATTTATCAATATGACTGAGGCTAAAAAATTTATTCTAGAAAATATACAACCACTCTTATTTGTTTTTGAGAACAAATTATTCACTCAAATTATGGCATGATAATCGGACTGAGGCTCCTTTGATAGAAAATTTGAACATCCCAGAATACATAGTTGACCCAAAAATCTCAACTAAATACCAAATTAAAAATTTTGAGATTCTACCAGATAAAAGTACATCTATTTTACCTAATTAGGTATTCATTATCTAGAAGTATATGATGAAATGGGAGCCTTTCTCAAATGTCCTTCTTGATTCAATGAACTTTAAAAGATATCTTATTCAAGGGGATATACATTGGATTGGTGATTTTAAAAAAAAATTGATTTCTCCCTCAAGGTTTTCACTTCTCTGGACAATTTTTGTCAACAAGATTCCAGTAAATTTCAACCTCATGTTTGATAGAATATCCCAACACTCTAGATGTTCTCTTTGTCACCAACACCGTGAGGATGTAGACAATATTTTCATGTCTTGTAAAATTGCATCCTCACTTTAGAATACCATATTTGATATTTTTTAAATTAACCCCCAGTATGTTGTTTTTTTTTCAGCAGTTCCCGCATATACTTACTGTCATCCCGCTATCTAGTCAGCTTACAATGATGTTTAGTGATTCATGTACCAAACTAATTCACGTCATTTGGTTTAGGAGCAACAAATATCTATATAACAAAACATAATTAAACATCCTGGATACCCTCATAAACACTTTATCTACAATTCAAATGGTAACACACTACATTCTGGTTACTATGAAAAATAGTAATAGATTTCTTGGTTTTTAGGAGGATCAATATTTCAGGTAACTTTCCTCGTCCCCCTAACACTATGGAGGTTTTTTGGATCCCACCTTTATTTGGATAGTTAAAATGAAACATTGATGGGGCTTCAAGGGGAATCCCAGGACCATTCGGTTATGGGGCGGTCTTTAGAGTCCATAATCGTGACATTGTGGAATATCTACATGGCCAATATGTCCATGTCACTACCCTAGAAGTAGAAATGTTTTGATTTATCAAATTTTTTGTTCTTGAAAGTCAAATAAATTGGAGTAATATTTGGATTGAATGTGATTCTTCCCTCATTGTGAAATCTATAAGTATGGGAAAGATTCACCTCTCAGAGAAGCTAATGGCAAATTCGGTGAACTATCTGGACAAGAATGCTCCTATGAACTACATAGTTAGACACATCTATCATGAGGTCAACCAACATGGAAATGGCCTTGTGAATAAAGGAGTAACCAAAGATGTTTTCATCTATGATAAAATAGTTTATTGTGAAATGGTTCTCGTCTTTCAATAGGAAAAATTTAAAATTACTTTATTTAGACTCATGTAATTTTCTCTTTTATTAATATATAGCTTTTGTGCTCACTTTGCTCAAAAGAAAACTCGATGTAGAAGTATTACCTTGACATAAAACAAATGGTGAGTCCAAAAAACCAGAAGGAGATAATGGATAGAGAAAATGTCAATGACATGAAGAAAAAACCTTAACATCTCATACTAGGTGTCCAAATAGTCACTCACACATCTACTAAGAATTAGAACTTTAATAATAGAATCTAAAAATATGAAATGAATTCTAGGGATACCTTAGAAATTTTCAAGGTCTTAGACATCCTAAAGAAATAATTAGGTTATACTAATAAATCCGATAATTCAAAATATACATAGGAAGATTAATACATATAAGAGAAATAGTATTTGTTGTTGTTGAACCCTTATCTAGTGTGTGATACTAAACAAGATAGGTGCCTCAACTAGGCCATAAATTAGTTCCCTTGAATTTCCTAGGACAAACCATCCAATAGAGAGGAGAAACCAATCAATGTGAGGGTCATTCACAATCAATAAATGTATCAAAGGTCTCATCCTATATCCAAAACCCACATAATAATATCTCAAAATATACTTTGGTACAAGGAACAAATTAAGAGTTTGCCAGCACTGAACCACCCAACAAAACCTTCAGAAACCAAAAATCCCCATCCCGGGGTCAATAACTAACAAGGCACCCTCATTGTTTCATTTGATCCTCAACAAGAACTATAAAAACTAATATTGGCTCCACCAGAACAATCAGAATCTTAGTCCATGCTCGTTGGAAGAAACCTCAGATGGCTTATTTAGTATAAGACCTAATCGTAGGAAACACCACACTCATAAGGTGTTCCCCAACCAATCCATCATAGAAATCTCAACACCAATAAATGATGTTTATCCATACCTGATTCCACAGGGAACAAACCCATCCTAGAGGCTATAAACAAAATAAACCTAGAGTAACTAAACATGTGATCCCATCTAAGAAACAACATGATCCCACATTTTGGGAACCATCCAAATGAACCTAAACTAAACCCACTTTGAATTATAAAGAAAGGTTGACCAATTAACTCAGGACTCTCAACTGGGATGAAACCACATATTACTTCCCTCTGAATTATTATTGAACAAAACCCCTCAAAAAACCTTCCAATAAACCATAAACCATCAAAAAGTACCCCAACATTTCCATTAATCACTCTAAGATACAAAATATCATGTCTAATGTAGAATAACACTCATAATGGACTTCTCATAATTCCAATTATAACTTAGGGAAATAATAAAATATAAGAAGAAATATCGTGGGAGTTCACAACATGTACTTAAACCCAACATGGAATGTGCCTCCCAAGTACATGGTGTGTACCATCCTTATAGGGTGTTTACTTCACATAGGATACCAGGCCAAGTTCCCCACATGGGATCTATCTAAATACCACATGTAGCCTCAATACATGTCTTGAAAATGGTGTTTGTCTATATACCCTATAAAAATATGATCCCATATACAGGATATCTAGATTAGTACCTTGGACACACACTAAGTCACCCTAAATGGTGTTTACTGAATATAAATGTTGTGTAGTCACCTTATTCTATAATTTTTCAAAAAAAATGCTCACAGGTTGTGTTTTTTTAATAGAAACATTATGTGACCATGTTTTTATAATATAAAACATTTTATGATAATCTAAACCCCCCACACCACCAAAAAAACGCCTAACCAGGACCCTCAAGGGACCCAAAACGACACATATAAGTCTTTAAGAACTAAAAAAATGAATTAATAAGGTAAAAAATAGAAAACCTAAAAAATAACTACCAAAAATTGTAAAATTCCATATCTTTAATACCTTATCAATGATACACACCTCTATACAAACTAATCTACCTCCTAAAATAAGCCTCAGTACATGATACTCTATAATTATTCATAATTTCTCATTTCCTAGTGATATTGGGGGAGGCACCTCTATAGAGTGAATGAAAATATAGAGGTGAAAGGGGAAGTAAAATAAGAAAAAACCAAAAATAAACAATATTTAAAAAAAATTAAAAAGTTGTATGGTTCTGATCTCATTGCTCGAGGTGATTTTATACTTAATTTAGGCCACCCCAACCCTCCCCCTTGTTCCTGGCATAGCTACAGTGTTTTAGTTCTAATAAAAGACTCTATTAAGAAGATATCATAATTCACTCATGAAAAGATAATTAATAATTAATTATTGAAAAACTATAAACTTGGTAAAAACATGGATGGATAAAAATTCGATCAATATCCTACAATAATTAAACAACCTATTCATAGACCAAAATAGTTGGTATAAAAATTATCAAAGATCATCTAATAGTAGAATTTACAATTTCCTCCTTTTAAACCACTTGAGAACAAAAATGAAAATTTATCATAATTTTCTCAACCCATAAGGATGTGTTTTTTTGAACGCCCTACCATAAATATTCTCTTCCCTAATAAGACTGGTTGTTTAACATGATTCTATGATTTCTCTCCGAGCACTAGTACATCAAATTCCACTATCAACATCTATCAACTGGTCTCATAGTACCCATGAAACTCCCAACACAAGGACCATTCATCCATTACCTATTAGAAAATCCTCACCATTAGAGTATCCATCTCATTTCAGCATGAAAATGAATAAAAATCCATGTCTCATGCTCTTTCCTCTATTGAACGTAATGACTAGGCATGGTTGACCTACTCACACCTGAGTTCCATAAAAAACCAAATTTCACTGATTCTTAGATCACATAGAACAACAAATTGTACACTCAATGTCCCTCTAAAAATGGCGATGTATACCCCCAATATCCAATGGTGAGATCCCCACCATGTGGAATCCCTTACACAAATCCTCTATCCCCAATGACAACTAGTCCACTGATTCCATTCCACTGAATCATGAAGAAATTTGTTATATTATCACATGAGGAATGTTCTAAAAAACCTAAGATAATAAAACTAAACCACTAACCATTATCCTTATGTATATCAATTCCAACAAGTCGGGGCACCCTCGGTAATCCCCATTATAAACATGTAATATTCCTTATGTTGTGATTAACCATACAACCACCCATTACCTAGAAGTTTTTCCAAATCCATGAGTACCTAGCTATACTCCCTCTATGCTACCAAAAGTGAAATAAAAAAGAACTATTCTAGTTATCTAACCAAAACTATACTCTCAATCTATCAAAGAAACTTGGATCACTCATAGTGACCCACCTATAAACCCCAAGGTAATATAAATCATAATCACATTTATTATCCGAGAATAAAAGCCTTCCAAAAACATGATCACAATCCAAAAATCCTCATAAGTATTCTTTACTTCATTGATCTTTACATCGTTCACCCAAATCATGCACTAAACTATAAGAGTCTTCATGAATCCCTTGATAAAGGTACTATATTTTCTCCACCAAATAAAATATCACTAAAGGATAAACATGGAGTTTCAGTATAAGAAAATACTTGCGGTTCAATTGAGTATAATTTTACCACAGAACTATAAAGAAAAATTTAATATAGGTTTTTGCAGACACTTTAAAAAAATGAACTTCTATCATCAATGAAATCAAACAAAATCAGGAACATATCATTTGATTACTATGTGCCTAGTATGATTCTTGTACTCTAGGATACTTCCATTAGAAAAAGAGGCAAAAAAGTAAATCCAAAATCACAAACACCATGTGTATCACCCTAGGAAATACCATACAACTGTAACATTGAAATTCGAGATTAGAAATCTTAGGTGCTGGTATCCTGGACATTCTATTAAAAAAAAATTTCCTGATGCACTCATCTGATATTCATCATAATAGTTTACTCATTCCTAGACCACTTTTCAACCATAACCTAAATAATAAAACGATGAAAATGGATAAGGATATAATAGAATTATTTCCTGGACTAGCACCGGTCATCCTAACCCGCCACTCGATCTAGATCATGATAAGGCCTCAGAAACCCATCCTTATATGATAGAGGCTACCAACTAATGGTTATGTACAAAAGTGATATAGTGGGTAGATTATTCCATTATATCATGGTATAATAAAATTGGAAAAAAAAAATAAATACACATCCATTAACATCAGAGAATTCATAATAAATAACTGAAACAAAATAATTGTTTAATAAATGGAATTATATTTATTGAATAAAGTTCATGTTATACACATAAACGGATCACCCATTGGGGAAACCAGAAAAATTGAATAAATAAGATGAATAGAAAATAGGGGTATACTATTAACCAAAATCTATACCATATACTCAGTCATGACATTGGGAGATCTACAAAAGATTTGACCTCAGACTCCCCACGAGTGACTCCACAAGATCATGCAACAATGATCCTCATCATGATCCACTGCACATCTTATGATCAACCTAAAATAAATTAAAAGGGTCTCTATGAACACCAAAGTGTGAATACAAGGGGTAATAAATAAATCTTCGTAGTCCACCCCAACGGTGGTCCTAACCACTACTATCATAGAATATGCATGAAACATAAGATATGTCCAGACTATTTGAATACTAATTGGAGTAATAAATAAAATACTAAAAATAATAAACTATAAAGGATTAAAAAATAAAATAAAAAGGTAAAAAACTTAGGATCTAAGGTTACTCAATATTTATATACCTCACATTGGCCAAAGCATGAATACTCGAAATAAAATGATCACTTTTCAATAAAATATTTCACACGTACACTAAATCACAAGGTTGTAATAGAAGTATAACACCCCAAGTATAGGGAAAACCCTAGGATATCATCCTAGGTTTCTATACAACCAATCATGCATCTACCAAGATCTAGGACTCAAATAGTACAACATGAACTAGAAATGGGAACTGTAGGTTGACCCCAATAACCAATCAATATCCCAAAATCATGCACAAATAAATATACTATAATAATTCATCTGAGGGTGCATAGAATCAATGGGAATAAAATATGTCCATGGGCCTCTATATAAACGTGTTTCAATTCCCTATCCCATGCATACTACTAAACTATAGTGGATTCCCTCATCTTGATTTTATATTGGTTCCCTAGACCCACCAAGCACTAACCAGACAATGAATGAGAGAATCAAATCAATTAGTGTGTTGATGCCTAATACACTAATTTCAAAAATTCTCTACTTATAAACAATATCTGATAAAGAACAGCTGAAAAAATATTGGGGAATAATCTAAAAGATCAAGGGATTTCCTAACACAGAACCTATAAGAACCTGGTTTTCACTCAGGTACAGATCTTTTAAATTTCGGTCTAAATCTTCACATTAAACCTAATATGGTTTTAAAATGAGTTAGTAAAGGCCTAGGTGGTGTCCAAGGGAATTTCAGAGACCATAACCCATATTTTGGGGAAAACATGACAAGTCTCACTTTAACATTCCATGTTTTAATAAAGAAGCATTATGTTCAACATCATACATGATACACTACATTGATTTTAAATGAACAACTAAATATTATTATTTAAATGTTACTGTTATAAAATAGTTGTTGGAATGGAGGGAATGAATATTATAAAATTAATTATGAAAATATTGTTTAAAAATGTTTAAATAATGATACATTGGTTAAAAAATTTATTAGAAATTGAAATAAAAACCAATTCAATAGAAAGGATTCATTTTTTGAAAACCTATTTAAAAAAGAATAATTTGGTTTATAAAATCATATAAATCTTTATGGATTTTTATTTAATGAAAAATATATCTAATATTTTCAATTTAATGTACTAAATTCATTATATATTTTTTCTAGATATAATATAGGAACAAATTCAATTTTTCGGATAAAAGAGGTCTTTTCAAAAAAAATACAGTTTTACCATTGTTTGATGGAGAACCCTTTTTAAATATATTTTTTATGATTTTATAAGTTATAATTGACATTATAAACATCTTATTTGGAATCGGGACATAAAAATTTTCCTTGTTTTAAATTTTGGCAATTTTCTGATAAAATTCATATATTAATGAATACTGAAAAATACTGCATTTTATGTCAAACTTCCTTTTCATCTAATTTATTTATTTATATAGACTATAATTTTAATTAGTTTAAAACTTTAATTGAATTATTTTTTTATAATTTAATCAAATTTTTTTCATTTGAAGTAATTTTACATTTAAATTGGACATAAACACATGTCAATCTTTTGATAGTTTTTACTTCTTAAAACCCCAATTTTTTGGTTTGGACTATAGTATATAATTTTAAATTAGTTAACACCACTTCTATGATTTTAATTTAGAAAAATTAATTCCTTATTTTGAATAAGAAGTTCTAAATTATGTAAATAGGCACCTTTTATTTGTGAATATTATGAATAGTAACTTCAGAAATTATTTTTATTTTCCGTGGTTAAAGGGTAAATCAGGTAAATAAGGGTAAACAATAATATTATAATAATACAAAAACACCTTAATAGGTATCCTAATACTATTTTTTGAGTCATATGCGACCAAAATAATCCATAGGACAAATATTTGGCCTTTGGGTGCCACTTAGGCCTGATAATGACATGTTATAAAAAGTAATTTAATGAAAAGAGAAATATAACATAAACATGTATCTCATAACAAAAACAATTTTAATTTAATTTATATAAATTATATTTTAGACTATAAATGATGATTATAAATATAAAATTATTTTCTACATTATATTATTTTATTTCAATATTTTATACATTCAATTGATAAATTTATTTATAACACAATGATGATGCCCTGATTACCTTATTTATGAAATATTCAAATAAATAATATTATAAAATTAATAAAAAGGTAAATTGACAATATTAATTCCATCCAAAAACTTTTTGGATGAAATTAAAATGTGAGGGATGATTTAATGCCTTTGGTTTGAATTAATCAAGTTATTATGACATTAAAAATAATCAATATCTAAATAGTGTTAAAATAGATATAAATGATTTTTTAAAATAAATACTATTTTATAAAATGTTATAATGTTCAAAAAAATATAAGATTCCTCCAACTGACTTAAATAATTTTAAAAATGTCATTAATGATCCACTTTTGGTTCCCTTGGTATTTTATAGTAACTCTAATAACCATATATTATGAAAATAAAAGAATACATAGTAAGAGTTAATGTTTTTAACTAAAGATTAAAGATAAAATATAAAATTAATTTTGTGAGCTAAACTTCTTTAAAACCTATTTTTAAGATGATTTAGACCCATACTAATCTTATCCTAGAAATATTTTACTTTGTAGCTATTATAATTCAAAAATTAATTTATAATAAAATAGTATTTCAAGACGGTCCTAAAGTGCCCCTCCAACCTGTTATAAAAGGCCACCACCTCTTCCCACTTACTCAAAAATGTCATGCCCCTTGACTCATCTAATTCTACTAAAATAAGCCCCAAAAATCCCTAAATTACTCACAGAATCCATAAATTGGGCATAAGAAAACTAAAATAATCTTTTTGGCTCAAATCAAAAGGATTTACCCAATTTTGAGGAAATTAAAGAACGAAAGAAACAAGTCAAAGTCATGGTACAAGACTTCATCTCAATCTCCTTTAATTGAAGAATTTCATGATTATATGAACCTTTATTCTTCTATATGTTTTATATATATCCACTATGACTTTTCATATCCCTATTTTATCTATACTAATATTATTTATTAAATCGTGGAGATTAATATTTAAATGTTCAATGTTGTATGGGACACGTTGAACAGATATGGATTTAATTATCAAATATTTTTATTCATGATATTAAATTACATGTTTATTTATATTAGTATAAAAGTAATATACAGAAAATATTATTTCAATCTTGAATTTCATTTAATGTTATCAAAATGAAAATTTTTATGCGAAACATTTTACTTCCTTTACCAAATGACAAAAGGAATGGTTTCTAACATATACATCGATAGTGAATTCTCCACCTCCATAACCATTATTTAATATTTCACTTCCTATATAAGCTTTAATGTATTTTAAAATGAAAATACATCCCTTATTATTTTATTTGGTTATCTTGGTATTGAAAATGGGTTCTTAAATGAAAATGGCATTTTTATGTTTTTCATATGGGATTGGAAGATGATTATAAAAAAGGGGGTTTTGATGGATGTGTTTTATTCATGAAATGGTACATGAGAATTATATGGAACAATTGATCCTTATATAGCTTATATGAAGGTTTGATCTCCATTATAGCTCATGGGTGAGGCGAATATAGCTTATACGAAGGGTTGGGCCCCATTATAGCTCATAGGTGAGCCTAAAACAGTTTATACGAAGGGTTGAGCCCCATTATAGATCATTGATGAGCCCGGTATAGCTTATATGATTTGTGATCCCCATTATAGATCAACAATTTGGATGTAAACCATGTTTTTATTCAAATTGGAAGATGTTTGAAAGGGTTTTATGCATATTGTAACACCCCAAACCTAGAAGCCCGGAGCCAGTGCATTACTTATTACATTGGATTGATTAAAAGGAATAAAATCCAGAATAAATGATTAGTTTAGTAGATTTGAAGAGAAATAGATAAATTCATGAAACTAATATTACAATGATAAAGGTAACGAAATACAATACATAACAGAAACTAATAAATTTCATCCACAAGAACTCAATAAATAGTCTCCTCTTCATAAACTGTTGAAGGTAAACAAATGAAAGGGGTGAGATCAAATGCTTAGTAAGGGTTAAAAATAGAGGATGTATGAATCAACCATAACAGAATAATAAAAAAAATTCATAGTCAATATGGCATAGTTAATAAATGAAAAACACATACCATTAACAAACTGAGAAAGAAACTACACCCATATATTTTGTTATAGTGAAAATCTCATGTATGGTAATAACTGAAAATGAATAAATACATTTTTTATTAATTGGAAGTCATGTATCTGTATCATTATTTCTCTATACCATCTAAATAGTTTAAGTCTATGGGTAGAAACCTGTTTGTTTTTGGAAACAAATTCAAAGAGTTTGTCGCAAACTGATTTGTCTCATGAGACCTGTCGATGCATTGAGGGGATATAGCAGGCCCAATCCATCACTGAAATTCCAAATCACACTTTAAAAATATATTTAATACAAGTACAATATGTCTCCTCAACATCCTTATATATTAGAGAATACATATTCGTCAATATTTCCATAGATAGAACAACTTTCGAAATAATCACCATATGTGAAATGTTATACGGCTTAAGGAAATAATCATATGAATGCTACAAGAAAGTGTATTTTTATAAGAATTATAATTTCAAATGAAGAATTATTTTTAATTGGTAGTAGATTCACAACATAAGAAATAATGGGTGCACAATACCAAGTAGGTCTCAATGAAATTGAAATTAAGACAAAGTCCATCACCACATTATAATCAATTAAACCGTATGAACAAAATCAAATAATCACAAAACTAATTACAAATTACAATGAATATAAAGATAATAATTATATTATATATCAAATTTAAGTACACATATGCCACATACATGAAATAAGTGGCGACCAATGAAAATCTCACAGAATTGAAAGTGAGATGAGAAACCCCTTACCTTATTCATGAATGTGTTCTTGGATTGATATTAGTAATTTGAATAATCAAATTTACCGTCATTAATTAATAATTCCAGAACTTCATATACATATAATTTATTTAGTTTAACCTTAGTAGGTTCATTCATGGCCTTTTGATGGGTTTAAGAGGTTCAATATTATTGTTTTGAAAGCATTTTCCTCTTTGGTTTTCCTGATCGGTTTACTTGTATTCAGTAATGGAAGATCATTTGAAATGTGGATAAACATCCAGAATTGTAAATAAAAAGTATTAGTGAAATTAAATAGATATTACTTATCTTATAATTATTTTGGTTATATACCGTGAGGATGAATCAATAGATAAATGTTTATGAAAAACACTTGGATTAACATGGCAGTTTTGTGCATAATGAACTTGTTTTGTATAATTAATTCATATTATGATTGTGTATGGATTAAAGAAAAGTAAATAAGATAAAATAAATATATTCTGATCTTTTTAAACCATTAGAAAAGTTTCATGACCATTATTGAAGTTATTAATTCAAATTGAAAACCCTTCTTCCATGAAGGTTATAAATTAACATATCTCAGATGGTGCTTTCATTTATAGCATAAAAGTAGGGAAAAGAAGAGATGATTATGGAATATTAAATTATCATAAAAAAATTAAAGTACATATAAGGTACTATATTTATCATAAAATTTGGAAGTGTGGAGATGGTAATTAAAAATATAACAATTGAACTTGAAAATAAAACAAAGGAATTTAAAAGAAGAATTAACCTCTTGAATCTATCTTCCTTTGAGTGCCTCTTTAAGGGAAATTATTTGGACATTTTAGGATACCAAAGGTTGTTAGAACTAGGGGAGGATCATAGGGAGATATTTGAGCAGAATTTAGGCATGTCTTGAAGCTCGAGAGGTGTGAATAAATGAGGGTTTGAGGGGTGGTATTTATAGTGGAATGGAGGAGAGTTTTCTTAATATTATATTCATTAATTTATTATTTCCTCAAAAGATAAGAAATAGTTAGGATTACATGACCTAGAATAGTAATAAGTGAATGTGAGTTCATGATTTGGGTGCTTACATCAGTCATGATGCAAGTAATAGTGGATTTATATTAATATGTATTTATATGGTAAATTAATGTATTTTACTATTCACCAAAAATTCATGTATTTTATAAAAATCCCAAAAATTCACTATTACTATTTTTCAATGTGTAGAATTAAAAAATGAACTTCATCTATTCCAAATAATTTTCCAAAAATTATTAATTTTAGTTTTCAAATAAAATCATAATTTATTCAAAAATAATAATTTTAAATCTATAACTCTTTTTTTAACAAATAAAAAAATTAATAAGCATCTCATTACCTTATAACCATAAGAAAATAAAATAATAATATGATTTACTATTCATAGAGTCATATTACTATTCATATTAATATTTATAATGGTATGTTACTATTCATAAAAAAAATAAGTTGGTTCCATCAGACTCTAAATAACTTATTGATCACAACTGTAGATGACGATTTTTTTGAAATTCAAAACACAGAAGTGGAAAATTTAAGATTAATCTCTAGGTTATGACATTCTCCTACAACTAACCATGTATTTATATATAGAGACATAGTTCATTATGAAATACAGACCATCTAATTAATAGAATGTATTTAAGAAAAACACACCATAAAATATTTGGGGTTTTATATTCTTCCCTACTTCAAAATTTTCTTCCTCAAAATTTTTCTTGTATATTGATCTTTAAGAAGATGTGGGTGGTTTCTCTTTATAACATCTAGATCCCAAATTTCAAACTCCATTTTATGGTTTCTCAAAAGAAAATTTACTAGTCAAGTTGTTTTATTTCTCAATACCTTCTCCCTTGAGTCAAGAATCTCGATTGGCTCTTCACAATATGAAAAATCAGGTCCCAGCTCTATATATTCATAGGTGAGTACATGCATTGGTTATTGAATGCACTTCTTTAAAAATGAAATTTGGAACACATTATGAACATTTGAGAGACTTGGTGGCATTTCTAAACAATAATATACAACTCTAATCGTTTTCATAATATTGAACAGTTCGATGTACCTGGGGCTCAGTTTCCCTTTCTTACCAAACCTTAAGACACCCTTGCACAGAGATACTTTTAGAAATACATGATCTCATACTTTAAATTCAAAATCCTTTCTCTAATTTTCTTCATAAATCTTCTACCTACTTTTTGATGATTTAATATGGGTCTAAATTTTGTTTACATTTGTAGTTGTCTCTTAAATATGTTCTGGGCCTATAAGTTTCCTCTCACCAACGTCATCCCAACAAGTTGGATTTCAACTCCTCTTACCATATAATGCTGTAAATGGTGTCATTTAAACACTATAATGAAAACTATTATTGTAGGAAAATTACACTAATGGAAATTATTGATCCCACATACCTTTAAATTCAAGAGAGAAAGACCTCAACATTTCTTCTAGTGTTTGTATAGTCCTTTTAAACTGTTCCTCGGTTTGGGGGTGATAAGAAGTACTCATATAAAGTTTAGTATCCAAAGTATTATTGATACATTTCCAGAATATTTATGTAAATTGGGGATCTCAATCGGGCACAATCTATAGAGGTTCACCATGAAGTCTTAAAACTTCATTAATATAAATTCTTGCGAGGTTCTCAAGTGTTAAATCCTATCTTGTAGCAAAGAAATGTGATGATTTTGTAAGACAGTCAAAAATTACCCATATTCCATCATTCCTTCTCAGTTTACTCTATAGTACTATGAAAAAATATATCATAATGTCATCCCACTTCCACATATAAATAAGTAATGGTTTCATGACCCCTCTAGTATGTTGTCTCTCAGCCTTCACTTGTTGACAAACTAGACACCTTGACACATAGTCAGGAATTTATCGCTTCATGTTATCCCCCCCAAAAATGTTCACTTATATCTCTATACATATTAGTGATACCAGGGTGTATATAGAAATTTTAGATATGAGAATCATATAATAATTACCTTTTTTAGCTCAGTTATTGATGGAACACATAACCTCTTCCCAAATTTCAGAACACCATCCTTATACACAAAGTCTTCCAATCTTTCATCCTTAACAACTTTAATTTTCTTTTATAGATTATCATAATCAGATTGAGAGCTTATTTTATTCCCTAATAAATATGGTTAGGAAATAATTTTAAATAGAAAAGATGATTCCTCTTCCGTAATTATGATCATAAACATCTTTAGTATATCCATGAATATAGGATCTCTCTCAATCCTCATTTCGGTCAGAATTCCATGGTATTTCATTCGTAATGCATCTTCCACCTTATTTTCCTTTCCTGGGTGGTATTGTATTAAATAATCATAATATTTAAGTAACTCAAGCCACCTCCTTTTCTTCACGTTGAGTTTATCTGTGTAAAAATTTATTCCAAACTCTTATGATCTGTATAAATCACACATTTTTTCAACATAGAGATACTGTCTCTATATTTTCAGAGAAAAGATTATGACTACTAAGACAAAATCATGAGTGGGATAATTATATTAATGTGTCTTCAACTACCGTTATACATAAGAAGTAACTATATCATTTTTCATAAGGATGCAACCCAGTCGATTCATTGATGAATCACTGTATATTAGAGATCCATAATTTCCAGATGGAAGAGTCAAAATTGGATCATTGGCCAATATTCTTTTCAATTATTCAATGAATTATATACATTACTTCATCCATACAAACTTAACCCCATTATTTGTGAGCATAGTTATCGGGTTATCCATTCAGGCAAAATTCTGAATGAAACATTGATACTAACCTACTATGCCAATAAAACTACGTACCTCTATTATGTTCATTGGTGTGGTCCATTAATGGATTGCATTTTTCTTCATAGGATCAACTATGATTTTATCCTTAGAGATAATATGGACAAGAAAATAAACTTATTGAACCCAAAATATAAACTTTCTAAACTTCTTATATAATTCATTTGTTTTATGGGTTTTTATAATAGTATAAAATTTATTCTCATGGTCTTCATAACCTTTGGAGTATACCAAGATATCATAGAAAAATACAATAAAATAGTCATCAAGATATTCTTTGAAAACTATATTCATTAGATCCATGAAAACATAGGGTACATTAGTCAATCCAAAAGGCATTACTGTTAATTTTTAATGCTCATACCTATTTCGAAAACCTATCATTGGAATATGTTCATTCCTCACACATAGCTGATGATATCCAGATCAAAGGTCAATCTTTGAAAAATATTGGGCTACATGAAGTTGATAAAATAAATAATAAATTTGTGGCAAAGGATACTTTTTCATTATTTTAATAGCATTGATTTCCCTATAATCAATGTATAGCCTCATGGATCCATCCTTCTTCTTGACAAAGAGCAAAAGTGCTCCCCATGGAGAAACACTAGGTTGAATAAATCCTTTATCAATCAATTCCTCTAGTTATTTATTTATCTCCACTAATTCAATACTGTCCATTATATGGGAGTCTTTGATATGGGTCTTTTACAATGAATTAAATCAATATAGAACTCAACTTCTCAATCTAGAGGATGTACAGGTAAATCCCTTGAAAATACATCAATGAATTCCTACACAATAGGTACATCTTCAATATGAATATTTCTTTCCTCACCCATTCATATTGTGTTCTCTTATTCTCCGAGAATTACATTCACTAGAGATACAGGGGGTGGATCTAGATAAGAATCATATGGTGAGGTATCTACTCTAAAGATAAGGGATTCTACACCATTCTCAAACAATTTTACTTCCTTCTTCTTGTAATATATTTTCACATCTTTATCTGATAGCCAATTCATACTGAGAATTATATCAAAGAAAATAATTGGTATGATGATATGGTTATAAAAAAAAGAACGTTTATGTTTCATAATGGGGATTGATCGAGACATCTTGGTTGCAATTATATATCCCCTAGGATTTTTGATTGACAACTCCTTTATAAAATAAAATTGGACATGTCTATTTTTTTTGTAAAACTGGGAAGATATAATTGAATGTGATGATCCAGAATCAAATAAATAATTGGATAAGTTTGAGAAAATAATTAAATTACCTTCCACCACATCATTAGGAACTTAAACCTTCTTTATTATAATCACATAATCTTTCCCTTGCTCTCATGGCCTTTTCTGAGGCATGTTTTAGGGATTCTTAGGATACTCATTTTCATAGTGTCACATCTCTCTAGAATTGTAGAATTGAGCATCATTAACCGATCACATCCACTTCCATTCAATAGATCAATGACCCTTTTCTACACACTTATAGTATACTCCCATGCCTTTAAATCATTTCCATGGATGATTCTTTATGTCGTTCTCGCATCATAGAAATTTCATCATTCCATTCTTCTTATTTGGTGCTTCACCTTTTCTATGGTTATCAGAATACCGATCCTTGTCTTGGTTTCCCTTGGAAAAATTTGATCTATAAAATTCCTTCATTATGTTGATGGAACTTAATACAATTTCATCATATGATGAAAATGTTTGAGAAGCCAGTTCCCTTTAAATACATGGATTAAGAGCCTCAATGAAATGATCAATATTGTCTTCCAAATCACATACGTAATCTCTAGAATACCTCTCTAATATTTTGAAGGTAGCCTCATACTCTACAAAATTGTCTTACTCCCGTTTCTTTAAGATACAAAATTTCCTCTTCATTTCAGTTTTTTTCTCACGAGGGAAATATTTGTTGAAGAATATTTCCTTAAATGTTCTCCATTAGATATATTTTATTTATTCTTCCTTTGGGGTATTCTGGATCAAGGACCACCGTTAATCAATGTCACCCTTGAGACAATATACTACCAGCACTACCATTTCATTTTCATTACATCTTAATTCCATGAATATCTTTTCAAGGGACTCGATCCACTACTCAGATACCACAGAATTAGAAGACCCACTAAAATATGGGGGGCTCTACCACATGAAACGATCCAACATAGGTGTAGAATGGTTATGCATCACAGCCTGAGTAAGTTGTCCCAATATGATCATGATTTGATCCTATCCACCATTGAATATGTTGACTTTCTCAGTGGGGAAATACCGACATTTTCCATAAGTATTTATTCCCCTTATTTTATTAGGTACCATTTCTAAATAACATCATACACTAGATGAGGTTACGAATCATAATTTATATATCTCAACTAGAAAAGTACATAGAATAACTTGAAATTCTATGCATAGATAATCTCATAAACATGGTTTCTTTAAGGAAAAGTTTACATTAAATACTTCACAATGGATTGTAATGAAAATGTGAATTATCCTAAGCATATCCCCCCTAAGTGTCAAACATGGTGTGCAATAAGGCCTGTTTTCGTGTACAAGGATACCCTGGGTCAAGCCTGAAACTCCTTGTTGTAGTTTTAACTCCAAGGTACACCTGTTCCAGAACCACATTCACTTATAGTATCCAGATTGGAATCTATTGTCTATAAATATCCAAATAATATATTCCATACCAAAATACCAGGATGTTCTTGTATGTATATCCTCAAATACTATGTTTGGGGTTTTCTCATTAATATAACTTTTCTAAATCTAGTTTCCATGTTTGATACTAAACTTCCTTTGATACCAACTGTAACACCCCAACCCCAGGATCCTAGAGACAGTGCGTTTCTTATTAAATTGGATGATTAAAAGGAATGATATCCCAAAGTAACGATTAGTTTAGTAGTCTTGAAGAAACTAGATACATACATGAAACTCATATTACATTGAGAAAGATAAAAAATATATTACATAGCAATAACTAATAAATTGTATCCATAAAAACTCAATAAATAGTATCCTATTAAAATCCTTTTGAAGGTAAAGAAATAAAAGGGGAGAAATAAAATGATTGGTAAGGGTGAAAAATAGAAAAATCATGAATAAAAATTACTGAATCATAAAAAAATTAGAATACCAAATATGGAATACTAAATAAATGAAAAACACATGCCATTAATAAACTGATAATGAAACTGCATCAAAAATTTTTGTCATAGTGAAAACCTCATGGATAATAATAACTGAAAATTAATAAATGGAATTCATATTAATTGGACGTCATGTATCTGGTGTATGATACCACTATACCATCTAAATATTTTATGTTTGTGGGTAGAAACCCATCTAATTTTTGGAAACAAACTCGAAGGGTTTGTCAAAAATTGATTTGTCTCATGAGACCAGTCAATGCATCAAGGGGCCATAGTGGGCCCTACCCATCACCAAAATTATAAAGAATTATGTATACTTAGATTTAATACATCTACAATATTATTTCTCAATATCTATATAGATTAGAAAATATCGATTCATCAATATTTCCATAGTTAAATTGACATTCCAAATAAACATCATATGTGAAATGGTATATGACTGAAAGAAATAATCATATGCATGATACAAGAAAATAGGTTTTTAAATAAATTATAATTTCAAATGTAAATTGATCCCAAATGGGAACTAGACACACCAAGTAAATAATCATAAGGTGCGAAATACCAAGTAGGTCTCAATGAACTGGAAATTGAGATAAAGTCCCTAACAACATTGTAATCAATTGAATCATATGACCAAAAATAAATAATCAAAAAAATAAATCACATAATACAATTAATAGAAATAGAATCTTGATATTATATATTAAATTTCATTATACATATACTACATACAAGAAATAAGTTTCAAACAATGAAAATATCACAGAATTTAATGTGAGATGAGAAACCTCTTACCTTATGCCTGAATGTGTTCTCAATTGATCTTAATAACCTGAATAATCAAATTTAGATTCATTAATTAATAATTAAGAAGCTTCTTCTATATTAAATTGATTTATTTTAAACATATTAGGTTTATTCATGTCCTTTTTTATGAGTTTAATATGTTTAATTTTATTGTTTTGGAAGCATTTTCTTCCTTGGTTTTCATGATCAGTTTACTTGTATTCATTAATGGAAGTTCATTTGAAATGTGGATAAACATCAATGAATTCTTAATGTATATTATTAGTGAAATTATAGAAATTTAAATTATCATATAATTTTTTTTATATACCATATGGATGACCCATTTGATAAATGTTAATGATAGATGCTTGTGTTAACTGGGCAGTTTTGTCCATGATGAACTTTCTTTGTATTAATATTTTATATTATGAGTTTGTGAGGATTATAGAACATTACATAAGATAAAATACATTTATTATGATCTTTTTAAACCATTATAATTGTTTTATGACCATTATTTAAGATAGTAATTCAAATTGAAAACATGCCTTCCTTGAATGTGATAAATTAACACATCTCAGATGGTGTTTTCATTTATAGTATAAAAGGAGGAAAAAGAATAGATGATAATTGAATATACCAATATCATAAAAACATTATTGTAAATATAAGGTAATGTATTTTTCATAACATTTGTGTGGGGAGAGGTGGCAATAAAAAAGATAACAAAGGAACTCGAAAAGAAAACAAAATAATTGAAAAGAGGAATTTACCTCTGGAATCAATCTTCCTTTGAGAGCCTTTTTAGGGGAGAGGATTTGGTCTTTTGAGGAGACCAATGGTAGTTGGACGTGGGGGAGGATCTTAGGAAGATTTTTGAGTATAATTTAGGTAAGTCTTGAAGCTTGATATATGTGAAGATATGAGGGTGTGAGGGGTGATATTTATAGTGGAGGGGAGGAGGGTTTTTTTAATATTATATGCATTAATTTAGTATTTTTTCACAAGTCAAGAAATGGTGAGGATTCCATGACCTCGATAAGTAATAAGTTAATGTGATTTCAATATTTGGGTACTTTCATAATTTATAATTATAAGAATACTTTATTTAAGTTATAATGTATTTATACGGTAAATTAATGTATTTTATTATTCACAAAAAATTCAAGTATTTCAGAAAAATCCAAAAAATTCACGGATACCATTTTTCAATATTTAGAATTAAAAAATGAACTCCATTTTTTAAAAATAATTTTCTAAATATTATATATTTAATTATTAAATAAAATCATATTTTTTTTAAAAATAATAATTTTAAATCTATAACTTTTTTTACACATTAGAAAATTAATCAACATCTCATTACCTTATAACATTAATTAAATAAAATAATAATATGATTTGCTATTCATAAGGGTAATATTACTATTCATTAGGGTATGTTACTATTCATAAAAAACACGTTGCTTCTATTAGACTCTAAATAAGATACTGATTACAACTATAGATGACCATTTTTTTAAAATTCAAAACACATAAGTGGAAAATTTAAGTTTAATCGCTAGGTTGTGACTTCTCTTATAAATAACCAAGTGTTGTTTCACATAGAATTAGTGCTTCATAGAATATAGGATATCTAATGAATAGAATGTATTTAAGAGAAACATTCCACAAAATGTTTTAGGATTTATATATATACATATTAATCTAAGTTACCTAAATGAGTTTTAATTGCTTACTATTGGTTTAAGTGTTTTTCATTGAGAAAGAAGTACGGGTGTTACTCATGTGAAAATGTCTTGTTTCATCCTCTCAAAGAACCTTGAATGGGTTATCATGTTCTAACTAGACCAAGGGGTTTTCTTTATTATAATGACCCTTACTGAGGTTTTTGTGATCATCCCATGTTTTTAAATGTTTTCACATGATTTATGGGAGAATATAGTCATGGATGGAATCAAGGAAAAGTCATAATATTTAAACATGAAATGAACCATGTTTCTTTTTAAAAGATTTTATTTTATGGAAGTAACAGATACTATTGGAAGTGTACACTTTGTATTTATATGTTTTTTTATGTAATAGTTATGGCATAATTCTCTAAAACTATAAACCTGAAAAGATCCTCAATGTTAATTCTTTACTTTTCTCAAGATTATGTAATTTTTAAGGAAGTGGCCTTATATTAGGTATCATAGGATAGTTTAGACAACTTTGGAGATTATGATGTTTTCTAAATGGTTAGGGATATCATCCGTTCATAATTTTATGGTAGATCCTAAGTTCAATGTCCTAGAAATCCCTTTTGAGGATTTATGATCTCGAATATTAAGGTTACTAGTGCTATTTTTGGAGACATTCACCTTTGAGGAAATTGTGGTTTATTAATTGTTAGGATGAAAATTTCAAGGAATGAGATAACCTTTGAGGAAAAAATATGTTATGGTTATTTTTGATTATTTTATCTCCTTTTTGTGAATGATATAAGTTATAATGTTTTTAAAAAAATGACAACATGTAGACCATGTAACAACCTATCGTGTCAGAAAAGGATACGAGAATTGAACCCATAACTATAGTGCGACTAGGATTTATCACCTACCACTAGCCTATGTAAAGTCCCTAGTTAGTATGAATTATTTTCTTTGTTTAAGTTTTTTAAGGATCAAGAATAAGATTATTTTTAGACATTATGCCATATCAAATTGATATCCTTTGTCTAAGAAAATTATTTTGGAATTAACTTATAAATGTTATTTTGGAAAACGTTCAATATTTTGGGAACACTATATGCCTAAGAAAAGTATAATACTATGGGATTTAATTTGAGGATTAATGGTTGAATTTTATTTTGGAAGAATCTATGACTTATTTTGGAGATTTTGAATATTCTTGGAAATGATTAACCTATCATATAGAATATGTTATTAGGTTAATTACTATTACGTTTGAGACTTTATGAGTAGTAGATATTATTTTGAGATAAGGTTTATGATTTATCAAGGAATAAAATGTAATAAAATACCTCTAAATTTTGGGTTTAAATCTTAGTTTGGATTTTTTAGAAGAATTTTAAGGATAATTGTTTAGTGAATGGTCTTTGTAGAACTTTGGGTATTGTTTGTTGAATTTTTGAGATTAAGAGTAGTATTTATTTTAGTAAATAATTAGTCTTTTCAGGGATTATCTGATCATGTACAAGACATTTTGGATTTGTTTAATGTTTAAATACATGGTAAATATATAGTTCATCTTTTTTGGATTATGTGAATCTCTAGAAGTTGATTATAGTGATTCTGGAGTGACTACGTCATCTTGAATACTCATCATTCAGAGAAAAGATGAGATTGTGGAAGATATTTATTAAATGAAAAATATCTACTTGAAAAATAAGTATGTTTATTTATGTTATTAATCAATATCATAAGTAAATTCTTCAACATTATAAATAGGATATTTAAAATAAAAACATTTTCTGTTTACTTTTTTTATTGGGAAATCAAAGAACGTTTAACCCATCACAAGTTTATGTTTTTTGGTTGTTAACCTTCTCCTATACATGTTTTCTATTACTCTCCATCAGAACATGATGGTTAGTTTTTCTTCTAGGTACATGTTTTCCAACATGGAACCATAGTATGTGTTATCTACGGTGACCTTCGTACTTCAATTTCTATCTTTTAAAGTGGTAGTTTTATTAACTCTTTTTTCGATGTGGGTTTACAATAAAGGTATTTTTAAAAGTCATATCCTAGTTATTGACCCCAAATTAAAATTTTGATGACACAATTTATTATTGGGGGAGAATGTAACATCCTATGTTTTAAGAGAGAAACATTATCTTCAATAACGTACATGATACACTACATCGAGTATAAATGAACAAATAAATATTTTTATTTAAATGTTGTTTTTATAACCTAGGCATTGGAATGGAATGAATGAATAGTATTAACTAAATTATGAAAATATGGTTTACACATGTTTGAATAATTATTCATTGGGTACCAAATGTTTTAGAAATGGAAATAAAAACCAATTCAATATAAAGGATTTGATTTTATGAAAACCTATTTAAATGAGAACAATTATGTTTATAAAATCATATCACCCACAATGGATTTTTATATAATGAAAATTTTATGTTATATAGTCAATTAAATTTTATAAATTCATCTTATATTTTTTTCTAGATATAAACTAAAAACGAATTCAATCTTTCAGATAAAAGATGTATTTTTCAAAAAAAATTAATGTCTTACCGTCATTTGATAGAGAACCCTTTCTAAATATATTTTTTGTCAATTTTATAATTTATATTTGAAAAAATATACTTTTTCTTTGGAAATAGGCCATGAAAATTTACCGTGGTTGAAATTTTGGTATTTTTCTGATAAAATTCATATCTTATTGAATTCATAAAAACAACAAATTTTAATTCAAAACTGCATTTATATATAATTTATTGATATAGTTATATTATCCATTTAACTGGTTTTAAAGTGTAATTGGATTATATTTTTATTATTTAATAAAAAAAAATTCATTGGAATTAATTTCATATTTAAATTTAACATAAACACAAGTCAATCTTTTTATAGTTTTTACTTCTTAAAAACCCACTTTCTAGTTTTGACTACAAGAATTAATTTTAAATTAAATAAATAAAGTTTTTTGTTTTCAATTTGGAATAATGAATTCCATATTTGGAATCATAAAGGTAAAATTATGTAAATAGGTACCTTTTATTTTTGGACACTATTAATAGTAACTTCAGTAATTATTTTTATTTACCATGGTTTAAAGGTAAATTAGAAAAATAAGGGTAAAAAAATTATATTAAAATAAACTACCCTAACATGTTTCCTAATTCTATTTTATGAGTCATAGGTGACCAAAAAATCCTTAGGCTGAATTTTTTTCATTTGGGTGCCACTTGGGTGTGATAATGACATGTTATAATAATTAATTTAAATAAAAGGGAAATATAACATAAACTTGTATCTCCTAACTAAAAAAATTAATTTGGTTTACATAAATGATATCTTCGACTATAAATAGTAATTAGGAAGATAAAAATATTTCCTACATCATAGTATTTTATTTATAATTTTTAGACCTTATATAAATAAATTTATTAATGACACAATGATGACGCATTGATTACCATATTAATGAAATATTGAAATAAATGATATTATAAATATAAATGTAAATGTAATTTGAACATTATCATGCCATCCAATAATTTTTTGGAAGACACTGACTTGTGAGGTATGAGTTAATGCCTTTGTTTTTATGTAATAAATTTGTTATGACTTTAACAAAAATCAATATCTAAATATTGTCAAAATTGAAATAAATGATTTTTTTAAAACAAATACTTTTTTATTAAATGATATAATACTCTTAAAAATATAATATTCATCAAATTGACTTTTATAATGTTAAAAATGTAATTAATTATCCATATTCGGTTCTCTTGGAATTTTATTATAACTATAGTAACCATATATTATAAAAATACTAGAAGACATTATAAGAGTAAATTATTTAACTAAGGGTTAAAGCTAATAGATAAGGTTAATTTTCTGACCTAGACATGTCTATAACCTATTTGTTGAGAGGTTTTTGACCCATCCTCATCTTATCCTCGAAATATATCTCTTTGAAACTATTATAATTCAAAAATTTATTTATAATAAAATAAAATTTCAAGACTATCCTAAAGTGCCCCTACTCCCTCTTATAGAAGGTCACCACCTCTACCCACTTACTTGAACCTCTCTAGCCCCTTGTCACATCCATATTCTACTCAAATAATCACCCAAAATACCTCCCTTACTCATATAATCCTTACCTTGTGCATAAGGAAACACAAAAAATCCTTTTGAATCAAATCAAAAGTAGTTACCCAATTTTGAGGAAATTAAAGAATAAACAAGGCATGTCAGACTCAGGTAAGGGAATTCGTCTCAATCTCCTTGAATTAAGCCATTTATTTATAATATTCATTTTTAAGCTTTTATAAGGTGTATATATAGCCTCGAAACGTTTAATATCCATATTTTATCTATAATAATGTTATTTATGAAATCATGGAGATTAATATTTAAATGTTGAAAATGGTCTGGGAGACCTTGAACATTTAAAGATTTAATTATAAAATCTTTTTCATCATGATATTAAATTACATATTTATTTTTATGTATATAAAAGGAATATACAATAAATTTTATTTCAACATTGAATTTCATTCAATGTTTTCAAAAAGAATATTTTTATAAAAATCATTTTATTTTCTTTAGAAAATGACAAAAGGATTGTTTTTTAATGTATACAACGACAATGACTTCTCCTCCTTCATAACCATTATTTGATATTTGGCTTCTTCTATAAGACTTAATTTATTTTAAACTGAAAATAAATACCTTATTCCATTATTTGGGTATTTTGGTATTTAAAATGTTTTCTTAAATGAAAATGGTTTTTTATATTTTCATATGGGATTAGAAGAAGCTTTCAAAAAAAGGGTTTGTAATGAACATGTTTTATTCATAAAATGGTACCTGAGAATTATATGGAACAAGTTAGATTGATATAGATTATACGAAGGGTTTTTCCACATTATAGCTCATGGGTGAGACCATTATAGATTATAAAAAGGGTTGAGCCCCATTACAGCACACAGGTGAGACCAATACAACTTATATGAAGGGTTGAGCCCCATTATAGCTCACAAGTGAGACTAATATAGCTTATTCTAAGGGTGATCCCCATTATAGTTCTCAAATTTGGAATTCAATAATATGGTTATTCTAAATGAAATATGTTGGAAACAGTTTTATATATATGTTTATCTAAGTCACCTAAAAGAGTATTAATGTCCTGTTATTGGTTTTAGTGTTTTTCATTGTGAAAAAATTATGAGTGTTATTCATGTGAGAATGTTTCGTTTCACATGCTCAAAGAACCTTGAATGGGGATATCAGGTTTTCACTAGACAAATGGGTTTTCTTTATTTTTAGGTCCCTTACTGAGATTTTTGTGTTCATCCCATTTTTTTAAATTTTTTCACTTGATTTAAGGGACTATATAGTCAAGGATGGAATCAAGGAAAAATCATGTTGATTTAACATGAAATGAACCATGTTTACGTTTAAAAGTTTTTATGTTATTTAAGAAACATATACTATTGTAAGTGTCCACTTTATATTAATATGTTTTATATTATGTAATAGTTATGGACTAATTCTCTGAAACTCTAAACATGAAATATCTTCAAGGTGAATTTTTGACTTAACTCAAGATTATGTAATGTTTATGGCTGGACCCTTATACTCACAGTTAAAGCATAGTTGGTGCATGGTTTGGATAGTCAGGAAGATAAAAATTTTCAAAAAAAACCAAATCGCATGATTGGTGCACGACCGCGAAGCCTTACCATACTAGTGCCCATTCTACCCAAGTAACCGTGCACATGCTATTTTTCTAGGTAATTTGACATTTTTACCCTTAATGATCTATTATGACCCCTCATTCCTATTACGAGTTCCAATGGGATTTACATCTATGGCTCTCATTTTTTATCATTTTGAATACCTAAGGTAGGAATCAATAGATCTCCTTCATCTTGGATCTGTTCGAGATTGCATTCCTCACATTGGATGCACAATGTTAAGTACCAGAGTCTGTTTAAGCCTTTATCCTTCTCTTTTTCTCTTGACATATTTATTAAGGTGTGAATAGTTTTTATTTTTCTTATATAAACTCAGACCCAAGACAAATCAAGGTCCAATACTAGAGGAGGAGATTTGTACGAGCCTAAAGTGGTTGGTCTATAACTCACCCCTCAAGTTTGTTGATTTTAGAAATGTCATGTGGTGCCCACCGATTTCATTGAGTTCCGTTTATAGAATTTATAGTACATGCTTATAATAATTAAAACTATATGAATTTTCTCTTTTCATATATGTGATTAATTTTTGGGGGTTTTGACCAAAACTTCATCCATCCCTCATAGGATGTTATTCCATAATTTTATTTTTAGTATTTTAAATGTTTGAGCCACTATTCGAGTGTGACTTTTCTTAACCCTGATAAGGGTATGCTTTTCAATATTATGTGTCTTGATTTATATTGTGAATTTCATAATGTAAAGTACCATGTATTCTCACAACCTATCCAAGCTAAGTTAAGTTCTTCAATTAATAATTAAATGTAAAATGGAAATTGGAATGTATATTATGTATATGACTTGACCGAATTAATTGTGACTGATTAATAAGGTACATGTCTATTGGACACCTTACCGCATTAATGGAAGCTAGTGGAATGAACGTGAATTATTAAACCTGATTTAAATGGAATTAAATAAGGTTTCATGATACTTGGCCTTGTCAAACTAATGAATGGTAATTCATGGACGTAATGGACTTATTGATTAATTATGACTTGATTAAAGGTTTTATGCTACTCCATCGTATCACACTAATGATAGGTAAGGCTTGAAATAAGTGAAATATTACATGAATTCATAATTTAATAGAATTGTCCTTACTTGAGATCACCAAGGATTACTATCAGGGAATTCCTTGAGAACTTGGTAACTCCATTCCGATTCAAGGATATGGCTTCAATAGGTTGAGACCCTACAACTAAAGAAATGGGATTTATCAGCTCTTAAAACAAGATTTAACAGCACTAAAAAACATTGAAAATCTTAGTGCTGAAAAATGACCTGCCTATTATAACATGAAATTCTGCACCATCACACCCAAACAAGACGTGCAAGAAAACTCAACATATCAAACAAGCGGTTCATAGAGATAAAATATGCAGTGGTAGTAATTTGGGATCAAAAAATGCAAAAAAATCCATACCTAATGTGATGTACTTATTATTCATTATGATTATCAAAAGGTATCATTAAATACTATCTCATCAAAATGATATCTTACATTGCCTCAAATAAAACATATAGAGAGAGTTCGATGTCAGAACCTTAAGAAAAATTTAATTACGGCATTCATGTGAGTTATCCTTCATGTTTTTTGTGGTTAAGATTCATGTCAAGCTTGGATATGGATCTTTTTTATAGATTTTGAGTTCCTTTTTGCATATGTTGCCTTATAACTTATAGAGTTTTCCCTGTAGACTTCCCTTGGTAGATAAATTTGGGTGATTCTTGGGACACTTAAAGAAATGTGTTCTTATGGTTGGTGCCTTTATATTATGTTTTATTGTCTTCTTTTCACGCCATTTATAGAATTTATAAATTTTGGGGAGGTGTATTCTTATTCATTTTCTATCCTAGACTCTTGATTAGTAGTTATTTAGTGCTTTTATTGGGGTAAAAATATAGAAAAACCCATGTTGGTACACTTTCGTGGGGAAGTTTCATATTCATTTTTAACTTTTACTGTTTTACATATATAGGAAAAGTATGGGTTGTAAGACTCCAAGTAAAAAACAATGCAAATTACTATTTTGAGGGAGTTGTTAGGAACACGGGTTGTTCACAGTAAATAGAAACAATGTGGTATGGATATATAGTTTAACTAATTCATTTTGAATAATGGGAACACTCTTTGTTAACTATTTTTCCAAACTGTGAAAAAGAGGGTTTCTTATCCAATGGATCCCAAAATGTTGGTGAACAACATGGACAGCTTCCCAACCAGACCATGAATGTTTCCAATGATATGGCATAATTTAAGGGATTTCAACCTATTTCCTCTAGTTCCCTTCCAAAAAATTAGTCTAACAGCCCTTTGCCTTGAATTTTTATCCAATTTAAATCCTCTATTCTTTTTTTATTTCCCTTTTGTTCTTCTCCCCATCCCTTTCTTCTTTGTTTTCATCCCTCTCCATGAACTCTAGGGCTAAAGGCTTATATTTAGGGTGTTTGATGAATTATTAATGGTGTTTTATTGTCTAAGGACTAATTAAGACTCTATAAGGCTTGTATATATGTCTTATGTCATAGGTAATGACTTTTGGATTGTTTTCTGTATGCCAGTTATTGTTTTCACTTAAAAATTATGTCCATTTTAATCAAAAGAGAGAAACTTTAAGTGATACCGGTCCCACTGTTCCTTGGATTGAGGTGGGGTTAACTCTTATACATCAAAAATTACCCATGTCTAGTTCTCCTAAAGTATTAGTATGATCTAAATGCTTTTGGTCATTTTTTCATTTCTCAGTTGTTGTTTTCACTTAAAATTATGTCCATTTTAAACAATAGAGAGATACTTTGAATGATAACAGCCACATAATGACTTTTATTGAAGATGGGTTGACTCATACATGTCACACACGACCCATAGATCGTTTTCCTAAAGTATCAACATAATTCGAATGCATATGGTCAGTTTTCTGTACGTCAGTTGTTGTTTTCATTTAAAAATTTTGTCTATTTTAAACAAAAGGGAGACGGTTTCAGTGATACCAATTACAACATGCCTCGTATTGAGGAGGTTTTGACTCTTAAATGTCACAAATGACACATGGATAGTTATCCTAATGTATAAATACAATCCAAATTTTTTTGGTTGGTTTTCCGTTTGTCAGTTGTTGGTTTCACTTGAAATTCTGTCCATTTTAAACAAAAGAGAGACACATTGAGTGAAACAGATCACACTATACCTTGTATTGAGGTGAGGTTGACATGTAAACGTCACAAATGACCCACGTATCATTGGACTAATGTATTATCACAATCCAAATGTGTTTGGCCAGTTTTCTGTATGTCAGTTGTTGTTTTCACTTAAAATTTAGTCCATTTTAAACAAAAGAGATATAGTTTGAGTAATAGTGGGAACATTGTGCGTCATATTGAGGAGGGTATGACTTTCACACATCAAACATAACCCATGGATCGCTGGCCTAATGTATAAACACAATACGAATGCTTTTGGTTGGTTTTCCATATGTCGGTTGTTGTTTTCACTTAAAACTCTGTTCATTTAAAAAAAACACACTTTGTGGGATACCGGTCACAATGTGACTTGAATTGAAGTTTGATTGACTCATACACGTCACACATGAACCATAGAACATTGGAATAAAGTATCAACACAATCCGAATTCATTTGGTCAGTTTTTCATATGTCAGTTATTATTTTCAATTAAAATTTTGTCCATTTAAAAAAAAGAGAGACATTTTGAGTGATACCGACCACACCGTGCCTTGGATTTATGAGAGGTTGACTCATACATGTCAATAATTACCTACTTATTGTCTTTATAAAGTATAAACACAATATGAATGTTTTTGGTTTTTTTCCCGTAAGTTAGTTGTTGTTTTCACTTAAAATTCTGTCTATTTTAAACAAAAAGAGAGCCACTTTGAGTGATACTGGCCACATTGTGCCTCATATTGATGTGGGTTGACTCATACACATCATAAATTACCCATGGATCGTTCTAATAAAGTATCAAAACAATTATAATGTGTTTGGTTGGTTTTCCATATGTCAGTTGTTGTTTTCACTTAAAATTCTGTATATTTTAAACAAAAGAGAGACACTTTGAGTGATACCAGTCACACTGTGCCTCATAATGATGCAAGGTTGACTCGTACACATCCCACATAACACATGGATTTTTTCCTAATGTATCAACACAATCTTAATTTGTTTTTTTGGTTTTACATATGTTAGTTTTTTTTCACTTAAAATTATGTCCATTTTAAATAAAAGAGAGACTTTGAGTGATACCGGCCACAACATTGCTAGGATTGTGGTGAGGTTGACTCATATACATCACACATGTCCCATGGATTGTTTTAATAATGTATCAACACAATATTAATGTGTTTTATTGGTTTTATGTATGTCAGTTATTATTTACACTTAAAATTCTGTCCATTTTAAACAAAGGAGAGACACTTTGAGTGATATTGGACACACCATGCCTTGGATTGAAGTGGTGTTGACTCTTACATGTCAAAATGACCCATGTATTTTTCTCTTGAAGTATCAATACAATCCAAATTGTTTTGGTTGGTATTCCATAAGTTTGTTGTTGTTTTCACTTAAAATTATGTCCATTTTAAATAAAAGAGATACACATTGAGTGATACCAGTCAAACTGTACCTCGGAATGAGTCAAGGTTGACTCTTACATGTCCAAAATTACCCATGAATCATTGTAAAAAATTATCAACACAATCAGAATTCATTTGTTCAGTTTTCTATATGCCAGTTATTGGTTCCACTTATAATTTTGTCCATTTTAAACAAAAGATAGACACTTTGAGTGATACCATTCACACCATGCCTCTGATTGAGCCGGGTATTACATTTAAACCTAAAATATTACCCATGTATAGTTATCCTAAACAGTAAACTCAATCCAAATGCATTTGGTCAGTTTTCTGTATGTCAGTTGTTGTTTTCACTTAAAATTCTGTCCATTTTAAACAAAAGAGTGACACTTTGAGTGATACCGGGCACACTATACCTTGGAAAGAAGAAGGGTCAACTTTTACATGTCATAAATGACCCATGGATAGTTTTCCTAAAGTATCAACACACTATTGACATTTTTGGTTGGTTTTCCGTATGTTAGTTGTTGTTTTCACTTAAACTGTTTTCCATTTTAAACAAAAGAGAGACACTTTGAGTGATACCGGTCACAACATGCCTCAGATTGTGGAAGGGTTGACACTTACACGTCACACATGACTCATGGATCATTGTTATTAAGTATTAGCAGAATCCTATTGTGTTTGGTCAGTTTTTTGTATGTCAGTTGTTGTTTTCACTTAAAATTATGTCAATTTTTAACAAAAGAGAGACACTTTGAATTATACCGGCCACATCGTGCCTCGGATTTATGTGGGATGACTCATATATGTCACACATGACCCATGGATCATTGGACTGAATTGAAAACATGGATGTGAGGGGGTAGACCCTGTGGAGTAAGGAGGTTCCAACAATGCTCATTTTCTTATTATGGATAATCAGAAAACATATAATTTCTACCAATGAAAATGTTCAACTCATGGGAACCCATTTGGCATCTCGAAGCTCATACTGAAATCAATTTTGGGATGATATGTTTACTCATCTTTTCCTTTAATTTGAGTGGGCATGCATTCTATGAAGGTATTTTGGATATTTTACTAGTTTTTATTATCCAAAGCCCAAGTAAAAGTGGTTCATCATTCTTCCATGTTGTTGGTGCATTTCATTTGTTAAAATAGAAAAATGATGCATTGGTGAAATGATGTTTTATTTAATAACAATTGAAATTTTCCTACGAAAGTTTACATACAAAAATGTTTCATCTTTAGATCTCCTTAACCCCTGTCAAAAATGTCTTCCAATTGTACAGGTCCCCAAGTTAGATATTCATGTTGTTTGTGTACAATCTTCCATCTGGTATGCAGTCAACTTGTTTTTGAAAAACTCTATATAATCTTGTGAATATGTTTCTTTTTGACCATCATAATTGGACTAAAAAATAAATAATTAATTAATTAATAAATAATTTAAATGAAATAGTAGTTTTTTTAAATACTTCTTCATGGATTCTAGTTTGTTGATGGAAAGTGATATCTCTCATAAATTTTCAAACATAATAACCACAATCATTATCATTTATTTTTTTTGGACACTGCAAAAACATTGATCATTAGGAGAATAAGTAACTTGTTTTGATATGTGTTTGGATAGTGAAATTTTATTATATATACCATGATACTTGTCCAAACGTATAACGTGCCCACCTTCTTATGCTTAGCCCATATCTTCATTACTTTTTTTAGATGATATTGATACACTGCCCTATCATAACAGAATCCTCAGTAAAAGATAATATAAAATATATATATCATGATGTTTAGACCTAAAACATAGGTTGTATTGTCTTACAGAATTACAAACTCCATCATATGTGGTTCTTTTGTTGGATATCCTTGCATTGATATCCAGAAAATAAATATTTGGAGTATCCAAGTTCACTGCAATTAGATACCAATTCTTCCTAATAACAAAAAAAGGAATAAGTGATTAACATAATAAAAATATAATTGATATTATTTAATTTTAGAGTGTTACCCCTGCATGTTTGGTATTAGTAAGAGTCTGTCATCTATAATCTTGCTTGCAAATGCTTTCAGCAAGCCTTTCACTATATCATCCCTTTTTGGTGGCTCTACTTTCATTAGTTATGTTGATGTTGTATGAGGACTAATGATTTCGAATTTTGGATCATGGAAAAAAACTTTCAATTGTTTTTCATATATACGCCTACCAATAATATAAAATGAATTTAGTCATAATTAGCACATTATATCCAATTTTAGAAAATAAATTCATAAAAACATACCTCATATATAAATTTACAACTGTGAAACCTATTCAACCATATTAAAGGATTTCATTTATATTTTCAGCAGCAACGAAATCTTTAATTTCCTCTTCATATATATTCTTTTTGAAAACAACTATATTACTACTACCACTTTTTAGCTTCGTATCCACATGAGTCTTAAATGCTAGTAAACGTGGATAGAGAACATGCGGTGTTATTGTAATTTCCGTAGATCTTTGGGATCGGTTGGTTGATCCTTTATAAGCTTTGGAGCCCATGTTTCTTGTCACCCCTTCCCTTTCTCCATCTATAATAGCATTCATGGGTTTAGACCTTTTTTCATTAATTCTTAAAGGTTTAGCTTGAAAAAAAGGAAATAAATACCTCTTTTTCCACATGTACTCTTGCAAGTTGTGACGAACATGAAATGAATGTACCAATAGCCTTTTCAACCTTATGAATATCATCGTCATCAAGTGGAATAGAAATCTCTACATTTGGATCATGATCTACAGTAATCGCTACTTTCAGTTGATCTGTTGGAAGTGGTTTATTATGTAGCTTGTCCTCTGGGCTGTTGAACACCATTTCCCTCGCTACAAGGTGATTGGTGGGTATTGAAAAATATAAATCACAGTCATTATCACCCATTAGAATATCAGTATAGGAAAATTATCAGTGTTTGTCTCATTCACATTTCATGTGAACAGTTATTAGAATATTGATTACCATGGCTAAGACAGCTCTTTGAGGGGAATGGCTTGCCTCAGAGCTAGTGGGGGGTGGGGTGGGATCTTCATGCGCGGGTTGTTCCTGAGTTGTGTATTCTCCTTACTTTTCACCCATAAAAGTTTCTAGCAACTCTCCCTACCATTGAAATTGTTCTTTAAGAGTTTCTAGTCTTTCTCTCATTTGTTTCATTTATTCATTTCTATCATCCGTTTGTTTTTTTTTCTCAAAATATACTCAGGCTGTCACCCCCAACCCCTTACCTCTAACACAACCATATTTTTCTGGCTGCTTCAAATTCATTGATAATAGGTTTGCATCCCTTACAAAAGTAGCATATTTCTTTCACTATCAGATATATGAAAATATGTAATTATTATTATGTAATAAAATTAAAAAAACTTTTTATCGTGTCATACATACAAATATTTCCTACACATTTTGTGTTTTTTCATCTACTAGATTTCCTTCCTTATTCACATGTTCCTCCTTTCATATAACATGATGTGGGATGGAAGTGAATTTGGCTTTAGATAAATCAATCTACATATAATTATAGAAATTTGATTATGATGTTTTATTTTATCACATAACAGTATTACTGTAAATTTAAAATATGTACCGTTTTATTTCCTAGTGAAGAATTCCCCATCCTTGCTTTACGATAAGAGTTTGTTGGATTTGATTCACATACCTTATTTTAAGTACTGAGTTACTGTTTCATAAATGAAATATCGACACTCAAAGTGATGAATACATGTATCCTCAAATATCATATTATAATACACAATGTACCTGAAACTTCTCATCCCCACGGCGGCCAATAAATTCATCCCATGCTTCTTAGGATATTAGGTGATTGTAGACAAGGGGTGGGTGCAGGTTTATTTGACCTTTGGAATCATTCAGCTGACATTTTGTTAAAATAGTGTGAAAACCTCAATCAATCCTTCCTCCAAGACATAGTACATCATTATTGTTTGAATCATCTAATATAAATGTACTCCTCAAGGGATTGAGAAGAGTATGACACTGTTTCTTTATTTTATTTTCAATTAAATTAAAGAAATAATATCATAATGTTACCATAAGTTCTTCCCAGATCACAACCTTTAGCCTGGACACAACATGGTGCCATGAATCTATGTTAATCGGCACATGTTTCCGAGTGAAGATTCCAACATAACTACTAAACATAGCCTTGTTGGGATTCACATGTTGGACTCATGCATTTTATATGACATCAAATTTAATTCCTTTTATTTTCTCCTTAATAACATTGGATAACATCATCAAACTACGACACACCTAGGATTTTTGTGACGCTGATCCTTCATCCTTGACCATTTAATCGATATCAACGCCATCAATATGTTCTTTTGAAATGGTACCAATGACATGTGATGATTCTTGTTGGACCTCAACACTAGGAGAAGCAATAGGTTTGTAAACTTGTTGCTTTGCACTATGAGTAGAAGTATCAGCAGCAGTAGCAGCTTGAGAGACTTGTTCAGCCTCGAGGTTAGGAGCACCAGAATGTGATGAAGTCATTATATACAAAAGTGGTTGAATAGTTAATATATATTACATAAATTCAGTGATGATATGTTAATAACACGAGATAACAATATCTATATTACAAACAAAATATAACTTATTTATTGAACTCTCTTTCTTGTTTTCAAATGTGAAGGTATTTTACAACTTTATTGATTATCCAAATACCTTCATTGTGGTCTCATCAAACATACTAAACATCATCTACATTGGGAATACTACGAAATGATTGTAATATACCACTGAAAGGGACGTCCTCAATTTAATTTTCATCAGACCCATCAATAAATTTGGATGATAACAGAACAATTGAATACTTTTAGTTTGTGGGATCTGGAACATAAAATAATTGTACTACTTGTGATGTCATTATAAACAGTTCATCATTGTACCCTTCTTTACTAAAATAAACTTTCACAAATCTCAATTAATCTATTTTAACACCACTGTTGTTATAAACCCACTTTCCTTGACAATTTAGAAATTGGAATGTTGTATAATCCAACACCTATATTTGTTTGATAATGCCAAAGTATGAAATATTCACATAAATTGGATTTATGTCCTTAGTATCAAAAACATGCATCACTTCAGCAATAAGTGTAACTACACTATTTTTCATGGTACTATCTTTATCACATTCATCTGTATATAATTTATAACCATTAATTACATAACCATTATAGGATAATACATACACACTTGGTCAGGCGACTAGCCATCGAAGTCGTTTATAAATTGAATTCAGATTTTTAGCTAACTCTTTAAAACTATTGTCCCAAAACAATCCTATAAACTGCTGATTATGTGTATTTGATATCCATTTTTCATCCATTGATGGATTAAACTACGTAATAATTTCATTGTGGGATTCAATATATGGAGAAACCTCCCAACTATTATGAAAAACATAAAGGTTGGTCTGATCCCGATCATTATTATTGATTTTCACAACATCTCTTCTGATAGGAATTTGGAATAGAATTCAATGGCTTCCTCAACAATATATCACTCTACAATACAACCATCTGACCGACTTCAATTTTTGACATACCCTTTCAAAATCTTCATATATTGTTCAATGTGATACATCCATATATAGTGCATGGGACCACAAATTTGAATCTCTCTCACAAAGTGAACCATCAAATGAACCATCATATAAATGAATGATGGTAGGAAAAACATTTCTAATTCACATAATTTGATGAAAATTTCTTTTTCCATAACTAGAAATTTCACTGGGTCTAAAAATTCTCTGCATATAGCTTTGAAAAAGAAACAAAGTTTGGTTAATCTATAAAGAACATTCTTGGAAAAAATGCAATGTAAAGCTATAGGAATTAAATCTTGCATCAATACAATCTATTCATGTGATTTAATACCTTTTAACATTAAATCATTAATTGACACAATGTTCTTGATATTTGATGAATACCCCTATGGAACCTTTGCATCATTAATGAAGTATAAAAACTGATATCTCTCTTCCCTAGAAAGAGTGTAAGTAGCTAGAGGAAAAAACATTCGATTTTCACCCTTCACGAGAGCCAAATCTTATCATATTCTTATGTCAACCATGTCCAACCATTCCATAATTCTATCCTCTATTTTTCCAGGGGAATTTAGCAACATTCCAATAACATTGTCACTTACATTTTCTACCACATGCATCACATCAAGAAAATGTCTGATGTACATACAACTCTAGTATGGAAATTAAAAAAACTAATCTTTTTTACAACCAATTTTTGTAAGGTTTTTCGAAAATGGTTTACCAAAAGCAGTGTTCTCATATTTTACTTTCTCAAACAACAGATCACTTGTTAGTGGAGATGGTGTTGTGTGTTGTTTGAAACATTCATTGAATGATGTCGTCCAAGATCAGTACTTACGCCGATGGGGTAGAAATCTACAATTTCCTAGAAACACATATTTCGATGAATGTTTCATCCAAATTGATTTTGTATCTTCTTCGCACATGGAACACACTTGAGTTACTTTTATTCTATAGACTGAAAATGTTCCATAAGCAGGGAAATCATTTATCGCCCCATACAACATCGCTCTCAACGTGAAGTATTCACTTTTATAAGCATCATACAACATAACACCTAATTCTCACAATAACTTTAAATCCTCGATCAAAGGAGCCAAATAAATATCAATATCGTTACATGGCTATTTTGGTCATGATATAAGCATAGATAACATGATGAATTTATATTTCATGCATAACCAGGGTGGAAAGTTATAATTTACCAACATTTTAAGACATCTACTATAAGTGCTGGTTTGAAAACTAAAAGTATTCACTCCATCTATAGATTACGCAAGACGAAGGTTTCTCATCTCATTTCCAAATTCAGGATACTCATTATCAATTATCTTCTATTGAGGAGATTCGGTTGAGTGATGTAATATCCCATATTTATTTATTTTATCTTCATTCCATGAAAATTTTATTTCATTTTCTTCACTTCCATGTAAATGCCTAATTCTTGGAATGATTGTAAAGTACTATACAACTTTCATAGGACTAGATTTATCTTTCTAGTATTGAGAATCACCAAACATTGGGAATTCTATAAGTGATATTTTCTCCTTGAGAAACAATATACAGTCTTTTGGGCTGACATGTATTCATTCAGAAATCATATCCATCGAGTGTATCATTCATTTAGTATTATATATCCAGCTTAAAAGCTCATTATCTTCTTGGAGAATGTCATTAATTAGAGAAAGTAGTTCCGTAAAACTAACATCACTCCATATGTTTCCTACTTTGAATTTATACAACGTTAGTATAGCTAACAATGTTATATATTTAGTGCAACCAGCACACAATGGCATCTTTGCACAACTATTTAACTTCTAAAACAATTCTGGGCAATCATGAAGTTTATCTTCAACTGTCCTTGTCATTTCCTCAATATTATCTTCTTTATCATTGACATCTTTAATCACATCCTCCATACAGTCTTCTTCATTATCCATATTTGTAATCATATATGATGATCCATAAAAGGTAGTTTTATCCCAACCAGTAGCTACATTCGCATTTTCTCCGTGTTTATTCCAACATTTATAACACCGATCTATTCTGTGACATATCCAATGTTCTTCCAACTCTTCTGGATTAATTAGTCTAGAATAAAAACAACGTAAAAATGGAAAAAGGATTTGAGAAGGATCATTTGTGTTATCCTTTTCAAACTTGGTGAACCCTTTCACTCCATTTTCATACTCTATTGTCAAACTAATAGCATCCATCCAATATTTATTCATATCCATCCTATTTGAATCTAAAATATTATTATTTATGATTCAAATACACAAAATAAGACTTCCAAATACAGTATAAGAGAACCAATTCCTTATAAAAATAGAGATTAAAAGAGCCTAACCATTTCCAATAAAGATTTGGAAATAAACAGAACTAGGATAGACCCCCGTCAAAATCAACACACATTCATGGACCCATTAATAATAGTTCTAGCACCCACCACCCTTTTATAAAAACATTAAACATCCTTTTAACCACCCCTACCAGCTGCCTCATTCATAATAAAATAATCACATCACACAGCCCAAAACTAGTGACCAAACACTACTAAAATGAAAATAGGGATACAATTTTGATGAGAAAACTAATATAGTAGATACATTTCCAAGTACAAAGGGGTTCGCGGGGGAGAAAAATAACATAGGTTTATATAAAATTACTATGGAATATAATAGGTTTTGTTACCCAAATTAACATAAGAAATATAAAATTGAGTTTAGTGAACAAAAATTCTCTCACAAACATCTAAAGGATATACAATAACTCTCCCTCACCTTACATAAACTTGTAACTATTATCCACAGACACATCTTACATTCATTCTATGGAAAATTACATTCCAATAAAAATGGATAAACAACATTCCCTTAGTTTTAAAAAACTAACACCTGAGGGGATACACGTATCAAATAGTGATAAACCATCCATTACAAAGGGTGAATAGCTCAAGAGTAAATCAAGAGGGCCAAACAAGATTTATAAGATACACTATATAAAGTGTAATATATACATTTACCATAAAAATAGAATAGAATTCCAATAGAATTCACACTTAATAAATCCTCACTTAATATAAATTAAAAATTTATTAGAATCACAATCACACCTTAAAAACATTTCAAAGACATCAATTAAATAATTTTCCTTTCTCATTGAAATATGAAGAAATACAAAGAATGCTCCATGAACCCTACTCTTCCACAACTACATTCCTAGAATTTCATGGAAATCTCTATATTTCATAAAACAAACAATTTCCTATTTTTACTCACACCAAATACCCTTTCAAATACATTTTCCATTAACCAGACATTTGAAAAATTACATTTATATAAAACTGAAGAAGAGAATACAGTTAATAAGCCAACTTCATCAGTCAAGCCCCCGTTTTAAAATCAAACATAAGCCAAGAATAATTTTAAAAAATTCCTTTCATAATTTGAGAAATAGACAACTCATATTTAAAAATTCACAACAAGACAAACATGCTAAAATTCTATGTTTCCTTTTTAAAACCTACACCCAACCCCATTCGCACCTCTAGTGCATTTGAAAACATATTTCACACCTCTAAAACAACCCATAATACCCTTTCGGATAATTATTAAATTACAACACACAAAAAACATAACCATTTCCTTTATTAAAATTAATTTCAAACACTTTGGCATGAAAAATAATAGAACCAACAACACCTAAATAGGTCAACTATCCACCCCAAAACTCACATTCTCAAAATAATGCATACCAAGTAATATAATATGAATAGAATAATATCGATTAATGTTACCCCACACCACTTTCCTAATGGTATGACACTCTCACACCCAAATGTCAAACATCTTGATGCTCTCATCTCTTTCATATACCACATCGACCCACAAGCACAACAACATCACATCTCGCTCGTAGATATAAGGGCCATAAATTCATAATCACTATCATAACCAAAGTAGTAGAATATTGTGAACATGTATGGCATAAAATTTTTTCCCTCCTCCTACCATGAATAGACCCCACATAAAGGCTTCCCACAAGAATGATCATATCACACCTTTCCTAAAAACACCTGGGCCACTGCCCCACAAGCATGGTCACATCTCACCGAAAAACATATGGTCCACAACCCCAAAATCATGGTCACATGTCTTATAAGAAAAAATGGGTTACCAAAACCACCATCCAATGAACTAACAAACCTTCAGCCATCACAGCCTGTGAAATACCTACCTCTCCTAGAAGAGAGAGCGAGAAAGAGAGGGTACCCAAATATATGTCCTCCACACTAGATGTTAAGAAAAACACCGGTCACGTGACAATATTTGTTTCAAAACATAGTGCTTGATGTGGGTAGGGTGAATACATAAATCATGAATAATATAAAAGTATATACTTATATCCACACACCTAACCTATGGGTTGAAAACCAAATGCTAACCAACTCACAACATTTCCCCAATTATTTTCACTTCTAAATTCATAAAACTACACAATAATCCACAATCCACATTTCAAATTTCCAAAAAAAAACACATTATCCAACAAATTCATTTCATTATTTAGAATCAACCACATTTGACCACACAACCCACCATTTAATTAATTATCAGTTCATTCCATCCAATTAACCAAAATGACCTGTTTCATTTAAATTATTATTAAAAAATTATTAATTCCATCACTACCCAATAATTTAGTACAAAGAAACCATCACCTCACCACCTCAAAAATAATATCCAAAAAAACCACATCACTACCCAAAAATCACACCAACAAACCACCTCACTTCCCCATAATCACAGCCAACAACCATCATCCACACATTTCCCAAGCACACACTGACACCCCACAAGCATGGACACACATCACAACAAATCAATATCAATTTACATATCTACAAAGGGTTTTTGATCACATTACACTTTATTTTTTAAGGTATTTATCAAACAAACCATAATCAAGGGAAACCATTTTATTATCCAAATGTAAGTGGTTAGCTAATTTCCATATTAGGGTTATATCACAATAATCACAACAAAAGAAGAAATCACATAGCATATCATTGAATGTAAATAAATCCCCTAATGGCTATAATTTCATGTAGATCATATATCTTGTGCAATCATAATATCATTAATAATAATAAGGCTGTAAAAACATGAAAATAAAACCCTTTTACCCTTTAATATCAATTTGTAAATTTCTTATCCTTTATCAATCCATCACAACCATCTTTTATAGATTAACATGAGAAGAAACCCCTCCCACATGATACACAATAAAGAGAAATTATGGATTACATACCTCAATGAAGCTTTACAACTCATTGCACACTGTAAGGTAAAGATTAAATATCCTCCAACCACAACCGCACCATAAGAAACCACTAATCAACCTACTGAACCAAACTATAATCAAAACATATCCCAAACACACAAAAAAAACCAAATGAAACTAAATCAACATAGTGAATATTATAATATGCACCAAAAGAAATAGATTAGGATGATTAGAGAAATCCCCAAAGATCAAAGATGGGAATCCTAGAATGAAACCTTGTCAAAAGGAATACCAAAAACATGAAATAAGGTTTTCAGGGAGTAGGGTCCAGTGGGGAGGAGGATAGGTAGGTTTTGAAAGAAGGAGGATCAGTGAAAGGGGTTCGAGGGGGAGGATAAAGAGTAGGGTTCACGGCGGAGTAGGGATAGCAGTGGAGTAGGTCAAGCAGTGGAGGTCCAGAAAAGAAAAGATCAGGGGGAAGGGGAGTTGTCGTAGGGGTACGGTACCATGAGAGCTTAAGGGATCGATAAACAGAGAGCATTGTGCACCCCATATTATTAAATGAGACTATGATTTTATCAGATCTAGAAAATAATTTATAAAGGGTGTGGTTTATTAGTTCTAGAAAATTACTGATAAAGATCACAGTTTATCAACGCTCTTAATTAGCACTGATAAAGAATTACCTTTATCAGTGATTTTTTGCATTGCGCTGATAAAAGGTGGTGCTTCCCTTGCCTGTTTTGTAGTAATTCCCACTTATATTCTGATCATTGTCTATTCTTTGGATGCCTTGTATAACACCATAGGATCCATACAATATTTTTATAGGATGCCTTGGATATAATCCATGGATCCAGCATTGACAAGTAGGAGTCATGGTTAGCACCCATCAGGCCTAGTCATTGCTTAGCCCTGTTTTACATTGGATGAACTCCTTAGACTCAGTAGGCATCTCATTGTAGAAATCCTTGGACTATGCTCTTTGGATTACACTCTTACCCAATGTCACGCTATAGTTATTACGAAGTTAGCGACCCTTGAGGTCTATGTCACCATGGTGATTACCTTGGGTCTTCATTATTAAATATCATTATAGGTTTCCTTGTTACATCATGGAGCCTTCACATTTGTTAACATGTGACTTATTTATAAAATAGCAATAATCAATTAATGGATTGGTTATGTTAAAATGATAACAGATGTATGAAGTAGGTACTTGGGTATTTAGTTAAATTGTACTGATTTTCTTTATATATGCATTCTTTCACACTGTTAAATATCCATTACGCATGCCAGATATTATAGACACTATTAGTGGTGGCTCACTGGGATTTTCTCACAGCCTCTCCGGGCGTATTTTGGTACCCGAAGTATATTACATGGTTATGATTGTCGATAAAGGGAAGCATATGACTTCAAACACTTTATTTCTTTTTGTTTTGTATGGAGAATGATAAAAGATGACTAAGTCGAAGGTTGGGATGCTTGGGGTAGTATTTTATTTCCTTTGTACTTCTGTGGAACATGTTATAACTACAATATTGTATCCATGTTTTCTAGTTTTCTAGTGACATGACATATCATTAGTTGTTGAATTTTATTCAAGTTATTTTATTTATTTTTACTATTGTCTCTATTTTTCATTTTCCTTATGTTAACTTATATTACATATGCTATTTACCTTTTTTTTATATTCATCCACTATGCTACACTTTGGTAATGAGGGAATAGTATCCCCACAGATACTCCCTAGGCCCTTGCCGCTAGTCAACATCCTATGGATTTTAGGGAGATGCTCTTGAGTCTATATGCCCCACCTGGCTTGGGGAACCTATTAAGTGGCATTCGGGTCCAGGACATCACAAATTAGTATCATAGGGGGTTTATATCTTAATTTTATATCTGGAGACAATAGATTAGAGATTAGGAATTTTTGGGACTTGGTCGTTGTCTAGGATTGGGTGTCACAAACCCATGTTTGGGATAAAATATGAGTTTCCTAAATAATAATTGTTGTTCTATTTTTCCTTTTACAGTGGAGATTATTTCATTTTTTGGTTACTCACAATTTTTGTGGTGTTATTGAATATTAATAAATTTAATGATTTTATTTCATTCTTTTTTTCGATGATATGAGGGAAAGAAGAATTATTACATCCATCACTATAGGCACCTATAATTCTCATGTCATACATATTTCCATGCAATGTACATGTATTTCATTATTTTTCATTTCATGATATTCTTGTGCTTATTTAGTGATGTTGTGATAGTTATATTATTCTTGTTTTACTCTTGGTTATAATTGAGTGATTTCCTATCTCAATTCATGTGGTGTATGGGCCCTCATGGGTTAGGATGAGTAATTTACTGATTTGATCCATTGCACTCTAAATAAATGAGTGTTATTTCCAGTTATAAGGTCTATGGGAACTGGTTCAAAAAAATGGATCTCCATTATAAAGTAAAACATGATATATAAAATAAATTGTTTGAACATCCTTATCCTTCATTTTCATGATTATGAAATGTAATGGAGTGAAACTAGTAATTAAATGTAAAACGAAATGAAACTTATACTTGAGAACTTACTGATACCTGGCTGTATAAGAGGGTAGTTGGGGTAGTATGACTTAAGTAGTGAGTATTCATACATTCAGCCTTCACTAGTGATGATATCTTACTTCTTAATCTTTTCCAAGGCATGTGATTGGATTTTTTAGTCCAATTCCACCATGAAATCCTCACATCATACGCCAATAGGGTGGCAAGGACCATACTCCTAACTTGATGGGCCCTGAGCCGCCACTTGTACATATAAGAGTGCCACTCGAGGCACCGCATGTTGTACCTAATCTGGGCATTGATTCCAAACTTCATGATTGTTTCCTACATCGGATGTAGTCCATGCATTGTGCACCATGACTTACACATATGATGGATAATTTTACTCATGAATTCCAACATTATAATCCTTCTACTTTCTCAGGGGATGGAGGTCCACGGGATTATAATTCTTGGATAGAATCCACCCTATATATCATTGAGCATCTAGAGATGCTGCTAGAGTGGAGGGTCATTATTTCCACATACATGATTTAGTATTTGGCCAAGCATTGGTGGGGCGTGATTACACAGTCTGGTCTTCATCAGGTCATATTATGAGTGGATTTCCAGACCACCTTATATGATCAGTTCTTTCCTCAGACACTGAGAGATGACAGTTGTAGAGAGTTCATGCATCTCAAGTAGGTTTCTATGTCAGTCATGGAGTATTCAACACATTTCACTGATTTTCAGTTTTTTGAACTGCTTCTAGATGGTGATAATATTTTTCATGCTAGATGATTTTAGTATGGGTTTGTGTACACCATATATAATTTGCTGAATATCATTCTCCTTCAAACATTCTTTAAAAAATTAAATCATTCTCTTATCACTGAGCATAACCTTGGGGATGGAAACAGTAATGGGTTTAATGGACCAATGTCACTTCATTCCAATAGTTCATTTAGCGGAAAGAAACATTCTCTAAAGGTTTCTCATCTAGGGAGTGAAAACTAGAGTTCCCATTTTCATAGCTATACAGTGTGTCATCATTTTGGAGGACATGGTATTTTGAATCCTCAGTTTAATAGAGACCCACTAGAGTGTCAAGATTTTGTACATATGGTTCATCTTCAATGTTTCTATATGACCTTTTCACCATCCTCGAGTGGAAAAGAATATTTACAAGATCCACCATCAGTAGTGAGTTATTTTACGCCACAATAGGTGGGGATTTGGAAGAGCACCAATAGGTCTTTCCGAGGAGGACGTTGTGTTCGTGGTAACTAGACCCATGTTCACTAGTACCAACAATAGAGCAGTTATGATCCTGGTAGTCAATCTATTTCACAGGGCTGTGGATTAGACCATTTAAATGAACTATAGACGATTCCCGAGGATAAGGCTATGCAACCATCTATAGTACGAGGTTATATTCATATGGAATCTACTATAGTATCTTCTTTCTTTGATATAAGTGAATTGAGATATTCTATCTTTGTATCTATCATAGAAAGTCTCAGACTAGATATATAGTATTACTATAGTGTAATGACCATAGATATTTTATTAAGGGTAAAAACAGGGCGAATACACTGGTGTAAGAACTATCCCATTGAGTTTGGAAGTTACCCTTTCTTATAGAACCACTTCATTCTCAATATGACATGATTCGGTGTCATTCATGGGATGTATTGGTTGGTTCAGTATTATTATTTTGTAGAATTCTATCACTATAGGGTATTTTTTACATCGCCATAGGGAAGAGGTTATATATATAATGTTGAGTGGGATGTCTAGGCTCATAGAGTTGGACTAGAGTATCATGGGTTAGGTGGAGTGACATCCCAGATTGAAAATATCTGCATAGAGGATCAGGGTTTATGAAAAGATTATTTCCCTCTAGTAAGGAATCATTTTTGGGATGTCTTTCATGATTATTTTTTTAGATTACCTCCAAAGAGAGAGGTAGAGTTTACAATAATGATTGTTTTGGGAGAAACACTATTTTCCATTCCTCCGTACATGATGCCACCTAAAGGTATTCAGGAGATCAAGCAGTAGTTAGAATATTTAGAGGACAATGGTTTTATATGGCCCATGAAATCCTCCTGGGGTTCTCTAATGCTTTTTTCATTGAAGGTTGATGGAACCTTACATCTATGTGTTGATTATAGAAGTTTTAACCAAATTATAGTCAAGAACTAGTATCCTCTTCCTCAAATAGATGATTTGTTCGACCTGCTCTGGGGATCTAGGGTATTATCTAAGATCAAACAAAGAACAAGTTTTAATTAGGTATGAGTCTAAACATGAAACAAACCTTATACAACTTTCCATAGAAGGTATGGTCTTTATGAGTACCTTGTTATTCCATTTGGTATTACAAACCTATCTGTTGCTATCATGGAACTAATGAATGGGGTTTTCTACCCATAGTTGGACTATTTTTTAGAGTATATGTAGAAGACATCTTGGTGTATTCTCACACATATAGAGACCTTTACAAAAATCTTTTGATTAGTTTGAGTACACTCATAGAGAATATGATTTATATGAAGATTGCATTGTTCCACTTCTGGATCAACAAAGTTCACTTCTTGGGTAATATTATCTCAGAATCGAGTGTATCTATTGACACATAAAATGTCATTGTTGTATTTTCCTAGCAGTATCCCAATAACATGTTTGACATAAAATGTTTCTTGTGGATGGATATATATTATAGGAATTTCATACATGAATTTTCCTTCCTGTCTTCACCTATCACTTGTCTTAAAAAGAAGGGTTTCAAGTTCATATTGTTATAATCATGTGATAAATCCTTGTAATAGCATAAAGGGAGGCTTGTATCAACAACAGTTTTGACTCGTCCAGATCCAGGAATACGTTATACCGTCTTATATGATGTAGCAGTCATCAAACGTAGAGTAGTGATGATACAGAAGGACAAAGTTGTTTCATATGGATCTCAGTAATTGATGAAACATGGGAAAATGTACCTGATGCACGACCTTGAGAAGGAAAATAAACAATCCTAACATCCCATGGAGACTTAAGGTATGTCATGAGAGGTGCAGGATATGAACCCTACTCTTATACAAAAATCTAATCCTCAATATCCCTAGCTATTGTCTAACAATACTCATCCCAAATAATAACATAACCCAAATAGCTTAACCATGCTCTGATTCCATTTTGTCAGGAACCAAATCTTGTCGCTATCAAATCTAGCACTAGACCTAGTCCATGGGAAATTCTCAAGGGCGTTGCCTATCCCCACAAACTGGAACAAGTTCCCAAGTATCATGAATAATGGTTTAGGAATTATTTACCCAAGTTTATAAGGATTAAACAACCAAAAACAATAAATAAAATGAATCTAAAAATTTAGTCCAAACAAAAATTTTATAAAATTCAGAACTGAAAGACATGGTTTTAGACAAATCTCAAGAGGGTTAATATAAGGCCCTAGCCTTAAACCTTACTTAATCTGGATTTATTACAATATTACACATTGAGTATCTTTTCGGGTTTAGAGTTTTAGAGAATTAGATCATAAAACATGCATTACATTCCACATATAAACAAAGTGGTTACATAAAGATAGTATTCTTCTTTCCAATCAATGGAAACATATTTAAAATAAAACATGGATTCTTTCTTGACACTTCCTTGACACTATCACCATATCATGTACCTTTCCCTTGACCTGTGAACAAAATTTCAAAAAACTTGGGATGAGCATAAAAATCTCAGTAAGGGATATAAAAATATGGAAAGGAAACATGGGTACATATATATATAAGAATTAAATCATACTTTACCCATAAAACATAAGCACTTTAACATACCTCATCAAATCATGAATAAATCATAGAAATCATAAGACATAAAGGTAACTTGAGGCATTCATAACATTATTACGTAGGGAGTAACCCTCTTGGTTACGTTTGGAATACCCATCAAAGTATATTCCCTAAATCTCTTCAGAGAAACCTTAATGTTTCACTCCTTCGCGTTACCCAATGTATTGGAGAGCTATTTCGGGCTCACCCTCCCTTAGTTTATCACGGAACCACCCGTCTTCATAATAATGCCCAAGAACCTCAACATAATCGTATCACATAAAACATGCATAAAGAAAACATAACACTTCCATATTTCAATCACAAGATATCAATGCAAAACATTTATATAAAAACATTATGAAAACCATTTTCAATACCAAAATAAAAGAAAAGTAAAACATGGTATTTATTTTTCTTCAAAAAATGGTATGGCTTGTAGAGGAAGCTGAAACTCAAATAATGGTCACGGCGGCAGAGAAGTCGTTCTCGCCGCATACGTATGACAAAAACATTCCCTTTTGTCGTTTAGTAAATGCTTCGTATAAAATAGATTCCTTTTGAATAAACGTAAAAGTAAAAGGGGTTTATACACCATATAAAAGCAGGTTGTGTATAAAACAAAATATGCCTCAATGAAAGGAGATTGAGACGAAGTCCCATACCTCGGGTCCGACTTGACTCGGTCGTTCTTTAATCTCCTGAATAATAAACTTGAGGTAATTTATACTTGTTTAAGAACCTTTTTCAAGTTTATTATTCCTTTTATATCAATTATTTCTATGTCATGAACACTATGTAATTATTTAAGTTAATAACGGTCGTTTTAACGATCATTGGTACTTGAGTCAAAAATAAACCCTTTATAATTACAATTTGTTCATGTATCCATTATATCCAGAATGGTATTAATGATGTAGATATCATATATATATCATATATATCCATTAAATGCAGGCATTTATAATATTATATAACATTTAGAGGTAAGAAATGAAATGCACCGTTCATGGAGATGGTAAGCCGTACGTACGCATGAACGCTGCTTCCATTTCTATTTCATATTTTATGAAATTGAATCATAATGATATAAAGGTATATTATAATTCCAGTTTAATATCATATATAAAATCATAACTCCATCCTTTATACGTCCCACATATGGTATTAATGAATCAAATCACTTTGAGGGGGCGGTAGTCCGCACTTCCTTAAATGAAGATATCGTGTTTACCCATAATGGAAACCATAAAGGTATTCCCAAAATGAAAAATAAAGAAGCTTAAGGAAAACATAAACATATTATATATCAAATATAAATATAGTGTCATATTAATGGCCACCTTTGAAGGTGTTAAAAGAATGTTGAACAATCGTCGTTTCAAGAGGCCGAAATTCGCCATCCACGGAAACAGTATGTTCATTAACCATTAGATGTAGGTGTGTGTAAGTGTAGCTCGAATACTTCTTATAAAAACGTCCTATTATATTGAAGATACTGTAGTTGTTACAAATTAAATTAATAAAAAGTGTTTAGGGGGTTGGAGAAGTAAAACAAAACAAAAGGACTCAAGTGAAGACATTACCTTAAAATCGGGTAACTCCCTTTGGTTTGAGCTCAAAGGCTTCCTTGGGAAGACTTATGCCCAAAGTGAGGCTTCAAGGCGAAAGAGAGGTATGTGGAGAGACAAAATGGGAAGGGGTTGTCCGAGCCAAAGGCTTTGGGATTGTGGGTAAGGTGGTAGAGTTGTGGGACTTTTATAAGAGGAGAGGAGGGGCACTCTTGGAAAGTAAAGAAATGTTACTTTATTTTCAAATGGGTTTAGGATTTCAAAGGTCCCACATTGATATAATTCGAGTATAAGGTGATAAGGGTTCTAAATATAGCCACCCAATAGGTTCTGGACATGTGTAGGTCTTATATTTTACATTATCATTCCACTTTATTTAAATCTTTTATTAATGAGGTAATCGCTGCATCATCATGATGTCATAAATAATTTAATTTATTTAAAGTTTAAAAATTATAAAAAAAAAATACTATGATGTAGAAAATCTTATTCGATTTAAAATGAATATTTATAGTCTAAAATATCATCTATGTAGACAAAAATTAAAAATGTTTTAATCAGGTGATACATTCTTGTTATATTTACTTTTTTAAAAAAAATAAAAAGATAACAAGTCACTTTCCACAAAAGTGATTCCATGGGGTCCCCAGGTTTGGCACAAGACATCCCATGGTCATCCATGAGACAACCAGTAGAATTAGGACACATGTTGGTGTCGTTTTGTTTATTATGATATTATTTTATTATCCTTAACTACCCGATTACTCATTAATCAAGATAATTAAAGATAATTACCGTCGTTACTAATCATAATGTCCAAAAACAAAAGAGTCTTGATTAAATAATTTGGACCTTCTGATTCCAAATATTTAATCCATTTTACCAAATTACAAACACATAAATTCCAATAATTGGTTTAAAAATAATTCCCGTTGTCAAAACAAATAGCGGGTTTTTTTGAAACAATATCTATGAAAAGTTTGGCATTAGTTTATGCCCAATTCCAAAGTGAAATTAATACTAATGACCAACATTGGATTAAATGGTAAAAATCTATTCTAATTTGACTTTAAAACCAATTAAAAAGTTAATATAATCATATAAATAAATTATATTAAAAATGAGTTTTTATGTAAAATGCAGTATTTTTCACTATTCATTAAAAAATGAACGTTGTTAGAAAAATACCATAAATTCACACAAAGTAAATTTTGATGTCCCAATCATAAATAATAAGTTTATTTTAAAAAAAATAGCTTATTAAATTGTCAAAAGATAGATTTAAAAATGGTTTTCCATCAAAAGGCAGTAAAACAATCTTTTAAAAAAATATTAGTGTATTCCATGATTAAGATTGGATTTATTTTCATTTTAAGCCTCTAAAACACTATCTAATTAATTAATATACATAGATAAAAATATCTATTATTCATTACTTACATGGGATGTTACATCCTTCCCCCTTTAGAAAATTGCGTCCCCGCAATTTATTTACTTATCGAATAAATGGGGATACTTATCCCTCATTGCATTTTCAGATTCCCATGTTGCCTCTTACATATTGTGGTTTTTCCACAAAACATTTACCTGATTAATCACCTTATTCTGTAACACTTGCTCCCTTTGGTCAAGAATCTTGACCAGTTGTTCCTCATATGATAGGTTCTCTTCCAGCTGAACTACCACTGGACTCAAAACATGATATGGATCTGGCATATACTTCTTCAACATCGAAACATGAAAAACATTGTGTACCTGAGATAAAATCGGAGGTAAATCCACTCGGTAAGAAACTGATCCTACTCTCTCCAGAATTTCATATGGTCCAATGAACCTTGGACTCAGCTTTCCTTCCTTACCAAATTGCATCACACTTTTCCATGGTGATACTTTGAGAAAAACATGATCACCTACCTCAAAAGAGAGATCCTTCCTCCTGTTGTCCGCATAACTCTTCTGCCTACTCTGAGCTGTTCTCATGTGTTTTTGAATCAGCTGAACTTTTTCTGCCATCTCTTCTTTCTCATGTTCAATTCTTTCTGAGTGAATATATACTTTAAACTTTTATGATCGGTATATATTTCACACTTTACTCCATACAAATGATGCCTCCAAATTTTTAGAGCGAAAACAACAGCAACTAATTCCAAATCATGTGTAGGGTAATTTACCTCATGAGTTTTCAACTGTCGTGAAGCATAAGCAATTACCTGATCATTCTGCATTAGGAAACAACCATGTCCTTTCAAAGAAGCATCACTGTAGATAACAAACACACCATTCCTGGAAGGTAGTGCCAAAACTGGAGCATTCACCAATCTTCTTTTCAACTCCTGAAAATAATCATCACATTTTTTTCAGATAAACTTAACACCCTTCCGAGTTAGCTTAGTCATTGGAATAGATAACCGTGAAAACTTTATAACAAATATTCGGTAATAGCCTGCCATACCAAGGAAGCTACGAATCTCGGTTACATTTGTGGGTCTTGGCCAGTCTTCCACAACTTTTGTTTTTGCAGGATCAACAGTTACCCCATATTTTGAAACAATGTGACCAAGGAAAGAAATTTGTTGCAACCAAAACTCACACATGCTGAATTTCCCATACAATTTATTTTCTTTTAAGGTTTCCAAAATAACCCTTAAATTTCTTTCATTCTCCTCTTAACTTTTAGAAAACACAAAAATATCATCAATGAAAACCACCACAAACTTATCCAAGAACTCATGGAAAATTCTATTCATTAAGTCCATGAATACAAAAGGTGCATTGGTTAGCCCAAAAGGCATTACTACAAATTCATAATGTCCATATCTTATACGAAACGCAGTCATCGGAACATATGATTCCTTTACCTTCAGTGGATGGTACCCCGATCTCAGGTCAATCTTTGAAAAATACTGAGCTCCCTGGAGCTGATCAATCAAATCATCGATATGAGGAAAATGATATTTGCTCTTAACAATGATGTTATTCAAGGCTCTATAATCAATGAAAAGTCTCATTGAACCATCTTTCTTTTTAACAAATAAAACAGGAGCACCCCATGGCAATGTGCTAGGTCGAATGAAACCTTTCTCTAATAAATCTTGCAATTTCTCCTTTAACTCTAAATGTTCAATTTGAGCCATTCGATAAGGGGGTTTTGAAATTGGCTTAACATCAGGAACTAAGTCAATATTAAACTCAACTTCTTGATCTGGTATTATTCCAGGAAACTCTTAGGAAAAACATCAGGATACTCATTTACCACTGTCACATCATTAATTTGCACAGTTCTTTTATTTTCAACGATGTGTGCGAGGTAACATTCATTTCAATATTTTACAAGTTTCTTGGCCTCTTGATAAGTTATCAACAGTAAAGGTTCATTCTTTTACACAAACTGAAAGTATTTCTTAAAAGAAACTTATTTAGATCTAAAGTCTACCCTAGCATGGTAAATAGAGATCCAATCCATACCAAGTATAACATCAAACTCTACTAGAGGTAGAACAATAAGGTTTGAAAGTAGGTTCTTTCCACAGATAATGATAGGAAGATTCTTATTAATTCTTTTTGTCTCAAAATTTCCCCCATGTTTTTTTACCAAAAGATCAGGAGTCATTTCTTGAGATGGTATTCCCATTTCACTAGGAATGGTTTCAGAGATGAAAGAATGTGTAGAACCCGAATCAAACAACACACTGGAATTATCTGAAAAAACAAACAAAGTACCTGATACAACTTCATTTGATGGTCCAACATCTGCTGAAGTAGTTTCAAAGGATTTCACCACCCCTTTTTTCTTGAAGTATAACTGCATCCCATCACTCAAGCTCTTTGTCGGACACTCGTTTTCATTGTGACCCATCTCATTGCACTTATAACATTTCACTAACTGGTAATCAAATTTGGTAGTCCCTTCACCTTGATCTTTTTCAGTGCAATCACGAGCCTTATGTCCCATATTACCACATCGGTAGCACCTTCCAGAATTCAGAAGACATTCCCCAGCATGCCTTTTGCCACATTTATCACAAACTGGAAACTTAGTTTTCTTACCATCAGACTTTTTTGAGGAATTCATACATTTCTCTTGCCACCTCGGTCTCTTCTTCTTTTGGCTGTTATAGAACACTTGATCATCGGAAAACTCCATTTCCACCTTCTCATCACATCGAACAAGCTTTTCATAACTTTTAAACTCATGAGAAGCTAATGCCCTTCGATATTTTGGATTTAATCCTGAGTAAAAATGATTGATTTTACTATCAAGGTCTCGGATAAAATTTGGAGCATACCTTGCCAATCGAGTGAACCTTTCTTCATAGGTAGCCATTGAGTCTTCCTCTTGCCTCAATTCCAAGAATTGTTTTTCCATCCTAAGTCGAACAACCTTAGGAAAATAATTTTCAAGAAACATACCTTTGAATTCATCCCAGTTAAGAGCATAAATCTCATCGGCGTCCCTGATATTTTTAACCATAGACCACCGCTGATCTGCCTCACCGTAAAAATGGTAAATAGAAAGACTAACCTTTTGATTGTCTGAACACCCCATGACATCTAAAATCTTCTCCAGTGCTTTAATCCACCCTTCATCTAACACAAGGTCAGATGATCCCTTGAATGATGGGGGATGTTTCCTCATGAAATGTTCCACCATTGACATGTTCCTCTGCGGTTGATCTGGCTCATCTCATGCATGGATACCACCACCATTTATCGCTTGAGTCAACTGCGCCATTACTGCAACAAACTTTTCAGTTCCAATTCCGACCATCTCAGGATGCTGATTCGGAAGGTTATTTCCTTCTATATGCCTTCCTAGCACATCTTCCCTGTTTCCTTTGTGGAAAACCATTCTGAACAAACATGTCTTAGATGAAGAAACATGGTAATCTTCAAATGCAATATCATTTCAATTTGACCATAAAAAAAATTGGATAATCATTTAATAGAATTATAACTCCTAAAGTTATCTAAACCGACCTTTGATACCAACTATAAGGCCCCAGCCTTAAACCTTACTTAATCTTGAGTTATTACAAGATTACACATTGAGGATCTTTTCGAGTTTAGAGTTTTAGAGAATTAGATCATAAAACATGCATTACATTCCACATATAAACAAAGTGGTTACATAAATATAGTATTCTTATTTCCCATAAATGGAAACATATTTAAAATAAAACATGGATTCTTTCTTGACACTTCCTTGACACTATCATCATATCATGTACCTTTCCCTTGACCTGTGAAAAAAATTTCAAAAAACTTGGGATGAGCATAAAAAGCTCAGTAAAGGATATAAAAATATGGAAAGGAACCATGGGTACATATATACATAAGAATGAAATCATACATTACCCATAAAACATATGCACTTTAACATACTCATCAAATCATGAATAAATCATAGAAATCATAAGACATAAAGGTAACTTGAGGAATTCAAAACATTCTTACGTAGGGAGTAACACTCTTGGTTACGTTTGGAATACCCATCACAGTATATTCCCTAAATCTCTTCGGAGAAACCTTAATGTTTCACTCCTTTGCGTTACCCAATTCATTGGAGAGATATATCGGGCTCACCCGCCCTTAGTTTATCACGGAACCTCCAGTCTTCATAATAATTCCCAAGAACCTCAACATCATCGTATCACATAAAACATGCATAAAGGAAACATAACAATTCCACCTTTCAATCACAAGATATCAATACTACACATTGATATAAAAACATTATGAAAACCATTTTCAATACCAAAATAAAATAAAAGTAAAACATGGTATTTATTTTTCTTTTAAAAAAAAGGTATGGCTTGTAGAGGAAGCCGAAACTCAAATAATGGTCACGGCGGCGGAGAAGTCATTGTCGCCGCATACGTACGACAAAAACATTACCTTTTTTTCATTTATTAAAGGCTTCGTATAAAAAGTATTCCTTTTGAATAAACATAAAAGTCAAAGGGTTTTATACATCATATAAAAGAAGGTTTTGTATAAAACAAAATATGCCTCAATGAAAGGAGATTGAGACGAAGTCCCATACCTTTGGTCTGACTTGACTCGTTCGTTCTTTAATCTCCTGAATAATAAACTTGAGGTAATTTTCTAGTTTTTTAATAACCTTTTTAAAGTTTATTATTCCTTTTATATCACTTATTTCCATGTCATGAACACTATGTAATTATTTAAGTTAATAACGGACTTTTTAACGATCATTGGTACTTGAGTCAAAAATAAACCCTTTATAATTACAATTTTTTCATGTATCCATTATATCCAGAATGGTATTTATGATGTAGATATCATATATATATCATATATATCCAGTACATGCATGAATTTATAATATTATATAACATTTAGAGGTAAGAAATGAAATGCATTGTTCATGGAGATGGTAAGTCGTACGTACGCATGAACGCTGCTTCCATTTCTATTTCATATTTTATTAAAATTGAATCATAATTATATAAAGGTATATTATAATTCCAGTGTAATATCATATATAATATCATAACTCCATCCTTTATATGTCCCACATATGGTATTAACGAATCAAATCACTTTGAGGGGGCGGTAGTCCGCACTTCCTTAAATGAAGATATCACGTTTACCCATAATGGAAACCATAAAGGTATGCCCAAAATGAAAAATAAATGAGATTAATGAAAACATAAACATATTATATATCATATATAAATATAGTGTCATCTTAATGGCCACATTTGGAGTTGTTAAAATAATTTTGAACAATCATCATTTCGGGAGGCCGAAATTCGCCATCCACGGAAACAGTATGTTCATTAACCATTATATGTAGGTGTGTGTAAGTGTAGCTCGAATCCTTCTTGTAAAAACATCCTAGTATATTGAAGATACTGTAGTTGTTACAAAATAAATTAATAAAAAGAGTTTAGGGGTTAGAGAAGTAAAACAAAACAAAAGGACTCAAGTGAAGACATTACCTTCAAATCGGGTAACTCCCTTTAGTTTGAGCTCAAAGGCTTACTTGGGAAGACTTATGCCAAACATGAGACTTCAAGGAGCCAGATAGGGATGTGGAGAGACACAATGGATGTTTTGGCTGAGCCAAAGGCTTTGTCAGTGTGGGTAAGATGGTAGAGGTGGGGGCCTTTTATAAGAGGAGAGGAGTGGCACTCTTGGAAAGTAAAAAAATGTTAATTTATTTTCAAATGGGTTTCGGATTTTAAAGGTCCCACATTGATATAATTCGAGTATAAGGTGATAAGGGTTCGGAATATACCCACCCAATAGGTTTTGGACATATGTAGGTCTTAGATTTTACATTATCGTTCCATTTTATTTAAATCCTTTATTAATGAGGTAATCGCTGCATCAACATGATGTCATAAATAATTTAATTTATTTAAAGTCTAAAAATTATAAAAAAACTACAATGATGTAGAAAATATTTTTATCCTTCCAATGAATATTTATAGTATAAAATATCATCTATTTAGACAAAATTAAAAATGTTTTAATCAGGTGATACATTCTTGTTATATTTACTTTCTTTAAAAAAAATAAAAAGATAACAAGTCACTTTCCACAAAGGTGATTCCATGGGGTCCCCAAGTTTGGAACAAGACATCCCATGGTCGGCCATGAGACAAACAGTAGAATTATGACACATGTTGGTGTCATTTTTTTATTATTATGATATTATTTTATTATCCTTAACTACCCGATTACTCATTAATCAAGATAATTAAAGATAATTACCGTCGTTACTATTCATAATGTCCAAAAACAAAAGAGTCTTGATTACATAATTTGGACCTTCTGATTAAAAATATTTAATCCATTTTACCAAATTCCAAACAAATAAATTGCAATAATTTATTTAAAAATAATTCCCGTTGTCAAAACAAATAGCGGGTTTTTTTGAAACAATATCTATGAAAAGTTTGGCATTAGTTTATGCCCAATTCCTAATTGAAATTAATCCTAATGACCGCCATTAGATTAAATGGTAAAAATATATTCTAATTTAACTTTAAAACCAATTAAAAAGATAATCTAATCATATAAATACATTAGATTAAAAAGGAGTTTTTATGTAAAATGCAGTATTTTTCACTATTCATTAAAAAATGAACATTGTTAGAAAAATACCAAAAATTCACACAAAGTAAATTTTGATTTCCCAATCATAAAGAATAAGTTTATTTTGAAAAACATAGCTTATAAAATTGTCAAAATATTGATTTAAAAATGGTTTTCCATCAAAAGGCAGTAAAACAATCTTTTAAAAAATATTAGTGTATTCCATGCTTAAGATTGGATTTATTTTCATTTTAAGCCTCTAAAACACTATCTAATTCATTAATAGACATAGATAAAAATATCTATTATTAATTACTTACAGGGGATGTTACATCCTTCCCCCTTTAGAAAATTGCATCCCCGCAATTTATTTACTTATCGAATAAATGGGGATACTTATCCCTCATTGCATTTTCAGATTCCCATGTTGCCTCTTACATATTGTGGTTTTTCCACAAAACGTTTACATGATTAATCACCTTATTCTATAACACTTTCTCCATGTGGTCAAGAATCTGGACCAGTTGTTCCTCATATGATAGGTTCTCTTCCAGCTGAAATACCACTGCACTCAAAACATGAGATGGATCTGGCATATACTTCCTCAACATCGAAACATGAAAAACATTGTGTACCTGAGATAAAATCGGAGGTAAAGCCACTTGGTAAGAAACTGATCCAAATATCTCCAGAATTTCATATGGTCCAATGAACCTTGGATTCAGCTTTCCTTCCTTACCAAATCACATTACACTTTTCCATGGTGATACTTTGAGAAAAACATGATCACCTACCTCAAAAGAGAGATCCTTCCTCCTGTTGTCCGCATAACTCTTCTGCCTACTCTGAGCTGTTCTCATGTGTTTTTGAATCAGCTGAACTTTTTATGCCATCTCTTCTGTCTCATGTTCAATTCTTTCTGAGTGAATATATACTTTAAACTTTTATGATCGGTATATATTTCACACTTTACTCCATACAAATGATACCTCCAAATTTTTAAAGCGAAAACAACAGCAGCTAATTCCAAATCATGTGTAGGGTAATTTACCTCATGAGTTTTCAACTGTCGTGAAGCATAAGCAATTACCTGATCATTCTGCATTAGGACACAACCAAGTCCTTTCAATGAAGCATCACTGTAGATAACAAACTCACCATTCCTATAAGGTAGTGCCAAAACTAGAGCATTCACCAATCTTCTTTTCAACTCCTGAAAACAATCATCACATTTTTTTCAGATAAACTTAACACCCTTCCGAGTAAGGTTAGTTATTAGAATAGATAACCGTGAAAAATTTATAACAAATATTCAGTAATAGCCTGCCATACCAAGGAAGCTACGAATCTCGGTTATATTTGTGGGTCTTGGCCAGTCTTCAACAACTTTTGTTTTTGCAGGATCAACAGTTATCCCATCTTTTGAAACAATGTGACCAAGGAAATAAATTTGTTGCAACCAAAACTCACACTTGCTGAATTTCCCATACAATTTATTTTCTTTTAAGGTTTTCAAAATAACCCTTAAATTTCTTTCATTCTACTCGTAACTTTTAGAAAACACCAAAATATCATCAATGAAAACCACCACAAACTTATCCAAGAACTCATGGAAAATTCTATTCATTATGTCCATGAATACAACAGGTACATTGGTTAGACCAAAAGGAATTACTACAAATTCATAATGGCCATATCTTGTACGAAACACAGTCATCAGAACATATGCTTCCTTTACCTTCAGCGGATGGTACCCCGATCTCAGGTCAGTCTTTAAAAAATACTGAGCTCCCTGGAGCTAATCAAACAAATCATCGATATGAGGCAAAGGATATTTGTTCTTAACAGTGATTTTATTCAAGGCCCTATAATCAATGAAAAGTCTCATTGAACCATCTTTCTTTTTAACAAATAAAACAGGAGCACCCCATGGCGATGTCCTAGGTCGAATGAAACCTTTCTCTAATAAATCTTGCAATTTCTCCTTTAACTCTAAAAGTTCAATTTGAGCCATTCGATATGGGGGTTTTGAAATTGGCTTAACATCAGGAACTAAGTCAACAGTAATCTCAACTTCCTGATATGGTATTATTCTAGGCAACTCTTAGTAAAAACATCAGGATACTCATTTACCACTGTCACATCATTAATCTGCACAGTTCTTTTATTTTCAACGATGTGTGCAACGTAACATTCATTTCCATCTTTGACAGGTTTCTTGGCCTCTTGATAAGTTATCAACAGTAAAGGTTCATTCATGTACACAAAATGAAAGTCTTTTTGAAAAGAAACTTCTTTAGATCTACAGTCAATATTAGCATGGTAAATAGAGAGCCAATCCCTACCAAGTATAACATCAAACTCTACTAGAGGTAGAACAATAAGGTTTGCAAGTAGGTTCTTTCCATAGATAAGGATAGGAAGATTCTTATAAATTCTTTTTTCCTCAAAATTTACCCTAGGTGTTTTTACCAAAAGCTCTGGAGTCATTTCTTGAGATGGTATTCCCATTTTACTAGGAATGGTTTCAGAGATGAAAGAATGTGTAGAACCCGAATCAAACAACACACTGGAATTATCTGAAAAAACAAACAAAGTACCTGATACAACTTCATTTGATGGTCCGACATCTGCTGAAGTAGTTTCAAAGGATTTCACCACCCCTTTCTTCTTGTAGTCTATCTGCTTCCCATCACTCAATCTCTTTGTCGGACACTCATTTTCATAGTGACCCATCTCATTTCACTTATAACATTTCACTAACTGGTAACCAAATTTGGTCTTCCCTTCACCTTGATCTTTTTCAGTGCAATCACGAGCCTTATGTCCCATCTTACCACATAGGTAGCACCTTCCAGAATTCAGAAGACATTCCCCAGCATGCCATTTGCCACATTTATCACAAACTGGAAACTTAGTTTTCTTACCATCAGACTTTTTTGAGGAATTCTTACATTTCTCCTGCCACCTCGGTCTCTTCTTCTTTTGGCTATTATAGAACACTTAATCATCGGCAAACTCCATTTCCACCTTCTCAGCACATCGAACAATCTTTTCATAACTTTTAAACTCATGAGAATCTAATTACCTTCGATATTTTGGCTTTAATCCTGAGTAAAAATGATTGATTTTACTATCAAGGTCACGGATAAAATTTGGAGCATACCTTGCCAATCGAGTGAACCTTTCTTCATAGGTAGCCACTGAGTCTTCCTCTTTCCTCAATTCCAAGAATTGTTTTTCCATCCTACGTCGAACAGCCTTAGAAAAATACTTTTCAAGAAACATACCTTTGAATTCATCCCAGTCAAGAGCATCAATCTCATCGACGTCCCTGATATTTTTAACCATAGACCACCACTGATCTGCCTCACCCTACAAACAGTAAATAGAAAGACTAACCTTTTGATTGTCTGAACACCCCATGACATCAAAAATCTTCTCCAGTGCTTTAATCTACCCTTTAGCTAACACAGGGTCAGATGATACCCTGAATGATGGGGGATGTTGCCTCATGAAATGTTCCACCACTAACATGTTCCTCTGCGGTTGATCTTGCTGATCTCATGCATGGAGACCACCGCCATTTATCACTTGAGTCAACTACGCCATTACTGCAACAAACTGTTCAGTTCCAATTCCGACCATCTCAGGATGCTGATTCGGAAGGTTATTTCCTTCTGCATGCATTCCTAGCACTGCTTCCCTGTTTCCTCTATGGAAAACCATTCTGAACAAACATGTCTTAGATGAAGCAACATGGTAATCATCAAATGCTATATCATTTCAATTTGAACATAAATTTTTTTGGATAATCATTTAATAGAATTATAACTCCTAAAGTTATCTAACCCGACCTTTGATACCGACTATAAGGCCCCAGCCTTAAACCTTACTTAATCTTGAGTTATTACAAGATTACACATTGAATATCTTTTCGGGTTAAGATTTTTAGAGAATTACATCAAAAAACATGCATTACATTCCACATATAAACAAAGTGGTTACATGAATATAGTATTCTTCTTTCCCATCTATGGAAACATATTTAAAATAAAACATGGATTCTTTCTTGACACGTCCTTGACACTATCATCATATCATGTACCTTTCCCTTGACCTGTGAAAAAAATTTCAAAAAACTTGGGATGAGCATAAAAAGCTCAGTAAGGGATATAAAAATATGGAAAGGAAACATGGGTACATATATACATAAGAATGAAATCATACTTTACCCATAAAACATAAGCACTTTAACATACCTCATCAAATCATGAATAAATCATAGAAATCATAAGACATAAAGGTAACTTGAGGCATTCAAAACATTCTTACGTAGGGAGTAACCCTCTTGGTTACGTTTGGAATACCCATCACAGTATATTCCCTAAATCTCTTCGTAGAAACCTTAATGTTTCACTTCTTCGCGTTACCCAATGCATTGGAGAGCTATATCGGGATCACCCGCCCTTTGTTTATCACAGAACCACCCGTCTTCATAATAATGCCCAAGAACCTCAACATAATCGTATCACATAAAACATGCATAAAGGAAACATAACATTTCCAACTTTCAATAAAAAGATATCAATACTACACATTGATATAAAAACATTATGAAAACCATTTTCAATACCAAAATAAAAGAAAAGTAAAACATGGTATTTATTTTTATTTTAAAAAAAGGTATGTCTTGTAGAGGAAGCTGAAACTCAAATAATAGTCACGGGGGCGGAGAAGTCATTGTCGGCGCATACGTACGACAAAAACGTTACCTTTTTTTGTTTATTAAAGGCTTCGTTTAAAAAATATTCCTTTTGAATAAACGTAAAAGTCAAAGGGTTTTATACACCATATAAAAGAAGGTTTTGTATAAAACAAAATATGCCTCAATGAAAGGAGATTGAGACGAAGTCCTATACCTTTGGTCTGACTTGACTCGGTCGTTCTTTAATCTCCTGAATAATAAACTAGAGGTAATTTCTACTTGTTTAATAACCTTTTTAAAGTTCTTTATTCCTTTTATATCACTTATTTCAATGTCATGAACACTGTGTAATTATTTAAGTTAATAACGGTCGTTTTAACGATCATTGGTACTTGAGTCAAAAATAAACCCTTTATAATTACAATTTGTTCTTGTATCCATTATATCCAGAATGGTATTAATGATTTAGATATCATATATATATCATATATGTCTACTAAATTCATGCATTTATAATATTATATAACATTTAGAGGTAATAAATGAAATTCATTGTTCATGGAGATGGTAAGCCGTACATACGCATGAACGCTGCTTCCATTTCTATTTCGTATTTTATTAAAATTGAATCATAATGATATAAACGTATATTATAATTCCAGTGTAATATCATATATAATATCATAACTCCATCCTTTATACATCCCACATATGGTATTAACGAATCAAATCACTTTGAGGGGGCGGTAGTCCGCACTTCCTTAAATGAAGATATCACGTTTACCCATAATGGAAACCATAAAGGTATGCCCAAAATGAAAAATAAATAATATTAAGGAAAAAATAAACATATTATATATCATATATAAATATAGTGTCATCTTAATGGCCACCATTGAAGGCGTTAAAAGAATGTTGAACAATCATCATTTCGGGAGGCCGAAATTCGCCATCCACGGAAACAGTATGTTCATTAACCATTATATGTAGGTGTGTGTAAGTGTAGCTCGAATACTTCTTATAAAAACATCCTAGTATATTTAAGATACTGGAGTTGTTACAAAAGAAATTAATAAAAAGGGTTTAGGGGGTTGGAGAAGTAAAACAAAACAAAAGGACTCAAGTGAAGACATTACCTTAAAATCGGGTAACTCCCTTTGGTTTGAGCTCAAAGGCTTACTTGGGAAGACTTATTCCAAACTTGAGGCTTCAAGGAGCAAGATAGGGATGTGGAGAGACAAAATGGGCAGTTTTTGGCCGAGCCAAAGGCTTCGGAAGTGTGGGTAAGATGGTAGAGGTGGGGGCCTTTTATAAGAGGAGAGGAGGGGCACTCTTGGAAAGTAAAGAAATGTTACTTTATTTTCGAATGGGTTTCGGATTTTAAAGGTCCCACACTGATATAATTCGAGTATAAGGTGATAAGGGTTCGGAATATACCCACCCAATAGGTTTTGGACATATGTAGGTCTTATATTTTACATTATCGTTCCATTTTATTTAAATCCTTTATTAATGAGGTAATCGCTGCATCAACATGATGTCATAAATAATTTAATTTATTTAAAGTCTAAAATTTATAAAAAAACTACTATGATGTAGAAAATCTTTTTATCATTCCAATGATTATTTATAGTATAAAATATCATCTATTTAGACAAAATTAAAAATGTTTTAATCAGGTGATACATTCTTGTTATATTTACTTTCTTTAAAAAAAATAAAAAGATAACAAGTCACTTTCCACAAAGGTGATTCCATGGGGTCCCCAAGTTTGGCACAAGACATCTCATGGTCGGCCATGAGACAAACAGTAGAATTAGGACACATTTTGGTGTCATTTTTTTATTATTATGATATTATTTTATTATCCTTAACTACCCGATTACTCATTAATCAAGATAATTAAAGATAATTACAGTTGTTACTATTCATAATGTCCAAAAACAAAAGAGTCTTGATTACATAATTTGGACCTTCTGATTCCAAATATGTAATCCATTTTACCAGATTCCGAACACATAAATTGCAATAATTTATTTAAAAATAATTTCCATTGTCAAAACAAATAGCGGGTTTTTTTGAAACAATATCTATGAAAAGTTTGGCATTAGTTTATGCCCAATTCCAAAGTGAAATTAATCCTAATGACCGCCATTAGATTAAATGGTAAAAATATATTCTAATTTAACTTTAAAACCAATTCAAAATATAATCTAATCATATAAATAAATTAGATTAAAAATCAGTTTTGATGTAAAATGCTTTATTTTTCACTATTCATTAAAAATGAACATTGTTAGAAAAATACCAAAAATTCACACAAAGTAAATTTTGATGTCCCAATCATAAATAATAAGTTTATTTTGACAAAAATAGCTTATAAAGTTGTCAAAAAATATATTTAAAAATGGTTTTCCATCAAAAGGAAGTAAAACAATCTTTTAAAAAAATATTAGTGTATTCCATGCTTAAGATTGGATTTATTTTAATTTTAAGATTCTAAAACACTATATAATTCATTAATAGACATAGATAAAAATATCTATTATTCATTACTTACTTGGTATGTTACAGTAAAAGTTCAAAAGTATCGGCAATTAAAACTCTAAAACCACCACAGGTCATGGGGTTATCATCCCCAATCCTTTCCCACAACACCACATCAAGGAGGAAGCTAGTAACCCAAACCACCGTCTCCAAGTACTTTTCCCTTACCTATGTCAAACATAAGTAGTATGTGAGACTAATCCCAACTGGATTCCACCCAAAAATATTCCATGTGATAGACATATTTAGACAAATAAATCTTCAAGCCTTATAAACAAAAAAATTTAGTAATAATTTTAAACGGATGCAACTTCAAATGAAAATAGTTTTTAAGGAATAAGCATTAATAAATGAAAACTTTTTACCAAAATATCCATTCTAATAAATTTTACATCCAATCACTCGATATGATGATAGTATGTACCATATATTGGATAATAAGAAATCATGGGAACACCCCTAAGCACTAGTTAGTTGTGGGGCCCAAGGTACATTGTATCTTAGTTGAAAAGCTTCCATAATCAATATCATTCTCATGAAAGAGATACTAGTATAGAAAAACTCAATAGAATAGAGGTCTGCAACATCATCAAAGATTAGTTAGTGTTTTCATCATCAAACTTGTTAAGTGAAATAGGGACAATACCACTATGGATCACTAGCCTTCTAGTCCTAGTCCAACCACATAGATTCTAGGGTTTACCTCTTTATACTCAAACATGTTTCACATGTTAAAGTGTACAATTTTCACATAAAAACACCATTTTTTAAACACACACACCAAATAGTACACAAAATACATTTTCCCCATTTGTGTAACTCAATAAACCATTCAAAATTTTCATAAAACTACTTCAAGTAGTAAAACAAGGTTTTTCACACCAAGTACATTTAACCCCCCCCCCCCCCTTAAAGGCTGAATGTACACCAATAACATAAAAAACAATATTTAGAAGCCCAAAAAACATTTAATAAAACAATCTCATGGATCAACAAATAACCCCAAATGATACAAACATTGAATACACAAGAAAAAACAAATTTTCATTTCAAAATGTAACATTAAAAGTAAACGTTCAATCAATGCTAACAAAAATGACTTTATCACCACACATAAAGGATATAAAACAATCTAAAAAAGGTTAAAAATAAAGATAAATTAATCCTTGAATGTCTACACATGGAATGACCTACCATATATGTCAAAACCCCCAAATCCTAGTGTGAAATTTCAACTGCACCATTGTAGCATCATAAGGGACTGAAAATGAACCTAAATCCACAAGATTGGACCAAGAAACCAAAAATAAAACACTAGGTATGCATAAAAAGATTCTTGACATTTGGAACTTCAGGAAAGTTGGAATAAACCCAAAGGAAATGGAAGAAATCTGAGCAATACTCACTTACTTGAAATAATCGTGAATTTCCAATACTAAAAACCTCATCAAAGTGGTGTTCCAAAGAGATTGAGGGAGTTTGGGAGGATTATATGGATTCTAGGGTCGAATGGGGGGAGAAATGCGAGAGTTAGGTTTAATCCTAGAAGGGAAAACTTGGAATTACAAAACCATTATTATTACCTAGACATCTATGCAGAGTTTGGGTGTTTGGTTTATTAAATTGTGCGACCAAACCGTGTGGCCTGTTCTGGCCACCAAAAACTTCCCCATTTTCTTCAAAATTCAAGGGGGTTCAATGGGGATCTTAGGGGAAAAATTTAGTCCAAGAATATGACAAGAAAAATACCTTAAAGAATGAAATTTATATGACATATCCTAAAGATATCACCTCAGTTCCTATTAATTAAAGACAAAAAAATCATTAATATGATCAATATCAGTGATTATATTAAATTTCACCTAAATTTTTTTTCATTTAATTTACCAATAATGATTCATTATTCTTAAATTCAACTAATATACATCATCTCTCTTCATATAAAAAATCATATATTTCATAAGGATTTTCATATTTTATTTAACACAAAAAAAATTAATTTTGTGTTGATTTAAAATATCCGAATATCTTTACACTAAAAGATAATAATATCCACCTGACTTCTTTAGTGTCAGTTAAAAGAAATTTCATCTAAATTTTAAAATAATAAAATAACATATATTATAAAAACATCAAGATAAATAAAAATATAATTAATTAAATTACAAAAATAGCTTCCCATAGCTGAGATAGTGTTTCCTAGTGGACACTTATCTAATAAAAAATCAACATACTCATTTTCAATAATGCTTCCATGTCCAAAAAAACTCTTAAAATACCTTGAATTTGTAAAAATATTATTACCATTATCATCAATCTCAATAGATCACAATAACTCCTTTCATCAAATTAGTGATAATTTAGTTAAACACGAGCTACCGTGTTTAGAAACCATGGAAACCTTACTTTTACTTTTTGAAGTATATGGATCCTATATAGATGAAGTAGGAGGTTCCTTAGTAGAATTATGGGAAGGGTATTTGGTATGAGATTAAGTGGACTCATCTATTTGATTTGATATATTCCTACAAATAAAATTAACAAATAATTAATAAAATATTATAAAATTATACTTGAAATATATAAAATTGAATGACAATGTCAAAATTATTCAATAAAAATTAAACTAAACAAAAAAATAATATGTGTTAAAATAAATGAATAAAATGAAAAAATACTGACATAATTTACTATATAATAAATTCAACTATTAAAAGAAATTAAAACTCAATTGATATTTAAAATGACAAAATAATAATATTATTATTATTAATATATATTTTATTTTTGAGGACTAATCAAATGATTTATCACCTTTGTTAAAATATGTTACATAAAAACGAAATATAATTATAAATAATATTGTCTACATTTTTTAAAATTTTAATAGGTAAATGGGAAATAAATATATAGTACCAATAATTTTTATATATTACTATATGATAATTTTATCATATATTCTCTTTATGACCGGTTCATAGGGAATAAAACAAGTGTATATTGTGGTTATCAACATCCTCTAATAATCATTCTATGGAACTGATTATCTCACATTCATCATCACCATCAACTTTTTCATCCCCAAAATACTCTTTTTCCATTGAGAATGGTATACTATATCATATTTCATCTATAAAAAACATATAATATTTTTTTGTATGTGTTTCTTTGATAAAATGGTTATCTTTATATCCCAATCTATTAATAAATACTATTTTCATTTTGAATTAATTTTGTTTAAGACTATTATAGCTATTGACCCATTTACACAAGAAAAATGGGACTCAAAATTTAATATAATCAATCTATTATATATCTTCAATAACTCTATAATATTTAATTGACATAGATATTGGGACATTTATTTTTATCTCAAAAAAATGAATTAATTTAGTGAACAACAACACACCACTATTATGAATTTAAATTTTTTTTATTATCTTTAGTATAAAATTTATAGCTATTAATTTCATACATGGACTATGTTATCACATTTAAACCTGGGTCCCCTATTAACTATATTAATGTTTCTAAGTCATCAGCTATAGTATGAATCGTCTATTAAATAATAAAAATAAATTCCTTATTCTTATTCATTATAGAAATTCCTTTATTCATTTTATAATGTTGTTTTAAAATATTAATAGGTGATATTATATATTTTTTATAATTATCTATTTTACTCAAGATAAATATTTTTTCTCGAATTATTTGCTCACATGTCAAAAACTTTATTTTCAAGCCATGGATCCACTTTCCCCAAAAAACAAGCTCATCCATCGAGAGTTACAGGGAAACAAAATATCTTCACTATATATAATTAATCTATACAAAAGTATAAAACCTCCATAGAAATAGATTTATTAGAAATGGAGGATTCTACTCTATGTGGATTATTTTTATACCCCATAAAAATATTTATATATCTTTCAAATGAAAAAATATAACATAAATATGTGGGACAAAAAAATATTTCTCAACCCAAATGAAATATTAAATGTACAATGATATCAAAAAAATACAAGGGAAATTAAATATATATTTCAAAATGTATATCAACTAAATCATTCAAAAAAAATTATTGAATTTAGATGCATCACTTTGATAAAAAGTGAATTGGAAAAAATAACACACATTAATGATTCTCAATATGGAATGGATTGGTAGTATTTTATTTAACGAAACTACTATGATTTGTTTCATCATAACAGGATATTCTTGATACTTTATTTCTATTAACATAAAATATTTTAATGATACAAATTTAGTTTTACATATGACGAATTACCATGAGGCACATTGACATTATGATACACTGATAAAAACAAATTCTCCACTATTAAATATGGTATAATGAGCTAATATAAAGTATGTTTATTTTACATTAGGTGTGTGAGATAAATCCAAACGTATTACCATTCATAGTAACACAAATATTTCATACAAACAATCCTTAATAATTCATTTAATATCTAAAAATTTTTAAATCAAACTTTCACATATATTATTCTCATTAAGAATCACAAATATTTTATTTTTGACCTCATCATATCTCCAATATAAAAGATCAAAAAATATTTATCCTTTATTTAGAATATTTCTATTAGTTATAGGTCTTTCCATATTTAAAAATCTGTAATAATGTTTTTCACACTCTTAAATAAATAATTAGGTGACAAAGAATTAGAAGAATTATCAAATTCTTAATATCCTTTTAATGTCTTTTTAAATCTTTGATTAGAGTTATCCGTATAAAAAATCCATTGTTGACCCATGTACACTTTTTTATCCCATGTTGTATATGATATAATGAAGTCCCTTCTTCAGAAATTAGAATAGCTTTATACACCTTATCATTATATCCAGAAAATTTTCAATATGATTGGAATTTATTTATAGTGAACCTAATCATTACATGAAATTAAAATATTCATTTTTATAAGAATAATATATTATTAGGATACTCTCCCATAAGTATTTAAAATCATTAATTAATGATTATAAGTAAACATCAATATCATTTCAAAGCTAATTTGTCCCATAAATCATTAAATTCAACATGATATATTTTCGATCGAAAAAACATAAGGGGGGTAATTTGTAAAATACCAACAAAACTAGTCATGAACAATGTTTTAATATGAGGATATAATATAGATTCAGTCTATCTATGAAAAACCAAATTTTTTGATTTATAACTTCATTTATGAATATATGAAATTTTTAATCAATTTTCTTTCACTGTGGGAAATCGGTTGGGGGTGAAATATTTTACCATATGTATTCAATCATAAACTTTTTTCTATAATTTAAATGAGAACATGAATGTTTTGTGTGAGAAATTATAGTATTAAACCAAATTTCCTTTGTATCAATCTTGGTAATAGGTAATATAGATAAATCAACATCTAAACTTTCATTCAAATTATACTGTAATGTCAAATATTTCAGACATGTTTGAAAATATTCATATTCGTTCCAGTATAAAACATCTTCATTGGGGATAGAATATATCTTATTATACCACAATCCCATCTGGAATAATAATTTTTGACACTATATTTTTGATATACAAGATCATTGTCTTTATGAAATATTTCTATTAATAGCTATAACAATTCTGTGACACATTATTCACTCTGTCCATTCATGAATTTCAAGTTAACCAACATAACACTATTGATAAAACCATTAATATATCATAACCCAGAAGTAATGGTTTTCTAGAATCACTATATAAGTGCACAATCATCAGCGATTTTTCAATTACTTCTACTTGATTATCAAGAAAAATTTACTAAATCTGTGTAGATTTGTCATCTCGAAAATCGTCATCATTACTAGATTTTTAATTCTACTCAATTTCACCATATCAAATCTAAGGATTGTAACTTAAACTAAAACCATTTTGAATTAAAATATAATATATTTCTATTTTTTATATCTATATCATATTTAATCATTTCATGTATGAAAAAACAATTCATCTATTGAAACATTTCATTTGAAAAATTCTAAAATAGAATTATCAATTTTCTCATATTTATCACTTGTTCGTCATGTATTCATCCAACAAGGATTCATTACCCCTTATAGAAACAATTAAATAAAGAATATAAGTTATTGTTTTTTTAAGTAAATTTGAATATAATTTTATAAAAATAATAAAAATAATTGTTTTTTAATACAATAAGAACATTAAAAATTAAAATAATAATAATAACTGTAATGGTAGTAATAATATTAATATTCATATTAATCATAATATTGAAAATAAAATTATATAAATGTTTTATTTTGAACTAGTTAAAAATTATTTAGAATATAAATAAATAAATGATTGGAAAATATAGAAAAAATGTTAATAGTAATATTTATTGTAAAAAAAATAAAAAATATGTTTGAAATTTTTAGAAATCAATATATAAAATCTAAATCAATAAGATAGTTAAAAATTTAGTAACAATAATAATTAAAATATTTATTAAAATATCAAAACTAAAATAGAATAAATATTTAATTTGATATTATTAAAAAATTATTCCTTAAAAGTGAAATAAATAAATTAATTCAAAATAAAAAATCTATATTAATACTAAAAAACATTATTTACTATTAAAATATATTTATAAATACTAAAAATATAAATTTTTTCCTTTTTAGTTAACAAAAATCATTGAAAATTGAAATAACTAATTTATTTAGAATAAATAAAAAGAAACATGATTTAGTTATATCAAATATTTATCTTATATAACAACACATAAAAAAACTTGATGATATAAAATTCTTTAAAATAATTAAAATTTAAAACTACAATAATTATTCAGTGTTGATATAATATTTAAATATTTAAGAGAAAAAATTCACAGTTAAATAACATTTCATATTAGTTATCAATAATAAAAAGTTACATTTTCAGTATTATGAATTTAAGACATAATAAATTAACAAATTTATTAAAAAAACGTAAAAAATACTGAAACATTCATTATATTCTATGAAAAACAGCTTATATAGAAATAAAAGAAGTGGGGAGGGTCAGTGAATGATGGATTAGGCTTTGGTGTAAGAGTGAGGGTGGTCAGGTGATTGAAATGAAAAATAAGTCAGACTCATCATATAATTTTTTTAAAATATTTTCAGTATCAAATCTAAGATAACCAATATAAAAAAAATATTATTATGTCAGTTATCTTAGAACCCACATTTTGGAATCTCATTTTAACATCACTTATAAGATAAACGACATAAAAATAATTTATAACTTCAATTATAAAAGACTGATTTTTTAAATGCCTCACTATATATATATATATACTACTAGTTAATTTCTTGAAATTTATTAGGTGGCTTTATAAGATTATCACATGTATATGGATCTTTATAAATGTCAGTTCTAGATTAGGGAAGTCAAGATATTGGGTCATAAGGGTTTTTAAAAATGGAATTTATATGGACGCTATTAATATTAAATTTATGATTTCTTAGAAAAAGAAAAAGGATCTATTCGAATTCATAATTTTCCTTGGTCTTGATGGATATTATCGGTGATTTATTGAAAATATCTATAAGCTGCAATTTACATGGATTTATTTGAAATGAAAGGGAGTGAAATTTGAACAGGGTGATGACTGGTTGATATTATTTCATTATTTAAAGGATAATTTGAAATGTACCTTCTATATTTATCCCTATAAAAACTAGATAAGGATACATAGAATATATATAATGCCCTATTTTTGGGTTCAGAGTGTGTTTTTATGTCACATGATCTGGTAGTGGTGTATAACTCTCACTAATTATGGGATAATTTTGAGAATTATTCCACTGATTTCCTTGAGTTAGATATCATGACGAATTCAAAAAATACATTATGACACTACCTCTTCAGGGAGAATTTGGTAGTATATATTGATTATAAAATTCGAAATTATATTTTATCTCAGATTTATTAGATCCTTAAGAAGAGAATCTATGAATAGTATAATTAAACCATTATATTTGATCTATGTTACAACCTATGTACAATATATTTATTCATTGGTTCCCTTAGTGGTAAATATCAAATTAAATATATCAAATATTGCAAGAGGAGTCACACTTGATATGACTTTTATAAAATAAAATATGCATGTACAAGAATGGGTGGATCATGTGTTTTTTTCTAGAGTAAAAGTCACAACCTCCTTAAATGGTATAATTATGCATGTAAAGCTATAAAATTTGATAATTATTATTTTAGAAAGATTTCATATTATGTTGAGACCTTGAGTTATCAGTCACAGTCTTCTAATGGGTATATTTTTATTAATATTGATATAGGTGGGGCAACAATACTTGATACTAGAGCTTATGAGGTATGCCCATCATTATTGTTTGGATTATCATCCTGTTCACACTAATAAGTTTTCTGATCTCAAACATTGATATTGGTGTTTAGGGATGTGGTTTATAATTACTGAGTTTGTGTGTCATTAAATCTTCTATCCAATGGTTAAGTTCGATAATTATATGCTCTCTAGTATTTTATAGACTATTCTCATTCCAATTTGGACGTGGGTTGAGATATATACAGATGTCATAATCTAGTTTCCTTGATCCCATCCCCCCAGATAGGAATAAAGAGATATAGTTTTTTTATTAATCTCATTACTAAATCAAGAAAAATTATTCATATTAAATATAGAATAAATACATTGTATATTAGAAATTTATTTATATATGATATTTTAAACTACCTTGGAGTGCCTTTAGATAATGTTTCTAAATAAGACCCTCATTTTTGTTCTTCGTTTTTAACAACTCTAGGAAGCTAAAATATCTCCCTTATAGATTATCTTATAATATTATCCATGGATTTATAGTCATATAGGTCACGGTATTGATTTTCTTGATGATATGCCTTATTATTATGTGGTCTTCTATAAAGGTTAATTGGAGAACCATTTTCCATTGATTGAGTTTACTTATAACTATAGTTACCAATCATCTATTAAGATAAATCCATTTTAGGCTCTATACTTTTGTTCATGTCAATCCTTTCAATGTTAGGTTGAGTTGGGTGAAAGATCACTATTATGGATGCACATTATGTTGGGGTTTCGAACCGAGGTAATGTGGGTGCACGTTTGGGGAAAATGAAAAATGATCTAATGAGTGAAAAACATCTGTATTTTATTATATAAATTTTCACGTCCCCATCTTTTCTTCGGTTCAATCCGCATCATTATTCTTTAAGGGGGGATTGGATTGAACCCACATGGACTAGGCAGTTTATCCTTTCTGTATTGCGAAGGAGGTACCGTAGTCAAATGGTATCATCAGGTGATTGAATAGGGTTAAGTACTTAAGAAATTGGTCCCCTTAGGATATAATATCCTTAGATGGTCTCCAATGGGTTTATTCATGATTTATAAACACACAATGGGCCTAGTATCCATGATTCATGGACCTTCATTCCAAAGGCAGGTGCTCGTTGGATGATGATTTGGCCAACGACACAATAGAACTCTATTGGCCGAGAGGATGGGAGGTTAGGCTCATTACACCCTTCTTGGGGAAAATTATTTCCTATTCTGGGACTCTATTATAGATTTAAGTTATGTTCATATGTTCTTGAGTCCTTTGTTAATTCCCAAAGAGTGTGTCCATGGACTACCCCTTATTTTCTGGATCATCATAGCCATACACAAATTTGATGTTACAGAAGAAATTTTTACTTAATACATGAAATAAGGCACTCTAGATTTTATCTTCATCCTGGTTGGATGGAGGATGACTTGATGTTGGGATCAGACGCATAAGGTGGGCTTCCCACATATCCTCAAGATAAGAATCAGAGCCCACGTAGTTTAGGAAACTTGGGGCATACGCATGGGAGCTTCCTATTTGAGGGCACATGATTGGGTGAAGCCTTTCATAAGAGAAACATTTTGAGATAGTAACTTCAAACAAGCATCCAACATATCCTAGTTTGAATAGGAATCAGAGTTCTCATTGTTTAATATGGATTGGGGCTTATACATGGATCCTTCCTTCTTTGGGGACTATGCAGAGGTCATGATCACCACCAACCTCTAAGCCCAGGTGATTCATACTTGGTATGAGAAACAAGAGGAGGAATCGGTTTTGAATATCACATGTTCTACATCATCTGCTGGTAGATGGAACTGGAGCTGGGAGAGAGAGGGAGGGGATTTTAACATGAAACCCTAACTCGTGTTGATATCCAGGATAGTGAAATCTGGGTGATCTATCTGGACACATGCCAAGATGAGGAAAATCGGGTGAATAATGATACCTCTTGCAAAAGACTAAGGTATTTCCTTAGGAAGAGTTCCCTTAAAGATTTCTTATGGGGTATACTATACATTAAATTCATATAGCTTGGATGATGGCATCACATTTTAATGTCATGTTGTAGGGACTAGAACTATATATTTTAATCTCATGTGGATAGGTGTATTTAGGGTCCGGGAGTTTAGGGTCATTAAATGAAGACCAATTATTAGATAAACCATGACTAACCAGAGGAAAATCATGTTTAGATGACCGAATGTTCCTAAAGCATGATAGGGGTTGAATGTGTAATCCCTGATTATGGGGGATCCCAAATCAAGAGAAATGATATGAGGCATGGAAGCCATTGAGGCATACAGAGGTAGGAGAGGCCTCTCCTGAGGATGAATTTTCCTCTGGTTGATAGGCCATTTTTTGTGGGAAACATATGCAGAGCCGCTAGGGCATGATGTGCATAGTCAAGAAGAGGTGTCCTCAAGACACTAACCTTCCATTTTATATGGTCTGGGAGGTTTATGAAGATAAAAAATCACCAGGTTTACTACAGTTTAATGTCATATAGTTTAGAAAATGGAATCATAGTTTATTATCGTGTTTTATAGACTAATACAATATAGTTTAACGTCATGTGGTTAGGACAATAAATCATAGTTTAAGGTCATATTGTTTGGACCATTTGTTATTGAATCCATGATTACCCATAAGATAATCTAGCTGGGTTGTTTTGAGATGCCTTGATCATGATAGGGAAGGAAAGTGTAAACTGTGACACTAGGGATTCTCAGATCAGGAGAAATGATATGGTGCATGGAAGCTGTTGGGCATACCGAGGTAGGATGTGACTTTCTGAGGAAAAATTTACCCTTTATTGATGGTTGTTTTGAAGCTAAAATATACATAGCCACCGGGACATGATGTGAATAGTCAAAAAAAGGTGTCTTTAGGACAATGGACTGCTATCTCTGATGGCAATGGAGGTTTATGAAGATTAATAATCACCGGATACATAGAGTTTTATGGATGAAAATTATGTGTCTATGCATATATGAAAACATTCAGACAGTGATTTTCCATGTATGTTTTGATCAACCTGGCATAGGAGGTAGGTGATAGGGTTTTTTGGAAGTACTTGATGAATGTCTCTTCTCATGGTTTTTTAGGGACCAATTTTGGGATGAAATAAGGGTGAAATGGGAAATTTCATCGTCCCATCCAGAAAAGTTTAGGGTGAGACTCTCCATTTTCATAAGGGGTAGTGATGGTAGTGAAGGGACCATACTAGAGGGTCGGTGCCATAGGAGAGCACTAATCCTGAGTAGGGCTGTGGGGGTGCAACCCCCGTGGTATGGACCAGTGGGAGTGAATGGTTTTCCGCACAGGGTTATTCGCGTATGGGATGGCTATGTAGAAGCATCAACATGGGATCTTGTCATTAACTACCTATCCATGGAGGATGTTGTTCGTGAATAAGATAGTTGTTAAGGAAGGTATGCTAAATGTTTTAAGTATATTATCTTCTGCGAACTATTGACCAAATAAGAGCTGGCCACAAATTTTATTCTTCAGAGGGAGTCTAGAAATAATTTTTATTATATATTTGTATTGGTTTTATAGTTAGATGTGGTGGGTGTTATGAATATGGTTCAATAGATGGAGTCTAAAAACTACATATGGTTTGTGGGATGAAATCTATGAACTGATTATGGTTTGTTTGATATAATCCATGAATTGATTCAGTTGCAGGATGGAGTCTCACGAACTGCTTCAGGTATGGGAGAAAATTACCCCGCACCCTCTAAGTTCTTCATATCCTTTACACCCATCAGCAAGCTCTCTCCTCCACCTTTTTCAAACCACATATTTAGTTCCCCTGGTGGTCCTTTTATAGAGTTTTAGGGAAGCTGTATCTATGAATCATTCAGAACCTTTTGCAGAACCCATGGAGTAAATCAAGACCACAGATGACTCAGTCAACAGTGGTTTGTGGAAGTGTAGGATTTCACTAGATTCTCCTCATCCGTTAACCAAATCATTTTTGGGGATTGTGTGAGGGGCATACCTTTTTCGTATTATCACTATAAAAAATGGTTCATGGTGTCTTTGGTTTGAGGGTGGAATTTCGCTGGGAATAGTTTCATTTTCTAGCCAACTCATCATGGGCCAATAGGTCGTAGACCATCTACATAATGATGGTTTGTAAGTTATGTCTTTCGCAAACCTTTCCCAGTGATGGTACGTGGCTAGGCCGGATTCCACTGAAAAAGTTTATTTCTTTACTTTTCTCCTAAATTTCTAATCAAACATGAAACCATTTTCTTTACCAAAATTGTGGGAGTATTTAACTTCCCTTTTATGAATTTTCAAGACCCTAAAAATACCCCCATTCGAATGGGATTTGATCCGGATGAAGAGGAGGTTGTTCCGATGTAGAAGTAGTACCGAATTGAATGGTAAGATAATTATCTAATTTTATCCTGAGTTAAGGTAATTAGTGATCATAGTTCGACTTATTCTAGGGTTTTGTGGAAAACCTCATGAACGTTTTTTCTTTTTCATTGTCACCCAATTTTTTTCTTAAGATCATTTCATATAGGCTTGGCGAGCATAACATGAATTTTTACAAGGCCTACCTCTATGAGTTTTCAATATAACATGATTTATTTCTATTTTGATATCCCATCTATTTTATTTGCCGAAACCAAACACATTATAGTTTTAATGATATGGTACTCAACTTTTATCTAGGGGAGCCCTTTGTGGGTTTTCACTCTGCAAAGTATTTCGTCTTTTCCACAGACAGTTTATAGTCTTTCTAGTCAAGCTTATTACTGATGTTTTAGGTCGAACAGTTTTGACCAAACTTGATCGGGTAAGAGCCCCAATTCAGGATTCATTCTCCAAAAACATCCTCATAACTTTCTTACATGATTGAGGGATTTTTCTTGACCTTGAATTTGTGATTTTTGGATATGTATGAGGCTTGGGATATTTCCTAGGTGTATGAAGGTAGGATAAGACTCTCCTATATAATAAATTTCCTTTTATTGATGTTATTATTATAGGAATCATATCTAGATCCATTGGAGCATGATGTGCATAGTCAAACATAGGTGTCCATAGGACACTGGACTTCCATCTCTGATGGCCTGGGAGGATTTAAAACACTATTAATTTGTTTTGGGATTTGGAGCCACCGTGGGTGACCTTCCTGAGGTATGATGTCGGAAATTATAAGGGACATTCACATCGACTTTGTATGGGAAACCTCTCCCACCCGATTATTACTTTCATAAGGTAGAGTCGGTGAATGACTAGTTAAATTAGAAATCTTTTTCATGTCTCGACATTTGAAAAGGGAAATATTTTTAATCCATTTTTTAGAGGGGTTTTCAAAATACGAGGAGAAATATGGGACATAAATTTCATATGAGTATATAGAAACTCTAAAGGACTCTACTAAGGACGAATTTTACTTCGATTGACAGTCATCTTAAAGGAATTATATGCAGATCCACAAGGGCCTGACGTACATGGTCAAACAAAGGTGTTTGTAGAACATTGGATTTCATCTCTAATGTCTAAGAAGGATTATGGAGATCAATACCTTTTTTAACATGGAATACAACCTTTCATAATGGGTGAACCTAATCATGTATGGGGTATTTTATTTTGGTTGAACATATCCTGGGAACCCAAAAATGAGTGGGGGCATTTGTGTTTCATAAGCGGATCAAAATCACGCATATGGAGAGGGTATATTTATTTTATTGAACCATCAAGAGATAGAAAAGCTGAATCAATCCATGAATTTTTTTGATATGTCGAGAAAATGGGTTGAAAATAGAATGTAATCCATGACATTGAGGGATCTTGAATCCAGAGGAATTTCACTAGGTTTGGCAGATGCCAGGCATACTAAGATAAGAGAGTAGTCTCCTAGGGACGAAATTTCCTTTGGTTTAAGGCCATTTTGTAGGCATCATATGTAGAGCCACTAGGGCATGATTTTTATAGTCAAACAAAGGTTTCTGTAGGACATTGGACCTCCATCTATGAGGGCTGTGGAAGATTATGGGGATTCATGATTACTCAAAGCTTGGAGTTTGAGTTATGCTAGGAGTGTATCTAGATACATTAGAAACATTTGTGTCGTGATTCACTCATGGGGTCAGGTATCCCCTATGTATATGTGACTCATATGTAGGGTGAATAATTCTTCTCATCTTTAGGGTACCGTGCAATTTAATGTCATACAGCCAAGAATTGGGGTTTCTTACAGGGAAGGGAACTATGAAATTCTTTTTAGGGTCATTATTCTAGGAAAACATTCAGGGTCTGATTTTCCATGATGTCATGATGGATCTCTCACTATGATCCCTAAGCTCCAGTGAGCTATGATCAGTGTGAGAAACAATAGATTATGAGGATTTCAGATCACCACTTAAGAATAGAAAAATCAACAATATGGAGAATTTTAGTTTTAAACCAATGCTATGTAGTTTAACGTCATGCATGATAGATGATTCGAGCCTTACAGTTTAGCATCCTGTGGGGAGAATATTATGCTGTCTAGTTTAGATTCATGGAGTGATGTCATTATGTTATACAGTATAGAGTCATGCAGTGAGGATATTATGTCGTGCGGTTTAGAGTCATGCATTAAGAAAATTATGTCACAAAGACTGTTAATCACCTTGATTTTTTTGTGGTTGGGATATTCTATCATTATTTAGAAATGATATTTGATATAAGGATTAATCCATAGTTCCTAGGGGGACCTTGGATTAGGAAGAATGACATGGGGATTATAAGCTATTGGTTGTACTGAGGTAGGAGAGAACTCTCCTGAGGAGGAATTTTCTTTTGATTGACAGTCATCTTATAGGCGTCATATACAGAGTCATTGGGGAATGATGTGCATAGTAAAACAAAGGATTCCACAAGATACCAACCTTCCATCTCATATGGTCATGAATTATTATGGAGGTCCAAGATTTCTTAGAGTATGGAGTTTGAAAAATGGGAAATATGTGTTAGTTAACGTAAGAAATATCCAAAATGTGATCAGTCATGAACTACTAATGCTTCTATATAGATCTGAATCATATATAGGGTAAGCATGATCATTTGACTCCTTATGAGTGTTGGAATTCAAATTTTTAATTTCATTCATCTCTTTGAATTTTTTGTGTAAGAAATTGGGGTCATTTTTTGGATCACATCACGTTGAGAAACGAGCCACTCACGAATCTCGAGGAACCTTGAAGTTTAATGTCATGCAATTAAGACCTTTTATAGATTACCCCATACAAGTCTGACTTACGCATGGAGGAAGGGTCAATTTGTTTAATTGTGTATGGGCTGGTATTCTAAATTAAGGCATCACTATGTATCATGCAAGTTCAGGAATCATTCAATATGTAGTTTTGAATGTTCCCTATAATGATTTGGATCAGATTTAGGGGTAGGGGCATTTTAGTTTCATTCTATATGGGTTCCAAGTATATCATACTCCTCTATAATTTTTTTTCTATAAGGGAATCCTTACTACCGATCTTAAGCTCACATGAGTTATACTCAATGTGAGAAACAAAGAGTGACACGGATTTCCCTCATGATATGGGGGAGATATAGGATATAATATATTTGTTTTTGTGGGGTTTGGGCCAAGATCGAGGGTCGAGGAATCACTAAATTTTCCACATGATAAATAAGAATAAATCCATATATAGTTCTCTGAGAGATCATGTGGTTTACCATCATGTGATTAGGAAGATTTATGCAATTTGGTTTAACATCTTGCAACATTGATGCTATTCTATGTTGTTTAGAGACATGTTGTGAGGACATTAGCATCCCAATTTAATGTCATGTTGTAGGTACTAATACCATTTAGTTTAATTTCATGTATTCAGGAAGATAACTCATAGTTTAGGGTCATAGAGTTTGAAATGAGGATGGGAATCGGCGTTATGAAAAGTACTTATTCAGAAACCTTGCATTGGTGGGAGCTGTGATGAGCTATCCATCCATTGATATCAAAGTCTATACTCTATTGGAATATACCATATTTATAAAAAATGGTCCCTCTCACATTGGATCACGATTTGGAGGCTTATTCCAAAGTATCATTAGGGTTATGAGGACCAACACCATCTCTCCTTCGAGGACAGACCGAAGAAGAACCTTTTTTTTAAGGATCCTTTGATTCGATCATGGTAAACTTGAAAAAGGAAAAAAGTGTGCATAATTGTCTCATCTAGCTACCACAACTCATCAAACCATCTCTAGGATTTCTCATTCATGTATAGTTGATCACAAATGTCCACACGGAGTTATGGAACTTTAATTTCAATAGGAAACACCACCTATGACAACCCTACTCTTTATTACACATTTAAACATGATTTAATACATGAACATCACTGGATACAACATATAAGATTGATATTACTAGTGTATTTGGGGCTTAAGATCATTACATAACATCTCAGAACATGAAATACAATATCTTTATTAAAAACTTCTTTTACATGACCACTGCATTCCCTCGTACTTAGCATTGAATAGGATAACCTGAGGACATTCATAAGAAAAGGGTGATCTATAAGGCCCAATAAGGGAAAAAACATGAAATAAAATGAGGAATACATTACATGTTATAAAATAGATATATCAATGGATCATAAGAGAAAGATTAACATAAAGGCATGATAAAAGCAATATAATCATAACCTGGAAATGTGGCAACAACATTTAACATGATTTTAGGATGATCCAATGATCATTGCACAGGGAGCATGAGTAAAACCTCATTTCCCTTTAATTATCACGAGTAAACCCTCTTTTCACTTGACGTATCATGATACTTATCTTTAACTAATTCATTTTAGCGCTATCAGGGCGCACCCTTCTTAATGATTTCATTTCATGCATAAGTGTGCCCCAAGGATCATATAACATCGAATCATTCAACGTCATAAGTTATTCCATGGTTAAGAAATGTGGTATACACAAATGAAATCACAATTCATTATGTACATGTGCATAAAGGTTAATACCCTTGATAGATACATGGGTATGGTATTCACTACACAATGATTTTGGTTTGGAAAATCGTGAAGCAATTTCGGCAGCATAACGACGTGCCATAATAATTCATAAAAAATTATTGATGAGAGAGAAAGGGGTGTCTCATCATATTTACATGAAATGGACAGTAAGGGGTTCATATAGAAACATTTCACAACATAGTTAAAGGAATTTAGATTCATAACACAATGGAATTGATTTAATGTAAATGAGGATAGAGAAATGCCTTAAAAAATTCAGCATGGTAACGGGACTACATGGGAGGCATTAAATGAGAGTGAAAGGGGTCTCTCATAATTAAAATATAAATAGGTCAGTATGGTGGAGGTTCCAAATCATACCGCAACGTTTTCAATTAAAATTAAAAGGATATAACAACATAATGAAATTGAGACAAAAATGAGAAAAGATGAAATACCTTACTTAAAAGAATGATCCCAATGGCTTGGTAGAGGCTTGAGATATGCTTCATGGAATATTGGGGAATCTTGGGAGGATTATAGAGAGAGGAGGAAAGATATTGGATGAAATCCAAAGCCTTTGAGTGAAGAGGATGTGGGAGCTTGGGTGGGTTTATATAGGAAAGGAGAGGGAATTCTTTATTATTTAGGTGTGAGTCCCCGCACATTAAACTAATGAATACCACAAACCAGCCCATGGTTTTTTCCCATTGGTTTTTCCAAAGGGGATTGGAAAACAATATTTTATAACTCCAATGGAAAAAAATATTCAAATAATTGGGTGGATTATGTGGAGATGAGTCACACTCTCACGGAAATTCATTTAAAAATTAAAAATGTTTTATAACTCTTGGAGGATCCACTAAAGTTTTTTAAAATAAATAAAAAAAATATAAAATAACATTATTTTAATGGTAAAACATACATTGGACGAACATATCACTTATTGTATTTTATTACATCACTATTGAGTCATTTTGATGTCATAAAATAGATTATATATGTAAACGGTACTTAATTTTTACCCAAAAAATTGACATTCAGAAAATTATGAAAAAATCACCATTGGATATTTTTGATGTCTTAATTCAAAAAATAATATTCATTTTCTCTAAATAATTTTATAAATATATGAATTTTTACTTTTAAAATAAAAACCATCATTTATCAAAAATACATGGGTTTTGACAAAAACGAATTTCAAACTTTAATAAAAATTAAAATAGCATTCATAAAATTATAAAATAATTTATATTTAATAAAAAATTATTTAATAATAATAATAATATTTTATGAAAATATTATTTAATTCAAAAATCCATTAATTCTCAAAATAGATTTCTTAGTTCAATACTAACTAAAAATACTATTTGTGCTCTAAAAACTATTTACAAATTAACAATAATGAAATGAAAGTATATTAATTATTATATACAAAAATAATGCACATAATCATAGTGCTAAGGTCTTGTTACATAACCCCTTATAACACTCTCATAAGACAGAAGGGAAAGGTGTGTGATGGTGATAGACTCTTGGTGTGTCTTGGATAACATTTCTCTAGTGGTATTCTCTATCAACTCCACTTCTCTCATAGGCGGTTCCTTTCGAGATTAACATGTTGAAGATCGACTTGGGATTGGTAAATAGTGAAGCCCAATGATGCAACCTCTTTTCCGATCTCTGAAAAATGGGCTTCATACGGGGAAAGTCTACTAAATGAGGCCATCACTTCCTTTGTCTGAGTAAATTGGATGTGTTAAATCCCTATATTTAAACTAATCATATGATCACTTTTCAAAGATAATATTTGAAATAGTCATAATTCATAATGGTATTTTAAAATCAAAAAACATAAAACCAAAGAAGTTTACATTTATATAAACATTTTACATAATGATACATTTAATTAGATCAAGAGGAATTTTCATTAATGAAAGTTTGTGTCATTACAATCTTCCCCCATTAAGAAATTTCACTCTCGAAATTTCATTTTCCCACATTAAAAAATAGGTGGGTAACTATGCTTTATCATTTCCTATGATTCCCATGTCACTTCTTCAAACTTAGGGTTTCTCCATAACACCTTAATGAGGTTCATTATCTTATTTCGTAGAAATTTTTCTCTATGATCTAAGATCTTCACTGATTGCTCCTCATAATAAAGATCATCCTCTAAATTTACCACCTCTAAAAAGAGTTCATGTGAAGGGTCTGGTATGTACTTATTTAAGAGGGATACAAGGAAGACATCATTTACTTTAGCCATGGTAGGTGGAAATGCTAGTCGATATGCCACAACCCTGACACGATCAAGAATCTCAAAGGGGCCGATGTACCTAGGACTTAACTTCCTTTTGTTTCCGGACATCATGACCTTCTTCCTTGGGTAAATGCATAGAAACAACATGTCTCTAACTTTAAACTTAGGGTTTAATCGACAGTTATCTGCATAACTCTTCTATCGACTCTAGGCTGCCTTGATATGTTGCTGAATGGTTTTCACCTTCTCTACCATTTCTAAGACCATTTCTGGTCCTACCTGCTTACCCTCACCGAATTCATCCCAACACACCAATGTTATGAACCTTTTCCCATAATGGGATTCATATGGTTCCATTTGGATAATAAAGTGGAAACTGTTATTATAGGAGAATTAAACCAGTTGAAGATGTTGGTCTCATCATCCTTTGAAGTCAATTGAGAAATATCCCAACATGTCCTCAAGTGTTTGGTTAGTCTTCTCGGATTGGCCATCAGTTTTAGGATGATAGGTCGTACTAAATTTTAGTTAAATATCTATAGAAAGTTGAAGACTCTTCCAAAACATAGAGTTGAATCTTGGATCTCGATTAGATACAACAGATAGTGGTACTCAATGTAGCCTTACCACTTCCCTGATATATATCTGTTCTAGTTGTCCAATGAAAAATCCTCCCGGATAGAAATAAAGTGTGTATACTTGGTAAGAAGATCCACAAAAACCCAGATTACATTGTTGCCTTTATATATATTCAGAATTCTGGTGTCAAGGTCCATGGTGATGTTCTCCATTTTCCATGCTAGTATGGGTAATGGTTGCATCATCCCCTTAGACTTCTGCCTCTCTGCCTTCACTTGTTGACACACTAGGCACTTTGATGTAAATTCAGTGATCTTATTATTCATATTATCCCACAAATAATGATCTCAGAGATCTCGATACATCTTTGTGTTTCCTGGGAGAATATAGAAATTTTAACTACGTGCATCATCCAAGAGTTCCTTCTTCAGCTCTGAACTTTAAGGAAAACGTAGTCTTTTCCCAAGTATCACAGTTCCTTCTTCATTAACATTGAAATCCAAGAATTTCCCTTTTCTGATACCTTCCACTATCTTCTGAATTCCCACATCATCCTTTTTATCATCATTTAACCTTTGCAAAAGAGGCGATTGAATAATCATTTGTGAAAGGATTGATGATGTTCCCTTATTTATGATTACCAAGTGCATATTTATAAAATCTAAGAATATTGGATCCTTCTCAATTGTCATCAATGATAGAATTGTAGGGTCCTTTCTACTTAGAGAATATGTCACCTTCTTCACTTTCCCAGGTGGTAATGGATTGAGTAGTCATAGTATTTGATCATATCTAACCATCTTCATTGGTGCATGTTGAACTCTTTCTGTGTTTATATATACTTGAGGCTTTTCTTGTCTGTATATATTTCAAACTTCTCCCCAAAGAGATAATGCCGCCAAATTTTTAGAGTGAAGATCACAACAGCCAACTCTAGATCATGTGTAGGAAACTTTTTCTCATGAACATTCAATTTCCTTGAAGCATATGCAATGAGTTTTTTCATTTTGCATCAACACACACCCTAGTACTTTCTTCAAAGAATCACTGAATACCACAAAAAGTTTTCCAATTTTTGGTAAAGTGGGCATGGGTGCAGTGATAATCCTCCTTTTAAACTCCTTGAATCTTTCTTCACAGTCATCACTCCTAGAAAAATTTACTCCCTTCTGAGTTATCTTGGTAAGAGGTTTGGACAATCATGATAAATTTCTCAAAAATCATTGATAATATCCAGCTAAACCCAAGAATCTATGGATATCTATTAACGATGTTGGCCTCAAAAATCCCTTTACTGTAGCTGTCTTAGAGGTATCCACAAATGTACTATTACTTGTGATGATTTGGCCCAAGAATGAGAGCTCCTTCAACCAGAACTCACACTTTATGTACTTTTCATAGAGTTTCTCCTTCCGCAAGGTCTCTAGTATAGTTCTTAGATTCTCCTCATGATCCTAATTGGTTTTTGAGTATATTGTAATATCATATAAAAAGACTACCAATTTTTTTGAGGTAATCTCTAAAGACTATAATAATCAAGTCCCTGAATATTTCTAGAGCATTAGTGAGTCTAAAAGTCATTACTATGAATTCATAGTGCCCGTATCTTGTAAGAAAAAGTATTCTTGAGGATATCTTCCTTCTTCACCCATACTTGATAATATCCCAACTGCAAATCCACCTTGGAGAAGTATTTCTCTCCACACAACTGATTAAAAAAGTCAACAATTCTCGGGATAGGATACTTATTATTTATCGTGATTTTGTTAAGATCATGGTAATCAATGTCAAGGCACATTTACCCATCCTACTTCTAGATGAAGAGGACTAGTGCACCCCATGGGGAGGCACTTGGCCATTTGAACCATTTATCCAGATTCTCTTGTAGTTGTTTCTTCATCTCCTCAAGCTCCACATTATCCATTCTATATGGAGTCTTGGATATTGGAATTTCTCCATGTATAAGGTCAATTTAGAATTCAATATCTCTTCTCAAAGGAAGACCATGCAATTCTTTGGGAAACACTTTAGAAAATTACCTCACAATAGGCATGTCTTCGTGGACAGTTTCTTCCTTGGAATCAATCATATGAACCAAATATGCATGATTATAGGGTAGTAATATCTATTCTTGGGATGATGGAGCTAAATAAGATTCATCTTCCTCCTTGCACTTTTAGTGAATCAGAGGTCGATTCTCTATATAGAGATTGATTTCCCTCTCACGATAATTTATGTTGCCTCTATATAAGGAAATCCAAGCCATGCCGAGAATTGCCTAAAATTCTACCTGAGGGAGTATGAAAAGGTTCTCCAGGAAGTTCAGTCCACAGATCACGATAGGGGTGGTGTTATATTCATGGGATCAATGATTGCCCCATTTTCTATACTCACCAGCATCTTTACATCTAGGATTTTTGGTGGGGCTGGGATTTTTCTACTAAGAATTTGTGATATAAAAGAATGCATAAAACCATGGACAATAACCCAACATTTCACTTTTTGATACTGGTTTTACTCATTTACTTTATCCATAACAAACTTAGGGAAGATAAATATTAATCACATAAAGGGTAATCCAAGGAAAAAACTGCATACTTATAAATATCTTTTATTTCCTTAACATAAGAATCCATATGATTCAATATATGTTATTCCGGATATACTTTCTAACATATATTCTTAGGGGAATTTTTTTTAATTTCCTTAATAATGGTTTATACTAAGCTTGTAAATTTACCAAAGCATATCCCTCGGGAGTGTCGTAACCAAGAGTGCAGCAATGCACATTGTCGTGTACGAGGATTCCCTGAGACAAGCCTGAAACTCCTTCTTGGGGTTTTCACCCCAAGGTACATCTGTGCTAGAGCCACCTCCACCTTGTTGTATCCAGGCAGGGATGTATTTGATTGATAAACTAATTACTCAATACTCACCAAAACATATGGATGTTTTTATTATACTAAGTCTTGTCTCTAAGGCTTTACTAGGGTTTTCTAATCCTAATCCCTAAAATAACTAAACATGACCTCTAATACCAACTATGAAAACCCTACTCTTTATTACAAAACTAAACATGATTTATTATATAAACATCATTTTATAAAATATAGGATATCGAGTGTTCTAGTGTCATTTGGGCTTAGGATCATTACATAACAACTTAAAACATGAAATATAACATCTTTATTGAAAACATCCTTTACATGACAACTATATTCCCTCGTACTTAGCATTGGATAGGATAACCTGAGAAAATTCATAAGAAAAGGGTGAGCTATAAATCCTAGTAAGGTAATAACCATGGATTAACAATAGGAATACATTACATGTTATACAATAGGTATATTAATAGATTATAAGAGAAACATTAACAGAAAGGCGTGATAAAGCAAGATAATCATAACATAGAAATGTGGCAACCACATTTAACATGATTTTAGCATGAGCCAAGGCTCATTGCACATGGAGCATGAGTAAACCCTCACTGTACTTGAATTAGCATGAGTAAACCCTCATTTCACTTGACTTATCATGATACTAATCTTTACCCAATGCATTGGAGCGCTATCGGGGTGCACCCTTCTTAAACATTTTATTTCATGCATAAGTGTGCCACAAAGATCATACAACATGGAATCATTCAAAATCATAAGTTATTACAAGATTAATAAATTTGGAATACACACATGAAATCACCATTCAATATTTATATGTTCATAATGTTTAAAACCCTTTATAGGGACATGGTTATGGTATTCACTACACAATGATTTGGCCTGGAAAATCACAGTGCAATTTCGGCAGCATAACAGTGTTACATAATAATTCATAAAAAATAGTTTATGAGAGAGAAAGGGGTGTATCTTTATATTTACATGAAATAGAAATTAAAGGGTTCATATAGAAACATGTACCAACATTATTAAAGGAATTTATATTCATAATATAATGGAATTACTTGATTGTAAATGAGGAGAGAGAAATGTCTTATACAATTTCGGCATGTTAACGAGTGTACATGGGGGGAATTAAATGAAAGTGAAAGGGGTATCAAATAATTAAAAAATAAATAGGTCAGTATTGGGAAGTTGTTAAATTATACGCCAACATTTTTAATTGAAATTAAAAGGATATAACAACATAATAAAGGTGAGACAAAATGAGAAAAGAGGAAATCCTTTACTTGGAATTGTGATATCAAAGGATTCGGAGAGGCTTCAGAGAGGATTATTGGGAGCTTGGGGAGAATTGGGAGGATTCTAGGGAGGGGAGGGTAGAGGATGGACGAACTCCAATGGCTTTAAGTGAAGAGGAAGTGGGAGCTCGGGTGGGTTTATATAGGAAAAGAGAGGGAATTTTTTGTTATTTAAGTTTGGGTCACCACACATTAAACTACTCAATACCACAAAGAAGCCCTTGGATTTTGCCCATGTTTTTCTCCGAAGGGGAGTGGAAAAAATATTTTATATGAACAATGTACAATCTTATTAAAATAATACGGTGGCTTATGTGGAGTGATTCACACTCTCAAAGAAATTCATTTAAAAAGTGAAATAGTTTTATAACTCATGGAGGGTCAACTAATGTTTTGTAAAATAAATAAAACAAATCTAAAATCACATTATTTTAATGGTAAAACATATATTGGTAGAAAATATAACTTATTTTGTTTTATTACATCACTATTGGGTCATTATGATGTCATAAAACACATTATATATTTAAAGGATACTTAATTTTTACCCAAAAAATTGATTGTCTCATAAAATTATGAAAAAATCACCGTTGGATATTTTCAACATCCTGATTCAAAAACTAATATTCATTTTATATAAATAAATTTCTAAATATTGTAATGTTTACCTTTAAAATAAAAACCTTCATTTATCGAAAATACATGGGTTTTGACAAAAATTACTTTCAAACAATAATAAAAATTACAATTGCATTCATAAAATTATAAAATAATTTATATTTAATAAAAATTTAATTAATTATAATAATAATTATTTATTAAAATATTATTTAATTAAAAAATCCATTAATTAATAAAAATAGATTTCTTAGTTGAATATTAACTAAAAATACTATTTGCACTCTAAAGACTATTTACAAAGTAATAATAATAAAATGAATGTATATTAATTATTCTATACATAAATAATACACATAATCATGGTGATATGGTATTGATACATAACCCCTTATAAGACTTGCATAAGACTGAAGGGTAAGGTGTGAGGTGGTGACAAACTCTTAGTGTGTCTTGGATAACATTTCTTAGGTGGTAATCTCTATCAACTTACACTTCTCTCATAGGCGGTTCCGTTTGAGCTTAACGTGTTGAAGCTCAGCTTAGGATTGGTCATGAGAAAAGCCCAATGATGCCACCTCCTTTTTGATCTCCAACAAATGGGCTTCTTATGGGGAAAGTCTACTTGATGAGGCCATCGCTTCCTTTGTCTAAGTAAATTGGATTTGTTAAAGCCCTATATTTATACTAATCATGTGATCACTTTTCAATATATATATTTGGAACAGACACAATTCTTAAAGGTATTTTAAAATCCAAAAACATGAAACCAAATAATTTCACATTTATATAAATATTTTTCATAATGATACATTTAATCAGATCAAGAGGAATTTTCATTAATGAAATTCTGGGTCATTTCATCACCTCTACCCAGTACACTTGTGAGTATGGGGTTACTTGGGTGGAAGTGCGGGTCGTGGTTCAATAAGCCCATAAATCATGAAGATTCTTGTTTGGACATATTTTCTTATACTTATCTACCATCTTTTGGAGTATATTGGATAGAGTCTAGTTAAAATCCTTTATCTACACATTTGATCACTGCATGGTAGTGGGATGAATGGTTGGTTTTGATTCCAAACTCCTGGTATAACTTTTCCAACTCATAATAGAAGATGTTGGTGTTTTTGTCTGTTAGTATTGTGTGAGGGACACCAAATTTGGTAATCATGTTGTACTTCACTAATCTAATAAATATTTTTTTGTGCCAACCTCTTTAAGGGGTATAAATTTAGCCCATTTGGAAAATAAGTTAGTTGTTGTGAGAATTAACATGAATTTTTTGGATGTGGTGTGGGTATATAGTCCCAAAACATCTATTCCCCGAGTGGAAAATGGCCAGGAGCACTTAGATGCATGATGTGGCTTTAGAAGCCAGTGAATATAATTGGAATGAACTTGGTAGGAATGGAACTTCTTGGTGAATATGGAAAAATCTTGTATCATATTGGGCCAGTAGTATCCAAGCCTTCAAATATGATAAGAGAGATTGGTTGTTGATTAGTGCACTCCACAATCTCTGGTGTGCACTTCTTTCGTGATAATAATATCACTTCTTTGTTGATGCACCTGTGAAGGACTCTGTTAAGGCCTCATTTTTAGGGAACCTTTTTTTTATTTATCCCATTGTATAAGACAAAGTTGAATGCCCGCCTATGGATCTATTCCCTTCTATCCCTATCTAGTGGGATCTATCCCCTCTAGAGGTAATTTATAATGGAATTCATCCAGCTGTTGGTGTGACCATAAGCCCCAAAAGCGGGGATAATCTCATTGATTTACTCCGTATTATTCCAAATAAATGGCAATAACATCTGACAGTTGAAAATGATAATAACTATTTCACCACGGTCTGGACTAACTAGGGTTTTAGTTTCCTTTGATAATGCATTTTCTTAATCAATTTGTAACTAGGGTACATAGTTTAACATTGGTTCTGATGGGAATTCTGCCATCAGTTCTCGAACATGGTTCATCAAGGGGGCCAAAACATCCTTCTTAATGGTATAGTTAACATTGACCTACTTGATGACTAGTTCTGAATCACCTTTTATCTTTAGGTGTTTGGTTTATGCATGAAGTTCTATCTCTAAGCCTACAATGAGGACCTGGTATTCTTCTTAATTATTTGTGCATCCTTATAAAATCTTGAAGGAGTAAGGCAAGACGGCTTTTTCTAAGGGATATGAGTACAACTCCCATCCTCGGTTTATTGAGCACGGGATCCTCAATCATTTCCATGTCAGGCTTCTAGAAACACCATTGAAATATATTTCCCAAGCATGGGGGTCTTCTTGGATGGATAACACTTCTTCATCTGGATATTCGGCATCCTACGGGGTTGTTTCTTCTGAGGGGTACTCTTCCTGGAAGTCGGTTAATGCCTGGCCTTTGATGGCCTTCTAGGGCAGGTACCATATGTCATACTGTTATAGGATGACATCCCACCATTCTAGGCATCTAGTTATCATGGGATAACTAAGGATATATTTGATTAGGTTGTAGCGGGAGACCAGATAAACCTTGTGGTGTTGCAAGTAATTCTAGAATTTTTTAACCATGAAGATTAGTCTAGGTTGTTCTCTTCAATTATTGAATATCGAGTCTCATCATTAATCATTATTCAGATGAGGTAATAGATAATGTTCTCACTCCTGGCATCATTCTTCTACATGAGGAAGGCACCTAATGACTATTCCAAGGCAATCACGTACAAAATGATCTATCTCCCCTCAACATGCGGCATCAACTCCTTTGGGATTAGGAGATATCTATTGAGATTATCGAACACTTCTTGAAAATAATTATCCCAATCATACATAACCCCTTTCTATATTAATTTGTTGAAAGGTAATCATTTACCCACAAGGTTGGTTATGAAGCACCATTTTTAGGCTAGGTTCCCCTGGAGACCTCTCAACTCGGTGCAGTTGTGAGGTAGAGACATGTCATGAATGACTTTTTTCTTCTCAGGGTCAACATTGATGTCATGATGGTGTACGAAAAAGATGAGGAATTTCTTAGAGGTAATGATAAAGGAACAATTTAAGGGATTATTCTTTAAACTGGGTTGTTGTAGTTTATTGAAGATAGTTTCAAGATCAATCAATTGGTTTAAGTGCTATCGTGATTTAACCACCAGATCTTCAATGTAGAACTCGACGAATTTTCCTAGGAAGGTCTTGAAAATGCATTGCATGTCATGATGATATGTAGCACCAACAGTTTTTCAACAAAGGGGTATCACTTTATAATAGGACACTCCCTGAGGGCCCCTAAAAGTAGTGTCTTCTTCATCTCCTTGGGAAATCTAGATCTATTTGTATCTAGAATAGCCATCCATAAAAGAGAGGGCCTCATATTTGGTGGTCGCATTGATCACAAATTTTGTGATTGAGACCTGGAAATCATCTTTCAGGAAGTTCCAATTAAGTTCCCTAAAGTCGATATAGATTTTAATTTTTATGTTCTTATTTTTGATAGAGACTATGATTTCCATCTAGATCGTATATTGGGATTCCTGAATAATGTTTTCTTTTATCAGTTTCACAACTTCAGCATCTATTTTGGAAGCATGTGTAGGGTGGGTCCTTCTATCTTCCTTCTTATAGCCGCAGTGATCTTATGGAAAACCCAGATGATGAGGGGTGACCTCAAGATTAAGGCCTAGAATTTCTATGTAGTTCCAGGAAAACACATCTCAATTATTTTTTAGGAAGGAGGTATATTCCCATCACTCCTCTAGAGGCATAGACACCTAATCAGAGTGGGCCACAGGTCATCTTTGGTGCCCAGTTTTATCTCTCTATGTTCATCGAGCAAGGTGGATACACCTTCTTCGAAGGAGGGAGGGGTATCTTTGAGGTCTTATTATCATTATTATTTATCACACTCTTCATCATCATCTTCCTCTTTTGATCAATAGAGTATTCTCAAGATGAAATCACCAATTTTGGGATAGAAAGCTTATTTTTCCTTAGTGAGTAAGGCAGGAAAAGTTTCGGGTCTTGAGGAGGGTTTAGTAGCATCTTTATTATGGATTTCCCAAACATCATAGTTGTCAGCCCACTCTTTATAGTCTTTGGACTTTTCATCCATAATAAAAGCCATGAAGACAATTGAATCTATATCCAATCTTGAACTTATGCACTCAACTTGGTTGAGGGGTAATACATACTCTTCCATGAGATATCGTAGGGGATCAATAAGATAAATTTCCAATCCATTTGGGGCAGTGATCCAACCAACGTTGTCGACCAAAGATTTCTTCTCCTTTGGTTCATAGAACCCTGCATCGATGTAATGAAACTTATAGGATTCAAACGGGGATTTATCGGTGTGCAATGTCCTGTTTTTCCAATTAGTGGAATATTTGATGTACTGATGTTATAAGGGTGGAAGTTCAACATGTTGATGCAGCTGGGGCCTACCTAATGGGATATTGAAGGTTGTAATTTTCCACACTACAAGAAACTCAGAATCAAACACAAGTACTCTGAGAAATGTTTTAATCTTGATTCGTCCCAAAAACATACACTTGATTTTGTCATACCCCATCAGAGTTATGTTGTAGGTTGTCAAACTATCTTCATCATAGCCTAACCAACGAAGTGTTTGCTACGGGAGGAGGATGACTCTAGAGCCGTTCTTGATGAAAATTCTCCAGACATCAATGTCATTTGTCTTTCTAAACACATATAAGGGTTTGATGTACCCCTGCATAATGATATATTTATACATTTATATGAAGGAGATGAAGGTGTGGCATTATTTAGGATTGGTATCCATCTGTTATACTTCATATGCTACTACTTCAACCTCATATTCATGGGGACTAAATAAGGATACGATGAATGCCTCCCTTAGGTCTGCAGATAGAATCAAGGAATCCAAGATTGATAGCTTTGCTGATACTGAGGCTAGATACATTAGAATATCATATTTATGATATAAAGGTTGGTTCTTTGGGTTTTGGGGGTGCTCTTTCATAGAAACTTTAAGTGTTTGAGATTTGGATGCAGATGGTCCGGTCTTTGTGACAGGACCCAGTGGTGCTATGGTTTTCTTCGGGTTTGGTCAAACCAGTCCACCTGTATTCCTTCAGTGATTTGATAATTTTGACACCACTTAAGAAAAAAAAAATTCTATGAATATAACCCCAAATATTTCAAATCCAAAAAAATATTCGAAGAGTTCAAAGGAAAGTAAAAATACTCTAAACGAGCTTCATGGCAGACCTATGTGGAATACCAACATGGCAGACCTACGTGGAAGACTTACACGGTAGAGCTCTGCACGAGAGTAATTTATGTGCCCCTATGCAGAGTACCTGTATGATGGAGATGCACATTGGAATTTCATAGGCAACATCTCTTCGACCAGGTCCCATCCAAGCCTATAAATAGATCCCTTGGGCTCCCAGTATTTGGATTGAAAAAATATTAAAGACTCTCTAAAGCTCCCATTGCATAGCTCTTTCACCTAGATCCCTAAAATTGTCTCAGGTAGCTCTCTAAAACACAAGAGAAGAGATAATTAAATGGGATAAAAATGTTTTGAAATTATTTTTTAAAAATATTACATAGGTTTGGTTCTTCTATGTGAAACACATTCTTCAGTCATCATTCACATCTGCATGGCATACCTACGTGCCACATCTGTGCGGTATACCTACGCGCCCCATCTTCATGACATACCTGTATGGTATACCTACGTGGAATAATTACATGAGGTACATATGCAACGAACTCAAGTACCCACTTTAAAATCCATTCATGGTAGGGTATCTCCTTCCTTGGTTCCCTTATCTGAATGGGACTAAGTTGAAGCCTCCACCAAACCCCCTGACTTCTCAAACCTTTGGGAAAGTTACATCAGTGTGTCTACTATTTGGGTTTGTATTTATATAGTTAGAGTTTTCCCACATTTCATTCAAAATGGGGTTAAGATTCATGGAATTTTTGTGGGTTTATATATCCACATTTACATGAACTTTTCTCCGAGAAACAGTTCTGGGAAGTTCCTGATTTTGAGAATAAGGGTTTGGGTTCAGTCCTCCCCTTCTCACCTCTAAGACCCAGAACCGCAGTTTTATGGTAGGGAAGGTATGGTTCACACTTGCCTCTCTGCAAAAGCATAGGATAATTCTCCCTCCCCAACCAAGTTCAATTTTAGGGCAACCAGCTTGGCGTAAGCCCCTAGATTTTCTTGAAGGAGGTTGCATAATTACTTATCCTTTATTCTTTGGTGCTAATGACCAGAAGGGAGATGGGAACTAGTACTTTTGTTACCATTTCCCTCTCTTGTTGGGCTTGTCACCAAGGGTATCCATCCTGTTATAAGTCCCTAACCGTCATCCCTTCCTCCATACATTGGAACCTTGTCCAATATAAATAAAATAGAAGTAAGGATCGTCGCCTTTCCCTCTTTCATGGTCTTCTCTCCCTCATCCACTCTTGCCACCATAGGTGTGCCCTCTTACATTAGTGGAGATGTAAATTGTGGATGCCTTTGTTGAAAGTTTTTCATTCTCTTGTTTCTCATATCGAGCATGACTCACATGGCCTTAGAAACATGCCATGATCACAGCATTTTGACAACTAAATAAATTATGATAACTCTGATTCCTTTTCAAACCAGGATACGTAGGAATCCTTTTTAGGCCTCGAGATAACTGGATATCCTCTTTAGGAATCCATCCCTAATTCCCTTAATCTTTTCATCCTCCTAAGGAATGAGCCCCAAAAGAATCCTTTTCAGGAAGTATTCCCAAATTCGTCTCTCTAAAAGGCCCATACTCTCCTATGAGACATATCAGACTATGTGGGCATTGATTCCCATCCATATGGGATACGTAGAAATCCTTCTTGAGGTTCAAACCAGCACTTCAAATCAACCATATTCTCCTTAGGCCATATTCCCAAAAGGTTCTAATCTTACTTGGAAACCCATATCCTTTCCAAGTTCCTTGGGTTTCTTTAGAATAATTCCCACACTATTTTCTGATTAAACACCTTCCTCTTAGAGGTCATTATCACATGAAGTTAAAAGGTGTGAGGTGTCCCATTAAGCGACAACGAACTACAAGGGTTCTGGTTACTTTCACAAGGATACGTAGGTAGCCCATTTTATGGACATGAAACCAAGATAAAAACAAGCATTCATCTCCCTAGATGACAATAATTTACAGAGTTCCTCACTGAGTGGATTAAAAACTAGTATCATTATAATGATGATTAAAAGAATCTCTAAGTAGTATATGAGAGGATACCATTGATGGATAACCTCAAATACATATGGATGATTTTAACCATTTCACATGCTAAATAAGTGATTGTAAATTCCAGGGGATTCTTTTGATATACTTGGTGAATTATTAAGGGTTCATGAAAATATCTTACATTTATAAAGAGAGTCCCAGAGTAGACAATAATTCCACCCAAAAGGGTGTGATGAGTTCAACATCCCATCCTCTCGACCAATGCACATTCATAAGTATCGTGAAGTTCAAACATAACAAACGTATGTATTTAGAAAGCATGTTCCCTTTTGATAAAGAACTGTTGGAAGTTTCCAGTTCTATAAATTAATCAAATGGAATCCACCAGGAAGTAATGATTCTTAAAACTAGAATACATGTTTCAAGGAACTATGAAACAAAAATGGTGAACCTGACATGAATCCTTAACCATGTTAGTAATGTTACCCATCTGTTAGGCCCCTATCAATTGTTAAAGGAAGTCCAGAAAAAGGAATCAATCACACATTTGTCCATCTAAAAGGATGATTATTTAATGGAGATTGTTGTTGTTCTCAGTTTTTTCTTCTCATAATTCCTTTAATTCCAAAATGGATTTTTCCAAGACAACATATGTGAACTTCCCGACCATTGCTCAAGATGGATCCCCATCCAGGGGAAGGAAATCATCACTAACCCAACGTCTTCAAAACTGGGTCTCTAATGTGATAGTAAAGAAATATCGCCAGCATGGTAAAATACAGACTTTGGAGGCTACCCGATAGGCCCTCCAGGTCAATAACCATCCCCGATCATCTAGACAACAATGGACAATGATCAAGAAGAAAATGGTAACAATCACTATCTTCAATCATTTCGGGTCATTATCCCTAGAATGAATCAATCAATACCTCCCATAATACAGGGAGGTGGATCAAGAGGTCACTCAGGGATTCAATTAAATAATTAAGGAGTCTTTCCTGAGGACTCTCACCAAAAATCTTTTCCAGCAGAATCGTGCGGTAGTGAACCCCCAACATGATGGGGGTGTTGTCTCTGGACGTTTATCCCAAGACTCTTAGACCCAGGCATACAAGATGAACCACTGAGGACAATGTTAGATCAACAAGGAGAATTTTCTTACTTATACACCTTCCATAGTATCCCTTGAACCTAAATTGATGGAAAACAATGAACTGTCACATACACAAGTCCGTCCAAATTTTGTTGCTAAGTAGACTCGTCTGGCAGCAACCCGTCAATCCCACCAGATAAACTCAGTAGATTACCATGAACAGGCACATACACCTGCCTACATGTTACCATCTAGTCAGCAGGCTCATCTGACAACATTTAATTAAGCATGCCATTCTAGTATGGTGGGGACTGGTAAATAGGAACACACACCCATTTACAATCACCAATACTATCAGTAGTCTCATCTTCCAGTATTGAAAGAAGTCCTTCAACCATACTTGACTACAAATATCCAGCAGTCACATACACCTTCCAATGTTCATCAAGCCTGCCAATAGTCTCATTTTGTAGCACTCGAAAAAGACTGTCGGAAAGCTTCAATGAAAATTTGGGGCAAATACAACTCTCTACCCCCATGCATGTGTATTGTCAATATCCATTGGCAGGAAGAAGTGGAAAGGAGCTGGAAAATACACCTAATATGAATAAAAAATGGACGTATATTCTCGTTCCAACCTTTGAAGTCACCAAACACATGTTATCAATGGTGAAAGGGTAGACCCAAATCTCTGTCTATATTCTGGAAGAATTCCTGGATATTATAACAACTACTTCAGTAATATCAGGGGAACTGACATATTAATTTGTCCCCACACATTGGATGACACATCGACATTCCATCCTATAGTAGATACACACCTCTGTTCAAATCTAGGAGGGTCATGGTGCATACTCCCCCATATCATATGGACAACAATATTGGGAACACACACCCTTTCCAATTGAAGGTAATCGGTCCGTTCTGGTAACTACTTTAAGGAAATCACATAAACCTGCCCATGATAACCACTTCTCCCAGAAAGTGGCCCCAAATATGTATAAGATAACATCCAAGAAGAATTATCACCAGGAACCTTTGGAAAATAAAGAGTCAATTTGAGATTTATCTCCTCTTAATGATGGAGTTCTTGAAGCCCTCAGACATCTATCTGTTGTAGCTTAAGATCCTACCCTCTCATTACCAAATTTTGGGAGTGGTAGATTTATTTTTGATGTTTCTCATCGGAAACATCATTATGAAGACGTGCTTCATGAGAATTCAGTCAATCCAGAGTTCCTATCTTCAGATGAGATCTATGAAAGCCCTCCGTGTGGCCAGAAGACCAGGGAGTAAGAGGATTTATCCCTTACTGTAATCAACCATGGTGATCCTCCCCATGATGGGATTATCTTTGAAAGTAATCTCTATAGTATTATTTCTCATTGTCAATAAAATTTTATAATTGACAATGTAGTGATGAGAAATCCCTCTTATCTCGATGCACATGCAAACACAAGGCCATGCATGTCTGATGCCTTGTCATTTACGGGTGAAACACTCTCTCAACTAGAAGACATCTTAAGGGAACGATCATTCTCCAAACCTCACTTGGGTAATTTTTCTTCTAATAAAGAGAATCTAATTTATCTAGACCAAGTGTAGAAATTTTTAGTGAAATACTGTAAAGATATGTTAGACATGAGAAAATAATTGGCTAAAGGATAAATACCAGTCATGTTCCGTCCTTTAGAAAATTCTCAGTATAACATTCCAGAATTGATGACAAAAGATTGAATTCATGATATCCACCTTATCTTATGGAAAAATATTCATCATTTAAAAAAAAGTATTACTATATGATGAATATCAAAATCATTTTAAGGTAATAGAAGGGTTGCAACGTGAAATTGACTTGGCATCTCTCTCAGTTTACCAACATCCAAAAGTTGAAAATAGAAGATAACTCTACAACGCGCATACCTCAATGCTCTAAAAAGGCTACGCCAGTTAATTTCTAATTCCTTATCTAGTTTTCATATCATAGTATGGGGTGCACATGTAGCATTGAATTTCACTACACTCCAAAATTAGAAAAGTATGCCAAAAGTTGTTTCATGCAATTTTATTTCCCACGGTCAGCCCCAATCAATAGGTTTTGAATGTAATCAAATGTAAACTCAATAAAAGGCCTCAACCAACTCTCATCAGAGTCAGGCCCAAAGAACAGAAGTTTTTGAGTTACTTTTATGTCAAGCATCTATGAATCATGAGCAAGCGTCTCATTTATAGGATGTCCGCCGTTAGAGAATGAAAATGTATGAAATAGCACAGAGATCTTCTGAAACAGTTAATTTATGTGGTTTTCAGATGATGTATCCATCAAATTTCAGAAAACAATTCTCAAAATCAGAAGAGAAGTTGCATGAATTTCATCCATAGAAGTTCAAGAATAACCCCAGCTTGCAAGGATGGGGGTTCATTTAATTCAACCTTCAAATTCATTCAACAATGTTCAATGATTTGAAGCAGAAGAAGAATAGGAACAACCCAAGACTGCAGGTCTAGGGGATTTTTATCATCTACAATCCCCTCCTCAACAAAAGTAAGTTTTCTCCAGATTAGGCAATAATCCACAAGGGGAGAATACAACTAAAATATTTGATGACTCCCTTCAGGCGCAAAATAGTTCCCGATAATTCATCACATGGGAGAACAAGGCCTCATAAAAGATACAGATGGATACGATCCCTAAAAAATACTGACAGAATGACCTTGATGCATTATGCGTCAGGAAATGTCATTAACACCACTATAGAATATCCTCTAGAAAATGTGTCCAGTTCCGGAGAATCAGAAGATGAATTTTTTTTCCATAATATATTACACACTGAGGAAAATGAAGAAGGTGTGCATACCCAAAATCAGAGCCTTACCCAGAATCTTGGTATGCCTTCTAATAAAAACCTCCCCCCTCTTTAAAAAGAATCAAACATGGGGAAAGGAATAAAGTCATATTGCATAAAACTTTTCCAATGGAGAAGGTCTATATCTTTTTCTTGAAGATAATTTTTCACAGCAATAATAGAAAATGAAGGTGTTGAACAGACTCAATATAGAGTTACTTTGAAACAAGATTTATTCTATATGTACTCCCCAAGAAGGTCCTCAACATGAAAATCTTGTAAAAGGTCCTCATAAAAGAGGATTTTTAATAACTACATATGTGGATAATTAATTCCCTCTACTAGGTACACAATCAAGGCAGGATGAAACAAATCCTTATAGGCCTATTCCCATGGGTTATCAAAGGAAAATATCAACACCACCATTGATGTTTTTGCTGGTCTTTTCACCATATCAAAATCTAGTTTCTATACCTACATAGAATCCAACTCATTCGGATATTCCCCAAATTATTATGAACTCAATTGAGGCATTAATGACTCGATTGGAAGCAATGGAGGAATAACATGCACCAGTTCAGCCGGAAAAGAGAGCTTACCCTGAATGGGTGGATGAAATTCCTTCCCCATCAAATTTTGTGAATAAATCATTCCCAATAATTAATGGTTCGAGAGATCCAGAACAAAACTGAATACATTTCGTTTCTCGTTGTGATCCCATTACGGGAACTTCTCAACAACAAGAATCAGTAAAGCTTAGGTGTTTTGTACAGTCATTATAAGGACTAGATTTTGTCTAGTATACAAGTTTTCAATCCCAATCAATTACTGGATAGAAAGATCTCCGTCAGAAATTCCTTCTTCAATTTATATCAACTCTACCAAAGAAGATAGTTTTTGATCTTACCAATTATAAACAAAGGGATAATGAAAGAGTTCTGATTTCATTGCTCGATGGAAATTATTAACATCTTCCTTAAGTCAAGAACTCCATAAAGAAGATTTACTGCCAATCTGTGTGGAAAATCAATGTTCTGAGTTATGTACACCATTGATCCTTATGAAATACATAGGAGGGTTTTGAGACCTTACTTCAATTTCTCAACAGGTAGATGATTCTATTATAGAAACTAAGTCTAAAACTGGTGTGATTCCATCTTCTATTGGGAGGATAATAGGAAAGGCAGAAGATGCTACAGTCACACTCAAGAAGGTACCTATGCTTGCTTCTACTTCAATACCTTCATCATACCGAAGGGCTCTGCCTCCTGAGCATCAACAGCAATGACCGCCTCATCAAGATGATCAAAGAGACCAACGACGGAAACATTTTAACAAATTAAAGAAAATTTTTTATTCTTTCTAGAATGAACATGTTACTAGTAAATACATATTAGCTCTAGAAAACAATTTGGTTCAGTTATCAAGGACGAATAAACCAAATAAAGAAGAAGATGAAGATCTTCCAAATTATTTCCCCTTTCACTAGCTGTTATGACATCCCATCCAGGAATGTTTTGTTTTCAAGGACCTCTTGAAAATGATGGTATACTCTGGGCAAGTAAAACTTAAAAGTTCATAAGCTCATGTATCATGTGTTACTGCTACTAATCTAGAGGGAGAAGTTAAACACAAAGAGGTTAAAAGTAAAAATTTACAGAAATATGATGATTAGATGATTGTGAAAATGATCAACCAGACTCATGCCATTTTAAAAACACAGTTGAAACAACTGATTGTGTCTCCTACCACTCCTACCATAGAAAAACCGTGTAACATCGAAATATTTCGTAGTATGTTATTTTCTTTAATTCAATAGCTTGCGCTACGCGTAACACCGAGTTCGAGTGCACGAAGACTTACCAAACTAGTCGTTCAAAAGAATTTATTAATAGTATTAACTAAATTTTTGAATTTTATACACATCATGTGATTTTAGAATCCATATTGTGTGTTTTTTACATAATATAAGAAAAAATTCAATTTTTCAGACAAAAGAAGTATTTTTCAAAAATGCAATTTTACCGCCTTTTAACGGTGAACCCCTTTAAATCCAATATATGACACCTGTATATATTCTATTTGAAAAAATAAAATTCATATTTAGAATCAAGACATAAAAATTTTGTTTTGATAAATGTTTGGTGTTTTTTCTGATAACTTTCATATATGGGTGAATAATGAAAAATACTAAATTTTAACTGAAAACAACTTTTTTAATCAGAATACTTTATAGTGTTATATTATAAATTTTAATGGTTTGGAAGTACAATTAGATTATATTTTTACCATTTAATCGAATTTTGGTCATTGGAATTATTTTCTCTTTGAAATTATACATTAAAAAAGTTTAAATCTTTTGATAGTTATTGTTTCTTAAAAACACGCTATTTGTTCTAACATTGGAATTAATTTTAAATTAATTAATATAACTTCTATTCTTTGAATTTGGTAAAATAGAAATAATTTATGAATTCTTAATATCAAATTTATCTTAGGCTGAATTTTTGGTATTTTTCTGAAAACATTCAATTTTTGATGAATAGTTGAAAAACACTTCATTATAGTTTAAAACCGACTTTTTATTAAAATAATTATTGATTTTATTTAAATTTATTTTAAGTAAAAATAGATATATAATACCTATACAAGTTCAATACAAGTAAATTGAGGCATTTTATAATAAAATTAGACGTATAAAATTTTATTGAACTTTTTACCGTCTTTTACCCACCTCCTAGGAGCTTTGCAAATTTACATAAAACATAATTTTACCACTTTTTTGAGTTGAATTTCAAAAAATTTAGAGACAAAATTGTTATCAGTAAGTTAAATTTGGTTCAATAAGATGAAAATAATTATTGGTGAATAGTAACCTTTTCGTTTTATTTACCACGGTTAAAAGTAAATAGGGTAATTTAGGGTAAAACTGATATTATTATTACCCTAACACGTGTCCTAATTCTGTCGGATAATTTTAATTCGACCAAAAACTACCTTAGGACTAAAATATGATCCTTTAGGTCCACTTGGATTAGATTAGGACATTTATTATTATTTAATTCAAAGAAGAGTTAAAAGTGTTAAATTCCATGTTTAATAACTAAACCATTTTTAATATAGGGTAACACATAAGTTAAATTCAAATATAAATATTCATTATAAATATAAAAATATTTCTTAAATAATGGTATTTTATTTATAATTTTTAGACATTCAATAATTAAATTTATTTATGACACAATGATGATACAGTAATTACAAAATTAATAAAATATTAAAATAATTGATATTATAAATATCCAAATAAATGTAATTTGAGACTTTGTATGAATTACAATAATTTTATAGGTTAATATGACATGTTAGGGTTGGTTATATGAATTCTTTTAGATGTAATAATGTTTTTATAAATTTAGAAAAAAATACCAAATTGTGTCAAAATTGACATAAATGAGTTTTTAAAACAAATATAATATTATTAATTGATATTCTATTCCTAGAAATCTACGTTTTGGCCAAAAATACATATTTAATGATAGTTGTATCATTAATTAACCACTTGGGGTTCTCTTAGAAGTTTATAGTATGTTTATTAACCATATAATATAACTATATAAAAAGACATGGTAATTGTCAAACTATTTAACTAAGAGTTAAATATAAATATAAAGTTAATATAGTGACCCAAACTTGTATAAAAACTATTTGATGTGTTATTTTAGATCCATACCTACCATATCCTTTAAATAATTCATTTTAGAGTCATTAGAAACTGAAAAATGATTTTATTATTATATAATATTTCAAGCTTTTCCTAAGGTGCCCCTCACCCCTCTTATAAAAGGGCACTCCCCCTTCTCTCTAATTATCACCTTCAAAGCCATTAGGCGTAGCCAAACCCTGCCAAAATATCCTCCCAACTCTCTTCACTTCATCTTAGAGGCCTTACTTTAGTTAGAAAGCAAACCTAAGGAGCCCTTTTGATCAAATCAAAAGGAAGAACCCGAAGAAGAGGTAAATATTTCATCACCACTTCCAAGTTCCTTTATTCTTCTACTTCCTCTTCATTTGGTGTTTCCATTCTAAAATAATAACTGCAGTATCCTCTATATATTTAGATGTTATTGTAAATATGGTATAACCATATTCATTACCCTATCCATCCTATGAATGACATGTCACCATATGTGTGTACGTATGGCTTACCGTCTGCACGTCGCGGTGTAATTTTTATATAATACATTATTATTTGGATGGGTTTAATAATGATGTTTAATTGGTATAAATAATAAATATAACATGATAATTATTCTTTATATATTATATATCATCCATTTATATATGATTTTAATATCAAAATAATGATATTTTTCGCTCGTGTGTACGTATAGATTACCGTCTCCACGAATGCAGTAAGATTCATTCCCCATAATATCCATTCAAGAATAATTTTTATTTTACGATTAAAAATAATTTTTAAAGACTTAATATCATTCTGAATTTTAATAAGATACATCCCATCCATAAGAAATATGGCTTACGTAACCAAGCATATAAAGGAGAATGAATCAATTAACACCAAAAATGATGATAATACTAAAATATCAATATTATAATATCATATATGATTTCATATTAATGTATATGGTTATAATATAATTTAATAACAATGATTTAACCATTATACGGGAGATTAACGTACCCTCAACCAAGGAAAATTACAAGGTAAGGTGTTTTCATCTCACTTTTATTCCTGTGAGATTCATGCTATATTTTCCCCTATTACCTTTTGTGTGGTGTATGTACTACCCATTATTGTAGGGTTTGCGTAATATAATTTAATTTATGGGTATTTACATCATCATTGGATGATCCTTCTTGCATGGGGTGTATGTTTCATATGTTACCAAATCGGTATGGGAATTTCAAATTTCAATTTCAACTCATTCGGTTTTATGCAATCTTAATTGATTAATTTACTCCAAGATTATGTGTGAAATCATTATTTATTTAGTTATGTAGTAATTTACACTCCCCTTTGTGTGTATATAATTTTGATACACATAATCACTCCATTGATAAATTCATAAGTCATTGGTATAAACATGATAAGAGTAATTTTAACTCAATTTCTATTCATTGAATTAAACATCCATGTCATTGGTGTTGTTTTTAAAAGAATGTGTGTGATTATACTATGATTGATTTATACTTAATATGTAATAATATTTAGTGTATTTATATTTTTCACACATAATTAATTCATTGATTTATCCTTAATGTAAAGATACGGTATTTATAAGGGATTTCATCTTAATTTACATTCCATTGAGTCTTCTTTGTTGTTATGCACCAACTCACATTTGTTTGGGGAATATACTATACTTTGACATAGTATATCAAGATTCTATTTATTCTAATGATATTATAGATTTTTTATTACCTCAATTATTTTAATTCAAGTGTCTCTCATTTGGTTATGAACTCTAATTAAAATATCATTTTAAATGTTTTAAAGATTTATTCTTTTAAATCATTCTCATTAATGTCCATGGTTTAAAAATGTTTATATGGATTTATTTATATGGAAATTAATTTTTGAAAATTAAAATTACTTTAAAATGTTTCAAAGTGGTATGAGACACTTTGATTCAAAAATCTATTTTAAATGGCTTCTTGATAAATAGTGTGACTTTTAAATGTTTTCAAGAAAAAGGGGGATATTTCTCTCAAATAGTTTTTATGATTATTTTCATCTATGTCAATATCCTTCATTATTCTTGATTGAGGTTAATCTATTATAATAAGATCTTTCATATTGTATAGAATGAGTTGTGTTTGACTGTGTATGTGCTATTTTAATACCATTCAGGGTTTCTGGTTAAAGTATTGACATTTCTTAAGTGGGTTTTAATACGAATGTTTATGTTATGTTTCAACCTTTTCATATGAGGAATGCATTGGACTTAGTATGTGACAGGTAGATCCTTCTCTAGATCCTTGATGCATTAGTAGGTCTCATGAGACAAACTAGTGTCTTGGTATAAGGCCTTGACAAAATCTTATTTATAGTCTTCGCACAAGGCCTTGACTATGTGGTTATAAAGTCTGGCATTATGCATTCCATCATTATGAAAGTGGCTATTGATTTTGCATGTGATTATTCAACTTGTATAATATCCATGTAAATAAGTAAATGGAATTATTTGATTTTATCATATCCATATTATGCTGAATATCAAGTTTAAAAGGCTTTAGTTTCGGTCTTATACATTGCCTTAAATTTTTATGATTATTTATGAAATTTTCTGCTTTATTGTTATCCTTACTGAGCATCTGAGCTCATCCCTTTCTATGTTTTATTATTTCCAGGATGCGAAGAAGTATATTATAACGGACCTGCAGGGATAGACTATGGGATATCTGTGTTGTCTATGGAAACAATTTTGTTGTAGTTTTCCTATTTATGATGTAATATAAAACTTATGAATGTATCTATAAATTCCCTGACTACTTAACTTATCGGTCTTTCGAGACTTGATCTTTTGTGATCATGCCAATGATATGTAATAATACACCAACTCTAGGATTCTGGGGTCGGGGCATTACAGTTGGTATCAGAGGAAGTTTAGTACAAACCTTGGAATCTAGATTTAGATAAAATCCGATTAGAGCACATTACCCTAAGATAGACATTGAGGATTAGTATAGAAGAACTTCATAGAATTTTGGTATTGTAGATATTATGTGGGTTTTCTAAACAATACATCCATGTCTGGATATGAGCAGTTAGAGGTGGCTCTGGAATAGATTTACCTAGAGTGAAAACTCTGACAAGGAGTTTCAAGCTTGACCCAGGGTATCTTGGTACATGACAACGGGCCTTGCTGCACTCTTGGTTACGACACTCCCGGGGGATGTGCTTAAGATAATTCACATTTTATTTACAAAAATATTTGAATTATTTTAATATAAGATGATAATAAATAATTTTCATTAATCCTAAGGTGTTTTAGATTGAAAATATGGTGTAATGATATTCATTAAATGATTTTATGACTCACACTATGCTTTATTTTGTTAGTCTATGGCTGGATTCCACGAATGTCCTAGTAACATTGAACATGATTTACAAGGTGGGAACGACAGAGGAAATGAGCAACATAATTGAATATTAATAGGTGTAAAAGATATCGTGTTCATGCTAAATAAGTTTTACAAAAATATGATTAACAAAATATATGCTAACCAACTCCCAGACTCAACAAAGAAAAGAAATGAAGTGAATGATAAGACCTCTAGTAGTGGAGACCATGGAGAAAAGAAACCTCAATTTCCATAATGTAGGAAATGTGGAAGGAGACACCTAGGGAAGTGTCTTAATGGAACAAAGAAATTCTTTATGTGTGGCAAAGAAGGACATAAAGTAAATAATTATCAAGGAAAAATGAAGAGTACTATAGAAGAAATAAAAATGATCTCAAGAATACATTTATAGTCACTTGCCGTAAATGTATGGGACCTGGGCATTACCCGAGTGAATGACCTATTCTATTGGATAACCCCATGGTCAAGGAATAACCTCTGTGGAAATAAATGGTTGGTCAAATTTTTAAAATTATTAGTTCTCTTTTTTGATGGGATTACTTTGGAAACGTTTTCTCTTATGTGTAACCCTGCATTTTATTATGTGAAATTGCTATTTTAGGAAGAATTGTGTTTTCTTTTTTTGATATAATTATAAATAAACATTTAGATTTATATGATCCTTGAATTTGAGGAAATTACGTGTTATTAAATTTTGGGATGAAAATTTGAGGTATGTGATAACATTTGTGGTGAAATTATGTTATAGTTATTTTAAGGAATTTATCTCATTTTGGGAACATTATAAAATATAGTTTTTTTTTGAAAAGTACAACAAGCAGACCATGTGACAACCCGTCACGTCAGCCAAAGCTGCAGGAATCGAACCCACAACCATAGTGTGATTGGGATTTATTGCCTACCACTGGACTACGTGTAGTCCCTGGTTAGTGTGACTAATTTTTTTTAGTTAAATGATTTTATTGATCAATAATAAGTTGATTTGGGATCTTATGTCTTATCAAATGGACATCCTTAGCATAGGAAAATGATTTGGGGATTAAGTGACAAATGTTATTTTGAAAGTCATTCACTCTGTTGGAAATACTATATGCCTAAGAAAAATAGAATATTATGGGATTTTATTTGAGGAGTTATGGTGGATTTTTATCTATGTTTTTATTGTGGATTTATAGAGATTTGGGATATTTATGGAAATGATTAACCTATCATAGAGAATATGTGATTAGGTTAATTAATTTAAAGTATGTGATTTTAAGAGTAGTCGATGTTATTTAGAAATACAATTTAACGCGGAATACTGCATAATCAAATTATTATATATTTTTGGATTCAAAATTAGTTTGGATTATATTGATGGATTTTAAGGACAACTGTCTATTGAATGGAATTTATTATAATTCGGGTATTGATGGATTAATTTTAGAAATTAAGATAAGTATTTCTTTCATTAAAGGATTATCCTTTTGGCGGATCATCTAACTTTGTACTAACCATTCTGGTTTTTGTTATTCTCTAAATACAAGGTAAATATATATAGTTTATCCTTTGTGGATTATGTGATTATCTAGAAGTTGATTCTAGTGCTTCAGGTGTAACCAAGTCATATTTAATACTCATTGTTTGAAAAAAAGATGAGTTAGTGGTAGAAATTTATTAAAGGGTGAACCTATACTTAAAAAGTAACTATAACTTTTTATGTTCATAGTAAATCTCATAAATAAATTCCTCAACTTTATGAAATGGAACTTAAAATAAAAAATGTTATCTATTTAATTTTCCTACTAGGAAACTAATGAACGTTTATCTCATCACAAGTTTGTGGTTTTCTTGTTGTTAACTTTCTCCTATTCATGTTTTCTATCCCTCTCCATCAGAACTTCACACTTAGTTTATCATCCATATCCATGTTTTCTTACATGGAATCCTAGTATGCGTTATCTCGGGTGACCTTTGTACTTCTCTTTCATTCTTTGAAAGTGATAGTTTTATTGAAGCTTTTTCCTATGTCGGACATTCAATAATGTTTCCAAGCCCAATTTTAAAAATTTGAAGGATGAAATTTCCAAAAGGGAGGAAGAATGTAACACCCCAATAATTCATAGTAAGTTATTTTCTTTAATTGAATAGCTTGCGCTACATGCATCACAGAGTTCGAGCACACCACGACATACCAAAATAGCTGTTCAAAAGAAGTTATGAATAGTATTAACTGAATTTTATATTTTATATACTCCATATAATTTTAGAATCCATATTATGTGTTTTTTTACATAATATATGAACAAATTTAATTTTTCAGATAAAAGAAGTATTTTTCAAAAATGTAATTTTACTGCCTTTTAATGGTGAAAAATTTTAAATCTATTATTTGACGCTTTTATATGTTCAATTTGACAAAATAAACTTCTTATTTACCATCGAGACATAAAAAATTACTTTTGACAAATTTTGAATGTTTTTCTGGTAACTTTTATATTTGGGTGAATAGTGAAAAATACTAAATTTTAATTGAAAACAACTTTTTTAATCAGAATAATTTATAGTGTTCAAGTATACATTTGAATGGATTGGAAGTATAATTAGATTATATTTTTACCATTTAATCCAATGTTGGTCATTCTAATTAATTTCACTTTGACATTATACATAAAAAGTGTCAATATTATGATATTAATTGTTTCTTAAAAACACGCTATTTGTTTTGACAATGAGAATTAATTTTAAATTAATTAATAAAACTTCTATATTTTTAATTTGGTAAAATAGAGATCATATTTTATTTCTGAATATCAAATATATCTTAGGCGTAATTTTCTGTATTTTTATGAAACTTTCAATTTTTGATGAATAGTGAAAAAACACTGTGTTATCATTTAAAACCGACTTTTTATTTAAATAATTATTTATTTTATTTAAATTTATTTTAAGTAATAAATATATATAATACCTACGTAAGTTCAATATAATTCATTGGAGTCGTTTTATAATAAAATTATATGTATAAAATTTTATTGGACTTTTTACCATCTTTTACCCACCTCCTAGGAGCATTTGCAAATTTACATAAAACATAATTTTACCGCTTATGTGAGTTGAATTTCAAAAATCTGAGAGACAAGTTTGATATCAGTATGTAAAATGTGGTTCAATAAGATGAAAATATTTTTTTGGCTAATAGTAATGTTTTACTTTTATTTACCACGGTTAAAAGTAAATAGGGTAATTGAGGGTAAAATTTAGATTATTATTACTCTAACACATGTAATAATTCTATTTGATAAGTGTAATTCAACCAAAAAAGATTTAGGAATAAAATATGATCCTTTAGGTCCACTTGGATTAGATTAGGACATTTATTATTATTTAATTCCAAGAAGTGTTAAAAGTATTAATTTCCAAGTTTAATAACTAAACCATATTTAATATAGGGTTATACATAAGATAAATTCTACTATAAATATTCATTATAAATCTAATAATATTTCATAGATAATGTTATTTTATTTATAATTTTTAGACATTAAATAATTAAATTTATTTATGACACAATGATGATGCAGTAATTACCTAATTAATGAAATATTAAAATAATTGATATTATAAATATCCAAATAAATGTAATTTGAGTATTTTTATAAATTAAATTAATATTATAGGTTAATATGACATTTTATGGTTGGTTAGATGAATTTGTTTTTGATGTAATAATTCTGTTATGAATTTTTCAAAAACAAAATACTAAATAGTGTCAAAATTGACATAAAATAGTTTTTAAAACAAATATTATATTATTAATTGATATGCTATTCCAAAAAATAGACGGTTCATCCAAAAGATTATTATAATGATAGATGTATCATTGATGAACCACTTGCGGTTTTCTTGGAAGTTTATAGTACGTTTATTAACCATACAATATAAATATACAAAGAGACATGGTAAATGTCAAACTATTTAACTAAGAGTTAAATATAAATTCTAAACATAATATAGTGACCCAAACAAGTATAAAACCTATTTTTTGAGTGGTTTTTGAATCTTCCCCGCCTTATCCATTTAATAATTCATTTTGGAGCCATAAGAAACCAAAAACAATTTTATTATAAAATAATATTTCTAGCTTTTCCTAAGGTGCCCCAAACCCCTCTTATAAAAGGGAACTCCCCATTCTCTCTAATTCACACCTTCAAAGCCATTAGGCTCGGCCAAAACCTTCCAAAATATCCTTGAAACTCTCCTCCCTTAATAATAGAGGCCTTCATTTAGTCATAAATACATATTAAAGATCCCTTTTGAACAAATCAAAAGAAAGAACCCGAAGAAGAGGTAAATCTTTCATCACCTCTTTCAAGTTCTTTTCTTCTTCCAATTCCTCTTTGTTTGTTGTTTCTATTATAAAATAATAAATTACGTTTATTCTATATACTATGATGTTATTATAAACATTGTTAAACCATATTAATTATTCTATCCATCCTTTGAATGACATGTCACCATACGTGCGTACGTACGGCTTACCGTCTCCACGTCCTAGTGTAATTGTTATCCAATACATTATTATTTGGATGGGTATTATAATGATTTAAATTTTGTTTAAATAATAATTATAACATGATAATTATTATTTATATATTCTATAAAATCCAATTATATATGATTTTAATATCAGAAAAATGATATTGTCGCTCGTGCGTACGTACAGATTACCATCTCCATAAACGAGATGAGATTCATTCCCATCGTATCCATTCAATAATACTTTTCACTTTATGACTAAAAATAATTTTTAAAGACTTAATATCATTTTAAATATTAATAAGATACATCCCATTCATAACAAACATGTCTTACGTAACCAAGCATATATGGAAGAACGAATCAGTTAACACCCGAAACGACGATAATACTAAAATATCAATATTAGAAGATCATGTATGATATCATATTAACGTATATGGTTATTGTATAATTTGATAACAATTATTTCCCCATTATTCAGGATATTAATGTACCCTCGACCAAGTAAAAGTACAATGGAAGGGGTTTTCATTGCACTTTTATTCTTGTGAGATTCATTCTATATTTGCCATTATTAATTTTTGTGTGGTGTATGTACTGCCCATGATTGTATGGTTTGCATAATATAATTTAATTTATGGGTATTTACATCATCATTGGATGTTCCTTCTTTCATGGGGTGTATGTTACGTATGTTACAAAATCGGTAAGGGAATTTCAAATTTCAATTTTTACTAATTCAGTTTTACGCAAACTTCATTAATTACTTTACTCCAAGATTATGTGTGAAATCACTATTTATTTACTTATGTAGTAATTTAAACTCCCATTTGTGTGGATATGATTTTGATACACATAATCACTCCATTGAAAAATTCTCATTTCATCGGTATAAACTTGATAAGAATAATTTTAACTCAATTTATATTCATTGAGTTAAACATCCATGTCGTTGGTGTTGTTTTTACAAGAATATGTGTGAATATCCTCTAATTGATTTACACTAAATATACAATCATATTGAGTGTATTTATATTTTTCACACATAATTATTTCATTGATTTATCCTTAACATAAGGATACAATCTTTATAATGTATTTCATCTCAACTTAAATACCATTGAGTCTTCTTTGTTGTTATGCACCCACTCATTTTTTTTGGTGTATATATTGTACATTGACATAGAATATCATGAATCAATTTATTCTAATGATATTATAATGTTTTGGTAGCCTAAATTATTTGTATTCAAGCGTCTCTCATTTGGTTTTGAACTCTAATTAAAATATCATTTTAAGTTTTTTACAGATATATGCTTTTAAATCTTTCTCATTAATGTCCATGGTTTAAAAATGTTTTTAAAGATTTTTTTATATGGACATTAATGTTTTAAAACTAAAATTACTTTTAAAATATTCGAAGTGGTATAGGACACTTTGATTCAAAAATCTATTTTAAATGGATTCTTGATAAATTGTGTGACTTTTAAATGTTTTCAAGAAAAAGGGGGATATTTCTCTCAAATAGTTTTGAAGATTATTTTAATCTATGTTAATATCCTTCTTTATTCTAAATTGAGGTTAATAAATTAAAATAAAATCTTCCATATTGTATTGAATGAGTTATTTTTCACTGTGGGTGTGCTAATTTTATACCATTCATGGTTTGTGGTTAAATTATTTACATTTCATATGCTAGTTTTAATACGAATGTTTATGTTATGTTTCAACATTTTCATATGAAGAATGCGTTGGACTTAGTAAGTGATAGGTTGAGCCTGCTATAACTCCTTGATGAATCGGTATGTCTCATTAGACAAACTAGTGTCTTGGCATAAGGCATTGACTATGTGGTTATGAAGTATGGCATTATGGATTCCATCATTATGAAAGTGGCTATTGGTATTGCATGTGATTATTTGACTAGTATAATATCCATGTGAATAAGTAAATGGAATTATTTGATTTTATCATTGTAATATTTCACTGAAGTTCAAGTTTAAAAGGCTTTGGTTTTAGTCTTATACATTTCCTTAAATGGTTATGCTTATTTATGAAAGTTTCCAGATTATTATTATCGTTAATGATCATCTGAGCTCACCCATTTCTAGTTTTTATTTTTCCCAAGATGCGAAGAAGTTTATTATGACTGACCGGTAGAGATAGTCTATGGTATATCATTGTTGTCAATGGAAAAAATGTTGTTGCAATTTTCCATTTTATGATGTAATATAAACCTTATGAATGTATTTATCACTTACAAGGTTACTAAACTAACCAGTCTTTCGATACTTGATCTTTTGTGATCATGCCAATGATATGTAATAATGCATCAACTCGGGGCTTCTAGGGTCAGGGCGTTACAAACCACCTTCATCAAAAGGACATTCCTCTATGAAACGAAGTGATCATAAGGATAAAGAGCAGTCAAAAGAATATTAGCTCATGTCACGACACAAGTTTTCCTTAACCCTGAAAAATATTACGGCATCTGTTTCAAAAACAAAAGAACCGCCCCACCAAACAACATATTATGAAGTAACCTATCCGGTATAATTTTCATCAGATAAATAATTTATCTTTCATTCTGTCAATGTTATCCATTTAACGGATCCTTATTCTAATTGTGATTCTGATTATAATGAGTTATAATTCCTTGTACCTAAATGGGAAATGAGAGGAAGAGGCGAAGGTTGAGGATACAGGGGAAGATGTGAAAATTCTATGAACCACCATTTTAACTCTAACCCTGCTTGAACCATATTTGTGGTATAAACTTGTGGAAGAGCCCATCTAGGGCCTCAACTAGAACAAATAGTTTCTTCCATGCAAAAAATTATGGTTCTGAAATAATTATTTTGGATGACCGATTAGAAGTTACGTCACCTTTCTCTTAGTAATTTAATATACCTAGTCAGTCTAATCTCCCAAATTCATGATTATCTCTAGCTTCTGCTTCAACAAAGAATACGAATACATCAGAAGCTTCAGATTCCAATGCACCTACAAAACTGCACCTCTATACTGGGAAATACAGACATTTAGATCAAAATGATGATGTCTTGAAACAATTGGACCAATTACCGGCCATTTTTTCAATTATGGGTGCTTTTAATCTATCAAAATATCTTTGAGAAGCACTTATTGAGGCTTTGTCAAGTCGTCAAGAGTTTGAAACCGAGGTTGTTGCTGCAGAGGTTTACCATATATAAAATGATCTTGTAGAATTTCATGCAGTCATATCTTTTACATATTAAGATGAAGATAATGTTGTACATGTACATATCAGACCTTTGTATTTGTTTGGAAAATTCGATGACATAGATATCCGACGAGCTTTCATTGATAATGGCTCTGGGGTCAACCTTATTCGCATTTGTACACTTAGTCGATTGGGATTGACTGAATCTGACTTATCTCATTTTACTTTAATGTTTCAAGGGTATTACTATAATGAACAAGAAACTCTAGGTGAGATTACCCTCAGAAAATAGTTTGGATATCTTGTGTCTAATGCATATTTCGTGGATGTTCGTCAGGACGCAGCCTTCAATATTTTTCTTGGAAGGCCTTGGCTGCATCAACATGTATTCATACCTTCATCATACCAACAATGTCTTAAGTAATATTTCAATGGTCAAATCGGGACATTGTATGGTGATAAGGCTTTATTAAAAACATTTTAATCTCAATACATTGAGGCGGAGTTTTATCACACAAAAGGAAATAAGTCCATGATAAATAAAATAACCAGAGTTAAAGATCTAAATGGACTAGAAAAGATCCCAAAAAATCCATTCATAAATTTGAGTACTGATTATGTGCTATCCATCAATCAAATTTAAAGGGTAAAACCAAATCCAAGCACTCATCCAGTAACTTCCATAATTTCAATTACAGCAACTGATCCTGACAACATGGGATAAATTGTTGATTCACCAAGTAGTAGTGGAAGCTTAAATAGAGATTTCCTAATTTCATCTACTGAACTACATTAAGTCTCTAATTTATTAATAAGAGAAGAAGAAAGTGTAAAAATGATATAATAAGACAAATGTGTTGATTCTATATCCATCATTTCCTCTTTATTGCCATAACAAGACCCTTCATCGTCAACAGGGTCAGATATGGTGGCTTCTTCTTCAGGATATTTAAATACTGAATCCTCCCCTAACTAGATAATTTTTGCCTCATCATCTACTATGAAATTGGAAAAAGAAGAGGTAGCATGTAATGAATAATAAGAATAAGATCTCAGAGATTCCCCTCCAACATTTGAGCAAGGTGTCTTTACCACCGTGGATGAGCATAGAGAAATAAATCTGGGTACAGAATAATATCCATGCCCCACTCTAATTAGTGTAACCATAACCTTTGAAGAGAAAGAGGTGTATACATAATTTCTAAAGTAACATCGACATATATTTTCTAGGAATTATACATAAATTATAGGTCTTATTTCTGATATAGAAACCCATCATTTAGGTTTTCCAGAATAACATCACGGATTCAAGAAAGCAGCAAGAAAAACACACCCAACTCACGCCTCTAAAATTGAAGCTAAAGATGATAAGCTTATAAAGGGTAACATTATTAGGGATGTTCAATATCCTAAATGTCTGGAAAATACTTTCCCAGTGAAAAAGAAGAAAGGGAAAATTATATTTTTCATTAATTTCAGCGATCTTAACCGGCATTGTCCTAAAGATGATTTCCACTTCCGATTACATATCTTTTAATTAATGCAATGGCTGCCTATGAAGCTATTTACTTTATGGATGGACACTATATATATAATAAAATCTGTATGGATCAATAGGATGATGATACTACAGCCTTCAAAGCCCCTCAAGGTGTGTTTTGGTATCAAGTAATGACCCTTTTTAATGAATATAGGTGCAACATACCAATGTTCCATGAACAATATCTTCAAACCCTTCTTAGTGAAATTTATTGAATGTTATGTGGAAGATTTAGTGGTAAAATCTAGAAAAACTTTCAATCATTTGGATGATTTAGAGACCATATTCCATAAACTTCGACAACACAATTTGATTATGAACCCCTTAAAATGAGATTTCGGAGTAACCTCAAGAAATTTTCTTGGCTTTTTGTAATCCATCGTGATATCGAGTTTTATCCTGAGAAAAAAAATCAATCCATGGTTTTCCACCTTATATAAATTTGAATGAATTAATAGGACTCAATGGAGACTTGGTTTATATTTGGAACATTATCATGAATTTGGTAGGAAAGTGTTTACCCTTCACCAAATTAATGAATAAGGGAGTCACCTACCAATGGACTAAAGACTGGAAAGAAGAATTTGATACCCTCATGAAATATCTATTGAGTCCACTAGTATTAATGCAACCTATTGAAGGAAGACCACTTATTATCTACAAGACATATTTAGAGAATTAATTAGGTTCCTTCCTCACCCAAAATAATGACTCTGTTAATGAAAACAACATTTACTATCTCAGTCTAACTATGCTTGATGCAGAAACTCTATATTCAAATATTGAAAAGTGATGCCTGACATTAATCTTTGTAGTTCAAAAATTGAGGCACTACCTATAACATCATGAAGTCCAATTGGTGTCTCCCAATAATCTTCTCAAATTTATTCTCATTTTTCATATGCTTACAGGGTGTTTGGCACGATGGGTGATAATTATAAAATAGTCTCATATCTAGTGTTTTACTCAAGAGGCAATAAAAGTCCATGATGTAGTCTACATATTTTTTGATCAACCATCTATGGAAGATACATCATTAAATAATTAACTTCCTGATGAAGAGGTCTTCTCTATTCAGGATAATACTCAAACAGGGGAAATATATTTTGATGGTCTTTTATAAGTCTAATAGGGAAGAGAATGGAAACCCCTAAACTCAAAAAATTTGGGTTAGGAATTGTTCTTATTTCCCAAGAGAAGGCAGTGCTTCCTTATTCCTTCCTATTGTCAGAAGGTGGAACCAATAATGAGGCAGAATAACAAGCTCTCATCGAAGGTATGAAATTGTCCCTTCAAGTGAAAATGTATTAATTAAAAGTGAAAGGTGATTTATATTTAGTAATCAAACAAATTAATGGGGAATGTTCTATCCGAAATGAATAGTTAATACCTTCGTGTGATTATGTCAGAGTGTTAATGGCTTAATTTCCCTCAGATCTGACATTGTCTTATGTCCCATGATCACAAAATTCCCAAGAAGATGCACTGTATAATGAAGATACAACCTTGGAAGATCCAAATAGGAATGAGAAAGTCATTAGAATAGCCCATTGTTGTGTGGTCTCTCCTTTTATTCAAACCATAATGGAGTAAATTAATGAAATTACCCCTATTTCTGATCCATATGGTCATACCATGGTGTAGAGAACATCCATCATGGAATATCTTCAAAATGGGATACTTCCAACAGATATGGCTGAAAATAAATAGATCTAACGATGAGCATCAAATTTTACTCATTATGATAGTCCATACCACCAAAAGATCCTCTAAAAATGAGGCTTTGATGAAATAATCTATAAATGTATTGATGGAGAACAGACTCCAGCTATCATGAATGAAGTACTTTTAGAAGTTTGTGGTTCCCAATAGTCTTGGAATAGACTCCCTAATCAGATCTGAAGGCTTGAATACTTTTGGCCTTAAATGACGTGGGATTTCACATATTTCACTAAGAAATTCCATCCCTTCCAAGTGCATTAAAACTTCATTCATCAACCCATGGAGTTACTACATACAGCTAAATACTCCTGGCTATTTACCACATGGGGAATGGATGTAGTAGGGCCTTATCCTCCTTCCACAGCTAAGAATTTCAAATATATCCTTACTTCGGCTGACTTTTCCTCTAAATGGGATGAGGAAATACCTCTCAAAGAAGTCAAAGCCAAAATAATTGTTAGTTTTTTCAAAAAAAATATCATCACTAGATTTGGTGTCCCTAATACTTTTTTAATGGACAATGGCACCATTTTTTGTTCTAATGAAGTAAAATAGTTATATCTGAAACATAATATCTAATCCAATCATTCATCTTGATATCATGCGGCCACCAATGGACAGATAAGAGCCTTCAATAAGACCCTATCAAATATACTGTAGAGGATAGTGGATAAATATAAGAAATCATAGTCTGATTTTAAATACTTAATGGGATTATCAGACAACTACCTGTACTGCTACCCAAGCAACTCCTTATTCATTAGTATAAGGAACCCAAGAAATTTTTCCAATTGAAATGCAATTTCCATCACTCAAAGTTGCAATCTGTGATCAGTTTTCTACCAATGAGAGGTCTTAGAAATGGTTCAATGATTTGGAATTATTAGATGATAAAATAATTCATACTTTGCATCATCTAGTAGTCAATCATAATAGAATCGCATGAGCTTTTTACAAGAAAGTTTGCCTCTGTTCATTTCTTCAAGGAGAATTGGTATTGGTATTTAGGACTACAATGATACCAAGGAAGAAACATCCAAAGCTTGATCCAAAATGGGAGGGACCATATTCAATACATAATGTCTATTCAAATGAATCTAATTAAATAATCTCAATGGATGGATATCTTATTACAACACCAACCAATGCAAGATTCTTGAGTAGATAATTTGTGTCATTGTCATCATCTTCATCCTCACTGCAAAAATTTAAACTACATAGTATCATGTCCTATTTGAAAGACAGTAAACTAAATAACAACCATAAGTGTCCATGTTGTATGAAGTTAAAATGTGTACAACCTTCGTCCTTGTCGCATGATGTTAAACTGCATGAAATCATTTGTACAACTAATGTTTCTATATTTTGACGTTAGAATCTTCCATAAGAAAACATCATTGACATCATCTCTAATCCTTAGTGGCACATGATTCCCTCTCTTTACTATATCTGAGTCAGTTATACATACATACCTTACTTCAAAAACTACGTTTGGCTTGATTCTAATTTTTTCAATGAGATACGTAGAGACGCATGAATCTCCAATTTTGGGCCCAGCTGTAGTCATAAAATCATCTAATTTTATTTTTTCCTCCTAAATATGAATCAAATCTATATAGAGTATTTCTTTAAGATATATGATTTTGTCCTTATACTATTTTATGTCTTATGATTAACTGTTCTCTCAGATCGTGTCAAAAGCCCCCATTCTTCATGTCAAACTTGATTGGCATCAGGAATGATTGTTTAAATAACTACATACGACTTGATTCTTATCTATTTCATATACATAAAGACACTTATATCTCCAATATTGGGCTCTGTGGCGATCGCGATAAAAAAATTCCTTTATTACTTGTATAAGAATCAAACCTGCATAGGTAATGTTATAAGGACTATGTATAACTTGATTCTTGTCCCATCAAGACACATAGTGACACTTGGGTGTTATCCCTTAATATAGTTACAATATGTATATATTTCCACATCAGTTCATCTTCATCCTTACCAAATGACGTTAAACTACATGGAAATCTAACACCCCTATTCTTCACTTGCATCACCTTTTCATTGTAAAAGAAACCCATACTGCTCCTTGTTTCTCATGCCGAGAATAGATCACGTGGGATTATGAATTGAGTAAAAGGCTTATTTATATAAATAAGGTATTTAAATTTATTATGGGATTATTAATGTCTTCACAGCATGACATAAAACTACATAGTATAATGTCCTCACTGCATGACTTAAAACAACACATCACAACATTAATTCATAGGAAACTAAGAAATTTTCCATTTTACATTTGAGTTAGATATATTTAATGAAAATAAAAATCATGGCCAATATTGATTCAAATATTTCTCATGTGAACTGAGAAAAAACCCCTTCCATATTTCACACTCTTAATCTTGAATATTTCTTGATTCTCATAATCTTTCTTATGGTTTCTGGTGATAGAGTTTATAATATTTAAGAACTTTTTTTTCTGACTATGCAGTATGTGACCTTAGGTGGCTTTGCATATGTTTCCAACATAACAGGCTTGTCATCCAAAAGATGCCACTATTTGGCTATGCGGCATATGCCCCAGTTGGCCCTGCATAACACATCCAGCATAATGGGTTTTTCAAATAATGGTAACATTATTCTTGGTTATAGTATCTTTGTTCCCTTCAAACATAGATGAAAATATACAAGAATCTATATTTTAAAAACAGTCCAAGGTACACTTATCCCATTTTCATTCTCTGGATATGAAAGTCTCAAGACCATGTTTGACACATTTCACTTACCACAGTATCAATTAAATATAAAATAATCTTGGAATCATTTGGCCACATATCATATACTGTTTCTTTTGTCCTAGTTTTATAACCTAAAACTATAGACACCATACTTCCTACGTTTGGGTCAGACCATCATAATGGTCTTATTCCTCTTATACTTTGGCAATCTTGGTTGAAAATACCCATTCCATAATCAAGTACCTTTCTCCATAAACCAACCTCTGTTCATTAGAAAATCTGAATCTCTATAAACATTCTTCGGCTTTTAACAAAAGAACTTCAAACTTCTGTGAACTCTTTTGTTTGACAATGCAGTACATGCCCTTAGGTGTCCTTGCATAAGTTGCCAACATAATAGGCATGTTAGTCAAAAGATTCAACTATTTGGATATACATCATACTCCCTAGTTGGCCCCGCATAATAGAACCCCATAATGGGTTTGTCAAATAATGGTAACTTCATTCTTGGAAAAGAATTCTTCTAATGATTGTAGCCCTTTTACCATAGCATCCTTCAGATTCAGAAAGTTTTTAAATCATAGCTTACAGTTTTCCATTTCATACTAGGATATGGTAGTATATTTCCAAACAAATTATCAAGAAATTGGGAGGGTCTCATATCATTGGTTAGAGATAATGACTTTCAGATAAAGACACACAATTTCCTCACTGCATGATTTAAAATTTCACAATATAATGTCCTCACTACATGACTTTAAACTACACAATATGATATCATAAATTCCCCTTTCTGATAAATGTTAACCATTACTCATACACCAAATTTGTATAGAAATGGTTTTCATATTCATGACATATGTTGGTAAAAAATAACCCTTTCATTCTTTAAATTCCATTCCATGTCCAAACAACCCATTCTGGTATTGAGTCTCCCAAATCTTATTTTCCCCTATCTATCAATAGAAAAATGTTAAATTCTTAAAGATATCATTTTCTTGACAATGAATTATGTGCCCTTAGGTGTCCTTGAATAAGTTTCCTATATAATAGGCCTCTCAGTCAAAATATTCCACTCTTTGGTTGTGAAATATATGCCCTGGTTGGCCCCGCATAACATAGCCCCCCTAACGGGTCTGTCTAATAATGGTAACTTTGTTCCTGGAAAAGACACCCCTTATGTTGATATAGGTTTTAAATTTGGTGACCATAAAATTCGTGGCTCAAGATTACCTTTGGAAACATTTACATAATATTGAATAAATTCTCAGCCATAGAGTTTTGATTGGGATCTAATTTGAAATTTATGGTCAAATCTATTCGATCCTAAATATTATCCCTTTATAGTCCAACATGCATGACTCTAAATTTCCAAACAAAAAAAGACTTGGTACTCATTAGATTGAGAACCTGCAAAGGGAACTCTAAAAAAAGTTGAGTTCCACCTCACTAAACATACATTTTTGTATGATTTAGGTAATATTGTTTCAATCATGGAAAATAAGAATGAAGACACATATTATTGGAGACAAGATATCCCTTTCAATTATATGAAATTAGAGGGACATACACATAATTGAGCCTCTATATCATTTTTCAAAATAAACTCTCAACCCGACTCTTCATTTGTTAAACAGCTTCATAAGCCTTATTAGGTACCTGTTGAAGTTGAGATAGCTGAGCAACTCCAGCCTCCTCATCCTGACGAAGTGATTCCTTAGTAGTTGAAATGGATGTTATCCCCTCTAATTGGGTTTCTCCCAATGTTTTATTTAATTTCTCAAGTTTTTTATGAACATTATCTAGTTTCTTTTGAAGATATAATGACTCATTCTTGGCTTCTTTGATTTTTTGACCAATTAAAATTGATTTTGTGTTATTATTTTCCTCCGTCTTAGATACTACATCTTGAAAGATCTCAATATTGATAAGCCATTTAGCCTCTTCAAAATTATGTTTCAACTTATTCTCATGCTCCCACCGGAGAATGATTTATTTCATAGCATCATTGACTTTTTAATAATTAAATCCACTAAATCCCAATACGAAGAATAATGATGGTAGTTTGGAAAAATGGGATAGAGGTTCATCTAAATGCTTCCCAGCAATTATCCTCCAGATATGCTGACATGTCTTCTTACGTTCCATGCTATGGGAATATAGAATCTCTAAGTCTTAATCTGAGTCACTACCATGAGGTAAAATGTACTCTGGAAACATATCACTTAAAGAGCTACTTTGATCTACATATCTCAAAATAGTAGAAGCTTCACCTTCTGATCTGGTAGATGATAAACCTAAATGATAAGTTAATTTCATTGTCAGTTTCAAATAGATGAAATAGATATGATTTAGACAGCGGATTATATTTAACCAATAATATGTCAGCTACTTGATTGGATTCATACCTTGTATTCTCAGTTTCTGTAACTTGACCAGATGTTTCTAGAGAAGGGGTATTCCTCTGAGTTTTCTTAGTTATCATATTTGAAGGATCTAGAGAATCTCTTGATGGAGGATTCTCTATATGTATTTCTCCAGTTTCAATGCAATGGTAGAGTGGAATACCCTATTCTTGAAGATCCTTTGCAACGTTTTCGGCAGATAAAGCTACATGAGAAGATCTTTGATGTAAAGAATCAAGGAAAGAAAAAATTTGTGTATGGAAAATGAATGAATAAGGGCTTAAATCCTTTAAATTCCTCATGAAAATCCCCAAACACCTTTATTGAACCTATAATATCAATTTTTTGATTAAGGGATTCCATCATTTCAGTGTATGTGGCTTGGAATGTTCTAGCATCCTCACTATTTAAGGTATCCAACAAAAATTGGCCGATTCCCAAATTGGCTCTGATGACATACTTTTCCATTATATCTTCAATAGGTACAACATCATACGGTCTTTCTAGATTTGGTCCTACATCAAAATTTATCTCAAATTTCCCTTGCTCCTCATTCCTTTCTTTTGGAGCAATAGGTATATTAGCATTGATTATTTAATTATCCTCTAATGAAAACAAATGAGGAATGTATTTAATATTACCATGTCTTTTCTCTCTCTCATCAGAGCCCGGAGCAGGTATAGTTGGATATTTTTATTATTTATCTACTAAGATAATAGATTCATCAACATGAACTTGGGTTTCTCCTGAGATTTTATTCTCTGGTCTAGAAGAATCAAACATTAATCCCCGGAGAGAACAGAGTGACACAAATCCGGGAAGAGGAAACATGATTACCAGACTTTTTTGAGATAATTACATTCCCTAAGGACAATAAAAAAACATACTCCTTCGGTGAACACTTTGGATCAATCTCATTGCTCTCTGGAATTTCTTTTCAAAAACCAGAGTAGAAATTGAAATAATTCTCTTGGAAGGAGAAAATTGAGGTAATGGTTGAGGATTATTCATCTCCATTACCTCAGTCATGATTCATGCTCATGGATAAAGTTCTCGAGACTTGGGAGGATCATTCATTGCATCAATGGGAGAGCCTACAAGTCCATACTTTGGTGATGCACGAATTGGTCTAGAGTTTCCTTCCCTACATTCAAGCTGAATAAATGCATTTTTAATCAAAATTAATTATTATTAATGTTAAAATACAGTTGATACAAAAGAAAACTGAAAATACATTCTTAGTATTAACATAAATGTTCCACTCCTCCTCAGAGACAATAAATACACCTTCGGGAACTCATAATTCCATCATATGAGATACTTGTTTAGAGGTTGAGATTTGTTCATCAGTTTCATATATGAAAGCATCCAACTCCGTAATGTACCTTTTTACTTCATCCATGTTGTTATACGGATTTGAATTAGAAGGTTCTTTAATATCACCAATGTCTGGTATTCAAAATCCATGCTGGAGGAACGACCCTGCATCCCTAAGATCATTAGTCACACTCTCTTAATAATGAATGACTGAAGGTCACACATAATCCAATCTTGGTATGGCTAATTGTGGAGGAGATTCAACACTCTCCAAATAATTAATGGCTGAAGGTCGCTCATAATCCAATATTGGTATCATGAAGATCAAACATAATGAACGCCTGCCTTTGGAAAGCAGGTCCCCTTTGTATAATGAACTGTTGGATGTTTGTGGTTCCATAAATAAATCTAATAGAAACTGCTTGGAAGTAATGATACTTAAAACTGGAATACATGTTTCAAGTAACTACGAATAGATATCAATTCTTACTCCAACAGATACTCTAAGATAACTAGGCTTGGATTTATTTTGGTCGAGGTAGAGGAACATTCTGGTTCGAATTTTTTCTGTTAGAGGGTCCTTCTCTGAGTTTCAGCAATGTTAACGGTTTGAGTTACGGCATGGCTGGGAATTTGACTCCTTCCATTATCATGCCTTTAAGGAAACCCTCGACCTCTATAGCCTATTCCTATGGCTCTCTGGTTGGGTATGAGAAATTTGTGGCTATGTCTATAGTCTTTATCAAATAAGAGGTCCGTCAATTGTATGATATTAATGGAGTCAAAGATAAGTTCTTGATCTGTCAATATTTATTTCTAACTATCTTCTTATAGTTGTCCTATTTGGCAGGGTGGTTCCTGTTGTCTTATTTGGCAGGGTGATTCCCATTTTACCATTTGGTGGGGTGGTACCTATAGTCCCATTTGGACGATTGGTTCTAATTTTACCATTTAGAAGCGTGGTTCTCGTTGTCCCATTTGGTGGGGCGGTGCCAGTTGTAACATTTGGCGGGGTAGTTCTTGTTGTCCCAAGTTTAGCAGCATGAAGTCTGAAAGTGCCAATATTTTCCTTGACTTTAGTGTCAGTCTATATTCTTTCTCCTTTTTCCCATTTTAACCTTAGAAGACTGTAGGGATGAGGGTGATGGCTGTGTTGCATCAGGAGCTATCGGGGGCACGTTTGGTTGCTTTAACTACGCCTGGAGGATGCCATGAGTTTGACAGACTATTTTCCAAGTCATCCAACTATCAAATTTTCACTCATTTTTTTTCTAACTATATTCCACTTCTCTTCCTCTCTTGGGAATAAGGTGGAGACATACACCACTTGTACTATTGGTGGACCCATCTTGAATTTCCCAAAATCCAACATATTTTACATGAGATCATTGAAGCCAAATAATTCTTGGATGGTGTTTCCCAATATCTGGTGAAAGGGGCAAGAATTTGGACAATCATCAAGACCCACTTCCTCGGCTCACCATGGATCTAGTAGATGAAGCAAGTTACAATTCATGGCGGTTATGATGTAGTAGTTGACTTTTTCATCTCATAATGATTAGACTTTATTACGTCTCTCCTAGAAAAGGTTTCTTTTAGCACCCCATTGCTCATCTTGCCGAGGTAGGGGTAGTTATTGGAATCCAGGGGGTCCAATAAGCTTTAGTGGAGGCCTCATGACTGGATATGGTGCCATGGGTAGATTAAGTGTGATAGAATCCTCTTCATCTTTTCCCGCTCTTTTTCATAGGGCAAATGGGGTCACTCGGGACTTGAGATTGGTCTAGTGCAAAGAGTCTTTTATCCTCTTGGAAATGAAAGAAAAATCTTGGAACACACTTGTGTACATTACTAGGATAAGATGTGTTTTCAATTCATCTCGATGGTTGTAGATGCACATCGCGAGCATTTCATCCTAGGGGAGTAGTTGGTTCCGGGAATATGTCAGGCATTTCCATCTAGCGATGACATATGAAACTCTTTCATTCTCTCACTGCTTGTAGTTCATGAGATCACTGACCATTGTATTGAGAAATGTTGAGATGAACTAGAAGAGAAACTATTATCGAAGGTCCTCTTAGCCTATGATTGAGTTAGATGGAAAGATAGTATATTATATAAAAGCTAAACCTTGTAGGGTCTGCACAAAAGCACATGAGTTTTATGGATTCTTGTTTCTTCGAAGTGCCCATCATGGGAACGCAGTAAGAGGCAAAGTTCATTAGAAGTTGTTCCGAGTCTCTTGAGACATTGAACACAGGGAATATGGGGTTTCCAAAGTTTAGCAGTGGCATAACGTTTCTCACCCAATCAAGGTATGGTCTGCTCTCTAGTTATATCATAGGGCACTACCACTCCATGGATTCTAGTCGAGCTGTTAGTTGTTCAACGATATTCAAGAGCCCTTAATCCATATCCTACTAAACATGAACTTGGGCGGGAGCATCAAGGGAAAGAGCTGGATATGCTGGTGATAGTAGAATTTTTGGTGGATACCAAGTCGGGGGTATCCTTTGTGGGTTCACCTGAATATATTCTGGCTACTGTCCCAATAGAGGGAAACCTTGATGTCCTTCCAGGATCTTATTTAGGTAGGTTGATGGTTCTGGTGCCAGGTTGGATGGTACTTCGATCTTGACTTAATTCACTATGATGAGTGCATGTGTCAAGGGAACCTCTTCTAGGTACACCTATTTATGTTCTATAGGGGGGCACATCTAAAAAGATAGCTCCCTCAATGGAGCTTGACATTAATTCTCTTGATATCTTTTATTTCATACTCCTACTTGGCTAATGTTTCCTCGATTGTGAGGGACACATTCTCATGGGGAGAAGGTGGTGGATCATGGATGAACTGGGATTTATTCTTCTCTTTGTTGGGGTTTCATGATGGAGGTAATGATGGATAAACTAAGGGGTTGCCCAAATTTAGGGTCACTAGCTAGTTTTGGTTATGCACACCATTAGGCTCGGTGTGGGATGCCATTGTGAGTTAACCATATTCTCTTCCATCCTCTCCCTTTGTATCATTTTTCTGTGAGATCCGTGGGGTTTATGTTTACCACGTTCACTGATACAGACCACATTAGGGGTGTTGTACCCAGTTCTGAATGGTAGGAAAGCTTTCTGTATCCTTTGTTGAACTTTTTCCTTCTATTATAAGGTATTCTAAGGGTTTCTCAGGGAATATTTACCTGAAGGGATCCCTAATCTGACCTCTTAATGTTTCTTCATCTCGAATGGTGTGAACCATGAGGCGGAGTGTAATTTGGTGACTTCTCTGCTCATCGTTCTTCCCTAATGGGAGAAGACAAGCATTAGTTGTGTGGGATCATAAAGTAAAAATGTCTCCAACCCTACTTGTTGGGGTTGCTTCCATTCATTCTTTGATGTGCTACATCTTGGGTTTTTGGCCTTATAGGGGCATTTTGAGATAAAACTTCCCCCATCCCTTTGGGATGGAGTTTTTTCATATTGCGGCGGTAGCTGGTTCTATTTTAACCTTTTTTATTTCATGAACTCCCTTGAGGGTGTGATCCGTGTTTGGCGCTAGACTTGAATGTGATTTATGGGCTTTTGAAGACATGATCACTACTTTCCGGTTGACTTCCCTTAGCTGGGAAGTCAGCTGGATATTCTCTATTGCCTGGATCAAAAGCTTTTTGATGGATTTATCTCTTTGGATCTGATACTTTTTGAGACTTACTCTGCATCGGTTTTTGTTGAGTATTCCATATTTCCTGATTAGGGATTTCATTTTATTGATTCCCTTTGGAAATTTCATATCAAGATGTCAATTCCAATGAGGTCTTTTGGAATAAATGTGGGGTGATGTGTAGAGTTCCATGTTCTCCCCATCCCTAAATATGAACTCTAGTCGGGGCATCACCAATGAGGTAATGCAACTTGTACAGTGCATGAAGGCAAGCCAATTCAAAGTTTTTCTTTCACCTTTTTGATCATGGATGTTGTACAGATGGGAGGGAATCCAAGTAGATTAGATGGAAAAGCTCCCATAAAATGTTGACATGGTTTGCATATCCTTTGTAGGTCAAGAGATTTTATTTTAACTGGTGAATATTTGTCTATATATTGAGTCGAATACCTTGTATTCATCCCTCAAAAAACTGTAATGGTATGTCAAAGTGTGAAGTGGTCATATGTCAATACATTATGGGTTTATTATCCTTATCAAGTTGCCTTCTCATGAGCAACATATCCTATTGTTTTTATTTTTGGGAATCCTCTACTTGATATTCTTATCTTGACTCCTTCTTAATAATTTCATTCCAAGTAGTCAAGTTGGTGGCAGCCTCATCAATATGTGAATAGTACAGGGGTGGCTCAGAAGATGAGTACGGCCCCAGACCATCCTCATATTGAGAAAGGATATCACTCATCATATATGGAGTGCTTGATATGTATGACTCTATCTTTCTTAGTGCCTCAACATAAGAGGGATTTCTCACATTTTTTCTAGAAACAGGAGGGACTTATTTCTAGTATTAATTTTGACAATAGGAAGGACTTTCGAAATCAATGCTGCAAAGGTGAGGAAGCCATTGCAGCTTGATGCCTGACTATGGGGAATGTCCTTATAGCATATACCCTACGAAGGACCTTTAAGGTAGGCTATAGTGAGGGGAGGACCTTCTTTATTCTTGATGTTTCTTAGGTGAGGACTTTTTTTATGAATGATATGATGGAGATGAAAACTATCATAGCTTGATACGTGGGTGTAGGGAGAATTTCTGAAGTGTACATCCTAGGGAGGGCCTTCATGATGTAATGCAATGAGGGGAGATCCTTCTCATTTCTTGATGTTACTATTTGGAGTTCCTTCACAACAACAATCTTTGCAGGGAGGTCCATCGCAATGATGGACACCATGGTGAGGAATACCATCATGACTCGACGTCTGACTACAGGGAGAAGCATATCTGCAGCGTCTACCCTAGGAAGGACCATCAGGGAGGATGACGACAAGGGGGACCTTATTATTATCTAATCTTATGGTCAAGGGGAGGGCTACCTTGACATTCATCAGGAGATATTCTCTCATGATCAATCATTCCTAGACCTCGTTGTAAGCTCCCTTGGGTTCTCTGGGGAGGACCTTCAGAGCTGATGGTAGCAACATTGAGGGGAGGGCCTTCAAAACATCTAATTCCAGTTCTATAATTTGTAGATGGACTGATAGGGTCTCAATACATTATTGATATATGTTCAATGGCATAAAGAACCCCATATTCCAGTACAGAATGATCATGTATATGCTCTACATTTTCTAGTTTTATTTAGTGCATTTCATTTTTGAGCAATCTCTTACTATTAACCAGGTATGCCTACTGTCAGTAACAGACTTTATATATGTGTCCCTATCTTTTTGGGTCTTGTGATGCCACCGAGATATGTCGACGGGCATCTTGAGTTTTGGTATGGATATATGCCTACCTGGGAGAGACCACCACATTGGAATGACATCTCGTAGTTGGAATGGTTATTTGTTCCCAATCTGGTTGTCCGTGTATCATGGGATATAGTCATCAACCCTCTGGGACTGGAGGAGGGATGAATAACTAATCTGGAGTGACTAATCCATTTTGCGAGTAAGTCATTCCATTCAAGGAAACCAGGTTCTGGGCCTAGTTTCCCGCCTTAGCGTGGATGCAATAATATCTTGGTGTGTTTGGAGGATATGGTCTGAAATCAACGTCTAATGTTCCATCATTGCCAGGATGTGATGAGATACAAATTTGGATGGAATGGGTATGAAGGCACATTTTGATGTTGGATAAAAAGTTTGTGCCTTCTCCAATCCACCATGGGTTTCCAATAGATACTCATAGTTCTCCTTACCGAGATAGAGGAATGAGTCTGCCACCGAGTGTTTTCTATAGTTGCCACCATATTTGACTGGTGGGATTTATATTCATGAGTGAGGAATTTTATCTGATCACTTATCGTTGTATTTGAATCACAAGATTTATATGAATCCTCGTGAATTTTACTCTACTCATATTTTCTTTCCATCTTATTTGGATGGCGATATTGATATCAATTAACAGGAATGTGTGCCTCCCTATATCTGGTTTCCATCCTTTTTGGATGATAGGCTGCTTGTGCATCGGAAGATACATACATCTTCCTATAATTAACCACTTTTTTCATGGAAAAACTGACAAGAACTAGTAGTAATGTGCACGTTCTCATATTGAACCATCGTATTTATGTGGTGGGCTTGAGTGGAGGGGGTATAGTTGAATTTATTCCCGTTGAATACTGCTGCATTGGTATGTCAGATTTTCTCCTCATGAACTATGGTGATAGCCTATTCCTGGTTATATATTTTCCACCCTTGGGGGTAGCTCGAGGGGCCTAGGTCTTCTGGACATCCGCATGTTCCCTCAGCATAAGGTCCTTTTCAACATGAGAAGACTTGGTTTCCCAGTGTTGGTGGCGACACTCTCGGACAGAGGCCCATGAGTAGGACCCTTGTGCAGTTAAGATGAAGTTGTTAGTATCGAATTCATCTGTCTCTCTAATATAAGGGAGGTACTTATTGTCACGTTCCAAGGAAAGGCTCCCAAAATGGGTTGACATGACCACCGGGGCCACCTTGTGTTGTGACACTGGCCGCGTTTGAGGATGTGACTGGCTAGATTTTTCAGATTGGAGGGCTTGTATTTCATACTCCACTGTGGGGAGAGTACTATTTTGGTGGTACTCTTTGATCATCATGTTGGAAAACCAGTGTTGAAGACGCTAGGTAGGGGAGGGGTCCTAATCTTCATCGGGTCCCCTGACCGCCTGTTGGATTGCTGAGTTGAATGTCAACATTGGTCATCGGGATGTCATTTTCATCAAAGGTTTCTCTTCTAAAACCTACAATATATATATAATACATACAGACAACAAAACCCTGTTAAAGTAGCATTATCTTGAAGATATGCATATTTGATGATTCATCTTGGGCTCTTTCCCCTTTTTGTGGTGAGGTGAAGGGGCATATGTGGGGTGAAACTATTACCTTGGTTAAGGATTTTTTCATTGTTCCTTGAAACATGTATTCCAGATTTGAGAATAACTATTTCTTGGTAGTTTCTGTTGGATTTATTCATAGAACTGAAAACTTCCAATAGTTCTTTATCCAAAGAGGACCTTCTTTCCAAAGGTAGGTATTCGTTGATTTTTGAACATTAAAATACTTAATAACATGCATTGGTCAAGAGGATGGGAGGTCGGACTCATCACACCATTTTGGGGGGAATTATTGTATACTTTGGGACTCTCTTTGTAAAATTATAATATTTTCATGAATCCTTATTAATTAACCAAGTATATCATAAATATCCCTTGTAATTTTAATCACTTATTAACATGTGTAAAATTTAGAATCATTAGTATATATTCAAGGTTCCTCATTAATGAAAATATCCATATGTATTTGAGGTTTTCCATCAATGGTATCCTCTAATATAATATTTAAATATTCTTTTAATCATCGTTGTGATGATACTGGTTTTTAATCCACTTAGTGGGGCACTCTGGAATTTTATTTTCATCTAGGGAGATAAAGGTTTGGTTTGATTTTGGGATCGTACCCATAAACTGGGCTACCTACTTATCCTTTTGAAAGGAATAAAAACCCTCATACTTCGGTACCACTGAATGGGACAAATCATACATTTTAAGTTCATGTGATAAGGACCTCTAAAAGGAAGGTTCTTAGTTGAAACATAGTGTGGGACTTATGCTGAGGCAGTCCAAGGAACTTGTAAAGGATATGTATTTCCATGTAAGATCCAACCCTATTGGGAATATGGCCCATGGAGAACAAGGTTGATTTTAAGTGTTTGGTTTGAACCTCAAAGAGGCTTCCTATATATCCCGTATGGATGGGAATCAAAGACCACATAGTTTGATCAGCCTCACAATTTATTATGGTCCTGTGAGAGAGATGAGTTTGGGATTACATTCTGAAAAAGATTCCTTGATGATTTGGGGTTTAATATGGGGATTACTCCTAAAGAGAATGCCCAGATTAAAGGAATTAGAATTGGATTCTTGAGGAGGATATCCAGTAAACTCGGGCCTTGAGGATTCTCTCTATGTATGCTGGTTTAAACAGGAATTAGAGTTCTCGTAGTTCATTCAATCATGAAAATGTTGTAATCATGACAAATCTCTAAACCCAAGTGAGTCATTTTCAATGTGAGAAATAATAGAATGTCAAAGATTCAACAAAGGTATTAAAACGTTCAAATTTTTCCTCCATTCTGATGGAAGAGGGTGCACCTATGGCGGAAAGGGTGGATGAGGTCAAGGTGACCGTGGAAGAGGGTGAGGCGATGAACCTTCCCTCTATTCTATTTACATTGGAAAAGGGTCCAATTTAAGGAAGAAGGTGTGAAGGTGAGAGGCTTGTACTATGATGGATGCCCATGGTGATAAATCCCAGCATGAGAGGGAAATGGAAATTAAAGTTCCTATGCCAATCTCCCTTCGGGTCTTTTAGCACCGAAGAATAAAGGAGAAGCAATGATGCTACCTCCTGCAACAAAATATTGGGGATTATGCCAAGTTGGTTGCTATAAAATTGATCTTTGTAGGGGAGGGATACGTCTTCTATGCTTGCGTGGAGAGGAAAGTGTGAACCACAACTTCCCTTTCAGAGACCTGAGGTTCCGAGATTTAGAGACGAGAAGGGGAGGACAGAATCCAAACCCTTATTCTCAAAACTGGGAAGTTCCCAGCACTGTTCCTAGGAGAAAATTCCATCTGATTATGGATATTCAAACCCTCAAACATCCCATGAATCCTAAACCCATTGGGAAACAAATGTAGGAAACCTATGACTGTGGAAATACAAACCCAAATAGGACACACATTGATGTTCCTTTCCTAATGGTTTGATAAGTCAGGAGGTTATGGAGGAGGATTCAACTTAGTCCCTTTCAGATTAGGGAAACAAGGATGTAAATACCCTACCATGGATGGATTTAAAAGTGATTACTTGATCTGGTCACATAGGTAACTTGCGCAAGTATTCCTTGTAGGTACCTCACTCAAGTATGACATGTAGGTACCCCGCGTTGATGTACCGTACAAGTATAACATGTAGGTACAACGTGTAGGTATACCGTGTAGGTATAAATGATGACTGAAGAACATTAAGACCTTCAAAACATGCTTATCCCATTTAATTATCTCTTCTCTCATAGACTAAAGAGATACCTGAGACTATTTGGGGGATCTAAGTGAAATAGTTACGCAATGGGAACTTTAGTGAGTCTTTTTTCAGTCCTGAAATGGGGAGCCCAAGGGCTCTATTTATATTCATAGATGGGCCTGGTCAAAGAGATGTTTCTCGTGCAGGTATTTTGTGAATCTCTTCCACGTAGGTATTCCACGTTGGTGCACAAAACATCATCTCTCGTAGAGCTCTACTGTGTAGGTCAGTCGTGCAGCTCCACCACATAGGCATGTAAAGTTAGTCCATCAAAAGGCTATTTGGGAAAATTTTCATTTTCCTTTGTACTCTTCGAACCTTTATTTGGGATCTGAAATATCCATAGTTCTATTCATAGTCATTTTGGTTACTTTCTCATGTAGTGTCAACAAAATCCCCCCCCCCTCAGATTGGATCAAATAAAAATAAAGAAGGTCGAGTCTTGAGGTGAATATTTTTTGGGAAAAAAGATTATTGATGGATTGCTAAACAGCGCATGTTAACCGCGTAGGTGCTTCATGGAGGTACGACGCGAAGAGGTTGCACACATTTCGGACGTGTAGTTCTTTAGTTTCCTGTAAATAGGTCTCAACCATCATGATTTTTTCTTCATATGTGTTTTCTCCAAAATCATGTGGCTTTCATTGCGTAGCTCGTTCACCCAGCTTCATTGTGTTGTGCTGTACTATAATTTTCTTGAAATTTATTCAAGGTTAAATTATTTAAGCGATGGAGCTATGCCAAAAGACATTATCGAATGATTAGCGCTAGGATCCTTGGATAAGGTCCTAAGTGACAGACCACATCAAAGGACCTACGTGATAGGCTTCATCGAAGGACCTACACAAACAATGTCTTTTGCCAAATTTTTGTTGATTTACTCCTTAATATTCTGACCTAGAAGTTTGGTAATTGATTTTCATGAATGAATTACTCATATGATGAACCATACCGAAGAAGATAATGCTCTCCAAAATTAAATGATGATGATTTTCAGACCAGACTATTATGACATTATTGATAGTACTCTTCCTAGGGTATGGAAGAGTCTAATTCCTTACCAATACGACTACGCACAAAGTCCTTATTTACCCTTGTATGGGCATGGGATTTTGAAAGATGCCCATGTTCTATCTGTTAAAAATTAATTTCCAAATAATTTGTTTCTTCAGTATTCCAACTATAACTATATGAATATTAGTGAAAGGGGGTTCCAGTACAAGAAGGAAATGTCCCTATTAGTTGCATCCTTCATCACAGTGGTTGCACTCCCGATATAAAGGATCATGTTATAGAGCCAAGACCACATTGTTATGATTCCACTTTTTGGGCTTCTCAAACAAATCAATCTAATGGTGGGAAAGAATATTGGGACTGTTGTTCAAGAGGGGGTGTAAAACCCAAGTAGATATGGGAATTATGGGTACGTAATACATGTGTAGAATTCAGAAAAGAGTTATCAGACATTCATATCTAGGAAGTTATCTGGATGGAGAAAACATATGTTTATAAAACTGATTTCATTCATGAATTACTAAGCCGATGGAGTCCACAAATGAATTCCATTCATTTGATGCATAGTGAATTGGGTATTAGTCTCTGGGATATTTACCAAATAGTTGGAATTCCCATTCTTGGGGAAATGTATGATGAATTCCTTTCACCTACTACAACATGGGGTGATGCTTCTAGAACACCATCACTAGCCCATGAATTATTTAAGATAGTGAATAATTTACCCAAGGACAAGAAATATATCCATTCTAGAGTGTGGATGGAAGCCTACTTAGAACCAAAAATAGAAGAAGGTCAAACCTGTGGGCGTCCTACTATTTGTCCTTCTGTAGATAACTGAGGCAGTTCAGGCACATATTAGCCTACACCGGAAAGAGGTGATTATAATCACTAGGGATATAATGTCAAACCCAATAAAGATAAAAAAGAACACTTATTTTCCTTCCTTGCTATGTCGATAATAATTTATTTGCTTCCATTCTGTGAATTCAGAGGTGGTGAAAGATCGAGGACGATCATCATTGCAGATAAATTGGTAGAAAGGAAGAATATTGGGCTAGAAACCCTGGTGTTAGAAAGAATTTACCATCTACTACTCGTTTATACAATATGGAGGATCCATTTAGAATTACAGGGCCATTCCAAGTGTTGTGTGGATGTATTGCAACACATTTTTCTTCATACTCAATGTTGAATTCAGAAAGAGTTCCCAATGGTCTATTCACACCATTTTTACAGAATTTTTCTGTTATTCAGCATCTGAACATTAGACCTAATGTGTTGTTGAAGGCATTCAATGTCTCAAAAGAATTCAGCTTTATTTCTTTTGGTAACCCACTAGTTGTAACATTTATTGATGATTATAATGGAAATTATTATAAACTAAGATCTTATGTGATGGAATTTAGGGATGAAGTATTATCAACCAAGATTGATAGTGAAATTATCTATGAGGCTTATGTCCCCTACAGGTTTTCTTGTTAGTTTAGCTGTCTTCACCAATCAAACACCTTTCCACCCATGTATGCCAGACATGAAAAACACCCAATGTTAGTGTGACAATTTTGGATTCTAACATCTTTAGAGGTATCAAAATTGTCGATTACATTACCTCCACTAGATGCATCGATCAAATTGGAAGATGGGTATGAAAAATATTGGGCTTCTTCATATCCTCAAGGGGCTCTAACAAAAGGAATATATTGAGTGGTGGCTACAATGAATGTCGCATGTGGAAATTGTGGTAAGAAGTCTATGGCTATAGATGATACAGAAGTTTCAGAGGTTTTAGAGCCCTCAAAATGTCTTCGTAGGAGGTATACCAGGAAGACCATGGCTAAAGAAGCAATAACTCTAATGCCAAGGTGATGTAGTCACCGCCATCAAACATAGATTCTTATTCCATCTATTGAACTTTTTGAAGAAAGGAGGCAAGAAGAAGATTACTGTTCAGAAGGAATTGAATCTCCTCCAAAATCAACCATTCCATGATTAAACTGTGTGCAACCTTCATCCATTCATCATTGGGAGTGAGTAACCTATGATATTAGTGATGCATGGGCATTCGTCCAACGTGGAATTCGAATACCAGATATTAGTGACATCATGTCACCTTCTGATTGCAATCCAGATAATACCTTGTCTGAAGTACATATGTAAATTATGGAGCGGGAGGATTTTATATATGCAACTGATGAACAAATCCCTACCTCTAAACGAGTATCTCATATGATGGGCTTAGGAGTACCTGAAGGGGTAATTATCGACTCTGAGGAGGAGTGGGAGATATATATTAATACTGAGAATGTATTTCCCTTTTTATTTTGTCTCAAGTATTATTTATCATTTATCATCATTAATATGGATGAAAATGAATTTATGCAGCTTGAATGTAGACAAGGAAGCTCCAGAACAATTCTTGAATCACCTCAGTATGGTTCGGCAGGCACTCCTATCGATGCAAAAAATGATCCCCACAGGATGCCAAAACATTCTCCATGAGCAAGAATCATGACTGGGGTAATGGTTAAATATAGTCCTCAACCATTACCTCATGTTTCCCCTGCTAAGAAGAGTGTTTCAATCTCTCCCCAATCTGTTGAAAAAAAACTCAAGAGAGCAATGAGATTGATTCAATGTTTTAGTCTAAGGAGTAAGTATTTACAAAATCCTTATGGCATAAAACTTTCTCAATATATTTTGGTAACCATGTTTTATCCACTTGTAGGATCTATGTATCTCTCCTCTCTCAAAGGATTAATAGATGATTCTTAAAGACCACAAAACCCCCCAGGGGAAACCCAAGATTGTGTTGACGAATCTACAATTTTAGTAGATAAATCATCAAAATGTTCAGCTATACCTTATCCTAACTCTGCTGAGAGAGAGGAAAGCCATGGTAAGATTAAATACATTCCTCAGTTTCTTTTTTCAAAAGATCATGAAATAATCAACACTGATATTCCTATTGCTTCAGAAGAAAGGAATGAAGATCTATATAAATCTAAGAAAAATACAGATGTTGACCCAAACTTGGAAAGACCTAATTTTGTCATACCAATTGAAGAGACAGTGGATAAAAATGTAAGGGAAGCCAATTTTGGCCTCAACCAGTATTTTTTGGATAACTTAAATGGTGAAAATGTTGTAACATTTCAGGCCGTATACACTGAAATGATAGACACCCTTAACCAAAATATTGATATTCTACGTTCCATTAAGGAGTTTTGGGATTTTCATGAAACATTTCATGGATGTAAGTCCATATAATTTCATTTTACATAAATAATTGTTCTTAAACTTGATTCATTACATCAAAGTTCACCTTATACAGCTTTATCTGCAGAAAATGTCACAAAGGCTCTTCAGAAATGGGGTAAGGAAATTCCCCTTCTCAAGAAACATATACTCAAAACACTAGAGATGAGAATAATGGGGATGAATCCAACCAAGTAGCTGACTAATTATTGGATAAATATAATCATCTATCTGAATCATATTTGTTTCCCCTATTTGAAACTAATAATGACCTCGATTTATCATTTAGGGCTATTATCAACTAGATGAGAAGGTTATTCTTCTACTATCCCAAGAGAAGTAAAACAAGGAAATTCATTAAGCGGCTAGTTTCCAGAGTACATTTTACTTCATGGTAGTAGACTAAAATTCAGACATAGAGATGCAATATGATCTTTTCATGGAACATAAGAACACATGGCAGCATATCTGGAGAATAATTGCTAAAAATTCTTTTGATGTATTGTTGTACCATTTTTCAAAACTCCAAAAAAAAATTGTGAATTGGGATTTGGTGGATTTAATAATCAACCAGTCTATGATGGCATGAAAGAGACTATTCTCTAATGGGAGTAGGAGAATAAGATTTGACAAGATTTTGAAGAGGCTAATCAAATCATCAATATTGAGGGATTTCAAGCTGTAGTAGTTGAGGTGGAGGAAAATCATAACAAGAAATCACTCGTTATTAGCCAACAAATCAAAGAAACCACACAGGAGTTATTATATCTTCAACAGAAACTAGATACAATTCATAATAAGATTGAGCAGTTGAATCAAACATTAGGAGAAACCCAATTAGAATGGATAACTGCCATTTAAACTACTAACGAATCACTTCTTGAGGTAGAGGAAATTGGAGTTGCTCAGCTATCTCAACTTCGACAAGCAGCTGATAGAGCTTATAAAGTGGTCCAAAAAATGAAAAGTCATGTTGAGAGTTTATTCTAAAACATGATAGAGAGCCTCCAATTTTTATATGGACCTCTATTTTCATATTAATGAATGATATTTTGTTTTTAATCATATAAATCTTCATTCATGTTTTTCAGGATTGCAATATGAAAGGTAAATGATGATAATGATTCCTTTATGTTATACAATCATTATTATAATAACATGAATGAAGTACTCGAAATTTTTCTTTAAAGATAAGGGACCTAATGTGCATAATTTGATTGTTTCTAAGGTTATATGGATAACCCCATAAGTTTTGTATCTTTTGACCCTTTTTTATTACTAAATATTATCTAAATCATACGAAAATGTATGTTTTCTGATCTGGGACTCAACTTTGGTTTTGGATTTCCTTCATAGGTTCTCAATGTAGTGAGTACCAAGTCTTTTGTTACAGGCAGTTCAGAGTCATGCATGTTGGACTATAAAAGACTAATATTTAGGGTCCAAATATCTTTGACTGTAAACATTGAATTTGATCCCAAACAAAACTCTATGGATAAGAATTTCTTTAATATTCATTAAGTATTTCCAAGGGGAATCTTGGGCCATGATTTTTAGGGATACAAAATTTAAAGCCTATATCAACATAATGGGTGTCTTTTCCAGGAATAGATTTACCATTATTTGAAAAACCCGTTATGGGGGCTGTATTATACAGGGCCAACTGGGGCATATACTGCATATCCAAATAGTGGAATCTTTTGACTAATGGGCATGTTATGTAGGCAAATTATGTAAGGACACCTAAGGGAACGTGCTATATAGTCAGGAAAATGAATCTCTTTAAGAGTTTAACATTTTCTTCCAATAAATAAGGGAAAATAAGATTTGGGTGACACAAGACCATAGTGGGTGGTTTTTCCAAGGAAAGGAATTTTAATAATGAAAATGACATTTTAAACCAACATATGTCATGAATAAGAAAACCATTTATATACAAATTTGGTATATTAGTAATGGCTATAAAATATTTATCAAAAAAGGGGAGATTTATGATATCATACTATGCAGTTTTAAGTCATGCAGTGAGGATATTGGTACTATGCAGTTTTAAGTCATAAAATGAGGACATCGTGTGGCTTTAATTTAAGGTATTTATCTCTGACCAAAGGTATGAGAAAACTCTCCCAATTTCTTGATAATTTTTTTGGAAACATACTATCATATTCATTTATTGAAGGGGAAACATTAAAATGTGATTTGGGAATTTCTTGAACAGAAGAATGATATGGGAAAAGGAATAAAAGCCTTAGAGGAAGTCTTTTTCCAAGAACGATGTTACCATTACTTGACAAACCCATTATGGGAGATGAATTATGCTGGGACAACTAGGGAATATGCTACATATATAAATAGTTTCTTATTTTGACTGACATGCCTGTTATGTAGGATACTTATGCAAGGTCGCCTAATGGAACATACTGCATAGTCATGAAAAAGAGTTCATAGAAGTTTCACATTCTATTAGTAAAAGTCAAAAAATGTTTATGTTGATTTAGATTTTCCGAAGCATAGAGTTTGGTTTATGGATAAAGGTACTTGAATATGGAAAGGGTATTTCCAATCAAGATATCCATTTAATCGGAGGAATAAGTCTTTTACGAAGGTCTGACCTAAATGTAAAATATATTGTCTTTGTTTTTTTAGGTCATATAACTAGGACCAGAAATAGAAACAATATATAACATGTGGCCAAGTGATTTCAATGTTATTACATAGTGCATCAAACATATGGTGAGGGAAATGTGTAAACCATGGCCTTGAAGACTTTCATATTGTGAGAAAGATAATGGGACAAGCATAAATGATTGTTTTAAAATATAGATTCTTATATATTTCCATCAAAAATTAAGGGGGAAAAGATACTATAACCAAAAACGAAGTTACCATTATTTCATAAACACGTTATGGGGGTTGTATTATGCAGAGACAACTAGGGCATATGCTTCATAGTCAAATAGTGGCATCTTTTGACTGGAAAGACTGTTATGTGGGCAACTTATGCAAGGATGCCTAAGTGCACGTGATGCATAGTCAAGAAAAAGAGCTCCTAGATATTAGAAACCCTATTACAAAAAACCTTAAGAAATATTATAAAAATTTAAAAATATTCAAGATTAATAGTATGGGATATGAATGAGGATTTTTCTTAATTCATATGACAAATTTTTGAATCAATATTGATCATTATTTTGATGTCCTTTACATAGATCTGACTCATATGTAACATGGAGACTTTCTTTGTTTCCTCTGAATGAATATGGTGATGTGCAGTTTTAAGTCATGTAGTGAGGACGTTTTCACCCCCATAAAGAATTGAAACACCTTACATATATAAATAAGCCTTTCACCAATTCCTAAAATCACTTGAGCTTATGCTCGGTGTAAAAAAAAAGAGTAATAACGGTCTCTTCTATAATACAAAGGTGACACATATGAAAAATGGTGGTGTTAAGGTTTCTATTCTGTTTAATATCATGCGGTAAGGATGACAATAAACTGATGTGAAAAGAATGACATATTGTAACTGGATTATGGGATAAAACCCAAGTGTCACTATATGTCTTATTGGGTAAAGAATCAATCCATACATAGTTATTAAAACATTTCTTACACATATTTTATTCTTATAAAATAAATAAATGGGTTTTTTATCACAGTTGGGCCCAATATTGGAGATCTATGGTTCTATACGTATCTAAAAAAAGATGGGAATCAAGCCGTATGTAGTTCTTGAAACATGGTCTCTATGAAGATCTGACTCCGACCTAGGAAATAGAGGGACTCATGTACTACTAAGGAGTAGTGATGACGTCAAATGAAATTTTCTTATTGAAGATTCTAACATCAAATAGAGAAAACATTAGCTGTACAAATGATGTCATGAAGTTTAACATCATGCGACAAGGATGATGTTTCTACACACTTTAACGTCATGAATCATGGACAGTTATGGTTGTTATGTAGTGTTAATGTCTTGCAACTAGGAAATGGGGGATATGCAGTTTTAAGTCTTGTAGCATGGGCATTGTACTGTTTAGTTTAATGTCTTGCAATGAGTAGATGTACTGTGCAGTTTAATATCTTGTAGTGAGGATGAAAATGTATACTTACACAAAGTATTTCTTCAAGAATCTCACATTGTTCAGAGTTTTAATGAGCTCTCCATCCATTGATATTAAAGCATGGGCTCCATTTATATAGACCTTATGTATTGAATAAGGTCATTCCCACTTTGGCTCATGTTTTGGAGGTTTCTTTCCTGCTATAATTGGGGTCCTAAGGACCAATACCAATTCTCCTTGATGGAATGAACGAAGGAAAACTTTCTTATTAAAAGCTCGTGCTATTCTATTCTGATAGACTTCTAGATGAGGAAAAGTATGAAATATTTTTTAATCTAATCGTTCCAACTTATAGAACTATTTCTGAGACCTCTCATATATAGATAATTTATCAGAGACTGCAACTCTAAGTGATGTTAAATGCATTTCAATTGGAAAAACCACTTCGGTTCCACATACCAATGAATAAGGAGGTGCTTGGGTAGCAGTACGGGTAGTTGTCTGATAAGCTGATAAAGCATTTAAAAGATTATGAGGCAATGAATTCTTATCATTATCAACCATATTCTGAAGTATATTTGATAGGATTTTGTTGAAGGACTATATTTTTTCATTAGCCACCTCATGATAGCAAGATGAGTGGTTGGACTTGATATTATGTTCCTAATAAAACGTTTTAACTTCAGCAGAACAAAAATTGGTGTCATTGACTATCAAAGTAATATGAGGCACACCAAATCTGGTGATGATATTGGTTTTGAAAAAACTAACAATGATTTTGGCTCCGACTTCCTTGAGAGGTATTTCCTCATCCCATTTAGAGAAGAAGTCAGTGGCAGTGAGAATATACTTGAACTGCTTATCCTTGGATGGAGGATAGGGTCCTACTACATCCATACCCCTTGTGGAAAATGTCCAAGAGTATTTGGCTGTATGTAGAAAATCTGGGGGTTGTTGAATGCAGTTGGAATGCACTTGGTAGGGATGACATTTCTTAGTGAAATCTTTGAAATCATGCGCCATTGAAGGCCAAAAATATCCAAGCCTTTGAACATGATCATAGAGTCTATGCCCAAACTGGTGGGCACCACAAACTCTTGAATGTAATTCTTTCATAATAGCTGCGGTTTCTTATCCATCAATACTTATGGGGAGAATTCCATAAAATATTCTCTTGTAAAGGATATTTTGGTGGTCTGGAATATCATAATGAGTAAAATTGGCCACTCGTCGCCAGATCTGTTCTTTCTGAGCCTTGTCTGGTGGAAGTACACCATTTTGAAGATATTCCATGATGGATGTTCTCCATCCTGTGGTATGACCATATGGTTCAGAAATAGAAAAATTTTCATTAATTTCCTTCCTTCTGATTTGAACAAAATCTGAAACCACACGGTGATGGGTTATTGTTATAACTGTCTCATCCCAATTTGGATCAGCCAAGGCTATAACTGTGTTAGCCAGTGCATCTGCATTGGATTTTTGTGATCATGGGACATAGAATAATGTCGGATCTGAAGGAAATTCAGCCTTTAACTCTCTGACGTAATCACACAAAGGGATTAACTCTTCATTTCTGATAGAATATTCCCCATTGATTTCTTTGATTACCAATTCTGAATCACCTTTTACCTTCAAATGATCTATTTTCACCCGAAGGGCCAATTCCAAACCCACGATTAGAGCTTGATATTCTTCTTTACTGTTGGTACCACCTTCTAATAATAGGAAAGAATAAGGCAATACTAACTTTTCTGGGGAAATAAGGACAATTCCCAATCCATCCTTGTTGAGCTTAGGGTTTTCCATTCTCATTACTATTGGACTTCTAGAAGCATCATCAAAATACATTTCCCATGTTTGGGAATTCTCTTTAATAGAGAATACCTCTTCCTCATGAATTTCAGTATTAAATGATGTATCTTCTACATATGGGTGCTCATCAGGGAAGTTATCCAGAGCTTTTCCTTGTATTTCCTTTTGAGACATAAACTGGATATCAAACTGTTTCAAAATAACCTCCCACTATGCTAGATGTCCTATAAGCATAGGGCGATTAAGGATAAATTTGGGCAGGTTATTGTGTGATACTAATTGGACTTCATGATGTTTCAAATAGTGCCTAAATTTTTGAACTGCAAAAATTAATGCTAGGTAGAATTTTTAAATAATTGAATACCAAGTTTATGCATCAAGCATCGTTCGACTGAGATAGTAAAGGCTGTTTTAATTCCCAGCATCATTCTTTTGGGTGAGAAAAGAACCTAGTGATCGCTCTATGGCTATCACGTAGAGAATAAGTGGTCTTCCTTCAACAGGTGGCATCAATACTGGTGGAATCAAGAGATATTTCTTTAGTATATCAAATGCTTCTTGGAAATCATCAGTCCATTAGTAGGAAACTACCTTCTTAATTAATCTAGTGAAGGGAAAATCGTTGCCTACCAAATTGGTGATGAAGCACCGAATATAGGCCAAGTGTCCTTCTAGACCTCTTAATTATTTCAAATTCCTATGAGGTGACATACAAATGATTGATGTTTGTTCTCAGGAATAACTTCAATACCATGATGGCATAAAATGAAGCCAATAAACATTCCTAAGATTACCCCGAAATCCCATTTTAAGGGGTTTATCTTCAAATTGTGATGCTGATATTTGTGGAATATGGTCTCCAAATCAGCCAAGTGATTAAAACATTGTCATGATTTGACAACCACATCCTACACATAACATTCAACAAATTTTCCTAAGAAAGTTTTGAAGATATGGTTCATGGCATGTTGGTGTGTTTCACCTTCATTGTTTATGCCAAAGGGAATTACCCGATAGAAAAATACACATTGAGTGGATGAAAAGGTTGTAGATTCTTCATCCTTTAGGGACATTCAGATTTGATTATACCCATAGTATCCATCCATGAATGAAAGATCTTCATAGCCAGCTATTGCATCAATTTGAAGGTCTGTAATCATAACTGGAAAACATATTTAGGGAAATGCCGGTTAAGATCTCTGAAATCAATGAAGACTCTAATTTTCCCATTCTTCTTTATTAATAGGATAATCTTGGACATCCATTTGGGATATTGAACTTCCGTGACAAAGTTGGCCTTTATAATCTTACAAACATCATCTTCTATTTTAGAAGCATGAGTTGGGTGTGTCATTCTTACTGCTTGCTTGAATCCATGATGTTCTTCTAGAAAACCCAAATGATGGGTGGATACATCAGGATTAAGACCTGGTATTTCTATATAATTCCAAAAAATATCTTGATGTTGTTTTAGAAATTAAGTATACACCTATTTCTATTAAGAGGTTATGGTTTCACTAATTAGAGAGGGGCGTGGATCTTCTTTTGTACCCAGATTTATTTCTCTGAGTTCATTCACAGTGGTAGATACACCTTCCTCAAATGCTGGAGGAGCATCCCTGAGATATTCGTCTTCTTCTTCATTATGTTTTACAACCTCTTATTCCATTTTAATAGTAGATGAAAAGGAAAACTACCAGAGTTAGGGGAGGAGTCATTATTTGAACATCCTGAAGAAGATGCCACCATATATGACCATATTGATGATGAAGGGTCTTCCCGTGGAAATAAAGTGGAATGATGGGTAGAGGATCAATATCTTTTTATTCATCTAGAATTTCTCCAATTTATTCTATTATGATTGATGATGTAGATACTTGATGTACTTTAGTAAATGAAATGATGACATGCCCATTTGAGCTTCCATCACTTCTTGATAAATTCGCAATTTCTCCCTTATTGTTAGGCTCAGTTGCCATAACTGACATTATGGAAATTATTGGACAAGTCTTTGGATTTGGTTTTACCCATTAAATTTTATTGATGGGAAACACATAATCTGTACTAAAATTCATGAATGGATTTGTTGGAATATTTTCCATTCCATTTGGAGCATTAACTCTTGTTATTTCCTTTGTCATGGACTTCATTCCTTTTGTGTGATAAAACTCTACCTCAATGTATTGATACTCACATGTTTTTAATGGGGACTTATCACCATACAATGTCTCGATTTGACCATTTAAACAATACTTAAGAAATTGGTGGTATGACAAAGGTATAGCTACATGTTGATGCAGCCAAGTCCTTCCAAGAAGAATGTTGATGGCTATGTCTTGATGAACAACCATGAAATATGAATTAGACACAATATCTTCAAATTGAGTTCTGAGTGTAATTTCACCCGGAGGTTCTTGTTTCTCCTTTTCATATCCATGCAACATTAATGTTGAAGGAGATAAGTCATATTTAGTCAGGCTTAATTGACGAAGTGTACTAACAAGAATGTGGTTGACCTCAGAGCCATTATCAATGAAGGATCATTGGACATCTATGTCATTCACTTTTCCAGAAAAATACAAAGGTCTGATATGTCCATGTACAACATCATGTTCATCTTTATCTATAAAAGATATGACGACATGACCTTCTGCAGAATCATTCTCTATACGGTAAACCTCAGCAGCAGCAACTTCAGTTCCAAACTCTTGAGGACTTGAAAAATCTTCAATGAGTGCCTCTAGAAGATCTTTTGATAGATTTAAAGCATCCAAAATTGAAAAATTGGTTAGAACATGGGCCAATTGTTTCAAGACGTCATACTTTTGGTCCAAAGGTCTTCATTTCCCATCATGGAGATTTAGTTTTACAGGTGCTTTAGATGATTATGTGTCTGATGGAGTCGTCTTCTTTGTTAAAACACAAGCGGGAGATATTCCTGACTTTGTAAGATTAGACTGACTTGGTCTATTCACATGATAAGAGGAAATGGTGTAACTTCTAATTAGTCCTCCAAAATAATTTTTTTAGAATTAGACATGTTTCGCATGGAAGAAACTTCTTGTTCTTATTGAGCCCGCAAAATTTCTCTTCTACAATTTTTTGACGCATATATGGTTTGATTAGGGGTAGAGTTAAAATGGTGATTTGTAGAATTATCATGCCTTCCCCTGTATCATCAACCTTGGCCTATTCCTATAGCTCCCCAACTAGGTATAAGTAATTCTAGAACATTATAATCAGAATCATCATTGGTATAAGGATCTGTTAGATGGGGAACATTAACAAAACTAAAGATCAATTCTTTTTCTGATGAGGATTCTATCTGATAGGTTACTTATGGTTGTGCCATTTGGTGCGGTGATGCCCATGATTTTGAAACAGATAGTATAAAATATGTCAGGGTCAAGGGAAAATTTTTCCATGGCGCAATCTTTTCTTCTTCTAACTGCTCTTTATCCTTATGACCACTTTGTTTTTTTAAGGAACAACATTTTGATGAAGATGGTTTTAATGTAGCAAGATAGGTAGAATACACAATTGGTTGTTTCATATATGTTCGTAAAATTGCATGAGTCCAATTGATCATTTTCCTAATCATCCAATCATCATATTTCTGCACATTTTTACTTTTTACTTCTTACCATTCACTTTCTTACTATGGATTAGTAATAGTAACACATGCTACTTGAGCTGACGAACATTTTAGTTTCACTTTCCCAAAGTCTACTATCTTTTGTAGGAGGTATTTTAAAACAAATCACTCCTGAATGGGGTGTCCAAACATCTGATGAAAGGGATAATAAGTTGGAAGATCTTCATCCCCATATTTATCTAGCTTCTTCAGCCTTGGTAACTGAACCAATTTTTTTGAAGGTTGAGATGAAGTAACCAAGAAATTTTTAGTTCCTGAAAGAATTAAATTTATTCTTTAAATCCTCAAAATATTTCCGACTTTGATCTCTTTGATCATCTTGACAATACGATCATTGTTGTATATGATCAGGATGTGGAACCCTTCGGTATGATGAAGGTCTTGAAGTAGAAGCAGGTATAGGTGCCTTCTTGAGTGGGACTATAGTAGGTTTTTTCTTTCCTATCCTCCTACCGGGAATTGATGAAATTACATGTGTTTTAAACTGAGTTTCTATAATAGAGTCTTCTATCTACTGAGCTATTTAAGTAAGGTTTCAAAACCCTCCTATATATTTCACTGGGGTCAATGGTGTGTGTAATTCATCATACAGATTTTCCACAAATATTGGTAACAAATATTCTTGAGGGAGTGATAGACTTAAAGAATATGTTAATCCTTTCCATCATGTAATGAAATCTGAAACTCCTTCATTCTCCCTTTGTTTACAATTGGTAAGATCAAAAACTGTCATTTTGGTAGCATTGCGCTAAATTGATGAAGGGATTTCTGACGGAGATCTTCCCATCCAATAATTGATCGAGATTGCAAACTTTTATACCAAACAAAAGATGGTCCTTGTAATGACTGCACAAAACACCTAATATTAACGGCTTCTTGTTGTTGAGAAGTTTCTATCATAGGATCAAAATGAGAAAGAAAATGTGTTATGTGTTGTTCCGGATCTCCCGAACCATTAAATATTGGGAATGTGGTATTCAAAAAATTTGGTGGGGGAGTAATTGAATCCACCCATTTAGGGTAAGCTCACTTTTCCGGATGAACTGGTCCCTAAAATTCCTCCAAAGCTTCCAATAGAGTCATTAATGACTCAATTGTGTTCATAATCATTTAGGGAATATCTGGATGAACTTGATTCTATTCAGGTATTGCAACTGAAGCTTGAGCTGGTGCAACGACTGGTAAAACCACTGATGGTGGAGCTGATACCAACCTTGGATAACTCACAAGAATAGGTCTATCATGATGTATAGGATCCTGCCTTGATTGTGTAACCAGTGGAGGTAATTTATTATTCGCATCAGTATTTACTACAAATCCCATTTGCTGAGGAGTTCCTACAAGATTTTCAAGTTGAGGAATTGTTTGGGGAGTACGCCTAGAAGAAATGCTATTTCGAAGTAACTATGTGTTAAGTCTTTTCAGCTCCATCATTTTATCTTATGGCCATGAAAATATCTCTTCAAGAGAAAGAGATTTACCTTATCCAGTGGAAAAGTGAGATGTGATCTAACTTTTTCCTTTCCCCTTTTTATATGCCTTTCGGAGAGGGGGGAGTTGGTTACGTGAAGGAATGCTTAGATTTTGGGTATGATTCTGATTTTGGGTAAGCACAACTTTTCATTTGCCTCAGAGTTTACTGTATTATAGACAAGAACATCATATTATGATTCCCCAGAACTGGACTTGTTTTCTGGAGGATCTTCTGCAATGGTGCTAATGACATTTACTAATGCATAATGCATCAGAGGCATTCTGTCAGTGTTTCTGCTAGATCATCTTTCTTTTTCTATTTAATGAGACTCCGTTATACTATATGAATAATTCCCTAGAACTTTTTGGCAGATAGTAACCCGAAGGGAATCATTGGATTGTTCAGTTGTATGATTTCCTTATGGATTTTTTCCAAATCGGGAAAAATTGACTTCCGTTGAGATGGGAATTGAATGTGTGAAAAATCCCTCAGTAGGATGGGGTTTTCCTGTTCTTCTTCTTAAAATATTTGAATGATGTTTAATGAATTTGAATATTGAATTAGATTAGCCCCCAGTCTTGGAAGCTGGGGTGATTCTTGAGCTGTTATAGCTGAAATTCATGCAACTGCTCTTCTGATTTTGCAGATTTTGGTTCAAACATTTAATGGGTGCATTATCCGACAATCACTCAAATCATCTGTTTCAGAAGATTGCTTTTCTATTTTATACATTTGTACCTCTAAGGCCTAAAATCCTCTAAATGGGAGGCCTACTCAAGATTTTTAGAGGGTTGATATAAAATTAACTCAACAACTTCTTTTCTTTGGGTCTGATTCTAATGAAAACTGGTTGAGGCCTATTCTTGAGTGTACATTTGATTACATACAATACCTATTGATTGTGGATGACTGTGGGAAATAACATTTCATGAGACCACTTTTGGTGGACTTTGACAATTATGGAGTGTAGTGAAATGCAATTCTCCATATGCACCCTATCCTCTGATGCAAACACTAGATGGCGGTTCAAAAATTAATTAGCGTAGCCTCTTAAGAGCATTGAGACATGCGTGCTGAAGGGTTATCTATTGTTTTTCATCCTTTGGATATTGGTAAACAAAGAGGAATTCCTAGTCAATTTGGTGCTGAAACCCTTCTATTACCTTTACATGTTTTTGATATTCATCATATGGTAATACTTTGGTTTTCAAATGACGAATAGATTTCCATAAGTTAATACAAATGTCATGAATGAAATATTTTGTTATCAATCCTAGAATATCATACTATGAATTTTCCAAAGGCCAGAACATGACTTTTATTTCTCCTTTATCTATTTGTTTCCTCATGTTTAACATTTCTTCATCGTATTTCACTAGAGTTTTTTCCACATGGTCTGACCAAAGCGGATGCACTATTTTAGAAGACAAATAAACCAATGGAGGTTCAGAGAATGACTGTTCCCTTAAGATTTCTTCTGGCTGAGAAAGTCTTTCACTTGAAAATGACAATTCACCTCACATGATTGGCCTTGTGTTTTCAAGTTTCTAGAGATAGGATGGCTTTCTCATCGCTACAATTTCAATTATTGAATCATTTTTATGATGCAAAATACTACTATAGAGAGGAATTTCACAACGAATTCCATCATGGTGAGGATCTCCATTTTGGATTTCAACAAGGGATAAATCTTCTTTATTATTGGTCTTCTACCCACACAGAGAGTTGTTGTGGCTATCATCCAGAGATAAACACTCTAGATTGACCGAATTTTCATGAAACAAGCCTTCATGATGAAGTGTATGATGAGAAACTTCAAAATTACAACTACCACTCCCAAAATTTAGAAATGAGAAGGTATGATCTTGAGTTGCAACAGATAAATGTCTGAGGGATTCAAGAACTCCAACATTAAGTGGAGCTATATCCCATATTGACTTTTGATTTTCCAATGGTGTTTGGAGATAATTCTTTTTGGATATTCTCTTATACATAGTTGGAGACACCAATTGAGAGAAGTGGTTTTAATGGGACGGTGTATGTTCATAACATAGATTAGTTACCAAAACGGATCGATTAAAACCAATTGGAAAGGGTATATGATACCTATCTTATTGTCCGTATAATATGGGGGAGTATGCCTCATGACCCTCCTGGACTAAAACAGAGGTGTTTGTCTGCTCCGCGATGGCATGATGAGGTTTCATCCCATGTGTAGGGAAAGACTTACGTGTTTATTTCCCTAATACTACAGAAGTAGTTGTTATAATTTCTAGCATGCTTCTAGAATATGGGCATGGATTTTCGCCTGCCCTTTCACCATTGATAAGATGTGTTTGGTGAGTTCAGTGATCGAAACAGGAATATAAGCCCATTACATATCTGGAGTAGGTGTATCTGACTTTTCTTTTCCTCCTTTTCCTGTTAATGGGTATTGAAATTACTCATTCATGGGGGCAGAGAGTTGGGTCTACCCCAAATTTGTAATTGGAGATTTCTGAATGACTTCTCCGGGTGCTACCAAATAAGACTGTTTGAAAACTTGATGAACATTGGTAGGTGTATGTGCCTGTTGGTTGTATCCCGTCAAGTATGGTTGACTGACTTCCTTCAATATTGATAGATGAGACTACTAACAGAATTGGTGATTGTAAACAGGTGTATGTTCTTATTTACCAGTATCTATCATATTAGATTGGAGGGCTTCCTTAAATGCAGTCAGATGACCCTACTACATGGCTGATAACTATTAAACAGGTGTATGTTCTTGTTCTAAATACTCCATCAGGTTTATCTGGTGGGATTGGTGGGTTGCTGTCAAATGAACCTGCTGAGCAACAAAATTTGGACGGATGGGTGTATGTTCCCGCTTATTGTTTGTCATCTATTTAGGTCTATGGACTTCTTCGGAAGTGGTAGAGGTAATATCCTGCTCCCTATTGACCGGTCATTGTCTCTGGCAGTTCATCTTGAATGCCCGGGTCTGAGAGACCTGGGCTGAACATCCAAAAAAAACACCCCCATCATGTTGGGGGCTCACTACCGCCTGATTCTAATGGAGGCTATTACTAATGGGAATCATCAAGAGATACTACTTAATTATTGAATTGAGGCCTTGAGTTACCTCTTGATTATCCTCCCTATGGTATGGGAGGGTCTGGTTATTGTGTTCTGGGGATAATGACCCAAAACAGTTGGAGACAGTGGTTTGAACCATCTTCTTCTTGATCATTGGTCATCATTGGCCAGATGATCCAGGATTGTTGTTGACCTGGAGGGCCTGTTGAGCATCCTCCAAAGTTGGGATTATACTGTGCTGGTGATATTCTATTAATAGCACATTAGAGACCCAACGTTGAAGATGTTGGGTTGGTGATAACTTCTTTCCCATGGATAGAGATCTATCTTGAGCAACAGTCAGGAAATTCACCGATGTTGTCTTGGAGAAAGCCATTATTTTGGTTGAAGGGAATTCTGTGGAAAACTGATAACAACAACTTGATCTATTAAAGAAAAATCTTTCCAAATGGTTAAATGTGTGATTAATTCCTTTGTATGGCATTCATTTATCAATTGATAAGGGCCTAATATGTGGGTGTCACTATTAACTTGGTTAAGGATTCATGTCAGGTTAACCATTTTTTGTTTCATTATTCCTTGAAATGTGTATTCTGGATTTAAGAATCACTATTATTAGGTGGTTTCCATTGGATTTATTCATGAAACTAGAAACTTCCAACAGTTCTTTATCCAAATAGGACCTGATTTCCAAAGTCAGGCATTTGTTAAGTTTTGAACATTACAATACATAAGAACGTGCATTGGTCAATAGGATGGGAGGTCGGAATCATCATACCCTTTTTCGGGGAATTATTGTCTACTTTGAGACTCTCTTTGTAAAATTAAAATATTTTAATGAATCCTTATTAAATCACCAAGTATATCATAAATATCCCTTGGAATTTATAATCACTTATTAACATGTGTAAAATTTAGATTCTTTAGTATATATTAAATGTTCTTCATTAATGGAGATATTTGTATATATTCGAGGTTTTCTATCAATGTTATCCTCTAATATACTATTTAAATATTATTTTTTTCATCGTTGTGATGATACTGGTTTTTAATCCACTCAGTGGGGAACTCTGTAATTTTATTGTCATCCAGGTAGACGATGCTTGGGTTAGATTTTGGGATGGTTCCCATAAAATGGGCTACCTACGTATCCTTGTTAAGGGAATAAAAACTTTCGTAGTTCAGTGCCACTGAATGGGACACATCATACATTTTAAGTTCATGTGATAAGGTCCTATAAGTGGAAGGTTCTTAGTTGAAACTTAGTGTGGGACTTATGTTGAGGCTGCCCAAGGAACTTGGAAAGGATATGGATTTCCAGGTAGGATCAAACCCTATTAGAAATATGGCCCAATGAGAATAGGGTTGATTTGAAGTGTTGGGTTTGAACCACCATAGTTCGGTGCCACTGAATGGGACACATCATACCTTTTAAGGTCATGTGATAAGGTCTTATAAGTGGAAGGTAATTAGTTGAAACTTAGTGTGGGACTTATGTTGAGGTTGCCCAAGGAACTTGGAAAGGATATGGATTTCCAAGTAGGATAAAACCCTATTAGAAATATGGCCCAAGGAGAACAGGGTTTATTTGAAGTTTTGGGTTTGAACCTTAAGGAGGCTTCCTACGTATCCCATATGCATAAGAATCAAATCCCACATAGTTCAATAAGTCTCATAATGGATTATGATCCTCTGAGAGATATAATTTTTGGGATTTCTTTCTGAAAAGGATGCCTTGATGATTTGGGGTTTAATTTGGGGATTATTCCTAAAAATAATTCCCCAGTTAAAGGAATTAAAATAAGATTCATGAGGAGGATATCTGGTGAGCTCGGGCCTTGAAGAGGCTTCCTACTTATCCTGATTTAAAGAAGAATCAGAGTTCCTGTAGTTCACTAAATTGTGAAAATCCAATAATTGTGACAAATATCTAAGCCCACGTGAGTCATTCTTGATGTGAGAAACATGATAATGTAAGAGATTCAATAATGGAATTCACACGTTCATATTTTCCCACCATGTTAATGGAAGAGGGCGCACCTATAGAGGAAAGGGTTGATGAGGTCAAAGTGACCGTGGAAGAGGGCGAGGCGAAGAACCTTACCTCTATTCTATTGACATTCGACAAGGGTCCAATGTAAGGAAGAATGAGTGAAGGTGAGGGGCTTATACGAGGATGGATTCCCATGGTGATAAATCCTAGAGGGAGTGGGAAAGGGAAATGGAAGTTCCTATTCCTATCTCCCTTCAAGTCTTTTGGAAACGAAGAAGAAAGGAGAAGCAATGATGCTACCTCCTATAAGAAAAGCTAAGGGATTATTCCATGATAGTTTCCCTTAAATTGATCTTGTTAGGGGAGAGAGACTTCTCCTATGATTGTGCGGAGAGGAAACTATGAACCCCACCTTCCCTACTAGAGACCTGAGGTTCCAGGTATTAGATACGAGAAGGGGAGGATAGAATCCAAACCCTTATTCTCAAAACTAGGAACTTCTCAGCATTGTTCCTGGGGGGAAATTCCATGTGACTATGGATATACAAACCAAAAAACATCCCACAATCCAAACCCCATTGTGAAACAAATGCCGGTAACCTCTGACTGTGGAAATACAAACCCAAATAAAAGACACACTGATGTGCCTTTCCCAAAGGTTTAATAAGTCAAGAGGTTTTGGTGGAGGCTTCAACTTATTCCCTTTCAAATAAAGGAACCAAGGAAGGAAATACCCTCCCATGAAATGCTTTAAACGAGAGTAATTTATATGTTCGTGTAGGTACCTCGTGCAGGTATGTTGCGTAGGTACCCTGCGTTGTTGTACCGTGTAGGTATAACGCGTAGGTATGGTGCGTAGGTATGTTGTGCAGGTATACTGTGCAGGTATAAATGATGACTAAATAATGTGAAAACATGTAAAACATGATTATCAAATTTAATTATCTCTTCTATTGCAGTATAGAGAGCTACCTGAGACAATTTGAGTGATCTAGGTGAAAGAGCTACGCAATGGGAGATTTAGAGAGTCTTTCAATTTATTTTCAGTCATAAAATGGGGAGGCCAAGGGCTCTATTTATAGGCATGGATGGGTCTGGTTGAAGAGATGTTGCATGCGTAGGTCTTCCATGTAGCTCATCCATGCAGATATTCTGTGTAGGTGAACAAACCATATTTTGGCATAGAGCTTTTCCACTTAGGTCAATCGCACAACTCCTCCACATAGGCCTGTAAAGCTATTCCATCACGAATCTCTTTGAAAAAATTTTGATTTTTCTATTTACTCTTAGAACCTTTCTTTGGGATCTAAAATATCTGGATTTCTCTTCATAGTCCTTTTCCTTACATTCTCATGTAGTTTCAACAAGGATTCAGATCGGTTTCACCATTTTAATTTAAACCAAAGGTGATGTTGGTGCACGTTTGGGGAAAATGAAAAATGGTCCAACATGTGAAAAATAGTTGACTGTTATTATAGAAATGTTAGCATATCCATCTTTGCTTCGGCTAGATCTATGCCGTTTTCTTTTAAGTGGGGATGGGATTGACCCCATGGGGACTGGTAAGTTTATCCTTTCTTTCTTACGAAGGAGGTTCCATAGTCAAATGGTCCCAGTGGTCAATTGCATGGGGTTATGTACTTGTGCAATAGTTCCTCTTAGGATATAACTTCTTCAGATAGTCTCCAAGGGGTTTATTTATAGAGCGAGAATCACCCAACGACCCTAGTATCCATGATTGATCAACCTAATATCTTAATTTAGGTTCTCATTGGATGATTATTTGTCCAACATCACTTAATAACTCCATTGGTCGAGAGGATGAGAGTTTGAGCTCATCTCACACTTTTTGGAGGGAATAATTGCCTATTCTCATACTCTCTTAAAGATTTAAGTAATGTTCATATGTACGTGAATCCTTGGTTCATTCTTGAAGAGTGTGTCCATGGGCTACCCTTAGTTTGAATGATCGTCATAGGCATAAATGAATTTGATTCTACAGAGGCAACGCTGACTTAATCCATTAAATATGGCGCTATGAAGTTTATCGTCATCCAAGGGGTGAAAGATGGCTTGATGTTGGGATCATACCCATATGGTGGGATTCTTACATATCCCTGAGAGAGGAACCAGATACCACATATTTCCAGAAACATAGTGATTATTAATGGGAGAAATGAATTTTATGGGACATGATTGGGTGAAACATTTCATAAGGGAAACCTTTTGAGCTAGGGCCTTCAAATAACTATCCTATGTATCCAGGTCTAGACAGGGATCGGAGTTCTCTTAGTTCAAGACAGGTTGGATATTACACATGGAATTTTCCCACTTTGGGAATTATACAGAGGTTATGATCAACACCAACCCCAAAGCTCGTGCGGTCATGTTTGGTGTGAGGAAAAAGAGGATGCATTGTTTATGAAGATTGCATTTCCTACATCATCTGATGGTAGATGATACTAGAGTTGGGAGAGAGAGGTAGGGGTTTTGAACATGAAACCCTCACCCATGTTGATATCCAGAATATTCAAATAGTGATGATCTATCTGGACATGTCCTGAGCTGAGGTGAAGAGGGTAATGAACGATACCTCTCACAAGACAATAGGGGCTTGCCTCAAGATGAGTTCCCTTACACATTTCATATGTGGTATACAATAGTTTAAAGTCATATATATTGGATGATGGCATCATAGTTTAATGTCGTGTTGGAGGGAACAGAACCATACATTTCTTCATCATGTGGATATGATTATTAAGGGTCATTCAGTTTATGGTCATTCAACGGGGACCAATTTTTATTTAAACAATGACTAACCATAATAAAATCATGTTTAGATATTTTGAAATTCCTCAATAATGAGAGGGGCAGAATGTGAAAAACATGATTATGGAGGATCTTGGATCAGGAGAAATAATATGAGGCATGGGAGCAATTGAGGCCTACAGAAGTAGGAGAGGCCTCTCCTAAGGATGAATTTTTCTTTGGTTGACATTCCATTTTTTGGGAAACATTTTCAGAGCCACTTGGTAATTATGTACATAGTTAAGAAGAGGTGTCCTCAGGATACGGACATTCCATTTCTGATGGTCAGGGAGGTTTATTAAGATCCAAAATCACCTGGTATACTAAAATTTAATTTCATATAGCTTGGATGATGGAAACAAAGTTTAATGAAGTATTGTATGAACTAATACCGTACAGTTTAATGCCATGTGGTCAGGATAATAACTCATAGATTAAGTTCATAGAGATTAAAGCACTTTTTATTGAATCCAAGATTAATCGTAGGATAATCTGGATGGGATGTTCTAACATGCCTCAAACAAGAGAGGGATGGAAAGTGAAAACCATGACTATAGGGATTCTCGGACCAGAGAAATGATTTGGTGCATGGAATCCATTAGGCGTACTGAGGTAGGAGGGGACACTCCTGAGGACAAATTTACCTTTTATTGACAGTAGTTTTGTAGGAAACATATGAAAAGCCAGCGGGGCATGATGTTCAAAGTCAAATAAAGGTTTCCAGAGGAAATTGTCCTTCCATATCTGATGGATATGGAGGTTTATGAATATCTGTAACCACTGAAGACACATAGTTTGATAGATAGAAAGGATGTCCCCATGCATGTAAAGAGATCATTCAAAACATGATTTTCTATGGAGTTTTGGATCAAAATGGAATATTAGGTAGGTGATAGGCTTTCTTAGAGGTGCATGAGGAATGTCTAAACACATGGTATTTGAGGGACCGATGTTGGGATGACATAAGAACGCAGTGAATAATGTTGTTGACCAAGGCTGAAAAGGGTCACCGTGTGACTATCCATTTTTCATGGGTTTCAGTCACAGTAGAGAAGGTACCATCCAAGAGGGCCAATACTATAGGCCAACACTGATTTGGTGTAGGGGTGCGGGGGAACCACCCCCGTGGTATGGACCGGTTTACGCGAACGGTTTTCCGCATAGGGTTGTCTGGATATGGGCTAGTCGCGTTGGAGCATCCGCATGGGAGTTGTACGCACACTTTCTATCACCGAATGATGTTGTTCACGAATGAGCTAGCTACATAAGATTTTAAGGGGACTATTCTCATCATAAGAGCTTCCATGAGCTGTTGGATGGATAAGAGGTTTCCATGAACTACATTCTATATAAGGAGTCTGCGAACCATTTTTTTTATGATTTTTTATTTTTCTCAAGTTGGCTGCAGATGGCATTATGAATACGGTTCAAAGGATGGTGTCTACGAACTACATATGGTTCACAGGATGGAATCCATGAACTACTTATGGTCTACTGGATGGAATCCACAAACTGCTTCAGATCAGGGATGGATTACTATGAACTACTTCAGGTGCTGGAGAAATTTATCCAACACCCTCTATGTTCTTCGTCTCCTTTTCACCAGTCCCATAGATCTCTCCCTCGCATTCGTCAAAACCCTTCTTTAGTTCCCCTGGTGGTCCTTTTATAGAGTGTCAAGGAAGATGTATATGCTTTTCCTGTAGAACCTTTTGCGGAAGCCTGTAGAGGAAATCTAGCCCACTGATTACTCGGCCAACCGTGATTTGATGAGGTGATGGATTCTTCTAACTTCTCTTTATCTATGAACCACGTCATTCGTGGGGATGGTGTGAGGGGCATACCTCTTTTAGATTTTCTCTAGTGAAAATGGTTCATGGTGTCTTCTGTTCATGGGTGGAAATTCACCGCGAATAGTTTCATTCGTTGTCCAACACCTCTTGGACCAGCAGGTCGTATGCCATCCATGTACTGGTGGTTCACGATTTATTCCTTCCATGAACCTTTCCGGATGATGGTACCTAGATGGGCTGAATTCCATTTCCAAATTTGATTTATTCACTTTTCAACTCAATATTCAAATCAAACAGGTAACCATTTTCTTTACCAAACTTGTTGGTGTATTTTCCCTCCCTTTTCATAATTTTTAGGACCCTATAGTAGGATAAAAATAATAAAATTGAGTTTATTCATCAAATATTGGAAATTAATCAAGGTCCTAAAAAATAATATGTCAACTAAAAACATCATCCTATTTAGTTTATAGTTAGTGATTGAGTTTTCCTCTAATTAGCTCCTCAAAAATTAAACAAAGGTTGGAATTGTAGGGTAAGCTCATGTTGAGGTATATTAGACCTTTTGAGATTATGGAATGGAATAGAATGGATTCCCAATAGTTTTATTGACCCCCTAATAATATTTTAATTAGTTATTTTTCCATATATCCTAATTAATGAAATATTATTCACTTCCCTATCACTTGATTAAATATAAATACTTGTATTAAAGCTTGGTTTCATTGGTATAGACCAACATATTCATATTTTTTATCATTAGACTAAATTTTTGTGGGGAAAATAAATTTTCTTTTGTCTGTGTTTTATGGAATCGTGTTTGTGATGCACATGAGACATGGGAGAAGAGTCTTTGATAGATGATTAAAAGACTTATCTCTTTTAGAATCAAGAATATTTATGAGAAGAAAGTGGTATTTTTGGGAGAATTATGAAAAATATAATTTCACATGTATTTATTTATTTTATTATATGTTTTTCATTTTTTATATTTTGGATCATGAAAAGTTGAAATTTTGGAGGATTTATTAGTATTCATGGATAGTTAATGGTCTAATATTCTATATAGTTTAACTAGGTAGGGGGAGTAGATAGGTCTAGGGGTATTACATGACCACATCTAATTTGGGGGGGCATGCAATTGGGTTGTGTGTCATAATAAGAATGAAATATTTTTGGAATTTTTATTTATTTTCTAGAAGTACACCATAATTTATTTTAGGATATTTGAGGATCTCTCTATGGGATACTCCAGCTAACTACCTTATCCCTCTTATTGATTTGTGGTGGTCTCCTCATGGTTATTGGATAATACCTCTAGGTAATCTATTCTTTATCTCTTTATTTATTCCCCTACATATGTTCTCTTTTATACTATTCTATAAATATTCAATTTTCTTTTCCCTAAAATTACATGGTAGAAAAATATATGGTTATTGTTTGTCTAAATCATGGGGGTTTTGTGTATAGGGTTCATGAAGAATCTCAATTTTCCAAATATTTAATTATTCTATGAATGAATATTGATTATATTGACTGAGTTAAGCTTTTCTGTAGCATTCCTTTTTCACTTGGTTATTGATCATTGAAAAAATTATTATCAAATAAATAACTAAATAAATTATCTTTAGTGAAACTAGAAATTTTAACAATTTTATTTGTTCAATTCATATTCAACATAAAGTTAATTTCATTGGTATTTGGGAATCACTCTTCCAAAAAATAATAGGTACATAAACTATTTGATAAAATACCTTTGAGGATTATCTTGATTTCAAATTGATTTATAAGTGATATTTGATATGTTTTTGTTTTTATGAATATAATTTCATGGATGTACATTATATTATTGATTATAAATATATGTTTTCCATATATTAAGTTTTTATTAACTATTTTATGCTCTCAAATTATTTTCTCTTTGGGTTATTGTCGTAATTTTTTTACTTTTTTATTATTGTGAAATGGATTTGATTAAGGGTTTGTCCCTTAGAGGGTGCTTTAAGGAGACATGAGAGTTATTAATACACATTACTTGGTTTATTTTTTAATTATAATTGATTATGCTTATATAGGAACCTTGGATAACTATATGGAAAATTTAGGATGAGTGATACAATAGTTTGATTATGCTTATGCTAGTGTCCCCTTAATTTTATTCTAGACTTGGATAGGGTATAGCTACCTAACAATTCCAATAAGGGTAACTATGGGTCTATGTCTACAAGATTCGTTATAGGTTGATATATGAGTAAACTTAACAAGGTCCCTTATTTTCTTCATTGGCTTGAGGAAATTATCACATGTCATTCTTTACTATATTTCACGTTATACCATATATTATATGTTATGTTACTTCCTTGTATTCATATTTTTATAACTTCAAGATTATTATTTAAACAAAGTAAGGAGGTTTTGTAAGAAAAATTTTAAAATAATATATTCTTTCTTTCTTATTTATCATTCTAATGAAAAATAGTATTTTATAATATATATTTGTAAACTAGAATTTCATAGGTTGTATTATAAAAGGAATTTCATTGATTCTTGTTTTTATCTTACTTGGAATTATATCACATCATACATACACACTCACATGTGTTTTTTGACCTCGTTTTGTTTGATTCTGTTAAAGGGAATAAAGAATTCTCATATAGTGGTGCTCCTTGGATTTCTTCTCTAATTTTTGGTGGTTCAAATGTTTTGATAGTGATCTTAGCTCACTTTGATATGGATTATTATTATTCAGATACATTTTAGGTTTTTAATATATATTACACATTATCTACTTTAATCATATCCTTACATTTTGGAACTGTTAATATTTTATTACATATCATGTATCACTTTACTATATTCTATTGCTAATTCCATTATTGGATGTTTTTATGTTCCACATTATGATTTTTCCTAGTTCAGTTTGGTTTATAATTTGAAAAATTATTATTATTTAGAATGTATACCCCACATATGGTTAGCTCATGATGGATTCTTGGTATAGTTTTATATTACATTTTTTAAGTTAAAGGGTTAAAACGTTCCAAAATTGTATGTTTGATACCCTTGAATTTTTTTCCAGCCTATGGAGATAGAAAATTCACTTTAGTAATTGTGGTATACTATATTAGGTATTTGGTTATGATTATTCAAGTCCATTAATTACAATTATGATGGTATAAAAGGATTATATGAAGATAAAAAATAAGATAGAACAGAGAGGTAATGGTAGTATCTCATAGTTCAACATTGATAAAGATAGTGTTGTAAATGTTTGGACATGATTATGTGTACAATTAATGCCAGATAAAATTAATGATATATTAGATGATAAATAAATCTCTTTATTAATTATCAATCCAATAATTATAAATATGTATCATGTTACCTAAGAAAACTTATATTGGGAATATATATATATATAAAGAAATTATTGAATATACATAAAATTACAATGTATGTAAGAAAAATAAATAAAAATGGTAAAAGTATAAGGGTACGATGAAACCATTACCTATACTAAAATGGAAATGGTATTACATCGCAATTAATTTTTTAACATGACATATAAATACATCTAAAGGAATAAATGTCATATGGGTTATGGTGGATCAAATTTCAAAGATATCTCACATCATGACCATTAAAAATAGTTTCTCACTTGATCAACATTACATGATATATATCATAGATGTGGTGGAATTACATGTAACAATACATTAAATTATATCCAATTAAGAGTCAAGGATTACCTTGATGTTATGAATATTATTTTAAAAGGAAATGAACACATAGTTGAACTTTAGTTTCAATTATCACACAAATAATAGATGTTCAACTTGAAAGGACAATTAAAACTCTAAAATATTTTCTCATAAACTTTTCTAAGGACTTTAAAAGGATGTTAGGATCAACATAATCCAATGATAAAATTCTCATAAAATAATATCACACAATCATGTATTAAAACACCTTATATATTTCCCTTTATGGGATTAAATATAGAACTAAAATATTCTATACTAAAGTCGGATAATGAACGATATTGAGATTATAAATAATCAATGAAAGTGTGGATAATGTTCATGTTATTCACTAACATATCAGAATGGAATAAAATCAATATGGGAGTTATGAATTAATCATCTAAAAGACCTAAAGATTAATGTTGGGGATAAGCCATTCCTTTTAATATCTCCATAGAATGTATTTATGAAATTTGGGAGGGAGTTATTGTTAACCCCTATGTACATTGGCTTATTTTAGATCTTAATCATGTTGGAAAAATAGTATATTATATTTAAGGTCTACTAAACTTGTTTCATTTCTTTAATGTGTTCCATGTATCTCGCATGAATAATTTCATACAAAATCCCTCTCAGGTACTTAATTATAAAGAGGTTCATTTGCAGCACGGTCACTATTATAAAGATCATCCAGTGAAGCTATAATATTAGAGATGGAAAGTGTGATAAAAAACACGACTTACCTTGTAAAATTTATTTGAGAAAATCATAAGTAAAAGGAAGTGACATGGTAAAACTTGGATGTGATGAAACAAAAGAAGTCTCGTCTTTTTTCACCATATATTTTGATTTAAAAAAATTGAAGAAATTTACAAAAGGGAAAATAATGTAACATATCATGTTTTAATTTATAAATTCATTCCCCAAATTTTATATTTCAAGAATAAATTTTTTCCTACAAGAAACTAATGTGAAAGAGTGCAATAAAATAAATAATATTCACCATATAATAAAAAATATATCATTTTTATCTTATAACAATTAATTATAAATGTTTTTTGATTAAATTATATAATAATAGTACAAGTATAATGCTTTGATAAACGAATGTAAATAACAATATTAAAATTTGGAAAACTTATAATCCATGATCCCTTAGAAATATCATATTAATGAGAAAAATTGTAACAAGAAATTAAACCCTTTTTATAGAAACCCCAACCCCCGTATTGATTTGCCACTCCTTGTAAGGTGGAAAAAGGCCCCCAATCTTAAACTTCACCTTATTGGTGAAACTAGGTTAAATTGACATCGTCTGTGTTCTCTACCACAGAGAAGCGAGTTATAGACATTGGTGTAATTACAATCTAGTCAAACTACTACGGAGAATGAAACACCTAACATTAAATATGTTAATGGAGTGGTCTACCACTGGACCAACCAAGTTTGGGTAAGAAATAAATACATTGGACATAAGATAATAATTTTTAAAATAATATATTTTTAATAAAACATGCATTATAATAGTAATTAAACACCATATTTTATAGTAAAAAATAATATGTGAATTACATAATTTATAAATTTATTAAATTAAAATAGAGAAAGTATTTATAATTATAAAATCAAAATTATATATTGCCGAAGTTTCTTAATTTTCCTAAATAGTGGAATATAGAGGGGAATAGTAAAATATAGTAAAATATTATATTTTAAAATAAGGTAAATACATGAAAAAATATCCATCATCAATAATGTTTGTTTGAGGTAAATAATGTATGATTTGTCCTCCCAAACATAAATTACTATACCAATTCCCAATAATCAATATTATTCATATCATTAACTAAAAAAATTAAGTTATTAAATGTTTTATAAAAAGTAGACCACTTACTTTCACCTATAAAAATATCAATGCTCCGAACATTTATTATTATTTTTGAAACATATTATTTTTTCAAATATATTATAAACTATCTGCCTAAAACCACTTAACCATCATATGAAAGATTAGTTATAACCAAAATAACATCTTTGAAATCCTTAAGGTGTATTATAAATGTGTTATCTCAATGGGACGGAGGTTCATGTAATATACAAAGAGATTTGAGATTTTGAGCGTATCCCATAAAGTAATAAGGGTATGATGAGATCTAGGATATTATTATAAAGATAAAAAAAGAAATATGAATTTATATTTTCAAATTTTTTATTATGTAACTAATATAAAAAAGAAATTACTCATTAATATTATAGGTGTTTCTCATTATATTTTCTTTATATGAATAATTTTATAAAAATGTTTATTGTTTTCAGTTCATTATACTATATGATTTGGGAAATTTCGATCACCAATTCTCCATTCTTACCTATAAAATATATAAATGATAAAAACTTAATTTATCCATTTATAAATCTTCAATGAATCCTCTTAAAATTTTTTGAAAGGAAATGAAAAGGTTTTTTATAAAATCATATAGGATCACCTATTGATGTTATCCCAAAAGATTTACATATATAATATTTATATTTGGTAAAAAAATATTTTCACTCGTTCTTATAAAAATATAATTCAAGGAATATGTTAAATTTAAATTTATTTTCTCTATTTAAATCTCTATAAATTTTTTTAAGGAAATATTCAAAATAATTCTAGTGAATTTATTTAGTTCTCATTTACATAGCTTCATGAATATAGTTCTCTTATATATAGATCCACGTCATTTTTTTCACTTATGTGATTTTTTAAAAGATTATTTCACTCTTATAGTGCTAAATATCTAACATATATGAGAATTTGAAAACTTATTTTAGTATTATGTGTCCAGTTGATCATTCAGTTAAATCATACATTTCTAGTTGAAACTATTGTTTAAATAAATGTGTCTAGTTGACTTTTCTAGCAATAAATATAAAAAAATTAAAATTTTATATAAAATTCTGATTTTTTAAACATCAATTACATAGTCTTTGTATTTAATAATTTATTATTATTTATCCACTTATATTTCAATATATCACTAATATAGAAAATTGAAGATTCATCCCTAACTTCTAAATCTAATTTAGAATTTTCCATAATTCACTATGAAAATGAAATCACTTCCATGTTTTCCTAGAATAAATTATTCCACACAATTAATATTTTTAATAAAATATCAAATTTTATAAAAAAGAATACAAATTAATCATCCATTGATGAAATAATTACAATGTTAATAGTTTTTTTATAGATAATTATGATGACCAGGTTTTATGTAATGGATATGCAAGAACTCAAGGGGTGAAAATTTCACATATAGATTTTTTGACTACATAAATCAATTCTTATAGAAACTATATATGTTAAACTTGATCAATATGAGAGGTAAATATGTTTTTTGGTGATGGTAATTGAATACCATATTGAATGAGAAGTGGAGATATATCTAGTAATATTTAGTATTCTCTATTGAAGAGGAATAATCTATTGAACCATTTCATTCTGTGTGAATTAAACTAGTAACCCTGAGGTATAAATTTGTTTCTTTCTAATATGGAATAAGGAATGTGGAATGGGATTTCATATCACTATAATTTTTTATAGTTTTTTTATTTATTACCTGTATTTTTTATATTGTCATTTTAACCTTTAAATTATACCTTTCAGTATTTTCATATGAAAAAACGATCAATGCTTGAAGCATGGGTGAATCATGATATTTTTTCTAAGATAAAATAGTTCTATTTATTTCATTATTAGTTTTTATTAATTTTTTTGGTTTGTGTAGTTTGATCAGTTGAGTAGGTTAATTTCATTATTCCACTCTTACCTAATAATCCCTCTTATTCTTTCACTATGGTATAATAAAATATTAAATTAACTATATTATTCTTCATGTGATGGAGTTGGACCAGGTCCTCAGGATTGGTTCATGGTTCTGTCCACTCACAACATGATGTAGCTATTATAATTTTCTAGTTAGAAGAGTTATATCAATAATTATTCATTCACTTTTTGGATTATTTTTACAACTTCATTTAGAAATACATAAGGACAGTTATACTCACGAACCATATTTTATTAAATCCTTACATGAGGGAGAGTGAGATATGATTGGGTTAAGGGATTAGATTTTACCTTGAATGAGAATAAAAATAGAGCACAATTTTTTAGGATAAAATTCGAAGGAAACCACTATGAAATCTACTAAGGCTTATCCACTCTTATTCTAAACACTACAATGAATTTCATTTTTTTAATTTAATCCAATAAACCCCCATTATTATATTACATTTATTAAAATATTTTATTATTAAAAACATAAAACAATTATTTGTGACAAATATGAATAATGGTTGATTAGAAACCTTTATGTGATTCGACCCATGGGTTGCAATATGTTGAATTATTTGAAGATATTTAAGTAATATTTATGTGATAATCATAAAATCTTCATCCATTAGTAACCATATATAAATTTATATTTTATAAAATAATTATACTTTATACTAACATTTTTTGCATTCTTATCAACTATTACTCATATTTCATAAAATATTAAATCTCACATTCCTTGTTCTTATATTGACTAGTGTGAGGATAAAATACAAATATAGTATTTACATAACACCGTATCGTTAAATATAAATATATTATTCCAACGTCTTGGAATATTTACACCACTCATCTCATTCCTTATCATCTGTAATGCCTCTAAATTTAAGATACTTATTACTAGTCAGTAACATGAATTAAATTTCCATTTTCCTTTTAGTTTACAAAACATCATAATTTATGTGATAAATTTAAATCTCAATCTTTATAGTATTCTAATCAAGTAATTAAAAATTTTAAACTATTTTAAAATCTTCACCTTGTGATTAACAACACTTTCATCTCTTTCATGTTCATTTATTTATTAAAAATAAACCTCTACCACTTTTTTGTATTCCTTCTTTTACACTATAACATTTTTCTTCATTATCTAATCCCATCATCAGTTTTATTTAATTTATATTATTTATTATTAATATTCTATAAGGAACTCTCAAGTTCAATCTCTAATTTAAAAACACTATAAGTATATTATTTATTTTCCATAAAAACATCTAAGACTTGATATTTATCATGAATGAAAACAAGATCATACATTTTTTATTTTTTTATTTTATAGATTCTTCATTCATATATTCACTTTCATAATAATTATACACTTTTGATAATATATTTCTTTCATGTAATTTCTATTACATAATGTTATAATTTATAAAAAATGCATTGTTTACTTCGATTATTAGAAAACATTCATCATCTTATAATAATTTATACTTGGGAGGATATCTTCTAGAAATATTTCTTACATTTATACACCTAAAACATGTTAGAAGAAAATTTAAATTAAATTTACCTTTCCTATTTGGAGTCTACATAAATTAAATAGCATCAAATAATCTGATTACTCTACTATCTAATCTTGTATAAAATATTTCATTATAGATTTTTGAGTAAATTATCAAGCGTATTTTTTGTTGTTTAAATAAAATCATAAAATCAAATTAAATAAGAAATTATTATGGTATATAGACTATCAATATAGAAATTATGAATGTATTTTGATTCAAAAATATATACCTTTAGATTAAGTTTATTATGTAATATTCATAAAATTCATCTAAATCTATAAATGTAAATAATTTCTTTTCTGAGACCTCTCATAATACTAAATATATTACTAAATTAATTATAAATGAATGAAAATAATCTTATTAAGACATTCTAAAATTTTTAAATGTGTTTTTTTGAATTGTTAGTCGTCCTTCTTGAATTTTTGAATCACCTTCATAAATGTTTATAAGATTTCCTCACATGGAATTATGTGAATTACATTCTATCAACTTCTTATAAATAGGTTATTATAAGGATCTAATTATGGAATTTATATCCTCAAAATAACTAATAAAATATTAATTATTTTTCTCATCCATATCATTAGAATTTTATTTTGATACTAATATTCTTCATAATACAACAATGTACACTTCAATTCCCTCAAACCTGAATTAATGATACATTATACTAACCCATGGATAGAAGTTCTTCCCATAGAAAACTGAAATTCCATTTTGATTTACTGAGGTATCCATGATATATATAATAATAACCATAGAGGAAAAACATGAATAATGGTCATGGAACCAGGTCTATAATACTAATTCTATATGGTAAATAGCCTTTCCAGAAGTAGATAGTGGTCTAATAGGGATAAGTATGGCCTTTAAAAGTTGAACCAATCTTTTCAATAGTCATCAATTTCATGAGAATATATTATCTCTTCAATGATAGATGGATCTTCACTTACTATATTGATATAGAGAAAAAAAGTGTACACATAAAACACCAGAATTTATTTGGTTCACCCAATGTGATTTGCGTATAAGATACATAAAAATAATTATTGAAAATATAAAAAACTATAGGTATCATTGATTAAAAGTGAAAAAATAGATATATCTATTTATAATCATTTTTATTCCCTAGTTTGATAGGAAATGGGGTTCTTCCCCCAGCATCATAGGAGGGATTGCATCATCTATCCACTTCAAAGGATAGGTTGGTATTCAAAAATATAATGACCCAAACTTCTCATACAAAAATATTGAATCTTAATAGATTAATATTCATTATATAACATAATGTTATACAGTATAATCTTTTAGGTGAGTGCCTTTAGAATCTCAGACACAAAAATAGCTAGTCCAAAAGTGAGCTACATTATCTCCCACTATGTTCTTCATAACTATCACCCTACTAAGACATATCATACATAATACCATTCATAATAACGAATATAAATAAAACATAAGATAGGGTGATCTTAGATTCTTATAATTATAAACAAGGGATATTAAAATATATCAAGATCATACAGGTAAAGAATATGTGAATAAATTTTGAAAAATCATACCCTGCATATCATAGATTAGAAACCTGAGTCATGGAATAATTTTTGTTATTTCATGATACATTAGTTAAAATGGTATCAAGTAAAATGAACAATTGGAACAGAACATCGGAATAAGAAATATTTTGTTGTAATATACATAAATAAAGAAAATATTTTGTCAAGGATACTCACCAAGACATTTATAACATGTTAGGTTTTGGATAACCACCTGAATACCTACTTTGGGATTGGGATAACCTCCCAGGTACTCTTTTTGGGCTTCGGATAAGCTCTCATGTAACCCTTTTAGCCTTGGTATTACCTCTATTATAAAATTTGAGATCATATAACATTAATTATTTCCAAATGAATTGGTGGGAGGTATAGGTCCTAACCATCTTGGTAATAACATTACCACTACCAATAGTTATAACATAACCACCATATTAGTTATACAATAACCACCATCACATAATTAGAATCATAAATGCGTGTTCCATAAGATTATAAAACATTCATCATATTAGAACCCATGAAAAGAAGAAGTTTTAATAATTATTTTATCATGGTATAACCAATGGATAATAAATGGGTTTCACAAATATCTTGTCATCATAATCACAAAACATTTAGTTAAAGAATAAAAATGGTATCCTTTGATCATAAACCCCATTAATCATAGGATAAATCAAAGTATTTCATCTCAAAGGAAAATTATTTTAATGATTATATTGAATATTTTTGAGAAAAATATCCTTTCTGATTTGAGAAAAAACATTTTAAAAAATAAAACATTTTCAACATAATTTTATTTGAAACTAAAATTGAAAATTTATAAATAAATATTTTAATATTATTAAAAAAAATTCTTGATGAAAATAGCATTTCAATTTTAAAAATCACTTTAAAAAATAAAAAATTGTGAAACATTTTGGAAATCATTTTCATTATAGATAAACGTTAAAATATATAATGGAAAATTAAAAAAAATGATTTGGTCATGATGGTGGAAATTAAAATTCATGTTGTAAATTTATTAAAATACTGATTCTATTCCAATTTTCAATGAAAGCCAAATGAGAGAAATATAGATGATTTTTGTTAAAAACATTCTCTTAACCTCTTGAGTATACAAAAAGTGTAAAATGAAATGAAAAATGTATTCTAATTGAATAACTATAGTATATGGATATTAATGAATTTATTGAGAAATATATTTTAATATATCATCATTATAAGTATAATTAATAATAGTCTTGATAATGGATGAGATTGTAACATAAAAGTCATGCCACTTTGGTAACATCAAATTTTCATTGCCAGGAAATAATAAAATTAAATGAAAAAAACAATATCATTATATTAAATAAATTCATGATATTACATGTCAAAGTGGTTTTATGTAAACCTCATGAAAGAAAATAGGCGTATTACATAACATATGTCTCAAAGAAGACATATTTATATAAAACCCCCATACTGATTAGGTAATATTTTGAACTGTAAACCCCATGAAAGAGAGATAATAAAATGGATATGAAAACCCATATAATTTTTTGTATAATAATAGAAAAATAAATTTATTTTAGTTATATTAACCTCATAAAATCAATATGTGGTGAATATGGAACATGTCTCACTGAAATTAAAATTTAAACAAAAATCCCCTGCCTTAAGTCTCAAATTCCATCATACACATTCTGAACTAATGTATAATAATTATAAGTCTATTATAAATATATATAAAAACATAATCATATGTATTATTACATATATTAATTACTTATGACCATTTATTACTCGTTTATCAATAATTCCTTATAAAAACCGATTTTAGAAAAATGACTCCATTGATTTTCGAGTATGTTTGGATTTTTTCTTTTCAGTCCTATTAATTTGATAATTATTAAATAATATATATAATTTTAACCATGATAAAAAATATAATATATATTCATTATAAATGTATTTTTATTAATCCATAAAATTTATAGACATAAAATTAAATACACATCTTATGAAGATGGTAGGTCATTCGTATGCATGAGCGCTATTTCCATTTTCTCAAAGTATGAAATGAAATAAAGAAAAATAATATATTAACAATATATAATAATTTATATTCCATATATAACACATAAATTCATTAAATATACCCAAATTACCTTCCATGAAAATCATTAGTGAAAAACTAATCATATCGTTATGCGAGAAGGTAGTCCGTCGTACACACAAACAATGTTACCGTATCTCCCACAGAATGGAATGTAAGAAGATATATGTGATATAAAAATTTAAAAATAATAATTATTTTATAAAAATAATTTATATTAATTAAATCTATCCTTATAACCATCCGTGTAAAATTAAAATGGAAAAACACATCACATCGGTTAGCGAGGCGGTGGTTTGTTGTACACACGAGCGACATTGTAGTTTTCCAATGAATTGGAAGATAAAAAGGTAGATGTAGAATTATAATTATAGAGTTATTATAATTTAATAAATATTATATATATATATATATTAAATCCATCATTATATACAATAGTGAGATGTGGTCATTGAAGATGAATAACATCATTTCGTGAGGCGATAGTCCTTCATATGCATGAATGATGATTTCAAACCCCATTTGATGTAAGAGGAGAATGATTTTGATTGTTAAATTAAAATAATAAAATACAATTATATTTGACATACTTATTTTATTATATCATTTTTTTTAAAAAAAAATTTATGGGGTGGAGGATTAAATAAAATTAATAGCTTAATAAAATATGTATGTCAAATATAATTATAAGTGAGGTGAGTGGGGCACTTGTAATTTTTGAAAATAAAAGGTCGTACCCACATTTTTCAAGATAAAAATGATCTAAAAAAGGTAATTAGTTACTCTATTATTGATAAGGTCTAAATATGTAAATAAATTATATTTTTTAAAAGTTTTGGATCATTTTAATCCTTATCTTTTGATTTTAAACCCCCACTAAAGACATTTTAACCTTAACATCGGTAAATATTTTTTACTGTTTTTCATATTAATTATGGTAAAATTTTAATTTGACCTTATTAGATGATATAAATTAGGTTGTTTCCAAATATTGAATCCATTTTCAAAATTAAATTTACATTATTGGGAAATTTTAATTTATAATTAATCATATAGACACGAAGCGAAAGCGAGTACCTGGCTCCCATATAAATCTTGGAAAAACATTAACCTCCCTGGAGATGATTAAACAAGTCATCAAACCTGACGAAATGGATACCTATTATTTAGATTAATGTTATTCAAATCACTATAATCAATGAAAATTCTCATGAAACCATCATTCATTTTTAGTAATGAAATAGAAGCACCCCGTTATGAAGTTATATGAAGAATTATATATTTATAAAGAAACTCCTGCAACTTATTTTTCATTTCAAGATGGTTCACTAGATACATTTGATAAGGGGGTTTAGAAATTTTATTAGCATCAAGAACTAAGTCAATAGTGAATTCAACTTCACGATTTAGAATAACACAGACCAACTCATTATAAAAACATTTAAGTATTCATTTAACACTAACACATCATTAATCTAAATAGTTCCCTTGTTTTCAATAAGGTGTGCAAGATACCTTTAATTTCCATATTTTAATAGTTTCTCATCTTACTGATATGTTATCAATGGTATGGGATTATTATTGTATACAAATAGAAATTATTAATGAAAAATAAATTCTTTACCTCTAAAATCAATCATAGCATGAGAAATAGAAAGCCAATCCTTACACAGAATAACATCATACTCCATTAACATCTAAAAAATATGGTTTATAGGTAATTTATTTCTAAAGATACAAACCTGAATATTATTATAATTAATTTATTTCTTTTATATTTCCCCATGGTGTTTTTACCATAAGGTCTAGTTTCATTTATTATGATGAAATTTCTAATTTCTCAGAAATAAAGGAATTTGAAGACCCTGTATAAAATAATACATTAGAAAAATCTGGTTAAAGAAAAAAATTAGCTGATTGTACTTTATTGGATGGCCTTATATCTACTTAAGTATTCATTAATGATTTCACTACACATATATGTTTGTAGTCTGACTAGTTCCCATCATTCAGATCATTATTTGGGTAGGTATTTACATAATGAAAAATCTCACCACATTTTGAAACACTTTACAATTTTCTTATCAAAATTTAACATGCCAATTATAAGGACCTGACATTAAATATTACATATTTTAGTAAATTCTTTTAGAATTCACTTTTTTTTATACCCAAAAATCTTTTCAGTTTGGAGTTTTACAAAACTAGGTCATAATTTATATATATCTACCCACCAGAATACAAAGTAGGTAATACTAAAACAATATCAATTTCTTTTATAATAAAAATCCTTTTAACAAAACATGAAATCTTTTCATGAAAAATATTTACAATATTCAAGTTGGATTCTTCTTATCTCTTACCCATCCTTTAACATTATGCAAAAAATTAAAACATGGGATGAGACAAAAATATTAGTAAGGGACATAAAAAAGGATATAAACCATTATTCCATGAATACTTATAAACGTATGAAATCATTTTCACAATGAAATACATATAACCCATAAATTATCAAATATTCACTATGTCAAAACATGATATTCCCATAAAACATAGATAACATAAATAAAATTATAAATGTAAATTTAGGAATTAATAACTTAATATTATATCACATGTAGATACCATATGATTTTTAACCCTCGTGAATAGCTTACAATGTAACCCTCACACCTACCTTATGATGTAACCCTCACGACTACCCTATGGTGTAACCATCGCAGTTACACTTGGAGTGACCATAGAGTTGACCTTAAACATAAACATACCCAATGAATTGGAGTTAAATATGGGTCCAAGACTTTATCATAAACAATTACCAAGATCTAGAACATAATCATAACACATGAACACTTTCATCATAAATACATTCCTTTTTATTTTTTCAAAAAGAGGTATTTAAATGGATTATTTTTTAAAAATAAACCTTACTGTTGTGCCCAAGTGAAGTAATTGCATTTGTTGTCAATAACTTGTCATGGTGTGCCATCTGATAAAGTACATCTTGAAGATTGATGATTACAGAAGCATTAAATCTGACGATTGCTGAGCTGCTCTTTAAGTTCATAGAACTTGTATCCTGATGATACAAAGTCACAACATTGATTGAAGATCATGCATTTTCTTCACAATGCATGAGGAGTTGAAAGGAGTTCCATCCACAAATACTAAGTGGATGATGTGCATAAGTGAAGTGCACACTTTGAAGAAGATTAAAAGAACCCTTTGGGAATTCCATTCTTAAATGTTGATTATATGTTGAAGAAGAATGGAGGAATTATAACGAAGAAGATTAATGCTTGAATTCTCAAAAAGATGAAGGAGAAGTAAGGCTTGAAGTGGTTCTCTTGATATGGCTTGATTTCATGGAGGAATTTGTTTTTGACAAAGTCTTATTCAAGACTTAGCCAAAAAATTGGCCAGCCCGTGGACACCTTGAGGGTTCAACCCCAAGGCACATGTAGGCCTAAGGCGCCACGCCCAAGGGGGAACCCGTGGGGCGAGCCCAGGGCGGCAGGACGCACCCAAGACACCGCAGAGGTGCTGGGGCACGCCCGGAGGAGCGCAGAGTGGGTGCATAGCGCGCCCGTGTGTGCATAGTGGGCGCTAGGAGCGCGCCCGCAGGGAGAAGAGTGGGCGCAGAGCGCGCCCGCAGGGAGAACTCGGCGCGGGGCGGCACCGAGAGGGTTGGAAGTTCAATTGCGGAGTAGCGGACAGCGCCAGGGTGATAAGCCGCGAGAAAACCGCGCCCCGTTTCGATGTGGGACGCGGAAAAATTCCCGGGAGCGCATCCTGGCCGCACGATTGATCGCGCGCCAGATCTCCGCCGCTCATCGCATCCCGCGCGAGATCTCCAGATCGCGGCCATCCGATGTATTTCAAATGCCGCATCCAACGACCCAGCGTTCGTCCTCAACCTCGAGCCATGCCGAAGCCACCCGCGAGCCCCGCTGAACCAGGCGCCTTCCCGACGACGGATTTTGAGTTCTCGGTTGTCTCTCTCGAAGCCGAAGGCACCCTCGTGCTCGTCTGAGCATACCGAACACAACCATGCCTTAAAATATACTTGCATACAATGAGATGATGAATTCGATGAAGGCCGAAGCAAACCGAAGGTGCGAGGCCATTCGGTGTTGATGTTCTGCATGGTTTGGATCGAAGGAAGGCCGTGCATGCGTTCTAAGTCGCATGCACGTGAAGGAAACCGAAAAATGGAAAACCCGCATTAAAACAGAGAAGAAGAACGAGATACGCGGAAGATATTTAACGCGTTTGAAGTTTTCAAAGACCCCGCAGATTTCGGGCATTCAAAACGTATTTCCCCGCGGATCATCCATGCTCCTCCACTGCCTATATAAAGAGGAGTCCGAGGCCGAGTGAAGGTTGTTGTTCATTCGTGAAGACCCACGACGCTCTCTGCCTCGCGAAGTAAAATCCTGCGCATCACTTGCGCGACAGGAGGCTTCAAGTTTTGTTCCACGCATCACTTGTGCGAAGAAGCCCCGTGCAATCTATTTGCACGGCTGAAGTCCTCGGTGCCATCCTTGGCCAGAAGGTGTTCCCTGCGCGCTAATCCTTTGCGCGACAGGAAGGAGAGGAGCTTGCGCAACCTTGCGCGCTCCCTCTGTGCACCGCTCCCCCTGCGCGGTAGGCACTTGCGCGCCCAAGGTGTCCTTGCACCCTTGTGTCTTGTGCACCTCGTGGTGTTGCATCCTGCACACCCGAGTGCCTGTGCACCCCGCGGCTCAAGACACTTGCGCGGCAGTGTTGAAGAAGAGGAGGCCGCGGCTCAAGCATTCCCTTGCGCACCTACTTTGAGATCAAGTGAAGAATACCACCTCGGGCAGTGGGTGTGCAAAGTTGAGGAGAAGGCTGAGGACCTTTGTGCTTTTGATGCAAAAGGAAGACCACACTTTGTGTGTTTATAAATTGAAGAAGAAGGACAAGTCAAGTGTGTGCACTAAAAGAATGAGTAGTGTATGTGTGCACATGTGAAGAAGATCAACTTTGAGAAGAAGAGGAGTACACACTTATGTGTGTGAATACAAAAGAACTGATCATTCTAAGTGATTGGGTTTTTGGTGAGCAAGACCAACGAGATCTTTTGAAGACTGTTGAAGCTACTTGAAGTTTTGAACAACACCTTTGAAGAAGTGAAGTGGAGCCATGATGAAGATGATGCTGTGGAGTTGGGGGGTTTAACCAACTTGTAATTGGGGGGTAACCAATTACTGTGTAATCATCTTTTGGAATAGTGAAGAATCCGTGTTGGGGGGTGTAACCAACACGGCAAGGAGTAGGTCTTTGTACCGAACCTTGTAAATCTCTGTGTTCTGTGCTCTCATTATTACTGCACCACTAAAAGAGTAGATCTTGGCTTTAACCAGCTGCAGAGGTTGAATTGATAATCCAAAGGGAACAATTCATAAAAAGAAAAAGTTATCACTGATTCACCCCTCCCCTCTCAGTGATCACAACCGATCCAGGCATTTCAAGTGGTATCAGAGGCAGGTTCCCTCGGTAAGGATCTACTTCTGAGAAGATGGACAATCTGAATTCTGTTAATAGTAGGGGTGTTCCTACATTCGATGGAAAGAATTACCACAGCTGGAAGAATCGGATGTTACCCTACCTTCTATCTCTCGGCCTTGAAGTTAGAAATGCAGCCTTATTTGGATTCCCTCCTCTTGCTAATGAAGCTGCTATGACACTTGATGAGAAAAGAAATATGGAAGTTAATGGTAAAGCTCAAAATGCCATTCTTATGTCACTCTCAGAAAAGGTATACACACAAGTCATGGGACTCAAGAATGCTAAAGAAATTTGGGACAAATTGGAAAGTAGTTATGAAGGCAACATGAAAGTCAAGGAAGCCAAATTACAGATTTGGAGAAGCAAGTTTGAAGATGTCAAGATGGGAGAAGAAGAAAATATTGATGATTATTTCACAAGAGTCAATGAAATTGTCAGTAACATTCGGGGCTTTGGAGAAAAGTTGGAGGACTCCACTATTGTTAAAAAGCTAATGAGAAATTTTCCTGACAGGTTTGACCCCAAAGTCTCAGCATTAGAAGACAGAGATGATATCTCTCTTGATGAACTACACAACATTCTCATTGCATATGAAATGAGGAAGATCCCAGTATTCAAGAAGAAGATCAAGGATGAGATGGATTTTGAGGCCATGAGACAACTCAAGATAAAAGATGACGAAGTCCTAGAATCAAGTGATACTGACAATGAAGAAAAGGATGAAGATCTCAACACGATTATTTCTCTTTTTTCTAAAAGGTTTGGAAAAACTAAATTCAGGGGAAAAGGGAAATCACCATCGAGATGTTTCAATTGCAATAACATCGGACACTTTGCTGTAAACTGCCCCAAGAAGAGATATAGTGCTCCAGAAGTTGAAGATGAGAAGTCACAAAAGAAGAAATGGAGTAGATACCCAAGAGAAGGAAACAAATCAGGTGTAAGAAAGAAAAGGTTCGTTCCAGGTGAAAGAAGAAGCTATGTAAGCAAAGAGGAAGAATCAGACTCTACTTCAGCCAGTCAATCAGAAGAAGAAACGAATTTTATGGCTCATGTGGAAAAAGGGTTTGATACCTGCAGCAGTGAAGATGATGAAAGTGAACGAACAGAGCTTGAATACATATTGAAAGATGAATTAGAGGCTTTCCTTGAGCAAAACATTAAACTCAAGAAAGAGAAGAAATTGTTACAAAAGGAAACTAAAAGAATGACTGAGGAGTTGGAAGAATGTATGAAGAAAGAGACAATGTACATTGACGAAATCAAGAGACATAAACTGAAGGTAGCTGAGCTGGACAAGATAGCAAGAGATCTTGAGGAGAAACTTCACCTCAAAGAAGAAGAGCAATCAGTGACACATTCCAAGTGGATTGAAGCACAGAATAGCTTGACAAAGATGAGAGAAGACTTCAACAAGGCTGTTGAGGTCAAGGCAGAATCATCTTATGCTGGTGCTTAGAGGCAGGTCAATTTACCACTAAGTAAATCTCTAAATACATCTATTATTTCTAACAATGCAGGTTCAATGATAAAATTGAGACAAACATGGCATGAACCAACCTGTGTAAAATCATCTTCAATGGAAGAAAGGAAATCCTCAGGAAGGACTAGTCAAATCTTGGACAGAAAATTACAACATGACTCTTATCAACAAAGAAGGTCAAGGTTCAGAGGCTACTGCTGGTGTTGTGGTGTGTTTGGACATAAGGCCTATGCATGCTGGTATAACATGTCTCGTCCAAACATGAGGCATGAGTCAAGGGGGAGACATCCTGAAACCCGGAGTGTTTTGCAGAAAGCATCAAAACCACCAACTCAGAACACATTTGACTGCCTGAGTGAAGCTTGTGGAAGATGTGACCAACAAGGTCATAGAGCTGATAAATGTATGACAACTCTTCCTAAACAAAAAGTCAAAGACATGAAAGGGAAAGGCATTCAAGAAACCAATGATGAAATCACATGATTTGCTGAAGTGGCTCTAAAAGCCAGCAGTAAAACCAAGTCATGGATTCTTGATAGTGGATGCTCATCCCACATGACTGGTGATACAAAAATTCTAAGAAACATTGAAAGTCATGAGGGAGGAACCGTGGTGTTTGGAAATGATCGTTCTCTGAAAATCAAGGGAGTTGGAAAGGCTATGATTGCAACAACAAATCTAAAATCCAATGATGTGTTGTTTGTTGAAGGATTAAAGCACAACCTACTGAGTGTAAGTCAATTATGTGATGATGGACATGAGGTGTTGTTCCAGAAGGACTCATGCATCATCAAGAGCTCAAAGGATGGAAAAATCATCACTCAAGGAAGAAGAACCACTGGAAATCTATTTCAAATTGGTGATCCCATCAATTCTTGTTTTCTTAGCTCTAAAGATGAAAACAACCTCTGGCATAGAAGACTTGGCCATCTTGGTCAAAGGAGTATGAGTAAACTTCTGAAGTACAATGTTGTACGAGATCTACCCAAATTAAAGAGAGAAAGAGATGAAGTCTGCGACACATGTCAGATGGGAAAACTGACCCATAGGTCACACAAAGGAGTTGATATCATGTCTACTAGGCCTCTTGAACTCATCCATACAGACATATGTGGACCGATGAGACAGAAGTCTACAAGAGTAGATTTCTATTTTATAACCTTCATTGATGATTACACTCGGATGACCAATGTCATGTTCATGAAACACAAGTCAGAGGCAATCACGATGTTCAAGACTTTCAGAAGGCAGGCTGAGAAGGAACTAGAGCTCTGCATCAAGAAAGTAAGATCAGACAACGGAAAATAATATACCGGTGATATCTTTGAAAGCTATCTGGTCAAGCATGGAATCAAACATCAATATAGTACACCATATACTCCACAACAGAATGGAGTGGATGAACGAAAGAATTGAAGCATAGTTGAAATGGGGAGGACTATGTTAGCTGAGCATGATATCTCTAAGTTTTTCTGGAGAGAAGCAGTATGCACTGCTATACACATACAGAACAGATGTCTCCTGAGACCAGAAACACAAACGACAGCCTATGAAATGTGGTTTAACAGAAAACCAACTGTTAAATATTTCAAAGTCTTTGGCAGTCCCTGCATCATCAAGATTAAAAACATCAATTTGGGAAAGTTTGAAGAAAAAGCTGAAGAAGGAATCTTTATGGGTTACCTACCTAATGGAAAAGGCTACAGATGCTGGAATAAGAGGTTGAATAAAATGATTGACTGCAGTGATGTCATAATAATTGAAAACAACACCAAACCATACACTGTGGATGATGATGACTCAAAGAATGACACAGCCTTGGAACAGAAGAATGCAGAATTACCTGAGCCAACACCAACTGCTGGTGAGATCAACTCTGAATATACCAGTGATGAAGATGAAGGTAATGAAAATGGAAGAAGAAGATACAACAAATTGAAGAAGCATGTTGACACAGAAAATGTCCTTGGAGACCTACAGTCCTCAGTAAGAACTAGAAGAAGATTGATATTGGAAGATCAGACTGCACTGGTTTCTCAAGTTGAACCTCACACAGTGGCTGAAGCAGTTGTACATGAGGAATGGATACAAGCTATGCATGAGGAACTCAATCAAATTGAAAAGAACTCCACCTGGGATCTTGTGCCAAGGCCCAAAAATAAAAATGTTATTGGGACAAAGTGGGTGTTTAGAAACAAACTCAATGAAAAGGGAGAAGTTTCCAGAAACAAGGCCAGACTTGTATGCAAAGGATATTCACAAATGGAAGGAATCGACTTTGAGGAAACCTTTGCACCAGTTGCAAGACTGGAAACTATCAGAATGTTCTTAGCAGTTGCAGCACACAAGCAGTACAAGGTCTATCAGATGGATGTGAAATCTGCATTTCTGAATGGAGATCTTGAAGAAGAGGTGTATATTGAACAACCAGAGGGATTTTTGCTGGACAAAGATGGCAGTATGGTGTGCAGATTGAGAAAAGCCTTGTATGGATTGAAGCAGGCCCCTAGAGCCTGGTACTCAAAATTGGATGGTTGTCTTAAAGACATGAAATTTGTCAAAGGAACAGTTGACAGTAACCTCTATGTCAGAGAAATGGCCAATGGTACCCTCATAGTCATTATCTATGTGGATGATATCATTTTTGCTGGTAATAAGGAAGGACTATGTGAAGAATTTGCTGAGTAGATGAAAAGAACTTTTGAAATGTCGATGCTTGGTCAAATGACATATTTTCAAGGATTTCAGGTGGAACAAAGACAAAACTCCATATTTCTTTCACAAGAAAAGTACGCAAGGGACTTAGTGAAAAGGTTTGGAATAGAAAGTTCAAAGGAAGTATCCACACCCATTTCTGTCAGAACCAAGCTATGCAAGGATGAAGAAGGCAACAATGTTGATCAGAAAGAGTTCAGAAGAATTATTGGCAGTCTACTTTATCTCACGGCTTCAAGGCCAGATATAGCATATGCAGTGACTTTGTGTGCCAGATTCCAAAGTGACCCAAAAGAATCTCATTTAACTGCAGCCAAAAGAATCCTGAGATATGTTAAAGGAACCCTCAACTATGGACTCTTATACAAACACAGTGCAAACATACAGTTGTTGGGATTCACAGATGCTGATTGGGCTGGTGATTGCACTGATAGAAGATCCACATCTGGTGGAACCTTCTTTCTGGGAGAAGGATGTGTTAGCTGGTACAGCAAGAAACAAAATTCTGTAACATTGAGCACAGCTGAAGCAGAGTATGTGGCCTCTACACATGCATGTACTCAAATGATTTGGATGCAGGTGCAGCTATCAGATTTGAGGATTAAAGCTGAAAAACCATTGAGGATCTTATGTGATAATCAAAGTGCAATTGGGTTGTCTAAGAATCCTATCCAACACTCCAGATCCAAGCACATTGATATAAAATATCATTTCATCAAAGAAAGGGTCGCCAGTGGAGACATCAAGCTAGACTACATTCCTACTCAAGATCAGGTGGCAGACATTTTCACCAAAGCTATGCCTACGGAAAGATTTGTTGAATTGAGGCTGAAACTTCATGTTCAGCCTTCTACTCTCACTTGAGGAAGAAGAAGGTCCCTCCTTATTCCCTAAATTTTTGTATTCTTGTACTTACATGCAGGGAATTGAAGGAGATGAGTGCATCCCCTGAGGGGGAGCATTGGTAGTTGAAGATGTGCAGGTTCCAGAAGATCTATACTATGAGTATGGCTTTCATTCATCCCTTTGCATTTGTTGGCCAATAAGGGGGAGAAATCATCAGGCACACGACATTCTCTCAGTGTGCTTCGGAGTATTGACAACCAAATACAAAGGGGGAGATTGTTGTGCCCAAGTGAATTAATTGCATTTGTTGTCAAGAACTTGTCATGGTGTGCCATCTAATGAAGTACATCTTGAAGATTGATGATTACAGAAGCATTAAATCTGACGATTGCTGAGCTACTCTTAAAGTTCATAGAACTTGTATCCTGATGATACAAAGTCACAACATTTATTGAAGATCATGCATTGTCTTCACAATGCATGAGGAGTTGAAAGGAGTTCCATCCACAACTACTAAGTGGATTATATGCATAAGTGAAGTGCACACTTTGAAGAAGATTAAAAGAACCCTTTGGGAATTCCATTCTTAAATGTTGATTATATGTTGAAAAAGAATGGAGGAATTATAATGAAGAAGATTAATGCTTGAATTCTCAAAAAGATGAAGGAGAAGTAAGGCTTGAAGTGGTTCTCTTGATATGGCTTGATTTCATGGAGGACTTTGTTTTTGACAAAGTCTTATTCAAGACTTAGCCAAAAAATTGGCCAGCCCGTGGACACCTTGAGGGTTCAACCCCAAGGCACATGTAGGCCTAAGGCGCCACGCCCAAGGGGGAACCCGTGGGGCGAGCCCAGGGCGGCAGGACGCACCCAAGACACCGCAGAGGTGCTGGGGCACGCCCGGAGGAGCGCAGAGTGGGCGCATAGCGCGCCCGTGTGTGCATAGAGGGCGCTAGGAGCGCGCCCGCAGGGAGCAGAGTGGGCGCAGAGCGCGCCCGCAGGGAGAACTCGGCGCGGGGCGGCACCGAGAGGGTTGGAAGTTCAATTGCGGAGTAGCGGACAGCGCCAGGGTGATAAGCCGCGAGAAAACCGTGCCCCGTTTCGATGTGGGACGCGGAAAAATTCCCGGGAGAGCATCCTGGCCGCACGATTGATCGCGCGCCAGATCTCCGCATCTCATCGCATCCCGCGCGAGATCTCCAGATCGCGGCCGTCCGATGTATTTAAAATGCCGCATCCAACGGCCCAGCGTTCATCCTCAACCTCGAGCCATGCCAGAGCCACCCGCGAGCCCCGCTGAACCAGGCGCCTTCCCGACGACGGATTTTGAGTTCTCGGCTGTCTCTCTCGAAGCCGAAGGCACCCTCGTGCTCGTCTGAGCATACCGAACACAACCATGCCTTAAAATATACTTGCATACAATGAGATGATGAATTCGATGAAGGCCGAAGCAAACCGAAGGTGCGAGGCCATTCAGTGTTGATGTTCTGCATGGTTTGGATCGAAGGAAGGCCGTGCATGCGTTCTAAGTCGCATGCACGTGAAGGAAACCGAAAAATGGAAAACCCGCATTAAAACAGAGAAGAAGAATGAGATACGCGGAAGATATTTAACGCGTTTGAAGTTTTCAAAGACCCCGTAGATTTCGGGCATTCAAAACGTATTTCCCCGCGGATCATCCATGCTCCTCCACTGCCTATATAAAGAGGAGTCCGAGGCCGAGTGAAGGTTGTTGTTCATTCGTGAAGACCCGCGACGCTCTCTGCCTCGCGAAGTAAAATCCTGCGCATCACTTGCGCGACAGGAGGCTTCAAGTTTTGTTCCACGCATCACCTGTGCGAAGAAGCCCCGTGCAATCTATTTGCACGGATGAAGTCCTCGGTGCCATCCTTGGCCCGAAGGTGTTCCCTGCGCGCTAATCCTTTGCGCGACAGGAAGGAGAGGAGCTTGCGCAACCTTGCGCGCTCCCTCTGTGCACCGCGCCCCCTGCGCGGTAGGCACTTGCGCGCCCAAGGTGTCCTTGCACCCTTGTGGCTTGTGCACCTCGTGGTGTTGCATCCTGCACACCCGAGTGCCTGTGCACCCCGCGGCTCAAGACACTTGTGCGGCAGTGTTGAAGAAGAGGAGGCCGCGGCTCAAGCATTCCCTTGCGCGCCTCCTTTGAGATCAAGTGAAGAATACCACCTCGGGCAGTGGGTGTGCAAAGTTGAGGAGAAGGCTGAGGACCTTTGTGCTTTGGATGCAAAAGGAATACCACACTTTGTGTGTTTATAAATTGAAGAAGAAGGACAAGTCAAGTGTGTGCACTAAAAGAATGAGTAGTGTATGTGTGCACATGTGAAGAAGATCAACTTTGAGAAGAAGAGGAGTACACACTTATGTGTGTGAATACAAAAGAACTGATCATTCTAAGTGATTGGGTTTTTGGTGAGCAAGACCAACGAGATCTTTTGAAGACTGTTGAAGCTACTTGAAGTTTTGAACAACACCTTTGAAGAAGTGAAGTGGAGCCATGATGAAGATGATGCTGTGGAGTTGGGGGGTTTAACCAACTTGTAATTGGGGGGTAACCAATTACTGTGTAATCATCTTTTGGCATAGTGAAGAATCCGTGTTGGGGGGTGTAACCAACACGGCAAGGAGTAGGTATTTGTACCGAACCTTGTAAATCTCTGTGTTATGTGCTCTCATTATTACTGCACCACTAAAAGATTAGATCTAGGCTTTAACCAGCTGCAGAGGTTGAATTGATAATACAAAGGGAACAATTCATAAAAAGAAAAAGTTATCATTGATTCACCCCTCCCCTCTCAGTGATCACAACCGATCCAGGCATTTCACTTACATTGGTTTCTTCTTACATAAGATGTGTTAAAAAATCTTGTATAATGGTTTAAAGAGTATTATTAACATATTATAGAACAATATTAATATTTATAATACCTTATATTATCTTTTTATAACATCTTTCCACCCATTTATCAATAATATTTTGTTATTTTCATTGTTTCAGGTGAGTTTATTTCATGTTTTCCATGGTTGGTTCATTATGTATTTTCTTATAGAATGGATTCAAAAACTCTAGAAGTATAATGCAATGGATTTAATATTGTTCTATAACTTTACATTATATGATATACAATTTTGTTTTTTGATATGAGGATAATTAATTGGATAAAATGTTAATGAAAATGATTTAATTTATTTTAGTGGTTTTTTCAACTATCACAAATTTATATCATTTTATTTAGTATCATGTTTATATATCTATTCCAGAACATTATATATCTTATAATATTTATAATAAAATATAATTTAAACATAATTATTTTTATGTGACCATCCGTGAAGGTGGTAAAAGAAAATTAAAATTCATTGTCCTTGAAGGCGGTGAATCAACACATCACAGACAATGCTTTAATTTTTTACAATAAAAAAATAATATGACACATTTGATGATGGATATTCCATTAACACAATAAATTTCTAGTATATGTAAGATAATAGAGTTATCGTGTCACTTAAATGAGGGGGTTGAGTGGAGAATAAGAAAATAAAAGAAAATAAAATAGGATTTCACCACTTTAATTATCCTCATTTGAAAACCTCCTTAAGGCCCCTGGTTCTGGACTTTTCGTATTACCAGTAGGTCTTGGACGTGAGAATGCAGCTTGGGAAGTGAATTGCGCATAAATTAAGTAAGATAATTGTCTTTGAGATGCGAGGGGAAGAGGTGGCGAGGGGTGATATTTATAGTGGAGGAGAGATCTTTTTTTATTTTATTCATTAGTTTATTATTTTGGCTAAATAATATGAATAGTTAGATCATTATAACTAAATATATTAAAATAATTCAGGGTATTTCATGATTATTATGATTATAGCAGTTATGAATCAATAAATCGTTTATTTATCTTATATTGTATATATACGGTAAATTACCTTATTTTACAATTCACAAAAAAATCATCTATTTCAGAAAAATATCAAAAATTCACTATAACCATTTTTGATGTGTAGCATTCAAAAATGATCTCCATTTAAAAAAATTAAATATGATAAATTTAATTTTTTATTAAAATCATCATTTATTCGAAAAATACCAATTTTAAAATTATAACCAATTTTATAACACTTTGAAAAATTAATTAGGGGCTCATAAAATTATCATAAAATCATAAGAAAAAAAAATATATCAATAATTTTTATGAAAATAAATATTATTTAAAAAAATGAATATTAAAATTATAAATAAACATTTATGGTTCACAAAAATACCAATAATTTATTTATCTCTCTTAAAACTTTTATTTACTTATTCTATGATATAAATATATCCTATTTTCACTTTTTATGTTAATTAATTTTTTTCATACTTTCATTGGAAAAGTTACTATTCTCTTAGTATAGATTCATTAATTTCTATAAATATAACTTATTTCATTATAAATTTAAAATGATTTTAAATATTTTATTAAAGAATGAAAACATATTATTTTATAAGTACCTAGTTTTTTACAACATCGATTTGTATAATGGCCATACAATCCACATTTATAACATTAAATAGTTGATAATTCCTTAGGAGAACCGTTATTCTCATCCATTTTATTAACTAAACTTTTTATATTCCCTTAGAAATTATTTACTATATATCCTTATAAACACATAAAACATCTTATCATTCCTATGATACATTCCTTGGTGTTCCGCTTCCAAAATTATTAACATATTGAAAACTAAATCTTTTTAACGTTATGTCATTCACAACCAAACATTCAAAGGACTCTGTCCTTATCTTATTTGGTGATTCTAAGAGTTGGTTATGGTGAATCTTTTCAATCATATATCATGATAACTAATTTTGAATAATCACAATATCCATCACTCAAGTCTTAATCTCATTTAGTATCTCATCAATACATTTTTCATAACATTATATGTTAATCTAGTTCCTCATAGTTCTCACCATTGAGAAAAATAAACAGAAATCATAGTGTGAGTAACAATATTCATATTGTGAATCTACATAATCAGGACAAAATTATTTATAGGATCATAAAATCATGACACCTTTTTTTCAATCTATAGCATGTTAGTCTTATCCTAGTTCATGAATAGTCATTATTTAAGTCATTAATGATGTTTCAATATGAGTTTTTCAATTTCTAAATCATTACCCCTGGTCTGTCCAACCAAGTGTGCATTAAGGAATATTATATTCCAACTGATGACAATCGATTCCAGCTCTATCTTCCATTTTTAGAGTTATCACAATTAGGTACCTATAATTTAGATCCACATCCATTTATAGTATCTATATATAGAAGTATTTTATTTGAAACCACTCCCTATATCCTTTAACAAAATTATAATACATTTATCTATACTCTAACTCATCCTTATACTTTTAATTAGATTTATCCTCAGAAATATCCTTATAAATATCCATAGGGAAATCACTAATGTTTCCTCATCCTATTTTCTAAAGGTTAACTATAATTTTTTTCTAATATAAACTATAAATACCCAAAATTGTTATATATAAATATTAAATCTTAGTAGATGAATATTAATTAAATAACATGACGATCCACATCAGAATAATTTAGGTATATGTCCAATAGAAACTTTTAAACATAAAAAACTAGTCCATAAGTGAGCTACTTAATCTCACACTATATTCTTCATAACTGGAACCCATATTCGACATATCTTATGTAATATCTTTAACCACAACATAGGGAAATGAAATAAAATTAAGGGAGATATTATATTCTCAGTAAGGGTAAAAAAAGAGATAAAAACATTTCACGATTATAAGGGTATGAGAAAGTTATAATGACATTCAAAAAATCATACCCTATATATCATAAATCCTAAACATGAGTCATATATTAAATCATAAAATTTTATAAGACATAAATTATAATGGAATCAAAGAACATGAACCATAAAAACATAATATTATAAAAATACATAGATTTGTGGTATATACATGAGTATAGAAAATATTATGTCAAATATACCCACCAATTAATTCATAACATGTTAGTCTTGGGATAACCACCCATGTACCTCTTTAAGGATTGGGATAACCTCTATGGTACATTCATTTGGTCTTGGAATAACGTCATTTGTACTCCCTTTTGGGCTCGAGATAACCTTATGTCAATCCTTTGACTCATACAACATTAATAATTACCTAATGAATTAGAGAGAGATATAAGTCCTAAAAAAATTGTTATAACAAAACCACCATCCTTACTTATAATTAAACCACCATCACATAATGAAAAATCATACATGTCTGTGCTATAATATATTAAAACATCAATTGTATCAGAACACATGAATAGAAGTAAGTTTTATAGTGACCCAGGCTTCTCATAGATGGATATTACATCATTTTTTTTATGAATATCCATTACATTCCCTAAAAATAAACCTAGGGACCATAATAGTTTAGTTTCATCAGAAACATAGAAATATAAATATTAGACCATAAGTGAACTACGTCATCTCCCAATAAGATATTTGTAACTAGAACCCTTCTTAAACATATCATACGTAATACATATCTTTATAACCTGGTGAAAGGAAATATAATAAAGGGTGAACACATATTCTTAGTAAGGGTAAATAAGGGAGATACGTAAGCATAACATAATCATAAGGGTATGTGAACATGAGAATAACATTTGAAAACTATACCATGTATAACGAAGATGATAAAATCAACTCATTAAATAACTATTGTCATTTCATAAGGCATGAATCAAGTGATAATCATCAAACATTATCCATATTACTGTTTCATTATAATAAAACATGGAATTTTTGGCATACACAAGAGAATATAAAATCATTTCCATATTGGCTAAGGATCTCTACCAAGGATATCAAAGCGGATAAAATACTATACAAAACCGAGTTCACTCCCTGTTCATGTTTTGTCATACTGAACTGGGTTCACTCCCTGTTCTAGCCATATCTTACTATATCGGGCTAACTCCTTATTCCATCCATGTCTAACTATACTAGGATCACTCCCTGTTCTAGCCATGTCTATCCAATGATATATAGAAATCCTTACCCAATGAAGTAGAAAGGGATATAGGTCCCACCCATTACATAATAAAAATAATATTTATCTATGCCACAAGATCATAAACACTGATCACATAATAACCCAAGAAATGAAGTGCGTATTATAAAAATCTCATCATATCATAACATGTGTAAAATAGATAAGTTTCATGATCATTTCATCATAAAATAACTCATGAAAATAAGCAGGTTTCATAAGAATTTATTTATAGTATAACCTATAAAATAGAAACATGTTTCATAAACATCGTTCAATAAAAACCCACTCAGAGATTGAATATGACTCATATTATTAGATCATATCCCAAGTAAGTCATAGCTAATACCGGAAGATGAAATATTAGATGGAAAATAATTTTCAAAGAACATTTAAAACATTTCATGAGAAAAATCTCATTTCCTTCCAAAAGAAAAAAATTAAATACATAAAAAAAATTAACACCTTTTTCTTTTAAGGGCACTATTAAATATTGTAAAGTAATATTTTAAAATCATTAAAAACTCTTTTTAAAAATAAAACATTTTCAAAATCCTTTTCATTGAAAATAAAATTTGAAACATAAAAATGAGGCTTTGAAAGTTGTCAAAAAATATTTCTAAAACATAAAATAGTTTGAATAGCATTTTATTTAAAAATATAATTGAAATTTTAAAAAAGGATATTTGGAGAAATTATTTTTCATGATTCTTCAAAATTTAGTTTATATTTTATACGTAAAAATGAAGATTTTTTTTTTCATATTCACATTAAAATCTGAATGGGTAATGTTTAGAAAATGACATGAATATTCCTTTCAAAAAAATATATAAAAATTTAAAAATGGGTAAAATTGTATTTTAAAATAATTGGAGAGTAATAAGATATTTTTGATTTTTTTTAGATAACCTGGTTTTGAATGAAATTATATTTCCAATGGAAGAGATAAATAAATTCATATTTTCTTAAGAATTTTTTTTACTGTGTTAAGAACCAAATATTGTGAAATGGTTCCATTTCATGGTTATATCAATAATAAAAATAGAAAAAAAATCATTAAAATTATAGTGAGCTAGATCATGAGATATCAACATTTGAGACCTAACCATAGACAATCTTGATAAATGGTACGATTGCAACATATAACCCTTACCACTTTGGTAAACTTGTAACATAATATCCATGAAGTAATAACATAAAATTAATGTTAATATATCATATGAATGAATAAATTCCTGATATTAAATTTCAAAGGGTCTGTATATACACCTCATTAAATAATATAGGTTCATATGATCATATATTTCTCAAAAAAGGTATATTTAGAAATAACTCAATTGTGGATTTGTTAAATTTTGATCTATAAACCCCATGAAATACATATGCACAAATATATATTTAAAAAAAATATTTTTTAGAATAATAATTATAATATAAATTTATGCATAATAAATACCCCACCTAAAATTAATTAGTGGTGAATATGACATGTGTCTCACAGAAGTACAAAGTGAGGCAGAAATCCCTTATCTTAAGTCTTGAGTTATGTAATACTTTTCCAAAACTCATGTATAATAAATATAATTTTATTATGCATGTATCATAGAACCATATTAATATATATAATACCATGTATAGATTTGGTATGAAATTTTATTACCCTCTTAACAATGATTACATGTTACAGTTATGTTTCAAGTAATAACCACTTTGTTTTTCATATATGTTTTGATTTGCTATATTTTTTCCTTTTCATTTGATCTCAATTTCACCATATATAGAATTATAATCATGATTTAAATATAATATATATTAATTATATATGTATTTATATTAATTTATAAAATTTAGTGATAGGAAATGAAATTCACTGTTCATAGAGACGGTAGGTTGTATGTACACATTAACGCTATTTTTAATTTTCATATTGGATTGAAAGAAAGAAAATTAAATGATGTATATTATCATTATATAATAATTTTTATTTCATATATATCACATATGTTCATTAAACACATTTTTAATACATTCCATGTAAGTAATGAATGAATCACATCACTTCCCAAGGAGGTAGTCCACCGTACACATGAACGACATTATCATATTACGAAAAAATGAAAATAATGATGGTATGTGTTTTATAAAAATTAAATAATCATAATTTAATAATTTATATTATATATATTTCATATAAACAATAAATTTATTAGTATTACCAGTCTAGAGTGGTTGTAATAGAAATATGAATGACATCGGTTCATGAGGCTGTAGTCTGTCATACACACGAATGAAGATTTCTTAACCCATTTGATAGTAGTGTTTGGGGTTTTAGGTTGTACCATTAACATAGAAAATATATTATATGGGAGATATTTAGGTTATTATATCATCATGTCACAATAAAATTGAATGGGGTTGAGGAAGAAACAAAATAGAAACACTCATTGATGAACGTTATATATTCCTCAGGTATCCTCATAAGATCTTCACTAAAATCCTTCCTTAAGTGGATTTATTACCAAAATAAGGATTCTGCGATTATTTTAGGGACCTTGCGAAGTAATTTTGGTAGGTTTTGGTCAATCCAAAAGGGTTGAAATGTGTGGAAACATGATAGTATTTGGTTCTATTTTATAATTGAGGAGAAGATGATTTTTTGTAAATACCCAAAATTATTCACTGTTGGGATGTCTCCCTTACCTTATGTTCCTAGAAAATTGAATAATAACATAGGGGTGAATTCATATGGATGAGAAACACCTCCTCCACATAAAAAAATAAAAAGTATTTTTTTCAAGTTATTCTTGAGTCTTAATGTTTACTCAATTTTATCCATATAGTTTTTTCCAAGGTAAGTTGTATATTTTTATTTACATAGGTAATTTACCATTTATGATTAAGATTTTAAAGATATTAATTAGATAATTTATACCCACTAATTTTAAATATAAACTCATTTTCATTAAATAATAATCATTTGGTGGTGTAAAATTAATTTTACTAAAAAATTATGTAAAGTGAAAAACCTTTTTTGAACCTTAATTGCATTAATTAATTTTAATTATTTTCAATAATCATTATGGTAAAAAACTGATTTTTTAATGACTAGGAACCTAGTATTCTGGAGCTTGTTCCTTACTTTATTACACTTTTATTAAGTACAAGTGATCGAGTCCCTAATTACCAAATAATTTAGTAGCTTTGGAAAACTAGATACAAAAATAAGTATTAAATTAAAACTTGGAATGAAACAAAACATAGTAATTGCATTGGAAACACCCCTATTATTCAAGATTATCCTTGCATGTTAATCATAACACATATCTTGGCATCCATGAAAAAACAAAAAACATAAGACAGTGGTGAGAAAAAATTCTCTTTAAGGGTAATAATAAAACATAAGCTATCATAAATAAATATAAACAATAATCCATTTTGAATAAAAAAATCACATGCCATTAATATATAATTGTGGTCATAATATGGTAGAAATAAAAGATGATAAAATAATTCCATATAAATAATCACATAAGAATAAATCTTAACCATGGATATTATACTAGTTGAATAATAACATGTATTATAAATAATAAATCCCATAATGACGATATTATTAATTTGGGACATCAAAAACATAATGTCAAGGCTTCAACCAAGACACCAAACATAATCGGTTAAGACATCAACCAATACCCAAACTAATTGTCTCATGAGAACTATATATACATGTAGATTCAATAGAGGGTCATTTCCATCACTAAATAAATCAAATATGTTCTTTATAAGAAAGGGGTGAAGTATAATCAACAAATACATTCATATTGAAACTATAATATAAAATTTTAATAACTTTTCCAAGAAAATAAACATAATCAGAAACCATCCTATGTAATATGATGAATGATATCAAAATACAACATTCACTGTCAAAATAATCATGAAAATTTGATAATTTATTGTATCATAAGAGGTAAATTGAAATTAATCCTAAGTTCCAAAAATGGTGTTAATATAGGTGAAAATAATATAATAAAATAATTGAAAATTTCATAAGAGATATACCTCTTTACATGGAAAAAATTTATTTAAAAAAGATAAAAAATTATAAAATTGAAAATTTTATTTGAAAATTACATTGTGAACCTGTAAATGACTCCTAAATACATAAATTAATCATGAATTTTGGAAAATAAACTACTATTTTATGTGATCTTTTTAAGCATTCATTTTAAATTTTGAAAAATAAATATTTAAAATAATATTTTTAAAAGAAAGTGTGATCATTAATCAAATGAATTTATTAAGTGTAGCATCTATTAATACACATAAAACATGTTAAAATATAACATAATATAATAATATTTTGTTTAACACATAATAATTTCATGACATAATAAATAGAGTTGAAATTTAACCTAATGAATGAAAATTGGGTTAAGAATTCCCTTACCACTTTGTAATCTGTCAAACTGTATGCCCTATAAAATTAATGATCATAAAATAAAAAATTTAGTGCAATAAATATAAATCGATTCATTATATTATGTATTATAGGGATGTATGTACACCACACACATTAAATAAGGTTTCAATAAATAATATATCTCATAGAAGTAAAAGTAAGATGACAAACCCCAACCTTATTTCTGAAAGCATAATGAAATTTTAATTAATGTCTTGTATTATAAAAATAGATTCATTGATTACTTAATTATGAACCTATTAAACTTATATTTTATTTATTATAATTTTATTTTTTTATGGTCATTTCGATGAGTAATAATGAATAAATTAATTTTTCTAGGAGTGTTCATTTCATGGTTTTATGGTTGGTTCCCTTGAGTATAAATATGAGAGTTCTTATAAAATGGGAATAACTTATCCAGTAATGAAATTATTTATTATTAATTAATTTATAGAAATTTAAATGGTCTCATATATTTTCATATTATATGGTATGACTATGTTTCATTAGATTGATTTTTGATTAAAATGTCTTAATTTATTTTGGCGGTTTTTATGACCATCATGAACTTGTATCATTTTATTTAATATTATGTTTATATATCGGTTCTAAAACCTGATATGATTTATAATATTTATAATAAAAGATTATTTAATCATAATAATGGTTTTATGATTAGCCTTTACAGTGGTAATGGAAAATAAAAACTCGTTGTCCATGAAGGTGGTGAATTGACACCTCATGGGCAATGTTTTCATTTTTAATAAAAAATGAGAGGAGAAGGGATTTGAGGATGAATATGAATTATTAATATAAAATTATAGTATATATATGATACTATATTTACCATACCACTTTGGATATGTGAGGTTAATAGAGGATAATAAAATAAAATAAATTAAAAGAGAAAGAAAGAGGATTTTACCTCTTGAATATCGTCTCCTTATAAAGCTCAATAAGACATGTATATTTGATCTTTTGTAAGGCCAGAGGTTCTTAGAGGTGAAGAAGAGGCTTGTGAAGGGAATTGGGTAGAAGTAATACAATCTTAAATTCTTATAAGGTGGGAGGATAAGAGGTGGTGAGGGGTGGTATTTATAGGGGAGGAGATGGGCGTTTTTTGATTATCTTATTCATTTATTTTTTATTTTGGCTCAATAATATAAATAGTGCTGATTATTGTGAAATAATATAGTAAATATTTAATGTTATTTAGAATTAATGGGTGATTACATCATCAATGTAATGCCCCAACTCCAGTTACCCAGAGTCGGTGCAATATTACATAACATTGGCATGATCACAAGAAAGATCGAATCTCGAAAGACCGATTGGTTTAGTAGCCTTGGAAACACTAGATATATTCATAAAGTTTTACATTACATCATGAAGTGAAAAACTACTACAACAACATATTGTCTCCATAATCCACACTATTATCCCTTCATAATATCCCTCCAGGTCATTCATAATTTACTTCTTCACATCCTGAGAAAAATAAAACATAGAAATATGGTGAGCTCAAATGCCTAGTAAGGATAACAATATAGCGGAAACTTTCATAAATAAGAATAAATATTTAAGGAAATTTATAACTAAAACAAAAGCCTTTTAAACTTTAACTTCAACATTGTATGGAAAAAATAAAATGAAATAATTCCATTTACTTATTCACATGGATATTCTACTAATCGAATAATCACATGCAATATCGATAACCACTATCATAATGATGGAATGCATAATGCCAGACTATCATAACCACGTAGCCAAGGCCTCGTGCCAAGACTACAAATAATATTTTTCCAAGGCCTTGTGACAAGACACTATTTTGTCTCATGAGACCTACCGATGCATCGAGGAGCTATAGCGGGCTCCACCTATCACATATTAAGTCCAATGCATTCCCATATAAAAAGGTTTAAAAATAACATAAACATGCATATTAAAACTAGCATATGATATGTCAATACTTTCACCATAAACCATGAATGGTATAAAAATAGCACATCCACAATCAAACATATCACAAAACCTTCAATACAATATAGAAGTTTTCTATCTTAATAAATCAACTTTAAATCAGCGTAAAATCCATCAAAGGATGTTGACATAGATGAAATCAAAATTCTTTTTAATGAAATATCTCTTTCTATTTTGAAATCATTTAAGAGTCATATATTTATAAAATAAAACATTTTCTTTGAAAATATTGTTATAAGATTGTAAGGGAAGCTTCGAAGATTTTATAACGGCGAAAAATAGCCGCACCCGTCGTATAAGTTAAAAAAAATATTCTTACCTTAATTCTGTCGAAAAGTTTAAAAAGAACCTTGTTTGGAAAACGACGGAAATATTCCTTTATAAATCTCTTATAAAAAGTCAAACAAGGGTATAAATGACTTTAAACCATATTCTAGTAAATAGTAAAAATGTTTTGAAATTCATTTTTAAGAAACATGGATGTGGATGATAAAGATATCCCAGTAGATTATTACGTATAAACAACCTCGGATAATGAAGAGATTGTGAAATAACCCTTACCTTATACTTTTCCTTGGTTGGGGTAGGTTAACCTCCTTTATAATGGTGAAATAATTGTTATTAAATTTTACAAGAAACATATACATTAATATGATATCATATATGATCTTTTAACATTGATTTGTTAATAATATCTTAGTATTATCGTTGTTTCGGGTGTTAACTTACTCATTTTATTTTATATGTTTTGTTACGTAAGCCATGTTTGTAATGGATAGGTTGTATATTATTCATATCCAGAATGATATCAAGTCCTTAAACATAATTTTTAAATCATCAAATGATAATTATACTTGAATGGATACGATGGAGAATGAATCTCATCGCGTTCGTGGAGACGGTAGTCCGTACATACGCACGAGCGACAATATCATTATTTTGATATTAAAATAATATATAAATGGATGGTATATCATATATAAAGAATCATTAACATGTTATATTTAATATTTACATGAGTTACACATCATTATTATACCCATCCAAATAATAATATATTAAATAACAATTACACCACGACGTGGAGACGGTAAGCCGTACGTACACACGTATGGTGACATGTTATTCAAAGGGTGGATAGAATAGTGAATATGGTTGTACCATATTTATAATAACATCACAATATATATATTATACAGATTTATTATTTTAGAATGGTAATAACAAAGGAAGAAGAAGTGGAAGAAGAAAGGAACATGGAAAAGGGTGGTGAGATCATTACCTCTTCTTTGGGTTCTTCCTTTTGATTTGATCAAAAGGGCTCCTTAGGTTGGCTTTCTGATCAAACTAAGGCCTCTCGGTTGTAGTGAGGTAAGTTGCGAGAGTATTTGGGCAGAGTTTGTATAAGGACCCAGCCTTAAACCTTACATAATCTTGATTTATTACAAGATCACTCATTGAGGATCTTTTCAGGTTTAGAGTTTTAGAGAATTAGATCATGAAACTTGCATTACATTCCACATTTAAACAAAGTGGTTACATAAAAGATAGTATTCATTCTTACCATCAACGAAAGCATATTTAAAATAAAACATGGATTCTTTCTTGACACATCCTTGACACTATCATCACATCATGTACCTTTCCCTTAACCTGTGAAAAATTTTCAAAAACTTGGGATGAGCATAAAAAGCTCAGTAAGGGTTATAAAAATATGGAAAGGAAAAATGAGTTCATATATACATAAGAATGAAAACATACATTACCCATAAAATATAGGCACTTTATCATACCTCATCAAACCATGAATAAATCATCAAAATGATATGACATAAAGGTAACTTGAGGCATTCAATACATTCTTATGTAGGGAGTAACCCTCTTGGTTACGTTTGGAATACCCATCACAGTATATTCCATAAATATCTTCTGATAAACCTTAACATTTCACTCCTTCACATTACCCAATGCATTGGAGAGCTATATCGGGCTCACCTGCCCTTAGTTTATCACGGAACCACCCGTCTTCATAATAATTCCCAAGAACCTCAACATAATCGTATCACATAAAACATGCATAAAGGAAACATAACATTTCCACCTTTCAATCACAATATATCAATACAACACATTGATATAAAAACACTATGAAAACCATTTTCAATACCAAAATAAAAGAAAAGTAAAACATGGTATTTATTTTTATTTTAAAAATAAGGTATGGATTGTAGATGAAGCCGAAAACTCAAATAATGGTCACGACGGTGGAGAAGTCGTTGTCGCCGCATACGTACAACAAAAACATTCCCTTATGTCGTTTTGTCAAACAATTCTTATAAAAAAGAATCCTTTTGGATAAATGTAAAAGTCAAAGGGGTTTATACACCGTATAAAAGAAAGTTGTGTATAAAATAAAATATGCCTTAATGAAAGGAGATTGAGACGAAGTCCCATACAAAGACGGTATCCTTGGTTCAAGGATAAATCAATTACATAATTATGTGTGACAAACGAATACACCAAATATAAGTCGATATTAAGTGTAAAATAATCAAAGTTCATTCACACATATTAAAAGGATGACATATTCAATAACTACATGTTGAACCCAAAGAAATCGAAATTGGGTTAAGAAGTTCTTTTGACAGCCTAACAGCGTCACATCAAAATGAGTTGATGAGAGATAAAAAAAGGGTATCTCATCAATTTGACATAAAATTTACATCAATAAGGATATATGAGGACATATCCCAACATAATAATATGTAAATTAAAAGACCCAACAAAATAAGTCTTTTAAAAAGAGGAGGGTGAAAGGTCCCCTTACCGAGTTGGGTAACTTTCGAAACGTACACCCCATGGAAGAAGGGTCATGTAATGAAGATGTGAATACCCATAAATGAAATTATACTACACAAAGTGTATAATAATGGGCAGTACATACACTAGTCAAAGGAAATTGTGGCAAATGTATCATAAATCTCACGGGAATAAAAGTGAGATGATAAATCCCTTACGAAAACTCGGCAGCCTAGCGGCGCCACTTAAAACGTCTAAAATGGATTGATGAGAAGAAATAATGTCTCTCATCATATAAACATAAAGTTTACAGAAAGGGTAATACAAAATAACATCCCCCAACATAACAAATAGTAGCTTAAAGGAAGTGTCATAAAGGAGAGTACTTAAAAAGAAATAGAGAGGTTAGATCTCTTACGAAAATTAGGCAGCCTAACGGCGCCACTCAAAACTTCCAAAATGATTGATGAGAGAGAATAGGGTCTCCCATCACATGAACATAAAAATTACAGTAAGATTAATATAAAAGAACATCCCAATAACAAGAAATATGATCTTTAAAATGAATGACATAAAAGAGTGTACTTAAAAAGAAAGAGAGGAGTAGGATCCCTTACCTCGGGTCCGACTTGACTCGATCGTTCTTTAATCTCCTGAATAATAAACTTGAGTTAATTTCTAATTACATAAGAACCTTTTTAAAGTTCATTATTCCTTTTATATCACTTATTACCATGTAATAAACATTATGTAATCATTTAAGTTAATAATGTTTGTTTTGTCGATACTTGGTTCTTAAGTCGAAAATGGACTTCTTACAATTACATGTTGTTCGTGTGTTCAAAGTTTCATTATATCCAGAATTGTATTCATGATGTATATTTCATATATATCATATATATCAAGTATATTCATGCATTTTTAACATTACATAAAATTTAGAGTTTAAGAAATGAAATGCACCGTTCATGGGGATGATAAGCTGTACGTACGCATGAACGCTACTTCCATTTCTATTTCATATTTAATGGAATTAAAACATAATGATACATAGTAGTATTTTAATTCAAGTATGGTATCATATATAATATCATTAAATATATCCTTTATACGTACCACATATGGTGTTAACAAATCAAATCACTTTGAGGGGGCGGTAGTCCACACTTCCTTAAATGAAGATATCGCGTTAACCCATAATGGAAACCATAAAGGTATGCCCAAAATGAAAAATACAGAAGCTTAAGGAAAACATAAACATATTATATATCATATATAAATATAGTGTCATATTAATGGCCACCTTTGAAGGTGTTAGAAGAATGTTGAACAATCATCGTTTCGGGACGTCGAAATTCGCCATCCACGGAAACAGTACGTTCGTTAACCATTATATGTAGGTGTGTGAAAGTGTAGCTCAAATACTTCTTATAACAACAACCTAGTATACTTATGATACTGGATTTGTTACAAAAAAATTAATAAAAAGAGTTTAGGGTGTTGGAGAAGCAAAATAAAACAAAAGGACTCAAGTGAAGACATTACCTTAAAATCAGGTAACTCCCTTTGGTTTGAGCTCAAAGGCTTCCTTGGGAAAACTTCTCCCCAAAGTGAGGCTTCGAGGAGTAAGATAGGGAAGTGCAGAGAAAAAATGGGCAGAGGTTTTCCGGACCAAAGGCTTTGGGAGTGTGGGTAAGCAGGTAGAGGTGGGGGCCTTTTATAAGAGAAGAGGAGGGGCACTCTTGGGAGGTAAAGATAAGTCACTTTATTTTAAAATGGTATTCGGATTTAAGAGGTCCCACATTGATATGTTTAGAGTATAAGGTGATAAGGGTTCTAAATACACTCATCCAATAGGTTTTGGATATGTGTAGGTCTTAGATATTACATTATCTTTCCATTTTTTTAAATAGTTAAATAATGAGGTCATCACTGCATAATCATGATGTCATAAATAATTTAATTTATTTAATGTCTAAAAATCATAAAACAAATACTATGATGTGGGAAATCGTTTTAGCTTTCCAATTAATATTTATAGTCAAAAATCTGATTTGTATAACCCCATGTAAAAAATGTTTTAGTAAAACATTTCATGTTTGTCTCATTTTTACTTTAAATTTAAATAAAAAGATATTAATGTCATTTTCCAACCAAAGTGGCTTCATGGGATCCCCAAGTTGACACATGGGTTGTCTTGGTCGGCCATGACACATCCAATGAGGATAGGACATGTGTCAAGTTCATTTAATATTATTAAAACATTATTTTTACCTTAAAATACACTGATTACCTCTAATCGCGATTAAAAACTTTATAAGTTACTATTCACCAAAAAAATTATTTTTATCCCATTGAACCACATTTTACTTCTCAATGACAACCATGTATGTCGGATTTTTGAAATTCAAAACACAAAGATGGCAAAATTTAATTTAAACGGAAAAAATCAGGTTTTATAAGTACCACTTAGTGGTTTCACTATTCATCAAAAATTGAAGTTTTTCAGAAAAATCCCAAAAATTCACCCTAAGCTATATTTGATATTCCGAATTCAAAAATGAAGTATATTTTACAAAATTCAAAACATATAAGTCACATTAATTAATTTAATAATTAATTCCCGTTGTCAGAGAAAATAGCGTGTTTTTATGAAACAATAAGTATCAAAAGATTGACTCTAGTTTAAGTCTGATTTCAAAGTGAAATTAATTCCAACAATCACTATTGCATTTAATGGTAAAAATATATTCTAATTTCACTTTAAAAACAATTCAAAAGATAATCTAATCATATAAATAAATTAGATTAAAAAGAGGTTTTGAATTAAAATACAACATTTTACACTATTCATTAAGAAAAGAACTTTATCGGAAAGATACCAAAACTTTACACAAAGTAAATTTTGATTTCTCGATTCTTAAGAAGAGTTTTATTTTGTCCAATATAATGTTTAAGAGTGAAAAAAACTATATTTAATGACGGTTTTCCATCAAAAGGCGATAAGTGAGCCTTTAGTGAAAACTAGGGCATATACGCCTAAAATTGAATTCTTTCCGTATTTTAAGCCTTTATCTTTTATTGGATAAATGTAAAAACCATTAAAAACATATATAATCATATTTTAGTTATTTCTATCCATTCCCGCCAATAAAATGGCTACATGTTAACTACCATTTAAAATAATATTATTTTATTATTAGAGTGCAACGTAAGATTCCCAAGAAACTCGTTGTCGCGTGTTGGGTATGCCATCGAGCATAGCATCCCCTTTAAAGACATATTAATATTTTATTCACAAATATGGATAAATATATAAATGTAATATTCTTTATTTACCTGGGGTGTTACATCCTTCCCCCCTTTTGGGAATTGCGTCCTCGCAATTTTAAAATTCGGCTCAGAAACTTCATTGAAAATCCCACATCGAAACAAGAGTTGGTAAAACAATCACTTTAAAATAAAGAAAGATAAGTAGAGAGGTCACCCGAGTTAACCCATACTAGGATTCCATGTAGGAAAACATGTACATGGAGGAGAAAACATAGGGTCATGTTCTGATGGAGAGTGATAGAAAACATGTTTAGGATAAAGTTAACAATAAGAAAATTACAAACTTATGATGGGTTAAACGGTGTTGGGTTCCCCAGTAAGAAAAGTTAATAGACAACATTTATGTTTTAAGTTAATTTTTATTGAGGAATTTATTTTTGAGCTTAACTAAAACATAAGGAAATATACTTACTTTTCATGTTGACTTTCAACTTTTACTAGATTTCTTATACAGACTCATACTTTCTTCAAAAGACGAGTTTTTAGGAAGACTTGTTCGCATTAATAGTACTATAAACAACTTCTAGAGGAGCACCTAATCCACAAAAAAAGAACTATACATTTCCCATGTCTTCAAACCTTAACCAAAACTAAAACCAAAAAGGTTACTACAAGATCAGATAATCCAGAAAAGGATAACCCTTTATAAAAAGAAAATCTATTCTTAATCTCAAAATTTGTCCAACAAAACACAAAGTTCAACGAGGACCATTAGATAACAAATTTGTCCATAAAATTCTTCAAAGTAAACCAATCTAAGATTGAAACCCAAATATTTGAAGGATTTAGTCACGTAGTCTTCCAAGTTAAATCGTAACATTTATCTCCAAACAATATCAGTTGCTCCTAAAGTCTCGTATTGAAAAGTAATTAACCTAATCACATATCCTCAATGATAGGTTAATAATTTTCATAAATAACCTAAAATAAACTTACTCTTAATTCATAAAATCATCTAACAAAAATAATCGGTCAAACTAACCAGGGACTTCACGTAGTCCAGTGGTAGGCGATAAATACCAGTTGCACTTTGGTTGTGGGTTCGATTCCCGCAGCTTCATCCGACGCGACAGGTTGTCACACGGTCTGCGTGTTGTCCTTTTTCCAAAACTACATAATTTTAAAACATTCCCGAAAACGAGATAAAATCTTCAAAAATGATCATAACATATTTTAACTTCAAGTTTATCTCATGCCTTTCATTTTCCAGCATATCATATAATAACCCATAATTACCTCAAAAGTAAGGATCATATAAACTCTAATGGTTACCTTTATAACTATGTCCACAAAAGAAAAGATAACTATTCCTTGAATAAAGTTTTCCTATATTAAACCTCAGGGTTACACATAATATAAAAAGTCTTCTAATGTAACCCCATCATCAAAAGAGACTTAATACTCTTAATAATTTCACCATAACTCTTGAAGCCCTTATATGTTGACATCTTACTCATTCAACATTCTTCATGATCCATTAACTATTCCTTTCCAACTTATTCTGAAATACCTCTTTCCTACAAACAAAATCATGAATCATATCCTAAGATTCCAAAATAGGAAAACAATAGTCATGAAATAATACATACCTTTGATTGGTCATTGTCAGTTTCTTCATCCTCAATCGGAATGGCATTAGGTATTCGTAAACGAACATTTGTACGCTCTTGGTGATCCCATTCACGAAACTTCTTCATAGGACATGTGTTTTCATAATTACCATGAACGCCAAATTTAAAACATTCAATTGATCCCTCAAAAAGAACATATTTCCCTTTCCTCGAGTCAACTGTATGCTTCCTTTTTCCATGGTAGGTTCTTGCTTTATGACCTTCATTTCCACATCTATAGAATATTTCTGTCCCTTTGAAACATTTTCCTAGGTGTTTCTTTCCACATCTTTGACACATAGGTTTTTGAACACACTTGCCTTTATGATTATTACCTGTACTTCCGTAGGGATTTGTTTCTCGCATATATGATGCCTTATAGAAATCACCAAGTTTTAGGTGGTCAATAATGACTCCAGATAGTTGGTTGAGTATAATCACAAGAGTTCTCATTGCAGCTCCCATATCATTTAGTTGCTTGCTCAAAAAACTGTCACAGTTTCCTTCACATCCACTGTTACATTGGTGCCTGCTAGAACCAGCCATTTACTAAAACCAAAAAGGTCAGTGTGAGTATATCAAAAAAAACCATCATGTACTAATAAGGAAGATAAACACTAAGATATACTTACTCATTCACTTTATCTAAAACTAGGACTCTTTCTGAAATCCTAACCATTATGGTAATGCCACTTATGCTTAAAGAATACCCTAACCACTAAAGTTATCTAAACCGACCTTTGATACCAACTATAAGGCCCCAGCCTTAAACCTTACTTAACCTTGAGTTATTACAAGATTACACATTGAGGATCTTTTCAGGTTTAGAGTTTTAGAGAATTAGATCATGAAACTTGCATTACATTCCACATTTGAACAAAGTGGTTACAAAAAAGATAGTATTCGTTCTTCCCATCAACGGAAACATATTTAAAATAAAACATGGATTTGTTCTTGACACATCCTTGACACTATCATCACATCATGTACCATTCCCTTGACCTGTGAAATTTTTTTCAAAAACTTGGGATGAGCATAAAAAGATCAGTAAAAGTTATAAAAATATGGAAATGAAACATGAGTTCATATATACATAAGAATGAAAACATACTTTACCCATAAAACGTAGGCACTTTAACATACCTCATCAAACCATGAATAAATCATTGAAATCAAAAGACATAAAGGTAACTTGAGGCATTCATAACATTCTTACTTAGGGAGTAACCCTCTGGGTTACGTTTGGAATACCCATCACAGTATATTCCCTAAATATCTTCCGAGAAACATTAACGTTTCACTCCTTCGCGTTACCCAATGCATTGAAGAGCTATATCGGGCTCACTTGCCCATAGTTTATCACGGAACCACCCATCTTCATAATAATTCCCAAGAACCTCAACATAATCGTATCACATAAAACATGCATAAAGGAAACATAACATTTCCACCTTTCAATCACAAGATATCAATATAACACATTGATATAAAAACACTATGAAAACCATTTTCAATACAAAAATAAAATAAAAGTAAAACATGGTATTTATTTTTCTTTTAAAATTAAGGTATGGATTTTAGAGGAAGCCGAATACTCAAATAATGGTCACGGCGGCAGAGAAGTCGTTGTCACCGCATACGTACAACAAAAACATTCCCTTTTGTCGTTTTGTCAAATGCTTCGTATAAAAAAGACTCCTTTTGGATAAATGTAAAAGTCAAAGGGGTTTATACACTTTATAAAATAAAGTTGTGTATAAAATAAAATATGCCTCAATGAAAGGAGATTGAGATGATGTCCCATACAAAGACGGTATCCTTGGTTCAAGGATAAATCAATTACATAATTATGTGTGACAAACAAATACACCAAATATAAGTGGATATTAAGTGTAAAATAAACAAAGTTCATTCACACATATTAAAAGGATGACATATTCAATAACTATATGTTGAACCCAAAGAAATCGAAATTGGGTTAAGAAGTTCCTTTGACAGCCTAATATCGTCACATCAAAATGAGTTGATGAGAGATAAAAAAAGGGTATCTCATCACTTGGACATAAAATTTAAATCAATAAGGATATATGAGGACATATCCCAACATAAAAATATGTAAATTAAAAGACCCAACAAAAGAAGTCTTTTAAAAAGAGGAGGGTGAAAGGTCCCCTTACCGAGTTGGGTAACTTTCGAAACGTACACCCCATGGAAGAAGGGTCATGTAATGAAGATGTGAATACCCATAAATGAAATTATACTACAAAAAGTGTATAATAATGGTAATTACATACACCACTCAAAGGAAATTGTGGCAAATGTAGCATAAATATCATGGGAATAAAAGTGAGATGATAAATCCCTTAAGAAAACTCGGCAGCCTAGCGGCGCCACTTAAAACATCTAAAATGGATTGATGAGAGGAAATAGGGTCTCTAATCATATAAACATAAAGTTTATATAAAGATTAATACAAAAGAACATCCCCCATCATAACAAATAGGATCTTAAAGGAAGTGTCATAAAAGAGAGTACTTAAAAAGAAAGAGAGAGGTTAGATCTCTTACGAAAATTCGGCAGCCTAACAGCGCCACTCAAAACTTCCAAAATGGATTGATGAGAGAGAATATGGTCTATAATCACATGAACATAAAAATTACAGTAATATTAATATAAAATAACATCACAATAACAAGAAATATGAGCTTTAAAAGGAATGACATAAAAGAGTGTACTTAAAAAGAAAGAGAGGAGTAGGATCCCTTACCTCGGGTAGGACTTGACTCGATCGTTCTTTAATCTCCTGAATAATAAACTTGAGTTAATTTATAATTCCATAAGAACCTTTTTAAAATTCATCATTCCTTTTATATCACATATTACCATGTCATAAACTTTATGTAATCATTTAAGTTAATAATGTTTGTTTTGTCGATACTTGGTTCTTAAGTCGAAAATGGACTTCTTACAATTACATGTTGTTCGTGTGTTCAAAGGTTCATTATATACATAATTGTATTCATGATGTATATATCATATATATCATATATATCCAGTATATTCATGAATTTATAATATTATATAATATTTAGAGTTTAAGAAATGAAATGCACCGTTCATGGAGACGGTAAGCCGTACGTACGCATGAACGCTACTTCCATTTCTATTTCATATTTAATGGAATTAAAACATAATGATAAATAATAGTATTTTAATTCCAGTATGGTATCATATATAATATCATTAAATATATCCTTTATACGTACCACATATGGTACTAACGAATCAAATCACTTTGAGGGGGCGGTAGTCCGCATTTCCTTAAATGAAGATATCGCGTTTACCCATAATGGAAACCATAAAGGTATGCCCAAAATGAAAAATACAAAAGCTTAAGGAAAAGATAAACATATTATATATCATATATAAATATATTGTCATCTTAATGGCCACCTTTGAAGGTGTTAAAAGAATGTTGATCAATCATCGTTTCGGGAGGCCGAAATTCACCATCCACAGAAACTATATGTTCTTTAACCATTAGATGTAGGTGTGTGAAATTTTAGCTCGAATACTTATTATAACAACATCCTATTATATTTATGATACTGTATTTGTTACAAAATAAATTAATAAAAAGAGTTTAGGTGGTTGGAAAAGAAAAATAAAACAAAAGGACTCAAGTGAAGACATTACCTTAAAATCGGGTAACTCCCTTTGGTTTGAGCTCAAAGGCTTCCTTGGGAAGACTTCTCCCAAAAGTGAGGATTTAAGGAGTAATAGAGGGAAGTGGAGACATAAAATTGGCAGAGTGTTTCTGAGCCAAAGGCTTTGGGATTGTGGGTAAGGAGGTAGAGGTGGGGGCTTTTTATAAGAAGAGAGGAGGGCCACTCTTGGAAGGTAAAGATAAGTCACTTTATTTTAAAATGGTATTAGGATTTAAGAGGTCCCACATTGATGTGTTTCGAAGATAAGGTGATAAGGGTTCGAAATACACTCATCAAATAGGTTTTTGACATGTGTATGTCTTAGATAATACATTATCTTTCCATTTTTTTAAATCGTTAAATAATGAGGTCATCACTGCATCATCATGATGTCATAAATAATTTAATTTATTTAATGACTAAAAATTATAAAAAAGATACTATGATGTGGGAAATCTTTTTATATTTCCAATGAATATTTATAGTCCAAAATTGGATTTTTATAACCCCGTGTAAAAATTATTTTAGTAAAACATTTCATGTTTGTCTCATTTTTACTTTAACTTTAAATAAAAAGATATTAATGTCATTTTCCAACCAAAGTGGATTCATGGGGTCCCCAAGTTGACCCATGGGTTGTCTTGGTCGTCCATGACACATCCAATGAGGTTAGTACATGTTTCAAGTTCATTTCATATTATTAAAACATTATTTTTACCTTAAACTACACTAATTACCTCTAATCGCGATTAAAAACTTAATAAGTTAATATTCACCAAAAAAATTATTTTTATCCCATTGAACCACATTTTACTTCTTAATGACAACCATGTATGTCGGATTTTTTAAATTCAAAACACAAAGATGGCAAATTTTCATTTAAACGGAAAAAATCAGTTTTTATAAATACAACTTAGTGGTTTCACTATTCATCAAAAATTTAAGTTTTTCAGAAAAATCCCAAAAATTCACCCTAAGATATATTTGATATTCCGAATTCAAAAATGAAGTCTATTTTACAAAATTCAAAACATATAAGTCACATTAATTAATTTAATAATTAATTCCCGTTGTCAAAGCAAATAGCGTGTTTTTTTTAAACAATAAGTATCAAAAGATTGACTCTAGTTTAAGTCTGATTTCAAAGTGAAATTAATTCCAATGATAACTATTGGATTTAATGGTAAAAATATATTCTAATTTCAATTTAAAACCAATTCAAAATATAATCTAATCATATAAATAAATTAGATTAAAAAGAGGTTTTGAATTAAAATACAACATTTTACACTATTCATTAAAAAAAGAACTTTATCGGAAAGATACCAAAACTTTACACAAAGTAAATTTTAATGTCCTGATTCTTAATAAGAGTTTTATTTGGTCCAATATAATTTTTAAGAGTGAAAAAACTATATTTAATGACGGTTCGCCATCAAAAGGCGATAAGTGAGCCTTTAGTGAAAACTAGGGCATATGCGCCAAAAATTGAATTCTTTCCGTATTTTAAGCCTTTATCTTTTATTGGATAAATGTAAAAACATTTAAAAACATATATAATCATATTTTAGTTATTTCTATCCATTCCCGCCAATAAAACGACTACATGTTAACTACCATTTAAAATAATATTATTTTATTATTAGAGTGCAATGTAAGATTCCCAAGAAACTCGTTGTTGCGTGTTGGGTACGCCATCGAGCATAGCGTCCCCTTTAAAGTTATATTAATATTTTATTCACAAATATGGATAAATATAAAAATGTAATATTCTTTATTTACTTGGGGTGTTACAGTTTGGCCGATCCAAAAGGCTTTGAAGGTGTGAAGAAATGAGAAGGAGGAGTGCCTTTCTATAAGAGGGGTGAGGGGCACCTTTGGAAAAGCTAGAAATTATAATTAATAATAAATTCATATTCTGTTTCTAATGGATCCAAAGTATATTATTTAAATGTTAAGGTGGGTATAGGTCGAAAACCATTCAACCAATAGAATTTAGACAGGTGTGGGTTACTATATTAACCTTATCATTAAGTATTAACTCTTAGTTAATTAGTTTGACATTTACCATGTCACTTTGTATTTTTATATTATATAGTTAATAAACTTACTATATACATCCAAGTGACCCCTAAGTGGTCCATTAATGATACAAATATTATGATATAAGTCTCTTGGCCGAACCTTATATTTTTATGAATTTAATATCAATTAATAATATAATATTTGTTTTAAAAACTCTTTTATGTCAATTTTGACACTATTCAATAGTTGATATTTGTAAAACTCATAACAGAATTATTACTTCAAAAAAATTTAATTAAATCATTCCTAACATGTCATATTAACAAAGAAAATTAGTGTAATTCATAAAAAGTCTCAAATTATATTTATTTGTGTATTTATAATATCAATTATTTTAATTTTTCAATATTATGGTAATTACTTCATCATCATTGTGTCATAAATAAATTAAATTATTTAATGTTTGAAAATTATAAATAAAATATCATTATGTAGAAAATATTTTTATCTTTCTAATGAATTTTTACAATCTAATTTATCTTATGTATAACCCTATATTAAATTTTTTTTAGTAAATAAACATTGATTTTAACTCTTTTAACTCTTCTTTGAATTAAATAATAATAAATGTCCTAATCTAATCCAAGTGGACCTAAATGATAATATTTTATTCATAAGGTTGTTTCTGGTCGAGATAAACTTTTTCAATAGAATTAGGACATGTGTTAGGGTAATATTAATATCAGTTTTACCCTTAATTACCCTATTTACTTTTAACCGTGGTAAATAAAAGTAAAAAGTTACTATTCACCAAAAATTATTTTCATCTCATTGAACCACATTTTACTTCTTGATATTAACCATGTCTCTCGGATTTTTGAAATTCCATTCACAGATGCGGTAAAATTACGTTTTATGAAAAATTCAGTTTTTTAACTACCACTTAGTAGTTTCACTATTCATCAAAAATTGAAGTTTTTCAGAACAATGCCAAAATTTCACCCTAAGCTATAATTGATCTTCCGAATTCAAAAATGATGTCTATTTTACAAAATTCCAAACATTTAAGTTGAATTAATTAATTTTATAATTAATTCCCGTTGTTACAACAAATAGCGTGTTTTTAAGAAACAATATATATCAAAATATTGACAATTGTTTAGGTCCAATTTCAAAGTGAAATTAATTATAATGAACACCATTGGATAAAATGGTAAAAATATATTCTAATTATACTATAAAACCACTAAATAATATAATTTATCACTATAAATTATTTTTATTAAAAAAAATTTTTTAAGTATTTTTCACTATAAAAATGGGACGTTCTCAGAAAAATTCAACTTAGGATAATTTTGATATTCTGAATCCAAAAATGAAGTTCATTTTGAAATATAATATATATATAATTTCAAAAAGTAGGTATTACTATTCATAACGGGTAGTTTGATTGGTTGTGGTGTGTTAGAACTCGATGTTGCGTACAACACACGTTATCGCATTATTCAAAGAGAAGAGTACCGTAGAAGCTTGGGGTGTTACATTCTCCCCTCCTTCAAAAAATTTCGTCCTCGAAATTTCTAGAATACTACCGCATGAAAAGACTCAGGTGGTTCTTCATCATAAGTTTCTCGGGTTCCCACGTTGCCTCTTCCATCTTATGGTTTCTCCACAAAACTTTTACCAAACGCGTCGTCCGGTTTCTCAGTACTTGTTCTCTCATATCAAGAATCCTGACGGGCTCTTCACAATAAGACAGATCGGGTTCCAGTTCTAATTCTTCATAGGTGAGTACATGCGTTGGGTCAGGCATGTATTTCCTCAACAGAGATACGTGGAACACATCATGAACTTTGGAGAGACTTGGCGGCATTCCCAATCAGTAAGCTACAGCCCCAATTCGTTCTAGAATTTGGAAAGGTCCGATGTACCTAGGACTCAATTTACCTTTCTTACCAAAACGTATGACTCCCTTCCATGGAGATAACTTCAGGAAAAAATGATCACTGACTTCAAATTCCAAATCCTTCCTTCGATTATCAGCATAGCTCTTCTGCCTACTTTGAGCTGCTTTGATGTGATTTTGGATTACCGTCACCTTTTCCATCACTTCCTCCACCAGTTCTCGACCTACAAGTTTTCTTTCACCAACGTCATCCCAACAGGTTGGTGTGCGACATCTCTTTCCATATAACGCTTCATATGGTTCCATCTGAATACTCGAATGGAAGCTATTGTTATAGAAAAATTCTACCAAAGGTAAATACTGATCCCACATACCCTGAAAGTCAAGTGAGCAAGATATCAACATGTCATCTAAGGTTTGAATAGTCCGTTCTGATTGTCCGTCTGTCTGAGGGTGGTTAGCAGTGCTCAAATGATGTTCAGTATCCAGGGATTTCTGAAGAAATTTCCTGAATCTTGAAGTAAAACAGGGAGCATGATCTGAAACAATCGATAGGGGTACTCCATGAAGTCTCACAACTTCATTAATATATAGTCTTGCTTGACGTTCCAGGGGTATATCTTCTCTTATAGCAAGAAAATGTGCTGACTTGGTAAGACGATCAACAATAACCCATATTTCATCATTCCTTCTAAGATTATTTGGTAGTCCCATGAAAAAGTCCATCGTCATATTGTCCCATTTCCACTCCGGTATGGGAAGAGGTTGCATGACTCCTCCAGGCTGTTGCCTTCTAGCTTTCACTTGTTGAAAAACCATAAATCTTGACACAAAATCAGAAATATCCCCCTTCATGTTGTCCCACAAAAAATGTTCCTTCAAATCTATATACATTTTGGTGCTCCCATGATGTATAGAGAAATTGGAACTATGAGCATCGTCCAGAAATTCCCTTTTTAGATCATCTATATCAGGAACACAAAGTCTCTTCCCAAATTTCAAATTTCCATCTTCATACACAAAGTCTCTCAATCTCCCATCATTCACATCTTTAATCTTCTTTTGAAATTCTTCATCATCGGTCTGAGAACTCTTAATCTTTTCTAGTAAAGATGGTTTGGCAACCATTTTAAAAATCATTGATGTTTCACCTTCCCTGGTTATTCCCATGTCCATATTTACTAGATCCATGAAAATTGAATCCCTTCCAATTCTCATATTGTTCAAAACTCCATGATCATTTCTGCTCAAAGCATCTGCCACGTTGTTTGCCTTCCCCGGGTGGTAGTGTATCGTGCAATCATAATCCTTGAGTAATTCAAGCCATCTCCTTTGCCTCATGTTGAGTTCTTTTTGTGAGAAAATATACTTCAAACTCTTGTGATCAGTATAAATCTCAAATTTTTCACCAAAGAGGTAGTGCCTCCATATCTTCAAAGTAAAGATCACAGCTGCTAACTCGAGATCATGAGTAGGATAGTTTTGTTCATGAATTTTCAACTGTCGTGATGCATAGGCAATAACTATATCATTCTGCATAAGGACACAACCAAGTCCTTTCTTTGATGCATCACTATAAATAACGAACCCATCATTCCCCGATGGTAGAGTCAATATAGGAGCATTGACTAATATTCTCTTTAGTTCTTCGAAACATTCTTCACACTCTTTTGTCCAAACAAATTTAACCCCTTTACGTGTGACCTTCGTTAATGGGTTAGCCAATCGGGAAAAATTCTGGATGAAACGTCGTTAATAACCTGCTAAACCAATAAAACTACGTACCTCAGTTATACTCGTCGGTGCTGACCATTTTTGGATTGCCTTAGTCTTAGAAGGATCAACAGATATTCCATCTTTAGAGACAATATGGACAAGAAAAGAAATCTCCTGAATCCAGAATTAACACTTGCTAAACTTCCCATATAATTCATGTCTTTTCAGAGTCTTCAAGATAATGCGCAAGTGATTTTCATGATCTTCGTAGCATTTTGATTATACCAATATATCATCAATAAATACCACCACAAATTCGTCGAGATACTCCTTGAAAACTCTATTCATCAGATCCATGAATACAGAGGGTGCATTAGTCAATCCAAAAGGCATTACAGTAAACTCGTAATGCCCGTACCTGGTTCGAAATGTTGTCTTCGGAATGTCTTCCTTCTTCACACACAACTGATGGTATCCAGATCGAAGGTCAATCTTTGAAACGTATTGAGCTCCATGCAGTTGGTCAAATAAATCATCAATTCGAGGTAGGGGATACTTGTTCTTTATTGTTATAGCATTGATCTCCCTGTAGTCGACACATAACCTCATAGATCCATCTTTCTTTTTATCCAAAAGAACAGGGGATCCCCATGGAGAAACACTAGGGCGAATAAATCCCTTATTACTCAATTCCTCTAGTTGTTTCTTTAGTTCAACTAATTCTATAGTGGCCATTCTATAAGGGGTCTTCGATATAGGCCTTGATCCAGGAATTAAATCAATGGAAAACTCAACTTCTCGTTCTGGAGGATGTCCATGTAAATCTTCCGGAAATGCATCTACATATTCTTTCACAATAGTTACATCCTCTATTTGAACATTTCTTTCCTCACACACAGTTATTTCATTCTGTTCCTCCCCAATAATTGAATTTATTGGAGCTACTAGGGGTGGATCTAGATAAGAATTAGGTGATGATGATTCTGCTCTAAAGATAAGGTGTTCCTTATCATCATCATCAAGAATCGTAACCTCTTTCTTATTACAATAAATCTTCGTATCATAGTCCGAAAGCCAGTCCATACCGAGGATTATATGGAACTCAATCATAGGTATGACGATGAGATCAGCAGGTAAAGAACATTTATTTTCTCTAATGGGGACTGATTCAAAAAACATTGTTGCAATGATACTTCCCTTAGGAGTTTTAACTGACAACACCCTTGTTAAATCAAATTGGAAATATCTAATTTTCTTAGCAAACTGGGATGATATGAAACAATTCAATGATCCAGAATCAAATAATGCATTTTCTAAACTTGAGGAAACCATTAAATTACCTTCCACCACGTCTTTCGAAGCTTCTACCTCAGTAGTAGTGATAGCAAAAGCTTTGCTTTGATCCCTTGGACTTTTTTTAGGTAAGTTCTCCTAACGCTTAGGACATTCATTTTCATAATGTCCCATCTCCCTGCAATTGTAGCACTGAACATTGGTAGATTCCTTCTTCCCCTTGCAATCACGAGCTTGGTGGCCTTTTTCACCACACTTGTAACAGACTCCCATTCCCTTCAAGAAAGTACCGGGGTGTTTCATCCCACATTTACCATAGGATGGATATTCAACCTTTCCCTTCTTCACCTTATTTCCATTCCCAGATTGATCAGTAGGTCTCTTATTATCTTTCTTTGCTTTAAAGTCATATGACTTAGAGAATTCCTTTTCGGTCTTGATAGCACATGAGATAATGTCTTCGTATGATGAAAAGGATTGTGAGACTAATGCTCGACGGAGAAATGGTTTTAACCCATCAAAGAAATGATCAATCTTACTTCTTGTGTTATGTATATAATATCCAGCATACCTTGCTAACCTTGTAAATTTAGCCTCATACTTTGCGATATTCTCATCCTCCTTCTATCTCAGACTCAGAAATTGCCTTTCCATATCTGCTCGATGGTCGCGAGGAAAGTATTTTTCTAAAAATAGATCTTTGAACTCCCTCCATTCTATATTTGATACTTCATCATCTTCCTTCGTGTTTTGAATCAATGACCACCATTGATCAGCATCTACAGTGAGTCGGTAAACTGCCATGATAACTTTTTCCCTTTCACTACTCCCCAAAGCCTGAAATATTTTCTCTAGGGAATTTATCCATTGCTCAGCTACTAAGGGATTTTTACTCCCATTGAACGTTGGTGGTTCTTGCCTCATGAATCGATCTAACATTGATCCTCCATGCTGTGGATCAGGGTTCTCTATACGGGTAAGGTTATTATTCATAACCTGAGTAAGTTTTCCCAGTATGGTGATTAGATGATCGGCACCAGTTGAATCACCAGCTCCACTATAATTATCTTGAGCAGGAGGGAAATCCCTACATGGAGTGCGTGCATTGATACGGTTTCCATTTCTTCCACTAGGCACCATTTCTCAACAATGGTATAAACTAGATCAGTTTATGAATCAAAATGCATAACCCCATACTTATCAAACACTTAACATAAATTGAACTATTTATGGATATAATACATAATCATAAGAATGTTTTCTTTGAGGAAGTATATACTCATAAACCCTTCATTATGATTTGTAAAGAAAATGAGAGTTATCCAAATCATATCCCCCGGGATTGTCGTAACCAAGAGTGCATCAAGGCCAGTTGTCGTGCACCAGTTCCCGTTCGAGTCTAGCTCAAAGCGGTGTTTTCGGGTTTTACCCCTAGGTACATCTGTGCCAGAGCAGCCTCTACATGCTCATATCCAGGCATGGATGTATTTCTCTGAAAACTCACAAAATCTCTACAATACCAAAATTCTAGGAAGTTCTTCTATACTAATCCTCAAAGTTCATCTTAGGTCTACGTTCTCTAATCAGAGTTTATCTAAATCTAGCTTCCAAGGTTTGTACTAAACTTCCTCTGATACCAACTGTAACGCACCGACCCCAGTTACCCAGATTCGGTGCATTATTACATAACATTGGCATGATCACAAGAAAGATCAAATCTTGAAAGACCGATTGGTTTAGTAGCCTTGGAAACAATAGATATATTCATAAAGTTTTACATTACATAATAAAGTGAAAAACTACTATAACAACATATTGGCTCCATAATCCACACTATTATCCCCTCATAATATTCCACCAGGTCATTCATAATTTACTTCTTCACATCCTGGGAAAAATAAAACATAGAAAAGGGGTGAGCTCAAATGCCCAGTAAGGATAACAATATAGCGGAAACTTTCATAAATAAGAATAAACATTTAAGGCAATGTATAACTAAAAAAAGCCTTTTAAACTTCAACTTCAACATTTTATGGAAAAAATAAAATGAAATAATGCCATTTAATTATTCACATGGATATTCTACTAATCGAATAATCACATGCAATATCGATAACCACTTTCATAATGATGGAATGCATAATGCCAGACTATCATAACCACATAGCCAAGGCCTCGTGCCAAGACTACAAATAAGATTTCGCCAAGGCCTTGTTCCAAGCCACTAGTTTGTCTCATGAGACCTACTGATGCATCGAGGAGCTATAGCGGGCTCCACCTGTCACATATTAAGTCCAATGCATTCCCATATGAAAAGGATTAAACATAACATAAACATTCGTATTAAAACTAGAATACGAAATGTCAATAATTTCACCATAAACCATGAATGGTATAAATATAGCACATCCACAGTCAAACATATCAGAAAACATTCAATACAATATAGAAGTTTTCTATCATAATAAATCAACTTTAAATAAGCGTAAAATCCATCAAAGGATGTTGACATAGATGAAATCAAAATTCTTTTTAAAGAAATATCTCTTTCTATTTTGAAATCATTTAAGAGTCATATATTTATAAAATAAAACATTTTCTTTGAAAATATTCTTATAAGCTTGTAATGGAAGCTTTGAAGATTTTATAACGGCGAAAAATAGATGCACCCGCCGTATAAGTTAAAAAAAACTTTCTTACCTTAATCCTGTCAAAAATGTTAAAAAGCACATTATTTGGAAAACGACGAAAAGATTCCTTTATAAACCTCTTATAAAAAGTCAAAAAAGGGTATAAATGACATTAACCCATATTCTAGTAAATAGTAAAAATGTTTTGAAATTCATTTTTAAGAAACATGGATGTGGATGATAAAGAGATCCCGGTAGATTATTACGTATAAACAACCTCGGATAATGAAGAGATTGTGAAATAACCCTTACCTTGTAATTTTCCTTGGTTGGGGTAGGTTAACCTTCTATATAATGGTGAAATAATTTTTATTAAATTATACAATAATCATATACATTAATATGATATCATATATGATCTTTTAACCTTGATTTGTTAATAATATCTTAATATTATCGTTGTTTCGGGTGTTAACTTACTCATTTTATTTTATATGTTTTGCTACGTAAGCCATGTTTTTTATGGATATTTTGTATATTATTCATATCCATAATGATATCAAGTCCTTAAAAATCATTTTTAAATCATCAAATGATAATTATACTTGAATGGATACGATGGAGAATGAATCTCATCGCGTTCGTGGAGATGGTAGTCTGTACATACGCACGAGCGACAACATCATTTTTTTGATATTAAAATAATATATAAATGGATGGTATATCATATATACAGAATCATTAACATGTTATATTTATTATTTACATGAGTTATATATCATTATTATACCCATCCAAAAAATAATATATTGAATAACAATTACACCACGACATGGAGACGGTAAGCCGTACGTACGCATGTATGGTGACATGTTATTCAAAGGGTGGATAGAATACTGAATATGGTTGTACCATATTTATAATAACATCACAGTATATATATGATACTGGAGTTATTATTTTAGAAGGGTAATAACAAAGGAAGAAGAAGTGGAAGAAGAAAGGAACATGGAAAAGGGTGGTGAAATCATTACCTCTTCTTTGGGTTCTTCCTTTTGATTTGATCAAAAGGGATCCTTAGGTTGGCTTTATGATCAAACTAAGGCCTCTGGGTTGTAGTGAGGAAATTTTTGAGAGTATTTGGGTAGATTTTGGCCGAACCAAAAGGCTTTGAAGGTGTGAAGAAATGAGAAGGAGGAGTGCCTTTTTATAAGAGGGGTGAGGGGCACATTTGGAAAATCTAGAAATATCAATTTATAATAAATTCATATTCGGTTTCTAATGGCTCAAAAGTTGATTATTTAAATGCTAAGGTGGGGATAAGTAGAAAACCATTCAACCAATATAATTTAGACAGGTTTGGGTTACTATATTAACCTTATCTTTAAGTATTAACTCTTAGTTAATTAGTTTGACATTTACCATGTCACTTTGTATTTTTATATTATATAGTTAATAAACTTACTATATACATCCAAGAGACCCTTAAGTGGTCCATTAATGATACCAATATCATGATATAAGTCTCTTGGATGAACCTTAGATTTTTAGGAATTTAATATCAATTAATAATATAATATTTGTTTTAAAAAATCTTTTATGTCAATTTTGACACTATTCAATAGTTGATTTTTGTGAAACTCATAACAGAATGATTACTTCGAAAAAATTTAATTAAATAATTCCTAACAAGTCATATTAACTTATTAAATTAGTGTAATTCATAAAAAGTCTCATATTATATTTATTTGTGTATTTATAATATCAATTATTTTAATTTTTCACTATTATGGTAATTACTGCATCATCATTGTGTCATAAATAGATTAATTTATTTAATGTCTAAAAATTATAAATAAAATATCATTGTGTAGGAACTCTTTTTATATTTCTAATGAATATTTACAATAAAATTTATCTTATGTATAACCCTATATTAAAAATGTTTTAGTAAATAAACTTTGATTTTAACTCTTTTAACTCTTCTTTGAATTAAATAATAATAAATGTCCTAATCTAATCCAAGTGGACCTAAATGATAATATTTTATTCCTAAGATTGTTTTTGGTCGAGATACACTTGTCCAATAGAATTAGGACATGTTTTAGGGTAATATTAATATCATTTTTACCCTTAATTATCCTATTTACTTTTAACCATGGTAAATAAAAGTAAAAAGTTATTATTCACCAAAAATTATTTTCATCTCATTGAACCACATTTTACTTCTTAATATTAACCGTGTCTCTGGGATTTTAGAAATTCCATTCACAGAAGCGGTAAAATTAAGTTTTATGAAAAATTCAGATTTTTAACTACCACTTAGTAGTTTCACTATTCATCAAAAATTGAAGTTTTTCAGAACAATGCCAAAATTTCACCCTAAGCTATAATTGATATTCCGAATTCAAAAATGATGTATATTTTACAAAATTCCAAATATATAAGTTGCATTAATTAATTTTATAATTAATTCCCGCTGTTACAACAAATAGCGTGTTTTTTTGAAACAGTATATATCAAAAGATTGACAATTGTTTAGGTCCAATTTCAAAGTGAAATTAATTATAATGAACACCATTGGATAAAATTGTAAAAATATATTCTAATTATACTATAAAACCACTAAATAGTATAATTTATCACTATAAATTATTTTGATTAAAAAAGTTGTTTTTAATTATTTTTCACTATAAAAATTGGACGTTCTCAGAAAAATTCAACTTAGGATAATTTCGATATTCTGAATCCAAAAATGAAGTTCATTTTGAAATATAATATATATATAATTTCAAAAAGTAGGTATTACTATTCACAACGACTAGTTTGATTTGTTGTGGTGTGTTAGAACTCGATGTTGCGTACAACACACGCTATCACATTATTCAAAGAGAAGCATACCGTAGAAGCTTGGGGTGTTACATTCAATGAATCCAAAATTCATGTTTTTAACATATAAGGTTAAATATAGTAAATTATTATATTCCACTGTTCATAAAAAAATTAGTTATTTTAGAAAAATCCCAAATAAATCACCCTAAAAATTTGTTAAGGTGTAGATTAAAAAAATGGACTTCATTTAATGAAACTATTTTCTTAAATATTATAAATTTAATTTTATAAAAATCATCATTTATTAAAAAAATATCGATTTTAATATTATAACCTCTTTTATAACACTTTGAAAAATTAATAATGGTATAATAAAATAATCTTCTAATTATAATTAAAATTATAATAATTTATGAACATATTTTATGATTTTTTTTTAATTATGATATTTATTACAAAATTTTAAATAAACATTTACATTTCACAAAAATACGAAAACATATTTTGTCATTTTTAAAACCTTTATTTACTAAATCCATGATCTAAATGTATCATATTTTCCTTTATGAGATACCTAAATTCTATTTATACTTTCATTGGTGAGTTTATTATTTTAATGTTCAGGTTAATATTCCTAACAATAACATTATTATTCCAATGACATTGTTAATATTTAATAGTATATCACAGTTCATTTAAGCTTAGTGTTTCATGCAATCTAAGGTATTGAATAAATTGAATTTATTTAAGAGGATATATACAATAAAACATAGGGGTGTTATATTATTCCCTCCTTTGAAAAATTTCAACCTCAATCAGTTTTATTTGTATAACTTCTAAACAGATGAGGGTGGTCTGTCTTCATATCATCCTTAGGTTACCACATTGACCTTTTCATTTTATAGTTTCTATAAAGAAATTTTACCATTCAACTCATCGTATTTTTCAATAATTTCTCACTAGTGTAAATAATCTCAATATGATATTTGTAGAAAGAAAAATATGGTTCTAGTTCTATTTTATCATAGGTGAGTACATGGTTGGGCCTAGCATGTACTTACTTAATTAAGAGATGTGATACACATCGTGTACTTTAGAAAGGCTAGTTGTAATCACTACATGATAATACAAAAATCTATTTCTCTTAATAATTTAGAATGTTCCAATTTACGTAGGGCTCAGCTTCCCTTTATTTCTAAATCTTATAACACCCTTCCATAGAGATACCTCCAAGAAAACATGATCTCCCACATGAAACTCTAAATATTTCCTCTGGTTATCGACATAGCTTTGTTAACTACTTTGATCGATTTTGATAAGGGTTTGAATAGTATTGACATTTTCTATTGTTTCCTCTACAAGTTATGGGCCTTCAATCTTCCTTTCACCAACTTCGTCCCAATAAGTTGGTGTACACTATCTCTTTCCATATAATGCTATATATGGTTCCATTTTAATACTATAATGAAAACTACTGTTATAATAAAAATATACCAAAGGTAAATATTGATTCCACATACCTTTAAATTCAAGTGAGAAAGGCCTCAAATTTTATTATAAAGTTTTTATCATCATTTTTAACTTCTAATCAGTTTTAGTGTGATAAGAAGTGCTAAAATAAAGCTCGATATGAAGAACCTTATGAATAATATACTATAATTTTTATGTAAAATGGGGATATTTATTAGACACAATCAATATAGTGGAACCATGGAGTCTTAAAAATTCATTAATATAGAGTCATGAAATGTGATCCAATGAAAAATTCTCCCTTATCGTGAGGAAATGTGCATATTTTCTACATTTATCCATAATTACCCACATTGCATTATTCTTTCTTAGAGCATTTGGTAATCTAGTGACAAAACAAAAAAAATAATGTCTTCCTATTTTCATGTTGGAATAATTAGAGGTTACATGAGTCCCCTAGGATGTTGTCTTTAAATATTCACCTATTGAAAAACTAAACATCTAGATACCTAATCAACAATTCACTGCTTCATATTATCCCACCAAAAACATTCTTCAAATATTTGTACATTTTATTACTACTTGGGTGTAGAGAGAAATTTGATCTATGATAATCATCCAATAATTCAATTTTTTTAATCAAGTATAAATGGAACCCAAATTATCTTCCCAAATTTCAAAATGTCATCTTTACATACGAAGTTTACCAATTTCCCATCTTTCTGGTGATTAATTTTCTTTTGAAAATCAACATATTTAGACTTAGAACTTCTTATCTATACAAATAAAAATGGTTTGGAAAATATTTGAAAAATTAGTGAAATTTCACCATCCTTGATAATTTCTATATCCATATTTTATTTGATCTATTTACCCAGGATCCATGTCAATCCCCATTTTTCAGAACTCCATGATCTTTCTTTCTCAATGCATCTTCTACCTTATTTTCCTTCCCTGGGTGGTAGTGTATTAAATAATAATAATCCCTAAGAAGATCAAGTTATCACCTTTGCCTCATATTGAGTTCTTTCTATTAGAAAATATTTTTCAAACTCTTGTGATATATATATATATCACCTCTTTAATTTTAGAGATTTTTTCTCCATATCTTCAGAGAAAAGATTAAAACTACTAACTCAAGATCATGATTTGTATAGTTCTATTCATGGGTTTATAATTTCATTGATTCATAGGAAGTAACTCCTTCATGTTGTATATGGAGGCAAAAAAATTATTTTACTTCATGCATCACAATAAACAACAAACAAACCATATATCGATGGTAGAATCAAGATCAGATCATTCACTAATCTCCTCTTCAATTATACAAATCTCTACATTCATTTTTCTAAATAAAATTAACAACTTTATGAGTAAGATTGGTTAATGGGTTTGCTAATTGAGAAAAATTATAAATGAAACTTTGATATTAACCTTCCAAACCAATTAAAATACATACCTTAGTTATGTTCATTGGTTTAGGAAATTCATGGATTCCTTTTTCTTCACAGGATTAATTGAGATTCCATTATTGGTAAAAATATGTCCAAGAAAAGAAACTATTTCAAACCAGATTTCACAGTTGATAAATTTACCATATAATTATTCTCTTCTAAGAGTCTCCAGAACAATCCACAAGTGGTTCTCATGATCATCATATATTTTGGACTACATATTTATTGAATACTCTATTCATTATATCCATAAAAATAGAGGGTGGATTATTAAATTGAAATGGAATTACTATAAACTTGTAATTTCCATACCCTGTTTGAAATGAACTTTATGGAATATCTTCCATCTTTATATTTAATTGATGATATTCAAAATGGAGATAAAACTTTAAAAAATATTGTGTTCTATGAATTTGATCAAATAAGTCTCCAATGTGAGAAAGAGAATACTTTTTTATCATAATAGCATTGATCTCCTTAGAGTCAATGCATAGTCTCATCGATCCATCTTTGTTCTTAATGAAAAGAATAGGATCTCCCCAGGGTTGAATAATAGGGTATATAAATCCCTTACTAAAAAATTCATATAATTTTTCTTTAGCTCTATTTACTCCATTTTCACCATTTGATAGGGATTCTTTTAAATAGGTATTGTGTCAAGGATTAAATCAATATAAAAAATAGCTTCTTACTAAGGATGATGTCTACATAATTCATCTGAAAATACATCAATGTATTCATGTAAAATAGGTATATACTCAATTTTTAGATCACATTTTTTATCTGTAGGCTTTATCAGTTATTCTCCTCCAAGAATCTCACTCAGTAGAGCTACTGGAGGTGGATCTATATATGACTCAGATGAAAAAATCTCACATCTAAATATGATAAGTTTTATATAGTTATCATTATTCAATATTTCATTCAATATTTATAAATTTTTGTAGTTATAATTTGAAATATTGTATATACCAAATATTTTATCAAAATAAACAATAGGTATGATAATAAAATCATTAATTAGATTATGTTTATGTGACATAATAGGAACTTATTGAGACAAATTTTTAACAATGAGGTTTCCATTATGAGTTTTGATTTAAAACTCCCTTGTTAATGTGATTTATAGATATATAATAATTATAGAAAATTGGGAAGATATCAAATAATGTGATGATCCAGAATCAAATAGAGCTTTAGCTAAATTTGAGGTGATAATTAAAGTGAATCTCAATATATCATTGTAAACTTCAACCTTAGTTTTTGTTACTATATAATAATTTCCTTGTTCTATTTTCCTTTTTCTTGGGGACATTTAGTTAATGCCTAGGACAATCATGTGAATAGTTTTGCATCCCTTTATAGTATAAGAATTTCACATTTCTGAATTCTTTCTAACCTTGGGAATCATGGATCTGGTGTCCTTTTTCTTTACATTTTAAAAAACTCACATTCCCAATTAGAATTCTCCATGATGTTTCTTTCCATATTTATTCCAGGTTGGAAATTTAATTCCTTCCCTAATTACATTTTGAATTTTTTCTTTTTCCAGAGTACTAAGTAGCCATCTTCTTATCTTTCTTCCCTTAAAAATCATACATCTTAGAAAATTATTTCTCATTATTGATCTTACCTGATATTATATCCACATATAACGAGAATGTTTCGGAGACTAAATACCTTTATATAATTTTCTTAAGTCCATTAAAGAAATGGTTAATCATTATCTTTTGATTATGTATTCAGTCTATGGAATTCATTACTACCTTGGTATAGTTGGATTCATAATTAGATACATTTTAATCCTTTGTCTATCTCATAATAAAGAATAATATCTCTATTTATACTCACTATTCATGAGGGAAATATTTTTCTAATAAGATTTCCTTAAAATCCTTCCATTAAATTTTTTCAATTTATTCCTCATCCTTTTTTTTTGAGATAATAAACACCATTTATCTGCATATTCTGAGAGATGATAAACTACCAGGATAAGATTCTCCATTTCATTACTTCCCAAAGAGAGAAATATACTCTCTAAGTAATATTATCAGAGTAATTTATAGTTTTATATTTCATTAATATAAATTTTCCTCAATAAATTTTATAATGTTTCTGCTAAACTTGAATAGATACTAACTTTAAAAACCTCATTCCTAATAGCACGAAGTTGATGCATTACTTTATTACATTGGTAAAAAGTACAAGAAATTGTATCCCAAATTAACTAATAGTTTAGTAGCATTAGAAAACAAGATACAAAAATATGTATTACGTTTCAACTTGAAATGAAATACAGTAGAGTAACTCCACTCAAGACATCTTAATTCTCTTAGATTATCCCTGTTTTTAAAACATAACATGCATTTTGGCATCCTAAGAAAAATAAAACATAATAAAGGGGTCCGATCAGATGATCAATATGGGTAGGAAAACAGTGGAAGCTATCATATATAAACATTAACAATAAGTCAATGTGAGTAACTTAAAACACATTCCACTAAAACATAATCTTGGACATAAAATAGAATGAATAATAACTGATAAAATAATGTTATATAAATAACCACATGAGAATAAATCATAACCCTGGATATTAAACTAGTCGAATAATCACATGGATTATAAATAAATAATCTCATAATGGGGGGAATCATAATCTAGTACATCATAAACCAATCTTCAAGGATTAAACTATGATATAATGCATAATCTGGTATGATATCAACCAATACACAAACTAGTTTGTCTCATGAAATCCACAGATTCATCGAGGGGAATAGAGAGCCCCAATGATCACTTACTATATCTAATGAGTTAATGATATGTAATGGTTGATGAATAATCAATATATACATTCATACTGAAACTAGAATATGAATATTAATAAATTTCCCTAAATAATAAACATAATCATAAACAATCAAGTGTAATATGTTGAATGGTATAAAAATAGCACATCCATAGTCAAACTGATAAAAAATAACTCAATGAAATATGGTATCATAAGATATAAACATAAATTAATAATAATATCCAACAAAGTATGTTTACATATATGAAAATACTCAAATAGAATCATTTGTAAATTCTTGATATAAATACCACTTTACTTTGAAATTAGACTTTTTAATTGGAAATCTATAAAAGGAAAAATATTCTTTGAAAAAAACCTTATAAACATATAAATGCTTCTTTAAGAAATTAATATTTCATGAGATTGAAAACATCTTCTCCTGCCATATATGTTTCAAAAAACATTCATTTTATATTTTAAAAAGAATCAATTAAAAGAGTATTTTTAAATGAAAGTGTAATCCTTACCCAAATGAATTGATTATGTGTATATAACATAAAGACCCAAAAAACAAGTTTATATACAACAAAATCAAAAAATAAGTCATTTTACACATAATAATTGAATGAAATTTTCAATGGAGTAGAATTGTAACCAAATTAATGGGAATTGTTTTAATAATTCCATTAACACTTTGTAATCAGTTAAACCGTACTCCCCATAAATTTAATGATCATAAAATGAAAAATTAAATTCTATAAAGATAAAGAGATTTATGATATTATATATTAATTTTAAGTATCTACACCACATGAAATAAAAAAGTCTTAAATATAGAATAAAACTCTTGGAAGTAAAAGTGAGATGACAACCCTTACCTTATATATAAAAGAGTTCATCACTTGTACATAATATCTTGGATAATAAAATTGTATTAATTAATTATTTAATCCTAAACCTATTATAAATATATAATATTTATTATAATTTTATTTAGTTCATTTATGGAAATCTTAATAAGTTATAATGTTTAATTGCATTGTTTTGGGAGCGTTCGTTTCATAGTTTTATCGTCAGTTCCAGTGAGTATAAATTTGGGAGTTCTTATAAAATCAGAATAAATTATAAATATGTGAAATTATTTAGGGTTAATGAAATTCCATAAGTTCAAATGTCCTCATATATTATTTATTTATATGTTATGATTATTATTTATTGAAAAATATGGTGATGAAATTTTCTTGATTTATTTTTGCAGTTTTACAGCCATCATGTACATGTGTACTTTTATTTAATATTATGTTTATATATTGGTTTTATAATATTATATGACTTATAATATGTGTGTTAAAATCTTATTTTACAATAATAATAGTTTTATGACCATACTTGAAGGTGGTAAAAGAAAATTAAAACTAATCTCCTATGAAGGCGGTGAATCACCACATCAAAAATGATATTTTCTTTTTTAAAATAAAAGGGAAAGAGAAATGATTTTATGTTGGATAATCCATTATAAAAAAAATAAAATTTAAGTATATATATGATATTAGAGATACCATTAAACCTTTTAAGGTGTATTTTATAATGGGATAAGAAAATAAAATAAATTAAAAGAGAAAGAAGGATGATTTTACCTTTTAAATATTGTCTCCTTGGGAACCTCCCCAAGACACTAAGATTTGGTCTTTTTGAATGACTAGTAGAAATTGGACATTAGGGAGAGTATTGGGAAGGGAATTTGGTATAATTTTAAAAAAATTAATGGCTTAGAAGTTTTGAGGATAAGGGGTGGTATTTATAGGGGAGGAGAGTGGCGTTTTCTATTTATTTTATAATTTTATTTATTCTTTTGGTTTAATACTATCAATAGTGTTGATAATTATGACTAAGTATAATAACTAGTAAATTAAAGTCTGAAATATTGGGTTTTTAAATCATCAATGAATCGAAAACGCATTTATTTAACTTAAAATGTTAAATGCAGTAAATTATCATATTTTACTATTCATCAAAAATTCAACTATTTTAGAAAAATCCAAAAAATTTACTCTTTCAATTTTAATATGTTTATATTCAAACAATGGAGCCCATTTTATTAAAATAATTATCTAAATTTAATAAATTTAATTTTTAATTAAAATTATAATTTGTTCAAAAAGTATTGATTTCAATATTATATCTCATTTTATGACACTTTGAAAAATTAATAATGGTCTCCTAGAATTATTTACTAATTACAATGGAAAAAATATTATTAATTTATGAATATATTTTATAAAAAGAAATATTATTTTCAATAATTAAATTAATTATAAAATTACAAATAAACATTTATGTTTCCCAAAAATAGTTACATATAACTTATCATTTTTAAAACATTTACCAACTTATTACATGATATAATTATATCATATTTTCATTTATGAGATATGGAAATTTTATTTATAATTTCATATGTGAGGTTTTTATACTAATGGCCAGATTAAGATTACTAATATTTACATTACTATTCCAATGATCTTGTCAATATTTAATAGTATATCACAATTCGTTTAAGCGTAGTGTTGCATGAAATAAAACAAATCGAATAAATTGAATTTATTTAAGAAGATACTTATCGTAAAATATTGGGACATTATAAACATAATCTTATTATATAATATAAATAATTATAATTCCAAATATTTAATCCATTTTTCCAATTCTAATTCACAAAATTGGAAGAATTAAATTTAAAAAAAATCCCACATATGCAATGAAAAAGTGGGTTTTTTAAACCGAAAATGATAAAAATATTATAATGTTTTAATATCCAATTTCAATATGAAATTTATTCCAATGTCCTACATTATATTAATATATTTATAATTGAACTAAATATTATTTAAAACCAATATAAAATATTATTAACCATTATAAATAAATTAGAAATGAAAAACTTCCATTACAATTTTATATTTTCTCTATTCATAAAAATTAAAACATTTCAAAAAAATTCCTGATGTTTTACCCTAAGATAATTGTGACATTATAAATTCAAAAAAAAAATTAAGAAATTTATTTTCTGAAAGTGTCATAAATTATTTTTTGTATTATTCAAAAAAAATACATGAAAACATATATTTGAGAAAATATTTTTTAAAAAACATATAAAAACATTACAAAAATTATGTACTTTATTATAAATATATTATATATATATAATACCATTATACCTAATATTTGAGAAATATATATTATAATTTATATCACTATGTTTAACAACTAGGTTATAATAGTATCATTTAAATAATTAAATAAATTACAAATCAAGGTTTTATTAAAACTGAGTGTGTCATGTAACACATGCTAATACAGTGTTGTGTGTCACAAAATATTATAATTTCATTCATATGAAACAAGTATAAATATTTGTTTCCTAAAACACCATCCATCAATGAAATTTCATTTATTCCAACAAAAATAATTTATAAAAACTCAAGGTGTCACATTATAGCGCCCATAAAACTAATTTTTTCCTCAAATGTTTCATTATGATAATGAAAAATGACGATACTTATGCTTCAAAATATCCTAAAAATCCCATATAGCTTCCTAAAATAGGTATTTTCACCACAAAATATTGATTATGTGAGTTGCCTTGTTTTCCAAATCGTTCTCTGTATTATCCAAAATCTCGACCATTTATTCCTTATAAGAAATATTTTTCTCAATAAATATGACCTATGAGTCAAGTACATGTTAAGGATTGGGTATTTACTTCCTCGGGATAGATACATAGAACAAATCAAGGACTTGAGATAGGTTTGGTGGAAGTGGCAAGTGATTGGCTACCACCCTAATATGATCAAGAATTTCAAAGGGACCGACATACCTGGGGGTTAGTTTCCCTTTCTTCATAAATATCATAACCTTATTCCCGGGATTAATTATTAAAAACACATTATCTATAACTTCAAAATTTAGATCATGTGTATGATTATGAGCATAATTTTTATTCCCCCTCTAAGATGAATTGATGTGATACTGAATAAATATAACCTTATCTGTCATTTCTCCATCTATTTCAGGTCCTAACATCATTCTTTCAATAACATCATTCCATTACATTGGAGATCTAGATTTATTTACATATAGGGATTCATAAGGAACCATATGAATTCCTGAGTGAAATATATTATCATAATAATACTAAACTATTAGAAGGTTTTGATCCCAATCACCTTTGAAATCTATAGAAAAAGATCTAAATATATCCTATTTGGTTTTAATCGGTCAAAATAAATAACCACAAATCTAATTATGGTACATATTTAAAAAACTCAACTCTGTATCTAGAATATGATAAATAATTTTCTAGAACATTGACGAAAACATCATATACTACTCAGATATAATTCAATGAGGTACTCCATGAAAAATTACCACTCTATATATATCCCAGAAATTTAATCTATAGAGAATCCTTCTTTGATAACAAGGAAGTGTGATGGATTAGTAAATAATTTTACTACAACCTATATCATCTTATTCCTTTTAGAGGTTTTTGATGTCTAATAACAAAATCCATAGTGATATTTTACCATTTACATTATGGTATAGGTAGTGGATTTAACATCCACTCATACTTTTTTCTTTCGACCTTAACTTGTTTACATACCCTGAACCAAGATACAAATTATGAAATAACTCTATTAATTTCATCCCAATATAAGTAATAGTTCAGCTATCTATAAATCTGCATACTTCCTAGATTATTATAGAGTGAATAACAATGAGATTAATCTAACAAATCCTTCTTCAAGTATTGTATAGAAAGAATACCTACACGATTTCTGAAACTTATCATTCCATCATGATCAAGGTTCAACTCAAGACATTTTTAACCATCATTTATAGTTCTACATCTTCCTTAAGTGCCTCATTAATCTTTAAATAAAAATATGTTTGAACATTTAATAGTGAAAGATAATATTTTTTCTCTTCCTTGAGGATTTCTATATCCATCCATCACAAATTAAAAAATATTGGATCTTTATTTATCCTTATTGTGGATAATCTAGCATGATCCTTTCAAATCAATGAATTTCCAACCTTTTTCACTTTCCCAAGGTGGTAATGTTTTAAGAATTCATAATATATAAAAATCTATAAAAATATTCTTCTACACATATTCAACTCATTATATGTGAATATATACTTCAAACATTTAATATCAATATATATATCACACTTTTATTCATAAATATTATTCCTCCAAATATTTTATGTAAAAATTATCATAAGTTACTCCAAATAAAGAGTTGGGTAAATTTTCTTATGAGTCTTAAATTTTCATGAGGCATAAGCTATAACCATTCTGTTCTTCATAATAACAAATCACAATACCTTTTGGATGAATCACTATTTATTAATAACCCTTCTCCACTATAGGGTAATGTAAGTATAGGTGCACTGACTAATATTTTATTTAGTTCCTTGAGATTTAATTACATTTGTCTTTATAGAGGAACTTTAATGCCTTCTAAGTTAACATGATTTCAAGATTACATAGTCATGATAAATTTTCAAAAAACTGCCAATGATTTCTAGCTAAACCAAAAAAACTACAGATCTCAGTCACCATAGTTTATTAATTCCAACATTAAATAGAATCTTTCTTTTATGTATATATTGTTATACCATCTATTAAGATTATATGACCCATAAATGAAACCTTTTTCTTCCAAAATTCACACTTTGTATATTTTTCATATAGTTTCTCTTTTATTACGGTCTATAGTATAATTATCAAGTGATCTTAATGCTCTTTATTTAACTTTTAATAGATAATAATATAATATATAAATATTACTTCCAAATTATATAGGTAATATCTATATAATACATTCATTAAATATAATAAGATAGTAGTTGAATTGGATAGATCAAAAGGCACCACTATAAACTCATAGTTTATATACCTTGTACGAAATTCCATCTTGTGTCTATAATACTTCTCGACCCTCAATTGATGATATCTAGAATGAAGTTCAAACTGATATAAATATTATGTTCTGTGTAGTTGATAAAACAATTCATCAATATGAGGAAGATGACACTTTTTCTTAATTATGATCTTATTCATCTCATGATAATCAATGAAAAGTCACATTGTTCCATTTATCTTTTTAACAAAAATAACAAGTGAACCCCAAGGCGACACACTTGGCTGAATGAATCCCTTTTCAATGGTTTCGTAGAGTTTCTTCTTCAATTTCTGCAACTCAATTAGGTCCATTTTATATACATAATTTTAAATTGGTGTGGAACAAGGTATGAGTTCTATTGAAGACTCACCATTATTTTTTACTAGAATATAAGGAAATTATTATATAAATACATCAAAAAATTCCCATAAAATAGTTATATCATTAATGTCATGTTTCTCCCCAATAATCTAATACAAACACCCATTTTTGAATGGGAATTACGACTGATATAATGTACATGATCTATATCTAAAGTTTAAACTTATCATCACATTGATATAATATCATTGGGTTGTTTTTAATATCAAATGTGGGTTACCTTCCTTGAAAATTGATGTGGGATTTATGTATAGGAAGTCAATTTGTTCCTAAGAAGATGTATAATTCAAAAAGAAGAAGAATGAAAATATTTACAGGACCTTTCCCACCAATGTTGACCAGAGAGGAATCATAGACTTGAGTTGTGATCATCGTAACATTATGGTTTTCCACTAATAATTTTACATCAAATCATTTTGGTGGAATCTCAATACCCTTAAAAATTCTATAGATATGAAAGATTGTGTAGATATAGAGTGAAATAAGACACTAATAGTTCTAGTGTGGATGGTAAGTGTACCTTTCACAATGTAGTTATCCCATCATAAATAGTTATCACATGATATTTCTCCTCATCCACTAGAAAAAGAGTTTGATAACATAAATTATCATCATTAAACCTGGTATTTGGGCACTTGTTATCATAATCCCCATTCTCCATGCACATGAAGCACTAATGTACAAGAAGCGTATTCAATGTAGTTTTCTCTTTATTCACATTAATAATTGCCTTCTTCCCATTACATTATTAATCCATTATTTAATGACCTTCCCTTATACACTTAAAGTATTTTTTAGTGACCTTATGATAATTTCCTCCATTCTTCTTCCCACAATATAATCATAAATGAAATATTATGTTCTCCACTTAATGGTTTTTATATTTTCCTTTTAAATCCATCTTTATTCCCTTTTCAAATCCATGAGATTGATATACAACTCCAACATTTATTTCCAAATTAATATAAAATCTAACAATATATTAATTGATACAAATAGATATTATAACTAACACCCTTTGTATAATTTGTTTTTTATCCACTAAATAATCCATCAACCTTACTTTTTGGTTGAATGATAATACCAAAAGTGTACATGGAAGGTATTGTAAAATTATCCTTGTAGTTACCAATAGATTCAATATCCTTTTTCTTTAAATCAAGGTAATAGTTATACATCATCATTTTAATGATATTGGGAAAGTAATTATTGAAAAATATGTTCTCAAACTTATCCCAATCCATGGGTTCAATTTCTTCTTTCTTACTTGTATTCTTGATATGATTACAACATTGATCCAAGACAACTTCCAAAAGCTAGATAACCAAAATAAAATTTTTCATATTCCAGACACTGGATAATTGATAATTTATTTTCTATGGTATTGATCCATTTCTAAGAAACTAGTCAATCAGTATTTCTACTAAATTATGGTGGGAGTTTCCTCGTGAAGGAATCAATAAAGTATTCTTCCCTCCATTGTTCATTTAAAATTCCATCATGATTAAGAGCCTAAAAAGTTGTGTAAGAATAGAAATGAGATGTTAAATTCCATATCCCATCATATTTGTATTCTTTATTGAACAATTATTTCATTGTCCATTTCACCTAGAATTAACATCGTTCTTTTGGGTTCTATCCATTGACTAAATCCAAAAATCATAGTGTATGAATAAGATAATTATATTGGGGAACTACATAGTCTTGAAAAATCACATATAGTATGTATAAATAATTTCACCTTCTTCTTTAACCTATGAAACCTTAGGTTTATCTAATTTCATTCATATTCATCTTCTATTAAAATTTTTCATGATGTTTTATAAATATTTTTTAATTCTAAAAGCATATCCCTTGGGAGTGGAAAACTACGTGTGAAATAAGGCATGTTTCCATGCACGAGTTCCCAATTGAGTCTAGATAAATAAGGTGTTTTTAAGGTGTTTACATATGTGTACATGTATTCCAGATCCACATCCACTTGTATTATTAAGATAGATATATAATTTCCAAAAAACCACTCACTCTATCCTGTACTGAAATTTCAAGAGATTTTCTTATACTTGGACACATCTGTAGAATTATCCTCATTCATATCAATAGGGATATAATTATTGTTTTTTCATCCTAGTTTCAAAGGTTTACTTAAACATATCCCTTGATACCAACAACAGAAATCCAGTCTTCTCATACATGGATACCAAATAATATTTTATAAATATTAACGATATTTCATAAATACATTCTAGAGAACTGTAATAGTTTAGTGGCTTTGGAAACTTGGAAACATAAACCAAGTACCATTAGTAAACTATATCATTCAACTTAAATATCTTCATGAAAAGAATCATTATTAGTCATATCATACATAATACATATATTCATAAACTATGTAAAAGAAACATAATAAATAGTGAGCTCAGATGCTTGGTTATTGTAATAAAGGTAGATACAAAAGAGTAAAATAACATAAGGGTATGGTGGTATGAGCATAACATTTTAAAACCATACCATGCATAACAAATATCATAAACATGACTCATGGAATATGGATTAGAAGTTTATATGACTTGAATCATGATATAATCAGAGAATATGATCAATGAGAGCATAACATTGGCATAAAACAAGGAATATTTACCATAAACCTAAGCAAAGAAAATTATCTCATTATTGGTCATGTCTCATTGCCAATACCATAACAGAAAAAAAAACCTTTTCTGAAATGAGTTAACTCCTCATTCTAGCCCAATTTTACTTAACCATGTTCACTCCCAATTCTAGCCAAGTCTTACTATACCAGTTTAACTCCACGTTCAAACTCTATCTTATTGTATTGGGTTTACTCCATGTTACAGCCTTGACTATCTCATAAGATATATACATCATTACTAAATTTATTAAAGGGAGATAAAGGTCATAATAATAAAAGAATAAAAACCATACTTATGGGTGCCACATGATCGTCATCATTCATGACATCATAACCAATGAAATCAAATTTTATCATAAATATTGCATCATATCATAATGTGTGGAAAAGAGATAGATTTCACAATCATTTCATCATTAAATAACCCATGGAAAAAGTGGTTTTCATAAGAATTTCCTCATGGTATAACCTGCGAAAGAGAAACTGGTTTCATAAATATCTCGCAATCAAAAATTAAAACATTTAGAAAAAGAATATGAATAGTATCCTTGGATCATATACCCAGTAATTCAAAGGTAATTCCAATAGATAAAACCGTAGATAGAAAATAATTTTTAAATATCATTTAAAAATTTTCATGAGGAAAATATACATTCCCCTTTGAAAAATGATTTTTAAAGCATAAAACAGCTATCCTTGAAAATAACCATGAAACCTTATAAATTAATATTTTTAGATCATTTAAAACCCTTTTTAAACATAAAAAATTTTAAAATTACTTTTTTTGAAAATAACCATTGAATATTATAAAGAAAACTTTTAAAATAATTTAGAACAGTTTTTAAAAAGTAAATAATTTTGAAAATAAATTATTTTAAAATTACCTTGAATACTTATAATTAAATATTTTAAACAATTATTTCTCATGATGTTAGAAAATTATGTTAATTTCATACACTTAAAAAAAAAGATTCCTTTCAAAATTATGGTGCAATAAAAATTGGGATTATTTACAAAAAACATGAATATTCCTTTAATAACATTTAAAAAAAATCAAACATGGGTAAAAATTTATTTTTAAACTCATTAGAGAGTTATAAATTATTTTTTAATTTTTTTTAGAAAACATGGCTTTGAAAGAAAACATATTTTTGACCTAACAGAGAAATAATTTCATATTTTATTAAAACCATTTTCATAATTATTTTAAGTACCAAAGAGTGGAAAATGGTGAAATCATGACTAAATAAAGGAGAAGAAAATTCATTATAATTTTTTAGAGTTATATCATGATATATAAATATTGGAGATTTAATCATAGTCAATCCTGATAAATGATGAGATTGAAATATAAAACATGTACCACTTTGATAACCATGAATCATAATCCCCATGAAATAATAACATAAAATGAATGAAAAAATGTAACAATGATAAATATATTCATGATATTAAATGTTAAAGGGTTTTTATATACACCTCATGAAAGAATATAGGTTCATAACATAATATAGATATCAAATAAGGTAAATTGAGACAAATATCCCTTATAGATTTGTTAACTTTTGAAATATAAGCCCTATGAAATATAGATACCCAAATGGATATGTACACCACAATGGTTTGAGGAGTACCATAATAATCTACATTAATGGGATGTATATGGAACAAAAAAAGGTAGTGAATATGACATGTGTCCCACGAAAGTAAAAAGGGTTACGAAAATTAATTACATTAAATCTTGAATTCCATCATAGTCATTAATATATCATGTATAAAAAATATAAATTTATTATACACATATCAAAGAACCATATTCATATATACCATATCATGTATTATTTTCTTACTAGCTTTTCTTACCTTTTTATCAATGATTCTATATTATAGTTTTGTTTTGGGTAATAACCGATTTGTTTTTCATATATGTTTGGATTTGTAATATTTTTTGTCATATTAATTTTATCATGATTTAATCATATCATAAATTATTACCATGATATAAATATGATATATATTTACTATATATTTATTCATATTTATTCATTAAATTTAGTGATAATAAATGAAATACACCATTTATGGAGACGGTAGGCTCTAAGTATGCATGAACAGTGTTTTTCTTTTTGTTATTGGTTTGAAAGAAAGAAAATAAAATGATATATATGATAATTTTATAATAATTTTAATTTATTATATATAACATATAGTTGTTAAACTCATCCTTAATATGTTCCATATAAAGCATGAACAAATCACATCACTTCGTGATGCAGTAGTCTATCGTACACACGAATGATGTTATGGTATTCCCACAAAATGAAAAGCATAATGTTATGTGTGATATAAAAATTAAATTATCATAATAACATCAAAAATATAATATAAATAATATATAAATAATAAATTCATCATTATGACTATCCTTGATTGGTGGTAATGGAAAAAAATGAACAACATCGGTTCGGGATTCGGTTGTCTATCGCACACACAAATAATTATTCACTAACCCATTTGAGGAAATTAAGTGTGGTTTTAGGTGGTAAAGTAACTATAAAAACATCTTATTATATTTAGGAATTTTAATTTATTATATCATCATGGTATAAAAATAATTGAAGGGGGTTTGAGGAAGAAATAAAAAAACACTCCTTGATGAACATTACATGTTCATAGGGTATCCTCCTTCTATTTTCACTTAAATCCTTCCTTAGATGACTTTATACCAACACTAAGAATTCTGGGATGAGAGGAGGTAAGTTGGGAAGTAATTGTTTCTGTATTTTTTGGGCCAAATTTCTTTATATTTTTGAACAAGTGAGGGTAGGGAGTTCCCTTTTATAATTGAGGAGGAGTGTTATTTTAGTAAATACTCAACTTATTCACTATTGGGAGGTCTCCCTTACCTCATGCACCTAAAAAATTGAAAAATAGTGGATGTTTGGGTTTTTGTTGTCAAGAAACACCTCTACCACAAAAACAACATATTTGTATTATTTAATTCATTATTGTTTAACTTTATTCAGTTTTATCCTTCTATTTTGTACCATGGTAACTTGTATATTTTTATATAAATACGTAATGTATCATTTAATAATAATATTAAAAAAAGTATTATAAAAATTATACCCACTAATTATAAATATTATTTCAAAATTATTTAATAAAAATCATATGGGTGTATAAATTTATTTTAATATAAATTCATGTAATGTACGAAACTCTGTTTTAACCTTATTCACATTGATTAATTTTAATTATTTTCACTTATAATTATGGTTAAAAATTAAGTTAAAATTATTTGAGAATAAAAATTATTCTGATACAAAATATATTCTCTATTATTTCAAATTAAATTCATATAATTGGAATACTTTAGTTTAAAATTTATCCTGAATATACAATGAAAAAGGAGGTTTTTTTATACGAAAATAATCAAAAGATTATAATGTTTTTATAGAAAATTTCAATATTAAATTGATTCTAATGACCATTATAGGATTAATAGAGGTATAATTGAACTAAATACTCTTTAAAACTAATTTAAAATATAATTTAAATTTATAAATAAATTATTGAAAATAGAAATGTTTAATTAAAATTAAATATTGTTCACTATTAATCTAAAAATGAAATTTTTTAGAAAAATCCCAAATAATCTCCCAAATCTAATTTTGAAATTTTAAATTAAAAATGGTTTTTATTTTATCAAATTAATTTTCTATAAGTTTTAAAAGTATTTTTCTTACTGTTCAAAAAAATACATAAAAATATTTTTTTAATATTATTTTTAAATATATGAAGACTTTGCAAAAAATTATTTATTTTATTATCAATTTATTTCAATTATATAAAACCATTATACATAATATTTTAAAATTTTATTACTATTCATACCATTAAGTTTTATAGAATGGTTATAATTGTCATGTTTAAATAAATAAGTTAATAATATATCAAGGTTCTCTTAAAAATATTTTTTGTGTATAATTCAAGATAATCTAGTGTTGTGTGTAGCTTAATATTAAAATATTGTTGTGTATAATAAAGGATTGAATTTTCTTATAACATAATAAATCAAATAAATTTAATTTATTGGAAAAAATAATTCATAAAAACATGGTGTGTTACTAGATTTATAAGTATTTTATCATGATATAGCTCGTATAAAAGAATAAGGTTTCATAAAGGAATTTTTATAATAAACATAAACCATTCAAAGAAAGAATAATATTGGTATCCTTGGATAAAATCCGTCATAAATCATAGGTTATATCTGCGTATATCACCTCATATAGAAAATGATTTTGAAATAATACTTGGGCCATTTCATAAAGAAAATATCCTTTCCACTTTGAAAAAACTTTTTAAAGAAAAAATTTTATAAAAAAAATTATTTGAAAATAAAATTATAAATTTATAAAATAAGATCAAAACCCATTAAAAAAATTTTGTAAAAATATCAATTATATTTTGAAAATAATTTTTTAGAAATAAAAATTCATAAAACATTTTCAAAATTCATTTCATTGGAAAGAAACATTGAAACATATATAGGAATATTTAAAACAATGAGTTCCCCATGACTATAGATTATACTATTCATTTTGTACATATTAAAACTACTATTCCATATATATTTTTTTGTAAAAGCCAAATGTCCATTATTTGGAAAACTAATTGAAAATTCCTTTCAAAATAATTGTAAAAAATAAAACATGGGTAAATTTTATTTAATAAATAATTTAAATAAAATGTAAATTACTTTTGAATGCATTTTTAGAAAACATGATTTTTGAAGAAAAAAGGTTTTTTGATCGAAGAGATAAATAATGGTAATTTTTCTTAAAAACATTCATTTTAACTCTTGAGTAAATAAATCGAGGAAAATTTAATGAAAAAAATTTATTGTCATTAAATTTTTATTGTATAATTAAATTAATGAGTTTCCTAAGATATATTTCATAATATTTAATCATTAGAAGCATAATAATGAATAGTTTGAATAAATGATGAGATTATAACATAAAACCCTTACCACTTTGGTAACTTCAAATCATAAGCCCCGTTAAATAATAACATTACATGAAACTTATAATATGATTAGAATAAATAAATTCATTATATTAAATTAGAAATGGGTTCTATATGTATCACATAAAATAATATAGGTTCATAACATATCATATGTCTCAAAGAATGAAATTTGAGACTAAAATTCCTTATTTCTCAGGTAATCTTTTGAACCATAAACCCTACGAAAAAGGAGATCCTAAAATGGATATATAAATACCCATAAGTTTATAGATAATAATCACAAAATACATTAATTATGATTATATACACCATATAAAATTAACACAGTGAAAATGTCTTGTGTCTCATAGAAAATAAAAGTGAGATGAAAATACCTTACCTTAAGTCCTGAATTCCTTTGTACACGTTCCAAAAAAATTTATAATAAAAATAATTTTATTATAAATCTATTAAAAACATATATAATTTATCATACTATATATGATTTACTTATGAGATTTTATTTCCTAATTATCAATAATTCGTTGTTAAAATCATGTTTCATGTAATAACAGCTTTGTTTTTCGAGTATGTTTTGATTTCTTATTTTTAGTACTCTTACATTAGTCATCATTAAATACCCTAAATAATGTTTACCATTATATAAATTTCATATATATTCATTATATTTTTATTTATAGTAGTCCATAAAGTTTAGAGATTGAAAATGAAATACATCATTCAGGGAGATGGTATGTCATAAGTTAGAATGGGAATTGTTTCCATTTTCTGAAAGTTTGAAATTAATTTTGGTAAATAATATATTATTATTATAGAATAAATTTTATATCATATATATCACATTAATTTATTAAATTCAACTTAATTACAATCCATAAAAATCATTAGTGAAAAATTAATCGTATCATTACGTGGGGTGGTAGTCTGTTGTGCACCCAAACAACGTTATGGTATCCCCCAAAAAATGGAAATTAAGAAGGAATATGGGATATAATAGTGATAATAAAAGTATAATTCTGTTAAAATATTATATATATTCATTCAATCTATCCTTATTACCATCTAAATAAAATGAAAATGAAAAAACACATCACATCAGTTTGGGATGTGGTAGTAGTCGTACACATGAGTGACATTATTATTTTCAAATTGGTTAGAATGTAAGAAGGTATAAGTGGTATTATAATTATATAGGTATAATACTATCATAAATAACATATCTAAAAATTATATCCATCATTATATCCATTTGTGAGAGGTAGTGATGGAAAATTAATAACATTGGTTCGCAATGCGATAATCATTCATACACACGAATGATGATTTCAAAACCCATTTGATAGACAAAGATAATGATTTAGTTTATGAAATTAAAATAATAAAATATAAGTATATTTAGGATAGTCGTGTTATTATATCATTATTTTTTAATAATAATATAATGGGTGGAAGAATAAATAATATAAAATGCTTAATTAGAGGCATTGCCTCTTCTTCAGACAACATCTTTTGGTTTGCACCAAAAGCCTTCCTAAGTTTGATTTCTAACCAGAAAAAGGATTCTAAGATGACTGTATAGAATTGAGGAATTTATTTGGGAAGGTATTGTTTGATCCAATTGGTTTTGGAAGTGTTAATAAGAGAGGATAAGTGGTGGAATTTTATAAGTTAGGTGATTGACACACTTGTAAGGTCTTCAATGATATCTAATTTACTTTATTCATATCTATCACATCCTAAACCCAAAATCATTATATCAAAATCAACAATATATTAATGCTTATATTCCATTAATCATTTTTCTGGTGAAAATATCACATTTCCATTAAATAATCTTTATAGGTTATCAATACCATTAAATGTATTATTGAAAATCCTCATCAAGAAAAATATACTAAATAATAATTATATTTTCATAATTCTTGAATTAGAGTACATAATAAATTAATCCACTCTACTTCATTCTTAATCTATTAACTAGGCTTCATCATCTTGTTCATTAATAACTTAATCAATTCATATTTCATTTCTAGTCTCTTTATTATCAATAATAAAACTTTTACAAGTACCATCTTGATGATCTTCTACCTTGGATGTCCACCAAGGATACTGATTTTCATAATTATCATTCTTTACACAATTATAACATTCAGACATTGATATTTCATTAGGTAAAGCCTTATTTTCATCCATTTCATTAACAAAACATTTTATTTTTCATCCGTAATTTCTTACTTAGTGCCATTTTCCACATGTAAAAAACCTTCTCATTCCTTTGAGTTATTACCTGGAGTACTTCTTCACACATTCATAACATATAAGAAATTAACCTTATTTTCTCTATGGTATTCAAGATCCAAACTATCATATAACTCAATAATTCTCTTTTTTATTGTTACCAAGAGTTTTAAAGGTGAAAATTATTAATAATATATCATGACAAATCAATAATAATAATAATAATATCATTCAATCTATTTGTAATCCCATTTGGTTATTCATCAAAACATTTTCTTTCACATTTAATGAAAATCTAGTTATATCTATTTCCCTTTAATAATTGAAACAAAAAATTATAGTGTGGGTATCAATATTCATAGTGATAACCCACATATTCTTCAAAAATTACTTATAGGATAACTAAATTATGAAACCTTCTTTTCAAACTATATCACTTTAGGAAAAACTAAGGATATGTATAGTCATTATTTAAATCCTTAATAATGGTTTATAAAGATTTTTTAAGCATATCCCTCAGGAGTTTAAAATAAATAGTGTAGTAAGGTCAATTTTCATGAACTTGGAAATGTGTTCCCTTTTCAAATTTTCTACCCCATGTTACCTATATATCAAATCCAAATCAACTTGTAGTTTTTAGAAATGGATGTAATTTATTAGAAACTACATAGTATATATTTAACCAAAATTATAGGACATTTCCTAATTCTCTAACTCATCCTTATAAATATAATTATATATATCCCTAGAAATGAACTTATAAATATCCCTATGGATCTCAAAAATGTTTCCTCATCCTGGTTTCAAAAAGATAACTAAACCATTAATTTGATACAAACTATAAAGAATGAAACTTATCATATAAAAAACATACATATTAATAGATTAATATTAATTAAATAACATAATTATCTTCACCAAAATCAATTAATTCATGTTAATTTGGAAACTTAGACGAATAAACAATTGGTATATAAGTGAACTATGACATCTCCTACTTTTTTCTTCATAACTAGAACCCTTCCTAGACATATCAAAGATAATACCTTACATCATAACTAAGGAAAGGAAACATAAGAATTGGATAGATTATATGGTTATTAATTTTAAATGTAGATAAAAATATATCATGATTATAAGGGTATAATAAAATGAGAATAACATTTGAAAAATCATACTCTACATATCATAAATCATAAACCCGAGTCATGGAATAAATCAATGCAGTTCATAGTATTTGAATCAAAATGAAATCAAGGAACATAGGATTTTAAAAAAATTTAATATAATGAACAATTTCTAAGCTTTAAATATCATTTAAAACATTTCCTGATTAAAATAAACTTCGAATTTTTAAAATAACTTTTTAGAAAAAAAATCATCAAAATATTTAAAAAACTTTTATTTAAAAATAGTATTTTAATCATATAAAATAAGTTTTAAAGAATGATTTTTCCATGATGGCACAAAATATTATTCATGTTATATACATTAAAATAGTGATTTTTTTAAAATTTTAAAAACAAAATCCAAACATTAAATCTTTGGAGAACAACATAAAGATTCCTTTTAAACACTTGTGTAAAATTTAAAACATTGTTAAATTTTTTTTAATAGATAATTTATATAATGTTGAAAAAAATAAAACTTTTTTTTAAAATAAAATATTGGAAGAATAAATGGGCTTTCAACCGAAGAGATAAATAAAGAAAAGTTTTATTAAAAATATTATTTTGATATTTTACAAATGAAGAGTAAAACGAGGGAAAACATGTATTCTCAAGACATATCTAGAGTTTATTGAATTTAATATTTTTATTGACATACGTGTCATAATATTTCATCATTTGAAGCATAAAAAGGAATAATCCCAATGAAAAATAATATTTTAACATAAAACCCTTACAATTTTGTAACATAAAATCATAATCCCAATGAAATAAACACTTTAAATGAAACTTATAATATCATTAGAATAAATAAATTGATAATATTACATGTTATATGAGTTTTATATGAAACTATAAAAATAATGGTTGTGTAACAGAATAGTCTCAAAGAAGGAAAATTGAGACAAAAATACCCTACCTATTTTAGTAATATTTTCAAATGTAATCTCCATGAAAGAGAAATACTCGAATGGATTTATAAATTTGTATAATTTTTAGGATAATCAACATAAAAAAATTCATAGGATGTAAAAACCACCTAAAATAAACACATGGTGAATATGGCATATGTCTCACAAAAAATAAATGTGTGGTGAAAATCCCTTACCAAAGTCTAGGCTTCCATCATACACATTTTCGACTCAAATATAACAAATTTAAATTTATTATACATATATTAGAGAAACATTATCATATATATTATTCCATATGTAATTTACTTATGAAATTATATTAACCATTTATGAATATTTCCCTATTAAAAAAATTATTTGGGTAATACCTTATTTGTTTCTCAAGCACGTTTTGTAAGCACCCGACATTAAACAATAAATATTATAGTTATTTTAATAATAGAAATCACTTTCTATTCAAAAATATATTTTAGGTTTATATTTTTATATAATTGGGGAAAACACTTATATAGTAACCAAATACATTACAATTGGTAACTTATACTCAATATCCATTTTTTAAATAAATTAATCCTTTTTAAAATAAAACATTTTCTATTTTTAAGAAATATCTTCACAAATTTGATCACAAATTCATCCCTATCCCAAGTCTTCCTTAAAATCCTATGAAAAAAATTTAAGAACAAAGAATAAGTAGAAAATTATAAGTAATGGAAAAATAAATAAAAACATTAGTTTGGTGAAATATATGAAAACCCATAAATGTCTATTCTTAAAAAATACACACCTTTTTATCTTAAAATACAATTATTTTTCCTTTTAAAAATATAATTAACTTATCTTTTAAAATAAATATATTTCCATGAAAACTCATTATAAATCCTATAAAAGTCACATAAGTGACTTGGGAAACCATTGCTATATAACCCTTAAAAACCCAAAAAAATCCTTACCAATTGAAATAACCAAATGGAAAACTTACAATATAATTCTCTAAATAAAAAAATCATTACCCAGTGCATTGAAACACTATCTGGGACCACCCATCGTATAATCTATAATGGTATCATACAATTATGTCTGGTACGACCCATCATAAATAATTTCCAAGTACTTTTTCATGAATAAATCTACTGAAAATCTTTTAAACCCATGTGAAAAACATTTTCATATAACAAAATACCACTTTTTCCTAAAATACACATTTAAAATCTAAAAACTATGCATATAATAAAGAAACCAATTTCATTAAAAATAATTATAAAAACATATAAATGAAACATCAAATCATTAATGAATTACAAAATCAAAAAAATATGCTCATTCCATTTATGTTAAAAAACATTATTTTATATATTTTTTAAATATTTTTAATGTGGAACCTTAAAAAGGATTTTTAAAAGAAACTACCTTACAAATATTATATCATTGTAGCGAGTGTTAATAAAATGAATTGGTTATGTGTATAATATATGAATCTATATAAAATAAGTGGTAATGAACATAATATAATTAATATTATTTTCATACATAATCATACCATGACATAAAAAAAGATGTATAAGTTTAACCCAATGAATGGAAATTGAGTTTAGAAAATCCATTACCTCGAGTCTCATTTGTCACGTATGTCCTTTATCCTCCCAAATAATAAAATTATATTAATTATTTAATTTCGTGAGAACCTTTTAAAATTTTATTATTCCTTTTATATCAATTATTATATATTCCATCAATTACTTAATTATTTAAGTTGACATTGGATGTTTTGACAGTATTTTGTTCATAACTTAAAAAAGACTCAGTTGGGTTGATTTTGGTCAAAGAGGTCACCATTCTATCATCTAAAATATTATATTAATGGAAAAATTATAACTTTTATAAATTATTTTTAATTTTAAATCCAACCATTAAATATGGTTATGAAAAATGAACTATGTTATAATCATAGAGATGGTACACCATATATACGCTTGAGGAATGTTTTCATATTTCAATGGTCATTATGAAAAGAAGTTAAGTATAATTTTAACTTTACATAATGATAAAAATATCTTGAATATGATATCACTTGTTTAAATAAACTTATATATATCATTTAAGTGATGTCTTGATGAACAAGAAACACATCACTTTGTGGAGTGGTAGTCCACAGGTACACACGAATGATGTTATCATTTTTTTATGCATCGAAATGTATGAAAATTAATGGAATATTAACTTTTAATAATAATAAACAAGTAATTAATATTATAAATCAACCTTAATTCCATTATTATAACCAATCATGATAGATGGTGATGGAAAATGAATCACATTGACTTGCAAGACTTTTTTTGTTGTACACATGAATGTTGAATTATTTTCCCATTTTTCTTAAAGTATCTCCATGATAAAAGTGTAATGTTTTTTTGTAAAAAAATGGAAGATACATATGTGATTTATTATTCAATTAAAAAAACTAGATAATGTTTGATTATTTTCCTACTGAGTGGAATTTACATTGAATTTATCATATGTATATGATGTATTTCATTTTCCATTATTAAGAAAATATGGGTTAGATGCATCTCATTTTTTCAGCCTTGAAATAGTTAGGTTGGATAAAAACCATTATTAAGATAAACAAAAGGTACATATTATTAACCAAAAATATCAAAAAATTTAGAGGAAATTTATTTTTCATGTAAACATTTTTTATAATAACATGTGATTAAAGAAGGCACGTGGTAATCAGAAAATTATATAAGAGATATATTTCCTAACTTGTTTTAATAGTAAAAAACAAAGATGATGTAATTTATAAAAGGAGGAAGAATTTGAAAATCCATTTAATATTAAAATAAATCATTTTTTACTCCTTATTAATATTCATCAAATCAATTTTATAGAGTAATATTTATTACAATAATATTAGTTAATTTTCAAGTCAAAAGGAAAAAAAATTTATTCCGAACCAGTTTGGAGTTTTATGCATTGTATGGTTTTAATTAAAACTAACATTTATAAATTTATGAATTTTAATCTCCAAAATGATATAATTTTGGAATATATTATTCCAAAATTTTTATAGGGTCATGTTTTGAGAATTTACTGAAAAGTTTTATTTTTTGAATGAATTATGAAAAATTATGGTTTTTATTGAAATCTTTTTTATTTCAACTATATACCAAGTTATATTTAGTTTTAAAGTGTTTTAAAAGTAAATAAAATCATTTATATTATAAATAATCTTATTAATACCATTTTAATATATTCTATATTTTATTTCGGTATAAAATCATTTTATAAATAAGAAGATATTTTTTTGGAAAATGTTTTTTCTTCCCATTTTTTTGGGTTTAATTTTAAATTAAATTCATCCACTTTTGTAAATATAATTTGATAAAATATATTAAATATTTTGAATAATAATAATTAATATTATTTAATGTGTTCAACTTACTTTTTATCAAAATGAATAGTAAAAATAGTACAAATATGTTACCATCATTAAGGTTAAAATAGGTTTATCGGGGGTAAAAGTAAAGTGATATGGGTTAAAATGACATAAAAACATTTTTAAAACTGTTTAATGGATTTATTTCGTCTATTATCTCCTTATAATGTAAATCTATTTATTATGGGACACTTATAAATGAAAATTACTTTCAAAAATACCAATTGCGTTCTTTCCCTAACCTATAATAAGACACCCCTCTCTTCTCCTATCTAGAAATCAAGAATCTTTTTTCATCCAATAAATATACAAATAAATTAAAATAATTCATACCCATATACTATTAGTATTATTTTGGTCCAAATACCAACCTTATATGGCTTATGGTGTAAATCAAAGGAGGTTGGCAGAAGAAGAGATATAGATTTTAACGGATTGTTTTAGCTTTATTTTTTCTTCTACCTCCTTAAAAACTATTATAAAAATTGTGAGGTAATGAAATAAATTTCTTCAATGTAATTAGAAGTTACTATTTTATATATTTTCCTTAATACATCTTTTTATTCATCTAATGGGAAATGAAACCATCATTTAGGTATATAGAGGACTACCACCTCACGAACCGATGCAATTCAATTTACATCACAACCTATTATGGATGGTTCAAATTATTAATCTAAATGATATAATATGAGATATTTATATTCTAAATTAAATTATAATATGGTAAAATAAACATGTTAAATCTTTATTTAAAATCCAAATGATAAATAAAAAACATCACTCGTGTGTGCATGTGGACCACCACCCTGCGGGATGATGTATTTTATTTCCCATCATTGCCTCTCGTGGAACACTATATATCTATATTTAAATAAATAATATTAAATTTATTACATAATTATAATTATTAAAATTTAAAATTATGCTTACTTTTATTCCCTGACAATTTTTCCAAAATGGGAATGTAACTCATGCGTACATACAGTCTACCGTCTTTATGACTGTAACATAATTGATTTTTCATAACTAGATTATGTTGGTTGTTTTATAAGTATAAATAATGTCTAAAAAGGATAATTATAAAATTATTAATATTCATGAAAATATATATTCATGATCAATTTTCCCATAGTCAACCTACTGAAGTTATATTGAACTTATGAGCCAAACATCATTAAAACATCTAATGTGAACTTAATTGATTAAGTAGTGGAATATAACATTGTAATAAATAAAATAAGAAGAATAATAAACCCGAAAATGTTATTATGAATATAATTAATTAACATAAGTTTATTATTTAAGAAGATAAGGAATTTATGTGGACATTTGTACTCAAGGTAAGGTACATTTCACCTTAAAACAACATTTTAAGTACTTTAAATATTTTTTTGAATTTGTTTTCTTCCATGTACATCTTATTAAAAATATTTTATAGATATACTTATATTGACATAAATTAATTATAAATGAAATTTTTTGTCACATTTTACTTTCATTCCATAGTTTTCAAAAGGAAAATTTTTATTTATTTTTATAGAACATTTTACCTTAATTAAAAAATGAAACAAGAAATGTTTGATTTTAATGTATACGACACCGAAAAAATCCCATTTCTCTTTATTCAGGGTATTTTATTTATTAACTTTTTATTGAAAATGAAAGGTTATTTCTAGATTCAAAAGTTTTTTTCATATGGGTTTGAAAAAGTTTTTCAAGGTATTTTTTTATAAAATGTGGAAATATTAAAAATGTTCTGTAAATGATATGTTACTTGAGAATTATAATTATAATGGGTGAGACTGATACATCTTATACGATGGTTTATTCAATATAGCTTATATGAGGGGTGATACTAGTATAACTCTCCAATTCATTAAGTAATGGTCATTGTTTTCAAAGGAAATAAGGTTGGAGTTATTAGGGGAGGCATCTTCCATTTATTTAATTAGGTTCTAGTTATTTTTGACCTGAGTGAACACAAGTTTTGTATATAATTTTTTAATATACCTAAAATGGTTTTAATTTTCATTCCATAGGTATTTAAGGTTTTTCATTGAAATAAATTTGTTTTTCCTATGTGTATATGATTTATTTTTAATTCATGAAGAGTAATGTGAAAAGGTAAAAATTTAATAGATTTTAATATTTTTACTAGACTATTAGATTTCATGTGTGGTTTTGTTATATAATATTTATGAACTAGTTTTCTATAACACTTATCTTTTAATGTCTTTTGGAATATTATAAACTAAATTCCACACTAAAGACACTAGATTATGTAATGTTGTGATGTTGGGCCCTTCTAAGACATGTTTGTCTCCAATTCCAAAAAATGAATCTTTATTGAATAATATCAATCAAATTATTAAAAGTTTCTAATAAATGGATAACTAATATAAGAATCATATATTATTCTTCCCCAATATTAAAGAAAAGGTCTCTATAGGGAATAAAAAAATTTCAATATTCATATGTGCGTATTTAATATTACCTTAATGGAACTTCACTAATCAATCCTCTAGTTTAACTGATTATTATACAAAACATTTATCTTCCAAACCCATGTTTTTTAAAATGGAAAATGTATTTAATTTACGTCTCTACCAAAGTTACAAAATTAATTTCTAAAATTGAATGTGTAATAGATTATGTAATATAAAACGTTCCATGATTTTGGATCTTAGTTATCATCTTTATTTGAATATTATTGTTTGGAAAAATCCCCCTCAATTTTGTTTTTGAGGTTTTTTTGGATGTTCTGTTTTATGAAAAATATTTTTGAAAAGTATAAAGTGAGGTTTTTGAAAAAGTGTGTTAAAAAATTTACAGGACCATAGATTCCTTCAAAAATTTATAAATTAAGGTCTATTGATATATGGTATATGTTTTCATAGTTGAGAATACAATTAGAGATAAGAAATGTTTTTTGTGAAAATGTATAATGGGAAGGAAAAAAGTGTTTCAAAGATTCCTCATTGAAAATTTATCAAAGAAAATTGTTTCATAAATAGATATAATACTAGTAGAAAATAAAATTTTATGAATTTGGTTCATGTACAAGTGATGTTACTTGAAGAAGGTGACTTACATGTGAAAAGTTTCAATGATATTTTTTGGTTTTTCATGTATGGGATGCTTTTTGAACAAACATTTATTTATATAAATATGAAGCTACCTAGTTATTTGAATTGATTAAGACTTATATAAAATCACATGGCTCTATTTTCTCATAAGAATATCAATAAAATACTTATTCCATGAATGAATTTATGTGAATACAAATTCCATTAAGAAAGGAGATATTATTTCATGAACAAGTGAGTTTTATGAAATTTTGAGAGTTTTGAGAAAGATCATGAATTTCATGAGAGTTTAAAAGTTGATAGAACTTTATGGAAAGGTTTCATAAAATTGGAAGTTATGAAAACCTCATGATAATTTCCTCGAATTTATATGGTAATTTATATTTTTCATTTTGATAAAATAAGATCTTCATGAAACACCAATTTTGGAGTAATAAAATGTAATTCAAATCATCAATGGTAATATACTAGAGAAAGAGTGAGTGCACTTCGATAGAGAGAGTAGTTACCTTTCAAAAGGTGACTAGTTGTGAACAAGTAGGGACATATATTATAATCTAGAATAGTATTAATATTTCTATAGTGATTCTAGTATATTCGTTGCTGTATAAAGGGGTTTTCCACATCGATATTTTTTTTAAAAAAATTACATTTTTTAATTAATGATTCTTTTGTAGGTGATGTTTTAAATATACCTTTTATAATAGTTAATTTAACCAAAATAAAAAAACATGTTTTTCATATTTGTAATTATACAAAACATCATAAACAACCTAAAAACTTACGAAATTGGCCATTTTTTACATCCGTTATAAAAGACATAAATGAAAACATGTTTTTATGTTCATTGTTTTAAATAACCGACATAAAAAATCTCTTCTCTTAGTATTTTTATAACGTATTTAAAAAATTTGTTTTTAAAAAATATTTTTAAAGTTATATTCTACCCAACATATAATAGATCAAAAAACATAAAACTTATAAAAAAATAGAAGAGAAAAGTACATCATAAATACAATTCTATAAAACAAATATTTACATCACCATTTTCTTCAAGTTACAATAACTTTACATTTTTAAATCTAATAATCAAAATATATATTAAAAATAGATATAAAATTGAATTAAACTAATAAAATAATATTCATATTCACATCGTATATGATATATATCTTTTTTAGTATAAGGGTGAGAGTCTTCAGAATATATAAATCAAAAGGCATTTATTTAACAAGTATTTTATTATAAAATGATAAGAAAAATAAAAAAGTGTGGTTATAATTAAATAAAACCATATAAGATTTTTAACTATCCCACATTAAATTATTTAAAACAAGGATCTAATAACATTATATCAAAATTCTAGTATTCCTTTTTAATGATAAAAGTTATATTTGGAAAGAATTTTCTAATTGAAAAGAACAATTAAAGTAGCTATTTAATTATATTAATTAATAATGAAGTCATATTTGTGCACACATATTTCATTTTTGATTCACATTTTCCTATTTAAAATATATAGTAATATCATACCATTTTTTAAAATGATATTCAGCAAATAAATTTGAAATTTATTTAAATCATAAAACTTACATATCTAATATTTCATTGAATTTTTCCAGCATGTTACTATGTATATATCATAACCATTGAGATGGATTTTTTGGATAGAAAATACATAATATCTAGTGATCCTTAATAAAATGAAAAATTCTGTTAGTGGTTATTTTATTTAGATAAACGACACCTTATGAAAAATATTTTTCATACTAATTTTGGTAAAGAAACATCCAATACTGAATTTATCCATTCTAAAATCCAATATAAATATATATTGTTCTTTTACCAACCTTAATTACCTTAGTTACTAGATAAATAAATTGTGGGTCTAATAATTCATACCCTAATGGAATATCATACTAAATACAATGTGTATGAAGATACCTTAAAAATATATGTATTAACGTAGATCAATAAAATAGATATAATTGAAAGAAATATGATAATTTGTATACATAGAAAAGGTTAGTATCACTATGGGGCCTACATTTATTATGTTACATGCTCTATGATATGACTTTTACAAATCAACACAATCATAATTTACCCACAAATATCAGCATCCATTGGAAGCTCATAGACATCCAAAAAAATTAATACATATGTTGATAATTTAGAAATACCATAAAAAGTAGTATTTGAAGTTAAAGGGGTATCAAGATTTTTTCCCATTCTAAAATTTTTTTCATTATTTTTAAAATAATATGATAATATATATATATAATGAATGTTAAAATAAAAAAATAATGGTTATAATTATGTATATATAGGTGGTAAATTATTATAAATGTATAGAAGTCCAAAGTAAAAAATATCTGATAACTTTTCCAACTATGGAAACCTCATATATAGGGAATGGTATTCATGATAATTCGTCTATAATATATTTTATCATTACCATATGTTGATCCATCTTTTTATACTAATGATTTAAGGTGTACCTGATATAATACGTGATCATATATGCAATAATATGATATTAGGGATCCTAAACATATAACTCATGGTAGATTGGAATCCGTAGAGAGGAGGTGTTGGGGTAGGATATATTGGTAGAGGTGGAATAATGGAATATTTATCCAAAGATGGAGGAGTGAGATATGTCACTAGAAATTTTACAAACATCATAATAAACATCTATTGTATTGAACTTCTAATTATATTCTCAATCATCTCACCAATTTTCTAAAATTTATCCTCCAAAGCATCTATTTTTCCTTTATATACAAATACCCTTAAGGAATATCCAAAATAGAAAAATAATTTTTTAATTGATACACTCACATTTTATCCTCATACAAGACCCAGGTCTTTTTGATATCCTAATTTTGTAGATAAAATATCCTTCATACCCTCGGGTATTTATGTCCCTCATTTTCTCTACTTATTAAAATATTCCTATATATAGTATTTGAAAATTTTATTACTTAAATTAAAAATTTAATGATTTTAAAAATAACATAAATAACTCCATACAATATTCTTGGCTACAACCCTTGACTATTCTATATTATATTTTCTAGTTTCAGATATCTAAGACCTATAACATCTTTTGTTTCTATCTTAGCCGAAGGAGGGTCAATATTTTCTAATCCTAAAAAAAATGATCTCATATTTTTTCAATTTTTCATCCATCATTGGATCTTCCAATAATGGGTACCTTCTATGATATAAATCTTGACGGTATACATTTTGGAATTGGATCTCTTGATGATACCTGCTCAACTCCTATTAATTAAAGAGATACTAAACAATAATATGATCATTTTCAGTGATTATATAAAAACAATATAAAAATATACATTTCAATTACCCAAAATGATTAATTTTATCTCTATTTTATAAATTTCATCGATGGATATCTATCTAGAAAAGGGTATATATCACAAGGATTTTAATTTTTCATTTCTCCAAAAAATATAATCTAAAGATATGGTTAATTTAAAATCCCTTCATATTCTTAGAGAAAAATATAAATATTACTACCTATCATTTTTAGTGTTAGGTATATCATATCTCAACTAAATAAAAGGAAAAAATAAAATATATTAGTGACAACATGTCATGATAAGTAAAATAATAACAAATTATATTAAAACAATTGTCTCCCATTGATAAACTAATGTCATCTTAGGGACACTTCTCTAATCGGAAATCAAAATTCTTAATTTTTCTCAAGATTTAATTTACAAAAAAACAATGAAATGTTTTCATATTTAGACCAATAGGATTACTATTATCGTCTAACATAATAGTTATCTTCTGGTCCTAGTTATGGGAATGTGATAATCTAGGACAATGTGTTTAACCACATTTACCAACCCAAAATTCCATTTTTATACTTATCCAATTAGGAGGTTCCAATATATAATGATGAAGAGTCCACTCAATAAAAGTAAGTATATGGTAATCCCCAAAATATTGAGTTAAATCAGTTATTTCATCTAAAATTATCCTCCATATCAAATTAACAAACAATTAAAAATGATTATACAAATACAAATATTTAACATATAATTAAATATAAAATAAAAAAGATCAGATAATAACTAAAATAAATTAAATACATTTTTTCATTTTTCTTAGAGTAGTTAACTACAATACTAAAAAATATAGATTGTTTTTATGAGACAGGAATGATTCAAATAAAATAAAACAAAACAAAAGTAAAATTTTATACAAATATGACTCCTAAAAATAAATTTTAATAACATTCATAAAGACATACATGAAAAAAAATTCAAAAAAACTGATTATCATTTTTTTATAATAGTTAACTTCAATTCTAAAAATATTGTGACAATATTTTTGAAACATAAAATGATATGGATAAAATAAAATAAACATTAAGTAAAAATTTATACAAATTAAAAAATTACATATATAACTGAATATTTAAAAAATGATAAAAAAATAATCTAAATGAAACAAACAATTCATCATATTTTTTATAATATGTGTTTTATGTAAAAAATAAAATTGTATATTGTATATTTGACATTTTTCAAAACATGAAAAATTAATAAATAAATAAATATATTAAGACTATATTATTATTATATTAATAAATGATTGTATTCATATTTTTCTTCCTCATGATCATTCAGTTTTGTACAAACCAATTCTATAATGTGGCCATAAATATACTCTAATAATATTTCCATGGATGTTGAGATCTCATATAATTCATCAACAACATCAATTCTTTCATCACCAATATAATTATTTTACCTTATAAAATGTTAGATCAATGATTTTTTAATGAATCAAGAACATGGAAAGATTTATCATTTGTTTCCATTATAAAAGAGTAATATTTATATTCCAATCTATTCATATTTACTAGTTCCATACCAAATTCTTCATATTTAACACTATTGTTATCAACAACCCATTTACAGTTGAACATAATAACATTAAATTTAATGTAATAAATCTCCCATATTTCTTTAATAACTCAATAATTTGAACTTGAACCAAGATTGGAATTTTATCTTTGTCACATGAAAAATTTGTTGCTTTAGTGAATACTATTACATTGTTATTCTAAACTACACTTCTTTATAATATTTCATATAATACATATACCCATTAATTTCATACATGAACCTTTTTATACCATTTAAATATATTTCACCCACTAACCATGACAATGTTTCCAATGCACCTGATATACCATACACGATCTCTTTAAACCATTATTTTTTTGTACTCATTTAATAAAACCATCTCTTTCTTCTTTAAAAAATAATATATTTAACACATTAATATGTTACATTATATGTGGATAATAATGATCTATGTTATTCAAGACTTAAAAATGTGCTTGGTTTATATATTTCACTTTTCAATTATTTTATTTTCAAACTAAAGATCCCATTTCCCATAAAACTAACTTGTAAAGAATTAGGAAAATATATGTTATCCTAAACATAAAAAATATTTTTTATAAAAATATGGAATCTCTTCAAAAATATACCTCTAAATGACAGAGTATTCTTTTCGATATGAAATTTTAATATACCCCTTAAATAAATTCATATACCTTTCAAAATGATTCATCTAGTGTATTTATTCAAAACCAAAAAGCTTTATTTATACCCCTAATTTAACTATTAAATGAACCATTATTTTGAAACATATTTTGGAATGAATATTTCTATTTGAAAAATTATATAAATGGTCTATTTTTATAAAATTTTAATTGAATTAAAATCCATCACTTTAAAAAAAAATAGAATTGACAAAATAACACACCTCTAATATAGTCATTCTGACATTGAATGTTAGTATTATACATAATGGAACTAGTAGGCATTATAACATCATAATATAAAAATCATGATATTTTATGCTATTTACCTTCAAATATTTTAGTGAAACAAAAAATTTTACATTTGAAGATTAACAATGATAAACTTTGATGCCAATGAGGCACTAAAAAATGATTTTCTCTCTCTTTGATAATATATGAAAATTCATAGTAAAGTATGTTTATTTTAATTTAAAAGTGGTAGTATACTCTAAATATATTTCCATTGATAGTAAACCCAATCATATATTCAAACCATCCATTTTATTGCCATAATTACAAAAAACAATCCAATCAAACTCTTGTAAAGATTATTCTCAACATGAATGACATCAATATCATATTAAATATCATGATATCTTAAATATAGAAACTCAAAAATATTGATCATCTCATCTATATATTTCTATTATTATAATATGTTTATGTCTTTCCAAGTATTTCATGAATTTGTTTCACTCTCTCAAAATATTTATCACCTGAAAAAGGATTTGGAGTGACCAATAATTATTGCGAGTAATTAAATTCTATTTTTAATCATGAATATGGGTGATACATAAACAAAAAAATTCTATGACCAATTTACAATGTTTTACTCACATGTTGTAGTTGAAAAAATAGATTGTTATCTTCATAAATTAGACAAACTTAATTTACATAAACATAATTTCCAAAAAAAGTCCTATATGTTGGGAAGTAATTTATAGTAAACATAAACATTGAATGAAATTGAAAATTTTTCTATTTATAATAATCATAAAATTTTTTAACATCCTTCCATAAGTGTTTCAAATCATCAATTAATGGTCATAAGTAAACATAAATATCATTTACAAGTTTTTATTTATAAATAATTAAATTTAATGAGATATATATCTTCTTCATATAAATTCAGGAAATAAGTTTTAAATTACCAAAGAAATAAATGAAATATGTTTTCTACTAAGTTTTTGATATGGATTCATTCCATCAGTACACAACCAAAGTAAAAAAATTCTAACATATTTCCAAATTTATAAAAATTAATGATGAGTTTTCTTCCATTAGAGATAATTGGTTGGATAACATAATTTTCCATTATTTATTTAATTATTTGCATACTATATTAACATTTTTTATCATTTGAATTTAGGAATAAATGTTTCATAAGAGGAATTATAGGAAGACACCAAATTTTCAAATTAGTATTCTTGGTAATTTTCATAATAGATGAATCACCTATAATTTTTTATTAAACTTATGCCACACTATCTTATATTAAAGACACTATAAAAGTCCTTTATATTCCTTCCAATATAATCCACTATCATTAAGGTTGGTTTTTAACTTATTATACCCCAATTCCATTTGGCATAATGTTTTTTAAACATTATAATTTGAATCTTGAATAACGTGGTATTCATGAACTATCTCTTACAACGGCAATTGAAAATCTATAAAACTCTTATCACTCCATCCATTCATAGATTTCAAGTTCACCAATCTTAAAATTATTGATAAAATTGTGAATGTTATATATCCCAGATATAATTATTTTTAAATATCACCATATAAGTTCTCAATTTATGGTGTTTTCTCAATTTAGACCACTTCAATATAAAAAATCATTTCTCCAATTTCATCAAAACATTAATTTTAAAATTATAATTTATCATTTGATCTTGAATTATACCCAGTTTAACCATTATAAAATAAATTAATATAACTCAAATTAAAACCACAGAAAATTTAATTATCTTTGATTTGACTTTTTTTTATTTTTCTAATATTTAAAAATTTCAATCACAAAAAGAAAAATAGGCTTTCTGAGAACATTTCATTTGAAAATTTCCCAAAAAAGATAAAAACCATTCCTGACATTCATCAATTTTTCATCATGTAATAATAAAATTAACATTAATTATCATTTATAATAAATTTTATATATTAAATATATGTTTAAATATTTCAAAACTTAAATTAAAATTTAATTTTATAAATAATATTTAAAAATAGTATTTATTTTTAAAATAAAAATATACATAATTATAAAATCAATTTCGAAATATAATATAAATAATAAATAAATTTTATATCAATGAATAAAAAAAATTATATGTTCCTGATTACACGATAATTTATCCATAATAAAATTTTGTGAGAAATTAAATTTATTGATATTTCATAAAAATATAAAGAAGAAACTAATCATTATTAATATTAAAAACATAATTTTAAAAAACCTAGAATATATATTTTTTATAAAAAAAATCAATTTCATAAAATATAAAACAATTGATAATAAAATGATTTATTCCTAAAAAGTAAAAATTGTAAAACACAATAAATAGGCATAAATTATTATATAAAAAATCAAATATTTAAAACCAAATAAAGGTAAAATGTGTGCTGAGTAAACTATTATTCACAATAATGACATGAAAAATCTATAAAAGATAGCAAGTGATTACTGTAATAAAATTATAAAAACATACCAATTATATGAATGAAGAAAATATAAAAATAAACAAAACCCTAAAATTGTCATCTACATTATAATATCTCAACAATAATGAATACAATAATTGATTCAATATGGACCACCTATTATCATATTGATTAAAACTAGTATCTTAATTTATTCATGTGTAAGTTATTTTATAACTAAAATTAATACAATGTACTATAACTAAAACCCTTGGTCAAAAAAATCATCCTAATGAAATGTAAAAAATTCAACAAATTTAAAAAATAATGAAAAAAACATGGCATATAGTGGATTAAATAAATTAGATGTGACATAAATACAAGAGGAAGTGATGTTGTTATATGGTTGTGACAAGTAGGAGTAACATGTTCATGTTTGTAATGGCGATGGATATGAAGATTGGAGAATGTTATATTATATCTTCATTTAGGGGAAAACATCAAGATATAATGCAATTAAAAAAATAAAGTATCTTGCTTCACAACTTAAAAATAAATTAGATATCTTCAATATATATTATTTAAATAAATAATGCTGAAAATATTTTTTTTGCATTTTTTATTTAATAATAGACCTAAAAATATATTTTTTATGGGTTATTTTATAACAAATATAAAATAATATTGTGTTATTTTTTTACATCGGTTACCTGATAACTAATTTAAAAAATAATAATGTTAGTTATTTATGAGGAGCATTATAAATTTTTTATTTTAAATGGTTTTCCAACTTTTTATTTGAACATTTACATTTTATGATTCTTATATTAGCTAAGTTATTGTGAACCTTGTAAAAATAGTGTTCTAATTTCATAATTTATTTTCAAATTTCATATTTTTGTCAGTAGAATAAAGAATATGGTTTTTTAATGATAAAGTTAGATCTTGAGGGGGAATTGATTTAATCCTTTAAATCCTAATTTATCCACAAAGTTATTTAAACTATTAGTTCTAAATATTAGTGTCACATGTAAATGTTAAAGTATGTTTTATTCTCTCTCAGTGAATGAAATAAAAGTATTCAATCAAAAATAGATTCTACTTTTCAAAGGATATAACTTTCAACCGTGGAAGGATCAAAAGACTCACTAATTTAGATCTCTAGGAATGGAAGTATATACAAATTCTATGTATGCGATTGAAGTTAGTATATATGGACCAGATTTATAAAAAGGAGAAAAAAATAACTAGATGATGGTGCTAAAGGAGTAAATGGTTTAAGGGGAGATATGCCCAATATAATATATATTAAGGTAATGTTATGTAAATCCTTACATTACATGTATGAAAATCTAATTAATATATAGAAAGGTGACTCAATAATCAGAGAAGCTAAATTGTTAGTTCTATGAAAAAAATACGAGTACATGAGGATGAACCCAAACAAATTTATTTATTAATTATTTGAATGGTTACGGTAATTTCAGAGGATATACATGTTCTTCGTGAAACTGTCAATGATTTAAATATCATCCTATGCATCCTGATGAGGTTTCCACCTCAGTTCAATCTATAAAACTTTTCACTTGATGGTAGAGATCTAAATAGGTTGTCATTAGATAGTCTTCATTGTACTCTAGTCCCATATAAGATGGGGAATAATGATAATGAGTCTAGGGAAAAGAGGATTTTAAATTTTGTGGAATTTAAATGTTTCGAAAATATTATTATATATGATGATCAAGAAGAAGGTGATGTGGATGAATTCGTGTCAATATTTTACTTAAATCTATAAAGGGTAAACATCCAATCATGTTATAGTGACCCCAACCCCAGTATCTTGGAGTTGTTGTCTACTTTATTACATTTACATAAGATTCAAGGAATTTCATCTCAATGGAAAAAATATCATTTCAATATTGGTAAACTAGATACATACTTGATTCCTATATTACATTTGAATACACAAAATACAACATTATTTTTTAAAACAATATCATTATTCCCTCTAGAATATTTGTTCATATAATTCGTAGTATAATTCATCAATTATTAGGAAAGGAAATAATGTAAGGTTGAGCTCAAATGATCAGTAATAGTTAAGTATAATGTAATATATCATTTATCAATGTGAATAATCATCATGAAAAGTTAGATAACAGAACAATCATTCCATTTAAATAATTTGACTAGAATAATCAATATGGAAAGGTAAATAATTTGAAACACATCTCATTTAATCAATAACATGATAATCATAACTGGACAAGGAATAATTAAAATGGAACTGTAAATAACAAAAAACAAATTCCATTTAATGAATAAACTGAGAATTTAATGAAGTGAAATATAATATCATTATGAAAATATAATGGATACAAATAGAAAAAAATTTAATGAAGGAAATGCTTAATTATTGCACTCTATGATCTCAGTCGTCATGATACCTCTACCATCAAGAAATTTCACAAAACAGTTTAAACTGTATGTAGACACCTGTTTAATGATTGATTAATAATCTTTCATATAAGACATATCTATGCATCGAAGGGCTATATAATACTTTGTCCCACTCATCACTGTAGGTCTAAATAATTCACTATATATCGAATAATCAATTTAATTCATCAATGAGTTTTCCTTAGAATCAACTATCTGTATTGATTAAAGGATATCGCTTTATCAATATTTCCCTAGTTAATCAAATAACATTAAATGTAAAAAATATATGTAAAAAATGTATTTGGATTATGAAATAAACATATCCATGATAAATAATATAGATATCTAGAGAAATTTAAGGTCAAATGATCAAAGGAAAGTTAATATTTTATGGGAAATTTCATGACTACAAAAATGATTCATGAAACACAATTTGAATAATTAACATTATCAAAATGATCCTTAACTTAAAATATAAATAATAAAGATGGTATTAATAAAACATATTCCCATTAGAGTAATAATAAATGGTTGTTTTCATTAATGAATAGATATACAAAAAAATCAATTTAAAAAATTCTTGATGAAAATATAATTTTCATTTCAAAAATCACTTCTAAAACTAACAGTTCAAAAAATATTTTAAAAATAATTTTCTTTGAAAATAATTTATTTAAACATTTAAAATAAGATTTATTACATTTGAGGGGTCTTGATGTCTGGAAATTCCATTAATGTTACACAAGTTAAAATATAGTTTTCCATCAATTTTTTGGTAAAATAAAAAAGGTAATTATTTTGAAAATTACACGGAGATTACTTTAATTATTTTTAAGTATAAATCGTTACAAAAAATATTAATAAATAATTTTGGAAAATGATAAAAATAATATTGAAACCAGTTTTTGAAAGCAAGGTTTTGGAAGATAAAATATTTCCAAACAGAAAGAGAAATGAAGCCATATTTTTTAAAACCATTTTCTGAAACATTTTAAGTACATAAGAATGTAAAATGGAAATATTACTTAAAAATATTATGAAAAAAATAGAGAAAAATTAATTTAAATTGTTTTTTTGTACAATAGTCAAATAATTTCTTTCAATTAAAATTTAAGAATAATCATTCTCAATTAGAATGATATTGTGAAATAAACCCTTACAATAATCATAACATTTAAATGAGAATTTATTAATGAATATATTATGTGTATCAATTGTAAATATACATACAGGAAGTTTAAATACAATTTATGAAAATATCATTATACACATAATATTATAATATCAAAGACAACTAATATGTAATATAACCCAATGAAAATAAATTTAGTTACGAAATTATTTACTACTTGGTTGTTTTCAATTTAAATCACCTTGAATGAAATAATTAAAATTGAAACTTTCAATACAATGAATTATTAATTAATCATGATATTACATATAAATGGGGTAGAATATACACCATATAAAATAAATTCGATGCCTGACATTTCAACATGCCTCAATGAAATGAAATTAAGAATAAATCCATTAAACCATGATTCCTTCTGGTTTAAAATGATTTAAACTTTTATATAGTGGTTTTAAACCTCTTATTAACTTATAAAATAATCATATTAATATTTATAATGTCATATATGATCCTTTTATAACATATTATCACCCTTCCATTAATAATTTTTAATTATTTTTATGGTTTTGTGTGTCAATTGTTATGTTTTCTCATGCATATTTCATCCAAAATTATCTGGTTCTTACATATATTATATAGTTATATCATATAAATAATAATAATAATAATAATGAAATAATTATAAAATTTATACATCATTAATACTTTTAAAACTAATCATTAAGGATGGTTATGAAAAATGAACTATGTTCCAATCATGGAGAAGGTGGGTTATACATACGCTTGAGTAATGTTTCCATTTTCAAAGAACATTATGGGAAGGTGGTAAGTAATATTTTATCTAAATATAATTATAATAATAACATAAATTCTATATTAAACACTTATATATATCATCAATGTGGTTTGTTGATGAAAATTGATTCATATAACTTTATAAAGGGGGTAGTCCACACATACGCGAACGATGTTATCATCTTTAATGAGTTAAAAGGTAATAAATAAAATTAAATATTATCCTTAAATAATGATAAATAATTAATTAATACAATAATTATTTCATTTATATAAAATATATTCATTAAATTTATACTTATCACTTTCCATCTAAAGATAAAGTTAAAGACGAATCATATCGCTTAGCAAGGAGATAATCTGTTGTATACACGAGTAATGTTTTCGTATCCCCTACGGAATGGAAAGTAAAAAAGGTATATATGATAAAATGAATAAAAAGAATAAATATGTATAATTATATTAAAAATATAATATATGTATATTATATAACTCATCATAAAAAAATTTAAAAGGTGGTAATGAAAAAATGAAAGACACTCGTTCACGATATGGGAGCCTGTTGTACACACAAATGATGATTTAATAACTCATTTGATGGATGTGGTAATTTTTTTGGTCATTAACTTGTTATAAAAATGTATAGGTATATACAAGATACTTATTTTATTATATCATTATGGTGTAATAATAATTTCAGTATGTCGAGGAAGAAATTAAATAAAAACAATCTTTGAAGAACATTACCTCTTCCTCGGGCGTCCTCCATAGATTTTCACCAAAAAACCTTCTAGGTTAGATTTCTGACAAAGTTAAGGATTATAGGATGATATTAGAGAATTTTTTTAGTTATTTGGGAATTCATAGTTTAAAAAAATGGGTTTTAATGTGTGAAGAAGAGAGAATATGGGGTGGCCTTTTATAAGTGAGGTGAGTTTCACACTTTGTAATAATTTGACAAATTTCAATAATAACCATGTTTTTATCATGAATAAATCATCCAAAAGGGACCATTATAGAAAATATATTATATAATTTATAAATATTTCTATACAATGGGTGTTGGACAAGCTGGTAGGATATTTTTAGCCTTATCTTTTTATTTTAACCCCTACCCTAGTAAATCCTTTTTTACTTTAACCATAGTAATTAATTTTTTTGGGTTTCAAAATTCATTTTTTTCAAAAATTAAGTTTAACTTATTATTATTTATTAATTATTTTTATTCTAAATATGTAATCCATTTTAAAAAAAATCATTTCACAAAATTTTAAAATTTTAATTTAAAAGTAGTCCCGCGTACGCAATGAGAAAGATGGTTTTTAAAGAAACAATATTTAGAAGTTTTCAAAGTTTTTATATCTAAATTCATTATTAAAATCATTACAAAGGTATATATTAGATTAATTTAAATAAAATTTATTTAATTTTACTTTAAAACCAATTAAAAAAATAATTTAACATTAAAAATTATTTAAATGAAAACACAGTTTTTAATTAAAATTCAACATTTTTCACTATTTGTAAAAAAATGAAACTTTTCATAAAAATCCCAAAAATTCACCCTAAAGATAATTTTGATATGATGTTTTAAAAATGTAATTTTATTTTATAAAATATATTTTCTGAATTTGGAAGAAAAAAAATTAAATTAGGTCTACAATGTACCACTAAATGGTCTTTTAGAAAAATATAGTTTTTCAAAAAACAATTCTTTTATTTTAAATGATTATGATTTTATTTTTAATCAATAGATAACCATAATTTTAATATTTTAGTTATCACTATTCATTACCATCATTTCAATGTCCAGGTGATAACTATTATATTAAATAATAATATTTGAATAATATTTCACATTTCGTTTCAACTCGATGTTTGGTATAATGAAAGATAAACTACATGTTTCATGTAAGAAAGCTGAAATTAGTGTTGCATGTAACATAATAAAAACTCTGTGTTATGTGTAATCTAGGCTATTGAATAGATTGAATTTACTTAAAAATAAATATATCATAATGTTTCAGGGTGTTTTATTTTCTTATAATCTATGTGTTTCGTGTTACATACACTATCAAATAAAATGCTCATATTTTAAAATTGTGGGGTGTTACATTCTCCCCACCGTAAATAAATTGTGTCCTCAAAATCTCAATTTTACATTGGTAATAAATATTTTGGAATTTAGAAATACGATTATTGAAATCCCCACATCATAAAAAAGGTTAATAACATACCCTCTTAATAAAAGTGATAGGGAAGTACAAAGGTTATATAAAATAATATATAACATTGTTTCTGTTTAAAAAAATATTGGTCAAAAGTGAAGATGTGGACCTAGAAGAAAAGAGTAAATAATTATATAGAATTATAGATTTCATTGATCATAATCAAGTGAATGATCAATGTACTTTTATGGGCCTCAAAACCGTAAATCAATTATCATTTAAAAGACCATATGATTCGTCAGATGTGAATGTAATAGGATAAATTTTTTTTCTAGATCCTTTTTCTAAATATGAGGAATTCATAAGCAATTTAAGAATATATGTAAATATACTTAATTTATATATTTCTATTTAATAATCAAAGTTTTTTCATTAGGTTATTCTTTGACTGATTTAAATTCATCCTTTACTATAAGAAATGAATATCCAAAACTGTATTATTTATGCATGAAGAACTAAAATTCACTTTTAATAGATTGTAATATTATAAAAAAGTGAAACGTTATTTCATGTGTCTCTGACTATTTTCCAAAACCAATATGGTTATCACAAGTTATGCGATATTATATATTAATATCTAATCCTTAAAAGTAACACCACTTGATCAATATTAATATTTATTTTTCAAGTCATTAAACTAGTGATATAGTATCAAGTATATCACAAATGATATTTAAGTAATTTTCTTAATACAACCCTTTTTTCAGAAAGTATAATAATATAATTTAACTATTATTAAAATTCCATTAATTATCATATTAACCCAAATGGTTATCAATAATTCTACACATATTTCTATAATATTTAAATGTATTATTCATCAAATAAATTTTCCACTAAAACCTATTCTTGTCTTAAATTTCTCCAAACATATAATTAATCTTGATAGACTCCCATCACATAAAAACTAAAAAGTGTTGTTTAATATTTTGAACTTATGATATCTTAAACTCATAAACCATGATGGTATCCATAAATTCTAATTCAATAAATACATATATGATTCTACAATTTAATAGATTCCTTAAATGTTTCATGATTGTTATACCAAAATACCATTTATAAAATACTTATGTAATATAACTATAGAATCCAAATAATTAATTCAACTATTTTATTTCAACATAGGTCAATCCCGAGTCATGGTTTTAACCTTTATAATATTAAATTGACAGGTATAGTTCACAATCCCATCACATTTAATATAAAAAATCTATAAATAGATCCTTATGATGTGATGTATCCCCTTTCATAGTACTCTTCATTTTTTCTTGGAAATTCTATAATTTATTCCCTTCTTTTCCACAGATAAATAATTTTTATATTCCTTTGATAGACATTACTAGGTGTTTCTTTCCAAATTTTAAACAAGATTTAAATCAATGCTTCTTTCTTCTATAGTTTCCACCACTTCTTTTCTTAGACAATTTCATCCTTCTCTCCATTATTGAGTCTGGGAGTTGGTTAATTTATAGGTTGTTAATAATATTTCTAGATAACTGATTGAGAATAATAATAATATCTTTCAATCCTATCATCTTCCATTTGGTAGCTCATAATCACCACATTTCCCATTACGTTTGATGTTAATATGATTCCATCTAGTTTTATACATTGAGAAAAAATTATAGACTGAGAAACAATATTCAGAGTGAGAAAACCATATATTAATTTCTATGATTCTTCATCAATGACACTTTCTTTTCAATATAAAACATCATAGGTTTGACCTAGGTTATTCATTGTTATTATCTATTCAATTCCTTTATAATGGTTTGTAAATAAAATGTGAATTATTCTAAGAATATCCCTGAGGAGTGTGAAACCAAGTGTTCAGTAAGACTCGTTGTTATACATCGGGTAATGATTGGTTTAGGCCCAAGGCACCCTTTTTGATGTTATTACCACTAGGTACATCGATTCTAAAAACACTTCCACCTGTAGTTTCCAAATTGTGATTTAATCGGAAGGATACAACACATAATCTCTTCCTTACTGAAATGTTGGGAAGTTCTTATTTACTTTTCATTTAATTCTATCACAGGGTTATGTTCCCTAATATATGTTTTCATTAATCTTATTCCTAATGATTATACTAAACATTTTTTGATACCAAATGTATTAACCCTGACCCCAATATCTCAAAGATAGTGTTATCTTGATTACATTTTCTGATTATAGAAGGAATCAAAACATGAATGACTAAATAATTTAGTGTCCTCGGTAAACTAGATACGTACAATAATACCATATTACATATAAACACACAAATTAAATCATAATTTATTTTAATAATATCATTATTACCTCTTTCATATTGTTTCATATCACTTATTTTACACTTTATAGATTCCATAGAATTGAAAAAAATAAGGGTGAGTTTAAATTATCAGTAATGTGTAATTATAGAGGGTTTTATCCTGAATCAATGATCATAATCAATATGTAAAGGTAAATAACTGAACACAAATTATATTTAAATAATTTGACTAATATATTCTACATGGAAAGGTAAATAATTGAAAACAAATTCCATTTAATAAATAACATAATAGTCATAATCGGATAAGGAAAAATCAATCTTGAAATGTAAATAACTACAAATACTTTCCATTTAATTAATAAACTGAGAATTAAATTAATCTAAATATAATATCTTTTTTAAAATATCATGGATAATAATAAATCAAATCTGAATTTTGGTAATTCTTAATTATTGGATTCCATTATCTTAGGCATTATGATACCAATACCATCAATACCTTTCATAATATGGTTTAAAATATGTGTAGAAACTCATTCAATAATATATTTTTGATTAGTCTCGTGAAACCTACTGATGCATTGATGGGATATATAGTATTGGGATCCACCCATCACTAAATTTCTAAATAATTAATAATATATCTATTAATTGATTCAATTCATAAATCAATATTAATTACCATCAAATATTTTTATTGGATAAAGGTTAAAGGTTTATCAATATTTCCCCCATTAATCAAATATATTCAATAGTAAACACTGTATGTAACTGTGGAATATTATTTAGGAAATAAAAAATGTAGGATAAGTAATATGGATATCTAGGTGAAATTTAATTTGTAATAACCATAGGAAGGTCAATCTTTCAAGGGAATGTTAATGACTATAAAAATGATTCAAGAAAGATAATTTCAATACTTTAATTTGTCAAAATTATCATAAACCATCCATAAATATAATAATTATTATATAAATACAATATATACCCATAAGAGTAATAATAAATGGTTTTTTTATTGTTGAAAATAAATATCATAAAAGATATTTAAAAACATTATTTAATAAAATATCATTTTCAATTTCAAAGTAAATTTTAAAAATAAAATTTCACAAAACATTTTCAGATAATTCTCTTTGAAAATAATTATTTTAACATGTAAAATAAATTTTTTAAAAAATTTAGTGGTCATGATGGCTAGATATTCCATTCATATCCTACACATTGGAACAAATATTTGTTTGACTTTTTTGGTAAAACACCAGTGAGAATTATTTTGAAAATGACATGAACATTAATTTAAAAAAATTAAAAAATTATAAATGTTTAAAAACATATTTAATAAAACATTTTGAAAGGGTAATTGTTTTTGAAAACATGTTTTAGGAAAAAACATATTTCTGACGAAAGAGAGAAATGAAATCATATTTTATTAGATATATTTTCTAAAAAACATTAAGTGAAAAATAGAATAAAAATGGTAATATTATGTCAAAATTTCATAAATAACTAGAGGATAATAAAACTAATCTTTTTTATTGTAAAATTATCAAATAAATTCCTTTAACTGAAATTCAAGATTAAAAAATATTAATTATATTGATATTGTGAAGTAAACCATTGTAATGATCATAACATTGTAGTAATAATTAAAAAATGAATAAATTATTTTTATAAAATATAAATCCACATAAAACAAGTTGAAATAAAAAATAAGATAATCAATAGTCATTATACACATAATCATATAATATCAATGATGATGATGAAGTAATATAACTCAACAAAAATGAATTGAGTTATGAAATTCTTTACCACTTATTAATTATAAAGTAAACCCACCATGGAAGAAATAATTAAAATTAAAACTTAAAATACCATGAATTTTTAATGAATAATGATATAACATGTCAAAGGGTTAGTATATATACTATACAAAATAAATTAGCTGCATAACAGTACGATATCCCACAATGAAATTAAATTGAGATGCAATCTCATACATCATGCTTACCTTTGATTTAACATGACTTAAAATATTATATAGTGGTTTTATATATTTTATTAACTTATACCATAACTATATTAATATTTATAACATCATATATAATATTTTTAAATCATATTATCACCCTTCTATTAATAATCATTTATTATTTTCATTGTTTCAAGTGTTAATTGCCTTATTTTATCATGAATGTTTTTTTATTAAAGATCTGGTTCATCAGAATATTATATAGTTAAATAATATCCATATTAATAATAATGAAAATTTTATTGTATTTATAAATCAAGTATACTTTTAAAACCAATCATTAAATATGATCATGAAAAATGAACTATGTTGAAATCATAGAGACGGTAGGTTCTACATAATCATGAGTACAGTTTCCATTTTCTACAAACAATAAAAAAAAATTAAGTAATATTTTCTTTCTCTATAATGATAATAATATCCTAAATACCATATTATATACTTATATATATAATCCCTTTGGTGTGGTGATTAAAAGAGAGTCACATAGTTTCGTGAAGACGACAGTCCTCACGTACACGAATGATGTTATCATCTTTAAGTGAGTGAAAATGTAAGAATTAAAATGATATATTATCATTAAAAATTGAAAAATATTTCATTAATAGAATAATTATTTCATTTATATCACATATAGTTATTAAATGTATCATTATCACCTTCGACGTAAAGCATTAGTGAAAGATGAATCATATCACTTCACAAGGTGGTAGTCCACTGTACACCAAAGCAACGTTATCGTATCCTCTATGGAATAGAAAGTAAAAAAATTATATATGATATAATGCATCCAAAGGTATGATTATTTTATAAATATAATATATATATATATACTTTATATCGATCGTCACAACCAAAAATGAGAGGTGGTATTAGAAAAAACGAGTGACATTGGTTCACGAGGTGGTAGTCTTTCATACACACGAATAATAATTTCATAACCAATTTAATGGAAATGGGTATGGTTTTATGTAATTAAATTATTATAAATACATATTATTATATGTAATCTACAGTTTTTATTATATTATCATGGTTTAATAAGAATACAAGGATGTGTAGGAAGATATACAATAAAAACATTATTGAAGATCTTTACCTCTTCCATGGGTATCCTCCTTAGGTTTGCACAAAATACCTCCTAGGTGATATTTATGATGAAACTAATTATTCTTGGATTTGGGGATAGAATTTTGGAAGATATTTGGTCAGGTATTTCCTAAACCAACATGGTTTTAATGTGTAAATAAGATAGATGAGTAGGTGGCCTTTTATAAGTGAGGAGAGTGAACACTTGTAATTTTTTGAAAAGATTCAGTCATACTCACATTTTATCATGAAAATATACTTTAAAAGGTCCAATTATAGAACCTATAATATATAATATAGAAATATTTCCATACAATTGGTTTTTTAAAATTTTTTAGGTCATTTTTACACTTATATTATTATTTTAATCCCTTGACAAATAGAAATTTACATTAACTACAGTATTTAATTTTATGTATTTTCACTATTCAATTATGTCAAAAATTAATTTGAAATTTTTAGAAATTATAAATTATTATGTTTCCAAATATGGAATAAATTTTTTATTATTAAATTCAAATAAGGTGAAAATGATTAATTTAAATTTAGTCCTATAGACCCGATGAGAAAGATGGGTTTTAATGAGAAAATGTTCAAAAGTTTACAAAGATTTTATATCTAAATTAATTAAAAATGGATTAAAATTATCTATCATGGAATAACTTTTATAAAATTAAACTAATTTTACATTAATAAAGTTAAATATATAATTTATAATTATAAATTATTTAAACTAAAATGTTGTTTTTATTTAAAATTTAGTATTTTTAACTATTCCTTTAAAATTGAAACATTTAAAAAAATACAAAAACATCACCCTAAGATAATTTTTATATTATTATTTAAATAATTAAATTTATTCTCTAAAATAAATTTTATAAAAGTGGAAAAAATTAAATTTAAATTTTATGCGCATAGTATGCCTAATCCATCTTTTAGAAAAATATTTTTTTAGAAAACATTTATTTTTCTTGAAAATGATTCTTATTTTATTTCTAATTAATCGATATTTAAAATTTTCATATTTTATTTAGTAATATTCATAACCTCTATTCCAAAGTCTAGGTGATAACTATTATATTACATAATAATATTTTAATAATATTTCACATTTCTTTAAAACTTAATGTTGGGTGTAACGCAAGATGAATAGAGTGTAGTGTGTAATGAAAGCTAGAACTAATGTTGTGTGTAATATAATCTAGACTCAATGATGTACTTAATGAAATCTATTGAAGATATTGACTTTATTTTGAAATACTTATATCATAAATTCTTCGGGGGTTATGTTTTCTTCTAATCTTAGTGTTGTGTGTTATATATTCTATTGAATACAAAATTTTTATTTTAAAATTTTATGGTGTTAAAATTTTTCTTACAATGTAGAAAGGTTGGGAACCTTATAGTAAATAACACGACAAAATTTTTATATGATGATGAGTATGATGCTGTTCCCACAAAGAAATATTTAATCAATGTGAAAGGTGGGATAAAGATAACTTATTGAACAATAAAAACCTTCATTCATAAGAGGAAATATTTTTAGAAAAAATGATGTAAAAGAAACTGAAGACTGCAAAGACCACAAAATAGATTCACTAGTGGCTATTATTGTTAGATCTTGGAAAATGGAATTGAGTGATGATACTAAAAGTGAAGTGGTAGGAAGAGTTTATCCACAAGTAAAATTAGAAAATTCTTTTAAAGAGATGGATGTTTGGAGAGCCAAAATAATAAATGATAATAGGGTAGTTCATGGTTCTAAATCGATATTCTATATCAAGAAGTGGAGATGTTTTTGTTTAAAGAAGAAATTTAAATGATTAAATATGCATAGCTAGAAATATCAAATAAGGTCATTGAGTACAATCTCAAAGTTGAAGAATAAATAAGGTTTATTGATTGTGTAATTAACATGATAAAATATTGATTCAAACACATCTAATTGATAAAGGAGGTAGATTTCATCCTATAATGAAAAGTAAAATATCACGAGTGAATCTAGACTCTTATTATAATTTTAGTATTGAATATCAAAGGAGATATGTAAAATATAAATGTGGAACATATAGGTCTCGTAAAAAAGATAAAGGATTATCTGGAGAAGCAAAAGACATATCAAAATAAAAAAGTTAGTATTGGACTTTATCATAGACATGAAGTAGTGATAGTAAAAACTAGGCCACAATCTACCACTATAATTTTTAAGTTTTATTTAGTTATTATAAGGCCCCGTCCTTAAACATTACTTAATTTTGAGTTATTATAAGACTACACCTTGATGATCTTTTCAGGTTTAGAGTTTTAGAGAATTAGATCATAAAACATGCATTACATTACACATTTAAACAAAGTGGTTACATAAAATATAGTATTCATTTTTCCCATAAATGGAAAAATATTTAAAATAAAATATGGATTCTTTCTTGACACTTCCTTGACACTATCATCATATCATGTACCTTTCCCTTAACCTGTGAAAAACATTTCAAAAACGTAGGATGAGCATAAAAAGATCAGTAAGGGATATAAAAATATGGAAAGGAAACATGGGTACATATATACATAAGAATGAAATCATACTTTACCCATAAAACATAAGAACTTTAACATACCTCATCAAATCATGAATAAATCATAGAAATCATAGGATATAAAGGTAACTTGAGGCATTCATAACATTCTTACATAGGGAGTAACCCTCTTGGTTACGTTTGAAATATCCATCACAGTATATTCCCTAAATCTCTTCGGAGAAACCTTAAATTTTCACTCCTTCATGTTACCCAATGCATTGGAGAGCTATATCAGGCTCACCCGCCCTTAGTTTATCACGGAACAACCCGTCTTCATAATAATGACCAAGAACCACAACATAATCGTATAAAACATGTATAAGGGAATCATAACATTTCCAACTTTCAATAACAAGATATCAATACAACAAATTGATATAAAAACATTATGAAAACCATTTTCAATAACAAAATAAATGAAAAGTAAAACATGGTATTTATTTTTCTTTAAAAAAAATTATTGCTTGTAAGGGAAGCCGAAACTCAAATAATGGTCATGGCGGCGGAGAAGTCATTGTCGCCGCATAAGTACGACAAAAACATTCCCTTTTGTTGTTTAGTAAAACACTTCTTATAAAAAAATATTCCTTTTGGATAAACGTAAAAGTCAAAGGTGTTTATACACCGTATAAAAGAAGGTTGTGTATAAAACAAAATACGCCTCAATGAATGGAGATTGAGACGAAGTCCCATACCTCTGGTCCGACTTGAATCAGTCATTATTTAATCTCCTTAATAGTAAACTTGAGTTAATTTCTACTTGTTTAAGAACCTTTTTCAAGTTCATTATTCCTTTTATATCACTTATTGCCATGTCATGAACACTATGTAATTATTTACGTTAATAACGGCCATTTTAACGATCATTGGTACTTGAGTAAAAAATAAACCCTTTATAATTACAATTTGTTCATGTATACATTATATCCAGAATTATAATCATGATTTATATATCATATATATCATACATATCCAGTATATACATTAATTTATAATATTACATAATCATTTAGAGGTAATAAATGAAATGCACCATTCATGGAGACGATAAGCCGTACGTACGCATGAACGCTACTTTCATTTATATTTCATATTTTATAGAATGGAATCATAATTATATAAAGGTATATTATAATTCCAGTTTAATATCATCTATAATATCATAACTCCATCCTTTATACGTCCCACATATGGTATTTAACGAATCAAATCACTTTGAGGGGGACGTAGTCCGCACTTCCTTAAATGAAGATATCGCGTTTACCCATAATGGAAACCATAAAGGTATGCCCAAAATGAAAAATACAGAAGCTTATGGAAAACATAAACATATTATATATCATATATAAATATAGTGTCATCTTAATGGATACCTTTGAAGGTGTTAAAAGAATGTTGAACAATCATCGTTTCAGGAGGCAGAAATTCTCCATCCACGGAAACAGTATGTTCTTTAACCATTAGATTTAGGTGTGTGTATGTCTAGATTTAATAATTCTTATAACAACATCCTAGTATATTGAAGATACTTGAGTTGTTACAAAAGAAATGAATAAAAAGAGTTTAGGGGGTTGGAGAAGTAAAATAAAACAAAAGGACTCAAGTGAAGACATTACCTTAAAATCGGGTAACTCCCTTTGGTTTGAGCTCAAAGGCTTCCTTGGGAAGACTTATGCCCAAAGTGAGGCTTCAAGGAGTAATAAATTGATTTGGAGAGACAAAATGGGCAGGGGATGTCTGAGCCAAAGGCTTTAGAAGTGTGGGTAAGGAGGTAGAGGTGGGGGCATTTTATAAGAGGAGAGGGGGGCACTCTTGGAAAGTAAAGAAATGTTACTTTATTTTAAAATGATTTTAGGATTAATAAGGTCCCACATTGATATAATTACAGGTTAAGGTGATAAGGGTTCTAAATCCACCCATCCAATAGGTTTTGGACATGTGTAGGTCATAGATTTTACATTATCATTTCATTTTATTTAAATCATTTATTAATGAGGTAATCACTGCATCATCATGATGTCATAAATAATTTAATTTATTTAAACTCTAACAAATACTATGATGTAAGAAATCTTTTTAGCTTTCCAATGACTATTTATAATCAGAAATCTGACTTGTATAACCCCATGTAAAAATTATTTTAGTAAAACATCTCATGTTTGTGTCATTTTTACTTTTACATTAAATAAAAAGTTATTTATGTCATTTCCCAACCAAAGTGGATCCATGGGGTCCCCAAGTTGACCCATGGATTGTCTTGGTCGTCCATGACACATCCAATAAGGGTAGGACATGTGTCAAGCTCATCTGATATTATTAAAACTTCATTTTTACCTTAAACTACACTAATTACCACTAATCGCGATTAAAAACATAAAAGTTACTATTCACCAAAAAAATTATTTTAATCCCATTGAACCACATTTTACTTCTCAATGAAAACCATGTATGTCGGATTTTTGAAATTCAAAACACAGAGGTGGTAAAATTTCATTTAAACGAAAAATCAGTTTTTATAAGTACCACTTAGTGATTTCACTATTCATTAAAAATTGAAGTTTTTCAGAAAATTACCAAAAATTCACCCTAAGATATATTTGATACTCCGAATTCAAAAATGATTTCTATTTTACAAAATTAAAATCATATAAGTTACATTAATTAATTTAATAATTAATTCCCGCTGTCATGACAAATAGCATGTTTCTATGAAACAATAAATATCAAAAGATTGACACCAGTTTAAGTCCAATTTCAATGTGAAATTGATTCCAATGACCACCATTGGATTAAATGGTAAAAATATATTCTAATTTATCTTCAAAACCAATTCAAAAGATAATCTAATCATATAAATAAATTAGATTAAAAAGAGGTTTTGAATTAAAATACAACATTTTCACTATTCATTAAAAAAATGAACTTTATTGAAAAAATACCAAAAAATCACACAAAGTAAATTTTGATGTCCCAATCATAAAGAATAAGTTTATTCTGACAAACATAGCTTATAAAATTTTCAAAAGATATATTTAAAAATGGTTTGCCATCAAAAGGTAGTAAAACAATCTTTTAAAAATATTAGTGTATTCCATGCTTAAGATTGAATTTATTCTCCTTTTAAGCCTCTAAAACACTATCTAATTCATTAATAAGCATAGATTAAAATATCTATTATTCATTACTTACTTGGTATGTTACATCCTTCCCCCCTTTAGAAAATTGTTTCCCCGCAATTTATTTAGTTATTGAATAAATGGGGGTACTTATCCCTCATTGCATTTTCAGATTCCCATGATGCCTCTTCCATCATTTGGTTTTTCCACAAAAACTTTACCTGATTAATCACCTTATTCCGTAACACTTGCTCCCTGTGGTCAAGAATCTGGACCGGTTGTTCCTCATAAGATAGGTTCTCTTCCAGCTGAACTACCTCTGGACTCAAAACATGAGATGGATCTGGTATATACTTTCTCATCATCGAAACATGAAAAACATTGTGTACTTGAGATAAACTTAGAGGTAAAGCCACTCGGTAAGAAACTGATCCAACACTCACAAGAATTTCATATGGTCCATTGAACCTTGGACTCAGATTTCCTTTCTTACCAAATCGCATCACACTTTTCCATGGTGATACTTTGAAAAAAACATGATCACCTACCTCAAAAGAGTGATCCTTCCTCCGGTTATCCGCATAACTCTTCTGCCTGCTCTGAGCTGTTCTCGTGTGTTTATGTATCAGCTGACCTTTTTCTGCCATCTCTTCTACCAATTCTGGTCCCATCAACATTCTTTCACCCACTACATCCCAGAAAGCTGGAGTTCGAAACTGCATCCCATATAACGCCTCAAATGGTGCCATCTGTATACTGGAATGAAAAATGTTATTATATGAAAATTCAACCAAAGAAAGATGTTGGTCCCAACTTCCCTGATAATCCATAGAGCAAGAACGTAGCATATCCTCCAATGTCTGAATTGTTTGTTCTGACTGCCCGTCTGATTGAGGATGAAATGCTGTACTAAATTTTAATTTAGTACCCAATGACTTCTGAAGGCCCTTCCAAAAGTTAGAAGTAAACCAGGGATCATGATCGGATACAATGGAGAGAAAAACTCCATGTAAAATGAATATATCTTTAAGATACAAACGGGAAAGTTGATCTAGATAGAAAGTATCTCTTATATCAATGAAATGAGCAGATTTAGTCAAGCGATCAATAATAATCCAGATTGAATTATTACCTCGAGATGTCTACGGTAATCCCACAACAAAGTCCATGGATATATTCTCCCATTTCCACTTTGGAACTGGTAAAGGTTGAAACATCCCTTTCGGTAACTGTCGCTCTGCTTTAACCTGTTGACATGTCAAACACTTCACAGTAAAATCATCAATATCTCTTTTCATTCCATCCCACCAGTAATACGTTTGCAGATCTCTGTACATCTTAGTACTGCCAGGATGAACTGAAAACGGAGAACTATGAGCTTCACATAATAACTCTCTCTTCAACCGTGAATCACAAGGCCCACACAATCTCTTCCCAAGTCTCAAAACGCAATCATTATCAATGTTGAATTCAGGCAACTTACCTTTCTAAACTGTCTCTACCTTTTTCTGCAACTCACTGTCTTGCTTCTGTGCTTTCTTGATTCTGTCTAATAGAGATGATCTCACTAATACCTGAAACAAAACAAAAGAACTTTCTGCACCAACAACTTCTATGGCAAATTTCATCAAATCCTTAACCAAGGGATCACGTTCCAAACGCAACATTGCTAATGAAGCATTACTTTTTCGACTCAAAGCATCAGCCACTTTATTTGCTTTTCCTGGATGGTAATGAATTGTACAATCATAATCCTTGATTAATTATAGCCATCTCATCTATCTCATGTTCAATTATTTCTGAGTAAATATATACTTTAAACTTTTTTGATCGGTATATATTTCACACTTTACTCCATACAAATGATGCCTCAAAATTTTTAAAGAAAAAACAACAACAGCTAACTCTAAATCATGTGTAGGATAATTTACCTCATGAGTTTTCAACTGTCATGAAGTATAAGCAATTACCTGATCATTCTGCATTAAGACGCAAACAAGTCCTTTCAATGAAGCATCACTGTAGATAACAAACTCCCCATTCCTGGAAGGTAGTGCCAAAACTGGAGCATTCCCCAATCTTTTTTTCAACTCCTAAAAACAATCATCACATTCTTTTGTCCAGATAAACTTATCACCCTTCCAAGTTAACTTAGTCATTGGACTAGAGAACCGGGAAAAATTTATAACAAACCTTTGGTAATAGCCCGCCAAACCAAGGAAACTACGAATCTCTGTTACATTTTTGGGTCTTGGCCATTCTTCAACAACCTTTGTTTTTACAGGATCAACAGTTATCCCATCTTTTGAAACATTGTGACCAAGGAAAGAAATTTGTTGCAACCAAAACTCACACTTGCGGAATTTCCCATACAATTTAGTTTCTTTTAAGGTTTTCAAAATAACCCTTAAATGTCTTTCATGCTCCTCTTTACTTTTAGAAAACACCAAAATATAATCAATGAAAACCACCACAAACTTATCCAAGAACTCATGGAAAATTCTATTCATTAAGTCCATGAATATAGCAGGTGCATTGGTTAGCCCAAAAGGCATTACTACAAATTCATAATGGCCATATCTTGTACGAAACGCAGTCTTTGGAACATCTGCTTCCTTTACCTTCAGCTGATGGTACCCCGATCTCATGTCAATCTTTAAAAAAAACTGAGCACCCTAGAGCTGATCAAAAAAATCATCGATATGAGGCAAAGGATATTTGTTCTTAACAATGATGTTATTCAAGGCTCTATAATCAATGAAAAGTCTCGTAGAACCATCTTTCTTTTTAACAAATAAAATAGGTTCACCCCATGGTGACGTTCTAGGTCGAATGAAACATTTCACTAATAAATCTTGCAATTTCTCCTTCAACTCTAAAAGTTCAATTTGAGCCATTCGATAAGGGGGTTTTGAAATTGTCTTAGCATGAGGAACTAAGTCAACAGTAAATTCAACTTCCCGATCTGGTATTATTCTAGGCAACTCATTAAGAAAAACATCAGGATACTCATTTACCACTGGCATATCATTAATCTGATCAGTTACCTTGTTTTCAACAATATGTGCAAGGTAACATTCATTTCCATCTTTTACAAGTTTATTGGCCTCCTGATAAGTTATCAACAGTAAGGGTTTATTCTTGTACACAAACTGAAAGTCTTTATGAAAATAAACTTCTTTAGCTTTATAGTCAATCTTAGCATGGTAAATATAGAGCCAATCCATACCCAGGATAACATCAAACTCTACTAGAGGTAAAACAATAAGGTTTGCAAGTAGGTTCTTTCCACGGATAAGGATAGGAAGATTCTTATAAATTCTTTTTTCCTTAACATTTCCCCTATGTGTTTTTACCACAAGTTCAGGAGTCATTTCTTAAGATCGTATTCTCATTTTACTAGAAAAGTTTTCAGAGATGAAAGAATGTGTAGACCCCGAATCAAACAAAACACTAGAATAATCTGAAAAAAAACAAAGTATCTGATACAACTTCATTTGATGGCCCGATATCTACTGAAGTAGTTGCAAAGGATTTCACCACCCCTTTCTGCTTGTAGTCTAACTGCTTCCCATCACTTGAGCTCTTTGTCGGACACTCGTTTGCATAGTGACCCATCTCATTTCACATAAAACATTTTACAAACTATAAATCAAATTTGGACTTACCATCAGCTTGATCTTTTTCAGTGCAATCACGAGGCTTATGTCCCATCTTACCACATCGGTAGCACTTTACAGAATTCATAAGACATTCCCCATCATTCCTTTTCCCACATTTATCAGAAACTGGAAACTTAGTTTTCTTACCATCAGACTTTTTTGAAGAATTCTTCCCTTTCTCCTGCCACCTCAGTGTCTTCTTCTACTGGTTGTTATAGAACACTTGATCATCAGTAAACTCCATTTCCACCTTCTCAGCACATCGAACAAGATTTTCATAACTATTAAACTAACAAAAGCTAATGCCCTTCGATATTTTGGCTTTAATCCTGAGTAAAAACGATTGATTTTAAAATCAAGGTCTCAGATAAAATTTGGAGAAAACCTTGCCAATCGAGTAAACCTTTCTTCACAGGCAGCCACTGAGTCTTCCTCTTGCCTCAATTCCAAGAATTTCTTTTCCATCCTAATTCAAACAGCCTTAGGAAAATACTTCTCAAGAAATATACCTTTGAATTCATCCCAGTCAAGAGCATCAATCTCATCAGCGTCCCTGATATTTTTAACCATCGACCACCACTGATTTGCTACACCCTACAAACGGTAAATAGCAAGACAAACCTTTTGATTGTCTGAACACCCCATGACATCGAAAATCTTCTCTAGTGCTTTAATCCACCCTTCAGCTAGCACAGGGTCAGATGATCCTCTGAATGATGGGGGATATTTCCTCATGAAATGTTTCAACACTAACATGTTCCTCTGCAGTTGATCTGGCTGATCTCGTGCATGGATACCACCACCATTTATCGCTTGAGTCAACTGCACCATTACTGCAACAAACTATTCAATTCCATTTCCAACCATCTCAGGATGCTGATTCGGAAGGTTATTTCCTTCTGCATGCCTTCATAGCACTACTTCCCCGTTTCCTCTGCAGAAAACCATTCGGAACAAACATGTCTTAGATGAAGCAACATGGTAATCTTCAAATGCTACATCACTTCAATTTGACCATAAAAAAAATATTTTTGGATAATCATTTAATAAAATTATAACTCCTAAAGTTATCTAAACTGACCTCTGATACCCACTATAAGGCCCGGCCTTAAATATTACTTAATCTTGAGTTATTAGAAGATTACACCTTGAGGATATTTTTAGGTTTAGAGTTTTATAGAATTAGATCATAAAACATGCATTACATTCCACATTTAAACAAAGTGGTTACATAAAATATAGTATTCATTTTTCCCATCAACGAAAACATATTTAAAAGAAAACATGGATTCTTTCTTGACACTTCCTTGACACTATCATCATATCATGTACCTTTCCCTTGACCTGTGAAAAACATTTCAAAAACATGGGATGAGCATAAAAAGCTCAGTAAGGGATATAAAAATATGGAAAGGAAACATGGGTATATATATACATAATAATGAAATCATAATTTACCCATAAAACATAAGCAGTTTACCATACCTCATCAAATCATGAATAAATCATAGAAATCATAAGACATAAAGGTAACTTGAGGCATTCATAACATTCTTACGTAGGGAGTAACCCTATTGGTTATGTTTGGAATACCCATCACAGTATATTCCCTAAATCTCTTCAGAGAAACCTTAACGTTTCACTCCTTCGCGTTACCCAATGCATTGGAGAGCTATATCGAGCTCACCCACTCTTAGTTTATCACGGAACCACCCGTCTTCATAATAATGCCCAAGAACCACAACATAATTGTATAAAACATGTATAAAGGAAACATAACATCTCCACCTTTCAATCACAAGATATCAATACAACACATTGATATAAAAACATTATGAAAACCATTTTCAATACCAAAATAAAAGAAAAGTAAAACATCGTATTTATTTTTCTTTTAAAAAAAGTATGGCTTGTAGAGGAAGCCGAAACTCAAATAATGGTCACGGTGGTGGAGAAGTCGTTGTCGCCGCATGCATACGACAAAAACATTACCTTTTTTCATTTAGTAAAACACTTCGTATAAAAAAAGATTCATTTTGGATAAACGTAAAAGTCAAAGGGTTTTATACATCCAATAAAAAAAGGTTGTGTATAAAACAAAATATTCCTCAATGAATGGAGATTGAGACGAAGTCCCATACTTCAGGTCCAAATTGACTCGGTCGTTCTTTAATCTCCTGAATAGTAAACTTGAGTTAATTTCTAATTGTTTAAGAATATTTTTCAAGTTCATTATTCCTTTTATATCACTTATTATCATGTCATGAACACTACGTAATTATTTAAGTTAATAACGGTCGTTTTAACGATCATTGGTACTTGAGTCAAAAATAAACCCTTTATAATTACAAGTTTTTCATGTATCCAATATATCCAGAATTATAATCATGTTGTATATATCATATATATCATATATATCCAGTATATACATGCATTTATAATAATACATAATCATTTAGAGGTAATAAATGGAATGCACCGTTCATGGAGACGGTAAGCCGTACGTACGCATGAACGCTACTTTCATTTATATTTCATATTTTATAGAATGGAATCATAATGATAAAAGGAATATTATACTTCCAGTGTAATATCATCTATAATATAATAACTCCATCCTTTAAACATCCCACATATGGTATTTAACGAATCAAATCACTTTGAGGGGGCGGTAGTCTGCACTTCCTTAAATGAAGATATCGCGTTTACCCATAATGGAAACCATAAAGGTATTCCCAAAATTAAAAATACAGAAGCTTAAGGAAAACATATTCATATTATATATCATATATAAATATAGTGTCATCTTAATGTCCACCTTTTAAGGTGTTAAAATAATGTTGAGCAATCATCGTTTTGGGAGGCAGAAATTCTCCATCCATGGAAACAGTATGTTCTTCAACCATTAGATGTAGGTGTGTGTAACTGTAGCTCGAATAATTCTTATAACAACATCCTAGTATATTTAATATATTGTATTTGTTACAAAATAAATTAATAAAAAGAGTTTATGGGGTTGGAGAAGTAAAATAAAACCAAAAGACTCAAGTGAAGACATTACCTTAAAATCGGGTAACTCTCTTTGGTTTGAGCTCAAAGGCTTCCTTGGGAAGACTTCTGCCAAAATTGAGGCTTAAAGGAGTAATATAGGGATGTGTAGTCACAAAATGGGTAGGGGTTGGCCAAGACAAAGGCTTTGGAAGTGTGGGTAAGGAGGTAGAGGTGGGGGCCTTTTATAATAGGAGAGGAGGGGCACTCTTGGAAAGTAAAGAAATGTTACTTTATTTTAAAATGTGTTTCGGATTAAAAAGGTCTCAAATTGATATAATTATAGGTTAAGGTAATAATGGTTATAAATACACCCATCAAATAGGTTTTGGACATGTGTAGGTCATATATTTTACATTATCTTTTCATTTTATTTAAATCCTTTATTAATGAGGTAATCGCTGCATCATCATGATGTCATAAATAATTTAATTTATTTAAAGTCTAACAAATACTATGATGTAAGAAATCTTTTTAGCTTTCCAATGACTATTTATTATCAAAATTCTGACTTGAATAACCCCATGTAAAATTATTTTAGTAAACCATCTCATGTTTGTGTCATTTTTACTTTTACATTAAATAAAAAGTTATTTATGTCATTTCCCAACCAAAGTGGCTCCATGGGGTCCCCAAGTTGACCCATGGATTGTCTTGGTCGGCCATGAAACATCCAATAAGGGTAGGACAAGTTTCAGGCTCATCTCATATTATTAAAACATCATTTTTACCTTAAACTACACTAATTACAACTAATCACGATTAAAAACATAAAAGTTACTATTCACCAAAAAATTATTTTAATCCCATTGAACCACATTTTACTTATTAATGACAACAATGTATGTAATATTTTTTAAAATTCAAAACATAGAGGTGGTAAAATTTCATTTAAACAAAAAATCTGTTTTTATAAGTACTACTTAGTGATTTCACTATTCATCAAAAATTGAAGTTTTTCAGAAAATTACCAAAAAATCACCCTAAGATATATTTGATACTCCGAATTTAAAAATGATGTCTATTTTGCAAAATTCAAATCATATAAGTTACATTAATTAATTTAATAATTAATTCCCGCTGTCATGACAAATAGCGTGTTTCTATGAAACAATAAGTATCAAAAGATTGACACCAGTTTAAGTCCAATTTCAAAGTGAAATTGATTCTAATGACCACCATTGGATTAAATGGTAAAAATATATTCTAATTTCAATTCAAAACCAATTCAAAATATAATATAATCATATAAATAAATTAGATTAAAAAGATGTTTTGAATTAAAATACAACATTTTCACTATTCATTAAAAAATGAACTTTATCGGAAAAATACCAAAAATTCACAAAAAGTAAATTTTGATATCCCAATCATAAAGAATAAGTTTATTTTGAAAAAAATAGCTTATAAAATTGTCAAAAGATAGATTTAAAAATGGTTTGCCATCAAAAGGCAGTAAAACGATCTTTTAAAAATATTAGTGTATTCCATGCTTAAGATTGGATTTATTCTCTTTTTAAGCCTCTAATACACTATCTAATTCATTAATAGGCATAGATAAAAATATCTATTATTTTTTATTTATTTGGGATGTTACAGTTATAACCTAGAATTATAAAACATATATAAGCAAAGAGAAAACTTATTTTATGTTAAAGACACATAGGAATTCACTTCATGTTATGTGTAATTGTGTTATAAATACTAAATATTCTCAAAATTTGTGATAGATAAATAGAAGGTACCAGAGGGAACAATAGAAAAAAATTCTTCTCAGTATATTTTAGTATTCAAGGAATGATTTTTATGGTTAATGTATCTTGTGTGGAGGATTTAGATATATTGTTAGGTATTATCATTAAAAATTCAATGGAATGTGATAATTAGGACCCAAAATAATCATATATAATATCTGAAGGACTCAATAAGTGGGATGAAAATGTAAAATTGATTTGAATAATTTCAATACAAAATTTGGTCCATCATATTATAAAGAATATCTTGAATGTAAAACAACACCATGTGTGATTTTAATTAAATATATTTAAAAAATTATTAAGTTGGAAGTGGTTGCTGAAATACCCCTAAAAGGATCATATTGTGTTGGTGTGGGGATCTTGGACAGCTGGTTCACGTCCCACATGATGGAAAATAAGTATCTTATAATACTCATCAAGTGTGAAAAGTGAGGTATCTTCAGATTTGTAAACGATTAAGTCCTAGGGATTATCTGATCTAGGAAATATAAATTTTGTGGAAAATATATAATATGTGAAGATATAGTGTTTATGGAAATTCATAGTCATAATTTTCTAATTGTTATTCAACTATGTGACTTGGGACATGCAATTAACTATACCAAGGAGGCTTGTATCATTGAGGGAATGGATAATGTTGTTGTTATATAGGGTAATCACATGAAGGGGAATATCTATATTAACCATGGAGAATAAGATATGTGATATCTATATAGGTAAATAGAAAATAGAATGTAGATTAATGGAATTTTATCATTTTATCCAACAATTTTTGGAATATATGGATAAAATCATATAGCTCATGATCTATCTAAAATATTATTTTATTATACACACACGTGTGATGTTTTTAAAAAATGAAATATTATTTGAAAACATTCATGAAAAAAAAAGAATAGAATTCAACATGGGTTCCTTAATTTGTGTATATTGATTTGTGTAGAACAGTATCCCTAGGGTCCAATTATAGGAAGATTTAGAATGTTCTTTTCATTTATTATTACAATTGGACTGCATGGATAATATTTTTCACCACCAATTATGAGTTGTTCAATTTCATTACTGACTATCGATGGAAGGATTAAAGAATATTGGAATGAGATTTATGAAATTAAAAACTGATAATGGAATAAAGATTACTAATATCCTATATGAATATTATCTCAAATAATATAGGATAATTCACAAAGTCTTAGTAGTGAGAATTCTGCACCAAAATGGTGTGGTTGAGAGGAGAAAAAATATTATAAAAAACATTACGATAATGAGACTTATTGAAAAGGACCTACTATATAATTTTTTAAAGTGATCATTCTTAACCTCATCAAATATACCTATCATAGATATTTATATTGTAAGGAAATAAAATATTTCATACGATATTTGGTATGAAAAGAATCTAATTATAATGTACTTTTGAATCTCCGAAAGTAAGTGTTTTATTCTTAATAAGGATAAAAATGGGATGTTTTAATATCATCAATATATAGAGATATTTCTTGGATTATTGGGAAAATAAAATCATATAAATGCTTTGATAAGTGTCTAAGAAATTTTGATGAAATAAATACTGCGACTATTGTAGAGAATGAGAAAAACCATTATCACAATAGAGTGAAGATTCTGAAGGATAGTGATGAAGAGCTGATCATCTTAGGGGGAGATCAAAGGCCTTTGAAAAATATAGAATAAGAAACTAAAGACTGTTAGGATAATTTTATACATACATAAATATATAAACAAAAGAGTTGAGATGAATTTGCTAAGAAGGATATCAACAGTGACTAGACAGCATTGGTGTAGGCGAGGATACTCTATAGAAAACTTATTTCTTATCAAGGGTTAATCCAAAGTGTAGTAAATAATCTTCCAAGTATTATAATTGGTTTTAGATGAAGAATTTATATATTTCAAAAATTGAAAATAATTAAAATTGGGTTATTATTTTATGGAAAAAAATAAAATCATCATGAGGGAAAAAATAATTTTTTACAAAAAACTGAATGAAGATGGAAAGGTTATTTGAAAAAAAACATGAATGGTTTTCAAGGTATTCTCCCAAATTACAGGAATTTATGTAGATGAATTAAGTTTACCCATGGAATAATATAATATAATTCAATTATTTATATCCATAATATTGAAAAGTAAATTCAAGGTATTCCATATGGTTTTCATGTTAGTATTTTCCAATAGAGTTCTCAAACAAGAGGTGTTCATCTAACAATAAAATGGTTTACATGTACATGAGGATTAAAATAATTTTTTCAACTAAAGAAAACACTTTATGGGCTGAATTAAGCATAAATATAATGATATTAAATGTTGTATTAATACATTAAGAAGATTTGTTTCAAGTGTGGTGGAATTGATTAAAATCCATATATCAAAAATGAGAGAGATCAAAGTATAATGGTGCTAATTTATATAGATTTAATAGTCTTCAGTAGATCAAATAAATCATAGTTGAAATAGTTTATAAAACTAATGAAGTGTTAGTTCATAATGTATATAATTTGAGAATTGATATTATTCCTTGGTTTTCATGTGTAACGGGGAAGAAATGATACATTAACCCAGAAAGATAAATATATCAAAGTGATTATAATATGATTTTAAATAAGAGATTTTAAGGTAATGAAAATACTGGTTTCTACCAAGATTAATTTTTTAAAGATTCTATATTAAAACACTATCAATTTTATAGAATATAGGTTTATTATTGAGTTCTTTTTATACCTAATTGTGACATGACATGATATTAAATTTTCCACATGCCTCACAACATGGTATCAATTTAATCCCAAAGAAAAAAATTTCAATAAGTGAAAATAATACTTATGTACATCCATGGAACTATAGATTATGATTTTTTATATCATTAAAATATCTTAAAAATATTTATTAGGATATATAAACAATAATTATTCCACTTAATTTGATAACTAAAAGTCAACATAAGTCAGTGAATTATATGATTTCAAGTTTTTTAATTATTGTCTTTTCAAGAAAAAATATTGTTTCTATCTATGAACTACATAGGCTGAATATATTATGGACACTCAAGATTTCACAAAATTACTATGAATAAAGTGCCATCTTGAAGAAATGGGAGTCTATGTGAACTCTTTAATCAGAGAAAATTGTGATAATACATGTTCTCTTAATCTTAGATAAAATTTATCCCATCACTCAAGGATGAAAACCATTAAGATAAAGTATCAGTTTATAAAAGATAAATCAGATCATGTATTGGTTAAGTTATAGTTTGTTCCTAAAAATATCAAGTTACAGACTTCAAGACAATATACTTAACTGAAGAATAATTTTAATGGAATCAGCTGAATCTCGTAGTCTAGTTAACCCCCACACTTAAGAAGTGTGGGTATGGAACCCCCACTCCCAAAGTTATGCCGTGAATTTCCCTTCATGATTATAACTATAATTTTCCTACTTAAACCCATGAAATATTTTTTGTTGGGTTATATTAAAAATGGGGAGATATATTTACTACAAATGGGGAAGAGTATTCAAGAACCTTTTATGGTGGAGATTAAAGTGATTAAAAAATGATACCTCTCCTATATTGAATAAGGGGATAAAATATGTTGTGAGAGTTGGAATTTTTTTGATAATGAAATTGTTCTATTAATAAATTCAAACATAAAAAACCAATTATGTTCATTATACAAGAGGTATACTGGTGGTATTGATCATGGTTTCTCAAAATTAGCTCAGTCTATTGAAAAAGTGTTATCATTTAATTATTGGTATCATTAATGAAATGATTCATGTATGATAATTTCTTTATACTCTTATTTATCATGTTGATATTGAATTATGTTTCTTTAGAGTATGTATTGTGGAAATTTTAGATCAACTTTTGGAGTCATAAAGTGTTAAAATTTGTTGAATAAAAAAGTGTAAAATATTTTTCAATAAGTTGGTAATGATGGTTGAAGGGTTTTCAAAAAACCTAAATGGGGTATTATTGAAAAAAAAACCTCTTAATTTCATTTTGAATTTTTTGGGTTGTTGTTTTTTTTAAATACAATTAAAAATGTTCCATTGTTGTTGTTGAAAAACTATGTTGAAAATGATTGAGGTCTATGAACACCTTACAACCTTTATGAAGATGGGGTTGGGATTTTCTGGAATATGTTTTAGATGTTTTATAGAAAGTTGGAGTCAAGTAATGCTTTTCACACTATTGATGAACTTGTCTTAACATGTGATTTTGAATACACCTCAGTGAAAATTCAAAAAATAAAATAGTTTCATTCATGTTTGGAAGACTCTTAGAAAATAGAGTTGTGAGAACATAGTGCATTTAGAAGTGATGTTGCAAGGAGATGGTGATTTACTTGTGAAAATTGTGGATAAATAAATTGACTTTTATAGGAATTTAATACAATTCTAATGGTTGGAAAAGAATATAAATAATCAACCAACCCATCATTTTAAGTTATAAAGTCTTAATTAAAATATTTGATCTATTTTTTTGTTATACTTGCATGCGTATATTTCTTGAATGAAGTTATTTACACAAACATTACTTGTATGAAGAAAATATATCATGATTTCGGAATAATTGAGTTTTGTGAAAGATTATGAGTTTCATGAAAGTCAATGTGTTTTGAAAAAATTGGATGTTATGTGATTGTTGTGAAAAGGATGCACAAAATTGGATGTTTTCTCAAAACTCAAGGGAATTTTATAGAGTTTTAATGGAAAATAGTATTTCATAATTTGGTTAAAATAATCTATTCATGAGACAATAATTGTGATGTAATAAAACATAATTCAAGTAATAAAAGTATTTATACTGAAGTAAGAAGATAGACCATTAGTCTTTCACCAAGTGAGTAGTTTTGAACCTAGAAGGACACTGAGCCTTATTTGAGAATTATAACAATAATGTACTTTAGGGATTCTTGTATATTGGAATGTTTACATTATATAATCCAAGTATTATACTAGTTCTAGTAAACGATGTAAAATTTCATTACCTTTTTCATGCTTTTAGGTCAGTTTATATATTATTTTGAGAATAAGAGAGAAAAGAGTTTTGTTTAATGATCAATCAAGATCAAATAGGGGAATTATTTTGATCAATCATACCATTGTTAACCCCCCCCCCCTTATGGTACTTAACCTGTTTATTCCAACAATATTATATCACTCCATAGTTAACAATATTCATCTTTGTTTTAAAAAAATTCATCACTACTTTATTCAATGGTATTACTCATAAGTATTCTAATTTCTATAAGTTCATTAAACATTCCTCAAGTAATTTTTCATAAGTTATCACTTATGAAATATTTTAATGAAAATTTATATTGATGTATATATTTTTTAATATTTAATAAGAAGTTTTTTCTTGATTTTTACTTTTCATTTCATTATCATTTGTAAAAATATGAAAAATTTTGTGTGGTTTATCCTCCAGTTTTTAACTATTTTCCTTACGTTATTTGGATTCTCATTTATATATTCTTTCATTATGGGTTAAATATTTTTCTCAAGTTCTTTTATATTTTTATTTTTTAGGTTATATAGAAAATTTTATTGAGTCTCATTGGATGTTTTAACAAAATACATGTTACATTATGTTTTATAATATCACTGTATTTGAATATTCACATGGTTTACTCTCATAATTATTAGACCGTATACTATATAATAATTCAAATAATTTTATATTATGTTTTCCAAGATAATTGTCTATATTTTTTTATTAATGATTCTTTATTTCTCAAAAAAATTCCATGATTCTAAATTTATTGAATAACTTGATGAATGTATATTTTTAATAAAATTTTCAGTAATATTTCCCTTTATATGATAGATAAACATTCATTATAGTTGTGATAAATTATAATATGGTATTTAATATTGGTATAAATACCATATAGTTTATCAAACTTTTTTGGTTTCTGGGTAGGCCATCAATAAGAATGAAATTATCTCCGCCACCTAGTTAGTTTTATATTAAATTGTAATTACTCAATCTACACTATTTATTGCAAGAGTACATAAAATGGTTTGGATGATTGTAAAATTCCAATGAATTAACTCTTAAATGTTAATTATATTTGAATACAAGATGGTATTAAGAAAATAGTAATAGTCTTCCACACAAATTGAAATCTATAATTTTCTTCTTATTTTTCTTTATTGATTTTATTTATGTTGATATTTAATTATATTTATATGGATAATATTTATTATTTTGTATTTTTTTATTGATTAAAGCATTTAAATTATAATTTATTTTATAATGGGGAAAATATTTGTTTTCTCTTGAGGATAAAAATATAAAATATAAAAATAACTTTTAATGAGTAAAAAATACATATATCAATAGTATGTGGCGACACCACAGAGAATTATTCATAGTATAGGGAGTCACTACAAGTGGTAACAAGCCATGGAGGTGTTAAAATTCTGATATAAAAGAACATAGTACAATGGAAAGAATGATATTGGATATGTGATGTGGGTATTAGAGATTTCATGGGACCCATCAAAGGATATCAACTCAACCCACTACCACTATAAATAAGTTACATTCCTCACCAACTAATATCTCACCATATTAATAAAAATGAGTAATTTTGTATGCGTCCTTCAAATATGTTGATGATCGTGTAAAAAAATTTATAAGAATGGGTGGTGATACATATAAAGTTTATTTTTCGATATTTTGGAGGAAGTTATCTCATTTTATAATGACATTTTTTAAAGAAGATTATACATCACATCAAGTGTGAAATTATACCATAATAAAATTGATTGATGAGGTTTGGGTTGTAGCTCATGAGTGTTGAGACAATATTTAAGTGAAAATGTTTTCGCTATGGAAGGTTTTCCTTAGAACAATTTCATGATCTATATTTCAAGATTTCATGATTTACAGAACAGAAAAAATGAGATTTTTTTAGGAAAATGAATGAATAAGTGTTTATGGTGTGTATGGGATCAGGTGTGTCATGACCATTCATATAGTGGAGAAGATTATTTTTCATGATAAGGGTATTTTATTCACACCATGAGTTCCATGATTTTATTCCACATTCATGGTTTTAGTCAGAAGGATATTGTTTTATTCTATGAATAAGGAAATTCAAATCATGATCTTTATATCTACACTATATATAACACTTTTATTCATTCCTTATGTTCACGTTTTTGAAGATATATCTTTGGGGGTTTCTCGGATATGTGGGACCTTTATTTACACAATTTATATATGGGTTTTGATCCAAATTTATTTGATAAAGATACAAATTTATAATGAATAAATATTAAGATATCAGAGCGGATTGGTCTTCCTATAAATATAGTATGTTGTCTTCTATTTTTATAATATAATATTGATTCATCCCATAAATAAGGGAGATAATTCATTGTCAACATTCTTTAGTTGGAGTCTGCTACTAGGTTCATTGTCTTTTATTTTTATACTCTTGTATGACAATCATTAAGGGATTGAGTTTTTTTTACTTTTAAACATGTATTGAAGGGTGATTATATCAAGTGAAACGCATTATTTTTATTATTAATTCATGTCAGGTTTTTTCATCTATTATATTCTTTCCAATCTCCCAATTTTCTATTAGGAATTATTATTGTCTTTTTAAGTGACGTATTTCTATTTTAGTTCAATTATTAGGAATTAGAATTATTCATGAACATTATGAGTGTTATATTTTTCGATTAAATATTGTTTCGGGTTACCTTTTTATATTAAAAATGTATTTAGTTGTATGAAACGGTGTATATTTAAGATGGAAAGTGATTATAATGATCCATATATTTCTTAGGCCCAATTTTTTTGAAACCTTGACTAATTCATTATTCTTTTTACTTAAATGGTTAATTAATATTGATTTAGTAATGATTATTATTATCTTTTTTATTGATGTAAAACCATTTCTTTTTTTTTTTGTTTTTAGTCAACCTAAATTAAACTATGTTCGTTGATAAATTCATCTTTGTGGGTTAATCCATGAAATACCACTTTCTATACTTGTTAGTTATAAGATGGGTGTAGTTTAATAAAAAATTATTAATGTGATAATCCAGTAAGAATTAATGACATCCTATGGGTGTTAATGTTTTTTGTGTTGTTTCTAGGGACAAATCTTTAAGAAACTTAGAATATTTAGGAATTTTATCTTTATCTTTATTTATTATTTATTTATTTTTCATTCTTTTATCATGTTTCCATTTTTAGGAAAACAAATTGCTGCATGAGTAATCAACTCAATGAAAAGGAAAATGAGTGTTTATCTATGATCCTAAGGTAGAAAAAAGTGTAAGGATTTAATGTAAATAAGTAAATATATCTATATAATAACAATGATAACAAGGCTTTAACCCAGTGGTTACAGTGAGAGAGTTAAGAAAAATAATGTAAATGCAGTATATTTAACCATCAACTATGGGGATCTAACCAAGAATCATATTCCACTAGTTATTGTAAACTATACTGAAAAAAAATTGGTGATTATAAAAATTATCTCAATATTAATTCTATTTTAGGGGAAACTTTATGAAGACTTGAAGAGTCAATTGTGAAGTTTCTTTCAACTCTATAACACATTACAATTCAATAATATTTCCAGTTGTGTGGTAATATTAAGGCTATTTTAATTTTCATTTATAGAAACATTTAGGGACTTAATACATAACTTGAAGCATCATTATATTAAAATAATGGATGAGTTTTCATGAAAATTTATAACTATGTTACTTCCTCCCTAAAAATACATGATTAATCATGTCAAAATTCTAAATTTAAATCAATTTGATAAAGAATCGTTATGAAATTTATGGTACAGGATCAAAGACTTATTAAGAAAAGTCTCTTATCATGGTATATAGATTTGTTTTATAATATATACATTATATAAGGGTTTATCTCAAGGAAACATGTCAATAGTAGATGTCACTTCTTGAGGGTAATTAATGAATAAGATACCTAGGGAAATCTATGAATTTTATAACAAAATGTTTAAAAATAATATCGAAAAGAATATGTAAATAGTTTAAAAGTTGGGAGTCAACATGATAGAAAATAAAACATTGATGTATTAACAACCACACTCCTTGAAAAAAATGATGGATTTGATAACTTATATAAACCAACCCAAAGATATTTACACTAAGTATAAATATTATATTGATGATAACTACAAAAATAATTTTTAGGGTTGGAGTCCTCAACAAAAAAATTGAAGATATAAATAAAGATCATAGGGGTTTAAACATCAATAAGGTCCATCAATTAATATCCAAATCACATCATGATAACTACTGAGGTAGTTATCAATGAGTTGAAAGTTTATTCGAGGATAATAATACTTCCATAATTTATTTTTAAATACATATATTAATAATTGTAAACTAAATCAAGAATACACCAAAAGGAATACTACCATATGACTCATAGGTCAACTCATGTAGATAATTAAAAGATACCACTAGAGAAGTGGAAAGACCATTGATGGTAGTGCTGAATAAATGTATTAGAAGATGAAAGTTGAAAAAAAAATGAGGAAGTTTTCAATGATAGGGTGAAATAATATAAGAAAGAGGATAATGGGAAATCCTAACCACCTTAAAAATATCCTTTATCATTGCCATATAGGAGAAATCTAGGTGATATTGAGGAAAAGTTATGTAGGTTTTAGAATATATTTAAGAAAAATTATATTAACATCCATTTTCTAAAACATTAGAAAATATTCCCACATATGTGATGTTCAAGAAATATTTGGCATTAAACAAGAGTAAAATTTGTGATATGGGCTCAAAACCACTCACCCAATAATTCTTAGTTGTGGTTTTGAAAAGACTCTAAAAGAAGCATGAAAATCCATTTATTTTTTCAATTACAATTAATATTAGATCTTATGTGTTTTTGAATGCTTTGTGTGATCTAGGGGAATGTGTGAAAATCATGTCATACTCAACATTAAATGGATTGGGAATAGAGAAAAATAATTCCTAAATATTCTCACTTTAATTTTTGGAAACATTAGTGATATATCCACACGATTTTACAGAATATATTTTGGTACATTATGATAAGATGTATTTTTAAATATAGTACTTTTACTTGATATAAATGAATATAATAAAAGTACATTTTTAGTAATGGTAAGGGCCTTTATTAATGTTTAAAGTGGGGATTTGTCTTTGAGGGTTTGTGGTGAGAAACTAGAGTTCCAAATTCATTGATCTATAAATAATTATAATGAAAAATATTAGTATTAAATTGACTAAATAATAAAATAATTAGAAAATTTTAAACCATATATTAAAGGAAAAAATTGGTTATTTTCAGGACAGAATAAAAGGGTGAAATAAAGTAATTTTTGGAGAAAATAGGGTTTATTGAGAAGATAAAGTATGAAAGAATAAATAATGTGGAAGTGTATTTCAATAAAGGCATATTTGCTTGTTTTGTCCATGGTTTGAAATTTGATTTCTCAGAAATGACTAAACACTTACGGTTTGGCCCAATAGTTGTAGAAAGAGTATTACCTCAAGGATGGATGAAGTTGATTTCATAGAATGTAATATAATATATATATATATATATATATATATGAGGGAGTAAAATATTTACTAATTTATTGATCTATATTATTTAATGTCTTTCCAAAATTTTATCACTTTATGAAAAAGTGGTAAATTCTATATAAAAGGCCTTAAATAATGATATTTTAGGGAGGCAATAAAATTTCTTTATACACTCTAAATAAATAATTTTTAGAAATTTATTACTTATTTTAGAAATATATTTTACGATATAGATTCAATAACCCATATAATTTTAGATTAATTTATTGTGGAACTTGTATTTTCATTTTGTAGTTTTGATTTTTTAGGTTTATGGGGAATAATTCATTATATAATATAAAAAGGGAATAACTTCATTGTAATTGGGTGTATTTCTTTAAATTTAATATCTCCTATACTAAACTTATATTTTTTCACATTTTTTAGTGTTTAAGTAAATTTTAATTCCACAATTATACTTTTTTTATTAAATTCCATTATCTGATGTAAAATTTTCATAGGATTGTCATAATTTCATGTTTTATATAAAAATATTAATAAGATTGAATAAGTAATATTGGGGGTGACTTGGTAGATATAATAATTAGATTATTAATTTAATGAATAGTAATTTGGGTAAATTATTTGGTTTAAATAGATAAAATTCCTCTCATATCTATCACTATTTGATTTTATGATGTTTATTTTGATTGATTTGTTATTATTTGATATTCCATCAGTGATTTCAAATATTTTATGTTTATCATTCCCAAGATGGTTCAAAGAAATTTTTTCATATTTTTTTCTTAGTTCCTATTTCTTGAAACATACTTGGGACATTTATACCTAAATGAAATTTTATTTCTTTGTCAAATATATGAATAAATATCTATCATTAAAATTATTAAGTCCTTTTTATTTTGATCACTTTATATCTTTGATACCTATGATTAAATTTAATCTTTTTTAAGACCATATAATCCATGAATGAAATTTACTAAGGAGCTATATTACAATATTATTTTACTATTCCTCCTAAACTCTTGGTAGTTTTTCATGATTACCATGGGAATAAGTATGTGGGAATTGGTTTTCCATGCTTTAAAATGTTTTTTTCGTATTAAAAATTGAATATGTTGTGTATCATTATTGGTTATGGGGATGGTTAATATGTTTCCTTTAATGTTTATTTATTTCCTACCCTCTTAGAATAAAGGGAAAACATTAAAATGATAATAAATATTCATTATTTAAAAAACATGGAAAATTTATTTGGAATAATGTATTATTTATAAAATCATGTGTGTACTTTATTGTTCTTATTATCCTTGTTTATAATCTGATATAAATTATTAGTATTATATTATATCAAATTTATAAAAGGAGTATTTATTGATCCTTCTATAATTTATCATGCATTATACTTTATAGTTTATCCTCTTTTTGAGCCATATGATCAATTTCTTACCTAACCTTGGGGGCATAGTCGTTCATGATCAATGTTGATTATTTATTTATGGGGTGGAGACTTGATATTATTTTAAAGACTATAGTAAGCATGCATATACTCAAACTATGGTCATAACTCTAAAAAAATGTACCTTGAGTGGTGAGAGAAAATTTTCAAGTGAGATAGATCACAAAGTGAAATTAATACTAATAATAAATTGAATAATTTAAATGTAATTTAAAATGAGTATCATAATTTCAAGGGAAAGAGTAAAATGCGTGGTTAATTTATTTTCATGAAAAATATGGATTTGAAGAGGTATTTTTGATGTGATGGTTAAAAAAAATATTTTTAGTTATTTTATTTTACTGATTATGATGTTTAGACCTGTGTAAAGTAGGATTTTCTTTACAATATATAGAGATTATATTCTTGGGGAAAATAAATAGTTTACATTCTGGGGGATTTTATAGTCGTAATTTCATGCTTAATTTTTTATATTAATTTTATAGTTATATATTTCATTATATCGTACTGTTATTTTTTAATATTTTTATGCTAGAAAGAATTTAATTATAATTTATAGAAAAATGGTGAAAAAAATAATTTTTTTCTTGAGGCTAAAAATATGAAAACTGAAAATATTAGTAAGAAGGAGTAAATAAAAATTTTATCCTTTAGTTATTCCACTAGTTCAAGTCCTTCATGAAGAAGAAATAATATTTTATGGTGGTTCTAACTAGGGATACAATGTTAGATCATACCTAATAAAGTTTAACACTAAGTGGAGCTATAGTGTGAGAAACTTTTATTGATAAGTAGTCATATTGCGGAGTCGCATCATATGAGGAAATGAGCTGATATTGAGCATTGAATATGATATAAAAGTGACCAGTATATATGAAAGTCCAATGTGATATATGTGATAAGGGTACTATTAAACATAAATGAAAATCATGCATGATGGTGAAATAGAATAATTATGGGTCTTATTGTTCATCTATATCTTGGTTTTGAAATTTGGTTCATCCAAATCCCACATTATTTGAATTGTAAAACAACATGGATGTAACATGGGATATTGAAGGGTCATCCCAATCCCTTTATGAAGATATTACACACCAAGCTTCTAATTTTGTGAACCATCGAGGGAGTTCAGTGATTATAAAAGGGTTAATCAAAAATATTCATGATCGTGTAACAATAATAATAAATAAGGGATGATGATATGAATGATTATTCAATTGATTTTTTTAATGACATTATGTCACATCACAACAAGATGTTTCATGGATCTTATATTTTGTGAGACATTTGTGCATGAAACCTATTTGAGATACTTTGTTAGTTTTGTGCCACATATCATGAGTGATGTAACTATGGTAAATGAGGTAGTTCTAGAGATATTAAGGATATTATTAGAAAGATTTTTTCACACCATGTTGGATGTTTTCATGGAATGTGGTAAAGTAACAGTAGAGATGTTTTTTTTAATAAAAATTAATTAATACTTGTTTATAGTGTGTAAAAGATGAGTTGTGTCATAGCTATGTGGAAAATGAAAGTTTATATTTTTAATGATAAGGGAGGTTTTATTCTAACCATCAGTTCTTGGATATCGTAGCATGTCCATGAATTAAATAAAGAGGATATTGGTTCACAGCCTTACGAAGGATAATAAAACCACTATCTTGATATCTAAACAAGAAATAATAGTTTGAGTCCCACCTTATTTATACATATATGAAGATATAACTTACAGGAGTTATATAAAATATTGAATTTTAGTTTTACAACATATCTGTATAGAGTTTGTTTCAGGAATTAAAAGATAAGAATATAAGGATACAATGAAGTTATAATTAGATATGAGAATTTAGGATCTTGGCTACAAATAATGTAGGTTGGATGATAATTTTATCATTCAATCTTGATTCATTTGATCCATAAGGGATATGAGTATATTATTATAACTCTTTATTAGATTCTAATTCTAATTTCAATTTGTTTTACACTCTCTCATGACTAACATGAGTGTGTGAGGTTCTTTAGTGTCGATATTGTATTAAAAGTTGATTTTATCTAGATGAATGATCTTTTGTGAATAATTTTATTTTGGTTCTCGTAACTATTCAATTATTTCATATATATTATTCACCTATTAGGAATTATAATTATTTTTTGAAGTGATTTGGTGTTATTTTAATAAAATTACCAAGACTTGGTATTCATCGGGGCCATTTGGAGGGTTGGGTTTTATGTTTAAATATGGTTTTGGTTCACCTATTTTCTTGATTAACATATGTTTTTTTTATATGAAAAGTAATGTTTTTATGATATAGAGTGATTAACAAGACCAGGGTATTTCTTAGACCCACTTATAATTAAACATTGACTAATCTATTATCCTTTATTAATTTACTAGTACGTGAACATGGATTTTCTAATACTTTTTATGTTCTCTTGGATTAAATTTACAACCTTACTTTTCTTTTTTTTAATTCATCCAAATCTATTATATGTTCATTTTTAAATTCATCTATGTGGGTTCGACCTTCAAATATCACTTTCTACACTTTTTAGTTAATAAATAATAATATTTTATAACAAATTTATATACTTGATAATCCCATAAGTATTAATGACACATTGTGGGTGTCACATCTAATAATATGGTTATTATAATATAGATGTTATCTTGATGGTTGATCTACTTGAAATACATTCAATTTTATCTTGAGTGAATTTAATTTATTTTTTTTTGCTTTATCTGTATAATGAAGTCAATATTTTAGTGTAACTTGATAACTTTCACATAAACTCACAATTTTGGAGAGGTCATCTAGAATATCTGGTCTAATATAGAGTTTCTCTAATGTTAGTCCTCCATTATATAAAGTGTTGATCACTTATCCATAAGTATTTTATAATATATAATAAAAGTTTAGAATTTGAAGCCACAAGATTACTCATTGATAAGATAACTTCCTTAGATATTATTTGAATCTCTCATATTATTTAAAAAATGAATATCTATATTAAAAAACTCAATTTAATTTCTCAAATTGATGATAATAAAAGTTAGAAAGAAAATTCCAATAGATTTCTTAAAAATCATGTCCCATGTGTCAATATAATATAATAGAAGACTTTAAAAAAATATTTCTCTCAATATTCTAAATAGAATGATAATACCATTAAAATTATAACATAAATAGAGACCATGTTATACTTTAATGTGTCATATATATCTATAATATTTGGATATTAATATTATGAGTATTTAACACCATATCAAAATATGATCATCTCATCAAGGAATAATTTTTAATGACCTTAAGAACATCCCCTAATCAATAGTGCCTTGAAACTAGAATTTAGGGTATACAATAATGATTATAAAATGATTTTCCCTTTAAAATTAATAGCATATAAATAATAGTAATAATAATAACAATAAGATAATAAAGGTATGCTATAAAATATAGAAATACTATCTTAAATAATGATTTTTTGAAATTCCAAAATAATAATGTCATCCCATACTATACAAAATCCAAATTTACCTTATGAATATCTATATTGAAAACTAATCAAAAAATATAACTAATAAAAGAAAAATCCAAGTTATCAAAAAATATTCCTTGGACATTCCCTTAATCGCGTTATTTATTCCTCTATATAGATACTTTACATTCTTCTATTTATCACAAGTTCCTTTATATTCCCTTAATCACGAGGGATGAAATATGTATATACACACAAATTGTGTGCACAAGGTGTGAATACAATTCAATTGGATGGAACCCAGAAGACCCAAATTTATCCCATGAAATATTTTTTATAAATGTGAAATTCCATGATTAAAGTTCATTATGAATTAAATAAAAATAATAAACATACTAATATATCTTGTGTATACTATCCATCATAATTATTTGTCTCACCTACATCAGCCACTACTAGAAAATATAGATTCCAATTATTTTAGTGTATGAAATAGATGTTTATGGTGTAACATAACCTATAAATAAAAACTTCCAAAGCATAACATAACTCATAGAATTAAACTTTTTCAATGGTGTTGCACAAAAAAGGTAATTACCATTTACATATATAAAATAACTCCACAAATATCATACATTTCAATATTAAAATTTATACAATGTAGATTCCCCTTTATCATAATCTAATATACATTAGAATAAACAGTTAAAAAATGAAACTGAATAACCCTTATTAATTCTTTAAATAATAACTCATATCATAACCAAAATTCATAATAATAAAGAACTAAAATAACTTGGACCCTTAATAAATAACTCAATGTTTGAAAAAAGTTCTCTAAATTATAAACATATTTCATTTAGATATTTTATTTAATTTAAATATTAATAAATATTTTTTATCTATTAAAATATGAATTATCATTGTGTACATTGATTCTAAATAAGTTATAAATGCATGTTAGCCTAAGAAGAATCGCCATTGTAAGAAAAAAATATCATATTTTAGATTTTATTTAAATATAAACAATACAGATATTTATTTAAGTTACCTATGTCATATTTTAACATTTCTCACACATATTTACTAAAAATTAAATAAAATGATATCAGATGTTTTAGGACTCCTGTAACTATCTTAATTGATTACTCCTACAAAGAATAAATGCATGAATCCCCATAGGTTTTAGAAAATTATCCAAACAATAAAAATATATGAAATAAGGGCTATCTAAGTCAAATACCACTAAAACATAAATAATTAAAAAAATAAAAACCTATCTTACCTTATCCTCTTTCATAGAATTCTAATAACATGGAAAATTTATAAATCCATCAATAAACAAGAAGTGGGAATAAAATTTAAGGATAATATGGATAAATATAAAATGTTATGATTCTATATTTATCTAATGTAAAATAAAATAAATAGATAACTATAAAAAAATTACAAACTCAAATTACCAAGATTACCCTACTAAATTATAATTGAGTACTCTACGATTCATTTTTCATCTTTCAACTAGAATTTTTATTTCCACTAGATTCTCGATGTCTTAACATATAAATCTTTATGGTTGGCAGAACCAAGACTATATCTCTTACTATCCAACTATAGTACCATTTAATTTTCATTAAACAACATTTTCTAGTATAGATATATATATATATATTAAATCATGCATTTAATTAAAATAAGGATGAAAGGCCAATTGATAAATCACTACCCTAATATTATTTATAATCTCAAAGGAAACTATAAATTATATTACTAGATTACCTTGTTTCACCAATTCATGGTGTCCTAATTAATCCAAAACTCATAAAAATCCCAAATCCCCCACACCAGACTCTAAAGGTTTACATATATGGTTAGAATAAGATAAATACCTATTATGAACTATATATAATCATTTCATAGTCAACTAGACATGGTCAATTATATCTTATATAAGACTCGGTCCAAATAATTATGATTTCACCACTTCTATCATACTCAATGTCGATTGATACATCCTACCATACATGTAACATCCCTCGTAAATAAATAATATGACATTTTCATATTTATTAACATTTTATAATAAAATGTTAATATTAATTTAAAGGGAATGCTATGTTCGATGGCATACCCAGTATGCAACAATGAGTTTCTTTGAAATCTTATGTTGCACACTAATAATATAACACTATTATTTTAAATGGTAGTTAACTCTTATCTATTGTAATAGTGAAAATGAACATAACTAACTAAAAAATGATTATATGTGTCTGTTAAATATTTCTACATTTTCTAATAAAAGTTAGAGTCTTAAAATAAGAAAATAATTCAATTTTAATCATAAATATTCTAATGTTCTTTAAAAGGTGGATTAACAGCCTTTTGATGGAGAACCCTTTTTAAAACTACTTTTTTTAAATTTTGTATGTTATATTTGAAAAAAAATAAACTTTTTCTTTAGAATTGGCAAATCAAAATTTACTTTTTTTAAATTTCTGTTATTTTCCCGATAAAGTTCATTTTTTAATGAATAGTGAAATGATGTATTTTAATTCAAAACCTCCTTTTAATCTAATTTATTTATATGGTTGGGTTATCTTTTTAATTTTATTTAAAGTTTAGTTGAAATATATTTTTACAATTTAATCCAATTGTGGTAATTGGAATAAATTTCACTTTGAAATTGGACATAAACAAGTGTCAATCTTTTGATAGATATCGTTTCATAAAAACACGCTATTTGTTTTGACAACGGGAATTAATTATAAAATTAATTAATGAAAATTATGTGTTTTGAATTTGGTAAAGTGTACATCATTTTTTAATTTGGAATATCAAATTTAATTTGGATAAATTTTTGGTATTTTTCTGAAAAATGTTCATTTTTAATGAATAGTGAAATATACTGCATTTTACTACAAAACTTCTTTTTCATCTAATTTAATTATATAGTTAGATGGTCCTTTTCATTAGTTTTAAAGTTTAATTGAATTATGTTTTTATCACTTAATTCAATTTTTTTTATTGGAAGTAATTTCACTTTCCAATTGGATATAAAAACAAGTCAATCTTTTCATAAATGTTTTCTTCTTAAAAACTCGTCTTTGGTAGTGACATTGAGAATTATTTTTAAATTAATTACTATAATTAATGTGTTTGGAATTTGGTAAAATGGATTCCATGTTTTGAATCAGAAGTTCAAAATTATTTAATTAAGACTCTTTTGTTTTTGGACATTATGAATAGTAATGACGGTAATTATCTTTAATTATCGTGATTAATTAGTAATCGTGTAGTTAAGGGTAATAAAATAATATCGTAATAATATAAAATGACCCCAACATGTGTCAAAATCATATTTTTTTAGTCATGGCATACTATGGGAAGCTTTTTACTGAACTTGAGGGCCCATGGAGTCACATGAGTGTAGTAGTGACATTTATGACATTATTTTTTTAAAAGAAGAGAAATATAACAAAGGTTTGTATATCCTAAGTAAAACAATATTAATTTTATTTAATTAAATTATACCTTAAACTATAAATATTAAATGGAAATATAAAATTATTTCCTATATCATTTTATTTTTTTTTATAATTTTTAGACATTAAATAAATAAATTTACTTATTACACTATGATGATGTAGTGATTACCTCATTAATGAACAATTTAAATAAAATGAAACGATAAGGTAAAATCTAAGACTAAAAATTGTCAAAAACCAATTGGATGGGTGTATTTAGAACTCTTATCATCGTATCCTCAAAATATATCATTATGGGACCTTTAAAATCCGATAACCATTTTATAATAAAGTAATATTTCAAGATTTTCTAAAAGTGACCCTCCTCCCTCTTATAAAAGGCCCCCACCTATACCCCCTTACCCACACCTCTAAAGACTTTGGATCATCCAACATCTGCTCATATTATCTCTCCACATCCCTCTCTCACTCCTAGAAGCCTCACTTTGGGCAGAATTCTTTCTAAGGAAGCCTTTGGCTAAAATCAAAAAGAGTTTCCCAATTTAGAGGTAATGTCTTCTCTCAAGTTTCTTTATTTTATTTTCCTTATTCAATAACCACTGTCTTATTATTATTTGATCCCATAATAAAAAAATTATACTAAATATACTATCATTATTATGATGAGGATTTAACCTACACTTGCTCACACCTCCATCTAATGGTTAAAGAAAATATTGTTTCTGTGGGTGGCAAATTACTGCCTCACGAAACGATTATTGTTCAATCTTATTTTAACACCTCTAATTTAGTACATTATGATGGAACTATATTAATATATTATATTTATTATATTTATGTCCCATCTAAGCTTCTATATTTAATATTTAAAACATACATTTATGCTTTGCATGTTGTGCAAATGCGATAATTTCATATGAGGAAGTGTGGACTAACGCCCCCTCAAGTGATGTGACTCATTCATGAAAAAAATGAAATTTATAAATAATGTAATTAATGAAATAATTTTACCTATATAAAATATATATTATACGGTAATGATAATATATCTATGTCTCATTTTTTGAAAGTCCATTAATATGACAAAAAATGAAAGTAGCGTTCATGCATATGTACGGCCTACCATCTCCATGAATGGTACATCTCATTTATTATCTCCAAACAGTATGTAATATTATTAAATAAATATATACTGGATATATATGATATTTAAATCATTAAAACCATTCTGGATATGATGTACATATAACTACATGGACAATTCTCTTCAAACAAGTTCATTTTTGACACATGTACCGAACATCGACAAAATGTATGATATGAACTCACATAATTAACTAATTATTATAACATGATAATATGTGATACTAATTGAATGATAAACTTTAAAGGAAGTCCTTAAGAAATTATAAAATTGACCAAGGTTTATTTTTCTTGAATATACAGAAATGAACAAGACACGTCGGACTTGAGGTAAGGGGATTTCTTATCTCACTTTTAATTCTGTGAGATTTCCATTATTCACCAATTATTTATTTAATGTGGTGCATTGTGTACTTAAATTTGATATATATTATCTTGGTTCTATTTCTATTCATGGTATTCTATGATTAATTTGGTTCTTATTATCTTTTGGTCATATGACTCGATTTATTACAACGAGGTAAGGGGGTTTTATCTCACTTTTTATTCTCGTGAGATTCATGCTATGTTTGTCACTATCTCCTTTGAGTGGTGTATGTAATACCCATTATTCTACTCTTTGTGTAATATAATTTCGTTTATGGGTATTTACATCAACATTTTATAGTCTTTCTTTCATGGGGTGTACGTTTTGAATGTTACCCAAATCGGTAAGGGACCCTTTCACCCTCCTCTTTTTAAGAGACTTCTTTTTGTTAGGTATTTTAATTTACATCTTATTTTGTTGGGATATATTCTTATATATCCTTATTTCTGTAAATTTTATGTCTAGGTGATGAGATACTCTTTTTATCTCTCATCAACTCATTTTATAAATTTTAAAGCGACGTCGTTTGGCTTTCGAATTTCTGTAAGGGAACTTCTTAACCCAGTTTCAATTATTTGGGGTAAACATATACTTCTTGATTATGTCCAACTATGAATATGTGTGGATTACCTCTGACTGTTTTACACTTAATATCTACTTATATTGGGTGTATTTATATTTGTCGCACATAATTATGTAATTGATTTATCCTTAATCTAACGATACCGTTTTGTACGGGACTTCGTCTCAATCTCCTTTTGTTGAGGCATATTTCAATTTATATGAAACCTTATATTATTTGTTGTATAATAAAACCTTTTTACTTTTAATTTCATTAAAAAAGAATCTTTTTACATGAATCATTTTACTAAATGAAAAAAGGAATGTTTTTATCTTACGTATGTGGCGACAACGACTTCTCCGCCGTCGTGACCATTATTTGAGATTCGGCTTCCTCTACAAGCCATAACTTTTTTTTAAAGAAAAATAAATACTATGTTTTACTTATATTTTATTTTTGTATTGAAAATGGTTTTGATAATGTTTTGATTATTTCAATGTGTTGTATTGATATCTTGTGATTAAAATGTGGAAATGTTATGTTTATTTTATGCATGTTTTATTTGATACGATTATGTTTTGGTTCTTGGGCATTGTTTATGAATTAAGGTGGTTCTGTGATAAACTAAGGGTGAGTGAGTCTGAGATAGCTCTCCAATGCATTAGGTAATGTGAAGGAGTTAAACACTAAGGTTTCTATAAAGAGATTTAGGAAATATAAAGGGATGTGTATTCCAAACGTAACCATGAGGGTCACTCCCTACGTAAGAATGTTATGAATGCCTCAATTTACCTTTATGTTTTATGATTTCTATGTGTATTTCACAAATCATATGATTTCATGGGATATTTTAAAAAGATTATGTTATGTATATACTATTGATCTAATGTTTTCTTTCTGTTTTTATACCTTACTGAGCTTTTTATTCTCATCCCATGTTTTTGAAATGTTTTTCGCAGGACATAAATTGGAATTGAGTCAAGGATGGGATCCATGAAATGTATTTGTTTCCAAAACATGTACTAGACAAGAAATTTTTTTCAAGAGTTTTTATTTTGTGAAAAAAATGGAAATTGAGTAGATGTGTCTACTTTGAAATCATTGAGATGTTTTTGTTATGTCCTGATTCTCTAATACTCTAAACCTGAAAAGATCCTCAATTTTAATTATTCATTTAATTCAAGATTATGTAATGTTTTAACATTGAGTCCTTATAGTTGGTATCATAGGTCGGTTTAGATAACTTTAGAGGTTAGGTTATTCTTTAAGAACAAGTGACATTACTATAATGGTTAGGATTTTAGAAAGAGACATAGTTATTTTTATAAACTGAATGAGTTTAAGATAAAATGAATAATTATATCTTAGTATTTACCTTCCTCATAAGATATTATATGATGATTTTACTAATATACTCAAACTGGCCATTTTTTTTAGTAAATGGCTGGATCTATCATGCACCAATGTAACAGTTGATGTGAAGAAAACTGTGATGGTTTTCTGAACGAGCAATTGAATGATATGGGAGCTTAAATGAGAACTCTTGTGGTTATTCTCAACCAACTATCAGAAGTCATGATTGACCACCTAAACCTTAGTGATTTTTATAAGGCATCATATATGCGAGAAACAAATCCCTATGGAAGTTCAGGTAATAATCATAAAGGTAAGTATGTTCAAAATTCTATGTGTCAAATATGTGTAAAGAAACACCTTGTAAAATGTTTCAAAGGTATAGAAAGATGATATAGACGTGGAAATGAAGGTCATAAAGTAAGAACCTTCCATGGAAAAAAGGAAGCATCTAGTTGACTCTAATAAAGGGAAAGAAGTTCTTTATTAAGGATCTATTGAATGTTTTAAATGTTTTGTGCATGTTCATAATGAAAACACAGGTCCTATGAAGATGTTTTGGGAATGGGATCACTAGGATAGTAAAAATAGTTGTTTACCAATACCTAATTCCATTCTGATTGAGGGTAATGAAACTGACAATGACCAATGAAGGGTATGGATTATTTCATAACATAAGTTTTCATATTATTGAAATCTTAGGACATGATTCATGATTTTATTTGTAGAAAATAATTATTTCAGAATAAGTTTGAAAGGAATGGTTAATGGATCATGAAGAATGTTGAATGAGTAAGAAGTAAACATATATGGGATTCAAGAGTTATTGTATATTTTAGGATGGTGAAATTCTTAAAAGTATTAAAGATCTTTTGATGATAAGATTACATTAGAAGAATTTTTATAGTATGTGTTGCCCTGATGTTTTATATATGAAAATTTTATTCAAGGAATAATTATCTTTTAATTTGTGGATATATTTATAAAGAACCATTTTGGTTGATATGATCCTTGAATTTGAGGTAATTACTGATTAATACATTTTCAGATGAAAAATGAAAGTTATTAGATAAAATTTGTGGTTAAAATATGTTATGGTTATTTTTGATTAATTTATATCTTTTTGGAAATACTATAAAATTATGTAGTTTTTAAAAAGGGAAAACATGCAAACCGTGTGGAAACCTGTCGCATCAGACTAAGCTGTGGGAATCGAACCCACAACCAAAGTCTGACTGGTATTTATCGTCTACCACTGGACTATGTGAAGTCCCTGGTTAGTATGACTAATTATTTTTAGTTATATGATCTTATGAATCCGGAATAAGCTTTTTTTTGAGAAATGATTAACCTATCATGGAGGATATGTGATTATGTTAATTACTTTTCAGTATGAGACTTTCAGAGTAACTGGTGTTATTTGGAGATAAATGTAAAGATTTACCTTGGAAGACTATGTGATTAAATCCTTCAAATATTTGGGATTCAATCTTAGTTTGGATTACTTTGAAGAATTTTATTGGTATCTGTTTATTTAATAGTGTTTCTTGAACCTTGGGTTGTTTTTGTTGAATTTTAGAGATTAAGAGTAGTGTTTCTTTTTATAAAGGATCATCCTTTTGGGGATTATCTGATATTGTAATAAAATTTTTGGTTTTTGTTAAGCTCTAAAGTCATGGGAAATATATAGTTCATCTTTTTTGGGTTAGGTGATTCTCAAGAAGTTGATTATAGCGCTCTTAATGTGAACAAGTCATCCTAAATACTCATCTTTTGGAGAAAATATGAGTTTGTGTAAGAAATATAGTAAGAGATGAAAGTCTACATGACAAGTAAGTATGTTTCCTTATGTTTTAGTTAAGATCATAAATAAATTCCTCAATGAAAAGTAACTTAAAACAAAAATGTTGTCTGTTAACGTTTTCTACTGGGGAATCAAATACCATTTAACCCATCACAAGTTTGTGATTTTTTGGTGGTAAACTTTCTCCTAGACATATTTTCTATCACTCTCCATCAGAACATGACCCTTTATTTTCTCTTCTGTATCCATGTTTTCTTACTTGGAATCCTAGTATGGGTTAACTCAGGTGACCTTTGTAATTCTCTTTCTTTCTTTTAAATTGATAGTTTTACTGACTCCTTTATCGATGTGGGACTTTCAAGGAAGTTTCCGAGCCTAATTTTAAAATTGCGAGGACACAATTCCCAAAAGGGTGGAAAGATGTAACATCCTAGATAAATAAATAATATTAAATTTTCATATTTATTAATATTTGTGAATAAAATGATAATATTACTTTAAAGGGAATTCTTTGTTCGATGGTGTACCCAGTACACAACAACGAGTTTCTTTTAAATCTTACATTGCACACTAATAATATAATAATATTATTTTAAATGGTAGTTAAATCATAGTTGTAATGGAAAGAATGAATAGAACAAACTAAAAAATTACTATATATGTTTTTAAATATTTTTACATTTATCCAATAAAATTTAGAGGTTTAAATTAAGAAAAGAATTCAATTTTAAGCATAAATATTCTAATGTTCTTTAAATGGTTGATTAACTTCCTTTTGATGGAAAACCATTTTTAAAACTAGTTTTTTTTTTAATTTTATATGCTATATTTGACAAAATAAAATCCTTCTTTAGAATTAGGAAATCCAAATTTACTTTGTGTACATTTTTGTTATTTTTCCGATAAAGTTCATTTTTTAATGAATAGTGAAAATGTTGTATTTTAATTCAAACCCACTTTTTAATATAATTTATTTATATGTATATATTATATTTTTCATTGGTTTTAAAGTTTAGTTGAAATATATTTTCACCATTTAATCCAATGGTGGTCATTGCATATATTTCACTTTGAAATTGGACATAAACAAGTGTCAATCTTTTGATAGATATTGTTTCATAAAAACATGCTATTTGTTTTGATAGCGGGAATTAATAATAAAATTAATTAATGAAACTTATATGTTTTTAATTTGGTAAAATGGACATAATTGTTTAATTTGGAATATAAAATTTACTTTGGATAAATTTTTGGTATTTTTTTGACAAAAGTTCATTTTTAATGAATAGTGTAAAATACTGCATTTTACTACAAAACATCTTTTTTATCTAATTTAATTATTTTGTTAGATGGTCCTTTTAATTGGTTTTAAAGTGTAATTGAATTATTTTTTTATCACTTAATAAAAAAAATTCATTGGAAGTAATTTCAGTTTTTCAATTGTATGTAAAAAAAGTCAATCTATTTATAAATATTTACTTCTTAAAAACCCGCCTTTGGTTGTGACAACGGGAATTATTTTTAAATTAATTATTGAAATTTATGTGTTTGTAATTTAGTTAAATGGAATCCATATTTTGAATCAAAAGGCCCAAATTATTTAATTAAGACCCTTTTGTTTTTGGACATTATGAATAGTAACGACGATAATTATCTTTAATTATCATGATTAATTAGTTATCGGGTAGTTAAGGGTAATAAAATTAAATCATAAAAATATAAAATTACCCCAAAATGTGTCAAAATCCTTTTTTTTAGTCATGGAGGACCATGTGAAGCTTTTTATCAAACTTGAGGTCCCATGGAGTCACATGGGTGTAATAGTGACATTTATGACTTTATTTTTTTAAAGGAAGAGAAATATAAAAAAGGTTTATATATCCTAAGTAAAACAATTTTAAATTTAATTAAATAAATGATATCATAGACTATAAATAGTCATTGGAAATATAAAAATATTTCCCACATCATGGTATTTTTTTATAATTTTTAGACATTAAATAAGTAAATTTATTTATGACACGATGATGATGCAGGGATTACCTCATTAATGAATGATTTAAATAAAATAAAAATATAAGGTAAAATATAAGATATAAACTTGTATAAAACCTATTTGGTAGGTGGATTTCGAACCCTTATCACCTTATCCTCAAAATATATCACTGTGGGACCTTTAAAATCTGAAAACCATTTTATAATAAAGTAATGTTTCAAGACTTTCCAAAAGTGACCCTCTTCCCTCTTATAAAAGGCCCCCACCTCTACCCCCTTACCCACACCTCTCATTCCCTTGGCTCATCCAACCTCTGCTCATATTATTTCTCCAAATCCCTATATCACTCCTATAACCCTCACTTTGGGCAGAAGTCTTTCTAAAGAAGCCTTTGGCTCAAATCAAGAAGAGTTACCCGATTTAGAGGCAATGTCTTCTCCCAAGTTTCTTTATTTTATTTTTCTTCTTCACTCACCACTATATTCTTATTATTTGATCCCATAATAACACCAGTATCGTAAATATACTAGGATTTTTTTATGATAAGGATTATAACTACACTTACACACACCTTTGTCTAATGGTTAAAGAACATAATGTTTATGTGGGTGGCGAATTGCTGCCTCACGAAATGATGATTGTTCAATCAACCTTTAACACATCTGATGGTGTCCATTATGATGGAACTATATTTATATATGATATATATTATATTTATTTCCCCTCTATGCTTCTGTATTTTTTATTTAAATTATACCTTTTTTCTTTTCATGTTGTGCAAATGCGATAATTTCATATGAGGAAGTGTGGACTACCGCCCCTCATGTGATGTGACTCATTCATGAAAAAAATGTAATTTATAAATTATGTAATTAATGAACTTATTTTAACTATATAAAATATATATTATATTGTAATTATAATATATCTATGTCTCATTTAGTTTTAAAGTCCATTAATGTGACAAAAAATGAATGTAACGTTCATGCGTACGTACGGCCTACCATCTCCATGAATGGTACATTTCATTTATTATCTCAAAGAATTTGGGAATATTATTAAATAAATATATACAGGATATATATGATATTTAAATCATGAACACCATTCTATAGATGATTTACTTATAACTACATGGACAATTTTCTTCACACAAGTTCATTTTTGACTCATGTACCGAACATCGACAAAACGTATGATATGAACTCACATAATTAAATAATTATTATAACATGATAATATGTGATATTAATTGAATAATAAACTTTAAATTAAGTCCTTAAGAAATTATTAAATTGACCAAGGTTTATTATTCAGGAATATAAAGAAATGAACAAGACAAGTCGTACTTGAGGTAAGGGGATTTCTTATCTCACTTTTAATTCCATGAGATTTCCATTGTTCACCAATTATTTATTGCATGTTGTGTATTGTGCACATAAATTTTATATATATTATCATGGTTCTTTTTATATTCATGGTATTCTGTGATTCATTGGGTTCTTATTATCTTTTGGTCATACGACTCGATTTATTACAATGAGGTAAAGGGTTTTTATCTCACTTTTTATTCCCATGAGATATATGCTATGATTGTCAATATCTCCATTGAGTAGTGTATGTACTTCCCATTATTATAATCTTTGGGTAATATACTTTAGTTTATGGGTATTTACATCAACATTGTATAGTCCTTCTTTCATGGGGTGTACATTTCGAAAGTTACCCAAATCGGTAAGGGAACCTTTCACCCTCCTCTTTTTAAAAGACTTCTTTTTTGTTAGGTGTTTTAATTTACATCTTATTATGTTAGGATATGTTCTTATATATCCTTATTGCTGTAAATTTTATGTCCACATGATGAGATACCCTTTTTATCTCTCATCAACTCATTTTCTGAATTTTAAAGTGACGTCGTTTGGCTGTCAAATTCTGTAAGGGAACTTCTTAACCAAATTTCAATTATTTGGGGTAAAACTATACTTCTTGATTATGTCGTACTATAAATATGTATGGATGACCTCTGATTATTTTACAATTAATATCCACTTATACTTGGTGTATTTTTATTTGTCACACATAATTATGTAATTGATTTATCCTTAATCTAAGGATATCATCTTTGTACAGGACATCATCTCAATCTCCTTTCGTTGAGGCATACATCAATTTATATAAAAACTTATTTTATTAGTTGTATAATATAAAATTTTGACTTTTAATTTCATTCAAACGGAATCTTTTTACAGGAAGCGTTTTACTAAATGACAAAAGGAATGTTTTTGTCTTACGTATGCGGCGAAAATGACTTCTCTGCCACCGTGACCATTATTTGAGTTTCGGCTTCCTCTACAAGCCATAACATTTTTAAAAGAAAAATAAATACCATGTTTTAATTTTCTTTTATTTTGGTATTGAAAATTGTTTTGATAATGTTTTGATTATATCAATGTGTTGTATTGAAATATTGTGATTGAAATGATGAAAGGTTATGTTTTCTTTATGCATTTTTTATGTGATACGATTATGTTATGGTTCTTGGGAATTGTTTTTAAAGTCAGGTGGTTATGTGATAAACTAAGGGCGGGTGAGCCCGAGATAGCTCTCCAATGCATTGGGTAATATGAAGGAGTTAAACGCTAAGGTTTCTCTGAAGTGATTTAGGGAATATACTCTGATGGGTATTCCAAACGTAACCATGAGGGTTACTCCCTACATAAGAATGTTATGAATGCCTCATGTTACCCTTATGTTTTATGATTTATATGTGTATTTGAAAAATCTTATGATTTCATGGGATATGTTAAAAAGCTTATGTTATGTATATATTGATGATCTAATGTTTTCTTTCTTTGTGTATCCCTTACTGAGCTTTTAATGCTCATCCTAATTTTTTGAAATGTTTTTCACAGGACATAAAGAGGAATAGGGTCAAGGATGGGATTATGGAAATGTCATGTTGTCTAAAACATGGAACTAGACATGACTCTTATGTTCAAGAGTTTTTATTTTGTGAAAAATGGAAACTGAGTATTGAGATGTAATTTTTATGTTCTGATTCTCTAAAGCTCTAAACCTAAAAAGATCCTCAATGTGAATTATTCATTTAATTCAAGATTATTTAATGTTTTAATGGCAGGTCCTTATAATACAAATCCTTAAATGTTGAAGTTTTAGTAGAATCATAGTAACTTTAATTATAAGAAAATTATTCCACGGGAAAATGATAATTCCAAGTGTCATTGAAATAAAAAATTCAATCCTAAAACAATTTCTATAATATTTTGATGTTATGTTTAGACTAATAATCAATTTGTAAACGGTAAAAAACGGTCAATATTAACTATGTACCCCATTAATTTAATTATTTAATAGAATAAATGAAAAAATATATAGTCATTTCATGTTCAATGCTTACATGCTCTCTATTTTATCTAAATATCACTTATATATTACTTTACCAAATAATTCACCAAATATGTCTCCCTATCCATTATGAAATAGGTCACCTTCATACATTAAAAAACAATTACTCATATAGTATCACTACCCATAGGTTATCTTATAACAACTATAAAAAATTCCATTAGTATTTCAAACCAAGTACATAATGTAATGGAAAGTGTACAATACATATCAATAGGTCTTTAATGATAAGTATTTACTATCTAACATGTGATACATCATGATTTAAAAAATTTAATATCTCTCTTATCACTGGAAACAAAAATTATAACAAAATATGATGGTACACATTAGTCAATCTAAGATGAACATGATAGTATAATGCATGAAAATCATACATAAACTCCTCTCACTTCTTTATTGGAACTAATACTCATTCATGGATATATAATTTTAAATAAAAATTGATCATATTCATGTATCTATTACCCATCTTAAATCAATTCATAATTAGTCAGTTACTCAAAAAAATTTCCCTAGATATCTTCCACTCACTATAAAATAAAATGTAATATTTAAGGATTCCAAAACCATCAAACCCATAACCTCTATAATTTCTAAGTGTGGTTTCGATAAGAAATGTATATTTTTTTACTCTTCTTTTGATTAATTCTTTATCGACCACTCAAAGTTTCTAATGAGTTCATTGATATAAATTTTATTTTTTATAGAGTATAGACCTTCTAAAATTCAAAATAACAAGGATTCTCTATCAACCTTTTCTTCTTAAGTTTCATGTTTAATTTATATAACATATATACTAAGATTTTATTTTCTTTATAAACTATAGATTTATAATTGAACAAGTTGTAGTGAAAATATTCAAATGAATTCACTATCACAACTAACTTCAAATAATAAGTTAGGTAATTATTTTCATGTTTCCAAAGTTACAAAGAACTATAAACTATAACCAAATATTATCACATCATCACACATACAAGACCCGTGTTCTAGGTTCCATGAAAAATACCTCTTAACTAGATTAGGTAACATAAGGATTGATGCTAGTTTTTTACTCTTATTTAACTCATAGAATTTCTCCTCGCGTAATTTATCCCATAAAAATTCATTCCCTTCTTATTCAGAGCTAAAAATAGCACTGCTAACCAAGATAATTCTATAATTAAGTGTTGATAATATATTATAATAGAAAAAGGTTAAATTATAAAATATGTTATCAAGTGTACCTAAAGAAATAATTGAAGAAACATTATTAAGATCCTCTAAGATACTAGTCTCGGATACTCGGTGATCCATAAATTTCACTTCCCTGATTAGAAAGTGAGAATTTAATATATTTTTATAAATTCATTATCCTATATGTATTTCTAGAATGATTACTAAATGGCTCTCATATTCCATATAAGTTTGGTAATATATTATAATATAATCAATGAAATCCACCAAAATATAATTAAAATAATAAGGAAATATATTTTCATTTAGGTCACAAATACAAAAATATTATTCATAAATTGAATAATCAGTTAAAATTTTGTGACTATATAAACTATTGAACAAATTATTTTTAATATCTGTATCCAATGAAATTAGTTAATCATAGTTCATTCACTAATAAATCACGTAGAACCAATAATCTATTATAAATTTATAAAAAACCATTGAATCGGTTAAGCGGATATATTTTATTTAATATGGACTAGGTTCAAATTCAAGAAATCCACACCAATCCTCAATTGACCAGAATAATTTTAAGTAAATAACACTATATAAACCAAAAAATAAATACTATTCATTATAAATTAATTTTACACCAAGCCCTTAGGATAAAATTTCATTTCATTAATGTTATGTAATATATATAAATGGATATCATTTCAGTTTTGTATACCAATTAAATAGTAACATAGAAATATCACATTGGATGTTAACCAGAAATCTATTCGTGTATCATATCTAAAAAATAGTTAATAATTATATGGGGAGATAATATTTACATTATATAGATCCAAGGATCAATCCCATCATCTGATATATGATAAATCTAAGTTATCCTTTGTTAAGTCCAACATGACATGCATATAAATATCATTTACCGACAAAAATGTAAGGTCACCTTCAATGAGAGTAAAAGATTGCCCATTTCAGATAACAGACAACATGTTCTCATGGTAATGTAAAATAATATATACTAATGATTATTTTAATGGTTAGCATATCAATATTGATGAAATTTTAGAGAGGAATTCATCATCTCATGGTAATATCATTGGCTCACAAACAACTAATCCACTCGTAAATATTTCTTATCGAAGTTTCAATATTCAATAATCTTTGTATATATTATATATTAAAACTAATAATATATATAAAAGAAGTAATAATGAAGGAATTTGAAACATCAATATCAAAAAACAATCTACATAAGTTTGAATACACCATAACCATATCTCAAACCATTTAAGTTCATTCATCATTTTTTCTCAATATTCTAATCCATAATATAAATATGTCAAGAACTAAACACTAAACCTAACCACAAGTCCCATTATTAGTTTGAGTAGATTATCCCTACTGAGGTGGTCCTTGTGTACACTATCCATTTACCTGAAAAGATCTCCCAAATGAGAGATTATTTCTACTTTATCGAGTTCCTGTAATACATATGTGAAATACCTAGGTCAATGAAAAATATGTGTAAGTAAATAGACTTCACTTCATATTCCATCACGATTTTATCTCTATGTTTGACCCCCATAAACTCCTTGAATTTATCTTTCATTTTGGTATTAGGATAAAATTTCTAATAGAATAGTGCTTCAGATTAATCCCATGATATCCCTTTGATATTATCAACCTGCAAATCCCACTAAGATTACACTGATCATTCTATCATAAATTCTTCCAAGTTCACCTTCTAATAGTTTATAGTATAAATAAGCATGAAAATCCTATATATCCTTAGAATCTTATCTTGTACACCCAATAGTCCCACGTCACCCATAAATACAGGATGATATTGTACTTGAATATAATTGGTGATATAATTCATTAGTTCCTCATCCCACAATTTACCACCCACTATATCTTGGACCACCCTATATATGTGTATCATGATATGAACATGAACTGATGCCTTAGGTGAATCCATAGGTAAAATATAATATGATTCACCCAATCCACACTCATTAACAATAAACTTATGCCAACTAATTATATGACATCAATATTATATCAAAATAAAAAAAATACTCCTTGTCTTAAATAAACATGTAGATCATGTATAGACCCAACAAAAATTATTCCTATTTTAAATTAATAGTAAAAAAACATTCCATCAAACTATTAATAATAAATCACATGTTTGTAAATACCCAAAAAATCCATAATGAAAATTTGAATAAGAGTGAAGATAACTAATTAATCAAGTCATTACATTTAACTCACTGGTTTTTTGAATTAATTCACCACTAATAATTAATGAAAAAATTAATATATTAAATTAATAGAGAATAATAAATTTAACCCAATCCATTTCATTATATTATTTTTAAAAAAATCATAGTCACTTTAATAAATATGAATAGCATGGTTCTATGTATCAAGTATGTTGGACGAACACAAGCACTCCCTCAACCCATTCAAACATTAAATAATTATCTCTTAACTATTGAAAATTATATCCCCTTAAAATAATCTTAATAATAATCCTTAAAAAAATTAATATCATCCCATGCAAGAGAGAAATGTGAATTTACAGTTCAAATGTTATTTTTAGAAATATGTACATCTTCAATACCAGGTTTTTCAGTTTTGTCTTCTTTCTATCAATATATCCAAAAAATAATAATTTTTTAAAAAAATATGCTATGATCCCATTTTATAACATCTCACCCTGACATGATATTTAATTGATGTAAAATTTCATAATACCTCAGTTGAATCCCCAATTTCAAAAGCCTTCAAATTAGTATAAATGGTATACCATAATAATTATAGGGAAATTTAACATATGACAAAATAATGAAAGAATAATGATAATCAAAAAAAATTATGCATGAATTTAAAAAATTGAATCCATAAACTAAAAAAAATTTATTAAAAAACAAAAAAAATATAAGATTCCATGGTATAATACCTGAATACGAAACAAACAATAAAACACCACCCATTTGTGAAATTATATCTGAATGAAATCTATCGTACCACTACATAAAAAGTAAACCATTCATAGTTCTGAGAATTCATATGAAATATTGATTCAGCATAAACCCCAAATTTATTCATCATTACACAATTAATAATAATTCTATCGAGATAAGATACAAACATATCATCAATTACCCCTTTTACAAGAAAAAAATCCATATATAATTTCAAATTCATCACAATTTTAGTAAAAAAACAAAACCATAAAATAATAATCCTTTAATCATCACCTTCATGTCATTAATCCACAGAATCAAGGGATATCCAAGTTATCGCAACTATAACTTGATTATACTAAAAATAGTAGACCTCCTTCAATGATAGTATACACAACATGGATAAAACATCATCAGAAGCTTCAAAAATATCAGGTTTTCAAGATCATTAATCTTCATTGTATAGATCTTCATAGGACCATATAAAAACAAAAAAACTATATTTTATGACATTAGGAATACTGTATATCCAATATAAATAAATATTCCTATTTCAAATCATGTATAAACATAATGGCTAAAATGCAGAAAAGATAAAACAAACATAAAATCAGTTCCCCTAAAAAAAGTTCCTAAGACTGGAATCAAAAAAACAATCATAATTTATAAGATGAAATAAACATTGTGATGAAAAAAAAATTATTTATCAATTATAAAATAAAAAAACTTCAACTCTTTTATCTGAAATAAGATAGGTATTATGGAAAGGAAAAAACCTACACATATAACATTTATATAAGTATATATATTCAATTCTTGAATAATCATTCAACACAAATAAGTAGAAAATAATTTTATATAAAGAACTAGGAAGTCCTCATCCTATGTTCTTCATCCATGGTCCATCCATAAATTTAAAAAACGTATAAAACTAAATATATATTCATTTATAAGGGATATCCTTTTAAACCATATTTAGATTAAACTTTTTTATCCTTGATTATAGATATCATCATATTTCTAATCTTAAGGTAATTATTAATTATTATTAACCCATCCAAATACTTCTTGAAGATAGTTGTTTCTTATACCTTAATCCGTTCAAAAAATACACATTAATCTAAGAATAAATCTTCAAGGATTTTTCATGTTTTCAATATCCTGTTCCACAAGAATATTTTGGAAAACACGAGGTCTTAACTTGGAGGATATTTTTAATTTTTTTTCTATAATTGAAAATTGTAATTATGAGACCAAGATTTTTTTAGATGCATAGAGTATAAACCTCCTACATCTAAAACCCTATTTTTTACATTCATGACACTTAAGTGAAAATAATTCTGTTCCTTCTCAATATTTTCTTTGGTATCTATTAATGATTTTCTTTCAAAGGTATCAAGCTCAACTTTATGATCCATTTTTATAATAAAAAACTTCTAGATTAAATAATTTTTCTCAATTCATTTATATAATTTCTCATAAGAAAATCTTATCCAATCACAAATTTGATGAGAAAAATATATTTTACCCTATATAAAATAATTATCATATATTTTATACACTTTAACTTATTATTGTAGTTGTTGTCCATATCTATTATAAATCACCTCTATCTAATCCCTCGATGTATAATCACATCACATTCCATCATCATGGTCCATAACCTCATTATATTTAGTTATATGGGGATAAATATTAGTAGTTGGAGCCTCCTTTAAGGATTGATCCAAATTTATATCATGTATATATTATTGTACAAGGATAATAGGATATTTATGTATTAGTGGGACATTATAAAGTTCAATTTCAACTTTTTCATCATTATCTCTATTAGAACAATCAAGTGTATTCACCCCCCCATTTATATTCATAGACATCATCATCCGCAAAACCCTTATCGTTCGTCTTTTTTCATCTTCATTTTCCCCCTATGGTTAACTTATTCAAGATCATTATGATTTAGATAATAGAAATTAACACTACTATTTCTTAAATAGGATTTGAAATAATTCTAATCAATTGTAATTCATCAATAAATTTAGGTAGTTTCTTATAAAACACCTTAGGATTAATATTTTCATTAGTATTATATAATATTTCTTGATTAATCAACAATTTTATAAGTCAACTTCAACTAATAAAAGTGAGAAGTTTTAAATCTGGCATTTCCTATTTCTTTATAAACTATAATTATAACTCAAATAAATGAGGAAATGTCTCTCAAGATAGTCAGATTATAATAAATATGATTCAAAGAAAATATTCTCACTCACAACAAGGAAAGAGAGTTATGGGAAATAAATTTATTTAATGTTTCATATCATTTATATATTATAAGGGTACCTCAATTGAGTGAAAGTGAGATAAATAACTACATACATTACTTCATTTTAGTCAATGAGAATGTGATGTAGAAACATTTTTCCCCTCTTAAAGTCATATACCAATCCAAAAATCTAAAAAAATAGAAACAATTTCAACGAGGTAATAAAATTTCAATGGTTCCATGCCCCTTGGAAGAAGGACTAGAGAAATAATTAACTGGTTGAATGATTTGATACTTTTAAAAAAGAATTACTGATTCACAAAAACCTATGCAGTATTACATTTATTAATTATTTTTTTGGATTGCTACATCACTAAAAAAATCAAATTATCTACTAATTTAATATCTATTTATCCCTATTTATTCCTCGGAGATAATGCAGCATATCCAGAACATCTCCCAATATCCAATAATATGAACATCAATTCATCTTGATATATTTTGATTCATAGTGTTCTAAATGTAAAATAAATTGCCTTCAGTTTCTCCACCTGAATGTCCATCTATCCTCCGCCTTCAATGAATAGTAAAAAACAACAATAATGATAATATTATAACAATAAATCAAAATATAAATTAAAACAAACCCTTATAAATTATTAATATATTAAATTCAAAAATAATAATTGAAAATCATTCCATAAAAAATCTAAAATCACCATAAAAAACTATATATATTACCAATATAAAAATATAAATATAAAAACCCAAGATATCCTAATGTGAGCCTCAAAATCAAACTAAATATCTATATATTTACACTAATAATTATACTTAATACAACTCTACTATAAGTCCATAGCCTTTACTTTTACTATCATACATGAAATATATACATACATAAGATGTCTACATGAAAGGTTCAAGTACAACTCATCTCGATAGTGCCAATTTTCCACAAATATCTCCTTTTAAATAATGTATATACAGATCTAAATATGAAATTCTATGACTATATGATTCCATGAATTAAACCTAATAAGAAACATCTTATTTCACCTTGTTCTTACTTGACCACCATGACTCTTAGTCTCACTAGTTTCATAAACTTCCAAAAACATATGGATGGAAATAATTGTAGTATAACAAAATATTTCTCATTATATGGAAAACCCTATGGAAATATCCCCTTAAAGTGTGTAACATGGTTCGTGGAGTTTCCCTTAGTTCATTATAAAACATATCTAATTAAATTTCCTCATCCATGATATAATATATATCATATAAATCTTATGTTTGTACATATTGTAACATAACCAATGGAGACACCCCTAAATCACCATATCATATAAATCTGTACAAATAGATAAACTATTTAACCTGGTAAACAATCTTATTTCATGAATTCATAACTTAAATAATAATTGTCACACATCTCAACAAATAAATATCATTACATAATACCTCAAAAAATCACTGGATGTAAACTAAAAATATTTTAACATAGAACCTCTTTCATTTAACTTTTTAATTATTTAATATATTAATAGATAAAATATTCCTAATTAATCATGACATCTCATTGAATATCACAATAACAGTCAAAATTTATTTTCTATTTACCCCTAAAAATAATATTTATGGGTACAAAAAACCATATATTTAATTTTAACTAAATCCAGTAATTATAAATATTAATTTTTATTGTTTCAAATGTTGTATCCTCTGACATATATTTACTTACAAAACATAAATTAAATCACATGAAATGTTCTACTTCACCATAAACAAGCTCAATAAATGCTCCAATGAAGAAAAGATATCAGAATCCAGAATGATAATTTAAAATTTTCTAAACGTTAAAAATAGATAAAATAAGTTATATACAAGAAACAATCTTCATAAAATAACAAAAATAGTTAATAATAAGGTTTTCTATATCCTAAATCACTAGCATCTAACATTTCTATCTGATAATAAATATGTCATGAAATAATAATATGGGGGGAGTGAAGGAGAATATTGAAAGGGAAAAATTACTGGTGTTTGCAATTTAACAAATGGAAAATAGAAGAAATAAATAAATTTTACAAAATCCTAACTCCCAAATTAGAAAAATTTTCTTTTTAAAAAAATATTTTATCTCACACACATGCTTTCAGTTTTCATTAACCAAACAAATTCTGTCCAAAAAAGTCGTAATTACATTCTAGAAGCCTTTGTATATATGTAAGAACCAATATGATAGATTTCTTCATCTAAATAAATCCATACTAACTTCCCAAAAAACATTGAGTCCTTGAAAGATCCAAACAACAGCTCTTTTAAGCCCACAAAACTCTTTGTAAGCTCCAAAATAATTTTTTACTACAATATTATAGACACCAATGAAAAATTTCGTATTAATATATAAATTCATAATACAAACCTCTTTTTGACCAAACTTATTAATGTTAAGATATTTTTTTTAATAAAATATAAGAATATTTAAATAAAATTCAGACAAACTCACTTAAATATATTGTTCATTACATGGGATTTATATTTCTAATATCTAATATTTCTTAATTTATAAATCATAATCAAGACAATTATTTTTTATTTCTAAATTATTTCCTTCTTCTATTGTCTCTCTATGCTTGATGTTTCCTTTCTGATAAAATTAAAATAATAGTCCATATTAATCATATGGTAGTACCCCAATTGAGGTCTATTATAATGACTTGGGATATCTTCAACCCCTATAAATGTTTTATATCATTTTGGATAACTATTTTCTTTTATTATTTCACTCTTTTGAGTAAACTATAAAACAATAAATAAATATATAAAACTCAAACAATGAGTTAAGTTAATCTCATCATGATCAAGTGAAAGGGGATTTTCTCATCTATCAGTGAAACTATATTTACCAAAACAAAATAATATAAATATAAAAGGGTATATGTAAAATAAAAAGTTATGAGAAACTTATTGATATTGTTAACTCAATTTTTTTGATTTTTACTTTCATTGTTTATTTAAAAATATAAGACAATTTTTACAAGACCACAAGTTCAATTTTTTCACATGAAAATATAAAATCAAAATTTTATAAAACCCTTTTAATTAATTTACTACTAAGTCATAATTTAATGAAAGTATAAAGTTTATCTCATGAGAAATATGAAAGTAAAAAATTAATATTATACTCAATAATAAATCATTCACAATGAATTCAAGATTATTATTTAAAACCCTATAATATTAAATAACAATATTAAACAATTTTTAGGAAAAAAATCTAGAAAACAAAGTCAAGGAATTAATAAAAAATTATAGTTTTTTAGAAACCAAATTAATTAAATTCACTTAAGAAATATATTTATTGTAAAAATTAAAAGATTATAATTTATAATTCAAATGATAAATATTAATAAAAAGTTATTAATCTATTATAACTTTTATAGTAAAGAGAATTAAAATCAAATAAATTTAAGTATTCTAAAATCATAATTTCATATGATAAATAAAAATAACTCTCATGATTAAATCCTTTCTATCATATTGAATTTCATGCATTATTAAATAAATTTTTAATATATATAATAAACATTGAAATGTAAATGGGATTCTTAATATGAAACTATTAAATCAAATTCATTAAAAATTGAATTATGATTAAACCCTGAAATACATGTCCTTATATACATAATTTTACTCCCTTTTATTGACTATGTCACTCATGATTAATATAAAATTAATCATTAGATATTAATTAAATATTTAAATAGAAATAAAATAAATAAATAATTTACCTTGTTATTTGAATTCATGAATTCAGTAGTAAATTTTAACAGTGTCACGTCAATGTAAAAATAAAAAAACATCAATTTTTTATTCATATATTAATGTACCATGGTCACTAATTTATCAAAAAAACGTATAATGTAACAAAAATATACTAAATACTTCATTAAGCTAAAAATTAAGTAAATATTTATATGTACTGTAAAACTATGAAATGTGCATACAATTAGGGAATAATGATTTTAGAATTTCCTTTTACTTAAATAAAAATTTATGGAAAATATATTTTTCCTAGATTAAATTCCATGTTTATTTTACTCCAATATCATATCCTGTAAAGCGATATTTTAAAAAAAGTTTGAAAAAAAACTATTTTCTTTCAATGTCAATATAAAATGACTTCTCTTAATCTTATTATTTAAAAATATTAACCTCATTATATCCTTAAATTTTAATAAAAAAGAATTCAACACTATATTCAATTATATTAGTTCATTATAATAAATTACAATTCTTTTAATTCAAGTGAAATCCTTAAATTTTGTTAATATCTATGAAAACATGATTCTTCACAACTATTTTAGGGCAACATCCTAAAATTCCCCTAAATTTGTTAAAACTTATTGAAACAAATTACCATGCTAATTTTTATTCAAATTTATGTATTAATCACTTTATATTGTAATAATTTTATAGGAAAACATTGAAAAAAAATATTAAACTCAAATTTTTCTTTTATGGTTTTATATTCTAACACAAAAAATGTAGTTTTAGATATTTTTATACCATGATTAGTTTCATTAATATTAATTTTATTCAAAACTTCATAGAGTCTTATATATGTGTTAAAAATACTATAAAGGATTAAAAACATTCATATTTTTTACTATAATATTTCTTTAGCGTCAAAATTTCATAAAATAATCATGTTAAAAATATAGTTTTAACTCAAAAGTGGGAAAACTAAAATATAAATTATTAAAATAGTCATGTATCTCATCTCATAAAATTTCAAAATAGATAATTAAATATATAATTAAATTCTTCAATTTTATAGGAATAAAACACTTTTAAAAGGAATTTCCCAAGAAACCAATTTATGGAATATGAAGAAGAATAGTAAGAAGACATTATTCTAGGAAAAAATAATTGACGAATAATTTTAAAAAATGGGTAAGAAGGTGTATAATGGGAAGAAAATTTTATCTATTAATAAAAGTTTGATTTTCTTAAGAAATGAATACAATGAAGTTACTTATAATTAAAAATGTAATTCTGGGGGATATTAATAGATTAAAATAAAATATAAAAAAAATAATTCTTATCTCATAAAATAATATGATGATTTAAGTATTTTAGATGATTATGAATCATATACAACAAATATTTATTGTATTATCTTGATAATAATTATATCCTTGTTATTTATTTAAATATTTTCAATAAAAATATTTAAAAAATACGTTTAGTGAATATAAGTTCACTAAAAAAAGCAACGTTTTTAAAACAAATCATAAATGTTCATGAAGTTAAAATTGAAATTTAAAAAAATTAAAATTAATGATATCTATGAGAAAATAATAATTAATGGATATGATATATATAAATCAGAAGGATAAATAATACATTAAGAAAATAAAGTATTATTTTTAATGATTTATAAAAATTAAAGTGGAATCATAATGTTCTGTTGAGAATAAAATTTATTCCCCCAATAATGCTGATGAGTTTCATAACTATAAAATAAATCATACTATTAGTAATTAATGTAGTGTTTTCATAAAAAATCATGTAAAAATATCTACTATAAAGAGGTAATATCATTAAAAATGTTCAATTATAATTCATATTTTATCTTTATTAATAGTTAATATTTAAATATAACTTTGATTAAAATACAAATTAATAAAATTACTGATAAAAACATATATATATATGTAAGGTTGTAACAAATAATCTTACAAATTATATCTCATAAAATAAAATGTAAAAGTGAATAGTAATGGATCAAAATAGAGATGTGGTGTGTGATAGAACTTCTTGGTCTTAAAAAAATATATAACACATAGAAAAAAATGTTTTTGAGAAACAATTATATACTTAATGGTAATTAATGATTTCATAGGGATATATATATATTGATATTATATCTAAAAATATATTATTTCATTTGGAAAAAATAATTAAAAGTAAATAATTAAGGGGGTGAGATTAGAGAAGAGAAGAAACAAAATGCATATGAGACAAATTTAATGGAAAGGATATTAAAAATTAAAGATAGATTTTATTTTCTTGAATAAATATTTGAGCGATATAATGAAATATTTCACTATAATAAATATTATCTCACAATTCTATTTGAGTAATTAAAATAAGGAATGGATAATTATTAACTCAATGATAGAGAATAACTAAAATCTACATAGTGGTGGAAATTGATTTTAAAATTTCCAAAAATGATAATCCATAGATTCATAATGGTTTATTTTTCTCACATGTAATAGGAAATAAAATTCATCATGAACATAGAGAATTATAGTATAGGGTTTAATGACCCACGTTATTAGACGTTTTAAATTATAAGGGGAATTCTCTTTTTTGGATTGGTTATGGGATTTTTTTGAGAATCAAGATACTAATTTGGATTCCTAGTGTATTGACATCCCTAAATAAAGTATTTTAATGAGGAATGAAGCCAAGTGGATATATTGAGTGCTTTGGTGGACATTGGAGAAGGATCACAGGACCTAAGAGGATAAATTTTTGTAGGTGCATCCATTTATGATGTGACCCGTATGGATTAAAATATGAATGAGTTATAAATGGGGGTTAGGCCCTAGGTCTCAAGGATTTCATAGTGTGAACCATGGTTTTCACATTGATTGATGATTATCCAAAAAACGTCCCCTATTTTTTTTATTTTTATACGATAATTACACTTATATAATAGAATTTATGGAATTAACCATATTTTTCAAATGATAAATGGATATTTAGTGGTTTTTAGTAGGCATAGTACCACATATTTATAGTTGATCCCGCTTGGATTTTAAGTGGAAGGGTTAACATGAGGGCCATTGTTTCCAAAACCCTTCCCCCTCTTGTTCCACATTATTTTTCCTTGAGAGGGTATGATTTTGGTTGTAATCTTGTGATAATTATTAGTGATATTTTCTATTTTTTTGTAATTATACATTTATTTTTCTCTCTGTAATTTGATTAATTATTTTCTAGAGTTATTATTGATTCCACTAGATCATGGCGGTATTGAGAAAGTGTAGTGTTGATTATATAAATTACAGCTAGAGGATGTCGTAAGAGGTTTTTATCATCTCATATGAGGATATTTCAATGTGGTGTGCATGTAAAGAGCTTGGGCGGTGGTATGATCACATAAGAGGTATTGATAGTCTTTGGTGAGGATCAGTGGTGCTCGGTGATGATGGTAACTCTATTTGGAGGTAGGATCTCTTGATAATACAAGCTAATATACCATATTATTCATAATATTATCTTTCATGCATGTTTCATGGGTTCATATATAATGGATAGGGAATGGGAGAGATTGATAGATAGATATGCGACATTTTTGGGCCTTTCATGCTTGGGTTAGGTGCTCATTGGCACTTTGGGTGTTTCATATCATCTAGAAACTGTGCATCCAATGGGATGGGATGTAGTTTGAGAAGACATGCACCCTTGGGTAGGTCTCGGGCTATAATTAATGATATGAATATCCAAGTATGGGTTACCTAAGGCTAGTTCGGAAGTTTTCGGTGGCTTAGGCCTTGGGACAATGGGTGAGACAAGCGTATATCTCACACAAGGTGAGTGACTCCCTCTTGAGTGTGGCTTCAAATTTGGTGAGTATACTAAGCAGGATAAGTACTTTGATATTACATGAAGCATAATGGAGAGGGATTCTTCGAACTAGTCAGTTAATAGATCTACCTTAAGAGATGTGAGATGAGTCACATGTGCAAGTCATGTGAATTTCTAGGAACATTCCTTGGGGTTCCAAAGGAATTTTGGATTATTGAACATGGAATGGGTCCTTGGATATTAGGACTGAGTTGACATGTAACTCTATATGAGGATTTGAAAATACCTCTTGAGAGAGTGTCGAGATAATAATTTGGGTTGTGGAGTCACCATGGGATAATATAGATAGTTTGATATTGATGATAAATGATAATATGGGTCTGTATGACCCAAGTGGAATCCCAAAAGAGAAAGGGTGGGATGGGTTTGTGGTGAATGGAAAGGTCTGAGTGACTAGTTCCCAAGTGATGAATTGGTGAGTTGTGTGACAGGATGCATCCATAATATATATTTTTCTTGTATGTATATTATGTAAGATGGTGGATCTATATGTGTGTGTAAATTTTGGGGCATTTCCCCAAAATTAATGGGATATCATGCATGGGACTATCGTGGTGAGGTAGATTCCTTGATACATATGCGAATCGCAGGTCAATAATGAGTGAGATGGTGTGGTGTAGGACTAGTTTTCCTAATTATGAGTGAGATATCATTTGTAGGACTACCATAAGTTTGATTGATTCCATGTAATATACATGATGGAATTTGATTGGATGATAGGACTTCCATGGCTGAGGTGGGATTCAATATGTATTGTGATATAGGATTTGATGATGTGACCCCAATAAGTGGGATAGGGTTTGGGATGTTTTGTGATATAGGATTTGATGATGGATTCGTAATGAGAAAAATGGAGTCTAGAAGACATGTTAGATCAAATAATGTGACCTTACCATGAGTGAAATGTTAGAGTTTAATATTTGACTTAGCACCACTTTGAGTTAGAAGGTGAGTATAGAGCTTATACATAGTACCATAGCTTGTCCCTTGAGGTAGTGATCAGGGTTTTGACAAGGCCCTAACCTGAGTCCTCGTGTATAGAGAGGGTTACATTGATGATGAAATGGTATTCTAAGAGGATTCTGGAATGGAACCAAATCAGGTAGGTCATCTGTCATTTTTCCCTAGTTAGAACATGAGATCCACACAATAAATAAGGATTAATGGTGTTCTAATTAGCACAAAACATCTATTTTCTTGTATGAAATGTTTTTTTATTTTTGAATACATTTATATGAGGGAATATATTATGGGATGTTGGTGATACCCTACAAATATGTATTTTTCACACCCTATATAACCACCGTGATGAACATGCATACCTATGTATGTCTTTTGTTGAGAGCATAAGATGTGAAATTTATGAAGGCAGAGAAACTCAATGGGTATTTAGAGATAGGTTATGTAAGTCCAATGTATGGAAGTAGGTATATTGTATTTTTTCATTTATTTATTTTTTAAATGTGATCAATCTAGTGGGAGATTAGTGTATGATTTATATAACTTTGTTTCTTTATTATTCATTTCATTTTAACTAGACTTTTTTTTATTTCTTTATGTGTACACTAATATTTATTTATGTTTATGGTTCTTATTTGCTTTTTATTATTTTTTTAATTTTTTTTTGAAGTCATAGTGTCCTCATTTTATGGATTTACCCTTACTACTTGTCTACAACATATGGCATATAGTGAGAGACACTTGAGGCCACATGAAACTCCATCATGTATAGTGGTTCTGGGAGAGGGTTCACAAATTGTTATAAGATATTTCATTTTGTTTTATGATTTGGTAAGATAATAGATAGGTGGAAATGTAATGTGTCAGATCTTGTGATGGACCTTGAACGGGTGAGTAATGAACACTTTTATTATGGGAATGTTTTATTACCATGGGTGATGGGATTATTATTCTTTGTTAGTGATGCTATAGATGTGATGTTTTCTGAATATGATGTTTTTAAAGATATTTTATTTATCGTTTTTTATCTTAGTCCATTTTAAAGACTCAAATGTTCATGCATCATATCTGTCATGTAGGACCTCCATAAAAAACCTAATTTTGTGTGATTAGATTTTTAGATTATAGGTTTGGTTGTTTAAATTTTCTACGAAACATTGCATTGTGTTTTTTATATAGATTTTTGGTAGAATTATACTCAATTAATCCGTGATATTTTCTCCAATGATAGGCTATGTAGATGTTATGGTGGGAAGTTATCTGAATACATAAATTTATTACCATTATCAACGGATGTATGGATGCCCTGGGGGGTTTATGTAGGAATTAGATACCTAGAAAATGGCTTTATGATGGCATGAAATTCATGGGATGTGATCTAAGGGAAGGCATATATTTTTATATGGATGCATAAACCCTGAGGGGTTGTAAAGAAATTAATAAGTCATATATTTAGCCTGTGAAATAGATAACCATAAGTTCTCTATATATGAAGGTTTGTTTTGGAGTGTAGGATTATTCATATGATTAGGTTGTTGTCTATAGTTATGGTGGTATTGTGGGTAAATTATTGAGGCTTTGGAATTATCCTCATGTGTGGGTCATTATATAGTTAGTCTTAGAATGAGATAAGCATGATTTTTTGGGTATGAATAACATGTATGTGGAGAATTTTCAATGGGTTAGGTTTGTTATCAATGGTTTGATGGGATATTACTAATGGGAGATTGAGTTTGGATTTTCGATTAGGTTGTATAAGAGCATGAATACATTGGGTTTGTAGGATACCATTTGGGATCATGAGTGAGAACTTGTATTAAGGTTCTCAGTATATCACTCTACCTATGGAGGAAGAGAGTGAGCATTGGCATGATTTATCGGAGAAAAGGCTTGGTCTATGAGGATAGCTGGGAACTATTTACACCTGGATCCTTTTTTGTGGATTATTGAATGAGTCTTGTGCAGGTCCTTTGGAAAAAAAATTAGGCCACGAATGAACTCGATTGATGTTGTGATGGATGTTTAGTAGTGAGATTCTCATTTTTTTGGTGTATTGATGTTTTGGTTCTTGATTGGGGAGTTTCTGGGTAGGCTTTCCGATGGGACCCATTTGGGTAAGTCCTTGAAGATCTTTGTAAGTGATGCAATACGGTGGAGATAATACAAATAGATATTATAGGATGTCATTATGAGTAGGATGTGAATGGGAATCATTGGAGTTTTTATGGATCTTGTGTTATATCATGTCAACCACAAACATTCATTATGTATGGTAACATATAGAGTATAGGGAATTGAGATCATATGTTTTTTCTAGAAAATAAATGATTAAAATACTCTTATAATCGAGAACATTATATCAAGTGCGGGAAAATGACCCACATATCGAAAGGGTCATGATTGTGGTGAAACCAGTTACAGGAGGGCTGATTTGGAATTGGGATACTGATGTGTGAAATATCATGTGTGATCTAGTTCCTCATTAAATACAAGACTCAATATTTATATGTTCTTTGGGTGGAATCAGTGTATTAGAGTCAAGCTAGATGTAGATTTAGTGTAATCTGAAGGTGATTCAAATTTGAGATTCACCAGTTCTCATGGTTATAGAATGTTACTTTTAGGGGCAGTTTGAGGATACAAACATCGAGTTACATATTGAATAAGATTTGGACTTTGGTTTGGATCATTATATGACCTCATGATGCCTTCGAGTGTTAAGGCATCATGATATGGTAGTTTGTTAGTGGGTCAGTATGTACAGACAATTATTTTTGTGAGACGTCATCCATAGTTGGGATAAAATATTGTTTGTTTCATAATTTGATGTAGTGAGATGGAAATTATGTTTGGAAAAAATTTTGGGACATAGTTGAGTTTGTTTAGGGATCATACCAGAGATTTGAATTGAAATTTATTGTATCTGAGCTTACTAGTTTGGATTTATGAATTTAGTATGTTGTTAGAATTCAGAGGCAGAACATAGTTATTTGGAGTTGAGTTATGAATTTAGTTATGTATGGGTAGATGGTTGAGGATTACCAAATCCTTCTCAAGGATGAAAATCCTTGTGTTGGGGAGTTTAAAATAGCATGTATAATTACAGTTTTGGAATTCTTAAGGGAATTTGAATTTTTATTTTTATGGGGGAACTCTTTTTGAGAACCAATACTCAAATTGGGATTATAACTGTTGAGATGTCCATAAATGGTGTTATTGGATGATGAATGGGTCATATTGGATATCTTCGGTGATCTGATGGAAGTAAACAAAATATTTTAGGGACCTAAGAGGCTAAATTTTAGTAGGGGTAATAATTCACACTGTAAACCATACTGGTCACACCATGAATGATGCAGTTACCTTCAACATTGAAGATTCATGGAGTAAACTCTGGTTCACACCATGAATGATATTTGGTTGAGTGAGGTTACCTATGCCTTGGGCATTTTAGGCTGTGAATGAACCCAATGAATGAGATTCATTTAATGAATCTCAATTTTCATTTTAGGATTGGTTCCCAAGTGGTTTCTTGATAGGGGAAAGATTATCTTTTTACAATTGATACCTTGTTGATTTCATGGGGAAGGGGTGACATGAGAGGAAAATTTTAGTAAACTCCCTTCGTACTCTTATTCCCATTTGTTTTTACATTGATTGGGGTTTATTTTGGTGTCAATATAACAATTATTATGTGTAAGATCATTTTTCCTTCCATTATTGGTATCTTGTTACTAGACCTATGAATTAATTCAATTTTGGGATATGTGGCATCAAATACACTAGAGTATCCTATAACAGAGTTAGTATAATGGGTATTTTTCATGTGATGTCTATAAAATATCTTGGGAGATTGATTATATTACTTTGGAAATAGTTTTTTTATAGTACTAAGGTGTGGAGCATGAGTCGTAGTTTGATCTAATATGAGGCATGGATGGGCTTGTGTGAAGCTCAGTGGAGCCCAGTGAGGATTGTAAGTTCATTTTGGAGGTAGTTGATCCCAATGATAAAATATATTATTATCTTTTCTAAATAATTTTCAACAGTATGAATATTATATTATTTTGGACAGTATATATAAAAAATGGGAGTGACCAATAGGAAGATATAGGATGTTTTTGGGTCTCTAATGCTCAAGTTAAGTGCTTGCTGGAACTTTTATTGTATTGGATATCCAAGAGACTATGTATAGAATGGGAATAGATTTTTTTAAGATGAATTAAATACATAGGTAGGTCTTGGGGTATGAGTGATTATGTGGGTAGACTAAGATGTGTTTCCTAAGACTGGTTGGGAAGGTTTGGTAGTCTTAGTCAAAGTGATGATGGGTGATATAGTAAAACATATCATGCTTGATGTGTGACACACACTTTAGAGAGGTTTTTGGTTTTGTGAGTTTGTTAAGAAAGATGAGTTCATTGGATCTAGATGATGTGGAATGAATATGGGTTTCCTCTAAGTTATGGGTTAAGAGATCCCCCTTAGGAGATGCAAGATGGGACCCCTTTACAGGTCGTGTGAATTTATAATGGCATGAAATTTTGTTTCTATAATTTTAGGATGATAATACGTGGAATGATCTCTTGGGTGTCATGAATAGTTTGAGATGCTACTCTATATGACGACTGGACCTTATCCTCTTGAGTTTATGATTGAAATGAGACTCTAAGAGATGGAGTCCCCGTGAAGTGATGGAGATGGTTTGATATTGATAAGGATAGGTCAATATGATCCAAGAGTAACCTAGTGGATTCCATGATGAGATAGGTGAAATGAATTTTTGGTAAATGACTTGGTCTAAATGACTAGAGCTTGAGTGATGATCTAGAAAGTTGTGTGATGAGATGTGGCCATTTTTTTTGTTTTCTTGTGTGTATAGTGTGTCAGGAAATGGATATAAATGTGGAGGGAGAATTTTGAGGACTTTACCCACTATTATTGAAATAGTGTGGGTGAGACTTCTTGGGTGATTCACATTATGTGTACATATATGATGTTTGGTCTAACAAAAATTTAGATTATGTGTCCTAGGACTAGTTTGGATTCACTATGAGTGTGATAGCATTATAGGGATTTCATGAGTGAGATAGAGACCCTAACATGGGCGTAAAGTCCATAAATTAGAAAATGGGATCATCGTGAATGGGATGGGGTTCAAGATGTTATTTTATATAGGATTTTACATTAGGACCACCGTGAGTGATATGGGTTATGATATCTATTGTGACATAGGATTTGATGATTGGTCCACCATGAGTGAGATGAGGTATGGATGTGATATGGGGTCAGATAGATAGATGTCAAGATTTTGATGTGGGGACACCATGATTGAGATGGTAAGTTTGAAACATAGACAATAGACCATTCCTTTACCCTTCGAGTAGAGTTCATGACTTGGATGATGCCATACACTAATTCCTTCGGTACAACATGAATTATGTCGATGGTGGTATGAGATGATGATAGGAGTATGGAATGATTCTAAATTTGGTATGATTGGGTGTTGCGTTGTCCTAATTATCAATTGATGACCAAATGCATTGGGAGTCATGGTGTGCTAGTTAGATCATGATGTCTAAACACTTGTATGGGATGTTTATTTTTCCTCATGCATACATATATATGATGGTGTATACTGGGTTCACTTGGTGAGACCTACCAAGATGTATTTCTCACACTTTTCTTGGGAACCTTGATTTGTATGTATACCATTGTTATGATATTATTCCATAAAACATTAGATTCAGTAGATATGTATGCGGCATCTTGATGGGTATTTAGATACATGGTTTGTGAGTTGTGGGGAGGTAGTAGGTTCTGAGTGTGTATTTTTCTCCCTTTTTTTTATATGCAATTAGCCTAGTAGGATATCAATTTATTATTTTTAGGACAGAAATTTTGTATGATTAATTCATTTGGATATATCATTTTTATTTTTTTAATGTATTCTCTAATTTTTATATATGTGTATATTTCTTGATTATTTTCCATTGTTTTTTCACTCTGATTCAATCGAATAGTCTCCCCATTGTATGTATTAGTCCATTGATCCTATTCAATATCATCTGGTGTATAAGGAGGGATGCTTGGGGACACATCTCATCCCACCTCGAATGGTGGTTCCATTTTAGAGCGTCATAAAGGGTTTGAAACATCTAGAAAATATTACACATTGAAAATCAAAAGAATTGGTACATAGATTTTGTTACCTTAGTACTTAGGTTTTAATCAATGTGTGGAATTGAAGAATTTGGAACCCTATGAATGAATTTATGACTAATAATAAAAATGAAGATTATATAAGACTCATTTCATAGTTAAAAATTGAAAGGTATATATTTTTTGAGACATCTAAAATACGAAATATCGCGCTCTATTTTCACAAATGAGAAAAAATTCAATAAAATGTCCATTTTAATTAATATATTATAATATGTAGTCCCATGAGGAAACTTTATAGAAAATTTTATTATTATATCATTATATTCATTTATGATAATAGTATATTGACAAGTTTTATGTTTATAAAACTATGTTTAAATATTTAAAAAGTGGTATTGAAATGGAATTGGTGTGCCTATAAATAGATAGAGATCAAATAAAAAAGTGATTAAACATTCGATGGTTTTTAATTTTTACCTTCAGTGGAATAAAATTAAAAAAAAATCCTATTACATTTCATAAGGCAATTGAGTAAGTGAAAATAGAAACATAATCTTACTTTAAATGTGGTTCACTAAGTTTATGGAATTTAAAATTTCAAAAAAAATCTAGAGAGTTTATTTCAATTATTTTACATATTTATAATAAATATTTGTTAAGAAAAAATTATAATAAAATAACCTGTTGTCTTTTTAACCTAAAAATTACTGGAGTATTTTAGGATATCTCAAATTCTTTCTTTAAGAGTTGGTAAATTTCAGGGAGAAATAAATTGAAAATTTTCTGTTGGGTGTTTTTCTACTATAAAAGGTTTTAATTTATATAATATTTATTATTTAAATGAAATATAAAGTATACATCAAAAAATGTAAAGTTTTTATCATTGATAAATATGGAACTAGAGTGTAAAAGATGAATTATATGGATTAAAATAACTACTAAGGTATTTGTGTTCTATGATAGATAGCTATTTATGATAAATAAAATACCAAAATGGAAATGTGGGTATTAATTTCTATGATAATGAAATGAAAATAAGTACACTAATTTTAATTTATTATGTTGATGAAACAATTTTTAATGGATACAATGATTAAATCTATATTGATTTTACTAATGAAACAGTTTTTAAATTTTTAATGGTTAGTGAGATATATTTTTTTAGGGGTTTAAACAAATAGGTAATAAATTATATATTTTTATATGATGAAAAATATAAAATTAAGGTTTTAATGAAATTTGGGTATGGAAAATCCAATTAATCACCAACACCCAAGACTATTTGTGAGAAGATTACAAAATATGATGAAGGTTAAAGAGTTTATTTAAATCATTGTAGAAATATTATTAGATATTTGTTGGATTTAATATAATCATAACCTAACACAATTAATGTTGTTACACTATGTGAAATATTTAAGTGTATTTTGATGAAATCACATAAAATTTTGTTATGGAAATTAAGTGATATATAAAAATTACAATCAATTACGGGTTATAATATAGAAGAAAATATCATAATAAGAAATCTGGTTTCAATGATGTAGATTGGGGTGGTAATTTTTATGATAGATTGGTTATATTTTTCAAAAAAAATATTTTTGAGTAGGAAGTTTTTTATTTGTAATTACAAAAAATTAAAATTTAGTTTCATTAATAAATTTTTAATCTAAATACATGGAATTTATATTTCCCTTCAAAAAAAATATTCACGATTAAAGTAAAAAATATATTTGAAGGAATATGTAAAGTTACAACTTTGAAGAGGATGTGATAATGAAGGTGAAATTGATTTATCCAAGAATTTAGTATAATATTATAAATCTAAATATATTTATATAAAGTATAATTTAAGAAAAAAAATTATAGATAGAATTTTACATCTTTATTATGCACTAATTCATGATCTAATAGATATTATTTATATCATGTAACTTTGAAAACAATAATATCCTAAATTTAGGTTGAAGATGAGTGTTCGTACTTCCCATTATAGAAATAATAGTATGTGAATAATGCCTTCTTCTACATTAATTTTAATTATGTTTTAAAAGGTAGGTATAATACAAAAATTTCATAGAGATGTGATATTTATTTTTACATTATAAAATGTTTGGATTAATGATTAAAAGAGATGTTTATAGTGGAATTTAGTTCAAAATAAAACATTATAATTTGGTATAAAACTCTATAATATAAAAAAATTGTTTTCCATGGGATGGAGTGTACATAAAATCATAATATAATCTAATTATGTGATGAAAAAAAAAATTAATGAGAAAAGGATATAGAATGAGTTGAACTTATGGATAAAAAATCATTAAAATTGTGGAAGTTTATATATGTGATGTAGATAATAAATATAAAGGTGGTATTAAAATATGAATGGAATTATAATTTTTAAATTATTTTTAAAAATATTTTGAGAACAAAATGATTTTTTTATGGAACTATGAATCTATGAATATATTTACGTATGGTAAAAGAATATTTTTGGAGTGGTATCAAGATAATCAAAATATATTTGTTATAAAATATTTATTAATGAATAAGATTGAATATTTTTTTCAATTAATATTTCAAATTATGAGAGTGAGTATTTATTTTCATAATTATAAATGGATAATAATTTCAAGAAAGTTGTATAATTAAAGGAATTATCATAAATATAATTTATATTTTCTCTTAACAAAATTTATTGACATTGGAATTTTCTACTCGAGTGCATTAATTATATCGTATTTATTTTGAAATATCTAATAGAGTACACCAAAAAAATATTATTATTATTATTAACTACATGATATAATTTGAAATATATATATTATATATATCTGTCAGTTTTTTTATGTATCAAAAGAATATGTTATATTATATATTATATATTCTGGTGTAGATCATATAAAAGTGAAGCACAAAAAAATATCTCACCATATAACATGAATTTATAATAGAATAAAATTAGTATTCATAAATTAATATTCTCTTTTATACAAAATTAGTGATTAAAGAACATAAAAAATTATTACATAGAACAAAATATTTATTATCAAATGAATTATTAGAAAAGGAAAATGTGTAGAAATTTTTTAGAAATTTTTTGAATAAATTTGAAAAATATTTAGATCTATTGAGAAACACATAAAATGTTTTAAAAATATGGAAATACATAAAGAATCCTATATAATATCTTGTACTAAAATATTTTCGTATAATAGGAATATTTTTACATAAAATTTGAGTTCAAAATATATTTCCTATAAGAAGAAAATGTGAAAGAGGGTATTAAAAATAGTTTTGTTGGTATATTATTTCAAATGTATTTACATAGAAAATATTTAACTTTAGAACATTTATTTATGAATAAACTATGTTCTATATAAATTAAAGTTAAAAATAAAATATATGAGGATATTATAAATTTAATACTGTAAGTGATTTAGACATTTGTTAAAGGAGTACCATATAAAAATTATCTGAGATAGACATAAAAGGTTTTATGAGTCATATTCTTGAAAAATAACACATGATTTGAAAAACATTTTCATGAAAAATTTATCAAAATGATAATAAATTAGAAATGAAACATCTAATTATATAATATATATAGAAAAAAAATCCATGAAATAATCCTTTTAGTGGATTAGTAAATGTGTATAATATATATATCAATGGATGACTTGTTTGTTAAAGAAAATTTATGAAATATTTTCTTCTATAAATAATTTTTATTCTATATAAAATTTAGTTAAGGAATTATACCCAAGTTCATTTATGTTAGATTTGTTTAAACTTAATTTTTTTATAATTTTTTATTAATTTTTTTTAATTTAAAATAAGTCTTAAAGATTACATAATGTTTTTATATTAGTAGAAGGAAATAACAAAGTAATTTATGTATATATTGGAACTCAAATCCCACTATATACAATTTTCTAGTGAAAACATTTGTTGTTTTCATTATATTTATCTTTAAAGTGTGAGTTATTTTACCTATGTGTTTATTTTTAAGGATTATTAAAAGAATATGTAAACTAATTGACACATTTAATATTTTTAAATGATCAAAGAATATTTTAATATAACAATATTTAATGATATAATAAATGATATAACTATTTGAATTAATATAGTAGAAAATATATAACCATTAAAAATTTGAGAATAAAATTAAATTATTGGATTTTGGATAATAATTTATGAATGTTTTGACCTATGATCTCGAATAAACTATTAGAAGAGTAATTATGAATTTTATGGAAATTCATTTGTGACCTTACTTGAATAGGATCTATCAGTACATTCCTTTATGGGTACTAGAGATAAAAAAGTACACATAGTTTTTATATAAAGTGACATATTTTGGTTTAGATTTTTATCCACACTTATTTGAATCTATGAAAATCTAAAATATATCAATTTGTTAATGAAATGATATATTGGGGAGAAATTTTGATCCTTTCGATTCTTTTTATCTCACTCGCTCTATAAAAATAAGTTATTTATATTAATTGTTGGGATTACATTGAACATAGGTAAAGTATAATACCTTACCTTTAAAATATATTACTAAATTAATGATATTAGTGAATTATATTTGATTAATATAATATAAATCAAAATAATGAAATATTCACCCACATAGAGGGTGAAACATGTAAACCTTTTATTTTCTTGTTCTTTAATTTATTTTATTGTATATGAAAGATGGAGTGATTAAAAATTTGATTGAACAATTTTAATCTAAGTAACAAATAAAATTTAGTATAATAAATAATTAAAATACTCAAAAACAACTATACACCCCACCCTCAACATTGTATTCAATATCTATCTTAGGCACTTCAATTTTGGAATTCATTCCACACTAGTTAGATAAATCAACCTATATTTACTTATAAAGAATAAAGAGTTACCAAACTAATTGTACTTCTTAATTTCTAACATTATCTAAAAAATTGAATAATTAGAGTTATTTAAGCTTAAAAAAATAATATTTTGAATATTTTAAAATATATGAAAACTATACATGAATATTGATGAAGTGAGTCTGATAAGAAACACTGGTAGGAAAAATAATTATATAATTAATCCTAATATAAAGATTCATGTATGTAAATTATATAAATGATTAAAGAAAATTGAAAATGTAATATTATAAATAATATCGCACTCAATTAAAATAATAAAAACATATAAGTTTATATGTATATTAATAATAAATTATAGGTATATTACATTAGGAGATATTAATTGAAACCATAACTACAACCAAATATTTCAAATGAATTAAGAGAGGTAAAGTGGAAAATATTTGTAGTCAAAGTGACTTCTATCATATATTCTATTCTTGTAATATGTGAAATTAATAGGTAATGAGAATAATTTTAAAAAATGCATAAATACTTTTATAAAAATAAGACTTTTATAATTACTTTAATAAAGTATTATATTAGATAAATTGGAATAAAAAATTTATTAATCAAATAATTTATAATAAAAAGAATGAAATGTTATTTTATAATTTATATAATAAAAAAGTGTAATTCATAATTAAAAATTTTATTTTCAATTAATATGTTGGATATATATAGCATTAATATTCATTTTGGAATTTATTATTAATAGAAGTGAATGGGTATTAGTAAAAAATGAGTCATATTAATTTTATACTAGTATCTTACTTTAATTAATTGGGTATTAAGGATTTGAAATCACCAAGGTGTATTTACAATTTGCATAATAGTTAATTAAATAGTTAGATTGGTTAATAATATAGCTACTAAAGTTGGTAGTCATATAATGCATAGTACTTTTCATGTTCTTAGTATGAAATGAGATAAAATATTTTATTTAGCCTAGGGAGTCCATTATAAGTCACTGGGGTAAAATAATAGATCTAATAAATGTAGATATAATTTATAAATTGGGTGAAGATAAATTAGAAAAAAATATATTGAAGGTTCTTAAAAAAATTTGTTTGATTATTAAATTAGGTTTGAAATAGTTTTTTATTAGGGGATTCAATTTAATAAGTATTTATATGTGAAATGTTATTGAAATATTTCTGACACTAATACTGATATAATTTCAGAATAATATTGCATTGTAATTAGTACTATGGGGAAAATAATGAAACATTCTACTTGAGGATATGATACATCCTAAGTAGAGTATTATGAATAAAAAAATACTTACACATGAATAAATTAACATCATATATCATTTTTTCATTTATGAGGAATCAAAATAAACATTTATTTATTATTTTTAGAAAATACGATATACCACTACAAGAAAAAATATTATGGATTTTGAGATCATATAAATTAATAATTTCATAGATTATTGATATCGGGGGTACGAGACAATTACTAAACATGAACTAAATTTAAAATAATGTTGAAAAAAGTAATTACTATGCAACAACATCAGCTAAGTTCTTATATAAAGGATATAATAAAATTTTTTAGAAAAAATATTAATAATGTAATTATTTATTGCCTTTATTACAATGTATGGGTGAGTTGGGTTTATGTTATCCCAATAAAATGTTCGATTAATATGATTTTTAATTAAATGTATGATTTTGTTCTAATTTGGGAAATACCCAATAGGTTACATGTTGAATCATGGAATTATTAATTTATTAACCCTTAAATATCATTTTTACTCATATTTATTGACCATATTATGGATATATTATTGAGATATGTATATTATTTCTTCCTTAATAAATATTTATGGTATAATAAAAATATCATTTCACCAAAGGATCAAGAAGAAAATAATACTTTGATACCCCTATGAAACACATGATTATAATAAGATACCATTTTATATTTATAGTTAACCAATAAAATTTCGATGAACATGATAATTAGGTTTTTTTACATGGTGGAAATATCATCAAGGTATTGAATGATGTTTTAATTTTTGGAATATTATCTGATTAATGTTTAAAAAACATGCCATATTACTAATAACTATATAAGGATTATAACTTCACACTGTACTAAGAGAAGTACGATTTCATGGATCAAAAATAAATTGTATTTTGACATCATATTTCAAAAATAATAATTAAATAATATAAATAAAATTAACATAATTGTAAATCATATATCTTCTAGTTTAGTTTTAGGGATATAAAATTATTATGAAATATTGGTATTTAAAAAATATTTATAAAATAGTTTAAAAAAATAAATATTCACTTATTATACTTGTAAAGGAACCATGTTACTTTTTTATTTAAAAGAAGATTATCTTAGATTATTCAATCAACTAAATGGGAAACTAACTTCAATGCAAATCAATAATGAATCTAGTTGGAGCTAATTTTTTTTATAATTATGTATAGTGTTAATAAATATCTGATAGTTTTGATACTTTTTTAGAATATGGATAAAAAGTTAACTATTATATATCTTTGTAATAAAATAATAAATAAATATAATATGAGATATGTATCAATGGAAAAGGATCTCTAGGTAGTAGTATACTAAAAGGGTAAATTTTAGTCATATTTTCTCGTATCTTAGGTATTAAACTACAAAACATAATTGATAATACTAAATATATTTTTCTGAAAATGATTTAAAGATAGTACTGATTCATTATACTTACTACTTTAGTGGTTCAACATTGTAATAAGGAAACATATAATATATTAATTTATTTATGAAAAATATTAGAAAATATTAAACATGGTAGTCATTATAAAATTTTATTATGGGTATGAAAATGATGGAAACTATAATGATACATGAATATTGTGAATTATCCATTTGAAAAAAACTATATCATATAATATTCATGGAAATATAACAATAAATTTATTTAAAAATATAAACATGATTATTAGAAGGAATAATTTTTATAAAATAATTTAGCTTGAATATTATTCACAGGTTTATAGATGTGGAATAAATTGTTCAAATTTTTATATCATTTTAAATTTACACCTAATATTTCCCTCCATTATAGATATAGGGAAAAAAATATTTCAAATATTTGTTTAGTGGCCAAAATTAATCAAACATGTTCTTTGTTTTTTTCTTTTATATATAAATTTTCAAATAATAGAAAATACAAGCCCCCATCAAGATATACCATTATATGAAATTTTAAAGTTAAATGTATTATATGAATTGCATTTTTACTATATTGGGATATTCCAAAAGCTCCAAGGGGGTGATTATTTTTTTTTTATGTTTTATAATATATTATATGATATTTCATTAAAATATTATGGTATGTGTATTGTGTGTTATCTAATATGTCTATTTTTAATTTAAATTCCTATATTATTTTACATAAAAAACATTTCTGAATTGTCAGTAAATGAGTTTATTTAAAAATGGAATAAAACTTAATGAGGTTTGTGTGTTGAAATTTTTTGTATAAAATTAAAATAAATTATAATAATATGACCATTTCATTAAAATATTATGCCCCATAGGTTTATCACATATTATCAATAGAAAAAATAACATAAAAACATATATGACAATGTCATATTTAATATTGTTTTCAAGATATTTTATCATATATTTATAAATATTTATATTGAGTGTATTGGGTTGTAAAATTTATAAATTATGATACAATAAAAACACTTGAAAAGTGTTCAATATAGTTTCATGAGTTATAGAAATCAATGGGACTTTTGAAAATTCATGAATTTACATAGTGCTAGAATTCTATGGTGTAAGTTTAAGGAATGTTAAAATATATTATTGTACAATTTACATTTAAATTTATTACCTATGAACATAAATTCTATATGGATAAGAGTGTTAAGGCACAAAATAACTATACCTATGGATTATTTATGTTTTCTTTATGCAACATGAAATCATATATAGTTTATTGGAGTAGTTCACAAATATAATTTTAATAATTATTTTAAACTTTTTTATTATTCTAAGAAAAATAAAAAAATATAAATATTTTCCCAAATTTATTTATATTATTATTCATATTAATATATTATTTTTGAGACATGAATATTTTTTAGTGTATGGATAAATTATTTGTAATAGCATTACTTATTAAATAACTTGAAAAGAAGCCACCAAAACAGGACAACAACTTGTTTCTTTCAAAACTGATTGATCCTTTCATGATTTATTTTATCAATATTTTCATTGTTTTCATTAAATAGACAATATTTAACATAATATTCAGGGACGTTTTGGGTATCATATATTATTATTTCCTATATTTTGGTTTAAGATATTTATTTTCATTAGGATTCAAAACACGTTTTTTTTATAAATAACATCTACCTTAAATTAAATTTGTGGAAAATTTTTTAAGATTATTATGATGGAACAAAAGAATTTGAATGGTAAATTTGGAATTGAGTGATATGATGTAGATATTCATGTAAATGTTTTCAAAATTTAATATTGAATATGATTTTAATTTATTAATTTCATGGAGTATTATGAATATATAATGGCCTAAGTATTAATCTTTCAATTATAATTTAGGCTCACGTGTGTGTATAAAAAGTTTTAATAAAAAAAATATTAAATTAATTATAGAATTTACCATAAAAAATTGTACCTTTAACATTTATATCTTATTTTTCACTATGGTGATAATCTAAAAATGTGATCGGTGGTGGGATTATAAGCCTACAATTGGTTTGACCTCCAAGAATTGTTATAATTTTTTTATTGTTGTTTCATATTTATTCATCAAGTCTTGGTATAAAATAGTACAGTGAAATAAAGAGATAATTTTAAATAATATTTTTCTATTATGGTAGTTTTTCATTCATGTCTTGAAATTTATGGATGACCAAATAAATACCATAAATAAGATAACCCTATTAGACCTGATAGTTTTGATTATGGATAGATTTTTTTTCAATGTTTGGAAATAATAAATAAATCTAATTTATGTTTAAAATAATAAATTTTGGTGATATATAGGCACATATTGAATAACATAGAGATTGTTGGAGTATACAAAAATAATCCCCAAAGACATGGGGTTCGTTGGATTATATTTTGATACTTCCACTAGAATAATATCATATATTAGGGACATGTATAGAGGATAGAATTAGTGTGTTCCATATTTATAGGAAGAATGGTTTATAAACTATTTTGATTATATGAAATGAATGAGATAATATTATTTTCAAATAATCTTTTAAATTGGATCCATTTGGGTGGAGCGAAGAATAGTTTAATTTAAAAAGAATAAAATTGGGCATAAATCATAGGAGGATATATATCCATATCATAGTAGGGAATATGCTAGTTAAACATTTAAACCACCAGCACATTTTAGGACCTGTGTCATAAGTGGTGACATGCATAGGTTATGGTAGTGACAAACATATTATGTAGTGATATACTTCTAATCAATTTCTTTAAGGGATAAAAATGTATAAATATTTTTTTTATAGATTTCCATATTATAATTATAAATATTAAGATGATGTTGGATATGTCATGGGAACACAAGTTGATTAAATGTTTTAATGATTTTTATGTTATAGAATACTTCCTATTGAATATTTTCACATAAATGATAGGTAAAACAAAATCTGAACCCACAAATTACCAAAATTACCGTATTAAAAATTCACTCAACCAAGTGGAATTCAACAAAACTTTTTGTTTTCCACAAAAAACACAATGACTTATTATTAGAATCCATATAATTTAAAAAAAATGTAGTTTTTCTTGGCTCATTGTAGATCTGGTGGATTCCAACCAATCATATAGTGGAAAACATATTATAAAAAAGGATTATTCAATCCCCCAGAATCCTTATGAACTCCATAAGATTTTTGGGGGATCACTATTATATCCAACAATGATAAATATCCCCTTGATTCTATAAATTCCCCATATAGACTAATTTAACCAAAAAATCAACTAAAATAAGGTAAAAAAATTTAATAAAATATAAAATATAGAACCTAAATTTAAATAAATCACTTAAAAAGGTTCATTATATGGTATTTACATTTAAATCATCCAATGTTTCTTGAGTTTTAAATGTTTTTAAAAACAATTTATTCTATTTAAAAATTATTTTTATGTATTGGCAGACTCACTATGCTTTATCTTTCCCTTTGATAGAATCAAAACCATAGTCTATTTAACTAAAATTATTGAGTGAGAGGAGTTACATTTCCTAAATTCTATGTCCTCGTTCTGGTCTATAAAACACATGTTGAATGCTCCACATAATTCATACCTACCTATATTTCATCATTATCCCCAATGACCCCATACGTGGGTCCAAATAAAACCCATGATCCATGGTAAGAACATTCTTTGCTTCTCTAAGCATCGATGCCCAAAAAACTATTTTTTGTATTATTTCATATGGTTAACCCCTTGAATCATACAATAAAATAGATTTACACACTAAATCATGAAATAAAATAGGGTTTCACCCCCAAAAGCATGACAAGAACTATAATTCACCCCTTTAATCATCTTACGAATGAACTACCTTTCACTAAAGGCCCACCCAATGGTGTATTCCTCTCTCCACTATTTGAAATCACAAACTCACACATGTTTTCCTCTAATCGATAGTTATGTGTGGGTACCTATCATTAATTTATACTCTCAAAATATCCAAGAATGTAATATAACACCATACATCCAATCATAAACTAGGTTCAATTTCACATGACTTCCAATGTGCACCGAACAAAATTCAATTATTACCTATCCACAAGGATGAACTTTCCTTGGTATCCAAAAAACACTAACACCTATTAGAACTACCAATATTTATCACACAATATCACATTATCGTATCCCAATAGATTCAACCCAAGATCCACACTCTATAATTCCCAAACTATCATGTCAACCTACAAACCCCTCTTTGGTTTTCTAAAAAAACACCAGTCACCAGAGTCACTGAACATCTTCACTTATTTATCCAGACCATAAACCATGATATAATTATCTATAGTTAAGGAAATTATCACCATCTTCTATACAACAATAGTATCTCACAAATTTATTTTGATATCCACTCTTTTCCAAAGGTCGACCAATCTTTTGTTTCTCCAATATGATAAAATCCACAATACCTAGAAACCTCAACCTAAGGCACTAAGATAGGGTATTACAACACCATTGTATCAAAAGGCTTCACATTCCTTTTTTATCCTCATTATTCACCTTTGAAAAAATGCATGGACCAACTTCCAATGTGCAACAACCCCATCCAAATATCCAACTAAAGCTCTCTATTGGTTCCCAAGAACTAACATACACATTCTATGGACCCATAGTTTTATACCATACTTTGTCCATATAGAAACCAATAGGACCTATCATAATATGATCTTTACTTAGATAATACATTCCCTTAACCCATCATCACTCAATGACACTCTTCCACACAAAGGCCCCTCTTTCCATTTCAAAACTCCCACCACAGTTGTTTCCTTACACTGGGAAAATTAGCTTGACCAAATATTTCTCAACGATCATCACGAATGTCGTATACTCCTCCATGAACATGGGACAAGTTCCTTGGAAAAAAATTTCATGGTGACATTTTCATCTATGTTAACACCCCATAATGATATCCATAAACATAGGATGCATCTTCTTAGAAGGTGGTTCACTAACGCACTGCCTATCAGAGGAATTTTTAACCCAAAAGTCTATAAGAATTCAAATTAAATTCCTACATAAAGAATAAGACTATCTCAATAATACATGCATATCAAGTATAGTCAAATGTACATAAAAAAATAACATGCTCATTCTAAATTAATTAAATGTTGGAAATAATATATTTTAGAATGAAATAAATGTATTATTATTGGTATTAAAATAATTTAATCCTTTATCAATCATAGGAAACCAATCACATGACATGTAAACCTATGTACAAATCCATGATTCATGAAGTCACCCACTCTTGAAAATCGATCTAAGATAAAATCCCATAAATCATACATTCCAAAACTATGTGCAACACTAAATGTGAAATAGATCACCAGTAATTGTGAAACAAATTATACAAAAAAACCACTAAAAATATGTATTTGCATTATATGTGGGTAATCTAATCTAGTTCATATGTTCCATACCTAATCCTAACAATTACTTATTTCATATCTACCAAGTCCCAAATAGTAATATAAAAGAAAAAGGGGTTTAATACCATTTTATGATGCCCCATCCCGAATCACCTAGTTTATTCCACAGAGCACCACATATATAGTTCCCCGTGTATTTTACACATATTATTACATTATTTTTTATATAAATATCCAATAAACATAAATCAAAGATTCATGATCCATGAATATTTAGAAGACTAGGCACCTAAATCATCTGGATGAAACTAAAACAAAACATCTTTATTCTAATATCTATAATGAGATCTTAAATCCATATGATATCTTAAATCTAAATAAGATACCCTATGGAATACAAAATCACATGGGTGATTTAAAAATCCCAGTAAGGGAATATATATGATAATGAAGAAAAACATATGAGTCAAAAATATTAAAGTCATATCATAAATGAAAATAGTTATGAATAATCTAATGGGATCAAAATACAGAAAATGGAATCATAAGATCATGGAAATATATGAATTTTTATGTAACATAAAACATGACATACTCTTAATTTAAGGTTAACTCCCAAAAAAAATAACATGGTGGAAAGAGTGCCATCATAGATTTTTTTTACTCCCTAATACCATCCATATAGTCACATGATAAAAAATAATACCCAATTCATTAGAGAGATATCTGCGTGAACCCATCACAACATGTACATGCATGTGTTCCCCAAAAAATGGAAATAAAATATAACACATAAACATAATAATTTCTATTGTAAAGAAAAGTGTTATATAATATTTTTTCATGTCATAATAAAAGTAGATTTCATAATGATTTCAAAGACAATAAGGAATAAAATATTTTAGACATTCATATATGAATAAAAAATAATAGGTCTCAAATTTGGTTTTAATTTAAAAAAATCATGATAAAGGGTAGATAATGGGTATATGGGAAAACCATTACAACTGCATTTTAAGGAATCAGTTAAATTCTTTTTAACATTGAGTTTTATTGAAAACCCAAATGTAAACTAGAATGGAAATCTATAAAATATTAATTAATTTGATGAAATCATGAATGAGAATAAATAATTTTAAATATTGTTTTATAGAAAACCTATGTGATGTAAAATTTCTCCATAATTAGGTGTGATTTTAAAAAAATAATTTGAGAAATGAACTTAAGGAATGTATAACCTCATAAAAAGAAGGGAGAATAAGATTGGTATATATATAATATAAATATATATTGAATTTAGAATCATTCTATAACATAAAATATAGTTTTTTGTGAGAGAGATAGATAGAAAGTGAGTTATAGATATAAAATTCATAACCTAATGAAAGTAGGGTGTTCTTGGAGATCTCTTACCGTAAGTTCCAAAATCATTCTTCACATGTGCTTAATATCTTGAATAATAAATTTATATTTACTAACTATATTATTCATAACCTTTCCATCAAATTTTTACTTACTAAAGTTATTTTATGTTCATTTACAACCTTTTCAATGATATATAATGATTAATTTTATTATTCTGAGGGTGTTCATTTCATGGTTCTGAGGTCGGATCACTTGGGATTAATTATAAAAGATTTTGTAAAATGAGGAAAAACTATATAAATTAAATGAAATGATATTCATGTCATAATAGAAATTGAAAATTTCTCAGATACCCATATCTTCTCTAACACCTATACAACTCATTTAGTAAGAACGTTAATGTTATACTATTAGTTTATTTATGCAGTTTTACTGATTATCATGAACTAGATTCATTTTATATAATATTAGGTATATATAATCCTTATGGAATGTGAAAAAATATATAATATACATATTTAGGTCATTTTAAACCATAATCACTAAATTTAATCCTTCCATGAAGGTGGAAATGGGAAATAAAAACCCATCATCTACGGAGATAGTGAACCAACATAATATAGATGACATGATTGTATTAATAATAAGAGGATGGATGATTAATATTCAACTAACAAACTAAAATTACAATTATATATATCTATTAAACTAGATTCATTATTCCATGTTGAATGTAATTTTTTTGGAAGATGAGGAGGAAGAAAAATTAAAAATACTTTGTTGATGGTATTACATTCCCCTTTGGATATATCCTATTAGGTGTCCTCTTCAGACCCATTGGATTGGTCTGTTGTTGATACCCATGATTTTAAGTAAATAGGGGAGAGATTATGAGATATTTCACCTGGTTTTTTGAAATCTCAAAGTCTTGAAAGGTGTGAGGTGGAAGGTTGGTGAGGGTTGTATTTATAAAGGGATGAGAGGGGTGTTTTTTTAAATTTATATCTCTTAGTTTATTATTTTGGTTAAATACTACAAATAGTGATGATTCTTGCGGCTATATATAGTAAATGGTTTATTTATGTTCTAACTATGGGGTTCTTACATCATTCATGGCTCATAAATTCATGTATTTAGCTTATATTATTAAATGTCATAATTTTCGATATTTCACTATTCACCAAAAATTCAACTATTTTAAAAAGAAACAAAATTTTAAATATAACAATTATTCAATTTTTTGATGAAAAAAAAAGAAATTTATTTAATTAAAATCATTTTATAAATTTGTGAAATTTAATTTTTAATAAATTCTTATTTATTGGAAAAATAATAATTTTAATATTATGATAAATTTTTTGACGTCATTGAAAACTTATTTATGGTCTTATACAATTATATTATAATTAAAATTAAACATAATATTTCTTTATAGAACCATTTTATGAAAATTAATTTTATTTTAAGTCTTTATATTTGTTATTAAAATAAAAATAAAACATTTATGTTTTAGAATAATAAAAACAATTTTTTATCATTTTTGAAATATTTATTTAGTTGTATCAGGATATAAATATGGTATATTTTCAGTTTATAAGATAAATAATTATTATTTTACACCTACATAGGTGAGTATACCATTTTAATGATTAGTTCACTATTCTTAATGATCATATTACTATTCCAATAGTCATGTTACAATTTCAATGGTCAAATTTCTATTCTAATGTTCATATTTATAGTGGTCATATGACTTTTCTAATTATTATAAAACCCTAATATTTAATTCATTATTCATTCACTTATATATTCTATAAATGTTATATATATTCTCATTTTCAAAATGAATATTTTATTACTAAAATTTTGTTTTGTTTCTTCAGTGTTTTTCATAAGTGCGATTATTCTGGGGGATCAATGATATCTAAAGTTTTAAATTATATTTTTCATATTTCATATTTTTCCATATTTTAATACTGTCAATTCATATAGTAATTTTTATTATCTAAATTTAATTTTCATTTAAATTAAATTATGTTGGTTTTATCATGTTGTTCATGTGATCTATGTAATAATATATTACTAAATATAAAACAATTATATAATTAGGGATTAAATCACATATATATAATGTTTTCTCATTCCATTCTTCCCCATTTAACCTCTTTAAATATCGTTTTACATTATAAGGTGAAAATATTTGAGGGAACTAAGTTAATATTTCTTCCTCTGGTTCTCATGTCACCTCCTCATTCTTAAGGATTCATTATATTAACTGACTGGGTTATTTTTCTTATTTCATTGAACTTTATCTCTATAATAAAATATTTTTTCCAGATACTCCTCATAAGAGAGACTATTTACTAATCATATCATCTATCAATTCGGTACATGTGAGGAATCTAGTATATACATCCTCAAGAGGTATACGTGGAACATGTCATGTACTTGAGACAGGGATAGAGAGTTTCTTTATCAAGAGGCCAGAACTGCAATGTGATCAAGAATCTAAAGGGGGATGATGTACCTAAGACTTAGTTTTACCTTCTTCCCAAATATCACAACCCTCTTACATAGATATATATATATATATGAACACATTATCTCTAACATAAAATATCATGTACAATCAATGATTTTCAAGATATTTCTTATATTGAATTTGAGGATCCTTAGTATATTGTTGAATGATATTGACATTTTCTTCCATTTATTAAAATATATAAGATCAAAAAAGATTTTTTTCACAAAATTCATCTTAACAAAAATTTATTATATATATATTCTTATAAAGTTCTTCATTAGGGTCTTTTTTATGCTTGAGTGTTAGTTATTGTTGTAAAATTACTCGACCAGATGAATATATTGATTCTATCATACATTAAAGTCCATCTACCATTATCTCAACATGTGTTCTAGTTTATGGATAGTCTACTCATATTTTGTAGTATTTTTTGTGTGATAATTCATACTGAATTTAAAATCATAATTAATATTATATTAGAGACCCTTCTATAACTTTATGGTAAACCTGGGATCTCATTTGTATATAATCGATAATGGGGTTCTATGTAGCCTCGCCACTTCTCTGATGTATATCCTTAAAAGGTGATCATGTTAAAAGTACTCTCAAATAGAGATTAAATGATTAGCCTCTATAACATTATCCGCTGTAACCCATATAGAATTATTTCCATTAGAAGTATTTGGAAGGCCCGTGAAAAATTCCATGGTGATGTTTTCACATTTCTATATTGGTTTGGGAAATGGTTGCATCATATCCATATAAGTTTTCCTTTATTACTTCACTATCTAGAATAAAAGTCCCTTTGATGTATATTCTATGATATAATTATTCATATTTTTCTGCCAAAAATTCTCTCTAAGATCTTCATACATATTCATGCTCCCTGAGGGGATGGAGAAGGTTGAGCTATAAGAATCATTCAACAGCTCCATCTTTATCTTAAAATTTCATATTATAGATAGTCTTGACCCAAATCTTATAACTCCATCTTCAATAATTTTAAGATTTTATTATTTCAATTTTCTTATATCTTTCACCATCTTATATACTTCAATATCATCCCTTTTAACATCTCTTATCTTCTCTATAAGGGATAGTCGAGAAGTAATTTGAGAAAGTAATGATGATGTTCTTTCCTTTATGATTTCAATGTCTATCCATTAAAAATATAGTAGTATTATATTCCTATAAATTTACATCATTCATAAGGTTTTAGTATCCGTTTTACTAATATCGTCAACCACTTTATTTCTATTCCTAAGATGGAATTTCATTGACCAGTTATAGTTTATGATCAGCTCTAACCATATTTTCTCACACATATTAAACTCATTCTATATAAATATATATTTTATGATCTTATGATTTGTATGTATTTAAAAATTATCCCCGTGGAGATAATACCACAAAATCAACAATGTGAAGATCACTAAAACCAACTCTGGATCATGTTTTGGATAGTTATACTCATAAACATTAAACTTCCTTAAGGAATATCTTACCAATTTTTCATTTTGAATCAGTAAACAAATCAATACATTATTTGAAGCATCATTTTATAACATGAAAATTTACCTACATGACACTAGTGTGAGTAATGGTGTAGTGATAATACTTCTACTCCATTTTGAGTTACCTTGTTCGTTAGGTTTTACAATCATGTGATGTTCTCTATAAATATTTAATATTATGCATGTAATCCAAGGAAACTATTGATATACATTATATATGTTGATTTGGACCACTCCTAAACTAAATTTATCATATAATATTCAATAGATATCCCTTTTCTGTTTATAATATTCACTAAGAATGATACTTCCTCCATCTAGAACTCACATTTTCTATACATTTCATGTAGCTTATCCTTTAAAAAAGTATTTATCACAATATTCAAATCTTCATCATTATCCTTGTTACTTTTAGAGTATATCAGAATATCATCTATAAATACATCCAATAATTTTTGAGGTAATATATAAAGACTATATTCATTTAGTACATGAACATTGTCAGATCATTAGTGAGTTCAAAGTGAATCTCTATAATATCCAAGTATATATACCATGTTCTGAAGGGAATCTTGGTAATATCATCCTTTTACAACTTTAATTAGTCATATCCCAATCACTTCTCTTCCTTAGAGAAATACGGGACCCCATGTGGTTGATCAAAAAATTAAGAAATCCATGGAATTGATACTTTCTCTTTATCACGATATTGTTGAGTTCATGATAATCATTGCAAAGTCACATTGACCCATCATTCTTCTGGATGAATAATATTGGAATGGGCCATGGTGAATCACTCATTCATATAAAATCCTTATCGAGATTCTCTTACAACAGGTCATTTTGTTATTTTAACTCAATAGGGGTCATTTTATAAGCAGACTTGGATTTGGTTAGAGATCCAGGTAAATTTCAATTGATAACTCAACCTCTTAGTTTGAATGAAGTCTATAAAACCATTTAAGTAATATGATATATAGTCCCTCTTAATTTTAATTTCTTTAATAATGGTCATATCCTTTGTCTCAATCATTTGAGATAGATATTATTTCTCATACAAAAATAATATCCATGCTTGAGAAGAATATGACGAAAGATATTCATCCCCCTCATTACACTTTTATAGAATAGGATGATGACTTGGGATACAAAAAATGATCATTATATCCCAATAGTTTATTTTGATATATCTACATTCCATGACCAATATAGAATAAAATCCAACTAAAATAAATATGAAAAAAAATTCTATGAGGTTCAAACCACAAAAAATGACAAGTGAGGAGTTATATTCTTGAGATGAAATAATTTACCCCTTTTTTTCTCACCAATAGATCAACATCCATGTTTTGAGGTGTTGTTTTAATAGTTTTGTTAGACATGAAAGATATGAAAGAGTCCATATAACCTAAATCAAATAGTATGTTATTTATTCTTGAATGAATAACTAGCACGTTTATCACCACATCATTGTAGGGATCTACCTCATCAGTAGTGATAGCATACATCCATCCTTAATATCTATGAATTTTAGGTCTTTTTAGTTTATTATCTCCCACAACATTTATCTTAGGTCATTAGTTTTTATAATTCATATTCTTATTATAGTTGAAATATTTTACTAAAAGTTAAGTGTTAATTGGAACTTTCTTTTATTCCATTGCATTAGTATGATCCATTATCTACCTTCGACATTAATTTTCCTGATTACCTTCTTTTCCCCACAAGTAGAATCTCTATGTTCCCTTCATATAGTTACTAGGGTGCTTATTCCAACAATTTGGAGTTGTGGGAAGTTAGTTTTTCTTTACTTCATTTGATTTATCCATTTATCCTCCAGAATAAATCTCTATTTTACACCATTTATATATATCCCCATGAGGCAACTGAGAGTCACCAATGTTTTCCTAGACCTAAAGACCACAATATATTATCTTTTATTAGATATCAATGTATTAAATCACTAAAGACTTTTATATAATCATATTTAATACACTAACTAATTGGTTCACCTTACATTCAGTGTAGATGATAAAGCTAGAGGCACACCATGAAAGCCTTGTGAAATTTTCCTTGTATTCCCTAATAGAATCATCTTATTTTTTCTTCAGTTTGATGGACTCCCTCTCCATTTTAATATTGGGATTTTAAAAAAATATATATTGAAAAATATTTTCATGAACCCTTCATATTCCATGTAATTGGTTTCCTCCTTAGGATATGTGTTCTTGATCAATGTCCACTACCGATTATCTTCCTCTTCCAAATGTTATTAAACTACTATGAATTTACATATTTTGAGAATCATAAGACATATAATAACATATAACTTGGGTTAATTAGTTATACTATGATGGGGATATTAGAAGATCCACTAAAGTTAGGCGACCGTTTCTATATAATGCACTCAACCACAACTGTCTCTTTTTTAGGAGGAGGTAATTCAACATGATTCACGTTATTATTCATAACACGAGTTAATTTATCTAGTAAAATGATGAAATTCTCATATCCCACACCCAACATGCTTGTTTTCTCAGTAGGTAAATCCTCACATTGAATATCACATTGGTTGTTGGCACAGTTCCTCCTATTTCAAACCATTAAATAAAATAAAAGAAAATTGTGGATGGGAATACTAAAAAATAATAACCATATAAATAGGTAAACTATGAACATAGATTTAATAAATTATAAATTAAATATGTATCCAAATTTATGAGTCTCAAGGTTTCAATCTAGTTCATCAATTGTAATTTCCCTGTTAGGTTTTCTAACCTCACAATCTGTTCAATTTATTTATAATGGTTTATAAATAGATTGCAAGTTTTTCAATGTATATCCCATGGGTGTTTCATAATATGTTTAAAGAAATTCCTATTTTCCATTAACTAGGTGAAGGTATAATTAATATCCAATGATCCTTTTTGGGTTATTATCCCTTGGTATTTCTATTTCAAGGTAACATCAACTTCTATTATCAAGATAGGGATCTAATTTCATAGAAACCTCTTGCTCTATACTTCACTAAAATTTCAGTATATTATCATGTACTTAGACTAATATATAAGGTTATAAATAATGTATTATATTCTTAATCCAAAAAAATACCTAAACATTTCTCATATTAAAACTAATGAATCACATTTATTTTAAAAATATTATTAAATTATTTCAAACATAAATATCTAATAAACATAACCAAATGATCAAGGGGCCTAGTGTATTTGGAAGTCATGGTACATAAAACATAAAGATGAAACTAAAATAAAATATTTTTATTTTAATATCTATAATGATCTCCTAAATCCCTTTGAAATATTAAAACATCATATGATAACCTAGGGAATACATAAACCAAAGGAGTGAACTAAAAATCCTAGTAAGGGAATAAACATGACAACAAAGCATAACATATGATCCAAATAGAATATCATGACATAATAAAGAAATATTATATTAAATAAACATATGGTGTCATAAAATAAATAAAATATAATCATAATATCATGGGAAAATAGGAAATTAGAAGCAATATAAAACATGACATAAGCATAATTCAAGGCAATCTTCTAAGAAAACATCACATGGTGGACAAATTGCCTTAATGGATTAGATTTACTCACTAATACCATACATATAATCTAATGAGATGAAAAACATTACCCAATTCATTGTATCACTATCTGTTTGAACCCATAATAACATGTGCATGCTTATGTGTTCCATAAATGGAAATTAAATATAAGGCATAAACATGAGAATGAACCCCATAAAAAAGAGTTGTATAAAATTGTCACATATCACAGTCAAATGAGATTTAACAAAGATTAAAAATGAAAGAATGAATTAAATATTTTGGACACTCATGTATGAATAAATAATTATAGGTATCAAATTTATGTTCATTTAAAAAACATCATTAGAAAGGGTAGATAATTGGGTATAAAAATGAACCTTCAAAACGATGTTTTAAGGAATTATTTAAAGACTCTAAGCAAGGATTTTTATTTTAAAATAAGTCTTAAAATAGAATGGTTATCCAAAAATACTCCTTTTATTTAATGAAATAATTAATCCTAATAAATAATTTAAAAAATAATTACAAAAAAGGACAATCAGATAGAAATTTTCCAGTTAATCGAGCTTGATTTTAAAGAATGCATTTGAAAAATTAACTTATGGAATGTATAACCCTTTAAAATAAATAGAGAAAAATATAGTATTATATTTAATATAAATATATATAATTTAGAATAATTATATACTATAAAATAGATATATATAATGATTTATAGAGATAAAGGATAAAACTGAAAGAAAATAGGGTGTGTAAGGGAGATCCCTTACTTTAGGTTTCAAAACTATTATGCACTTGGAAATAATATCTAAAATTCTCATATTATATTAATTAAGTACATAATTCAGAAAATGTTTTAAATATATTTTATTTACTACTATTTTATTATATTAATTTAAATAATTTCAATGAGATATAGTGTTTAATTTTGTTGTTCTGAGGGCATTCGTTTAATGGTTCCATGGTCGGATCACTTGTGAATAATTATTGAAGTTATTATCAAATGAGAAAAAAATATAAATTTGTAATGAAATTATAATCATGAAATTATATAAATATAAATGTTCCCAAATACCCTTATGTTCTCTAATATTGGGATGATTCATTTAGAAAAAAACATTAACATTATATAGTCAGTTCATTTTGTCGGTTTTATCGACCAACATGAAATATATTAATTTTATTTAATATTATGGATAGATATTTCTTAAAGAATTTAAATATATATAATATAAATATTTAAGTTATTTTAAAATATTACAATTGAATTTAAACCAATAGGTGGTAATAGAAAACAAACTCATCATCCACGAAGGTAGTGAACCGATATAATATCGTTGTTGTTTTTATTTTTAAATTAAGTGGAGAAGATAAGAGGATTTATGATAGATATTCTATAAAAATAATAACATTCAAATTTATATATCATAATATATTCATTATTCCATGTTTTATGGAATATATTTTCGAGGATGAGGTGGTAGAAAAATTAAAAGACACGGTTGAGGGTATTACCTTCTCTGTTGGATGTCTCCTCTAAGGATTCCCCTTATAACACTTGGATTTTTATTTTGATAAGAAAAATGATTCTAGGGATGTGTGGGGAACTTGAGGAGATATTTGGCTAGAGTTTGCGTAACATATAAGACCTAGAAGGTGTAAAAATAATGGCGGTGATGGGTGGTATTTATTAGGAGAGGAGAGGGATGTTTTTTAAATATTATATTTACTAATTTATTATTTTTTTCTTAAGTCTACCAATAGGTATTAATTTTGTTAATATATATAGTAAATAGTTCAAGTTAGTATGAAATAATTGGTTCTTACATTATACATGACTCATAATTTCATTAATTTAGCATATGTTGTAAAATATTGTATTTTTTTATATTTCATTATTCTCTATAAATCATATATTTTATAAAAATTATAAATATTAAACCTATAATTTTTTTTGATGTTTATATTTTAAAGATTATATAAATTTTATGAAATTAATTCTATAAATATTAAAAAATTATTTTTTTAAAAAATCCTTATTTATTTGAAAAATATAAATTTTAGTATTATGATCAATTTTCTAAACCATTGAAAATTATTTGTGGTATTGTAAACTTTTACTATCACTATAATTGAAATTAATATTGTTTTATAAAAAATTAAGAAAATAAATTTTATTGTAAATTTTTATATTTTTTTTATCAAAATACAACTAAAACGTTTATGTTTTACAAAAATAAAAAACTTATTTTAACATTTTTGAAACATTTATTTACTTGTATCATGATATAAATATACCACCACCAAATATAAATTTTTATTAAAAAGACACTTTAAGGACAAGTGGGAAACCATCGTTTGGAAAACCACAACCACTATGTGCTAATGGAGCTCACAAAATTATTAAACAAATGACTGAGGTTATTTGAATCAACCTATAAGGTCCCAGAATTAAACCTTACTTAATCTTGAGTTATTTCAAGAGTACACATTGGGGATCCTTTCTGGTTTAGAGTTTTAGAGAATTAGATCATAAAACTTGCATTAAATTCCACATTTAAACAAAGTGGTTACATAAAAGATAGAATTCATTTTCCCATCAACGAAAACATATTTAAAATAAAACATGGATTCTGTCTTGAAACTTCCTTGACACTATCATCATATCATGTACCATTCCCTTGACCTATAAAAAAATTTCAAAAACTTGGGATGAGCATAAAAACTCAGAAAGGGTTATAAAAATATGGAAAGGAAACATGAGTTCATATATACATAAGAATGAAATCATACTTTACCCATAAAACAAAATAACTTTAACATAACTCATAAAATCATGAATAAATCATAGAAATCATAAGACATAAAGGTAACTTCAGGCATTTATAACATTCTTACGTAGGGAGTAACCCTCTTGGTTACGTTTGGAATACCCATCATGGTATATTCCCTAAATCTCTTCGGAGAAACCTTAACGTTTAACTCCTTCTCATTACCCAATGCATTGGAGAGCCATATCAGGCTCACCCGCCCTTAGTTTATCACAGAACCACCCATCTTCATAACAATTACCAAGAACCATAACATAATCGTATCACATACTACATGCATAAAGGAAACATAACATTTCCAAATTTCAATCACAAGATATCAATACAACACATTGATATAAACAACATTATGAAAACTATTTTCAATACCAAAATAAAAGAAAATTAAAACATGGTATTTATTTTTCATTTTAAAAAAAGGTATGGCTTGTAGAGGTAGACGACACTCAAATAATGGTCACGGCGGTGGAGAAGTTGTTGTCGCCGCATACATATGACAAAAAAAATTCCTTTTGTCATTTAGTAAAACGATTCGTATAAAAAAAGATTCATTTTGAATAATCATAAAAGTCAAAGGGGTTTATACACCGTATAAAATAAAGTTGTTTATAAAACAAAATATGCCTCAATAAAAGGAGATTGAGATGAAGTCCCTTACCTCAGGTCTGACTTGACTCGATCGTTCTTTATTCTCCTAAATAATAAACTTGAGTTAATTTCTACTTGCTTAAGAACTTTTTTCAAGTTCATTATTCCTTTTATATCACTTATTATCATTTCATGAACACTATGTTATTATTTAAGATAATAACGGTAATTTTAACGATCATTGGTACTGGAGTCAAAAATAAACTCTTTATAATTACAAGTTGTTCATGTGGTAAAATATCCATTATATCCAGATTTATATTTATGATGTAGATATCATATATATCATATATATCCAGTATATGCATGAATTTATAATATTACATAACATTTAGAGGTAAGAAATGAAATGCACCATTTTCAAGATAGTAAGTCGTACGTACTCATGAATGCTACTTCTATTTCTATTTCTATTTCATATTTAATGGAATTAAAACATAATGATACATAATAGTATTTTAATTCCAGTATGGTATCATATATAATATCATTATATCTATCCTTTGTACGTACCACATATAGTATTAACGAATCAAATCACTTTGAGGGGGTGGTATTACGCACTTCCTAAAATGAAGATATCGCGTATACCCATAATGGAATCCATAAAGGTATGCCATAAATGAAAAATACATAAGCTTAAAGAAAACATAAACATATTATATATCATATATAAATATAGTGACATATTAATGTCCACCTTTGGGTAAAATGGTAAAAATATATTCAAATTACACTTTAAGACCAATTATAAAGATAATATAACCATATAATTAAATTAGATGAAAAAGAGGTTTTGATGTAAAATGAAGTATTTTTTCACTATTCATTAAAAAATGAACCGTGTTAGAAAAATACCAAAAATTTATCCAATGTAAATTTCAATGTCCCAATCATAAAGAATATGTTTATTTTGAAAAATAGAGCTTATAAAATTGTCAAAATTTTGATTTAAAAATGGGTTTCCATCAAAAGGCAGTAAAACAATCTTTTAAAAATATTAGTGTATTCCATGCTTAAGATTGGATTTATTCTCATTTTAAGCCTCTAAAACACTATATAATTCATAAATAGACATAGATAAAAATATCAATTATTCATTACTTACTTGGGATGTTACATCCTTCCCCCCTTTAGAAAATTGTGTCCCCGCAATTTATTTACTTATCGAATAAGTGGGGGTATTTAGCCCTCATTTCATTTTCAGATTCCCATATTGCCTCTTCAATCATGTGGTTTTTCCACAAAACCTTTACCTAATGAATCAACTTGTTTCGTAACACTTTCTCCCTGTGATCAAGAATCTGGACCGGTTGTTCCTCATAAGATAGGTTTTCTTCCAGCTGAACTACCTTTGGACTCAAAACATGAGATGGATCTGGCATGTACTTCCTTAACATTGAAACATGAAAAACATTGTGTACCTAAGATAAACATGGAGGTAAAGCCACTCGATAGGCAACTGATCCCACTCTCTCCAGAATTTCATATGGTCCAATGAACCTTGGACTCAACTTTCCTTAGAAAATCGCATCACACTTTTCCATGGTGAATCTTTGAGAAAAAACATGATCACCTACCTCAAAAGATAGATCCTTCCTATTATTGTCCGTATAAATATTCTTCCTGCTCTGAGCTGTTCTCATGTGTCTCTGTATCATCTGAAATTTTTCTGCCAACTCTTCTACCAATTCAGGTCCCATCAACTTCCTTTCACCAACTTCATCCCAGAAAGCTGGAGTTCGACACCACTTCCCATATAATGTCTCAAATGGTGCCATCTGTATACTAGAATGAAAACATTTATTATATGAAAACTCAACCAAAGAAAGATGTTGGTCCCAACTTCCCTGATAATCCATCAAACAAGCACGTATCATATCTTCCAAAGTCTGAATTATTTGTTCTGACTACCCATCTGATTGAGGATGAAAAGTTGTACTACAATTTAATTCACTACGCAATGACTTATGAAGGCCTTTCCAAAAGTTAGACGTAAACCTGGGATCACGATTAGATACAATGGAGAGGGGAACTCCATGTAACGTGACTATCTCTTTAAGATACAATTGAGAAAGTTGATCTATGGAAAAAGTATCCCGTATAGCAAGGAAATGAGTAGATTTAGTCAAGCGATCAACAATAACCCAGATTGCATTATTACCTCGAGGTGTCTTCGGAAATCCCACAAATAAGTCCATGGATATATTCTCCCATTTCCACTCTGGTACTGCTAAAGGCTGAAGCATCCCTTTCAGTAACTTCCGCTATGCTTTTACCTGTTGACAAGTCAAAAACTTCACACTAAAATCAGAAATATACCTTTTTATTCTATCCCACTAGTAATAATTTCAAAGATCTCTATACATCATAGTTCTGCCTGGATGAACTGAAAACAGATAACTATGAGCTTCACATAACAACTCTCTCTTCAATTGTGAATCACAAGGCACACACAATCTCTTCCCAAATCTCAAAACACAATCATTATCAATGTTGAATTCAGGCAACTTACCCTTCTGAACCAGCTCTACATTTTTCTGCAACTCACTATCTTATTTCTGTGCTTGCTTGATTCTGTCTGATAGGGAATATTTCACTGATAACTGAAACAAAACAGAAGAACATCCTACACCAGCAACTTCTATGACAATGTTCATAAAATCCTTAACCAAAGGATCTAGTTCCAAACAAAACATTGTTAATAAAGCATTACTTTTTCGACTCAAATCATCACCCACTTTATTTGCTTTTCCCGGATGGTAATGAATCATACAATCATAATCCTTGATTAATTCTATGCATCTCCTCTATCTCATGTTCAATTCTTTCTGATTGAATATATACTTTAAACTTTTGTGATTGGTATATATTTCACACTTCACTCCATACAAATGATGCCTCCAAATTTTTAAAGTGAAAACAACAGCAGCTAATTCCAAATCAGGTGTAGGGTAATTTACCTCATGAGTTTTCAGATGACGTGAAGCATAAGCAATTACCTGATCATTCTGCATTAGGAAACAACAAAGACCATTCAATGAAGCATCACTGTAGATAACAAAATCCCTATTCCTGGAAGGTAATGCCAAAACTGGCACATTCACCAATCTTCTTTTCAGTTCCTGAAAACAATCATCACATTATTTTTTCCAGATAAACTTAACACCCTTCTGAGTTAGCTTAGTCATTGGACTAGAAAACTGGGAAAAATTTCTAACAAACCTTCGGTAATAGCCTGCCAAACCAAGGAGTCTACGAATATCAGTAACATTTGTTGGCCTTGTCCATTCTTCAACAACCTTTGTTTTTGCAGGATCAACTGTTATCCCATCTTTAGAAACAATGTGACCAAGGAAAGAAATTTGTTGCAACCAAAAATCACACTTTCTGAATTTCCCATATAATTTCTTTTATTTTAAGGTTTGAAAAATAACCCTTAAAAGTCTTTCATGCTTCTCTTTACTTTTAGAAAACACCAAAATATCATCAATGAAAACCACCACAAACTTATCCAATAACTCATGAAAAATTCTATTCATGAAGTCCATAAATACAGCAGGTTCATTGGTTAGCCCAAAAGGCATTACTAAAAATTCATAATGGCCATATCTTGTACAAAACGTGGTCTTCGGATCATCTGCTTCCTTTACCATCAACTGATGATACCCCGATCTTAGGTCAATCTTTGAAAAATACTGAGCTCCCTGGAGCTGATCCAACAAATCATAGATATGAGGAAAAGGATATTTGTTCTTAACAATGATGTTATTCAAGGCTCTATAATCAATGAAAAGTCTCATAGAACCATCTTTCTTTTTAACAAATAAAACAGTAGCACCCCATGGTGATGTGCTAGGTCGAATGAAACATTTCTCTAATAAATCGGGCAATTGATCCTTCAACTCTAAAAGTTCAATTTGAGCCATTCGATAAGGGGTTTTTGAAATTGGCTTAGCATCAGGAACTAAGTCAACAGTAAATTCAACTTACCGATCTGGTATTATTCCAGGAAACTCATCAGGATACTCATTTACCACTGGAACATCATTAATCTGAACATTTCCTTTGTTTTCAACGATGTGTGCAAGGTAACATTCATTTCCATCTTTTACAAGTTTCTCGACCTCTTGATATGTTATCAATAGTAAGGGTTAATTCTTGTACACAAACTAAAAGTCTTTCTAAAATGAAATTTCTTTAGCTCTACAGTCAATCTTAGCATGGTAAATAGAGATCCAATCCATACCCAGAATAACATCAAACTCTACTATAGGTAAAACAATAAGGTTTTCAAGTAGTTTCTTTCCACGGATAAGGATAGGAAGATTCTTATAAATTCTTTTTGCCTCTACATTTCCCCCATGTGTTTTTACCACAAGTTCAGGAGTCATTTCTTGTGATGGTATTCCCATTTTACTAGAAAAGTTTTCAGAGATGAAAGAATGTGTAGACCCCGAATCAGAAAACACACTGGCATAATCTGAAAAAACAAACAAAGTACCTGATACCACTTCATTTGATGGCCCAACATCTGCTGAAGTAGTTGCAAAGGATTTCACCACCCCTTTCTGCTTGTAGTCTAACTGCTTCCCATCACTCGAGCTCTTTGTTGAACACTCGTTTTCATAGTGACCCATCTCATTTCACTTAAAACATTTAACTAACTATAAATCAAATTTGGACTTACCATCACCTTGATCTTTTTCAGTGCAATCATGATCATTATGTCCCATCTTACCACATCGGTATTACTTTCCAAAATTCAGAATGCATTCCCCATCATGCCTTTTACCACATTTATCACAAACTGGAAACATAGTTTTCTTACCGTTAGACCATTTTGAAGAATTATTTCCTTTCTCCTACCACCTCGGTCTCTTCTTCTGCTGGTTTTTATAGAACACTTGATCATTGGAAAACACCATTTCCTCCTTCTCAGCACATCAAACAAGATTTTCATAACTTTTGAACTCACGAGAAGCTAATTCCCTTTGATATTTTGGCTTTAATCCTAAGTAAAAATGATTGATTTGACTATCAAGGTCTCGGATAAAATTTGGAGCATACATTGCCAATCGAGTGAACCTTTCTTCATAGGCAGCCACTGAGTCTTCCTCTTGCCTCAATTCCCAGAATTGTTTTTCCATCCTAAGTTGAACAGCCTTAGGAAAATACTTCTCCAGAAACATACCTTTGAATTCATCCCAGTCGAGAGCATCAATCTCATTAGCATCCCTAATATTTTTAACCATCGACCACCACTGATCTGCTTCACCCTCCAAACAGTAAATAGCAAGACTAACCTTTTGATTGTCTGAACACCCCATGACATTGAAAAACTTCTCCAGTGCTTTAATCCACCCTTCATCTAGCACAGGTTCAGATGATCCTCTGAATTATGGGGTATGTTGCCTCATGAAATGTTCCACCATTGACATGTTCCTCTGCGGTTGATCTGGCTGATCTCGTGCATGGATACCACCACCATTTATCACTTGAGTCAACTGCGCCATTACTGCAACAAACTGTTAAGTTCCAATTCCGACTATCTAAGGATGCTGATTCGGAAGGTTATTTCCTTCTGTATGCCTTCCTAACACTACTTCCCTGTTTACTCTGCAGAAAACCATTCTGAACAAACATGTCTTAGATGAAGCAACATGGTAATCTTCAAATTCTATATCATTTCAATTTGACCATAAAAAAATTTGGATAATCATTTAATCGAAATATAACTCTAAAAGTTATCTAAACCGACCTCTGATACCAACTATAAGGCCTCAGCCTTAAGCCTTACTTAATATTGAGTTATTTCAAGATTACACATTGAGGATCTTTTTAGGTTTAGAGTTTTAGAGAATTAGATCATAAAACTTGCATTACATTCCACATTTAAAAAAAGTAGTTACATAAAAGATAGAATTCATTTTTCCCATCAACGGAAACATATTTAAAATAAAACATGGATTCTTTCTTGACACGTCCTTGACACTATCATCATATCATGTACCATTCCCTTGACCTGTGAAAAACATTTCAAAAACATGGGATGAGCATAAAAAGCTCAGTAAGGATTATAAAAATAAGGAAAGTAAACATGAGTTCATATATACATAAGAATGAAATTATACTTTACCCATAAAATATAAGAACATTAACATACCTCATCATATCATGAATAAATCATAGAAATCATAAGACATAAAGGTAACTTGAGGCATTCATAACATTCTTATGTAGGGAGTAACCCTCTTGGTTACGTTTGGAATACCCATCACGGTATATTCCCTAAATCTCTTTGGAGAAACCTTAACGTTTAACTCCTTCGCGTTACCCAATGCATTGGAGAGCTATATCGGGCTCACCTGTCCTTATTTTATCGCAGAACCACCCGTCTTCATAACAATTACCAAGAACCATAACATAATCGTATCACATAATACATGCATAAAGGAAACATAACATTTCCACATTTCAATCACAAGATATCAATATAACACATTGATATAAAAAACATTATGAAAACCATTTTCAATACCAAAATAAAATAAAATTAAAACATGGTATTTATTTTTCATTTTAAAAAAAGGTATGGCTTGTAGAGGAAGCCGAAACTCAAATAATGGTCACGGCGGCAAAGAAGTCGTTGTCGCCGCATACGTACGACAAAAAACATTCCTTTTATCGTTTAGTAAAACACTTCATATAAAAAAATATTCCTTTTGAATAAGCATAAAAGTCAAAGGGGTTTATACACCGTATAAAATAAAGTTGTGTATAAAACAAAATATGCCCTAATGAAAGGAGATTGAGACGAAGTCCCTTACCTCGGGTCCGACTTGACTCGATCGTTCTTTAATATCCTGAATAATAAACTTGAGTTAATTTCTACTTGCTTAAGAACCTTTTTCAAGTTCATTATTCTTTTTATATCACTTATTACCATTTCATGAACAATATGTTATTATTTAAGTTAATAATGTTCGTTTTAACGATCATTGGTACTTGAGTCAAAAATAAATTATTTATAATTATAAGTTGTTCATGTGGTAAAATATCCATTATATCCAGAATTATATTCATGATGTAGATATCATATATATCATATATATCTAGTATATGCATGCATTTATAATATTACATAACATTTAGAGGTAAGAAATGAAATGCACCATTCATGGAGACGGTAAGCCATACGTACGCATGAACTCTACTTCCATTTCCATTTCATATTTAATGGAATTAAAATATAATGATACATAATAGTATTTTAATTCTAGTATGGTATCATATATAATATCATTAAATATATCCTTTGTACGTACCACATATGGTATTAAGGAATCAAATCACTTTGAGGGGGTAGTAGTCCACACTTTCTAAAATGAAGATATCACGTATACCCATAATGGAAGCCATAAAGGTATGCCATAAATTAAAAATACAGAAGCTTAAGGAAAACATATAAATATTATATATAATATATAAATATAGTTACATATTAATGGCCACATTTGTATTAAATGGTAAAAATATTTTCAAATTACACTTTAAGACCAATTAAAAAGATAATCTAACCATATAATTAAATTAGATGAAAAAGCGGTTTTGATGTAAAATGCAGTATTTTTTCACTATTCATTAAAAAATGAACATTGTTAGAAAAATACCAAAAATTTATCCAATGTAAATTTCAATGTCCCGATCATAAAGAATATGTTTATTTTGACAAATAGAGCTTATAAAATTTTCAAAAGTTTGATTTAAAAATGGTTTTCCATAAAAAGGCAGAAAAACACTCTTTTAAAAATATTAGTGTATTCCATGGTTAAGATTGGATTTATTCTTATTTTAAGCCTCTAATACACTATCTAATTCATAAATAGACATAGATAAAAATATATATTATTCATTACTTACTTGGGATGTTACACAACCACTCTATATAATTCCAAGTGCACACCATATTTTCATTTTTTTTAGATAAATAATTATTATTTTACACTTTCATAGGTGAGTATACTATTCTAACAATTAGGTTACTATTTATAATGGTCAGATTACTATTATAATGGTTAGGTTACAATTCTAATGGTAAGATTTTTATTCCAATGAACAAATTTTAAATATTCATATGGATTCCAAAATTCTTATAAATACATCATATTTCATTCATTCAACATTAATTTATATTTTCTCTCGAAGTTATATATATATTCATTTTCAAAATTCACATTATATTACTAATATTCTGTTTATTTATACTGAGTTTTTCATGAGTGATATTATTTCGAGGTATTGAGCATATAAATATTTGTATATTAAATTTATCTTACTATATATTTTTTGTCCTATTACAATTCTTTAAATTATTATTGGAATTTTTATTCTATAAATGTAAATTTCAGGTTAATAAAATAAATTGGATTTTCTATGTGGAGAATATGCTCTATATAATACTGAATTAATAAATATGACACAATTATGTATTTAGAGGGAAAATTCCATGAACAAAACTTTGGTTCAATGCCACAAAGTCTTCATGTGAATTTCCCCACACACAAGAGGCTACCAATTAGTAGTGAGGACCTAAGCTCTAATATGGGAAGGTTATGCCCTCAGTAATAGATAAATAATGATATTATACAATAATGGAATCAATAATCATCATAATAAATATTATAACTAAACTATGGAAGAAGTATCAATAATAACATCCCATGTTATAATAAATGAAATACACTAAACTTTACAACAAGTCAGGATATCCCAACATGTATAATATTTATATACAATAAAGAAAGGGAAAATAATATAATGGGGAAACTCTATAAAATATATGAATATTATCCTAGAATCACCTTAACCAACCTAGTCCATCTATAGGACTTCCCTAAGCTAAGCCATTTCCCTCATCTGAGTCCCCCTCCAAAAAGTGTTTACATGTGCATCTAGATTCTCCCATAGGGTGTGAGTATAAACCCTATAAGACACCACCAATAGATACTTAAGATAAATTAAAATGGATAATATTAAATTGTATGTGATAGTATAAAATAAACAGAGAAATGGATTTATAATATTTTAGGTAATCATGTGCTAACCTGGCCACCATGAACCTCGAACCTACTTATTTTGTCTTATTATAAGAAGGAATGTTTGTTAGAAAATCAATAAAGAATAAAACACATATATTTTTCCTTATAATGAAGAAATTGCCTCATCACGTACCCCTAACCCATCCCTATGTACTCATTAATGTCCATCAAATCACCCTAAAATACTCATATACTATAGGGAGGTCTTCATCAATCACACTTGGCCATCCCTGTGGACTTTGGGGGGTGGGAAACAGTCAATCACACCAACTCATCCAAATTGAATCTCAGGAGATCACATGAAAAAAACCAACATATCCCTAAGGTATATAGGTATTTTATATACAATAATAATTACATTCTAGGATAAAAAATTCCATCACAAACTAGCCCAACATCTCACTCACAAAGACCATCATCACAACTAGACTGGAACAGTCTCACTCATAGTCATCCCCACATCGCACATACTACATGAAATAATGATCATAAATAACACACTGAATCTCATGAACCCATCGATAATATTAAATCAATTCACCAATAAAATATGGTAGAACACCATACAAGCCCATATGTCAAATACCCAAGTCATCCTAACCCTTCATAATCACAAACGAAACATTCCAATCCAAAACACCCAAACAGATATCCATACCATTATCATCTATCTAAGGCTCCAGTTAACATATTACATGGTTCTAAAATAAATTGATTCATTACCTTAATCCCACATCACATAATCTAGCTTTACAAGCCTTAACCAAGCCCTAACAACTCAATATGAGCCCAAACCCTCAAACAGATATCCCTACACACATTCTCGATACTAGGATTCCATGCATCATTTTCAAGGAATACACATTGAACTCCCCTATAAAAAACCTAACATAACAATATGTACCTCATGTGTTCAAACAAACATTACAATTCGAGGTATCACTAGGATGTGTAAGCATTCACATACAAATCAAGGCATAACATTATATACAAAAGTCGTAAAATATATATTACTTTTATCTCAAGATTTGTGAATTTAATCCATAAAGAATCACCACATAATTTGAGATCAATCCACCGGTTTGGAAAAAACCCCTAAATTGTTTTATTTGGGTGTTAGAAATTATAATCAAAGAGAAATAGTTATTTATATCATGGATGGGTTTAGACATTCTAATAGGCATCAATCCCAACCAATGAAACTTAAAACACCCAATAAATGTGAAATAGAGAACCAAAATCACCAATTAGGGATCACTTCATTTCACTTGGTCCCATTTCAGTTGATGGAGAAGTAGTGACAGGATATAAGGGTGTTCCATGGGTAAAACATAAATTTTACCCTTAAAAATATCCTAGAAGACATCCATGACATGAAATATACTTTCACACTATAAAACCTATATCTAGAACGACAGGAAAGCCTTTGCCTATATATTTTATGGAATTTCTATATATTACATGCCATGATAATGTTCTTAAAAAACTCATTTATCTTTAAGTCTCTTCCATTCCTCCTGAACCCACTACCATGCCACCCTTGTCACCTCAAACAGCCTAGAAAGACCAGTTCTCACATGTCTAGGACAACAATTAAATCCATAACACACATAAAAATTTTAGGAGAGTTACATATATATCTCAAGATAATGATAGGAATGGTATGGTTATATATTTCTTCATTAAACACAAAAATAAATTCAGTAAGGCTAAATCTATTTTGAAAAACATAAGGAAATAATATATCTTAGATTTCGAACAAAGAAGTTACTTGTAAGACTATTCTATTTTCCCTAATTCAATATTGAACCCCCTAACATTGGAAATTATTTTATTGTTCATTAAATAATAATTTTTATTATATAGTTGATAAATAAATAACTTTGGTATTAACTAATACATATTTAATTTATCACTTCATAAAGAAATAATTATTTAAGTGAAATAATTAAATTAATCCCATGTAAAAATTAATATAACTTAATAATTACTTATAATTAAATCATTAAATTGGTCCAAAATATCTTCCAATAAATAAATATTAACTTTATATTTAAACATGTGAATATATATGAGATATTTATATCCAACTCCCTTAATTTTCAATCAAAATTAACATTTGAGTGAACTATGATTAATATAACGTGAATATGCATGGATTCTTAGACTAAGATTGATTCTATTATACTAAATAAAATTTGACTAAATATAATGAGATTCTAGATTCTAAAATTTTGGAACCTTATATTATCATTCTTATTGGTAGTCAGTCCAACTCAAAGACCAAGACTGGTATAGCAACACATCATGGATTCCATAGAGAATCAAATTTTTGAGTAGTGATAACATTCCCATAAATGATTAACTATGAAATATGATCAATTTATCATTTGATATCTCAAAAATTAGGACTTATATATTTCATATGCAAAATTAATGTTTGATCAATAATTCATTTACTAATGTCAAAAACATTCCTATAATCGCCATATCAATGGATTTAAATAAGGCATGTTAATCTTAGTCAAAGTGAAAAAGATATCTTCTTCTATAACTAAAAAGGGAAAAATAATTTCTTTATCAATCAATTAACATCATACCACCTATAACACACCTGAAACAAGTTACTTATCGATGATCATATACTACATGGGTTTCATCATATATATATGTGGGTAATTCATGATATAGACTAATAAAAATATCAATTCTAAGGAACATTTCACTTGCTCAAATATAGGATTTACAATAATTTGTTTTCCTTGTTATCTTCTCATCATAAAGATCATCAATATATAAATTCATGAGTATAAGTCCTAATATTTTTGGGCCTCAAACACATTATAAAATACATGTTTTTTTCTTGTTAGGCCGATGTGTCTAGACTATAGGATAAAACATTAAAAATACTTTAATGGTATTCATATTGTCTTATTACAATATTGAAACTGCTATAACATATAAATAAGAAAAATATTAAAAGAAAATTATCACGTAGAATATAAAAACTAAAATAAAATATGTGAAAATTATAATATATATATATATCAAAATTTATACACTATGTGGTAGTCCAAAGTATATAATAAAGTTAGTTCTAGGGAACCAACTATAAAAGTTTTATATCTCTATTTTTAATTATATTAATTAATAGTAAAACGTAAGAATGGTCTTTATAGGTGGTATTATAAATATTTGACTACCTAATGGGCCTTTTTAGATTTATGAAGTTAGGATATTCTATTTTTATGTTGTATTACCTATCAATGGAACATTTATTTCTTTAATTGTTTCAAAATTTGACATGTCATTTTATACATGGTGGATCTTATCCATCATTTCTATATTAGGTTTTAGTTGAAAATATAGATTATTTTTTCTAAGGTATGATTCCTCAGGATTATCTTCCCATATAGATCAAATAGTAATATAAAAATATTTTAATGATTTTCAATCCAAGATGATGACCTTCCTGAAATAATTTTTGAGCCAAAAAATTTTAAAGGGGTTATAATCTTTATTTTAATTGAAACGCCCCAATTCCAGAACTCCTATATCTTTTGATAAAATATCATAAATTACATTAACATATTAAATAATATTATAGTTAATCAATTCTCATAATCATATGTTTAGTTTCATCATAAACTATATATACAATAAAAAAAATAAAACAACATTAATTGAAATATTCTTCTAATGTTTTCCATAACTTGAATACAATATATTAGTATTCATAAAATTATTAATTTCCAAAGGATTTACAAAAATAAAATGTGAACATAAGACCACTATAAGGGTTTTATAAGACTATGGTAACATGTCAAGAAAGATTTATCCATATAACATAGAATAGATGATGAGAAAATTATAAATCATGAGTTGGATCATAAAAACTCAAGAGGCATAATTACATCATGAATTTTACTTAAATATTAAATGATTCATCATAAGGCATAGTTAATGAATTTATATTTATAATAGGTATGAAATATGAATCAATTAGAGTATAATTATTATGTAAATCATCTAAGAACATAGGTAATAAAGGAATAAGTAATGCATGAATCTCATCATAAGTGATTAAAGAATCATTTTGAGACATAGATAGAGTAAATGTAATATGGATTTGTAAAAAATAAATGAATAATTAGGTGCATAACCATTTCATAAATAATTAATAACACTCTATGTCATCATTTCCTCTAAGTAAAAGATTAGAGGGGGAGTCTGGTGTGTTTCTATTATTAAGCACCATCTCCCCCCTCTCCACTTCCATTCTCTTATTTCTCCCATCACTGGCCTTATTTTAGGTATTTTTTAACTTATCTCCATCCTTTAAAATTTATTTGATTCTCTTATATGTATTTTTTCATTCTCAATAGAAAATATTTGGATTCTTATTTGGCATAATATAGCTTTATCTTGTGTGATTCACTTTCTATATCTCATGGTATGATTTCTTATTTCTCATTTAAACATTAGTGGGATTATTTATCAATCATTCATAGTATTTCCTATAATTTTGGTTTTGGATCTATTGGTATTCTACTTTATTTAGTTTTTCTCTCATGGTAGTGTATAATTATTCCTCCTCTTTGGATTTTCTCTCTTTATTTTCAATACTTTTTTATATCCTCTAGCATCACTATATCTCTATGGTTCTTATTTTGTGCATCTTTATTCCCAAATTTGGTCTATTACTAGTGTTTGACTCATAGTGGTTGTTAATCCTCTAATGATGAATCATTCTTGTAACACCCCGAGATTTTATGAAAAATATTCTTTTTAATTTCATTAATTTCTTGTGTTGTACGCTACACCAAAAGAAGCTTGCACAACATGCATCCTTGACTTTCCTGGCATTACACGCAAGCGCGACCTTCCGTGATAGCGTGTGTTGTACGCAATACCGAGTTTCTCTAAACAATGATATGCTATTAAAACTAGCCGTTATGAATAGTAATAACCACTTTTTGAAATTTTGTAAATTTTATTTTTCAAAATGGACTTCATTTTTGGATTCGGAATATCGAAATTATCTTAGGGTGAAATTTTGGTACTTTTCGGATAACTTTCATTTTCTGATGAATAGTGAAAATTACTAAATTTTAATTAAAAACAAACTTTTTAATCGAAATAAATAATAGTGATAAATTATTAATTTGAGTGGTTTTAAAGTATATTTAGAATATATTTTTACAATTTAATACAATGTTGTTCATTGGATGTAATTTCACATTTAAACCAGACAAAAACAAATGTCAATCTTTTGATAGTTATTATCTCTTAAGAGCACGCTATTTGTTTTGACGACGAGAATTAATTTTTAAATTAATTAATGAAACTGATATGTATTGAATTTGGTAAAATAGACATCATTTTTGAGTTCATAATATCAAATATGGATTAGGCCAAATTTTTGGTATTTTTCTGGAAACTTTCATTTTTTTTATGAATAGTGAAACCACTAAGTGGTAGTTAAAAAAATGAATTTTTCATGAAACTTAATTTTACCGCTTCTGTGAGTGGAATTTAAAAAATCCGAGAGACACTGTTGATGTTAGTAAGTAAAATGTGGTTCAATGAGATGAAAATAATTTTTGGTGAATAGTAACTTTTTACTTTTTTTTACCACAGTTAAAAGTAAATATGGTAATTAAGGTTAAAAATGTTATTATTATTACCCTAAAACATGTCCTAATTCTATTGGATAAGTTTAATTCGACCAAAAACAATATTAGGAATAAAATATGATCATTTAGGCCCACTTGGATTAGATTAGGACATTTATTATTAATTTATTTAAAGAAGTGTTAAAATAGTTAAAATCAACGTTTAATAAGTAAATCATTTTTAATATAGGATTATACATAAGATAAATTCAACTATAAATACTCATTATAAAGCTAAAAAGATTTAATACATAATGGTATTTTATTTGTAATTTTTAGACATTAAATAATTTAATTTATTTATGACATAAATATGATGCAGTAATTATCTTATTAATGAAATATTGACATAATTGATGTTATAAATACACAAATAAATGTAATTTGAGACTTTTTATGAATTCCACTAATTTTCTAGGTTAATATTAAATGTTATTATTGATTTAATTAACGTTTTTCTAACTAATCATTCTGTTATGATTTTCACAAAAATCAATTACTAAATAGTGTCAAAATTGACATAAAATAGTTTTTAAAACAAATATTATATTATTAATTGTTATTTTATTCATAAAAATATAAGGTTCGGCCAAATGACTTAGATAAGGTTATATATATTAATAATAAACAACTTAGGGCTCGTTTGGCTTGATATAGTAAGTTTATTAACCTCATAGTGTAAGAAAACAAGAAGACACGGTAAAAGTAAAATTATCTAACTTAAAGTTAAGTATAAATGATAAGGTTAAAATAGGAACCTAAACTTGTCTAAATTCTATTGGATGATAGGATTTCGACCCATCCCCACCTTAGATTCTAAATAAATCAATTTGGAGCTATTTAAACCCGAATTTGGCTTTATAATAAAATAATATTTTAAGTTATTCCAAAGGTACCCCTCTCCTCCCTTATAAAAGGGCACCCCTCCCTCTCTTCCTCACACCACTTTGAGCCTTCAAGCTCTGCCAACCCCTGCCAATTTCTCCTATCCACATCCCTAGAAACATCCTAGAGGTTCTGGTCTTCTTCAAAGACATATTTTAGTTCCCTAAAAGGAGGTCTCAAAGAAGCACTTCAAAGAAGAGGAGGTTTGGACACTTATGAAACAAATCGGACCTAAGGTAAGGGAAATATCACAATCTCATTTTTATCTGAGATTGCTTATACTTTGGTTTTTACTGGGGTGTATTTTATCATCCACATCCATGTTCCCTCAATATGTAATATTATTTCCATCCACCTACAATTTTTTAAAACCTATTTTACTCTTCGGTGAGTTTTTAGTAAAAGATATGAAAGGAATCTTTTGTCGTTTTTCATACGAAGTACTTTTTGACTTTTTCGACAAAAGTATGAGAATAATGTTTTTTTAACATATACGGCATGAAATTATTTTTACGGTTTTATAAAGCCATATTTTCATGAAGCATCCTCAAAAAAAGATTTTATAACTATTTTCAAGAAAGTCACTTTCTTTTAAAATTTAATGACATTTTGTTAAAAGAAAAATGATTTTAAAGAAGAAAGGATATTTTCCTCAAAAATTCATTTCAAGTGTTTTATCAAAACCATTTTCCATCTAAAATGAAATTATTTCATATGTGTATGTTTTAAGTATAATGTATCTTTTATTTACATGGTTTCACTTATCTTATTATGAAATTATATCCATTTCTTTTATATGGATTATGATATGATGGGATGATGTTTATGAAACCCATTTTATTCGTTGGGTTATTATTAATGATGTATGTTTATTTTGTGGCACAAGTAAGAATGATTTCATTATGAGATGGGTGGGACCTATATCTCCCTCCAATCCATTTGGTAAAGATTTTATATCTCATGAGATGGACATCGCTGGAACGGCAGGTTAAACCGGTTCAGTGAATCAGGACTGAAACGAGGAATGAATTTGGTTCAGAAAAGGACTTTTTCCACTAATATAGTCTTGGAAATGAGTCTTGATTAATAAGAAATTATTCTCTATGATTATGTTTGTATGCCACAAAGTTTCATGTTTTAAGTTATGATTATTGGGATTACATTTCACTATTATGATTTATCCCATGTTATGATATTATGATCTCTTTTACAGGTTAAGATTTCCAAAATGTTGTGTTCTTATGAATATGATGTGATTTATATTTCATTGTTCACCCTTACTGAGCATTTGAGCTCACCCTTTTATGTTTTCTTTTCCCTAGGATATAAAGAAAGGTTTTAGGTAAAAAAAGGAAGATCTTTATGGGAGATGTTGAAGATCTTTCACCACAATTAGAAGATTATATTCCGAGTTTCCAAAGACACTAAACTATTACGGTCCTTGTGTGTCTGTTTTTGTTATGTATTAAGTATTCCGCAAAAGTAATGTAATTTCCATGTACGTTAAGCTTCGGGTCTCTACAGTTGGTATCAGAGGAAAAGTTTAGTCAACCTTTGGAAACTAGGATGCGAAAACGTTAGTGAGATCCCTAGAGATATTTCTAAGGTATGTCTAGGGATGTCCCTAAGGATAAGTATACGTATAGGATATAGTCCTATAACTATGTTAATGATATTAAATTAAACCAAAGATGTTAGATATTGAAGTTACTCCCCCTTTATTATGATTTTTGCCTCTCACACTGTTCTTTTTGGGTTTTAGAAAATGGTTGGAAACAAGATGATTCAAAATAATGGAGGATATGATGGAAAATGGAATGATATTATTCATGAGAAACCAAATGAAATGGGATTTGGAAGTCCAAACATCATTATTATTCCGAATCAGCAATCTCATAATATGATCAATAAACTAAAATTTGGTAAGTTTCCTGACTCAGCTAATAAGAGAAAGATGGAGTTTCATGATGATCATAGAGGAATGAAAGTTCAATTTCCCCTATTTAAATCATGTGGGAAGAGGCATCAAGGAGAATGTTTCAAAGTAACTGGAAGATTCTTTGGGTGTGGAAAAGAAGGACACAAATCCAGTAAGTGCAAAGGAAAAGGTTCAGTTAACACCAGGGATGAGGATAATGGTATTTCTATCACATCAACAATGGTTAAATGTTTTAAATGTGGAATGTACGGGCATTATGAAAACCAATGCCCTAAGGGAAAGTCTCATGATGAGAAGAAGTATGGTCGTATGGGTAGTATTTATGTTGATGATGATGAAGAGACTACAAATTATATGTGAGATGCAATAATTGTTGAAGCTCGGTCAATGGTTTAAGAATGTAGTGGAATGATTACATTTTTATCATGTGTAATGTTGTATAAGTAATCTCATGGTACTATGGAATAAAGATACATCTAAGGATTGTTACACTGTTGTCTTTCCTTGAGTTTTGAAAGTGTATGATTAATGGTACCAGTATCCATGAAAGGTTCTTCAGATATTTTTGTAATGTAGATGATATGCGCATAAGGAAGGGATAAGGAGAAAATTAAGTGTTTGATAGTATTCATGAGCCCATGATTGATATAAGGAGAAGGTTATATCATGGTTTGAGTAGATAGAATTTTTGGATTTTGGTATTGGGAAAGAGTTAACTTTTGACTGCATTCATGTTTTCACTAAGGTTCAATGGGTATTCATTCTTCAAGAGAATACATGATTAAGGTATTCACATGTTTGTAATTTGACCAACAAGATATATCTTATGATATATGGGGGATAAATGATGGCATTCACGTGATTGTTCTGTGACATTTCAAGTAATCATTTTCTTTATACTATGAGCTTGGACCGAAGTATTTTAGATAAACCTAAATATTGGAATGGATTATGTTGGACATAAGTTAGGATAGAACTTTTTTCGATATTATTTATGGGATGTTATAGTAATATAGTTTTAGAAAAAGGACAACCTGCAGGATGGGGGACAGCCCATCGCATCGGATAAGGCCGTGGGAATCAAACCCACAACCAAAGTGTGACTGGCCTTTATCGCCTACCACTGGCCTACAGGAAGTCCATGTTTAGTAGAAACTAGTTTTATTATATTAAGCAGTATGATATATGAAGTATAAGTCCATTTTAGAAACCATATATGATTAATCTCACTATAAATAGACTTATATATTTTTTGATAACTTTTCTAACCTTTTGTTTGAGACAGATGGAATGACCCATCATTCTATCACATGATCTGCTAACACATCACGAATGACAAATTCAACTTCATTTCTTTAAGAGATGAAGTTTAAATTGTCCAAAGAACGACAAACGGTGAGACTATACCAAAATCACGAAAGTATTTCTTCTAATTCAAATTTCATCAACTTTAGGGAAATGATCTTGAAATCCAAAAATGTTGTCCTAGTGCTCTTATATCTGATGAATTAGATAGTACCTTAGATCGTCACAAATTTATGGCTTTGTGATTGCTGGCTTTTCCATAGCCATGTTATCTACCACTCTCCATCAGAGCATGATGGTTAGATTTCTCTTCCATATCCATATTTTCACCTATGTGGAAACCCAGTGATTAGTTTATTTGGGTAACCGTTACATTTCATACTTTTATTTTTAAAGATTGGTTTTGGTATTCCTTTTTATGATGTGGGTTTCTATCAAAGAAACTATTGAATAGTAAACAATTTATAACCCCAACGAATTTTGAGGGTGAAATTCATTTTAAGCGGGGTAGAATGTAACACCCCGAGATTTTATGAAAAATATTATTTTAAATTTTATTAATTTCTTGTGTTGTACGCTACACCAAAAGAAGCTTGCACAACACTCATCCTTGACTTGCCATGCATTACACACAAGCGTGACCATCCGTGATAGTGTGTGTTGTACGCAATACCGAGTTTCGCTAAACAATGATATGCTATTAAAACTAGCCGTTATGAATAGTAATAACCACTTTTTTAAATTTTTGTAAATTTTATTTTTCAAAATGGACTTCATTTTTGGATTCAGAATATCGAAATTAGCTTACGCTGAAATTTTGGTACTTTCGGATAACTTTCATTTTTTGATGAATAGTGAAAATTACTAAATTTTAATTAAAAACAACCTTTTTAATCGAAATAATTAATAGTGATAAATTATTAATTTGAGTGGTTTTAAAGTATAATTAGAATATATTTTTACAATTTAATACAATGTTGGTCATTGGATGTAATTTTACATTTAAACCATACATAAACAAATGTCAATCTTTTGATAGTTATTATCTCTTAAGAACACGCTATTTGTTTTGACGACGGGAATTAATTTTTAAATTAATTAATGCAACTGATATGTTTTGAATTTGGTAAAATAGAAATCATTTTTGAGTTCATAATATCAAATATAGCTTAGGCCTAATTTTTGGTATTTTTCTGGAAACTTTCATTTTTTGATGAATAGTGAAACCCCTAAGTGGTAGTTAAAAAAAATGAATTTTTCATAAAACTTAATTTTACCGCTTCTGTGAGTGGAATTTAAAAAATATGAGAGACACGGTTGATTTTAGTAAGTAAAATGTGGTTCAATGAGATGAAAATAATTTTTGGTGAATAGTAACTTTTTACTTTTTTTACCACGGTTAAAAGTAAATAGGGTAATTAAGGGTACACATGTTATTATTATTACCCTAACACATGTCCTATTTCTATTGGATAAGTGTAATTCGACCAAAAACAACCTTAGGAATAAAATATGATCATTTAGGCCCACTTGGATTAGATTAGGACATTTATTATTAATTTATTTAAAGATGGGTTAAAATAGTTAAAATCAAAGTTTAATAAGTAAATCATTTTTAATATAGGGTTATACATAAGATAAATTCAACTATAAATAATCATTAGAAAGATAAAAAGATTTCCTACATAATGGTATTTTATTTGTAATTTTTAGACATTAAATAATTTAATTTATTTTTGACACAAAGATGATTCAGTAATTATCTAATTAATGAAATATTGACATAATTGATGTTATAAATACACAAATAAATGTAATTTGAGACTTTTTATGAATTAAACTAATTTTATAGGTTAATATGACATGTTATTATTGATTTAATTAACTTTTTTCTAACTAATCATTCTGTTATGATTTTTACAAAAATCAATTACTAAATAGTGTCAAAATTGACATAAAATAGTTTTTAAAATAAATATTATATTATTAATTGTAATGTTATTCATAAAAAGCTAAGGCTAGGCCAAATGACTTAGATAAGGTTATATATATTAATAATAAACAACTTAGGGCTCGTTCGGCTTGATATAGTAAGTTTATTAACCTTATAGTGTAAGAAAACAAGAAGACACGGTAAAAGTAAAATTATCTAACTTAAAGTTACATATAAATAATAAGGTTAAAATAGGAACCTAAACTTGTCTAAATTCTATTGAATGAGAGTATTTAGACCCATCCCCACTTTAAATCAATTTGGAGCTATTTAAAACCTAATTTGGCTTTATAATAAAATAATATTTTTAGTTATTCCAAAGGTGCCCCTCTCCTCCCTTATAAAAGGGCACCCCTCCCTCTCTTCCTCACACCACTTTGAGCCTCCATGCTCGGCCAACCCCTACCAATTTATCCTCTCCACTTCCCTAGAAACATCCTAGAGGTTCTGGTCTTCTTCAAAGACCTATTTTAGTGCCCTAAATGGAGTCCTCAAAGAAGCACTTCAAAGAAGAGGAGGTTTGGACACTTACGAAGAAAAAATCGGACCTAAGGTAAGGGAAATGTCACAATCTCATTTTTATCCGAGATTGCTTATACTTTGGTTTTTACTAGGGTGTATTTTATCATCCACATCCATGTTCCCTCAATATGTAATATTATTTCCATCCATCTACAATTGTTTAAAACCTATTTTACCCTTTAGTGAGTTTTTAGTAAAAGATATGAAAGGAATCTTTTGTTGTTTTTCATACGAGGTACTTTTTGACTTTTCCGAAAAAAGTACGAGAAGAAGGTTTTTTTTAAATTATACGGCATGAAAGGATTTTTACAGTTTTATAAGTCCATATTTTCATGAAGCTTCCTCAAAAAAATATTTCATGACTATTTTTAAGAAAATTCTTTTTCTTTAAAAAATTAATGACATTTTGTGAAAAGAAAAATGATTTTAAAGAAGAAAGGATATTTTCCTCAAGAATTCATTTCAAGTGTTTTATCAAAACCATTTTCCATATAAAATGAAATTATTTAATATGTGTATGTTTTAAGTATAATGTATCTTTTATTTACATGGTTTCACTTTTCTTATTATGAAATTATATCCATTTCTTTTATATGGATTATGATATAATGGGATGATGTTTATGAAACCTATTTTATTCGTTGGGTTATTATGAATGATGTATGTTTATTTTGTGGCACAAGTAATAATGATTTCATTATGAGATGGGTGGGACCTATATCTCCCTCCAATACATTGGGTAAAGATTTTATATCTCATGAGATAGACATGGATAGAACGGCAGGTTAAACCGGTTCAGTGAAGCAGGACTGAAACGAGGAATGAACTCGGTTCAGAAATGGACTTTTTCCACTAAGATAGTCTTGGAAATTAGTCTTGACTAATAAGAAATGATTCTCTATGATTATGTGTGTATGCCAAAAAGTTTCATGTTTTAAGTTATGATTATTGGGATTACATTTTACTACTATGATTTATCCCATGTTATGATATTATGATCTCTTTTGCAGGTTAAGATTTCAAAAATGTTATGTTCTTATGAGTACGATGTGATTGATATTTCTTTTGTTCACCCTTACTGAGCATTTGAGCTCACCCTTTTATGTTTTCTTTTCCCCAGGATATAAAGAAAGATTTTGGGTAAAAAAAGGAAGATATTTATGGGAGATATTGAAGATCTTTCACCGCGATTAGAAGATTATATTCCGAGTTTCCAAAGACACTAAACAATTACGGTCCTTGTGTGTCTGTTTTTGTTATGTATTAAGTATTCCGCAAAATTAATGTAATGTCCATGTACGTTAAGCTTCGGGTCTCTACAATTTTTATATTATCTATGCTTTCATATTTTTTGGTTTTCCTTTCTCTTCTTCATCAGTCTTTCAACCATTAAATTGTATTGATCTTGATTTGATATGTTATTGGAGACCTAGTTTAGTCCATTTTTTTAGATAATCCCTCTCCGATGGTGATGTTAATCATCTAACTCACCATCTATAGAATTTATCATTAAAGATAACATATTAATTAGTCATGGAAACTTTTAGTGATAGTGGCATGGAATTATCCCTTAAATCATCATGAGTCACATATAATTTCTTAGGATGTACTGTATTTAATTAACTTTATTTTATTTTGTATATTATATTTTTATAGGGTTTCACCTCATGAAAGTTATTAGAGCTTGGATGATTTGTGGATCCTTAGTCTTTGGACATTGAACTTGTTTATGTTCCCACTAAACACTTAAAACCAGGTCATATCTCAAAATAAAAATATATTAATTTTTGATAAATTCATCAAGTAACATAGGTAATTAATGGATAATTAATGCATTAATCCAAATATCATATACATATTAATAATAATTTTCATTAAATTACCATGAAAATTTTACTATAACTCAACAATAAGATATCATAAATAAATTTCCATGCCTTGTCACCATGGTATCAAATATTCAAGGATAACTATTAAGTATTAATATAATAAAATTTTCAAACATTAATCATTAATCATGTTGTTAAGGGGATGTATATTTTTTGATCTATCTGTCACTTTTCAAAAGTCTAAATAAAATACCATAAATACATACATGATCATATAACATAAAACCTTTATAAAAAGGAATATATTTTAAAAAAAACTTGACCCCCAGAAGCCAAAAGTTAGTGGTTACATTATTACATTGTAATTAGATACAAATAATCATATCTGAAAGGACCAAATTGTTTAGTAGTCTTGTAAAATAATATACATACTTGAATCTTACATTATAAATGAAAATATGAATTAAAAAGTAGTTTTTCCTTTGATAACACCATTATTATAATACCTTAACCATGCATACAAATAATAATATACTTATTTCAATCCTCATAAAAATAAACATATGAAAAAGGGTTATCTCAGTTTCTCAGTTAGGGTATGCATACAACAGAAACTAAATAATCCATGAAAAATATGGTAGGGAATAAATTGAAATATAATAATATCATATAAATAATCACATTAGATAAAAACAATACATGGATATCATAACTAATCAACTAATCACATAAAGAAAATAACTAATCTCATAATAATGGAAATGCATAATGATGTTTATTATAAAATTATCATTGAGTCCTCATTCCAATACATCTTACATAAATGGATATGGCCTTATACAATACCCAAGCTAGTTTCTCTCATGAGACATACTAGTGCATCAAGGGGATATAGAGAGACCCACCTATCACTTACTAAGTCTAATGAATTCCTAATATTAAATGGGTGAAACCTAATCAATATAAACATTCATAGTGAAACAAAAAATCAAATGTTAACAATTACATTAATAAATAAACATAATCATAATCCATATAAAGTAATATATATAATGGTATTAAAATAGAATATCTAAAATAAAACTAATCCTAAACCATCTAGTAAAATGTGGTGTATGGTAAGATAATTTAACAACCTTAGTAAATCATAAAATTTAACTAAGGATGTTGACATAGATGATAATAATTTAAAAATATCATTAGGAAACTTTTGATGAAAATACTCTTTTCATTTTGAAAACACTATTTTTTAAAAGTATTGTGAATATAGAAGAAAATGTTTTATATCAAAATAACCCTATAAAATTGTAACGAAAGCCTCAGATATTATAATAGTCATGATTGTGGGGAAATCTAGTCATTCTGTATATGTTTAAAATCATTCCTTTCATATTTTTGTTGTAAATGTTAAAAAGTTCCTCATTCATAAAATAAAAAATAAGATTTATTTGAAATCATTTTTGAAAAAGTCAGAAATGGGGAAAAAATAAATTAAAATATCATAGAAAAATATTAATAAATTTTTATAAATAATTTTTTGAAAAAATGGATATGGAAGAAAAATATTCCCTAGTGAATACTCAAACATAAACAATTCAAAGTAACGATGAGATTATAAAATAAATCCCTACCTCAGGTTAAAATTACTTTGTATGTGTTTAAAAATAATATATAATAAATATATATTTATTATAAATATATTATATAACAATAATTATAGATATAATACCATTTATTTTATACTTATAATCTTTTATCATTCGTTTCTTAATAGTTCTTTGTTAAAAATCACTATTTCTTGTAATAACTACATCATTTTTTAGGTATGCTTTAGTTTGGTAGTTTCAGTATTAATAAAATTATCATGATTAAATAATATAAAAAAATAATGATATAAATGTCATATATAAACATTAAAACCATCAAAATTCACATCCATAAAATATTTTAATGAAAAATGATTTGTATCACCATGTGGAGACGGTAAGTCGTACATATATATGAATGAAACTTTCACTTATAATATTATAGGAAATAGGGTGATTCATGGTAGTTTTATAATAATAATAAAATTTCATTATATTTATTATACTTATGGTTTTATTTTATAATAACTTTTAGAGATTTATAGGCGGTAAAAGAATGAATAAATTGAAAGTGGTTGGGCAGGACAATTGGCTCTTCTTTGGGAAACCTTCGTTAGATCATTTCTTAAGGGACTGAAGATTATATTTTCTTGGAAAAAAACTATATAAGGTGTGTAATTATGTTTAGAACAGAATAATTAAGGGATCGGTTGAGCTATATGACTAAATATGGTCTGAATAAGTGGGGGAGGATTTTCCCTTTTGATATTTAGGTGAGGGGAACTTTTCAAATTTCTCAAAAGACTAAATTATAATAAATTACTTTTTATAATAAATGATTTAAAATGGAATGTTATTAGAATATAAGGTAGTATATAGTTTAATTCCATCAAAAAATAAAATTTATAAAATTTTTGGTTTCATTTTAGACATTATCATTTTGATGGACCCCTTGGTTAATTATTTTTGACCTTAATCATGGTAACCACTATTTTAGTCCTAAAGGGTTAACACCATTGACATAAATAGTTAAATGGAACATTAATTGAAAATTTATGATGTTTTAAACTATATTCCATTCTCATGGTGGAAGATACTATTTTTATGAAATATAAATAACTTTATAATATTTTCTTTTGATAAATTATCATTAATGTCAATTTTGACAATATTCATTTAATTTGACTTAAAATACAACAAAAAAATTTATAATTTAAATATAATTCTAAAAATACTCTATAATATGTAATCTAGATATACTAAATTTATTTTCAATATCAACGCATTAAGATTATATCAAAATTAATATTTTTAAAATCATTTGTTTTATTTTTCTTCTAATTAAATAAATATTTTATTAGAATTGCACAATAATTTAAGGTAATTATATAATTTATAAAAATTAAAAATATATATATAATTAAATTAATTTCAATAAAAAAAATTATGTTCATTTATATCGAGCTTTTTCCTCTATGTGTACCCATTAATGATTTCAAAAACAAAGAGAGTGATATCTTATAATTATATTTGATTTAAATATTATATAATTCATTTTCATGGAAAAGTACTTATTAAAAAAATTAAAATTATAGGGTAATGAGATATGGGTATAATTTTATTCATAAAATAAGAATTATTATGAATAATTATGGACTTATAACTACTTTTTTCCTAAATTAACCCAATTTACCCTTTATCAGAGAGATAAATTTTTCCACGATTACCATACATTTTGAACCAAAATAAAAGGTTCCCAGATTCCAAATTTGAACCTCATAGTTTTAAATATTTAATTCATTTTATTATATTAAATATCTATAATTGGCGGAAATTAATTCTAAAATAAGTGTGAAAATGTGATAAAAACTACTTTTTAGAAAGTATTTTTTAAGAATAAAATTGTATTTATTCAAATCCCATGAATAATAAAAATATTATATGAATGTTAAAAAATTTGATTGAAAATATTATATTTAATTTCATTAAAATAATTCACCAATAATGACATTTTAAATTTATTATGATGTAATATAATGCATCCACAAAAATGGTTTTTCAGAAAAAATCACTTCTTCTATATTTTTTATTTCAAATCAATTAATGACTAAATAATTTATTTTATAAATATATATACCATATATTTTTAAAATTCATTTACTCCCATTTATAAACATAAATTTGATTTATATGTTATTACAGTCTCATACTAATATATAGCGGTTCATTTGAACTCGATGTTGTCTGAAATGCACAATATTAAAGAAATTAAATTTATTTAAAATAGACATGTCATTAAAACTTCAGGTGATAAAATCCTCCCACATTCAAAAAAATCATCCTAAAAAATTATATAATAGAACCACATAAAAATTCTTTGGTATTTCATCATCATGATTTCCTCATTTTCACACATTACTTATAATATCTTTTTAATTTTTTCCAAAGTACCTTTACCAGCCAAGACATCTGATTCCTCAAAACTTCTTCTCTATTTCCCAGAATCTATATAGGATCTTCATAGTAAGGTTAATCAGGTTCTAGTTCTGTTTCATCAGAAGATAGAGCAAACATCTGGTTTGGCATATACTTCATTAACAAAGATATCTAGTACACATCGTGTACTTTAGAAATGATAGGTGGAATTGTCAAATGTTAAGCCACAACTCTAATATTTTCCAAGATTTAAAGAGTTAAGGTGTACTTGGGGCCTAGTTTTTCTTTTTTACCAAATCTGATAATACCCTTCTGTGTATATACTTCAAGAAAACATTATCTTATTAATGAAATTATAAATCCTTCCTCTGTTTATCTAAATATTTATTTCTTCTACTTTGAGATTTATTGATAAAGGTTTGAATAGTATTTACGTTTTTTTCAATCCTACACATGTTTTGGGCCTACAAGATTCATTTAACCAACTTCATACGAACAAGTTGGTGTATGACATCTCATTCCATAATATGATTCATATAACACCATTTAAATACATGAATGGATGATATTGTTATACAAAAATTCTACCAAATGTAAATAATAATCATATGTACCATTAATGTCAAGTGAGTATGACCTCAACATGTATTATAAATTTTAGATAGTCCTTTATTACTACCCATTAGTTTTAGGGTGATAAGGATTTCTTAAATAACGCTTTATATCATGATCCTTCTGAATAATTTTCTTGAATATCGATGTAAATAATTGATCATTCTCATACACAATTGAAATAGGGGAACCATGAAGTCTTATAAATTTATTAATATAGTGTTGTGAAAGGTGTTTTAATGTAAAATCATCTCTTATAAAAAGTAAATTTTCATATTTTGTAATCCTATCAACAATAACCTATATCACGTCATTATTTCTTAGATTATTTGGTAATAGAGTGAAAAAGTCTATAGTAATTTTATTCCACTTTCACGTAGGAATAGGTAGAGGTTTCATGAATAATATAGGATATTGTTTCATAGCCTTCACTTTTTGAAAAACCAAACATATTTAAAAATTTTAGTACTCAATGCATCTTCTACCTTATTTTCCTTTCTTATGTGGTAGTGTATTGAGCAGTTATAATCCTTGAGTAGCTCGATCCATTTACTTTGCCTCATATTGAGTTCTTTCTGTTAGAATATTTATTTCAAACTCTAGTGATATGTATATATCTCACACTTTTGACCATATAGATATTGTTTCCATATCTTTAGATTATATATTATATATACTTACTCAATATCATTAGTTAGATAGTTTTATTCACGATTTTTTAACTACATTGATGCATAGACAATGACTCTAGCATTATTTATAAAGACAAAAACAATTCATTTCCTTGATGTGTTAATATATAAATAAAAATAGACCATTTTATGATGGCAGATTCAATATCACAGCATTCACCAATATCCACTTCAATTTTCCAAAAAAATCACATTCCTTTGTCCAAATAAACTTAACCCCTTTACGGGTAATCTTGGTTAATGGGTTATCTAATAAGGAAAACTTTTGAAAAAACATCTATACTAACCTACTAATCCATTGAAACTATATACCTCAATTATGTTTCTTATTATATGAAATTCTTGGATTTCCTTGGCCTTTGTAGGATCAATAGATATTCCATCCCTAGAGGAAATATAACCATGAAAAGAAAATTTTTGTAGACATAATTCACATTTGATAAGTTTACCCTATGAAAATTTTCATCTAAGAGCCTTTGGAATGATCCACAAGTGGTTCTCATAATCCTCATAGTTTTTGGATTAAACTAAGATATCATCAATAAATACCACAAAAAATTATAATGATATTCCTTGAATACGCTTTTCATTAGAACCAAAATAAAAGTGTGTGCATTATTCAATCCAAATAGAATTAATATAAACTTATAATTTCTATACCTTATTTGAAATAATATCTTTATAATATCTTCCTTATTTACTCTCAACTGATGATATACCAAAAAAAGATCAAACTTTGAAAAATATTTATCTCTATGATGTTACTCAAATAAGTCATCAATGTGAGGAAGACGATAATTATTATTTATCATAATATCATTTATTTCCCAATAAGAAATTTATAGTTTAAGAACCCGGTTCTTATTCTTGAGGTACATGTTTCTTCTTTTCCTTTTTCCTTAAGTTTTTTTGAGAAAACAATGGAAATGGGGGGGGAATCCAAAATTTATGGGTACACACAGTGTACGTTTTTACACATGCAATGTACTTCAGTTGTGGGAGATGAGAAGGCAGGAAACATAGGTTTGTCAGTAAAAAAACTATATGTTGTGTACTTCTATATACATGTCGTGTAGTTTAGTCATGTGGGATGAAACAAAGGGTGTGTAGAATTGTTGCTGATTTAGGATGTAATAACTATCTACACACCGAGTACTTTGTATTACACACTGTGTAATCAGTCGGTAGATGAATAGGGTGGTGGTGAAAAGTAACCCCCTGAGGAATAATTAAAAAGGAATGTACTTGTCGTGTACTTTCAAAGTACATGCCGTGTAGTCATGAAATTTTGCTTAAAATCGGTAGTAGCCTCCTCATTCAGCAGAGCAGGCAGAACGCTCATTTGGAGCTCAAGAGAGAAAACCAAATCTTGGAGGACCTTCCGACTACACGCTGGGAATCGGATTCTTCAACCGTCGATCACGTTTGAACTTCTCGGGTGAGTTATTCCCTCTCTGTGAGTCTATCTCTCCAATTATTCCTCTAAAAAAAGTTATTTGAGTTTGAACGAGTAGTTTTTAATCCCAGATCTATGTCGTTATCAGGTGTTTCAGGAGGCATCATTCACGTATATTGATCATAGGAGTTCAAGATAGGTAGTATTGTGTTTTATTACAACTGTCGAGTAGAATTTGTGTACCGCTGTGCCACTCGCCCATGTTAGGGGTGTTGTATAGCTGAGGATTTTTCTATTTAGATACCTAGAATTTCTGAGGTATTCTAATGATTAAATCTTAATTGTTGTTTGGGATCATTGCATGGATCCAGGGCCACCCCATGGGTGAGTTCCCCCTATTTAGCGTGTGTCCATGATACTCAAGGGTAAGCCATATCTATAACATGTTTAAAGATTTCTGGAGAGGAACTTATATGTATTGCTTGACATGCATTGGTATCGGCTTAGTTTCTTTCTTTTCTTGAGCGCAGTGTTGTGTATAGCCTGTGGGTAGGGTTCGTTAGCCTGAGGGTAACGTTTCTTATGCCTATTGGCAGTACCTTTCATGCCTGCGGGCAATATCTCATATGCATGTTGGCACAATTCATTATGCCAGGGGGTAGTCACCTGTGGGTTTCTATTCTGATTACCTGAGGGTAAAGGTTTTTCATGTCTATAGACAACTTTTACTTTGTATATTCACTATGGTGATTTTACATGTTATACCTGCCAAGCTAAAGCATAGTCCTGGTATAGTTTTACCTTCTACTTGTTAAATATCCTATTGTGGTTTGTACTACGGCACTGTTTAAGAGATTTTTGGTTAAGGCTGTGTCTCGAGAACTTATAATTCAAGTATATTGAATTGTTAAATAATAATTAAAATGTCAATGTAACTGGTAGGATTGTTTACTTTTGAGTACTTCCTAGTTTACTGCATTTCATTACTACACACTATTGTTGCAGAAATTCACTGACAGTTGCGCACAGGCCTTTGGTGTTTCCTACAGGGATTTATTTCTCACATCATATTTGGGTCATGTCTTGGGCCCAAACAGATTATATTTCTACAAGTGTGGATAAGGGAAGGAGTCCCTATACAGGTACCTGATGTTGTAGAGGAGTAGGAGAGCATGGGGTCGAGCTTAGGCTTGTGATGCTGCTGAGTTCCAGATGTGTTGTTTTATTTCTATTTCCTATATTTTTTCTTTTGTACTGAATTATTTCAGATTGTAGTATACCTTGTTTTGGATGCATTATTAGACATAGTGACATATTGCATCATCGTATTTATATGAATTTTGTTATCTTTTACTTCTGTAATATCTTCCATTTCAGCTAAATGTTATTTACTACTTATGCTTTTATTATGTTTCTACTTATCCACTATACTACACTTGAAAAATGAGGGCATAGTTTCCCCATTTTTGGACCTGGGCCCTCACTAATACTCGGCAGCCTCTGACATTTGGGGAAATACGCTTGAGGTCATGTGACCAACCGAGTTTGAGGCACCCGTTGAGTGGAACCCAAAACCGGGACGTTACAAAGTGGTATCAGAGGTTTTCATTTCTCTGAGTTATTTTATTATTTGGTGACGACAGAAAGAGATGGGTTGCAAAGGGATTCAGTAATAACTGTGCCCGGGAGTAGCTACCCTATGTGCAGGTAATGGCCAGATTTCCTTGAATTCAATTGTTATTTTATGTTTATGATTATTACAGTTGATTTGATTTCACTATTGGGTGAAGCACTTGTTGTATATTGTTTATGTTTTTATACTTTGGTTCTTTTTTGTTGCAACCTGATGAGATGAGGGTATTTCATCTCATGCATCATTTAGGCACATTTTATAATTACATCCCATGCATAGTTTCCATACCATGTAGGTACATTAGAAATTGCATGTTGTTGTGATAGATGTTGTGCTAGAAAACTCATGTTGTTGTGATGGGTACCTTGTTATATATGCCTACTATTGATAGGGTATTGGTACATGTTATGGTTGGGTTTATGGATGCTAAACTTTGGTTCCTGAGACGTATGGTCTCTCTTGGGCCATAATTTAGCGTTTCATGATCCAGCCTTTTGTTTTTTTATGTACTATAAGTGAAAGGTAGGGTGTTAAACTTTTATTTGCGGGGATTATGGGACCCCACGGATCGTAATTTGGCATACTAACAATTGAAATTAAAGAAAAAGGGGCTCTGGAGTAGTTTCTGAGGTTTACTTTCTGGAAACCCAGACAACACGTCATGTGGTTCTATGAACACATGCCATGTACTCTTCTATTAAGGATGAAATGAAAAAAAAAATTACATTTCATGTACTGTAAGTACATGTTGTGTAGTCTCAAAATGTTTCATAGGTCGTGTGGGTAGAGACATGGGATAGTGAATGTCTTGCAGGAACATGTCGTGTACACGTTGAACACGCCATGTAGTGTCAGCCGAGTAGCTGGTCGTGTCGCTAACAACACGGGTCGGTTGGGGCTTCTTAGTACACGTTGTGTCCATCTGGAACATGTCATGTAGTGTAAACTAGGTATACATGACGTGTCACTAAAAAACACGGGCCGGTGAAGCTTGACTCGTACAGGTTGTGTACCTGTGGGACACGCTGTGTAGTTTTGACCAAGGAGATACCATGTGGATTTGGCCATGTGGCCGGGGAAAAAAAAATGGTGTACATGCCGTGTGCAGGTGTAACACGTCGTGTATTTAGGGTTTAGACACACCTAGACTGGAATTAGAACACGACCATGTAAGGGCATAAGGGTACACGCTGTGTGGACTTTATACACGCCGTGTAGTCTCTTTTTTCTAGTTTTTGTGTTTTCTTCCTTTTTTTCATGGGAAATTTTAAATAGACAAAATAACCTCAATAATAAATTATGCTATGGTGTGTGTTTGACCTTGTAGAGTCATGCCGCCGAGATGACCACAAGTTGTATGTCAAGAGATCGGCAACGATTATACTCTAGAGATCTTAGTTCATGGGCAAGCGATGGATCCTCCAGTAGAGACAGATGTGGCGTTAGGCGTTATACCGGACGCTGGCATGGATGCACAATTCCTTGAAGGCTTCATGTGGTTTATGCAGACCTTCCAGGGAGCACCATCGGTTTCCACATCTACGGCAGAGCTGATGCATATATTTCAGCAGAAGCATCTGCCTACGTTTTCAGGGGATGGCGGATCATAGGCTGTGAAGTCTTGGATGGGTTCTATGTAGACTATCTTTGAGCATCTAGAGACGCCTCCTGGGAGGAGGGTCAAGCTCGCTACTTACATGCTGCATGATTCCGCCAAGAGATGTTTGGATTTTACCAACCAAACTGAGCATCACAGAGACATGGTGTAGAAATATTTGCAGCCATCCTTCTATGACTTTTTCTTTTCAGAGACGCTGAGGGAAGATAGAGTTTGAGAGTTCATGAATCTGAAGCAGGGCACCATGTCAGTGATGGACTATTCTGCCCACTTCACCGAGCTACAGCGCTTCACACCTGTTCTGGTGGGAGATGAGTAGTTGAGGGATCGATGCTTTGAGGATGGTCTTTGATATGACATCCAAGCACTGGTGAATGTTTCCAGGTTTCCTATAGGGAACGCTTTTGTAAACCATGCATTGATTACATAGCGGAACCTGTGGGAAGTTAGTGGTGTAGGCCAGGGCAGTTCGACACCATTTTTTGGTACTATTTCTACCAGTAATAGGAAGATACAGATTGGTTCCTCTCATAGTGGCAGTACTAGCTAGAATATTTCTTTTGTTGTTCAGGTCATGTGCTACCAGTGTGGTAGAGAGGGGCACAAAAGACCTCAATGTCCACGTGACGTTGTGGAGTGCCGATCTTGCGGCATGATGGGTTATCTCCAGTGTTTTTGCAAGGAGTTTCCACTAGTGGCTAGTGAGAGGGGTTCTATGCAGACTCCGTGTGTAGGAGTAGGGCCAACAGCTTCTTACCAGTCAGGGAACTGGAATATGTCGGGACGATCAAGCCAAGGTGGTGGTCGTGGCCATGGAATCCAGACACCCAGATCCTAGATAGTGTAGGGAGGGTCAGCTCAGGGTAGCCAGGTAGTGTCGTCGGGCTATGGAAGTGGGTAGGCATATGCAGTAAAACATACCCAACATGAGCAGGATCCTGGACCTTTCACTGTCAGAGGTACTATTCTAGTTGCTTCTGTTTTGTCTTCAGTACTTTTCAATATTGGTTCTACACATAGCTTTATATATGTGCCCGTTATGAAGAGCCTTGGGCTCTATGTTTCTTCTTATTCTGATATCATGATGCTAGACACTTCGTTGGGGACTAGAATGGCTGGTATGCGTAAGTGCAGGGAGTTCCCCCTAGAGGTTGGTGGGTGTCTCTTTTTATGTGACCTCTATGTCTTAGAGATGAAATCCTATGACATCATTCTCAGGATGGATTGGTTGATACCATTTCAACCCTTTGTGAATTACTATCATCGCAGGGTGTGTTTCACAACAGCCAAGGGTGGAGAGTATCTATAAAGGGTGAATGGGATGTCCAGGCGAGCCGAGATGGGCCCATGCATCGTGGGAGAGGTGGTGTAATAGGTCAGATTGGGAGTTTATACCTGGATGACTAGGGAACTTGTCATAATAATTTCCCTCTAGTAGTTGATCGTTTCAGGGATGTCTTCCCAAACAAATTTTTAGGACTTACTCTGAAGCGAGAGGTGGATTTCCCTATTGAGATTGTGTGAGGAGTGACACCGGTGTCCATTCCTCCTTATAGGATGGCTACACTAGATTTGGAGGAGCTCAAGAGGCAGTTGGAAAAGTTGTAGGAAAAGGGTTTCATCTGACCCAGTACTTCTCCTTGGGGTTCACCTGTCCTATTTTCTAAGAAGGCGGACGACACCCTCATACTTTGTGTGGATTATCGGAAGCTGAACCAGTTGACATTCAAGAACTGATATCCCTTGCCATGGATTGATGATATTTTTGATCATATTCGAGGATCACGAGTGTTCTAGAAGATTGACTTGATATCCAGATACCATTAGTTGTGTGTTAGACCATCAGACATACTACTTACATCTTTTTGGAGTAGATATGGTCTATACGAGTACTTGGTCATGCCATTCGGACTCACAAATGTGCCAGTAGTTTTCATGGCTTTGATTAATCGTGTGTTCCACCCATATCTGGATTCTTTTGTGGTGTTATTCAGGGATGATACCTTGGGGTACTCTCGCACTCGACACGACAATGCGACCCATCTTGAGATCATATTGATTACACTAAGAGAGCATCAGCTATATGCTAATCTTTAAAAGTGCCACTTCTGGATGGACCAGATACACTTCTTGGGTCATTTTATCTCAAAGGCAGGAGTTGCAGTAGACCCAGAGAAAGTGAGAATAGTAGTTTCCAAGAAGCATCCTAAGAACGTGTTTGAAATATAGAGTTTCTTGGGGTTATATGGTTACTACAGGCACATTATACAGGACGTATCCCACTTAGAAGTGTCATTGATGGGTTTGAATAAGAAGGGTGTGAATTTCATTTGGTCAGAAACTTGTGATACAACCTTTCAGGAGTTGAAGGAATGGTTGACATCAGCACCAGTCCTGATACTTCCAGAGCAAGGGAAGAGCTATACAGTTTACTGTGATGCATCAGGTATTGGTCTAGGAGCAGTGTTGATGCTTGGAGATCGAGTAGTTGTGTATGGGTCTCGACAGTTGAGGCCACATTAGAGTAATTACCCGACGCATGATCTCGAGTTGGATGCAGTTTTTCATTTGTAACACTGTTGGAGACATTATCTCTTGGGATAGAATTTTGTGGTGTTTACGGACAAAAAAGGTCTGAAATATATCTTTACCCAGTGTGACTTGAATTTGAGATAGCAAAGGTGGGTTGAATACCTTCAGTCCTTCGACATCGATCGTTCCTATACACCTGGTAAGGGTAATACAGTTGCTAATGCACAAAGTAGGAGGACTCAGTTACCGGTAGTGTAGGAGGCCAGCGGTGAGTGGCAGCTCATGGATTTGTTCTCTAAGATGCATTTGGAGGTGCACGATAGTTAGGGGAGGGCCTATCTTTCTTCCTTAGCTGTGACTTCTACCCTCCTAGATAGAGTGGGGATGAGACAACTTTCAGATTCAGAAGGCCTAGTCCTATGGGAGTCGGTGTCAAGTGAGGAACCTCTTCCTGGTTGGATGATAGGTGATGATGAGGTACTGCGTATCCATGGACGAGTGTGGGTTACAGGGGATATACTTGAGAATTTGATGTGGTAATTTCATGATTCGGCTTGGGAAGTGCATCTTGGGTTTCCAAAATTTACCGTGACTTGAGACGTTAGTATTAGGGGCCTAGTATGAAACGAGAGATAGTGGGTTTTGTTGTGAGATGTTCCACCTGTCAACAGGTGAAGGCGGAGCATCAGAGGCTAGCTGGACTATTACAACAGTTACCCATTTCGGAGTGTAAAAGGGATGATGTTGCAATGGAATTCGTGACTGGGTTTTTGAGGTCACCTTGAGGCAGTGATGTCGTATGGGTTGTTGTGGATAGACTTATGAAGGTAGCTCACTATTTTCTATTCAAGGAGTCCTTCAATGTTGACGATCTTGAAAAGATGTATATCCGAGAGGTGGTACGAATTCATGGGGTCCCTCGATCTATTGTTTCAGATATGTTCTACCATTTTACATCTCATTTCTAGAAAATATTTCAGATGGAACTAGGTACATAGGTTCTTCTGAGCACAAATTACCACACTCAGATCGATGGCTAGTTAGAGCGTACAATACAGGTTCTTGGGGACACACTGCGTACATGCGTCCTGGAATTTGGGGGCTCTTGGGATAAGCATATACCCCTGGTCGGGATTGCCTACAATAATAGTTTTCAGGAAACTATTGAGATGTCACCTTACGAGGCTCTATACGGTAGGCCATACCGATCACCCTTGTGCTGGTTGGAGGCAGGTGAGGTGGCTTTACTAGGACCACGCCTTGTGTAGGAGACTTCGAAGAAGCTCTAGTTGATTCCGAAGTGGTTGGCTACTACACAGTCTTGTCAGAAATCATATGTTCATCGCCGCAGACGACCCTTGGAGTTTGCGGTTTGGGATGAGGTTTTCTTGCGTGTTTCACCGAGGTTGGGACAGAGGCAGATCATGAGATAGGTTAAACCTTCACTGAGGTATGTGGGGCTTTTTGAGATTCTGGAGAGAGTCAGGTCGGTTGCGTATCGGTTTCTGTTACCACAGAGGTACCAGGCCATGCAAGACGTCTTCCATGTATCTCATCTGCGCCGTTATCATTCAGACCCATCTCATGTTTTTTATCCTGAGGAGGTTGAGCTTCAGTTCGATGAATCCTTTGTGGGGAATCCAATTCATATTGTTGATAGGAGAACGAAGGTTCTCTGAGGCGGGTCATTTCCTCTCGTACGGGTGTTATAGCATCATGGATGAGTGTAGGATGAAACATGGGAGTGGGAGACCGACGTACCTGCTTAGTGGCCATAGTTGTTCTTAGCTTTATCATTACCTCCCTTGGAAGGTAAATTCAGAGACGAATTGCTTTTAGTGGGGAATTTTGTAAGAACTTGGTTCTTATTCTTGGGGTATGGTTTTCTTCTTTTCATTTTTCCTTAAGTGTTTTTTAGAAAACAAGTGAAATGTGGGGAAAATCCACAATTTATGGGTACACTTCGTGTAATTTTTTACACACGTTGTGTACTTTGGCTGTGGGAGATGAGAAGTCAGGGTGCGTAGGATTTTTAGTAAAAAAACTACACGCCGTATACTTCCATATACACCTTGTGTACTTTAGTCATGTGGGATGAAAAATAGGGCGTGTAGAATTTTCAGACATTCAGGATGTAATAAATATCTACACACCGTGTACATAGTATTACACACCGTGTAATTTTCCAGCAGATGAACAGGGTGGCAGTGAAAAGAAAACGCTGAAGGAACAGTTAAAAAGGAAAGTACAGGTCGTGTACTTTCAAGTTATACGCCGTGTAGTCATGAAATTTTGCAAAAAACATGCAGTAGCCTTTTCATTCATCAGATGAGGCATAATGCTCATTTGGAGCTCGAGAGAGAAGGCTGAAGCTTGGAGGATCTCCTGACCACACACTGAAAATCATATTCTTCCATTTTCAATAACGTTTGAACTGTGCGGGTGTGTTCTCTCCTCTCCGTGAGTCTTTCTTTCCAATTATTTCTCTAGAGAAATTTATTTGAGTTTAAACGAGTATTTGTTAATCCCAGATCTATGTCATTCTTAGGTGTTTCGGGAGGCATCAATCACGTATATTGATCATAGGATATCAAGTTAGGTGATCTTATATTTTATAAGAACTGACGAGTAGAATTTGTGTACCATTGTGCCACTCTCTCATGTTTATGGTGTTGTATAGCTAAGGCTTTGTCTGTTTAGATGGCTCTAATTGCTTAGGTATTCTAATAATTAAATATGAACTGTTTTTTGGGATCATTTCTTGGGTCCAGGGCTACCCCGTGGGTGTGTTCCCCCTGTTTATCTATTTGGCCAGGATACCCGAGGGTATGTCATATCTATAACATGTTTTAGGTTTTCTTGAGATGAACTTATATTTATTGCTTTCCATGCACTGGGCTTGACCCGGTTTCTTCCTTAGCCTGAGATTAGTGTTGTGTTCAGCTTGTGGGTAGTGTTTGTTAGCCTGAGTGTAATATTTCTTATGCCTGTGGGCAGTACCTTTCGTGCATGTGGGAGATATCTCGTATGCATGTGGGAATTATTCGTTATGACTGGGGGCAGTCACCTACGGGTTTCGATTCTGATTACTTGAGGGAAAAGGTTTAGCATGTCTGCGGACAACGTTTACTTTATATATTCACTGTGGTGATTTCACATGTTATACCTTCCAAGCTAAACCACAAGCTTGGTATTGTTTTACCTTCTACTTGTTAGATATCCTATTGTGGTTTTTGGTAATGAACTATTTAAGAGATTTTCTCTTAAGTTCGGGTCTCGAGAACTTATAATTCAATTATATTCAATTGTAAAATAATAATTAAAATGGAAATGTATCTAGAAGGAATGTTTACTTTGTAGTACTTCCTAGTTTACTGCATTTCATTACTGCACACTATTTTTTCCAAAATTCACTGACAGTTGTGCATGGGCCTTTGGTGGTCACCTACTGAGATTTATTTCTCACACCCTGTTTGGGTCATTTCTTATGCCCAAATAGATTATATTTCTACAGGTGTAGATAAGGTCAAGAGTCCCTATATAGGTACTTGATTGTTGCAGAGGAGTAGGAGAGCGTGGGACCGAGCTTAGGCTTGTGATGCTGTTGAGTTCCTACTGCACTATTTTATTTTTCTTTTTTGAATTTGACCTTTATACTGTATTATTTCAGATTGAAGTGTATCCTATTTTGGCTGCATTCTTATACATAGGGACATATTGCCTCAGTATATTTATATGAATTTTTGTTATCTTTTACTCATGTACTGTCGTCCATTTCTGTTTAGTATTGTTTACTGCTCCCACTTTTAGTATGTTTATATTTCTCTACTGCGCTACACTTGAAAAATGAGGGAATAGTTTCCCCACTATCAGACCTGGGCCTTCACTACTAGTCGGCAGCCTCTGGAATTTATGGAAATGCGCTTGAGGTCATGTGACAAACCAGGTTTGGGGCACCCATTGAGTAGCACCCAGAATCGGGACATTACATATAGACTCATAGACTCATATTTATTCTTAATGAATAGAATATAGTCTCCTCAAACTTGAAACACTAGGGCGTATGAAGCCCATAACACTACAATCTTCTAGTTGTTTATTCAACTCCACTTACTCCACTATAGAGATTCTATAGAGATTGTTTCATATAGTAATTTAATTAGGGATTAAATAAACTTCCCAATCTATTAGATGTCCAAGAAATTCTATAAGAAATATGTCATTGTATTCATGTAAAATAGATAAATCCCCAAGGTGAATATTACCTTTTACATTCGTAGTTTTTTTCTCATCTTCTTCACTAAGAATATCATTTAGAATAGATACTTGAAGTGGATCCATATATGAATCAAATGATGAAGTGCCCCTTATAAAGATAAATAATTCTATATCTTCAATATAAATCGTAATTTACTCCTCTTTGAAATTAAATTTTTCATTATATTTTGAAATCCAATCCATAATAAGGATTATATCAACGTCAACGACATGTATTATAATAAAATAAAAAAATATATCATTATTATGTTTCATAATAGGAACTAATTGGAACATATTTTTAATAGTGGGGTTTTCACTATGTGTTTTTTCTAACAACTCCCTTATTAAGGTAAATAGTAGATGTCTAACATTTTTAGAAAACTGAGAAGATATTAAATAATGTGATGATCCATAATGAAATAAATAATTAAATGAATTTGATGATATGATTAAAGTACCTTCCACCAAATCACTATAAACTTTCACCTCATATTTTTTTGATCACATAAGATTATCCTTTCCCCCTTATCCTTTTCTTGATAAAGTTCCTTTTACACTTAGAAAATTATTGGCATAATTTCCCATCTCTTTATAGCTGATTCATTTCACATTGTAGTATTATTTCTCACCCTTTCTATAATGGGCCTATTGTCATTTTTTCTCCATAATTTTAGCAGACCCCCATTCCTAATAGTCATATTCCATGATGTTTTGTTTCACATTTATTACATGTTGAAAATTCATCTCTTACCTTATTCCCCTTTTCTTTATTTCCTTATCTGGAGTACTCAAAAATAGCCTTCTTATCTTCCATCCCTTTGTATCCATAAGACATGGAAAATTTTTTCTCTATCCTGATAGCACATGATACTATATCCTTATATGATTAGAATTCTTTGGGGACTAATTCCCTCTAAATAATTTTCTTAATCCCATTAAATAAATGATCAATGTTTCTCTTTGGGTGATGTTTGTAGTCCACAACATGCCTTTCTATCCTTGTAAAGTTGGTATCATACATAGCAACATTATCATACTCCTTTTGTCTCAGACTCAATAATCTTCACTCCATATCTGCTCGTTCTTCATGAGGAAATTATTTATCCATTGATCAAGTAGAAATCGATTTCTAGTCACATTTAATGATAGATGTTACTAACATGTGAACCAGTCAAACATTATTACACCATGTTGTGGATCAATAGTCTTATCCATATGGGAAAGGTTATTTCTCATGACCTATGTCAGTCATCCCAATATAGTGATAAGTTATTCATCTCTAGCTCGGACATCAATATATTTACTAGGAGGAAAATTCTTATATGGATTATGTGAATTGATATGGTTTCTATTCCTTTCATTGGGTGACGACATAATGAATCATAATATATAATTTTAAAACTAGTGAAAAATATAACATAAATTGAAAATTTATGAATAACTAATCTAAAAATCATAAGCTTGGATTCTTTGGGAATATTCTCAAAGTCCATTTTAGGATTATGATTCCTTAATCTAGTTCTGAAGGTTTCTACTAAACTCTCTCTAATAACAACTATAAATTCTATTATGCTTGTATCCCAGATTCGGTGGTGACATTATTACATTGGCATTGGATACAAAGAATCACTTCCCAAAGTACCAAATAGTTTATTAGTATTATAAAACTAGATACATACATGAATATTATATTATAATTAAAAACATAAACCTAAATGAAGTATTTCCTTTGAAAAACCCATTTTTTCTTAGATTATCCCTACATTTCAATGATAATATAATTTTGTACATCTTGGAGTAAAATAAACATTAGAAAAATGGTGATCTTAGAAGCTCAGTAAGGGTATGGGTTTAACATAAACTAAATTGGGCATGAATAACATGGAAGGAAATAAATTGAAATATAATAATATCATATAAATAATCACATCAACTAATAACTATCCATGGATATCATAACTAATCAAATAATCACATGGAAATAAATAACGAATCTCATAATGATAGAAATACAAAATTATAGAAATAATAAACATATTGTCAAGACATTCTTCAAATACATCTTATGTAAATGGATAAGGCCTTAGCTAATACCCAAGCTAGTTTGTCTTGTGAGACTTACTGATGTATCAAGGGGATATAGTAGGCCTTCCAATCACATATAAAGTCCAATTCATACCTCATATGAAAATTTTGCAACATAATCAACATAAAAATTAATATTGAAACTAAAATTTGAAATATTATTAATTACACCAGTCAATAAACAAAATCAGAACCCATCCAAATTAATATGGAGAATGAAATTAAAATATCACACCTCCAATAAAATTAATACTAAACCATCCCATAAAATTTGGTATACTGTAACATAATAGAATAACCATATTAAATCAAAAAAATTAACAAAGGATTATAAAATAGATTAAAATTATTTAAAAATATCATTGAATTTTCTTCAAAAAATACTCTTTATAGTTTTAAATAACATATTTTTTTTAAAAAACTTTTCATATGTGAAAGAAAAAATTTTATTTAAAAATATACATGTTAAACTGTAAAGAAATATTAAAATAATATATTATCCATGATGGTCAAAAAACCATTCATGTTATATAAGTTAAATATATTATTTTCATATTTTTTTTTGAGAAATCATGAAAAGTACCTCATTAAGAAAATAATAAGATGATTCCTTTCAAACCATTTAGTAAAAAGTAAAACATGGGTATAACATAATTTAAACTATCATAGGGTAATAGTAAAAATATTTCTAAAAGTATGTTTTATAAATAATAGATATAGAAGAGAAATATTTCCTAGTATATACTCAAACATAATCAATCTCAAATTATTATGAGATTTTGAAATAAACCATTACCTCAAGTTGGAAATACTTTATACACATTAAAAAATCATGTTTAATAAATATATATTTATTATAAATATATTCCATAACCATAATTATATATATCATACCATTTATTCCATACTTATAAACTTTTATCACTCTTTTCTTAATAATTCTTTGCTAAAAAACATTATTTAGGGTAATAAGTGCTTCATTTTCATGTATATTTTGGTTCGGTATCTTAGGCCATTATACTTTAATAAAGTTTATATCATCAATATAAATATAATAATGTTATCAATATCATATATAAACATTAAAACCATCATAATTTCCAGCCATAAAAGATGGTAATGAAAAATGAATCGTATCACCATCTGGAGACGGTAAGCTATATATACGCACGAGTGATACTTTCACTTCTCATTTAATGTGAAATAGGATGGGTATTTGTGGTTTCATAGTAATAATAAAATTTTATTATATTAAGGATGCCAAATTTATTATCTTATTATAACTTTCAATGATTTATAATTAGTAGAAGGAGAATCAAATTGAAAGAGGTCAGGTAAGACAATTACCGCTTCATCAAGCAGCCTTCTTTATATCCATTCTTGAGGGACTTAATTTTGGTGTTTTATAGATATTATAATATAGATAGTCAGGGATTTTATTTATAATTATGGATCAATGTGTTTTTAATAAGTGGGGTTGAGGTGCTATTTTATAATTGAGGTGATGGGCACTTTTGGAATTTCTCAAAAGGTCAAATTATAATAAATTATTTCTCATACTAAATGCCTCCAAATGGAAAGGGATTAAATGATATGGTAGTATAGAGTTTTAATCCCATAAATCAATATAATTTAGACATGTATTGGTGTAATTTTAAACCTTTCCATTTTTATTAACCCATTAGATAATTATTTTTTACCTTAATTGTGATAACCACCATTTCATCAAACAGGATTAATAAAATTACAATAAATGGAGAACGACTCTTAAATGGACCATGTATGATTTTTTTTACTATAATCCATTAGAATTAATTAATATAATATTTTTACGACTTTTAAATAATTTAATAATATATTCTTTTGATAAATTATTATTAATGTTAATTTTGATACAGTTCATTTAATTTGTCTTCAAATACATTAATAAAAAGTGTTAATTCTAATATAATTCATTAAAAATTCTATAATATATTATAGATATCTATAAAATTAATTTCACTCAATAAGTCATTCAAATTATATTAAAATTAATATTTTTAAATCATTCATTTGGTTTTTCTGTTAATTAAATGAATATTTTATTAACATTGCAAAAGAATTTAAGGTAATTGTATAATTTATAAAAAAAATAAATAATGAAAATAAATTCCTTAGTCTGAAAATATACATTATATTTAATTATATATTCCTTTTTTCCCTTTTTTAACACATAAAAGATATTAGAAGTTAAGAAATTGACATTTTGTAACTATATTTGATTTAAATAATATATATGTAATTTTCATGGACTAGTGACAATTCGACAACTCTAATTAGATACAAAGGTGACAAGTGCTTAATAATATTTATTCAATAATAATTAATATGAATACTTATGTCCTTAACACTTATTTTTAATCTAAATTAGTCAAATTTACCATTTACAGATGTGATAAATTTTATCACAGTGACTATTCATTTTGATCAAACATAAAAGGGTCCCAATTACCAAATTTGAAGCCCATAATTATTAATATTTAATAAATTTTATCAAAATCATCACCTATAAGTGGTGTAATGTAATTTTTAAATATGTTTGCAAAAAGAAACAAAAATCTCTTTTTAGAAAATGTTGTTTTAAAGAATAAAAATTGATTTATTCTTGTCTCATGCAAAATAAAAATATTATATGATTTTTTTAAAATTTTATTTAATATATTATATGTAAATTTTATTAAAATAATTCACTAATAGTGAATAATTCAATTTATTATGATATAAATATATTATGTGAACATAAATAATTTTTCATAAAAACACTTCTTTTCATTTTTTTTATTTCAAATTAATTAATAAAAAAAATAATTTTTTTATAAATTTATAAACCATATATTTTTTAAAAAGAATAGTCCAATTTATACCCTATAATTAAATTTTTAGGTTATATTGAACTCATAATAATAGATCATGTTTTTTTAAGCTCAGTGTTGCGTGCAACACAGGCTGCAGAAGATATTAAAATTTATTTAAAAAGTAACAAGATGTAAATTATTGGGGTGTTAAATATATCATCATTATTATCCTATGAGTAAGGGTTATTTATATAAATTTTATAATATCCATAATCAAATTATAATATGGTTTCCTCGATAAATACCATTCAATCAATTGAAGGAATTATGGGTTGTCCATAATGTAGTGAATATTATAAAAGTAAATTAAAATAAATAAGGTTTCTTCAAAAGCTTGTATGAAAATATTTTAAATTACTATAATTTATCCCTATATAAGGAGAAAAAAAGGTCAATAAACTAATATAATATCTGATATATAATACATGACATGTGTGATCTTTCTTAAGTAATATATATAGGCTAAGTGTGTTAGTGTTTGTGACCTAAATTTAGTCAGTGTTTTTGGATTAGGTATATATTATATAATGTAATTTATATTAATTAAAACATGTTAAAATTAATTTTTGTTTTTTGTGTGGAACATGGGAGATGATATGATAACAATCCCTTGGAATATATGTATTATCAGGTTATCTTTGGGCGATGATCATTAGATTGGGTAGTGATGATATGTTAAGATATATATTTATAGGATCACTTATATAAATATATAACTTATTATTTATGGGATATAAGTCAATGAACTTATATTTATATTTACTCTCTTAAAATACACCACATGGATTATCATATACATGTCATTGGTGTTACTTAAGTGAACATTGGCTATGTATCCTTCTACTTAACTTTCTGGAAGAGGTAACCTGCATGTGAGGTTTTAAACATTGATAACTATCTTAATTAATTTATTATTAATAAATTGTGATTAGGTATGATACTAATCAAAAAGAGGTATTTTATTAACCAGTATTGGATGTGTCCACCCATATGACCGGTTATGACATCATGGTCATCCATTGAGTTTTTAAAAAGTAAGTGTGTGGTCTTGAAAAAATAATTACATGTGATATAATTCTATAATATTTAGTTATCTTGGGAATTTATAAATAGAGATATGTTATATGATATTTACATTATCTATGTTTCATGGCTAATCTCAATGTAAAGGAACAAAAGGAAATTTGTATGGATATATGGTGGATTAGATCACTACAAACCCCTTAGTAATTTGGGTACCTATGAGATGTTTCTAGTTGTCAAAATTATTTTCAATTATGAAACAAATTCATGATTATTTATATCTTTAAGAATTTTATTTGGGATAACACGTAAGATAATGCTAATTGGGTTTTTTACCAATGTGATTAGTTCATGTGTAAAAAAAATTATTTTTATTATAAACATAAAATAGATTTTTGTTTTGTTCTTTTAAAAGATTTGATTAAATTATAGTTATCTAATTAAAAAATAATGTGGTGTTACAAAATAAACAATTAGTTATTTATATTATTAAAACATATGAGGAAATGGCAAATCCCAAACTGGGTTTTCGATTAGGTTTGGAGAAATATGTTTCTAAGGCCCATTTCATTTGAAAATTCATAATCCCATCCTAATAAATAATTTAAGAACCTATTTCTCTATGATTGATAATGTTTGAGGCTAATTAATTCACCTTCTAAGGTAATTTGTAACTTAATATACATTAAAAATATATTTAATCCTCTAAATGACCATTGGAGGCTATTTATTGTATCCCATTTTGTTTTCAATGATTTTTTCATTGGAGGATATTAAGTGAACCTATTTCTATAAATAGCATGTTGTAGGGGTCTTAGAATTAATTCATTTTAGGTAAATTAATGTTAGATCTTAGTGTTCTTAAATGTTCCTATTTGAAGAGAGTTTTTAATGTTTCCTCACGTGAGAGGTTCTTAAGAGACTTTATCATTCTTTATTCTATCCATTTCCATATAGTAATGACTATAATAACTTAGATAATAATATAATCTCACTAAGGCATTAAAAATTATCATTATTAGTGGTATAGAAGGAGGCTTTAATTCATTAGTTCAAGCCTGATCGAAAAAAATACAAACCGTTTTAAAATTTATTTTTACATGATTATTTTATTATTGTGTTTTTGAATTAATTTTTAATTTTTTTATTGGTTTTTATTATTTGTTACACTTCATACTGAGGGTATGTAACATTATTAAAACTCAATTATGGTATTGGAGAAACGGTTAAAGAGTTAACCTATTCTTGGGAACTCTAATGCATGAACGAGTGATGAAATGTGGATATCCTACTAAGAGATTTATTATTGATGCAAAGAGTTAAATATTTCAAGTATTTTAGTAGGTGGGGTTCTTTGATAGGTTCATAAATATTTCATGTTAAATGTTTCATATGAGGGATGTGATCCCACTACTCATATAGTGGTATCAAATCTACTCGATAAAAGGAAAACATATAGCTAAATATTATGATATTATATAATCAGATGATATATTCACATTATACAAATTTCATTTAAGTCTTTCATGAAACATTAAAAGAAAATTTTATGATTTGATTAGTTTCATTAAATATAATTTTAGGTAGTGGGTTTGTACTCAACCCTTGTTTGAAATATCACATGCCCATTGCTCAATTCCACCATACCCCTTAATAATGTTGGATCTTATAACTTATTAAAATTGATATGGAGGCATAGAACTATTTTATATAATATGATTAAATTCATAACCATTTTATAATCTATAATTAGGAATTAATTAAGTAATTAATATTCATTATATGAATTATTTATTAATATGAATCATTATGTATTATTATTTTGAATATAATCCCACAGAGTATTGGTATGATATATAAATTTTCAATGATGAGAATAAATATAAAATCCATTACAAAATATCAATGTATTAGATTCCATCCAATAGAAATAATAGCCACCAAGACTTTGATCGATAAATTTGATAGGTTTTACTTATTTGGGCTTCAAAAATCTATCATTTTTTAGATAAAATGGTAATGGTTATCTTTATGTGAATTTTTAGTGACACTTGACTAGGTTACTCAATCAGATTGGAACTTAAAGGTATGGTGTTGAGAAAATTCATAAGATGAATTGAGTAATACTATGTTCACTCAATAATCCATAAGTTGTATTAAATACAATTGAATAGAGTTGTGTACAGAAATTGATATACCTTAAGAGATAATAAAAAATGAGTTAAGTCATGTAAAAATATGCATCTTGGTCCACTAAGTTTATAATAGTGATGTTAATTATTTTCATGTGAATATGATCTATAAATATTATCTTAAATATTCATGTAATTATATACAAACCCAAATATATCCTTGAGATTATTCCAACAAAAGGAAACTTTTAATTATAATAATTTCATTGATTTGTATCATAATTTGTGTTTTTTAAAATAGAATAAATTATATATTCTAGAGAAACCTTTTCTGTGTTATTTATTTTAATCCACCTCACAAGTGTAAAAATATTCTTATTAAAGTTTTCCGAAGGATAAATATGAAATAATATTTTTTCTGTTATCTAACATTGTATCCAAGCATCATAAGTTATACAGAGACATGGAATCATTTAGTGATATTGAATGGATAAATAAGAATCAATGATTCATAGGTCTGTAGAATAATAAATTATAGATATTAGTTTCTTTGACTCTAAAACATTCGTATTAGATATTGGATATGCATCAAATATTTGTGGTAATGTAAAAATGTTTAGAGAATAAAGGTTGTTGACTAAGGCAGAAGTTGACCTATGAGTGAGAAATAAAGAAAGAGTTTATACATTATCTATGGGGTGATAAATTTAGTAATTATTGTACATTGTTATTTTTTATGGAATACTTTTATCATGTACCATAAATAAACATACATTTGATTTTAGTATCCTTACTAGATAGGGAAGAAATTTCATCAATAATAAATAATAAATGTTGTTAAATTTATAACTATGAAATTCTGTATGGTTTAGTAAACATGTTTAATGGAATATATATTGTATATTGAAAATCACATCAACAATGTAAATAATAAAATAGTGAAAATCAATTATTTAAATACACTTATCCCTAAAATTGTATTCAGGGTCATATAAATAAGAATTATATCCTATGACTCCATAATTAATGATTATTGGATTCTATATATTATAAATCAGTTGAAATATGGGAATCTTATTTATTAAGAAAAAAAGGAAAAATATCCTTTTATGGATAAATGGAATAGAGATAATTATTTTTTTAGAACTTTTATATAAATATGTGTGAGGAAATATAAATAAAGTATCTCAATGTTGATTTTAGTACTTCATTAACATTACTAATGACTTTAGTATGTATGGATAAATGTATCTTATGAAACAAAAGAATAAATCCTTCGAAATGTTTACAATTTTAAAAAAATGAAATAAAAAATAAACTTGGAAAACGTATTGAAATTCATTGATCTAATAAAGGGGGGATATTTGAGTCAATAATTCCATGATTATCTGGGATATTATGGTATAGTCTCACAGATCACTCAACCTTTTACACTATAGTAAAATAGTTTATCTAAAAGGGGGAATCATACTCTATTAAACATGGTTTGGTCAATGATGATTCATTCATAAATTATTATTTCCGTTTGGGGTTAGAATCTAGAAACATATTTTTTACACTATATTTTATTCTAGAAAAGGTTGTTCTGAAGAAACCGCATGATATATAGACTTTGAAGTATTCTATTTTTCTATTGAGGATATTTATAGCTATGAGAAATATATGAGATATATTACCTCAATTAAAATAGAAAAAATCATATAATTTTTTTTTAATCCCATAGAGATCATGGGTTGTTATTTCTATAATAAATTACTGCATAAAGTGTTTATTTATAAACATTATATCATTCTTGAAAATGAATTTATTTCTAACATAATGAGTGTGAGTACATGTAATATCCAAACCGTTTCTGGAGTCATCTCGGGCATGTTTTTAAGTACCTTTTAAAGATTTTAAGTACCTCTAACTTTTAGTAGTATCTTGGGGTGCGTTTGGGTGAAATTGTAAGGAAAAATAAAGGATAGTGGGCTGTGAATGGTTTGCACACTATTTGAAAAACCGTGCAACAAAACCATCCAAACCATGTAAAACTATAAAGATGGGTCGCATGGTTGGCACACAGTTTTCCCTAACAGTGAGCCACTTCCCATAAAATCATGCTTGTGGGATTTTTATTCTAAAAATTCTTTCTAAAACCACTTAAACCCCTAGGAATTCTATATTTTTTACCTTGGATCAGGCTTAATGAATTCTCGGTTTTTCCAAATCCTCCTTGTAAGATTACAAAGTGATCCAAACACCGTTCATCAAGATCGAAAGCCAATATTAAAGATCCTTTATCCTACCAGTAAGTGGATTTCTTCCTGATGCTTCTTCCATTCTTTCACTTATCTTTTCAAGATCTTTTCATGGAAGGTCTACACCGTTTTCTTGGATCTTAACCCATGAGATAAGATTAATATCTAAGATTTTAGATCTAGATCTAGATTTTCAAGATCTTGATGACTTTGACCTTAATTTTTGTTTTAGATATTTAGATTCGGAGCTTGATCAACAACGTTGCACCGCTCAAATTTTTTGGGATTTTTGTTTTGATAACTTTTATCAAGAAACCATGGTAGGGGGTATAAATAGTACTCCCATAGTCATGTTTTATGATAAGTGAATGTGATTTTACGATATTCTTGATCCACTTGATGATTTATTTCCTAGATATGAGTATTTAGGAATGTGAAATTGAATTGATTTTCCTTGGTGATTTAATTAATAATTGAACCACAAAACAAATGATGGGGGTTTCCTATATAGATCTTTTAGAGATTTGATATTTGTAGAAATATTTTAATTGAAAAATTTAATTATTATGATAATATAATTAATAGGGGAAATTAATTATGGAATTATTTTTGGTTGTGAGAGATAATTAATTGTGATAATTGATTATGTGTCATGATGCTTACTAGAGATAATTAATTGAGAGAATTAATTATGTGCCATGATGTGATCTAAGATTATTAATTGTGATAATTAATTATGAATTGTTGGGTTTTGATAAGGATAATTAATTTTGAGTTATTACTTATGGAATGATAATGGTATTTATTGATTAATTAATTTATGAATTAATTAATGGGTTATATTCTTAGTTAATTGTTGAATTAACTAATGGCCTTTGAAATGTTTAACAAATCATTGGATTATTAAATGAATAATGTGGAAAATCTTATGAATTAAGGAATGATTAAATGGATGACATTTTGTGGTGATAGACATGGCATCCTTGACCTATTAGAAGTTGGGACTTAGAAATGGAGTTCCTCCCTAAAAGTTATCTAATCTTGAGATTATGGGGTTTTAGGAATGACGACCTACACTGATTAAGAAAATAAGTTCTAGGCATGATGACCTACACTCAACAAGATTCAGGGTTCAAGGCATGATGACCTTCACCCAATGAATGCTAATAATGAATGATGTTTCAACTAATATTTGGGGTGAAAGGCATGAAGACCTACAAAAAATGAATGATAATAATGAATGATGATTCAAATGGGACACATGAATTGAATTGGCTTGATTTTGTGATTAAATATTAAATGGAAATGTGATAATTGTATAAATTATACATTTTATTTATTTCCTTATAAATCTACATGTACTATCTTTTGATTGGACTCATTTTAGACATCGTTGGTGGTGTCCTACTAAGTTTTACTCACACCCTATTCAGGTTTCCTGATATGCACCTGAGGAGACTTTTTTGTTGCAGTATAGGATAAGGGAATGGCCCTGGGATAGGTTTCTATTTGAGATTGGAGCATGGGAGAGGGAACCAGATGCAGTTCGGGACCCGTTTTGGAGTCTTTGTGTCTTTACATTGTGTTTCATTATAGAAACTTGAAACTATTATTGACATAGCATGTTTTACCTTTCAATATATTATTTCATTTTCAAGTTTGACTACCATATGTCATGGTATAGTTCTGGTTATAAATATACTTTCGTACATGGTTATTTTTATTTTCTTCCACTTGTGTTTGATTCTAATAATATAGGGTATAATCTCCCAAAACTGACTTACTAGACCCTTGCTGCTAGTCTTCACCCTCTGGCATAACGAGCGGCGTGCTTGAGGGCATGTGGCCAACCGGATCGGGGCACCATTCAGTGTCTCCCGGGTTGAGATGTCACAAAGTGGTATCAAAGGAGTTTTATTTTATTTCTTCTTCTTAAGCCTAACTATTTGTGGAAAGGTAGATAGGAGACCAGAAAGAGTCAAGGATTGGTAATGATCTTGTTCATCGGAGTTGAAAACACATCTATGGGGTAAAATCTGAGTACTCAGGGTGGTATGGTTGTGATTATTTTTTTTGTTATAGTAGAATATTATTTCACCTCGGGCGATGCACATGTGGTGTTATTTGTTATTTGTTTTAAAAATTGATTCATTTTTATTCATGGTCTAAGGAGAAACAATACTTGAGTATTCATGAATCATTATAGGCGTTCAAGGTTGTTAGGGAATGCATTATTCTAGGCACTCATAGTAAAATGGGTTATGGGTAAGTTATTGAAATTGAACTATTTTCCTCATTATGAGATTGGAATAATAATGAAAAATGATAATAAATGGATGTCTAATGAGAACCTTGATTGTTAAATTGAGTATGAGAAATTAATTAATTTTTTTAATTAATTAATTTGAGATAATATGATTAATTAATGGATGAATTAATTAATGAAAATTAATATACCTTTGTTAACCAAGACCTAGGAGTATGATGGTTAAGGGTAGTGATAAGGACTCAATGTTGACCGTGTGGTGAGAAAATGGGGGTAAAAGACTTGTTGAAACATTTTGTGTTAGTTTATCCTCTTACTTAAATGTTATAAGGTTGCGTTATGAGACCTAAGATGTGTGTTTTGATTTGTAGGAGTATTCCTCCATGATTCTTATTAAGGGAGATAATGAGGGGTATGACCTAGAAGGAACATTCAAATAGGGAGCTTGAGGCACCATTGTTGCAAGATGAGGAAGAAGGGGAAAAATTCTGAGTGAACTTTTCTCGTTTCATGCAATTCATGAATAGAGTCCCCGGACAGGTTTATAAAAACATGTCTGAGTTGAAAAGGGAGTTTCAGCTGCAGCAACATCCTACTTTTACTAGAGAGGGTTGACCTGATAGAGCTGAATTCTAGATTGAATCCATAGAGACTTTACTTGACCATTTGAATACTCTGTCTGAGAGGAGGGTCAATTTGGCTGCTTATATGCTATGAGGTTTAGCTATGCACTGGTGCGACATTCTGGTACGATCTGGACAAACTGATAATTTTTTATGGAAGGAATTTCTAGAGAAGTTCTTAGATAACTTCTATATATACACATTGAGGTAAGATAAGGCTTAAAATTTTATTCATATGAAACAAGGAAGCATTTAAATAATGGAGTATGATTAACATTTCACATATTTACAGCATTTTTCTCCAGCTTTGGCAGAAGAAGAGGCTTCTTCAGCAAATCAATTTCAGGACAGACTTAAGTGTGAAATTAAGTCCCAACTAGATATCTTTAGGCTGATGAATTTTTTAAAAGTGGTTAATCATTATCTCATTTAAGAGTAGAACCTGAAGGAGGATTCTAATACTGGATAGGTAGCTAGATTATTGGGGAGTTTTCATTCTGATAGGAGTAAGCTCCGCTATGATAATCTTATTAAAGACAGTGGAAAGTAAGGTGGAAAGTCCTAATGAACAGTTACACTAGATATTTCACATGTAATTTTACAACAGTGTTGTAGGAAGATATATTATCATACACATTTTCCTCAACCACCAGTGGAGTGCCATATTTGTGGAAATATGGATCACCTACTGTAGTTCTACAGGAATTAGTGGAAAGCTGGTGCTGAGGGAGCAGCTGCTCAGAGTCAGAGTGGGAAGGGGGTCTTCTACATTATATAGGTCTGGGAGTTGGAGTTCTATTGGATGAGGTGTTAGGTATAGGAAGTGGTCATGGTGCTTCAGGGTATGAGAACTCGTACTAGTAGAGTGGTACTACTCAAGGGAGTAAGATGACACCACAGGGAATAAGGGCAGGACAGCTACATGTAGTGAAACCTACACATATAGAGTGTGAGGCTAGTCCATCGATAGTGAGAGGTACTATTATAGTTTCTTCTAATTTATCTACTTCCTTGTTTGATATTGGTGTCTCTCATTCATTTATATCTGAAAATATGGTTAATGGATTGATCCTAGAGGAGGAGTCTATAATCAGTGTGATGAATATCGATACACCATTCGGAGCATGGTCTAGGGATATCTGTTTATGAAAATAATGATCGCTATAGATCATATAGTTTCATTTCCTTTTGGATATCTATATCCATGATATAACGGGCTTCGACCAAATTATGGGTATGGATTGGCTATTCACATACCGAGCCCACATATATTGTTATCGCAGGAGAGAGACTTTTGTATCGCCTGAGGGTGACCAATATGTTCTTCATGGGGAATGGAATATCCATACATGTCATGCTAGGCCAATTACTTTGTAACTAGGAGAGCTCACGGCCCAAGTTGCTAGTATTTTTTAAAATGATGAGAGTTGTAGAAAATACATCCTTCCACCAGTAGTAGAACTATTTCAATATGTATTTACTTAAGACTTTGTAGGGTTTTCACCTAAGAGATATGTGAAATTCACTATTGAGATTATGTCGAGAGCTAAGCCAATGTCTATTCCACCTAACAGAATGGCACTAACTGAGCTTCAAGAGCTCAAAAACGTAGTTGGAAGAGTTGGAGGATAAATGTTTTATCCTCCCAAGCACGTCACCTTGGGTATCACTTGTTTTGTTTGCAAAGAAGGACGATAAGAGTTTACGCTGGTGTGAAGATTACCGAAAGTTAAACAAAATGACTGTGAAGAACCGATATCCTCTTCCATGTATCGATGAACATTTTGACTAGCTGAAGGGGGATAGTGTGTTCTCAATTATTGATCTGAGATCAGGGTATTATCAGGTGACAGTTTGGACCTTTGATATACCAAGAACTACATTCAAGAGTAGGTATGGACTTTATGAGATTGTCATAATATTGTTTGGGTTGACTAATTCTCCATCAGTGTTTATGGCCTTGATGAATATAATAATTCATACATACTTAGATCAGTTTGTGGTTGTGTTTTTGGATGACATCCTAGTTTACTCTAAGACTCAGGACGATCATGATCAATATCTTGACATCATCCTGGGTACACTGAGAGATCATCAGCTATATGCAAAGTTATATAAATTTCAGTTTTGGATTGACAGGGTACAATTTTTTGGGCACATCATCTTAGAAGAAGGTGTGAAATTGGACCCGAAAAATGTGCAGACAGTGATTTCTTAGGATCATCCCAAGAATGTATTTGATATTCAATGATTTTTGGGATTAAATGGTTATTACAATAGGTTTATCAGGGACCTTTCCAGAATTACAACACCACTAAATGGTTTGAAAAATAAAGGGATAAAGTTCTTTTGACAGAGGCATATGATAATGCTTTCCAGAAATTGAATAATTATTTGACTTGAGCACCAATTTCTTATCTTACCTGAGTCAGGTGAAGAGTAAACGATGTTCTGTGATCCTTTTGGGATTGGGCTTGGATTTGTGTTGATGTAAGGGGATATAGTCATTTCTTATGGGTCTCAGTAGTTGGGGCCACATGAATGGAATTACCCAACACATAACCTCGAGTTGGAAGTAGTGGTTCATGCTCTTAGTTGTTGGAAAAAGTGTGTTTTGGTTTAAAAGATTACAGTTTTTATGGATCACAAAAGCTTAAAGTATATCTTTTCAGAGCACGACTTGAATCTTCGACAGTAAATATGGGTAGAGTGTATGTAGTCCTTTTATTTTCAAATGGAATATACAATTATCAAGGGGAATAGTGTGGTTGATGCCTTGAGAATAAAAACCCAGAATCAGTTGGTAAATGAGTCGAGTGCAGATTAGAAGATGATGACTTTGCTGGTGGAAATGCATGTGGAAGTTCAAAAGTGTCTGGAGAGGATAAATTTGGTTTCTATATCAATGGATTCTATACTGTTGAGATAGATCAGGTACTGGCGGTATGAGGATTCAGAGTTTTTATCCATAATGGAAAGCCTTGAAGGTGGGGATACACCTTCAGACTAGAAAATAAATGAGGATGAGATCATCTATGTGAAAAATCATGTTGGTGGGTGGTACATCATGGGATAAAAAAATGTATCGTGACCTTCAGTGAATGTTTTGGTGGATATGAATTAAAAAAGAGATATATGTGTTCGTAACAAGATGGTTCACCTGTCAACAAGTGAAAGTAGAGCATCAATGACCTAGTGGCCTATTGCAACTATTATCTATTCAGGAATGGAAGTGGGTTGATGTGACTATGGATTTTGTGGTAAGACGTCCAAAGACTCTTAGGAAGAATGATGTTATTTGGGTCATTGTTGATCAGCTAACTAAGGTAGAACTTATCTTCCCTATCAAAGAAACCTTTACAGTAGAGTAGTTGGGATATGTATATGTGAGGAAGATAGTTCATTTACATGGGGTGCCACAGACTATAGTTTCAGATTATGATTTTCACATTACCTCACCCTTCAGGTATGGTTTACCAAAGGTTATTGGTACATAGGTTCTATTATGTATGGACTTCCAGCCACAGATAGATGGGTAGTCGTAGCGTACCATACAATGTTACAGGATATGCGGTGAGCATGTGTTCGTGACTTTAGTTGTTCATGGTAAAATCACATGGCTTTAGTGGAGTTTTCCTATAACAATAGTTATCAAGAAACTATACATATGGAACTGTATGAGTCACAATATGTTAGACCTTGTAGATCACCGCTATGTTGGGTAGAGGGATGTGATTCAGAGCTGTTAGGACTGAGTCTCGTTCTAGAGACATCGGAGCAGGTGCAGTTGATTCCAAAGCATATGACTACGGCTCAGAGTAGGAAAAAGTTATACGCAGATATACAGAGAAAACCCCTAGATTTTATCGAGTATGATCATTTTTTCCTTCAGGTGTACCCTAGATTGGGTCACCACAGGATATGGAGGCAGGGAAAGAAAGTGCCTTGGTCTGTGGGACCTTTTGAGGTGTTGGAGAGAATCGGCCAATGGAATACCGAATAACACTTCCATAGAAATATAGTACTTTTACAGAAATTTTCCATGTTTTAAAACTATGGAAGTATCATCCCAACCCATCTCATGTTTTTTTTTGTGGAAGAGGTTGACCTCATGACAATTTTGTCCTCTGAGGAGCATCTTATATGTGTGTTTGGTTGCAGTGATAAAGTGTTATAGGGAAAGGCTGTGTCATTTGTTCATGTGTTATGGAAACACGGAAATGTTCAAGAGGAAACATGGGAACTGGAAGTGGACATGAGGGCTCAATGGCGCAATATTTTTGGATCATAATCGTAGAGATGTTTGGGATTGCAGCTCGAGGATGAGTTTTTATAAGGTGTGAAGATTGTAAGATCCTGACCTTTTATAGAATCATCTCGGGCACGTTTTAAGGTACTTTTAGATGATTTTAAGTACCGTTAACTTGGTTTAGTGGCTTGGGGTGAGTTTGGGATAACTTTTAAGGAAAAATAAAGGACAATGGTTTGTGAAATGTTTGTGCATAGTTTGAAAAATTGTACGACCAAATTGTGGCAATCGTGCAAAACTGGACAGAGGGGTCCACACGCTTGGCGTATGGTTTTCCATAACAATGTGCCTCTGTCCAGGAAACCATGCACGTCAGATTTTAATTTTGAAAATTATTTTCAAAACCACCTGAACCCTCAGGACTTCTATATTTTAGACCTTGGCTCAGGATTGATGAATTCTATGTGTTTTCAAATCCACCTGGAGAGATTCCAAGGCGATTCGAACACCATTCTTCATGATCAAAAGCCCAGATTGAAGATCTGATCTCCACCAGGTAAGTGGATTTCATCCCGATGCTTCTTCCATTCTTTCACTTTTCTTTTATAGATAATTTCATGGAAGATCTCCACAGTTTTCTTGGATCTAAACCCATGAGTTAAGATTTAGATCTAAGATTTTAGATCTAGATCTAGATTTTCAAGATCTTGTTGCCTTTGATCTTAATTTTGGTTTTAGGGATTTAGATCTGGATCATGATCAATGATGTTGTGCCGCTTAGATTTTGTGGATTTCTATTGGGATAACATCCGTCAAGTAAATGGTGTATGTGGTCTAAATCGAACTCCAATTGTCATGTTTTATGATAAGTGAATATGATTTTATGATATGCTGGATCTACTTGATGATTGATTTCTTAAATAGGAGTCTTGAGGAATGCGAAATTGAATTGAGTTTCCTTGGTGATTTAATTGATAATTGAACCATTGAACAAATGATGGGGGCCTTCCCAAATAGATATTTTGGAGATTTAAAATTATTAGACATGTTGTAATTGAACTATTTAATTTTTGTGATAAGTTAATTAATTGGGGGAAATTAATTTTGGAATTGTGTTTGGTTGTGAGAGATAATTAATTATGATAATTAATTACGTGACATGATGTTTACTAAAGATAATTAATTGTGAGAATTAATTATGTTCCATGATTTGATCTAAGATAATTAATTTTAAGAAATAATTATGAATTTTTTGGTTTTGATATGGATAATTAATTGTGAATAATTAATTATGGAATGATAATCATATTGATTGATTAATTAATTGATGAATTAATTAACGGGTTTTATTATTAGATAATTTTTGAGTTAACTAATAAACTTTTAAATGTTTAAATAATCGTTGGATTAGTAAATGAATAATGTGTAAAATCCTTATGAATTAACAAATGATAAAATAGATGATATTTTTTGGTGCAAGGCATGGCATCCTCGAATGATTAGAAATTGGGACTTGGGCATGGAATTCCACCCAAGTAGTTATCCAAGATTGAGATTTTTGGGTGTTAGGCATGATGACCTGCACCGATTAAGAAAAGAAGTTATAGGCATAAATAACTACACTCAACGAGATTTGTAGTGCTAGGAATGAAGTCCTACTCCAAATGAATGATAATAATGAATGATGTCTCAAATAAGATTTTGGGTGCTAGAATGAGGACTTACACCAAATGAATTATAATAATGAATGATGATTCAAATGGGACACATGAATTGAATTGTCCTAATGTGATGACTAAAGATTAAATGACAATATGATGATTGTTTAAATTATTTATTGTATTTATTTATTCATAAATCTGCATGCACTATATTTTTACTGGGCTCATTTTAGACATTGTTGGCGGTGGCCTACTGAGTTGTACTCACACCCTATTCAGGACGCCTGATCGGCAACCAATAAAACATTGTTGGTGTGGGACAAGATAAGATCAAGGCCCTTGGATAAGTTGTTGTTTGGGATTGAAGCATGGGAGAGGAAACCAGACACAGTTCGGGGCCCGTTTTGGGGTCGTTATGTCTTTAATTTGAGTTTCATTACAGACACTTGGAACTTGCATTGTCATAGCATGTTTTACCTTTCTGTTGAGTATTGTATTTTCTGGTTTTGATTTCAGATGTCATGGTATTGTTATGATTATTTATATTCTTCTGTACTTTGTTATTTTTATTCTCTTCTACTAGTATTTTATTCTAATAATAGAGGGTATAGTCTCCCCAATACTGACTTACTAGACCCTCGCTGCTAGTCAGCACCCTCTGGCTTATGGGGAGGCATGCCTTAGGGCTTGTGGCCAACCGGCTTGGGGCACCATTCAGTGGCTCCCAGCTCGGAACATCACTGTAAATTTGAAATTAATGAAGCTTAAAACTAAAAATATATTGTTATTATTGAGAAGGATTAGTCAAAACACAAACTTTTGTGGGAAATTAACTAAATCAGTATACAGAATAAACAAAAATCTATTATATATTTAATTGTTAACCTGAGATATATGCATTTCTCATTTCTGATGAGGGTGATATAACAATCATATAATATGATCCAAAAAATTACCCAAATTTTATCACAATTTATGACTAATAAATTATTGAAGGTAATGAAATATATCTATATTGATTAGGTTTGAAAGAAAGTAGATCCACCTAAAATTATAAATCCCATTGGATGCAGGTTGTTGTTTCAGAATAAAACAAACACAGATGGTAAAGTGTCTATATATAAATACAGCTTGGTAGATAATGTTTTTAATATAATTTGTAGTATGGACTATAAAGAAACAATATCTCTAATGGAAATGATAAAATTTATTTCAATTGGTTTAGATATTGAAGTTTATTATGATTATTTGAAAATTTTCACTCTATTATGAAATTTTTTTGAAGGATGTATATATGATACAACGTAAAGGTTTTGAGGATCTAAAAATATTTTATGATTTTTAATCTAAAACAATCCATTTATAGGTTAAATAAGTATTCATTGTATTAGAATATTCATTTTGATAATGATATCAAATATTTTAACATTATAAAAAATTAACATGATCCTTATGTAAATAAACAGGTTAGAGCGATCATTTTTTCTATTTCTAGTTTTGTGTGTGAAAGAAACAATTCCCATTAGAAATGAAAAACTATTGTAAAAATTAATGTAAAATTGGTTGTTACATTTATTCTCAATAAAATATATCAATTATGCATCATAAATATTTGTTATGAATAGTTATAGATATAAATAGAAATTAGAGAATTACCTTAGTTAAAATACATAAACCGGTGTAGTGTTAAAAGGCTTTACATCGGAAAATCTAAAAAGGGTTCTTTACTAATGTTACATGGAAATATTATATCGAGGACATAGTTTCTTCTAACTATTGAATAACATGGACATGTTAATAAGACTCTATATTCTTTTATAGTTGGATCAGTCATGTATGTTTAATTGTGTACCCTTCCTGATGTATCATATACATTGAGTATGACAAGTTGATACCAATAAAAGTTAGTGAGATTCATTAGTAAGGTGTTAAGAATATCATTATATACCTGAGAGTACCTACAAGTGAATTCTCATTCATGGGTGATGATGAATATCTAGATGTAAATGTTTACACTAATTCTAGTTTCCAAAAAAAAAGTTGAGTTTAAATATCATTAAGGTTTTGTGTTTTTCTAGAATGGTAGAGTGTTATGATGGAAAATTTCTAAGAAATTAATTGTTGTTGATTCAACCATAAGAGAAAATATATCACATCATCTGATGTATCTAAAGAATATATTTTGTTAAAGAATCTAACTACAGAACAAAGGGGTTCCTTTAATAATCATGCATCCCGTTGAACACTTTTTTGATAATAGTCGATCAATTTCACATACTAAGGAATCCAAGTTTCACCAAAAGTTTAAACATATTCTTCATAGAATTCACTGAATTTGAGATGTAATTAAAATATATTATATTAATATGTGTGGAGTTCTTATAGAGGAAAATATTTCAAATACCCTAACAAATTCCATTATGTAATTAAGGAATAAAATCAACTCTAGTTCTCAATATATTAAATACATGGGTGACTATATTAAGTATAAGTGGGTGATTTTTAGTGTTTTTACCCTAAATTCAATCAAGTGTTGTTTTCTTGGGTATTTATATTATCAAGTAACATATATTAATGAAAATACATTATCATTAATATATATCTTTTTCATATTAAATTGGAGATAATATGATAATAACCCCATGGAATAAATGTATTATCAAGTTATCCATATATGATGATAATTACAATGGGTTTTGATGATATTTTATGATCAATATGAGTATGATTGCTTATAAAGAGATAAAACTATTCAGTCATAGGACATAATTTGGTGAACTTGTATTTGGATTAACCCACACAAGTTACACCACAAGGATTGTCATATATATGTCTACCTTCCTTTTTCTAACTTATTTTGATCATAATTCCTTAAAAATATATTTTATTAATATCTTTGAAATATCTATTGAGGTTTAGTGTTTTGGAAACAAAGTACATAATATATTAAGTATATAGGGAAAACATAAACATATACTTTATTTTATAGAATCAGTTATTATTTTATTGTAGTTCACCTCATGAATAGTAATTTTTGGGGACATGCATCAATTGAAAAGAGTGATCATAAAGTCGAGTATGGGATAAAAAATGAAATAGAACATAAAAAAAATTATCTTGGATAAAATATGATGCATTACATGAGATACAAATAATAAGTATGTGATATATTACATGGAAATGTGGGGAAAACATGAATCTAAGACATTTATAAGCATATCACCAAGTTTTAATACTAAAGAGTCATAAAAAATTACCAAGTTTATTTACCAAGGTATCATAAAACTTTTCATGTCTGGAGATTAATTTTTTACCCCATGAATTTGATTTATATAAAGGCGCACCATTCATATGTGTAAAATTACGATTTCCATATAGATCATAATAAATCATTTCATCCATAACTCATAGGTAATAAAGAATAGGTTTCATATAAATTCATTAAGAACATAGGTGTTTATAGACTCAAAGGTTTCATCATTTTTAACTAATAGGAAGGTAATTTGGGTTTCATACATGTAATTACCCAATAAATTATGTAAAATTACATTTATATGAATACCATTGAATAAAAATAGGGTCGGATATTATCAACATAAAATGGGACTTATGGAAAATTAATGTATGATTTTTGTAGCATAATGGGTATGGAAATGGTTTATGTAATGGGATTAATAAGAGAGGATAGAAGATCCTGGTTGATAGAAAAATATCTTGAAATTAATGGAATGATTATAATTTATTGATGATTTAATAATATTTAAATGATAAGACAAATTACAAATCTATTATTTGGATAAAAATTGAGAGAATGAGAATCCCTACCTTGAGAGATAACTTCTTAAAGATTGATTAGAGTTTATTTTAGCCTTAAAAACTACATAAAAGGATAAAGATCTGGAAAATGGGTGGAAAGGGATGCTTAATGTCTTGGGAGTGAATTAAATGGGGTGGAGAGGTGGGTATTTATAAAAACATGTTGGAGATTGTTTATTAATTTCTAATTATTTTCATTGGAAATATAGGTTGTGGAAAATACAAAATCATGTTTTAACCATGGTTTTTTCTAATGGTTTATGACACTACAAAGAATTTTTTTAAAATATTTTATTTTGAGAACAAAAAATAAATATTTTTTAATATTTTTTCATTGTAAAATAAGTTTTCCTTAAATCAATGTTTTTAAAACCTTAATTTCAATTTTAGAATTTGGAAAGTTACTTATGGGTTTTGAAAATTAATTTTAATTCTTTAAAATACAATATACTTATAAAATAACTTAATTCATTATCATTGATCTATTTTTATTAATTATTAAATCATTATTAAGTATTTATGAAGTCATAAATCATAATTAAAACAAAAAAAACTATATTTCTACTATTCACTAGGAAAGAAAGTGTTTTATAAAATTCTCAAAATTTTACCCTAACATAAATTGGATGTTCTGATTTCAAATATAATATTTATGTTATAAAAAATTAGAAATTTGTTAATTTTAAAATTTAATAAAATTCCTAATTTATTGAAAAATAAATTTTTGTATGACAAAATCAAAATTCTAAAGCCTATAAAAATTACTAGGGACATTATAAAATTATAATGTAATTTATATTTAAATAAATAGTGTTTTAAAAGTTTATTTCCTGAAAATTCCCTTTAATTAAAATATTAATTAAAACTATATATTTTCCAAAAATAAAATTATGTTTTCTTTATACTGAAATATATATTTATCATATTCATCTAATATTCAAGTGAATGTTTTTAAATAATATGATGAGGAAAAAGGGATCCAATAAAAAAATTAAAATTTCTTAAAAGAAAATTTCACCTTTATAATACTAAGTAATAGATACATAACCCCTTAATACACCATCATATTCCCTAAGGGTAAGGTGTGCGGTGGTGGTAATTTCATGGGGTGGCTCAACTAGAATTTATCTAGTGTGATCTCCCCTAAAGTTAACTTCTCCCATAGTTGATTCCACTCGAGCCTTACTTATTGAAGCATTAAATGGGCTTGGTAAAGGGAAAACCCTAGTGATTCTACCTTCCTCCCATGTTCTCATGGATGGGATTCAAAAAAGTGATCCTACTAGTTAAGTCTATTGTTTCTCCCTTATGTATCAATTATATCTCATAATTACCTTTTATATGTGATTATTTTGATAGTAAAATTATTAACAATGTTCATAATTCCCAATGATCATATTAACCAAGAGTCACATTGACCAATAGTTAGGTAATTGTCAGATCTTAATAGATACGTTTCCATTTATAACCTATATATACTCTATTGATATCATACCTCTATATTCAATACTTCGTTTATAATGTTTATACACTTCCCTTGATAATTTCTATCATAATCCTAACTCTTCTATTTATTTTTACAATTTCAATAGAAGAAGCTATATTAATTTGATAATTCATGATTATGGAGTTTTAATTATTGTCTGTATTGTTCCTTTTCATTTATCTCCTAGTAATATTTCTAGTTTTTATAGTCAATATTAATTCAAGAAATTTAATGAAATGTAAAAGTCCTTCTATGTGAATATATTATAAAACATCATAAAATAGTAATTGTGAAAACTTATTTCTTTTACTAATAATTTCTTTGGGTCATTACATTCTCCCCCCTTATGAAATTTCACCTTTAAAATTTATGTCATTCCTTAAAATAAATGGGTTATTTCACTTTGATCACTTCTTCAAGATCCTAGGTTACTTATTCTTAGATGTGATTTCTCTATAAGTCTTTATTTAGTCAGTTTTTCTTATTCCTAAAAACTTGTGAAATTTTATTAATAATTTTGATTGGTTCTTCTCTAAATGATAGTATTAATTATAATTCCATGCCATTTAAATTTAGTATGAGTGTTGGGTCTGATATATACTTTCTTACCAAGGATACAAGGAAGATTTCATGAGAATTTGAAGGATGTATAGGGGTCCTACCTAATAGGAATGTTCTCTAACACATTACATAATCTAAAATGGTCTAACATACTTCATAATAATTTTCATCTTCTTTAAAAATCTCATAACACTTCTCTATTGTGATATTTTGAGGAATACATGATCCCTAACATGAAAATTTAAATCCTTCCTTCGAATGTCAGCATAACACTTTTATTGACTCTAATAATCCTTGATATACTTTTGGATCATTTGTATCTTTCATATAGTGTCTTCCAAAATTTCTATTCTCAATAGTTTTCCTTCTCAGACCTCATCCCATCATTTTAGAGTTTTACAACTCTTCCTCTAAAGTTCTTTAGATATATCTATTTCAATAATAAAGTGAAAACTATAGTTATAGTATAATTCAATAAGTGGATGATTTTTATCCCAAATACATTTAATATCAAGTGATATAGACCACAAAATATATTCAATTATCTTAATATTCATCTTAATCTACCTATAATTTTCTAGATGATAGGTTGTTCTAAGGTTTACTTCAGTATTCATATAATTTTTAAGGCTCTTCTAAAACATATAAGTAAATCATGGATAATGATTTGGAACAATTTTCAATGGTGCCACATTAATTATCACCACCTCTTGAATATATAAATGGGAAAGGAACTCAGGGGATAAATCCTCTTGTATTGAAATAAAATGAGATTTATTATTTAATCTATCAATGATTACCTATATGGTATTATTTCTCTTGTATGGCTTAAGTTTTCTAGAATAGATTCCATAGTGATATTTTCATACCACCATATGGGCATCGGTAGTAGTTCCAACACTACTTTGGATATTTATCATTATACCTTAACATTATTTCATACCAAACATCTTACTGTATAGTTAGAAATATTACTTTTCATGTTATCCTACTATTAATGATTTTAAAGATCTCTATACATTTTTTGTGATTCCAGTATGTATAAAGAATGCAGAGATGTGAGATTCAAACATAGAATGTTTCTTTTACTTTATAAAATATGGGATGCATATCCCTATACCAAACCTCAGTACTCCCTCATGATAAACATCAAACTCTGAAAACCTCATGTTTTCCACATCTTATATCTAGTTTTATAACTTAGTATCATCTATTTGTTCTTTATTGAACTTATCCAGTAATGATGGTTAAGAAATAATTTTGGATATGATTGGTGATGTCCCTTACCTTATGACTTACTTGTTTATCTTACTAAGTCATTGATCAATGGGTCTCCTCTAATCCACATCATCAATAAAACACTAGGGTATTTCCAACATAATGCATCAGTGATTATGATTTCTTTTGTAGGTTGATAAGGAATCAAACATTCATATTCCTTATGAAATTCCATCCATCTACTTAATCTAATGTTCAGTTCCTTTTTTTGAATATATACTTCAAACTCTAGTGTTCAGTGTATATATCACAAATCTCCATTTAAATATAATGTCTTTGTATCTTTAATGAAAATATAACTATATCTAACTCTAAATAAGGGGAAGGATAACTTTTTTCAGGAATATTTCCTTTTTGTGATACATAGCTAATCACTTTTTATTTTATCATGATTTCACATCCATGACACTTAAAGGATTAATCACAATAACTATAAAATTCATCCCAATTAGATGGTATTTTTAGTATAAGTGCACTAACCAAACCACTTATTTATCTATTTGGAACATTATTCACACTCCTTTTTTCAAATAAACATAATTCCTTTTCAAGTTAACTTTGTTAGTGGTCTATAAAGCAGTGAAAATAATTTCACATAAATTTTATAATATACTACTAGAACAAATAATCTAAAAACATTAGTAACTATTTTAGGTGAAGGCCACTCAATTACAGCCATTTTTTTATTTATTCAAATGAGATACCTTTACTGGTTATAAATTTTTCCAAGACTGTAACTTTTTGTAATGAGAACTCATATTTTCTAAATTTAATAAATATTCTCCCTTCCCTCATAGTTTATAATATAATTCATATATAATCTTAATTCTTCACATGAAATTTGTAATATATCATAATATCATCAATAAATACGTCCAAAAAATTATCTAGGTAGTGCATAAAGACTCTATTCACAAAATCTATAAATATGTCATGATCATTAGTCAAGAAAATTGTCATAAGAAAATCCTCTTAATGACTACATATTGTTCTGATGGAAGACATTTTGATATCTTATTTCTTTAACCTTAGCTGATAATACCCTAATCAGATGTCAATATTGAAGAAGAATCAGGCCCCATGATGTTGGTCAAACAAATCATCAATTCTTGGAAGAGGGAATTTTTCCTGCACAATGATCCGATTAATTCATCTATAATAAATTAATAACCACATTAATCCCTCATTATTATTCATAGAGAGAATATTTTCTCCCTAAGTAGTAGTTATTGTATGAATAAAACTCTTCTCTAAAAGACCGTTAAGTTTTTTCTTTAATTAATATAACTCCACATATGCCACTATATATGGGTTATTTGAAATTGGATTGGATATTGGTATGAGTTCAATTGAGAACTCCACCTCCCTTTCAGGGAGAGGTCTAAGGAATTATTCTAGAAAAAAATTAATGTATCCCTAAAATATTGGTACATATCATATCATTATACTTTTCAATTTTTCCACTTCTTTAATAATAATTCCCATTAATAATGCAAGAGGTAGTGGTTATTGACATGACCTAGGCTAGGATATCTCTCATTTAAAGATAATTAAATGTTTTCCTTTCAATAAAAATAAAATGTATTTGGTTTCATAGTAGAATTTTTAATTTTACATTGATATCCAATCCCTACTGAGTATGATATCAAATTCCACCATTGGAATGGACATCAGGTTTTTTGAGATTTTAAACTCACCAAAGTTAATAGAATAATTCCTATATATCTTTGATACTTGAATAATTCCTCTGTGATTTTTAACCTATAACTATACCACAAGAAATTTAAGGTTTAACTTGATGTTATTTTCAAACATGAATGAAATAAAATAATGCATAGATTAAGAATCAAACAATGTACTTTCTAGATTTGAGTAAAAAATGAGTGTACCTACCACAACATAATTCAGAGCTTTTACTTCATCCATCATGATTACAGAAGCAAAATCATTTCTTCATGGAATTTTTTATTTTTGATAATGTTTTAAATTCATTTTATTTTAATTTTAACATTAATTAATGAAATTTCCATTCTACCCACACTTGAAGTATTGTACAAAAGGTTGTTTATGCACTATCTTCCTTTTATCATTGGAATTCAAATGTTGAGGTTTCACATATCCATGATAGTTTTGAGATAAAATCCTATATATTTCAAACATTTAGAACTTTCTGCTTCCTTTTAGACAATTCTCTAAATGTTTCTTCCCACACTTGTTTTACATGATTAGGTGGTATTTACTTTCTTCTCTTTTATGTTCAAAATTGTTTTTTAAATTTGGATATATTCTTATCTAATTATAATTCAGACTAAGAGACCACTATGTATATCGAAACTGAATTCCCACTTTGAGATAACACTATAAAATTCCCTTATAACTCCAAAAGTCTCTAATATTTATAGAATTATAGAGATATGGTATTATTCCGCCAAATAACTAGTTAATATTCCCTTAAAAATCAATTGAATATTATTAAATCATATCTTACAAGACCTGTAAAACTCATACCATAACTTCCCACTAATTCATTCTTATTTTTATTAAACTCATGAAATTACCTCTCTATATTGGTTCAGAGGGTTCTAAGAAAATACTTGTTAAAAAATACTTTTTTGAAGTATTCTCATTCCATGGATTAAACTTGATCCTTTGGATTTGTGTACTTGATCAGTGTTCACCACTAATCAGCTTCTCCCTCTAATAGATATATCCCCAACATAATGTTCTTCTACTCAGAACAATATTGTTTATAAAATATATTTTCAATAATGTTGGTCCATTGTGATCAATATATTTTAGGATACACTAAACAGTGGTGGTTATGAACATATGAATGATTCAAATTCTATTTGTTCCTTCCACATTGAATTCGGATGCTCAACATGGTTTATATTATTATTCATGATCTGGGTTAACTGTTTCATCATAATAATGAATTTTTAAACCCTTTTTTCCATCATATTAGGAAAACCATTGTTTCATTTTTCCATCACATCCTTTATTTAATGAAGTCCTATTCCTTTCCATTTTTTATAGAAGAAAAAAATTAAGTGAGAAATTTTTTACTGCTAGAAATATGTTCATAATATTTCTAAATAGAAGTTTAATCCTAACATTTTCTAATATCATACTTCTAGGATTTACTACATAAATACTAAAAAATACACAATATATATATATATATTGTAATATTTTTTAAAAACCAAGTGATTAAGTAAATAATATACCTGATGAGTATCAGAACAGCTAAGAAGAAATGCCTCTATTTTGTTCCCCAAGTTCAGGTCAAGTTAATAATAAATGATCCCTTTTGAGTTTATTCCCACTAGGTACATATGTACTAGAGAAACATAAACTTATAGTATCTGGACAAAGATTATATTTCTTGGAAACTATTCCTTTTATATTATACCAAAATTTCAATAGATTTTTATATATTTAAACGTATTCCTATGGTTCTTAACATTTTTATAGTTCTAAATTTTATAAATAATTTAACCTTCCTTGGATACCAACTATGGTGACCCAACTTTTTGATACATTATTTTTACCATTGTTCATTAAAAAATGATACCTTAATATCTTTAAAGGACCTTTAGAGGTTTAATGTCTTGGAAACTAAGTAGATAATACATTAAAAACATAAAGAAAATATAAATATAAAACTTACTTAATCCTCTTGAAATACTTTTTTATTATCCCATCCTAGTTCATCCCACTGTAAAGTTAATTCTTGGGGACAAACATAAATAGAAAAGGGTGAGCCTAAATCCCAATAAGGTATGACCAAAGGAAATTAAACATAAGAAATTATAATGGAAAAACGTGAGGAATTAAATGAGATAATAATATTAAATATGTAATACATAACATTAAAATGTATATATAACACAAAAAGAAAACATTAATAAGTATATCAATATGGTTCAATACTAAGGCGACATAAATCATATTACCAATGTTATTCACTAAAGTATCATAAAACATGTCATCTATAGAGGTTAATTCTTCTCCTGAACAATTAAAATTCTATCTAGGAACACCCTAAATATTTTTAAATTCATGTTTTCCATGTAGATCATAATAAATAATTTCATAAATAACCCATGGAAAATAAAGAATGAGTTTCATATAAAATTTTTGAGTACGTAAGTGTTTAAAAAAAATATCTTTTCGTAATTTTAAACCCATATAAACAACATGTGGGTTTCATACATGTATCTAAAAAATAAAGGAATTATATATTAATCTATATGAATACAAATGAATAAAAATATAGTTGTGTATTCACAGAATAAAAAGGGAGGAATAGAAAAATAGATAATGATTTTGGTTGAATAACAGTTGTAAAAAATGGTTTATGTAATATGATTAATGTGATATAATGGAAGTTCTATCATTGATAGAACAAAATTTATAAATTAATGGAATGATCATATGTGTAAGAGGATTTAATAACTTTCAAATTATAAGAGTAACTACAAAAGGAAGTACTTGGATAAAAAAGAGAGGAATATAATCTTTTACCTTGCATGATAGCTTCTTAAAGATTTATGAGAGTTCCATGAAACCTTATCAACTCAATGAAAAGTATATATGGTAGGAAAGTAAAGGGTAACTTCAAGCTTAGTGACTTAGTAGTTAATGAAGTTGTGTGGAGAGGTGTGTATGTTTATAAAAAATGTCATTAGATTTCCTATTAATGTCAAAATATAGGACTTGGAAATCTAGGTAGTGTAAAATATAAAACAATTGAATTTTAAATTAATTTGTCTCATGGTTTATAACAATAAGGAATTTGTTTTTTATATATTTGAGTATCAAAAATAAACATTGATATTTTATGTTACTTTAGTCAAGGGAAAATGCCTATTCAAAAAAATAATGTATTTAAAACATTAATTTTAATTTTAGACATTCAAAATTTATTTATAGGTTTGAACACTTATTTTAATACATTTTAATGTAACATATTTTTTATCATAGATTTATTTTTACTAATTATAAAATCTTTATTCCATATTTATGAAGTCATAAATCAAACTGAAAACACAAAACTAAATGATTTAAATAAACTTAAATTTAAAGTGTTTTATAAAATTATCATAATTTCACCATAAGAAAATTTTGACATGTTAATTTTAAATACAACATTTTTATCAACATAACTTTTTAAATATTATAATTTTTACTTTTAAATAAAATTAATTAATTATTGAAAAATAGTTTCTTTTATGACATAATAAACATTACGACACTTATGAAAATTACCTAGGACATTATAAAATTATATAATTATTTATATTTTAATACATAGTGGTTTATAAGAATATTTCATGAAAATAAGGTTTATTAAAAATATTCGTTGAATTTTAATTTTTTCCAAAAATGAAAATATGTTTTAATTTTATCCAAAAATCTATTTATCATATTAATCTTATATTCATTTTTATTTTTTAATATAAAACTATATTGAAAAATAGGTTGAAGAAACCCTTATTTAATTTATAGGAAGAAAATTTCACATTTATAATACTAAGGTCAAGAACCATAACCCCTTATTACATTATCAAATTCCCTAAGGGTAAGGTGTGTGATGGTGGTACTTTCATGGGGTGGCTCTACTATCATTGGTCTAACAGTGATCTCCACTAACTTAAACTTCTCCCATTATTGATTATTATTGAGATTTACTGATTAAATATATGTTTGGGATTAGCCAAGGGTTAACCCTAGTCACACTACCTCTCTTACAAGTTTTTATATATGGGATTAAAATTGCATGATCCTGGAATGACCCAACCCCAAGGTCCCACACGGATAGTTGTATTCCAAATATGACACCCTAATCCCAACTATAATAATACATGGGATAGAAAATAGTTCCTAACAGTCATATCACACACATGGGACGTCTTATCATAAGTCACATGTACACAAAAACATTAACATCTCTAAAAATCTATACAATATTGAAGGTAAAATACAATTGATACCATAATTCATGAACCAATCTATATCCCACATCAGAGTACAACATAGGTTCTGGAAAGTGTAATGGTCCAAATACAATACCACTAATGATTTAAAAAGGGTCCATCCTATAAGGAATGAGGGTACATATATCAAATTCAATACCTGGTATGAACCATGGTCTGTCTAGATAAAAAATTCTATGTCAGCTCTTGGTCCACCTAAGACTCCATTGAAAGACTTGTTGTTTTTAAAAGACACTACATGTGCAGATAGAGTCTATTCTAAGGTAACCATAACAATACCTAGCATAAACCCCTGAAATCACCAAATATAAGTCATTAAGGGAGTATTCACCTCATCATCACAAAGTAATGTCAATCATAATATGAGACATAATAATAATAACCCATAAATACTCAAGATAGGCACTAAGTCTCAAGGTAAACCATAAATCATACTTCTGGACTTGGATTCTTACTCAAGGCCTGAAAGTAATGTTCAAATATGATAACTCACTCCTTGCGTATGATAACACTGATTTCCTGAATCCAAGGGGTTATGCTCATCAGGTCTCTCCATGAAGAAGTATACACTATAACTAAGAAGATATTGGTACGAAAATAGTTGATATCTCTAGGTCAAGTGGAGTATACTAAACCATATCTGGAATATCTATATAAGTAGGGGATTGAACAACCAGGTATGTTGGTTATGAGGATTCCTAAAACCCCTCCTAGGAAATAATATAATGACATACGAACACGCTAAAGGCCACAATAAGGGATTACACAAATATATCTGAGAAAAATCTAAAAGAGCATACCATGTCCAATGCATAGAACGTGATAACTCATTATTCCATAATTGGAATTGAATGAGTCTATAAACCATATAATAATGATATACAGTGAAGATAATGGGGGCCTCAGCTACCCTTAAAAATCTATAAGATCTATACTAGTGGTACACAGTATGTCATGTCTAAATTGGGTCTTCTAGTGTGCTCTGAATTATGGTTTTGTATTGTGGCCCATGCCTATGTACTTTGGTCATACCTATGTACTGAGTTGTGTCTAGGTACCATGGATGTGTCTGTGTATCATGTCATGCTCGTGTACTCTGTTCATGTATGTGAATCTAGTTGGTCCTTGTACTCTATTGAGGTCTGAGTACTAGACCATGCTCTCATACTCTTGTCATCTCCATGTACCTGGTTGTTTTTGTGCACGTGTACCTCAAGGGTACACATAGAGATACCAAGTATGGATCACATAGCATGTGGTTGGTCCCATATGGAATGAGATGTTTTATTTTTCATAAATCATATCTCTTGTAGATATGGAACTGCATGGGGTGTGTTCTTCAGACTACAAGTTGCATAGGTTGTTTTTTCTAAAAAACAATGGTCCTCTACATGGTTCTACTTTCCCAACTATCGCCTCTAATTCTACCACCAAATCCACCGATAAATATGGATCTAGACTGAACCAATCATTTCCATCACCATTGGATGGATTTCATACACTGATTCACTTGAGAATCATCATCTTTCACTTCATATTCCCAACACACTAAACCATAAAATTGGCCTCACATAATCCATTAACAAATAATCATTTTCCATTGTCAAACCCCAATCATAATATTAATCCAAACAAACTCTATCATAATGATCTATTGTTTCAACGAATGATTATGAAATGGTCATTCACTTGGTATATCATGAATTGCTAGCTAAAATGAATACCAATGATGAACACAATAAGAATATAGGAAGAAGTCCACAAAATATAAACGTGAGGAATGATCCTTGGAAAATATTTAATATAGATTATATTTATTACTGAAGAAATTTTTTAACATAGTGAATAATAAAATCAATATCAATTCCTATTTCTAGGAAGACAAAATAATCAACCATAATCAACTATTGGTTTGATAATCAATTTTCTTTAATTTAATTGATTTCATTTTTACATGGTATAAAAACCCTGATTAATCCAAATAAAACAAACACTCTACCTCAAGTTTGAATTAATTTTCGATGAAGAATAGTTCCATTCCATATTCATTGATGAGATCCTATAACTCTATTGGTAAATATGACTCCTTATAAAACCGATCGATGATCCTCAATTCCATTATCATCCTTTAACTCTTCTCCTCGGCCCTCTTAAGAATGATGGGTTCATGCAGCTAACCTTTGGGTTGGCTATAATTGTTCATTCATAGAATTTGATTATGTTTGGATTAATTATTATCAATTAAATAAATAATTTAATTTAATTAATTAATATTTCCCTCATGATGACACTCAATCCAAACATCTGATGCACGTAATGGTTATGTCACTCTTGGGGTAAAATCCATATTAAGAATTTAATAGTAGCCTCATATTTTCTATTTGATACTCTATTATGGATTTATTCAATTATTTTCAAGAAAACTATGGGTGAATGATATAATATATTTAGTATTTTTATTATAAAAATATCGATACTCCCTAGCCCTCAAAAATCCAGTACTGAATCAGTGATGATCCTGAAAAATATTTCATTAAAAACTCAATTTTTTAAAAAGGAATAAAATAGATTTGTTATATTCTCTCCAACTCCAAACTCTTCATCCTAAAAATAAAAAACCTACTCAATAAGATGACGATACTGGTCCTATATCTGGTTTTACAACTCCTAGGTTATCTTTTGATGATTCTTGTACTGCCACTAGACACACACCAAGGGAATCTCTTTCCCATATAGGATTTTCTCCTTCTGATCATCAATCTATAAAAGGTACACTGTGAAGGTGTCCTCATCCTCAATGTTCTACTCTCCCTATCATATAACTTCTGATTGATCATTCATATACTTCCTTATATGTGATATGTGCATGTTTTCGTGTACATGTTCTAACTATAGGTATAGGTCCAAGTGGTATTCCACCTTTTCTAACCCTACACAATATCTAGAAAGGGCCATTGAACCTTGAAGATAACTTTACCCCCTAACCAAATATTTACAATCCTCATCAAGGTTTGACCTTCAAGAAAAAATTCTATCCCAATTCATACTCAAAAGGCCTATTTCATCGGTCCATATAAGAAATATAATGGGTCTTGGTAGTCCTCATCCACTCCTATATGGTCTGCACCTTCTCTAATGTCAATCATACCAACTCTATTCCCACGAGTGTAAACTCCCCCCAAATCAATCCAAAACGGTGTTAACCTGAATGTTATACTATAAAAGGACTCAAATAGTGTCATACCAAAAGTGTAGTGGTAACTATTGTTGTTAAAAAATTCTATAAAGGGTAGGTGAAAGGCACTGTCGTGGGTTTTCTCAAATGATTAATGGTTTTTGGGGTACTTAGGTGCAGCAGAGTGGCTGACCATGGTCATCTCTAAAAGAAGTAGTAATTGAAACAAATTATTAATGTAATTTTTAAAATAACATAAAAGAGAAGAAAACACACTACATAAAAATTATGGAGTATTTTTTTACCAATTATAAACCTTGATGATGTTTGGTGGAAGAAGATTGTATTTTTTTATGTTTTTGTTTTTGAAATGAAGTTCAATTAAAATGAAACAACAAAAAAATGTTTTTTGAAAAATATTAAAAGGTATAATCAATATAATTCTACCTATTAATTTAATTATTAATCATTGTAATTTAAATTAATTCCCACCTAATTTTGATCCACTAATTTTTTAACCATCGAACCCTACGAGAGTTAACTTAACCACAAAGATGAAATTACTTAAACCCTAGGCTAACTTTGGAACACGCAATTATAGCACCCCTCTTTGATTGATGTTCTAAGGATAGATTATTGTAAGTGGTTAATTAGATAACACATAAATTCTAGATATGTGGATTAATTGGTTTTAGGGATTATATTTTAACTCTATAAACTTATCCCGTGTGGTTTTTTATTACCAAGTAAGATCACGCTCTCACAATTCACACAATACTCGATCTCGTGTATTTTGGTGTTAATTGTTAAATTTCATTTTAGTTTCTTAAAATTTAAAAACTAAATTCATGAATAATATTATTTTAATTATTGTATCTCAATGAATCAAAATAATTAAATAAAGATGGTAGAAGATAGATCGATCACTAAGAAAACTACTCTTCCATGGGTTGTGTGGTCATTGTGGAGACGTTTTTCATGAGAAAAGGATTGAAAGGGAAGAACCCAATATCATCTCCACCCTTTAATTCCAGATCAAAGAAGAATATAAGAAGATAAAAAGGGGAAAAAATAAGATTAATTGAAAAAAAATCAAGATACAAGCATGAAAGCAATGAAATACAAAGAGGAGGTGGGAGAGGATAGCCTTTTTAAAAGAGATGTTTTTCACAAATCCTTACTCATTACATGAATTTTTAGGTGCTCCAAAGAGACACCTATTCGGCCAAACCTTCCCAATTCCAAGACCAACCCTCCCAATGATTTAAGACACAAATTTATAGAGTGGTGGGGAGGCTAGGATCAAATTGGTTTCAAGTGTGAATGGGGACTCTTGGCCAAATATTGTAATCCAACTTTCACTGACCATTTGACCTTCAAAACGTGTGAACAACTGTTCCTATAGAATTATAATTTGTTATAAATTGTCTTTTTGATCTCCTCTCAAAAGTTGGGCTCAAACCATGCGTGGATGTAGAAGTTATGACCCAAATACAGAACCCATGTCCAATCTGGCGTGTCAAGCTCACTATTGACTTAATGTCCCATTTACTCAATCCAAATGCACTAATTATCTCTAGTGTCCTGAATAAAATTTTTATAAAATTAAGTTAGGAACAAATTTAAAATATTTTACATTCCAATATGTAATATTAGCATATTTATGTGAGAAATACTACAATGCATTTTAAAAGGGTAAAACTGGAATTTTCATCAAATTTTAAAATGAATGATCTAATCCCAAATATTTCCTAAATGACAATATTTAGCAAAATGTGAGGAAATTATGTGATTCATCCTCCCATGTACAAAACACTTACCTCACTATAATTTTCTCTTATCACACAAATGCCAATTTTTTAGCAATCTCTTTCTCATCCAAACTCATAAAAGGGTCACCCTAGGCTTAATAAATTCCTACATCGCCACCCAATGTGAGTTAAAGAAATATGTTTATCATGAGGACTTTCCGGGGTTGTTCTATGGATTTAAATTGGTAGGATTTAGATGTGAAAATTTCTGAGGTTGAACGAGGGGGCTTGAATATTTTTGAAGAAAAGTTGCATTAATCTAATTTTCACTTAAATATGGTCTTCTCTTCAATCCCCATAGCATAAATTCATGTTCATAATCATGAAAAATAAATGAATGTTCACACCAATAAATATTTCAGAAGTAAAAATTTCAATCTTATCAATCATTATTTTCTTGAAATCTCCAGATAGGCACAACTTTCTTCCTCTATTAGAAGATCTAGAAGAGCACCACTTCAATTATCATGAAAGCTATAAAAAGGCAGAACTTTCAATATAATGGATTTCTTCAGTAGAAAACACATCACTTTATAATTTAATTTTCCACCCAAATTAACAAAAAATGTGGTAGCACAACACAAGTCATCTTCCCCCACACTTAAGTTCAACTAGATTATGCAATTTCACTTCAAGAGTTGGTTGGATAGGGAACATTGGCTTCTAATGTGGATATCCTAATAGGATGATCATGGATTCTAAGGTCTACAAGGATTAAATGTCCAAGTTAGTACATTATAAAAATGATTCTTTGAAAAATGGTATTTAATACCAAACAAATGCCTCAATCATTTAAAAAATAAGTACCTCAAAACCTCATGTTTTAATAGGAATTAATCAAATTCTATTTAAATAAAGCTTGGTTTGGTTCTCTCAAGAAGTGAGTTAAATGTAAAGAATATGAAAATAATTTTTTAGAATCCTCCCAGGAATGTTATTTCAAATATAAAGACACTGAGATGTGGCATGGGATTCAAAATTCATAGTACTTTCCATGAAATTACTAATGATTTGAACTTGAAACAAAGTTATTTTCAACTTTCATTTAAGCCCAGTTTCATGGGATAAATTGTTTCACTGATTCATATGAATTACAAAAATGGTGACGAGAATTGTTTCAAGTCAAAAATTTCAAAAACACACAAAAAATTAAAAATAAACACACAAAATTTGAAAAACACACATTTTTTTTTGAAAATCATTGAAAAGCAGGAAAAAAATTGAAATTACTAAACCAAAAGGTTCCCTCACCCACACTTAAAATATTTCATTGTCCCCAATGTTAACCCATGAGATGATATATACATTTGAAATGTATAATTTTAAATAGGAAAAATAATAATAAAAGTGAAAGGGTTAGGAACAACCTGATATACTCAAGTGATAATGGGGTCATGTAGTGTGATGAAATACACTACATCATTAGGAAGTCCCTCAATGTATTTTTCAAAAGTTTCCCATGGACTGTAAAGCTTGTTATTGTGTCCTCTTGTGTGTTCTCCGCTACACCATAAGGAAATACATTAGATACAAAATAAGGACCTAACCATCTGGATTGAAACTTACTAGGCATCATCTTTAGTCATGAACTATAGGGAAGGACTTTCTCTCCAACATGAAGCTACCTTTTTTGGATCATTCTATCATGAGATTATTTTGATATTTCCTTGTAGAGCCTTGATTTATCATATGAAGATAATAGAATCTCCCCAATATCTTGAATTTGTAGCTTCCTTTGGATTCCAACTTGGGCCAAATCCATGTTGAATTTCTTTATAGCCTAATAAGCCTTATGATCAACTTCTATGGGGAGATGAAATGTTATCCCAAAAATAATCTGAAATGGGGACATACCAATGGGTGTCTCGTATGCTATCCTATAAGCCCACAATACATCATCCAATCACTTGCTCCAATCCTTCCTATATGGTTGCATGGTTTTCTCAAAAATTTGTTTCAAGTCATGATTTGAAACCTCATCCTGGCCATTTGTGTAGGGGTGGTATAGTGTTGATGTTTTGTGTGTTACCTTATACTTCCAAAGCAAGGAATCCAAATTCTGATGGCTAATGTGTGTCCCTTAGTCACTGATGATGGCCTTCGGTACACCAAACCTATAAAAAATATGTGCTTTGGAAAATTCCACAATAACATGAGAATCGTCAGTCCTAGTGGCCTTATCATCCACCCATTTGATCACATAATAAACATAAACCAAAATATAAAAAACAAAATAAAGGGACTAGGAAATTGACCCATAAAATCGATGTCCCATACATCAAAAATCTCACAGAATAGTATGGGTTGTTGGGGCATCTCATGTCTCCTAGAAATGTTCCTAGTGTGTTGGGAATGAGATCATGAATTACAAAACACATGGGCATAATGGAATAAGCTAGGCCAATATAATGTAGATTCCAAAACTTTCATAGCTCTCTGTTGGGGTCCAATGTGTCCTCCACAAGCAAGTGTATGAAAAAAATGTAAAACAGACTCCAACTCATGATCAAGAACACACCTCCTAATAACTTGGTCACTACACATGATCTATAGGTATGGATCATCCCAAACATAAAGTCTTGACTAACTCTTAAACTTCTGGACATGATGTTTCTTTAAATTTAAAGGGATTTTAGAGGCAACAAGGTAGTTAACTAAATCAGTATACCAAGGATGCATAACATAGATGGAATAAAGATTCTCATTAAGGAAAATATCCTGAAGTGGTACATGGTCCAAGGTGTCATCCTCTAGTATGTTAGTAAGCCTACTCATGTTTTCCACCACAAAGTTTTCTAACACCTTATTTTCCTTTATCTCAATATCTAATTCTTGAAGAAGGAGAATCCATTGGATTATCCTGGGATTGGCATCAAGCTTCTTCAAGAGGTACCATAGAGCTGTATGGTTAGAAAAAAAAACTAATTTAGATCCAAATAAATATGAATAGATTTTATCTAAAGAGAATATAACAACAAAAAACTCCTTTTTCGATGTTGTGTAGTTTTATTGGGCTGAATCTAGTGTCCTCGATGCCTAGGAAATCACATGTGAACGTCCCTCCACCCTCTAAGATAATACATCTCTAACTGTGAAGTCAGAGGCATCACACATATTCTCAAAAGGAATCTCCCATCGTGGGGGATGTATGATCGTTGAAGTGGTCAGACACTTCTTGATCTCATTAAAGGAAGTCCTTCAAAAATCATCAAACACAAAATTGGAATCCTTTTGAATTAATCGTGACATAGGAAAAGCAATCATCCTAAAATGTTTGATGTATCATCGATAAAAGCATGCATGGCCTAGGAAAGATATAACATCACGCACACTTGAAGGATATGGTAAGAATTAAATAGTATCTACCTTATATCTATCAACCTCTATCCAATGTTTTGACACTACATGTCCTAAAACAATAGCATGCTCTGATATGAAATGACACTTTTCAAAGTTTAAGAAAAAATTCTTCTCTATACAATGATTCAACACCTTTCCCAAACTAATTATACATCCATCAAATGATTATCCATACACTATAAAATCATCCATAAATACCTCTATGCATATCTCACGAAAAGTCGAAAAATACTCACCATGCATCTTTGGAAGGTACTTCGGGCATTAGAAAGTCCAAATGGAATCCTCTGATAGGCAAATGTGCCAAAAGGGATAGGTGAATGTAATCTTCTCCTAATCCTCCAGAGCTATAGGAACCTGAAAATATCTTGAAAATCCATCCATGAAACAATAATGCATTTTCCCAGCTAGTCTCTCAAGCATTTGATCAATAAATGGGAGGGGAAAATGGTCCTTGTGAGTGGTTCGATTTAGTTTCTTATAATCAATACACACACGCCAACTTTTTTCACCCTCATTAGAACTAACTCATACTTATCATTTTTAAAAACTGTAACACCACTTTTCTTAGGCACAACCTGAATAGAAAATACTCACTGAGAATCTGAAATGGGAAAGATTGTACCTGCCTCGAGCTATTTCTCAACATCCTATTTTATGACATCCAAAATATTTGGATTCAGTTTCTTTTTTGGATGCCTAACCATTTTATCCCCATCCTCAAAAATAATCCTATGCATTAAAATATAAGGGATAATACCGGATATGTCATCCAAGATCCACCCGATTTCCCTGATGTTCTCCCTCAAAAGTTTCAAATGTTTTTCTTCATGTTCAAAAGGGAGATTGTTAGCAATCATAAAATGAAATATTTTACCACTCAACAAGTATGAGTATTTGAGATTAGGTGGTAATGGATTGAGTTCCAATATAGGGGGTGGTGTATGGATGGAGACATCGAAGGAACTGAAATATGTCCACAGAGAGAATCAATATCAGAATATAAATTATCAAAATAAGAGAATAATGCATTAAATCCATTAGCATACTCAATAGTAATGTCATAATAAGAGTTCACATGATCAAAATCAGAATATTATTCCATTCCAAAATCAAATCTAAGAGAGTCTTGTGCATTAGAAACAGGTGTGTAAGTACTCTTAGACATTAAAATAGAACTAATACTCATAATCTCCCTAATCATAGGAAAATAAAATTCCTTGGTGTTTTTATTTGGTGGTTCAAATTGGGAGATAAAAAATGTATAATGGTCATATGATGGGTACTTCATGTAGTCCATAACATTAAATATTACAACTTATCTCCAAAATCCATGGAAAGTGTACCATCATTGACTTTTATGATAGTTTTTGTAGTTTTGAGGAAGGGTCTACCTAAGATAATGGGAACATGAGAACTTACATGATCATCCTTCATCTTAAGCACGTAGAAATATTTTGGAAAGATCATGTCTCTTACCCAAACAAGTACATCCTCAAGGACTCCCACTAGATATGTCATAGCTCCATTCTCCAAGTACTCCACTGCTCTCATCAGCTTCAACTCACCATCCTATAAAGAAGAAAAAATAGAGTGAGACATTACATTTATGGAATCTACTAAATCACATAAAGCATCAGAAAAGTGTAAATACCCTATGGTGCATGGGATGGTGAATTTCCTTAGATACTTGCACATTGTAGGCATTACTTGAGTTGGTGTAATGAGAGGTGACACATTCCTTACAAGATTGATCCTCTCATTTCCCTTGATCTCTCTTCGATTGGTACAAAGTTCTTTTAATAATTTAAAATACCTTGGGATTTGATTAATGGCTTCATGTAATGGGATTTTTATCTTCACGTTCTTGAATGTATCCAAAACATCATTTTTCATTGCCTCTTCATCCATGTTCTTGGTTTGAACATCCCTATTTGGAAAATGAAGGGATATATAAGGAACATAATTAATATTTTTCTTTACTTTATCTTTCTCCTTGGGTTTCTCATCATCCGGTTTTGAATGGGGCTTCACCGAAGTTAAAGTGAATCTCGGTGGAATGATAGGTGCAGATGTATCATCTCTTTGCTTCCCACTTCTCAATGTGATGGAACTGACATTCCCCTTTGGATTTGGAGTAGGTTGGGAAGGTAGATTTCCATGATTATTACTTACCAGTTCATGGAGGGTGGTAGAAATTTGGATTATTTGAGTTTTCTACTCCCTCAGCTCTGAACCTTTACTCTTCAACTCATTCTATTGATTAATAACAATTTCTTCCAAAAGGTCGTTAGTATTGGAATCTAACTATGGTTGAGAATTCCCTTATTGTTTACTTGATTATTCTTGAGATTAAAATTTCCTTTGGGCTTATTGGAAACCATTTTGGTAAGGTGGATACTGCTGGAAGTTTTGTTGAAAGAGGGGCCTTTGTTATGGTCCAGATGCATACCTCATGTTTGATTGATCATTCCACTCTTGGTTGTATTCTAGTGAAAATGAATCAAATTTCTTTTGGGGATGTGGTTGTTTCTACTACTGGTATGATCTCTTAGGAAACATTATTGCACAATCTTCTATTTCTTGTAGCTGGGGGAAACAGTCAGTTGGGTGGCTTGTCTCAGTGAAAATTCCACAAGGCCTTGAAGGAGGGGTTTGGGATATCTTTTGTTCCAAATCAATATTCTTCTCCATAGTGGTCAATTCTTCCAACTTGGTATCAATAAAATGAATTTCCATAGAAGTACTTACCTGATGTACTCCTTGAACATGTGGTGTACCTAGATCGCCAAATTGTTGATAGTTTTGTGTCATCTTTTCGATCAATACACATGCAGCTACTGGTGTCTTTTCCACCAATGCTATTCCAGTCATGGAATCCACCATTATCTTCTACATAAGTGTGTGTCCTTTGTAGAATTACTAGATGAGGATTTTCTCACTGATTTGGTGATGTGGGCATCTTGCACACAACTTCTTGAATCGCTCCTAGTACTCATACATTAACTCCCTTTAGTAATGCTTGATCCCCGAGATATCCTTACGAATAGAAGTGGCCCTTGATGCTGGAAAAAATATCTGTAATGAAAAATGTTTCATATCATTCCAACAAGATACATCTGCAGGTTGTAAATAATACATCCAATCTTTTGAAGCTCCATCAAGTGAGAATGGGAATTCTCTTAGTTTAATTTGATCTTCTGAAACATTTCTTGGTTTTAAGGATGATAAAACCATATTAAATTCTTTAAAATGTTTGTTTGGATCCTCACCAGATAATCCATGAAACATTAGAAGAAGGTTAATTAATCCAGATTTTAGTTCAAAGTCCAATTCAAGATTTGGGTATGCAATGCAATTTGGTTGATAATTAATATCAAGTTCAGAAAATCTTCGAATGGTTCTATTAATTTCGTTGTTATTTTCTTCATCCATTGGTTCTTGTTTTAAGTTGTACATAGAAGCGTTCCCAGTTTTAATTTTCTTGGATTGGAGTAATTCTCCAACTGGTTGAATGTTGAAACTTCTTATAACCTGAGAATGATTGATTCAAGCCTGTAGGCTAAGTTTAATCTCAAGGCCAAGATCTAAAAGATACTCGGGATTAGTTTGTGTCATATATCAAATAAAAATAAAAAGAAATAAAAGTGGACCATAGTAAAATAAAAATGTGAAGTTTGAGTTGATGGTCCAAAAATAAATAGAACAAAATAAAAGAAGATGAAAAAATTCAGTTTGGGTAGGGAAGGAAGAAAGAAGAGAGAAAGAGAATAAAATGTAAAATAAAATAAAAACCTCTAATTATTTGAAATAATTACTTTCCTCCCCAGCAAAGACACCAATTTTAAAGGTGCTATTGGGGGTTCCCTCAAATGATTAATGGTTTTGGGGTACTTAGGTGTAGCCTAATGTCTGACCAAGGTCATCTATCAAAGAGGCAGTAATTCAAACAACTTAATAATGGTATTATGAAAATAAAATGAAAGAGAATAAAACACAATACATAAAAATAATGGTGTATTTTTTACCGTTTATAAACCTTGATAATGTTTTCTGGAAGAATATTGTATTTTTTTGTTTTTATTTTTTAAATGATGTTCGATTAAAATGACAAAATAAGAAGATGCTTTTTTTAAATATTTAATAGAATAATCGATAAAACTCTACCTGTTCATTTACATATTAATAATTTTAATTTAAATTAATACCCACTTAATTATGATCCCCAAATTTGTTAACCCTCAAACCCTATGAGAGTTAAATTAACGACAAATATGAAATTACTTAAACCCTAGGATAGCTTTGGAACACGCAATCGCATCACCCTAATTTGATTGATGTTTTGAGGTTACCTTATGGTTAGTGGTTAATTAGAGATCATATCCATTCTATATATAAGGATTAATTGAGTTTAGGGATTATATTTTAACTCTACCAACTAATCCTGTGTGGTCTTGTATTATCGATTTAGATTGTGCTCTCACAATTCACACAATACTCGACCTCGCGTGTTTTTGTGTTAATTGTTCAATTTCTTACTTAGTTTCTTATAATTTAAAAACCCAATTCATGGATCATATTAATTGAATTATAGTATTTCAATTATTCAAAATAATAAAATGAAGAGGTTATAATATAGATATATCACTAAGAAAACTACTCTTCCATGGGCGGTGTGGTCATCATGGAGACGTTTTGCATGAGAAAAGGATTGAAAGGGTAGAACCCAGTATCATCTCAACTATTGAATTCCAACTCAAATAGAAATACAATAATATGAAAAGTGAAAAATAGAGAAGATTAATTGAAGAAAAATTAAATATACAAGCATGAAAGAAAAGAAATACAAAGAGGAGGTGGTAGAGGAGAGCCTTTTTGGAAGACAAGTCTGCACAAATCCTTACCCCTTTAAATAATTTTGAGGGGCTCTTAAGAGACAAAAATTCGGCCAAAACATTCCAATTCCTCGACCAACCATCCCAAAAAGTGAAAACACCTATTTATAGAGTGGTTGGGTGGCTATATTCAAAGTGGATTCAAGTGTGAATTGGGAATCTCGGCCAAATATTTTAATCCAAATTGCACCACCCATATTTCCATCACAACGTGTGAACCACTATTCTTGTAGAGGTATAATTTTTTAAAAATTGGTTTTTAGATCTCCTCTCAAAATTTGGGTTCAATCTATGTGTGGATATAGAAGTTCTGGCCCAAATACAGAACCCATGTCCAATCCGGCATGTCTAGCCCACCGTTGACTTAATGGCTCATTTACTCAATCCAAATGCACTCTTTATCTCTAGTGTCCTGAATAAATGTTATAGAAAATCAAGTGAGCCACAATTTTACAAAATTTTAGTTCAAATAATTTATATTAAAATATATATGTTCTAAATAGTAAAGTGAATTTTAAAATGGTAAAACTGGAATTTTCATCAAATTTTCAAATGAACGATCTAATCACAAATATATCATAAATGAACATATTTAGCACAATTTTAGGAAATTATGTAATTTATTATTAATAAAATATTCAATAAAATAGTTTTTTATCTGTAGGTGATCCTACCAACTATAGAAAAGGTATAAATGAAATCCTTTATCATTTACTTTATAACTTAAATAGTCTACTCAGTCTTCCTATTATTCTAGGGGTGAAAAGTCATACTCAAATGCACCTGAGTCCCAAAGGCCTCCTGAAATCCCATCTATAATCATGATGTGAAGTTATAATCATGTTAAAAAATTATTTTTGAGGAATTTATATGATGCTAAAATATCTCATGCATGTAAAGGTTTCACAAATATATACTAAACTTTATTATTGGATGGCTATGAAGTCAGTTGACTTAGTGAGTTAGTCTAAAATCACCTAGATAACATCATGTTTTTTAGGATATCATGGAAAATCCATAACAATGTCCATAAATACACCATACCATGTCCACTTTAAAACCTCAAGGGGATGTGCTAAACCTACTATTACAAGGTTCACATCCTTAATCTACTGAAAAGTAAGGCATCAAGTGACAAACTTTGCTACACACTTCTTCGTCCCATACCACACAAACTGATGTGGAAGGTCTTCATAGAAACTCAATACTCATGTATATACTACTAAGTTAGAAGTATGAAACACACTAAAAACTCTTCCCGCAATGTCACTTGTACCGTGGACCATCCTTAAAAAATTATTCCATGCTCACCATCCTCAGAAAATCCATCTAGACCACCTCTAGTGGATATGTAAAAATGCAAGGTCACATAGTCAGTATCCCCAATTTGATCCCCATATAACATTGTGTAATTTTAGGGATAATAACTATAAAATATAGGTAAGTTTAACCATCCTCTTCCATTAAGAATAACTGCAAAGAGTCCAACAACTAGAATGACTCACTCAAAAAATAGAAATAATATCCCCTACTAAGAGTATCTTCCACCATGTTCCCCTTTCATTGAGTGTAGACTATCTCGATGTTATAATTTGGGATTCATTCTATCCACTATCTCTATCTCATGTTTATATCCTTTTTTGATAAAAAATTCTTGAGACTCTTGTGGTTGGAATTGATGATAAACCACTCACCCATAAGGTAGTGTCGTCACATATTTAGGGAAAATACCATTGCTACCAGCTCAAGATCATGGTTTTCATAGTTCCACTCATGTTGTATCAACTATTGGAACCCGTAGGAAACCATTACCTACCTATGCATTAAGACACATCCAATTCAAGTTTTTGAGGCATCACAAAATAGTATCCACATAATACACTACTCTGGTAGTCTCAAGATGGGGTCACTCATCAACCTCTATCACAACTCTTGAAAATCCAATTGCCACCTCTCTTTCCACACAAAAGGTTCTCCATTTTAGATCAATGTAATCAAATATTCATCAATCCTAGAGAAATTGGGTATGAATATATAATATTACCCTTATAACCCAAAGAATATCCGCACATCAGTTACACTGTTTGGTGGATCTCAAGCTTTCACTGCCTCAACCATCACAAGGTACACTGCTACTCCCTCTAAAGATTTGACATGTAATTGGTAGTGAACCTCTTGAATCCATAACTGAATCCTCAAGATCTTTCCATAAATTGAGTTCCCTCAAAATAAATCCATGGCCATCCTCATATGTCTTGTGTGCCCCTCCTTATACCCGAGTACACTAGGGTTCCATCGATGAAGACCACCAAAAACTGATTAAAGAAATGATAGAAGATCTGATTTATGAGTCTCATGAACATTTTTGGGGGTTCTTTTCATGTTCAAATTCATCACCAAGTACTCATAGTGACTATAGTAACATCAAAATGTCTTCATCGGTATATATTTATCCCAAGCTTGGATTTGGAGATAGCCTGACCTAAGTTTAGTCTTTGAGAACCATATCGCCCCTTTAAACTAGTTAAAGATGTGATCTATTCTCAGTAGTTGATATTTATTATATACATTCACCTAGTTTAGGAAATAATAATCAACAAAAAACCTCAAACTCCAATATTCCTTCTTGACGAAAAAAATTGGTGTTATCAAGGGGGAAACACTAGGTCTAACAAAGCTCCTCATCTACAAATCCTCCAACAACTCCTTCAACTCAATAAGCTCTATGGGATCCACTAGATATGCTATAATAGATATCAAGGAAGTCATTAGGTGAAATTATATGCATAATTAAATCTTTTGGTGGTGAGGTAATCACAACACATCCTCAGGGAACATGTCCTCATACTCATCCAACACTGTTGGAAGCTAAAATCAAATATAATATGTCATTACACAGGTTATAATAGCCAAATATTGAGTAATCGGATGTATCTTCATGCATATTCACTTTTCCTTCTCTTCCTCTATTTCCTTTTTTACCCAAAAATGAAAACCACAATCCATCATCATGGACACACTGCATCCTCCACCTGAAATAGTCAATTTGTGAATGAAATGTGGATATCCAATCCATGCCTAGAATGAAATCATAAGGCATCATCGCTACTATGAAAAGATCCCAAAGGAATTTATCTCCTCTAGGAGTCAGGTCACATTGTTGATAGAAGTGTGTGATCACTAAATATTCTCTGGTATGAGTCTCTCATTTAAAGGGTCAAGCCAAAGGCTCAATTGATATCTCAAGATCTCAAATAAGATATCTCGAATGAAATAAATGACTTTTTCCTATGTCTATAAAATTGTACATATGGTAAAAAAGACATAGAACATACCTATAATCATCTATGTAACCTCTTGTTCATAGTCCTAAAATACCTAAAGTTATCCTCATCCCTAACCACCTTCTCTTTAATCCAAGCATAGACCACCTAGGGTGGTGGTGGAAATTGATCAAATTCCCTATCACCTACAGCTACCCACCCAACTCCTCCACTGTGTTCAAAAACTGGTGGACCTTCATATTTAAATACATCCCCTTCCTAGGTTTATCATTGACAATATAGTTATTAGATTCCAACAAGTCATAAAATCCTATATGAGATGTCCTCGCTCGTCATAAGAGTAACTCCACCTATCCCTCGGCTAACTAGAATCATCCTGAGTAAACTTAACTAAAGACCCTCTATCCTATAATTCTCTCTGAAAATGCCTATATTTCTTGGATACCTACATCTAATGTAGCTACCAGCTACCAAATTATCAACTCCAAGGTTCCCACTGACTGCCCCAACCATCGGCGACTACTCTACCAAGAATCTCTCCACTACCAAATCTTTTTTGATTACTCAAATATAATTATTCATGAAAATAGGTATCACACTAAACAATGTATCTCTATAGAATCTATGATCAATGGTTTGTGATAGAAAGAATTCATCTAGAACCATATCCATGGAGTATCATGAGAAGTTAGTGAACCACAAGGAATACTCCTCTACTTTCATGTTTCCCTGTTAGTGTTACAGAACCTCCTAGACACATAATGATCACAACATAGATGGTTATAACTCCTATATAAAAATACACTAAAACTATATCCAAGAAATATTCACATAATTATGAATCAGATCCACCAAACTCTACTATATCATAATGGATCAATTATTAAGGTTTGTTTCTATAGACACCATTTGATCTGCAGGTGTCCCAACAAGGTATAAAAATCACATAACTACCTAAATCTAGTCCTTAGCATCCTGAGGTTATAGATCTCCCTAAATCTTTAGGGGTCACTACCTATGAAACTCATGTTTTCTCATCTAGTGTGCCTCATCCTCTGGTACTACTAGTGCAACCTGCTTCTTAATGGGTGGTAGTAAGACTGAAAACTCTTCTAGAGCTAACACCTTCTGAATAGGTCTATATACCAAAGCATTATTATATGGTGGATCTTCCTCACAATATTTTTATGGAACCCTAACTAGAGTTGTAGTGGAGTCATACTCTAATAGAAAAGATGTGCCATAATTGAAGAGAATATCTAGGGGTTGACTCAAGAAAGAAATGGAAACCACAACCCATTCTTATATGATGCATGTACAAATTTTTTCTTTTCAACTGGTTCCCACATATATAGAATCAACAATAGTGTTATTAGATCCTAAGGTAAATTTACACACAAACTCACCTCCAAAACCCTATACAATTATGAATGTAAAATACAACTGATACCATAATGAATGCATATATCTATATCCAACATCAGAGTACAACATAAGTACTATAAAGCATAAAGGGCCAAATATAATCCCACCAAAGTAGTAAAAAGAGTCCAACATGTAAGGAAGGATGGGACTTCTATCAAAATTAACACCTGGTACAAAACATGGTCTATCTAGATCAATTATGACCCTCCTTCTCTTGTTCCACCAAGGTCTATATTGATTAGTTATTCATATACATCATACAGGACATGTGTGAGAAGAATAAATATAGGTTTGAGTATAATAATACATAATTGGATACCCCTAAATCACCAAACATAAGGCATGAAGAGAGTAGTCAGCTCATCAACACAAATTCATGTCAATTAGAATATAATATATAACAATAATAACCCAAATATACTCAATATAGACACTAAGTGTCAAGATAAATCCACAAATATACTACCTACCTAGGATTTATGCTCGAGGCTTTAAGGTAACATTCTTCTAGGAGAACTCACTCCTAGAGTCATGTAACACTAATAATGTTCATTCGAGGGGGTGTGCTCATCAGGTCTCGCCATGAAAAAATATACACTATAAATCCTAATATATATACATAGATAGGTGATATCTTATGGGGCCTGCTGTATATACCATACCCAATCTTGAACAGCCTCTAATTAGTGGATCAAATTTCTATGTATGTTGGTCACGATAATTACTTAAAACCCACCTAGGTAAGAATAGAATGACAAAGGATCACACTCTGGGACACATGGATGGATTCTAAAATTATATCTAAGACTAATCATTTAGAAGGTATCACATCCTATAATTAGGAGTGATTCCTCATAGAACCCTTTTATGGATGAACCAATTGGGCACACCATGGAGATACTAGTCTATACTGAAGAGAATGAGGGCCCAAAATATTCATGGAAAAAGTATAAGGTGTATATTATTGGTACATGGATTGTTTTGTCTCCCCTATTTCTAAATGTGTATTATATTAATGTTCATCCAGGGTCAATGTATCACTGAGAGGGGAAGGGGTGAATTAGTGATATATTTTTCTTTTAAGTTTTCATTATTTTGAAACAAACTTTTCCTATTGTTAAAGATTTAACACTTTCTAAAAACTAGCCAATATCTCATCCACAAGAACACAAATATTTACATGGTTCACTACTCAACAAGAGTAATTATGGCCTTGGCATGGTTTGGAAACAATCCAATACCACACCTTCCACTATAAAACAATCCTTTTGTGTTGATACCACAAGTAAGATATACCCTTAAACTTGTGTGGCACTATGATCTATACAATTGTGTGTTTTCTTCTTCTAGAATAAATGATGTAAAATATGTTTGTGTAAAAAAAATTGAAACTTTCACTAGTTGGTTGAAAACATGTTATAATGTGGCCTTATTAACTTCCACTTGAGTACCTTCAATACATAATTATTCACTTTCCAGCCTAGAATATGGTAATATCATTTTTTTTGTATTTTTTACAAAAACTCAGTCATATGGATTAGTCTAATTCCCTAGTATAATTTCTTAGTCTGGGAAATATATGAGGAAATAATACCCTAGAAATAATTCTGAACCACTTCAAATTTACCCATAAATCAACATATAATTTCTCAGTCTGATCTGATAACTCTGGCCACTATTATTTATTGTGATTTATCTATTCAATAAACCTCTTTAAGAAATATCTATCCATAAACGTTGTCTTTCTTCGAAAACTTATGGCACTCTTGCTCCCTAACTTCATATGTGAACAATACAAGTGTCATAAAGGAAAATGTACTTCCAAAAAGTTATTGGAGATACAAAAGTGGTTTGGTTGGGAATCTAAAAATTATTTCCCACTTAACCAAATTTCCAAAACTCAAATTCCAAATTTATCTCAACTTCATATTTTACTATTTCAATGATTCTCAACTCTTTTCAATTAATCTCAAATCTTCTCAAAACATTATCTTAAAGTTGGATTTCTAAAAATTCTTCATCCCAATTCCATTTTATTATTTGATGTAATTATTTAGAATGATGATAACATGTTGTCACTCAAATGTGTTGACCCACTTCAAAATTATATAAGTACTAAAGGCTTCTTGTTATGATGCTCTATATCAATTAAAATACGTTCTCTCATTTTCATTCTCTGTATGAACTGAAAGACAAAAATCATTTAAAACCATTTTCCTTAAAAATTATTTCAACTTCTTTATACTTATATTTCTTTCCTTTTTCCAAAAACATCTTTTAAACTTCTAAAGATATTGAAACCCCTCAGAAAAAATTCAACATTGGCTTCAAACTCCCTTGATAATACTTTTTCAATAGCTTATCAATGTTTCAACTTTTCTTCAATTGTCCAAAACATCCTTAGAATGCATCTGACAAAGTACATTGTCTAATAAATTATTTGTGTTAGCCTCAATCTAATGGATAAATATATATCTTTGTTCGATGTATCAGTGTCACTCCATGTTTAAATAATCTTCACCCACTTAAGAAAAAACACTTATATTTTTTCCCTTGACCTAATTCAAACAAAATAATAAAACCTAATTAAAATGGCTGAATATATTTATGAAAATAATTTATTTTATTTTACTTTGATACTATTCTCAATCAGTAATCCCAATAATCACCACATCATAATAGGAATCAATATATTTGTCTAGAGTTTACTCTAATAGATCAATGGAACCACATATCATATGGATCGGTGTTAGTAGAAAAATCCTTTTCTTCTTGACTTTTCGACTGATGGTTGATCTTGTGAATTGTTTCTTTTAGTGTATCGAACATTCTAGTGAATTAGTCAGTGTGATGGATTGGTTTTAGTGCTTAAGAAACCTCAAACTACCTAATATTTCTTCCTCTACAAACATTTATTTGGTATCATGATGACTTCTTCATGACTTTGAGAACATAAAAAATGGTATACTATCATATGACTTACCTTGTAATGTTCTATCACTTCCTATCCTTCTAGAATTTTATGTATTTACATCCAAACCTTAATTTGATTCGCACCACTTGGAAATACTCAACCACCATTTCTCCATTTTTTCATAAATCTTGAATCACAAGTTTTTCACCAACTTATGATATTTTAGCATTATAAATCAGCGAATCGTAATCATATTTTGTATAGAGACGTTCAAACTTTGATTAATTTCCTCTTACCAATCAAAACATTTTCTCTGGACACATGGTGAGTCCAAAACACAACTTCACTTAGAAAACCTTTGTAGGTAAAAAAATAAAACTAATAATCCCTATTATAAAAAATGTGTCTAATATTTTGATTAATATACCCACTTTCATTAATATCATCTGATCACCAAAACATAAAATGTGAAATTATTTTTCATAGTGACAAAAAAATACAAAACAATCAACACAAACTTCTTTTAGCATCCAAAAACAAACTTTATCCATATTGGTCCCAACAATATCCCCATTTTTATTTTATTATCAATAAAGTTCATAAATCACTGAACATTTTAATCTCAAGTTATGGATCACTTATCAAAAATTATAGGCCTACCTAATCTAACAAGTTATAGGAAACCATAATAATTTGCAGAAAAACTATGTTGTCCAAAAGTAGTGATTTATAAAATGTCTTCAACTTTCAGAAATTATTTTTCGTTAAGCATCCAATAGAGACAAGTTTCAGACACACTTCAAAAAATTATTAGAAAAGATCAAAAATTTCCATGCATTGATCAAATCTTACCCAAAACGCCCTCTACATACATACTTACTTAAAATTATTAGAACATATCAATGTATATATTTATGAATAATTCTCCCCCTTTGATAACACTATACAAATACAATATTAGATAGGGGATAGAAACACATACCTTACCTTGGAGAGAAAGTGGTAGGACACCCATATTCAACCTCTATTTAAAAAATGTGTCCTTTAGTAAAGGTTTTGTGAAAATTTCACCATCTTATTCTGACAGAGGTATATACTCTAGCTTGTGTTAATTATTCCCTACATTATATTTAATGAAATGATAATTGATATCAATATGTTTTGAAATATAATGTTATAAAGGTTTCTTGTAAAGTTGATGGAACTCTAATTATTGGTAGCTAGAATCAAAAAAATCGTCCCACCATTTTTTGGTTATATCAAGAAACCAGATACACTATACACTAGATCATTAATTTTCAATATAGAAACCTTAATAAGAGTAATCCCTTTCCTTTTTAATGTAAATTGAAATAATGAAATGTCCCCTTTCTTTAATGGTACTAAGAAACCAAAATAAATGAAAGAGAAAGAGGGGATCTTTGTATCTTTGTATATAATCTCCCAAATAATATAAACAAGCACTATAATAGATTGAAATTATAAAAAAGAGTTCATAAGATATACAATTTGTGAACACACACTTGAGAAAAGAAATAATATTTAGAAAGAGAGATCTTTGAGAGAAATTTGACCAACTCAACACATTGGTGGATGAGAAAGTGTGTCAATGACAAATTTCCAAGACACCCAAAGAATCTATTTAATGTCTCAAAAAAACCATTAATAATTTTCATCAATTCAAATATATCTGTATGTCGTTGAAGTTTGGATTTGATGAATCTTGACCACAATAAATATAGGTCTTGAAATAGAAAAAAATTAGTATTTTATATCATGGATGAATATTCTAAATTTTGGAGGGATTTATTTTTGTGTTAGCTAAGAAATGATGTTTTGAGTGTCATGGGATCATTTTTATGTTTCTTCCAATCTCAAGGTAGCTGTTATATATCCTATGTGTTGTGGTGTGGGATCCTCTTGCAAATAAACACTACGACGTAGAGCATACCATGTCGTGTTAAGATGAATGAGTTTATAGAATCTAAAATTTCACTATGGTGTGGCCTTTTTAAATTTCACCATAATTATTATAAAGATGTATAACCAGGAAAGGTTGTGATGCAGCCCATATAACAACACAATAATCCTTGCTCTATATTTTTCTATATTTTGTGTAGACTGTTGCATCATAGGGAAGAAGTAAATCTTAAAAAACATTATTTTGGGATAGAAACTTTACTCAATGAGTTCATTAAGTCTAACTAAAAAATGATAAAATAAAATCATTAAACACTTTTAAGAGTTTTTTATCATTAAAACCAAAAAAAATGTTTGAAGAATAAAATTAATATTAGTTAGTAGTCAAATTTGGTTATTCTGCTAGTATAGATCTCGTGGTAATTTCCACGAGTGTGAATTTCTCTCACATACAATTTTTATCATATCTTAATTGTTTTATTTTATCTTAGAATTGTTCTAGAGAAAACCCTTTTAAATCTAACTCCTTCCCAATCTTAGATAAATTGTTTTCTCAAGGGATAATCCAAAAACTAATGTCATTTGTTTCCTTTTCTTCATATATTTCATTAATATAATTACTTCCTTTTAGACTCAATGATTTAATTTCTATATTATAATAATAAAATTTTATTTTAACATATAATGTTTTTTAATTATATATTATATATTAAAAAAGTTATTAATATAATATTTATTTAAGGAAAATATATACTGTAATTTTGGGTTGTTTCATTCCTTTCCCTTAAATAAATTATGCCCTTATAATTTTATATATCACTTACTAATAACAATACTTAAGGGTATCTAACAATAATTATGACTCCGAATATAGATTATAAGAGATAAAAACCTTTCTATATTAGGGAATACTAGGTAACATATATTTTACCACATAATAGGCATATATTAATATTATCAAGTAGTTATTTAAATATGCATTTATAGATAAATCTTATGTGTTTATATTGACATACCATCCACAACCTCATTTTCAAGATCTCATTTCCAACAAAAATTTCAAAAATAAAATGATATTAATAATATCAATTAGAATAATAGTAAATTATCTAAAGAATATTAAATATAAATCCTCATATATCTCCTATAATGACACCTTATTTTAAACCTATGATATAAATTCATACATTGTTTATCCTATAACCCTCTTGGTTTAATCTAGGTTACTTAATGTTGTGTCCCCTAATAATTCTTAACATAATCCCAAAAAGTAATTAGGATAAATCTTTCATAATAACTTATAATTAGAATGTAATTAACCTATGAATACCCCATGGGAGTGTCAAGATAGGTACACAGTCATAGGTCCACTCATCATGCACTACAGTGAAGATTAAGTTGGTACTCCACCAACCATATTCAAGGTGATTTCCACTAGGTAAATCTATCCCAAAATTGAATCCAATTTTTAGTATCTAGACATGGATGTAATTTATAGGATAATCATAGAAACTTACATTACCAAAGCTTCATTATGTTATCTTATGCTTAGACTTATCCCATAGAAATATCCATAAGGTTTTCACTAATGTTCTCAAATATTATTTCTAAAAAATAAAAAATTATTCCTCGGAAATTATTAAAACCTTATATGATACAAAATGAGAAACTCCATACCCATATTTCTAGATATGGTGCTTAAAAGTTTTTCTTCAAACACTGGATTTGATACAAAGTGAGATGAACTAATATTTAGTTTTTATAATTTCCATATGTTAGTAATTACATATCACAAATAATCACACATGAGACTTATTTAATAATACATCTAAATGTTTCTCCATAATTGAATGACACTAAAATCCATTCTATACTTCTCAAAGGTTATACTCAACTTCATAACCAGGGGAGTAGAAACATAAGAAATTATTGAGATCAAATGCTCATTAAAGTTAAAAACTCATCAACATGTCATCATGGGTTATATTATAAGAATATGAGATTAAAAGATCATGGGAGAAACATATAATTAAAATGAATAAGAAACAATAATAGTTTTTATAAAGACATGATAAGAGAATATGTAATCTTAATTGAAAAAACATATTCCATGGTAAAAGAGTATGATTGAATAAGCGTCATCCAAGGGGAATAATCATAGACATGTAGGAAATATAGCATGACATTGAAATATAGAATTATAAGGAATTATGGAAAAAATATAAGAATAAAAAAATTATGAATCAGGATACCTCAATAATGTTCAGGAAATAACTTTTGAACAAATATTACCGCGTCATTTTCACACACAAAAAAATTTTGAACAAAGATTTATGCATCATGTTCAGATAAAAAAACATGTGAACAAAGATTCACACATCACATTGACATTGAAAAATTGTAAAAAAAATAAACCCATATCATTTTGAAACAAAAAAAAATGTGAACGAAGCTTGTGGTATCATGATGATGAAACATTTCATCATCTCATTGATGGATTGGTGCAACCTGATCCATTCAGATGAATTAGGGCTAAATTCTAGTAGCCCAAATTGTACACCAAACAACAACTCTATATTAGAGCTAATTAGTGTCACTAGGAGAGCATTGTAATAGTGTATACTTATCATAGCAGCATGTGGTGGTACATTGTAGTAATTTGAGATTTAGAAATAGTGTTACTATAGATTAATGGACATATAGCCACGGGTCACTATAACATCATAGAAATGGGTGTTTTTTTAACTATAGCATAGTTAAGTCAATGTTCATCTTATTCTTATTCGTTTCCTCTCTCTTTTATTCATCTTTAAACCTTTCTGTTAGGACGACTCCTGGTGTTTCCAAAAAAGTCATGTTATATGAAATCTTAACCCATGAATTAAAGGTATATATAAGACCCAAAAAATCTTAATCATAATCACACATATGTGTGTCATTATAACATGAAATTATTCATTCTTCAAATATCACTTAATTAGCCCATGGAAAAGAGATGGTTCTAATGAAAATATTTTCTGAGAACATTCCATAAGGAATCTTGAAAAAAATGTTGTATATTGGTGTAAAAATATCAGAGTCTAATATAAGGGGAATTAAGGATGTTTTCATTGATAAAAATAACTTTATTAGATATTTAAATAAATTAATTGAAAAATAATATATAATACCCCTTTTTGAAAGGATTGATTTTTTTTAAAAAATTGTTTCATTAAAATTAAATAATTGATCTTGATAAAAAAATTAAAAATAATAATTTAAAACCAAAATAGGTTTTTTAGAAAGAAATTTTTATAAGATAAAAATCATTTTAAAAACTTTCTATGAGAAGATATAAAGACACTTGAAAAAATTTCCATGAAATAAAAACCATAAAACCCCCTTTTCAAATAAATAATTGTGTTTAAAAATGAAATTATACTTTAAGGAAATATAATAATGTTTTTTTTGTTTTAAAAATCATAAGTAGGAATATTTAAATAAAAATTATTATTTTACTTAAAAATAAAGATAAATTTCAGTCAAATAAAATATTAGGGTTGAATAAACCATTCATATGATAAAAAAGTTCAAGAAGAATCATTATAACTAAATAAAGGGAGTTGAGTTAACAAAAACCCTTTAAACTTTGTAATCTTTTGAATTAGAATACATTTTCAAGAAATAACATTATATTTATCTTTAAATACTATGAATTAAATGAATATGATAAAATAAATTGATTATATAGTAATCACACCATATTTAATGTTATTATGGTGAATAATGAGAATTATGTCTCAAGATATTAAATTTGAGATAATGAAACCCTTACAGTAACAGTAAAAAAATAATCAGAAGAACATAAAAGGGATACCATGAACTGTACATTCAAATATAATTAAATAAATTATATTCATTATTCTTGAAGATAATAGGTAATTTAATACACCATATATAATAAATTATTGTATGAAATATCAAAAATTTCTCATGGATTTTAAAATGAGAAAAATAAGCCCTTACCTTGTATTCCCACTCAGTCAGACGCACTCTAATCTCCTAAATAAAAAACAGAGTAGTCATTTATTATACATTTACATTTTAGTTATGGTTTCTTTTCACCATCTACTGTTATAAATTTTAATTATTTTACATATTATTTATAATGTAAATATTGATACCCATTCATCTATACTAAGTTCATAATTACTAGATAATTCATGGTAATATAATAGATTATTTATATTTACCTAAGGAGGTTTTAACTCATTTCATATGTTTTTTAGTGATTTTTCATGAAAATGGAATCGGTGTCATCTTATTTCACTCATTTTAGTAATCCAATGTTATATTTTAATAATAAATTAAATACTTGATATAACCATTACATAACCATAAAAAAATAATTATTTTCATATGATATTACCAAAATTTTATTTTTTAAATTTCTATAGTTATCCAAGATATAGTTTCATAGCATCGTTCATATGGGTGGTTAAACCGACCCAAATAAGAACATATTATGACTTGGTGGGTGAGTATGGATAAAGAAGTGTATAATATCATTATAATATAATAATGATGATATTATTTAATTTATTTATGTTTTTTAATTATATTTTAGTAGCTTGGGATAAACAATTAAAATCATGTGGAAAAAAGGTGTTACTTTATTGAGGTGGTTGTCTACACATACGCATGATTGGCATTATTTTATTTTTATAAGTGGATGTGAATGCACATATAATAGTTTTTAAAATAATATAACAACACATATGTGTACTAATTATACTAATTTCATTATATTACTAGGTTTAGGGATTGTTTGAAAGTGAAAATTAAAATAATAAAAAGTTGCGGATTTAGTAATACTCACACAGGGACCTTGAACTTTCCCTTAAAAATATCTTTATAAATAAAGGTAATATGACAACTAATAGAGAGAAAAATATTATAATATTGAGATAGTATTATTGGAGGATAAAAATTAAATATTTTTAGGATGTAATTAGAAGACATAGGGGTTTCATGATGGGGTGGAAGTGACCCCCTTTATTAAGTGAAGAAAATGGAACTTTTGGGAATACCCACTATTTTTCAATAATAGAATGAAAAAATTAAAGGTTAAATGGATTAAAAAATAATAATTAATTAATTAATGGGGGGTATAATTTTAATAAATCCTATACCAATCATTTTCACACATATTTTAGAAATGTTTCATACATTTTTACCACCTGATTTTTACATTTTACTATTGTTGTTTTTACCTTGGTTCTAGTTTTTACACAAGTAATTTTCTTATTAAAAATGTGAGGTAACCCATATTTTAAAATTTGGGTGTTATGAACCTAAATTTAATCCCCATATAATATAACTCAATTTATAAAAAATATAAAATTTACTTTTAAATTAAATTATTTAATATATATATAATCTGTTTTGTAGGAAAAAAATATTGTTTTCATTATTAAGTGTTCCAAATATTATATAGCATTAATTAAAAATTTAATGAGTGGTAATATATGTATATATATATTTAAACATTATATTAATTATATTTTTGAAAATATATTTATTTATTTTATTAAATAAAACATAAACAAAATTAATAAAACAATTCTTTGAAAATAACACCTTTACCATTATCATGGTCATTAACATTAATATTAATAATCATAAATTTATGACTAAAATTAAAATTTTCATATGAAGTAATATTAAAATATTGATCCAAAATATAAAATTTATTTTTCAGATTCATTTTCTACATGTAATGAAACTAATTTTTTTAATATAAGAAAATAAAAATAGTTTTCAGAGTAAAATATTACTTATGTTTCTAAAATGTTAAACATGGGTATTATAAATTCAAAGTAGTATTTTTAAATGAATAATTTTTCAGATTAAATATAATTTTTATCTAATAAAAATTTTATATGTTTTTAAGTTATACTTACTTCATAATAAATTTATAAACATTATAGTACAAGTAAAATAGTAATTTTTACCATTCACTTAAAATAAATTATTTTAGAAATACATATAATAATTATACCTTTACTAATATTATAATTATTAATTTTAAAATTAGTTTTATTTAATGAATTAAAATTATAAAATTTATAAATTTATTTTTTAAATTTGAAATATAAAGAAATTCTATTTTTATCAAAAAATAGTGTTTCTTATTCTTTAAAATTAAAATAGTAAAATTCATGAAATACATGTGATAAATACATTGTTACATTAATAATTAAATTATTATATCATACTATTTTATAGTTACATATCCCTTCAATATCTCTATGTATGATCTATTCATAAGATAATCTTTGGTGGAAGTCAAGGGTGGTGATTCTACTAGCATAGATCTCTTGAAAATTTATACATGCTTGAAATTATCTAGAATATGATTTTTATCATACCGTAATTTTTTGAGTTCATCTTGGAATTGGTAAATATAAAAGATAATTGAAGCTAACTCATTCTAAAAATCAGATAAATAAGCATCATAATAAAGATTCCTTCTACCTGATGTTATTTATTACCATTTTCTTTATATATTTTACAATATTGTTATTCCTTTTTATACTCACTAATTTAATGGATATATTATAATTGTAAAATTTTATTTTAACATATATTGGTTTTGTTTTAATTTTCTATTGAATTTAGAACAATACATTTATAAAATCTTTATTTAAGAAAATAAAAAATTAATTTTCGAGTTGTTTCAAGTATTATCCAAGATGCTAGGAATGATAGAGGACATATACATAGTAATATCATCTCTTGAGGTATTTTCTCCAAGAAGTAAGTTCATATTAAGTAAATCATCCATGGGTATCATGTTGGGATGAATAGATATATACATATCTCAATATAATTACATTTATCAAGTGAGGCTAACTAGTTGAGTTGTTCGTAGTTGGATCTAGTGAATGTGGGAGTTTGTTAAGTTGGTTCCCTAGAACCAACTACTATATACATTCAATTACTAAACTATTCCTGGTTTTTAATCACATGATGATTTTATTCTATATAAAATATGTATAATAATTTCATTGTGTACTTGTCACAATAAAAGATTATATCAGTTCGCTACTATGATAACAAGCTATAAGTTCTATGACTATATTCTTAAATATATGTTTTATTTTTGGCTGATATAATTTTACAGGATGTAAATGATATATACTATCAATTATGGAGACCCATAATACTCCGGGACACTTTATCATGGTATTCTCCCTTAGTAATCTTTATATCATGAGATTATGATAACATGGACCACTATTTAGAAATCCACATTTATATGTGTCATTGGATGTTCCAATATATAGATGTTTGTAACAGTCCTTGTACTTTAATATTATTATTAGTTAATTTCATGATTCGTGTGCTATTATGTATTGATGAAAACCATCATGACATTTTATTTTGGTGAGTTTGGATACATAGGGTGCTTCATGTGTGATATTTCATTAATGAATAATGTGAGAAGTGATTTGTCCCTTCATTTATTTAATGTAATTTGATATCTCGGGCCCATTGATGGAAATGGAACTACCTTATAAATTCAAAATCAGTGGATTTATATTAGCATGTTCATTTTCAAAAAATTAAAGAATGATACATTGAGAAAATAAGTTGATGATAGTAGTATACAACCTACTTGATTAGAGATATCATGATAAAGAGGTTGTATTTTGTTGTGTATATTTGTAAGTGGTTATTTTTTTTGTGGAATTTGACTTCTTTCTATATGTATTTGTTGGGGTGTTTCTTGATGATAACCTTGCACATAAGGAAGCTCTACCTAATTCCACTGATAAAGAGGCCTATAGCGTCACACATTAAGTGTATTAGGAACTTTTGTTAAATTATATTTAAATTTAACATTTTGAATAATTATTATTCTCATATGTGGCTTAATAGGTATTCATATTTAGTTAATCTCATATATTTAGTCACTTATTATTTGATATAATATTATCTGGGTTGAATATTAAATATATATTCATTTTACAAGTTAATTATTAACAATGTAAATATATGATACTTATTTATCCCAATTAATTTACAAGGTGTCAACTATTTATTTATTTTGTTATATGAACTTTTAATAAATATTTATTTCATGGTTTTTTAATATAATATTTATTTATTTATGAGTGAATAATATAGTGAAAATTATTTATTTATATAAATAGACATTATTCAGAGCTCAATAAATATTTTGGATGACTAGCAGACCAATTTTAATGGTCTCATGAGAAATTAAATATTAAATATTATTTGAATAAATATTAATTTATTTATTCATGGAATAAATATTTATATCTCAATGAGTTTGGAACATTTCAAGTAAATATTATTATTGTTATTATATGCATATGGTTCTCTAGGGATTGGGAAAATAATATGGCCCCATGTGTAATTATTTATTCTCTAACCCTAGATCTATAAATACATTGGTATGTCATTCTCTTAATCTAGACATGTCATTATAATAATTATGAATAACTAATTTTATATAATCGTCTCAATCCTTAAAGATATATATTTATAGAAAGATCTAAATAATAGAGATTATTTGTAATCCTCCACTAGATTTATTTTTTTCTCAAAGGATTATGTTGTGATCTGCAGAGATCGATGCAAGTGTTAGAACAATTGAAATAGTTCCTATAGATTTATAAGGATATGATTAAAGGTCTAAGTTACATGTATATATCACTTCTATTAGTATAACATGTAATCCTCTCACTAAAATTATGGAATTACTATCAATGGCCTGCTAACTAATCAATGTAGAAAGAAATTTAACAAAATGAATTTATTTATGAAAATAAATTAATCATAAATTATATGTGATAATCTTACCTTCTTGGTTCTAGAATAATAGTCAAATAATATTTGACTTAATTTGGTTTTTAATGAATTTATTTTTCATATAAATCATATATTATTCATTTATTATGAAAAAACAGTTGAATTGGCTATGGTCTAAAGGTGCTTCCCCAACATATATAACCGTTACATAAAATATTTATTTCACCTGATGAATCCTTTCATTATTTAAATTAATGTGATCCCATTTGGTATAATAATGCTTCTAAATCACATCTTGAATCTTATAAGGCATGTTTGTCTTCTACTTCTGGTGATGATAAAGAATAAGAGGAATATAATTGGGACACCCCACCAGTATTCAACAAAGGTGTTTCGACTATAATTAATGAACTCAGATAGGTGAATTTGGGTATAGAGGAAAATCTGTGGTCCTTGTTAATTATTCCCACCTTTACACGTGAATAATATTATAAATATATCTTTTTCATTTAACAACATTGATATTTTTCACATAGAACAACATATAACTTATTAAGAAAAATTCATAGGTTGATACTTATAACATCGGTCTACCAAACAACTATTGTGGTTTAAAACATATAGCAAGGAGAATTCATCAGATGCATCCCTCCAAATTGGTAGATAAATTCAATAAGTTGATTAAATATAAATTCATTCATGAGGTTTGGTACCCAGTGTTTTATTCTAATATTTTCCTTTTGAATAATAGGAGTAGAAAAATAGGGTATACATCGACTTCATGGATCTAAAACACCACTACTGAAAGTATTCTTTCCCATTATCAATCATGGAGTTGATGATTGATGTGAAACCCAATTTTCATTCTCTTTTATTCATATATAGGTATTATAATTATAATCAAATCCTAATATCCCTATAATATGAGAAATACACCGCCTTAATAGTGACCCAAGGGTTATACTACTACCAAGTGAGTCCATTTGTCTTAAAGAATGTTGACACTGCCTATCAACATGTCATTCACCACATTTTCAATTCCTTTATAGAAAAAACCATTGATTTATATATAAAACATTTGGTGGAAAATCATTCCAATTTTTTTATCACCTCATTGATCTTTATGTAGTCTTCAATAAGTTATGTCAACATATTTTGAAAATGAACCTGTTGAAATGTTCTTTCAGGAGGACATATGGGAAATGTTTTTTCTTTAAGGTACTTCATCATAGAATCAAGGTTAACCTAGTGAAAACAAAGTCAATACTTGACATTACCCCTAATTAATACATAAAGTAATTGATAGGATAATGGGGAACCTCACCAACATAATGTTCTTCATAACACTCATATATGGTAAGTTTTTGACCTTTATATAGAAAAACCTCTCTCGCCCACCAGTTTTAATGCCATATATAGAAAGAAATCGTGTCATACTCTATATAGAAAATTTAGAGTGATCGATCAATGCCTTCCTCACTCAGAAAAATGACATGGTAAAGGATAATAGTACATGTTATCTCAGTAGTTTAATGTTAGATGTTAAAACCTGACATTCATATATGATAAATAACTTCCCTATATTGGTCTATATGGTGTAGAATCATAGACATTATCTATAGAATCATTATGTAAACTTGATCTCTCACATCGATATTCTCAAATAAATATTTAGTATTTAAATGATAATTGGGCACATGGAATGTTGGATTTTGATTATATATTAGATTAATATTTAGTTAGTGTCTCAAAATGTTATCAAGTTTCAATGGATATATGATTTTATTATGGTGCACCGTAACCTAGAGGATTTTTTGGTAGACATGGATACCCTTAATGAGGAAGTCTTCTCTATCAATGGAAACTCAAAATCTAGAGAGATATACTATGAAGGTTCTTATCATTGTCCAATTGGGAAAGGTAGAGAAGAAAAAAAGATTTATAGGTTCAGGTTAGTGATTGTGGTCATCTCTTCAACAAAGGTAATTATTCCTTATTCCTTCCTACTGTCAAAATGATTTACCGATAATAAGGTAGAATTACAAGCCCTTATCACTACATTAGAATTGGCCTTGAAAATACTATTTTCCTTATTAGTAATCAAGGGTGATTTGGATATTTTAATAAATAAAAAATGGAGGTTATTCCATCATAAAGTAAGGGTTAATTACCTTTCTTTATTTTATACAAGGATTTATTGATGAATTTTCCTTAAAGATGAAACTTTTCCCATATAGTTTTCACATAAAATAAACAATAACATGTAATAGTCAATGTGATACAAACTTGGTAGTAATAGATCAAGATGATATAATCATTTATATTTCTCATTGAAGGTTGGTTTCTCTATTTATCATAACTATAAATATGGTGTTAATGAAGTTAGTGTAACCATATAACAAAGTGATTTTCATCCCTTACCAATTAATAAAACTGATTAGATGTCCCCTATTATAAAATATCTTGAAAATAGAGTTCTTCATTAGCATAGAACAAATTTATCAATTAGAATAAATTTTCTCCCTTTAATATTTCTCAAACTATCTTAAATTACTCTATAAATGAGGCTTTGATTGAGTCCTACATGGTTTTATTGATGGAGGAAAGACCCTTGTTTTTATGTAAGAAGTTTGAACCGATGCTTTTGGTGATCCTTGGATTTTAAAAAAGATCTTATGTAATACCATAAATCATATATTCTTCCAAATATAAATGATGAATGATTATATATATTTCACAAATAAGTTCCTTTAATGATTGATATTTTAATTTTATTCAGAAACCCCTTGAGTTTTTTCACCTACCAAATACTTCTAGATGGGCTTATACCAACCAACCATATCTAGTAAGTTCAATTTTAATCTTAATTATACTAAATTATTCTCGAAATAGGTCAAAAATGTTCCCCTCAAGGAGGTTAGGATAAAATCTTTCATTGACTTTATAAATCCCAATATCATTACTAGATTTAGAGTCCCTCATATAATACTAATGAAAAATAGGTCCAATTTCTACATTTAGGAAATTAATAATATATATTATAAGTATAATATTTATTTCAATAATTCATCTCACAACTAGGGGAATAGTAATGGAAAAATAGAGGCATTTAACATGACTCTATCCAATATTATTTAAAAGATAGTGGATGAAGACAATAGGTATCACCCAAATAAAATTTGGTATTATTTATGAGATTATCACACTATGACCTGTATTACTATATAGGTGACCCTATATTAGCTTTTATATAGTAAAAAAATTTATTTTACTATCTAAGTTTATTTTCACTCACTCGTATTTTCTATCAGTGACCGACTGTACAACAAAGAGCAGTCTCAGTTCTGACATGATGAGTAGGAGTGACTATATGATAAAATTTTATACTCATTACATAACCATGATATTCCTAAAAATCATGTATGAGATCATTAAATTAAAAATTAAACCTTCTCTCATTCATCTATGTAGAAATGGTTTTCACATTGTGAACCCCAATGATACCTGGAAAGAAGCCCCAAGATCATGAGAAAACTTAGGAAAAACTTATGTCATACACAGGGGCCACTCTAATGTAGATTACTCCTTAATCATTATATATATAGATCATACCACTATTTCCCCCAATTAAAGGTAATTCATGAAATAATTTTCATAGTTTTACATTAAAGTCAATTTTTCATAACATTAAACTGCATAGAATAGGTCTTTGTCAGATGACCATAAATTATATGGTGTATGAGTCCTTATCAAATGATGCTAAAATTTCCAACATGTAGTCCTTACTAAATAATTATAAACTTCATTAAATTTGGTTCACCGAGCATAAACTTTAAACAAAACAATGTAATATTCCAAGAATGTAGTTCTTCCCATATAAAATTAAATGCTATGATAAAAATACCTCTCAATTCGCTAGATGTACATGTGGTTTGATTATTTTCCTCACATGATTCATAGTGACACTTAGATTTATTATTTTGGGCCAATCCTCAAATACCAACAACTTTATTACTAGTTTTTGGGACCTTGATCATTCATGTAGGGCCTAACTCTATAGCCTAACACTAGGATGAAACCACAAATTTTTCCTTACGTATGAGCAAGATCTATACAAATATCACTTTTAAGAACTATGCATGGATTTATTCCTATTTTTTCATGGTATGTAGTGATTTACAAACCATATATCATTGGTCCAGACAAAAATATTACTAATATAAATTCTCATATCAATCTAAACATACGGTACCTTACACATTCATGTTAGATATTATTCAGGTTCCATACATTAGGATGGATCCATTTCCCATTTTACTCTACATAAGATTTAGTCCCACATAGAGACCCATCCATGAACTATGTGTGGATTCATTTATATTATTTTAAGATATATAGTGACATCCAAATCACTTATCTTGTACCCAACTACCAATTTCATTTTCATTCCATTTTTCCCACCATCCTATAATTATACACTTTAACAACTCGTGTCATGCTTTCCTTTATTAAACTTATGATTGTAGGATAATTATATAACATATTAAATAAATATTTGTAAATTTATTCATTTTTTCATATGATTCATAGTGATATTTAGATCATCTATCTTGGACCTAGCCACAAATTCCATTCCCATAAAATCCCACCTCTAGGAATATGGTCTCTTTATTCATGTCGGGTCTTTATATTTTTGATTTTATACTATTATGAAGTATATTTTCTTCCTTGAATTACGTGTGACTATATTCCTATTATTTCATGATATATAGATATTCTTAAACTATTTATACTAGACATAGTCATATATATTCATCCACTTCCATTCCCATCTTACATTCCATAATAACCCATTCCTGGGAAATTCTGAATTAAAATGTCCCAATTACCTTCTAAAAATATAATTTACATATACCACAATATTTACCTTAGTTATTTAAATTACTGTAAACCATTCATGGATAATATTAATGAGTGTATCAAATCATATAGGATTCCTCTATTTGGTGTTGGTGAATCTACTATTCATCCAGTGCACTTATAACAAGCATGGGGAATGTTTTTGTTCTAAAATAGGAGATTCTCTAACCCCATGTTCCCTAAAAAATATTATATTGGGTCCTATTATTTTAATTTGTTTAGTATTCATCCTTAAAATCCCTATTCCATTTCATTATTTCCTAATTCAAATAACTCAGTATATGATTTACATTTTCCCCATACCTTGTTCAAAGGCATTAAAATTATCCTAATTCTTTAACCCCCATTTGGGTTTTCATATTTACTTATTATTATAGAATTTTAACCTAAAATAGTGTTCACATCTCTATAATTTCATTTATATAAGTATTAAACTCTTTATTAATATTTTTTTCACCTTTCCACTTTTGCTACCTAGTCCACCTCATTTGTCGGTCAAAGAAGTATGGCCTTAATTTTTTTATTATTAGTCAAATATTTATGGCCATAAACCAAAGCCCCCAAAAATTTGAATGACAATACCTTAAACTACCAATGGAAAGAGTAAAATAGCATTCTAGTTTTAAGAACCATAAAGGAAATCCTTATAAAAATTTGAATCTCTACTCAGTAAGCTTACACCCCGCATAGCCTAGAAAAAACTCCATCATTTAAAAGAAAAATGGAAAAAATATTGTTAGGTTGAAAACTCACAAAGTGATGCCTGAGTAATGTCTTATATCTTCCCACTAAGCCTATATATTTCTTTCCTTATTAAAAATTTTTTTATAAAAATTAAAAGAAAAAAATCATTTAGGGATAACCATATGGCCCTAGAAAAATTCAAATCTTTCTCATTGGGTCTACCAATCTATGAAATAGCTAGAACACCATATCATTACTCAAATGCATATTGTTTTAGATGATATGAAAGGAATAAGAAAATATGTAATTATGGGGTTGTTTAACCCTCTAGAGAATTTATTCTTCCATGAAAATATCCCCTTTATAATTTTAATTATGATAAGTTATTCACTCTCTCGTATATGAATGGTATGATATTGGCTAACAATGATGGTAAATGTGGTATATATCAAGTCCTCCTATATCTTTCAAGAGTATAAGTAAAGAAGTAAAACCAAATTTTTAATATTTTATCCAATAGGTTCACTTAAGCATGTGGTAGTGGAACACATGTTCTATGTACCTAGATTTCATATATTTGTTCTAGAGTATAATCCTTACAAATGATCAATTTATTCAATCTATTCATTATTCAACTCGTGTATTTGGATATTATGATTTAATATACCCATATCTATTTAATGTTTATTTTAGTTAAATTAGTATGATTCTACTCTTTTTAAATACTCCTGAATTGTGATATATTGATATTTAAAGTAACAAAATTTAAGAAGATGGAAATGGATCTGAGACAAAAAAAATTATCATTCACTAAACAAAAGTGGTAGGAGAATATATAAATTATTATCTCTCCCTAACTATCCATAAAAAATTAGAGATCAATTATTTTATGTACTATAGGTTATGATCTACAGATTATTATATTTTATCAATAGATAGCTTTGATTCGTCGGTGCTTTATTGGATTTTATCCATCTCTACAACTTCAACTTCTTTAGTAGGAAACTAACACTCCACTTTAGCAACAACACCTTCTTCTTCTTTCTAAAAATATTTAATTATGTTCTGATGCTCCACTGGTTTCTAATATGGTGAACTTAGTTCTAAATGGATAAAATTTACCAAATTCATTTCCTCATCATCCAGATATTGTTTATCTTCCACCATCACAACACAAAAAGATCTTTATTGAATTGATATAGCACTGAGGCTCTTAGAGTAAGCCATTGAATATACCCTAGAAATGACCAATTGTGATTATTTCTTGTGCTCTTATTTATAGAGAATATTACTAATTGTAGTATGAATATTCCAGTAATTAAACCCATCATATCCATGATTTGTGACCATATAGTGAATCCTAGCAATTTTCTATATAATACCTACATTAGATTTTTATATATTAGCTTCCAAATTTTATTCCAAACATGATTCTGCAAGATTCAATAAAAACTAAATAACTTAGGTTCAGATTCTAATTCTATGTAGGAGACAAAAACAAATTATGTCACCAACTCACTCAGAAGAACCACATTCTCACCACCCTCTAATCTTAATGACACTAAAACAGCTACAATATTCATATGCTCTTGCAGTGGATGTGTTAAGATGAAAATCTCCTTGACTTTTCCCTCTATTGTTTGTTATATAATTATTATAACTAACATGGAAAGTAAATACATCGGTTTTCATGTTTTAGAATTAACTAAAGGATCTATAAATTCTCACCTTCACCTATTGGGGTATTAGAATCTTCAACCATTATCACATCATCAAGTGGTGCATCATTGGAATCCCCTCCAGTTGATTCTTCTTTATTCAATATATAATGGATTTATTCATTATTCATTATCACCCTATTACATAATGATTGAAGAACCCTCATTTATTCTTGTGTCTTGTCCAACTGATGGATATTAACCTTCTCTCATCATGGTTTCCTTGTTTATTTTTTGGGTAATAATTTCCCTGTATGGTGAAACATATATGCGACATTCATGGTTTATTTTGGGAAAGTTGAGTGTGGTAAACAATTTCTATCTCTTAAACCATTGAACTCTCCACCTGATGATCCATAATGGTTCTAACCTCTAACTGTTGACTTAATTTCATGATGTTTTATAAAGAAAGTTATTTATAATCTTAGAGTTTGATTAAACATAAAATGTAAAAAGATAACCAAGAAGATATACTCAAGGAACCCTTATCTATATATAATTATTTAATAGATCATTGAATTCATCCAAGGGTAAAGGGATGAATATTATTAAAATAATCATCTCTGTTAGGGCACAAGCTTCGGTAGGTGCTATAAGACCTTTCATAAGGAATAAAATTATAAATATGAATTTAAAATTTAGAAATTTAATTTAGTAAACATACCTGATCCATATTCTCTTTCAATAAAAGAAATATTTAGTCTAGTCAATGGTGATTTTCCCTCCTATGTTAACAAATTCCTTACCTGAACATTAGGAAATAACACATCCTAATGTTTTCCTTCTTTATTATCTAAACCCCACTCATAAGGTACACTCTCTATAAAGTTATAATCTATAATTTAATATATGTGTTATTAGTGTCTATGAGAAAAGGTATGAATGAGGTTAAAATACCATCCTCTTTCACTAGTTTGAATGTGTTTGTCCAATATATCACTATTTGTCGGTGTTTGGCCAGGGATGGTGGGATTTCCAATATTTTATCTAGATCAAATGTCCCCAAAACTAGGAAGCTATATAGGGGATCCTATCCCTCTACCTACAACAACACCTTATGACATAGTGATGGATATACTTCCCCCAGAGTTGCTAACCCTAATGCACTACCCATTAGATTATCTCCCTTAGTATAATGAGGAGACTTTTTTGGTTATTGTGTCACCTTTATCCTATAGAAGAATAAAAAAATTGGGTATAATAAAGGTAGTTTAAAATTGATTTAATATTCTCTAAGAAACATTTCCATACATATTTAGGGTTATGGAAATGATCCCACTTTTCATTGATCAACTGGTTGATCACCCCTTGGATGGCACCTTGGTCCATCATGTCTCGTACATGTATCATGATAGGAACCCCATCATCCACCACATATACTAGTATATATATATTATAAGATATTTTTCAGGTTTATTAGGGTCACTTTCAATATAAAAATTGATGGTAACCATCAAATTTCTAAGTCATGGGATAATAAACGCCTTTAAGGGTTACCCATAGACCTACAACATCTTTAGATAATTAAAAACAACACCAAAATTAGTAGTCCTCAATATATAGATAATCTAAGGAGGTATCATCATGCATACCTATAATCCTTAAGGAGGTTTTGGGATTCATTATATTTAGTGGTTTTCAAAGAATTTCATCCTTAGCTAGGACCTTACTCTACCTACACCAACTAAATCCTCTCATATCTAACTCATGATGTGGTGGATCTTCGATTATAAGTTGTTAGGGAACTTTTGAGTGATATAAATATGGATGGTCAAATGATTCATTTTTCATTCACTTCTTAAAAAAATCCTAGTATCATATTTCCCTCTCTCCTAGTCTAAATACAAGGTGACCCTAGGAGACCTTTGTGAAATTAAATCGCAAGGTTAGGAATAAATCCAAAAATAATCTTACCTAGGTGTCAAACCAATGAAGGAAATCTAATTTCATCTTGGGTAGTCCCCTGGGACATCATTACTAATATATTTCATGCCACTACAAGATATTTCTCCATCCTTATATTGGTAAGTTGTGTTGTTACCTATTTTTTCATTCCTTGGAACTAATTTATGGACTTTTATAGTGAATATACTTCATATATAATGTCACATTCTACCTAGGCTAAGGGAATGCAGTCTCTTACAATAATCTTATATTTTAATGCTTAATAATTTTCATGATCATAATATATAATTGTTCTATTTGAGACCTCAAAATATAATAGGAAAATTAATTTTGAATATATTGTTAAAGTATTGATAGCATTGTCACTATTCATCAATAATGATCAGATGCTAGAGAAATATTTGAGGAATGATGTGAATCTGAACCCTATGATTTGGACCTAAATATGAATCTCATAGGAATTAAAATGCATCATTTTCTATCCATATAAGACTTAGAATAGTCCCTAGATATGAAATAGGTATTTCTTATTATATATGTGTAGTATGAACTAGTGTAACTTGGCTAGAACATGTACTAAAAATCCCACATTTAATCCTTCCTCTAGTCGAGTTTCCATCAAAAAGGTGTTCGGTCTCACACCTATGTATGAATCAGAGATCAAGATTATATGTCCACTAATAAAAAGGTAAATAATGATGAATGGTGAGTTTGGGGGTTTATATTATGTATTATTTCATAACATCGTCTGTCATATTATACTCTCTCCAATTCTGGACAATAAGTTCCTAGGGTCCCCTACTATTTATAACATGAAACCATGTTAGGGCCTTTTGAGATTACCTATAACCACATGAGACTAAAACAATATTCATCCATGTATCAAAAATGATATCCATTTATGGTAAATATTCATTTATAATGAAATTTTTAGTCTCTTTTATTAGTGTACAGTCTAATGGTGCCATTCACATGGTATTTCTCCGAACTGACTTGGGATGTAGAAATTTATCATACTTTGTTAATAGAATTAACTCCCCATAGATCTTATAAACATACCATAGGATAAATCCTACTTCAATATGGATTAATTATAGAGTATTCATTTTTATGCTATAACAAATAATAAGGTATGAGATAATATATATGTTCTTTTAGATGTATGATTGTGATGATAAAAAATCTTCATATATTTATATTGTTTTGAGTTGGTCTTCAAACTCAAAGAATATTTCTTAAAAATAGTTGGCCCACAAACATTTGAGATTAAATCAATATATGGGGTGAAAATATTAATCATTTTCTAACCTTGGAGTTAATAAGTTTCTTCTTAATGGAATATAGGTGGGGTAACAGTGTCTTCAGGGCTTCAATTCATATGGTACACTATCTAGGTGGGTTTTCAGTCCCATGGGAGGTATACTATGTTAATGGTTCCTTTTTTAATATATAATCCCTTCGATGATATATTATCCATCCCCATATTCAAATATTTTTAAACCAAGGGTCCAGTAAATTGACATCTAGCTTGGGAATGTTGACATCCATCAAGAGTCCATGACCATGCTGTGGAATAAAATATGATATAGTAAATCTTTGATGATGAATTTTCATAAACTATAAAAGGAATATAAGACCTATTATACACTTTCAAACATGTCCCAATTAAATTATATTAATTAACTTGTTGATTTTGGTAGCTTCTTCTATGTTTGGAATATTCTTTGAAGAAATGTTTATCTTTATATAAGAAATTTTGTAGACTTTAAATCAAATAAACATGATATTATTATTAAATATTTTCACCAAGATGGATTTTCCCAGATCATATTACCTTATTTGTGCTCCATGGTTGTTCATGTACATCCATGTGGGCCTAAATTAACAAACCCAGACATCTATTCCCTATTTGGTTCACTATGGATAGGGAGAGTAAACGACATTAAAACTTACCAAGAGTAGAGCATGCATGGAACTTTCTTGGGTGATAAGAGAGAGTTTGAAATCTACATCAATTGTCTTGGTTAACAAGTGCAGTTGGAATGGGATGGTCCCCCTATATTTATAGAAGAGTTTCCTTAGCCTCACAAAAATAACCGGGGAACGCAACTCACCCAATGTTTCTATATCTTATTCCCTTATCCCTAGTTGTGTGAATTCCCAAATCCTTAACCTAGCCACACACACTTCTCAAATACCACCTCCACACTAGTAGCTCGTTTTCCTTATAATTTTATCCTCATTATTCGGATCAAATCCTATTCTCAAGAGGTTTTGAATTTTTTGGTACTCGCATTTTCAAATATTTGAATATTTGGTTAAATATGGGAATTTTTAGTAGATGGACTATGTGGATCCTAATATTTAATATGCCCATCCTCTTGCACATCAACTTCCCATGATTGGGGCTTCCTTATTCCCTCACTCCCTTTCCTAGGCCTTTATACACCCAACCCTCCCTCACCTAGGAATTCTCAAGCCCGACCTCCCACAACTAGCCTTGCATGCCCTACCCTTCCATGTGCAAACCTCTTTATGCTCAGTCATATGGCCCCATTCCATGACTTCAATTTCATGTTCCCTACACACTAATCTAATGGTTATCACTCTCCATATTAGGGGGTAGGAGGAAGTTATGATTGGTTACTCCCTTTACATGGATTACCTTCCTCTTTTATCCTATAAAAAACCCCCATGCCTGATATTTTGGGGATCTAAATATAGAGTTATGAAGGGTGATGCTTGAATTCACACTAGTGCATTACAATGTCCTTATTTCTCCTTTAGGTAACTCTTTAAAGTTAAAACCTAAAAAATAATTGAAATTTGGGGTATTTCTGTCATCTAAATTTTTTTACACTAAAACTTTTTCAATGAACTCTTACCAATGATTCAATAAATCTAGAGTTAAAGACCCATCCAATTGAGGCATACTAGGGTGTCACATTGCTCAGTCCTCTAAGGAGAGGCGTACTAGGCTTCCAACTCACCCAAGACACTGAAAAGAGTCATAATATGGAACAACTTCTCCCAAGCTATTAGAAGGGTCATATTAGGGTGTTAGGTCATCAAGGATACCTAGAAGTGCCAAGTTAGGGTGAAACAACACCTAGACCTCCCTAAATGGTTCTAATTCACTTAAGTAACCCGTTCTAGATCATTCTCAACTCCCAATACTCATAAATCATGAAATACACCTAGGAACTCTATTAACTCAGCTACTTTACTTAGGATAAAATATTTTTCTAAAATAAATTATTGACACTCTATATCCTAAATAAAACTGTTATTGATTCACATCTACCTAAACCACATCCACTGCTTTCAAACATACATAGTTGGGTTATGCACATCAATGTTCTCCCTATTAATCATATATTCCACTAATAATAGGAATATAGTATCCTATAAGAGACCTAACTATTTTTTATCCTTAACTAATAGGATCTTTAGAGTATAAGAAATAATATATCCCTTAATAACATAGATTCTCTACTTAGGGGGGTTAATGGAGTTTTCTTTAGTTCATACCTCCTAGCTCACCCAACTTGATTATCTTAAACTGGTACCATATCCACTACGTTTCGAGTAGTTTTTAAAACTAGTTTCTCATTTCCAATCAATGATCCATGAATAATAATAGGCCTCTAATTATATGTAATCCCTAACCTACTTTCACCTGAATCCGTTATTGTGTTAATCTAGAAATGGTAATTCTTGTATAAGTCACATTCTAAATATTTCAAGGTCTTTATCACCTAGTAATTCATTCTATGTGACTTTAAACTACTTGTAATTGAACCTAGTCATATGACCTAAAACTACAAGACACTATGGTCCCCATTCAAAGAACTTAAAATGTGAATTAATTATCAAGATTTCATAAACTTATAAGGAAAGACATTGGTCCTGGTTGAAAACCCCCAAAAGAAACATTTTTCGTATTCATATGATATTAAAAGGATTCACAATGGACTTTATCACATGAAATTAAAAGGCATGAGATGTCTCATTAAATGGAACCAACATATGTGGGTATTCATTCCCTTCATGGTGATACATATGTAACCCTTCTCATGGGTGTAATCCCAACTCCATGGCACCTACCACATCCCAGGATAGATACCAAGTATGAAGAACTCAGTTGTATACATTTAAACCATAATATAATCAACCAAAGAAGAGGATATAGAGAACTAATCATATATACAGATGGAGAACCTATCATACAAATATATATTCACATCAATGCATGGTATTAAAGTATATATTTCATGACAAGTTTAACTAGTACTATTACTGGAAACATTTCATAAATGTGTCTTAAATATATAATTGGGTATCAGATTATGAAAAAAGTTACCTCATGGGATGAGATAACCTCCAATCCTCTCAACCTCATCATGAATTTTAAAGTTTCTTCAGATAGTCTTAATGACCTCTTTCCTTTGGAAAGCATGTATGGAACTAAACATAAATTTTAGGGATGAACATGTGAGGGGAACATTTTTATAGTTCTATAAACCATAACCATAGATTAAAATAAATTTTAACTTATTAAACCCCCATGTTTTATTCTTACTCTCTTACCCCCATTCTCCTTCCACACCATCTGATGTTGTTTACCATCCAATCTACTCTAACAATATCGACCTACTGTTATCCCACCATCGAGCATCATTCAAGTCATTACGTTGTAATCTGACCACTACCCCACCCTTGTAAAATCAACATTTTTGACCCAAGTCCTACCTTCACTATTCAATTTTAGATTGAACATATGGCCATTTATTTTTTAAATATTTTTCAATTTAATTTCCAGTGGTTTTTTTTAATTAGGTTTTTTTAGTTTTTTAATGATTTTTTGCTGTTAATCATTGTTTTTTAATGCTTTTTCTCAAAATGGGTGGTATTTTGGGGTGTTAATTAGGTTTTGAATTTGGTATTAATCATAATTTTATCAATTTAAAAATATTAATAAATATAATTTTATAATGTTTATAAATATAATTATTATGTTTATAATTTTATATATAATTTTTATACTTATATGTACTTTTAAATAATATATAGTATATCATATTATACATATATAATTTATATATAAAATTTAAAATACATAATCTTATAGTTTTATATGTTTATAAATTTATATAATTTTATTAATTTAAAATTCTATAATTTTATAAAACTATATATGTTTTTTAAATTATTTATAATTTTACAAAATATATATACTTTTACACTTTAATATAATTTTATAAATTTATATAATTTTATAAATTATGTATACCTATATAAACTATATATTTTTTATAAATTATATATAATTTATACTTTTATATATGTCTATAATTTTGTATAATAATATGTATTTATATACATTATTAATTTTTTATTTATACATATATAATTTTATAAATTTAATAATAATTTTATTAACTTAACAAATTTTACTTTTACAAATTGGACTTTAATATTTTCATAATTTTATAAAATTATAATCTTATACATTATTATAATTTTATAAATTAATAGAAATTTATAAATTATGTTTACTTGTATAAAATATATATACTTTTATAAATTATATATAATTTGATAATTTTTAAAAGTTTATAATTATATATACAAATAAAATTTATAATTTATGCTTTTATACATGTATACATTCATAAATTTATCAATAATTTTAAACTTTTGAGAATTTTTATTTCATAAATTATACTTTATTATTTTATAATTCTATACACTACTAGAAATCTATCATATACCCATAGTTTGAAACTGTGGGTATGGGTTATACCCACAGTTTTGTGGAACCATGGGAAACTGAGGCGTCGGTATAGCTGTGAACTATTCCCACAGATTGAAATACCTATACACAGAGTTCATCAAACTGTGGGTCCTAAAAGTGTGGGTATCAAAATGAATTATACCCATGATTCAAAAAATTTATACCCATAGTTCTTGAACCATGGTTATAGTATTCAATAAAACATCATGTGTGAGTTTTGAACCCTCACCACCTCTACACAGATGAAGCCCTTTACCACTACACCACATAAACATATGTATATATATATATATTATCTTATATATTTATTTATAAACCATGGGTATAGGTTACCCAATGTTCAGTGTAAACCATGGGTATAAGTTTTCTCGCGGCATTCCAGCACAATTTTTTCTTTACCCAGGCTTACTCGGGTACCCTATTATTACGGTATAGAAAGAATTGTGGGTATTGGTTAGAAAATATCACGTATACCCTTGGTTCATGAAAACTGTGGGTATAGGCCTATTTTCCATTAGTGATAAAACTATATAATTTTTAAAAATATGTATATACATATGTATATTTTATACACTTTTGTAAAATATATTTACTTTTATATATACTTTTTATATATTTATAAATTATATACTAGAAAAATATAAATATTTATAAATTATATATACTATTAAATATTTATAAATTTATACAATTTTGTAATTATATAATATATACATTTAAATATTTATTATTGTGTATATTTTTTCGATATGAATATTAATTTTTCAAAAACTTCAATTGACTAATTAAGATTTATTTAATTGTATTCAATATTATATTTTTAAAATAATAATGGATAGAATTTGTATGTATTCTCTTAATTGATTAGTGAATGTGTTTCATAATAATCATGAAATAGTTTTGTGCTTTGCCTTAAACAGTGCTTCAAAGGAAAGAATTATTTTATTCTTTTATTTTAATTACATTGGAAGACTATGGTTAACCCATAAATTAATAATATATCATTTCACAGTGTTTTATTTACAATAAACTATAAGATATGGTTCTATAATGGATAAACAATTCAACAACCAAAAAATATTGAAGGACCATATATGTGTGTTGTGGAAGATGTGATATTTGAATAGTTTTCTCTTCTTTATCAACCAAATAATGAACCCATGATATAATTGGAAGTGATAACTAGAAATTCAAGGTCAAGTTCAATCTCAAATAGCTAGAATGATGAAATTTATAAATTTTAGGTGATGGATGATGTTAAGATATTGGTTTGTTCGATTTCTATCAAGATGAACAAGATTGAATTTAAGATGATTTAATTCAAGGAAATTGATGTATGGGTCCAATAATAATTGAAATGATTAGATAATTTAATTTTTAATGTAATTTATTTTTTTTAGTAAAAATAGCATCGGAGTTAATTTATTATCTTCAATTTTCTTCTAATAAAATACATGTTTATCCCAATAATTTTATTCTATATTAGAGTGAAAATAAGCCTTTAAATAAATTGATGTAGTGTGGTACATGTAGATGGAGGATAACTAAAGATGGAAAGTAATATTTTTTCCAAATAAGTCTATGTGAAAATTATTTATAATATGGAGGCTATAAATAATGTTTATATTAGAAAAATCATAGAAGACATGGGATGTCATGTATTACAAAATGAAAATAGATAGCATTTAATACACCAAAAAAATCAATTAGCACGAAATAAGTTCACTAAAAGACATGTTGATTTTTTATATGAGATACATAATATCAAATTGGTGTTATCGTGTGATGGTTTTAATCTATTTGTATAAAATCATATAGTGAATTGTACATGGCCTGTATTCATTCATATATACCATCTTTCACTTGGATGTGTATGAATAATCCATATACATTGACTACTCTAAGAATGGGCGTACCATAAAATTCAAACATTGAGTTATTTCATTTTTTAATGATGTTTACATATGAATAATATGATATAAATTAAGTTGAAAAAAATCATTTATCCTTATTAAAGTCAGTAGGTGTGTATATTAGCTACAATTCCATGAAATTTCAAGCATTATTATTTAATTCAGATAAAATAACTATATCATTGTTATTTTTGTTTTTGATAAAATGAAACAGATATGTAAAGGTGGGTCCTATAAATACTTCATATTATTAATGTGTATTTAACATGTTTTATATTATTTTTTCATGGTATGGGTGATGATTTTTAATTTATTTATTTATAGAATTATTTTTTGGGATATGTGGTTGAAATTAATCCACTATTTTAATTTGTGTTTTGGATTTTCTATAAATTTATGCATTTATTTATGAAATATTTTTTCTAATAATTCAAATCAATGATATTATCAAGATTCAAATTAAAATAAGAGATTTAATTGTTGTTTTTTTTAGATTTTAGAGGTTCTATGGATTTCACACTTTCATTATTATAAATGTTTTAGGATATATTTAAAGTTCATTTTTAATTATTACTATGTACATTTAGTTTTTTAACAAAATTTCTATTTTAAATTAAAAATAAATGGGAAATTTATTTAAGGGTATGATTAAGTTACTTTTTTATTTATTCAATTTTTCTAAAATTAGAATTATACTTTTAAATTATTCACTAAGATTTTATGAATAAATAATTTATAGCTTTGTTTTATAGTGAATATTATCAGGATACTAAATATATTGTTCCCAAATAACTTGTTTTTTTAATCATATAAAATGATTATTTAATTTCTATTTTTTGTGAGTTTGGTCTCAAAAGTGTTTAAAAAGTATTTTTCATAATATAAAGTCATATTTTTTATGGATAAAGTTTATATTTTTTTCATTTATGTATTCTATAATATGCGAAAATAGAATTATTTATGAGAATTTAATAATATTTATTTTAAAACAATTCTTGTAACTTGTTAAATCATGTAGAGTTCTTTTAACTGTTAGATTTAATGCTATATTTTTCATGTAAAATGTGTTGAAAATATATTTCTCTAAGGGAAACATGTAGTTTTTATTTGTGTGCATATGCAGAATTTTTAAGTGTAGAATGTATTTTTATGATGTTTATTTATTATTATAACATGTATTTTAATGTGTATTTATATATATCATTTTATATAAGCATGAATTCAAATGACTAAGTTATATTTTGGATTTCTTAATTTAGTATTTATATGCTATGTGTGATTTTTTTTTAAAATATATACAAAAATATATCTAAGGATGAATTGAAATAATTTTAAATATATGTATGATTGTAAATTTTTTGTTGATTTAATTTTTATTTATAAATACTTTTTTACGAGTATTGGGACGGATTCTACAGTTCTTTTTAATTTGATATTGGATACTAATTTTTGGATTAATAAATACCAGATACGATTTTTTAATAGTCCTATGGGTTTTTTGGATTATCAATTATAAGAAAAACACCAACCTATAGTTATATTTCTTAAAACCATTACTATAGATTTCATATAGTCATGGTTTTTAGAAAACTATCACTATATCTCATCTATATTCATTGCTTTTAAAAATATGGACATTCATTCTAGAAACAAATAGTCACGATTTTAAAAAATCATGATTATTTATTATCTACATCCATGGTTTATTGTCAAATATGAATTTAGGGATACCATAACAATGCCTATATCCACAGTCTCTTAAAAAATCATTATACCTTATAAATGGGTTTTGGTCATATAATCACAAATTGTATCCATGGATATAGAGTGAATATATATTAGTGAGAGTAGTGAGTTGTGTAAGGGTTGAGTGATTTATTTTCTTGATAAAAAGTATCATAGATGGGTTATTGGGAGTGTTAACCTATAATACGGGATAATAATCATCATGAGAGTCATTCACAATATAGAAATTAGTTCGATTTAGGTTTATTTATTATATGATTTAGTGATGAGCCTAAACACAAAATATAAGGTGGCCTATAATGTTTTATTGGGTTTAGTGGTATATAATAGAGGTGGTCTAAAATGACTATGAGTGATGACCAATTGAGGGTCAATTATTGTATTGGCTAGAAGATCATGGATCTATTTTGAAACAATAGACATGTGGATAATGGTCTATGATTTAGAGTTTTGTATCTCAAGAGAAGTGATTTCAAAGATATGTATATTGATCATGAGATTACCAATCACAATGCTGAGAATATCATAATTTTTAAAATATAGATTTTTATTAATGATATTATATTATGTTTAGGTGATTGACATGTTAGGAAAATTCATATATGAGGTGTTATGGGTTATTAGTTGAGTGATATGATATGGTGGGTCTTCTTTTATTATTGTGGTTATTATATTTATTCTTTCTATTTTGATTTGATTAGATGTTTTCTATATAAAGGGAAGTATGTGTACGTTGGGAAAGAAATTTTAATTTAATAGAGTGATATCTATCTATATTACACCAATGATGTTGAAAGGATTCCATGGATCGGGCATGTTTCCAGTCAGTGAACAAATATATAATTCCCTTATGTGGTAATTTTTCCATCCTATGGCCTGATATAATATTCCTTGAACTTGGTGTGTTTACAACTATTTTTATAATATATTACACCATTGACTGTGTATTTTTTCAAAAAATAGTTTGATATATTTTTCCTTAGATTGGGTGTTTTTATAGACAGCGGGGTGAACTATTATTCCCTAGTTTCAGTGATTTTTCAACTAGTTGTTCCACCTATGACTCCCTATATTACATGATTTTCCATTTATAGGTGTAGATTATTAGTCCCCAGACAAAGTAATTTTCTAACTAGTGGTTTGATATATCATCTTCTTCGATTGGGTATTATTTTACATAGCAGTTTAATGTATTTTATACATAGGTTAATCATATTTACAACCTATGGTTTCTCAAATTATACTCATGGGGTTAAGTGTTCTACTAACCTTCCATCATGATACACATTATGGATGTCATGGAATAACCTATACTAATGTGGTTCCACTACACCTTAGGAAATTTTTCCAAATTAGGACTTATAAATTACTATTATGTTAAATACCATGACTAGTTCAATGAAGTGGGGTCGAGCTATATGGTATCTTGGTAATTTCATGATGACTTGACATATTTACAAGTGATTCATGTTAGTGCTTACATTTCATACTATACATGAATACACATTTATTATAGTTTATGATGTAGTATTTTGGGGGTATCAAACTATGTTCTGTGCTCACACTTTTCACATGCATGTTAATTTATGTGAATACCTTATATTGACATGTAGGTTAAGGAAAGGGCCCTAGAATAAGTTATAGGGATATAGTAGCTCAATGGGGATTGAAGATAGTCCTAGGTGAGAATAGGGACCTATATTAGTGTATCTATTACTTTATTTTATTTTCATTCTCTTTATAAACCATGTATATGATCATATCATTATGTGATCCACATAATATATACCTATTATGGCATGACATTAGTTCATTTATAATTATATTGTGTGTATATTTTTTAATGTTTTCTTCCACTGTGATTCAATTTTATGTGATTTCATTGTCTAATATATGGATGTTTTTTCAACTTATTTATTATTTTATGTAATGATAATGAGGGTATATCCTCTGTATAACTTATTACTAACTGTCGTTGTTAGTTGTTAACATCTAGTGTAAGGGATTCATGCATGAGGTACACAATAATTTAGTTCAGAAAACAAATTGTGGGTTTTATGTTAAGGAAATTATTCTTAATCACATGCTCTCCCTTATTATCTCATGAATATATATCTTACATAATATATAAAAATATTAAGGATTTTTTCTTCCAATTCTATAAACAATTAATCAAGTAAAGTGTTCATTCCCCCTACCTCTCAATTTCCTATTTGTAATTTAGTTAAAATCACTCTTTCAAATTTATTTCATTATTCAATTATTATTTTATATTAATTGTGAAATTGTACATTCCATGTACTTTCCATAATATTTTCCTAATTACTTTCCCTTTTCTCCATATTTTAAAGCTAATTTATCGATCACAACCATTATATATCACTATGAATAATAAATTAAGGCTTCTTTTCAAAATGGTAATTTTTGAGTATTGAGGGGTTACTATACCATTGTGGCTTGCCTAACTGATATAACATGTTCTATACATTATATATTGGGGATTATTTTTTAGTTATTTCTGTTTCTACGTTTATAATGATACATCAAATTATTGAAAATATTTTTTGTATGGGCCTATAAAAAACCTCATATTATAGAATTTACTTGTATCATATATCCTACACTACAAATACCATATACTTAATTTGATTTTGTAGTATTTATCTAGATATCTATATTATTATTTTATTCTGTATTTCCTAAATTATATACCCACATATCATACTTGTGGATTAAAAATTATGTAGAGTCTCATGTTATGGATGTTTTTGGTTATGTGATCATGCATGTATTTCAAGTTTTGTATTTATATTCTCAAGGAGTGATGGGTGGAACCAATATTATATATCCCTAAAATTAATGGAGTATTGATTTATCTATAAATATGTTATGATATAAAATTCTTGGTAATCATACTTGAATACAGTATACCTTAGTGATGAGTTTTGGTAATATATTTCTAATACCTCGGTGATAAGCCTTTAAAATATGGTTATCATACATTATTTATTAGTCATAAAAATATGTTTATGATGTCTATATTTTTTCATTATTTATCCCTTTAATACCTATGCTCCTTGATGATTCATATAATTCTTATGATTCTATGTATTCATGTATTATATACATCCCATGACAATCACTTCATTACACATGTCTTATGATAATTCCTTTATTACCTATGTTAGATTATTTCATTTCTTATGTATCGTGTTCACTTATGATCTCACTCATGTTTTATGATCTTTTTATGATCTATGCTATAATATATAGAGGAATATTTCGTAGAAAAATATTATTTTATTAAAGAATACTTATAAAGATTTTAAAAATTACCTAATATTTTTATATAAATATCTAAGGAATGAAGAACGTTATAAGTAGTAATATATCACTTAAAAATCAAAAACAATATTTGGAGAAAATTTAACTAGATTTTATCATTTTATTTCATGTAATATACTTAGTTACCAAAGATATTAAACTTATTATTCAATGAATTTGGTGATTGTAATGTTTCCTAATATTATTAAAATGAAATATCGATCCATGAGGCTGTGGATTGACTATAGATTTTTCAATGGAATCATGCCCTCAAGAGTAAGTATCCACTTCTAATGATTAGTGATTTGTTTTTCCATCTTCAGGAGACTCAATTATCCTCTAAAATTAACCTCTAAACCATGTATAATCAGTTGAATGCAAATAAAGAGGAAATCCTAAATACTTCCTTCTAAACAATGTATAGACATTATGAGTTTATTTTCATTTCATTTAGATTAACTAATTCTCCTATGATATTTATTTATTTGATTAAAATATTATTTAGAGATTACCTTGATAATTTAATTATGGTATTTATTTATGATATACTAATTTATTCTAAAATTTACTAAGTATCATGAGAACTGACTATGATATGTACTATTAACTCTTAAGAAATAGAGTTTATATGATAAATTCTAAATATGTGAGTTTTTTGACAATAAGTGATATTTTTTGGACATGTTGTAACTATTGAAGGAAAATTATTTGACCCTACTAAGATATATGTTGTGGAGTAATGACCGTGTCCAATAAGAATAATGTGATACCATTATAATTACCTTGACCTAGATACCCAGACAGTACCTGGATCAGGTCTCCATCACCCCAATAGAATTCCTCAATCCCTAGGGGCCGGATAATAATTTTGCAGGTCTAAATTTATCATTGGAAAATGATTTAACTACATTAAAAAATATAATAATTCATGACTGGACTTTCTTATATAACAATCATGACTCTTCCATACATTTAATATCACCAAACAACTAGATAAGACATGTATTCACAATTTAACTATAATATAAAATAAGAAAATAAATCTATATATGAATGGAGTCGAAAACATAAAACCAATATAAATATACTAATATTATGAAAAAAATACATATCAAAATAGATACGGCAACACTTATTAAGTATGTTTGTTGAGTTAACACTACTCCTACCAAACAAGGTCACATACTCTTGTAGTTAATAGAGACTAGATTCTCGAACTCAAAATAGTGTTCTGCTATAAAAAAACACCCAATAGATATCAATGAACCTATCATACCTAAAATGATGAAACTGAAGTTTTATGTACACTAAGGTTTCTATGCAGGGTGTGAGCATAAATACTTAGTTGGGAACCTCCATCAGTGTTTCAACTCAACATTGAATAAACTAGTGTATGAGTGAACATGTCTACTCATTAACATAAATATATAAAAAAATTATAATCATTCATCAAATAATGAAAAAACTAGTAAAAAATAATAAAATAATAGTATTCAAGCTACAATAAGTAACTCCCTATATTATGAGGGTGCATACATGTCATACCTTCTTTAAGTATCTCTCTTAGGACTTTGATAATTGAGTCAAAGAAGCCATGATGCCCATCCCCAAAAAATTAACACAAGGAAATCTGGGTATAAGTCCCATACCATGGAAATTTAAAGGTTTATACAATATTTAGATCTATATACCATCTAGTGGAAAGGGGAGAGTGGTATACATAGTTAGCATATAACAAGTTATATCATTTAATATACCTACTTTAGAATTTATAATAGAAATTCCATATGAAAAATAAAGCTAACCATATCAATTAATATAATGAAAATAAAAAGGAAATGATATACTTATTATAAACAAATAGTATCCATGAAAAGTGGTAATTTAAACATATAAATCATCATTCTTAATACAAAAAAATACAGTCAAGCTTCCTTATGTTACACTAATGATCACATCATCATAGAGTAATTCATAGGTTAAAATAATATGACATATAATGAGAATAATCCATGGGTATTATGTTATTTAAACCTAATGAGTACATAATAATCAAGACAAAAAATACATAAATTAAGGTATAATCATCAACTAGTCCAAACTAGATGCAATCCAAGTGATTTATCAGATATATAAAGGGTTATAATGAATTTGTTCTCTTAAAGCCCAAACAATAATTTATATATGACATAAATACCAATTCAATAATATCATAGAGAAATTTTTATGTTCTTATTCTAATATTTTTTCTATATCAAAACCAATTTTATAAAAATACATTTATGAATTTTAATATTTTATTTAAATAAAAGTATAAAAACGTTTTAGGTGAAAATTAGGTTTTAAGGAAGAACCATTTAAATAAGAGTGTGTACTTTTTTAAAAAATAGTTATACACTTATATCCATTACTAAATTTAATAATTGCATTAGGTTTTATTTTAAAACATAGATAAAATATAGTGTGTTAAAGGGGGGGGTTCTAACAAAATATTTTAAGAATAAAAATACTTTCCAAGGAAAATAATTTCGAAAACATAATCTTTATAAAAGGATGTTCTTTATGTAAAATCAAATCCAAACCCCTATTTTTATATATTAAAACAATTTAGTGATTCGTACAAGATGTTATAATATAAAAACTAAGGAATATCTTGGAATAAATAATTTCCCCTTACCATGATGACCATGTCATTAACTTTTCATTGATGAAATCACTTAATCAAAAGTTAAGTATAGATCTTGACTTATGATTCATTCATTTCATTGTATAATAAAATGAACTCACATTATATAATGTGTCATAATCCAAAGAAAATATATTTATCTAAAATATAAAAATGTATGTTCCACCACTATACAATAAGTGGTCATTCATTAAGTTTTTGTAGGACTATAATGGAGACATTGGAGTCATTTTGACATTCTTTCAAAATGAAAAGAAATACAATGTTATATTTATAACATGTTAGACATGGTTATATGAAAAAGTCAATGAAAACTGTTAATGGATTTCTTAAAAAAATTAAATACATAAATAACTTGTGATAATTAACTATTCAATCAATACTTTAATATAATTAACTAAAAATTTGGAAAAAACAATTCATAATTAAAACCATATATTAGTGTTTATTGAATAAGGTAGTAGTAAGAAATGTAGCATCATAGGTCAACTGAAAAATCAAAGAATATAATTTATTTATTTTACCAAAATACCACAATAAAACTATTCATTACCAATTTTGAAAATAAAGTTTATATATTATAATTAGTTTAGAAAATAAAAGTGGTGGTAATGTTATATCATAGCCTATAAATTCACCTAAGGGGTTAATACCACCACTAGTAGTCATGGGTGAGCATTAACATTTCAATGAACACTAAATAATAGCCTAAAGACCCTTATTAGCACCTAATATTCATTAAATGAAAGTTATTTAACCAAATAATTATGAAATAACATATATAAAAAAATAAATGATCATTATAATCATATAAAACCTGGGAGAATAACTCTAATAATTAATCTAACATAATCACCACCCAAAATCCACAATTAAAACCACTAAATCACATTCTAATTTCACCTAGAAACTATAAAACCCTATAATAAATCACACTTGAATCATTTAAAATATATAAACCAAAAACATTAAGTTAATAAACCCATTAAGGTTCCCTCTAAACAATGTTTTAGTAATTCATAATCTTAGAGGTGATGTCACCGTACCTGGTTGGATAAAAAATTATGATTCATAACCAAGGGGAAGCAACATAGAAGAGAGCAAAGAATAAAGGAAGTAAAAATGATATGGGAAAAGATTACATTGATTGAGAATTAATAACTCCCCCTTATTAATCCTTGAATTATTAGAGAAGATTGAATTAAGGAAGTGGAGGAAATGGAGTCATAGAGGATCTCTTGGCCTTCTTAAGAAAAAGATGCTCAAATGAGAGAAAAAAAGGGATTAAAATATTTGACAATAAATAAAAAAATCTCATTTTAATAAAAATATGGATTTATGGAACATGGTACCCATTATATGTCTATTTTGTACCTATAGGTCCTCTAAAACAACATCATCACTACCTTGTCTAATCGAGTACTCTGTACCCAGTACAGAGTACCCAGTTCCACTGACAGTTCTAAACAATACATGTTTTTACATCTAAAACACACCAAAACTCACAATAATATGAAAAAACTTAAAACCATCAATAAAACAAAAAAAAATTTACCTACAAACATTATAATTCAAGACTTAAACCTAAAAAAGGAAATTTATCTTCCATCATCAACTAAAAGTTCAAACATTCCCTCATTTCACTCAAATTGGATAAATTTTATTAGATAGGAGAGGAGGGATAAAAGACATAAATTACCACATAAAAGAAGTATAAAGTTATATATATCAGTATAATCCCCACTCCCAAAATTTCTATATATTTAATGTATATAATTAATACATAATTATATGATAAAGTTATCATCCTCCCCACCATTCGATGCATGTTTGTCATCTGCCATGTTCTCCTTATTCAAAGTATGAACAATATTCAAATATTAATTTATTAAACCTATAAAATCTCTGATATCATATATGATGGACTAGTGTATGGTTTTATTACATTGTATGATTTTTTACACCAATACTAAATTAGTTTCCACAATAGACAAGATAATATTGCAATGCCTGTAAAGAGTAAACCTACGAAGCTTAGCTCTGGATTCATGTATGAGAGAGTTACCCTTTCTATAATAATCACTGAAATATATGATTACATATCCCCTAATTTCAAAAACTATACCTCCTTCTCTAATCATACCTTATTCAAATGATCCATATGTATTAAGTTTTAGATCATTTTTAGGGTCATTTTGATGCACCCATCATCCTTGGGATGCATTTCTAACACCCTCTGTCCTCTAATATTTTAGAAGGATGATTTTTATAATAATAATAGATATATCCCTTATTTTGATTAGTGAAATGAGGTCAATGATAAGTGATATATTTTTCACTTTCATTCTGTGGAGAGGTAATCTTTTACCATTATTCTTGGCTTTATTCGAAGCCTTCCAAATAATCTTACATCCTACTAAAAAAAATATTGAAGCCATGTTCCAATTTAGTGGAATATTAAATGTTATGAAATCATATATAAATGATATTATTCAAGGAATTAGTCTAAACCCAAATTACCATGAAGACCTCACGGATATTCCACAGAAAATTCACTTAATCCCCTTCAATGAATATATAGAAATCATTTTCCCCATTATTTATTTTATAGACATGAGAAATTAGATTTTTACTGGATACCTTTCCCTTTAACTTTTTTATTGATTGGAATGGACCAATTCTATAAATTCTAAATAAGAAAGCTATACATATAATGTACATCATTACACTAAAGTAATTCCACACATGCATCATTATCCTCCTAGACATTAATGATACTATGAAATACATCCAAACTAAAGGATCCTAGTCTAGTAAAGGTAAAGTCACATATAAATTATATCTCCAAAATTTTTATAGAGTATTTAATTTATGTATTCTCATTATCAATAAAATAAATGATAAACATCAGGTGTTTTCGTTCAATCTAGAAAATTAAATTTGGAGCACCATGGCTTGTAAAGACAGTGTCCAAAACAATATTCAAACAAAAATTTAAAATCATCTCAACCCAAGATCCATTAGAAGTGATAAATATGAAGTAAGAGAGTCACTTGAATTATTACCAAGAGATATTATTCATCACCATTCTCATTTAATAGAGAGTGTTTATTCATACCATACTTAGATTTGATGAAATTTCACTAGATATATTTTCTTTCAAACATTTACCCTGAATGATTTTCCTATAGTAAAACCATATTCTCTTCGATGATTCTTAATTTAATCCTACCCACTATAAAAATTTTATCTATAAATGACCATTTGGACCTACTTTATTTCCCTTCTTGATATGAGTCTCATATCAAACCATTAAACATGGTATCAATGTCACAAATAAATACTTTGGGAACTTTGAGGGTGTATAGAATGTGAATAGGAATATATGACATAACACTACTGATAATAATGATCCAATATATAAATAAAATGAGCTAACTCTTAGAGTTAGTAATGTTTGTGTTGATCCCAATAATAATCCCATAAAAATTATTGATACACATTCTCTCAAAATATAGAGGGGAACTCAAGTATTCTATGAGGAAATTACTTCCCATAACCCCAAGCCAATATTTAATGTTCTTTGAGAATTTGGTTGTGAAACTTTTAGATATACATGTTATTCTATTAACTAGATTGATATTCTACCCACTCTATCTTCCATACTCATCAATAATCATATTGAATCCCGTGATAGAGTTATTCTTACCATTGATGAATAAATGCATGTAATTCATAAAGAACGAGTGAGAAACACCACTGAATCCATACATACCTATAAAGGGTGAAACCTCCTCTGAATTCATAACATAATTCAGGTTTATACTAAGAGATACTTGATCCACAATGAATATACAAAGTGAAAGTGTCCTTATTTAATTCCACACATTTACATGAATTATCCAAACTTATGAAGGTTCCAGACACAGCGGAAGCGTGGTTGGGTCGGCACCCAAATTTATTTTTTAACATGATAAATGATTATTCTAAGATCAATATAATGATAAATTACAGTCTCCATGGAATAGAATCAAATATTTAGATAAAGAATTAAGAGGCTCGAAACCTTTAATGATGATCTTGAACATCGTCTTTATAATTAATTTAATTAATTTCATAAAGAAAAGAATACCCAGATCTTTCGTATTTTCTTCGTTGATGATATTGATCGTCTGGAATGACCCTTCCAGATTATCTTGTTGTGCTTGCAAAAATCAAAACTAGAATCCTTCCAGAAGTTATCCACAGGTGCCTTGATAGCCTCCGATCGACATCACTTGTTCTTCGGGTGCTAGCACGGCGAAGCGAATGTCTTGTGTAAGTCGTTCTTGGTCGCTTGTTCTTTGGTCTTGATGAAAGTCTCTCATTCTTGAGAGGGGGGGGGGAAGAGGATTATAAAGAGAAATTGTTTAGCTCAACAATTCTCAATTCATTAGGATTGCGGTTTAGTACATGGAACAATAGACGTATGTGTCTACTTATTGACATGGGGCTTCAGTTACAATATTTAATTGCGTAATAGAAATTAAATACATTCATAACCTTAGGTAAAACCCATGATTTTAATAATAATACCACATCATTATTTATGGTGCGCCATGTTGCACAAAATGGAAGAAATAAAATTTCACATCACAAAATAATAGCAGTGTTATTATTATTTTAATTTGTGCCAACTAGTTAAATAATAATTCATTGTCTTGCAAATAATTATTTTACTACGAGCTAGCCTTGGTTCGCTCAAACTACACTTTCATTTATTGAACACTTGAATAAATAAATAAATATTTTATTCTATTAAATAAATATTTTATTTACAAACAAGTAAATAAATATTTATTAAATGTTCAATAAAATAAATAAATATATTTTACTCACAATCTAGTGAATAAATATTTATTTAATTTATTCAATCACTTTAAGTTGAGTAAAATTATTCAACTATCTTGAGAATAATATTTATTAATTAAATTCAAATAGAATTTAACTTAGACCACTAGAAATACTTAGTTTGTGACCCTTTAGGATTCTTTCTCATTGCCATTAGGTGGGATTTCCTAAAGTCAAAGAGTATACTCTAGAAATGGTTCAAGGAACCCCAGAGAAAGAACTTAAAGTTATAATAATGACATCCACATACAAATGCTCATTGTTTAATATAATCCCATTGTCATAATATCTCATCAAGCAGGTTTCATGATATTTTCATTAAATTTTTTGTTTGATACATCATTCTTTGACTACCTGAAATAAACTCATCATTACACCATGGCGATGGAATTTTGTGTGATGGTTATATTTCAATCAAAGGGCCGATATGCCAACATATATAAATGTAAGGGAAAAATCCTTCCTCAACTTATCCATTATTAATATGCCACTCATGATGCACCCAGTGTACCCTACTTCCCGCCAACTGTCTAGGTGATGGTTTTCGCCAGAAAATCAAAGTGAGTGAGTAGTGACGTGTATTAATGATAATATTAAAGTCTAAGGATCATTACACATTCCTAAAGATAGAAATATATGATGACACCAAACCTTCCGGAATTCCTACTGGTGGGTATGTTCTCATAATCGTCTATCTTAGAGATTATAAAGTGAAAACTTCATGAGAGGAATTCTCATCTACGTATGAGTAATCACACTTGACGGTCTAAATGTTATGTGCCCCCATAATAATATTTCATCTAACCATAGAACTATATTTAAGAATATTATTATATAACTTCAAGGTTCTCAATATATTGGGGAACTTCTATGACCTTATCAATGCACCAAATACTCTAGGACATTATTAAATCATAATCATGCAGAAAAATGAACAATATGGAATAAGATGTTTAATATTTAAATATTCAGGTAATCAAAGTACAATAAATTGGTTCTAGGATACCAACAATTACAAACTCTCACTTGGACTAGAGGCAACTGCCTACAACTTTCAGTCTGCTAGAACTCACATGGTGATCATGTTTCTGCTGACTCAAGGCTTTAGTAAAGGGGTCTGCCACTTTTTCTACCATGGAAATATTCCTCACTCAACTTCACCTCTTTGAGAAAAATCAATGAAGAGATGATACTTCCAAAGTATGTTATTTGTCTAATGATTTGACTTTGCCTCTTTTTCAAGAGCCACCGCTGTAGTATTTTCACAGTAAGGTGTTATGGGATATTTACATATAGATATCACATCCAGATACTGGATGAATATTTACATCCAAACTGCTTCTTTAGATGCCTTAGATGTTGAGATATACTCACTCTACTGTACAATATGGAACCACACTCTACTTTAAGCTCTTCCATATCACTTCACCTCCATTTGAAGTGAAGATGTATCTTTTTTGTGACTTCATGTCATCTTGATCAGTCTGGAAACTAACATCTGGATCATCTTGATATTTTCCTACTGCACTCAATGCGTAGGAGACATCCATCCTAGTACATAGCATGGCATATATGAATGACCCAATCACTAATGAATATGGATTCCTTTCCATTATCTTTCTTTCCTCATGTGTTTGAGGACACATTTTCATGGAAATATGAATGCTATGTGATGCTGGAAATAATCTCCTCTTGTGTTGTCCCATACCGAATCTCTTCAGTATCTTATCAATGTATGTACTTTGACTTCGGCCCAACAATCTCTTGGATATATCACAATAGATATCGATCCCAAGAATATATGCTGCCTCACCCAAGTCTTTCCTAGAGAAGCATTGATTCAACTATGCCTTAATAGACGGTATGACTGGTATCTTGTTTCCAATAAGTAATATATCATCAACATATACTATTAAGAGAACGATTGCACTCCCACTAAACCATTTGTAGACACAAGGCACACATTCATTCTTTATAAAACCAAAAATTTTTATGGCTTCATCAAAATGAATATTCCATGACCTCGATTATTTCTTTATTCCATAAATGGATTTCTGTAACTTGCATACCTTATTGGAATCCTTTGAAGTCGCAAACCCTTCAGGTTGTTTCATGTACACACTTCTTGAAGGTTCCCATTAAGGAAGTTTGTTTTTAAAATCCATCTTCCAAATCTAATAGTCATGGTAATTCACAACGGAAAGTAGAATTATGATGGATTTCAACATTGAAACTGGTGAAAAGGTTTCACTATAGTCAATTCATTGATGTTGGTTAAACCCTCTTGCAACCAGTCGTGCATTATATGTACTTACTTGTCTATATATGTCTAGTTTCTTCTTGAATACCCATTTTCAACCAACAGGCATTACATCAACTAGAGGATCAACCAAAATCCAAACTTGGTTTTGGTACATAGAATCCATTTTAGAATTCATGAATTCCTTCCACTTGGAAATGTATGTGCCACTTACTACTTCCCTGTAGGTTAAAGGATCATTATTATCAACTAATAATGAGTCACTGCCCTTGGTAACTAGAAAACTATACCACTCTGGTTCTCTAACCTCTCTTGTACGTCTACTCTGTACTTGTGTCTCTGGAATAGATTCTTCATCCATGGGGCTTTGTGGAATCTGTTCTTGTACCAACTCTTGTGTACCTTGAGCCTCAACTTCATCAAATTCTATCTTCCTCCCACTATCGCTTTTGGAGATGTACTCACTCTCAAGGAATATGGCATGTATTTCCACTATATCATTTTTTTATGAGGGTTTTTATACGTAATATCCCCTTGTTTCCATGGGATATCTTATAAAGGTACACTTTGTGCCTTGGGGTGAGAGTTTGTTACCTGAAGAATCCTTAACAAATTCTTTTCTACCCCCACACATCTAAATTCAATAACATAGATTTTATTTGACTCCAAAACTCATACAGAATATCATTCATTGATTTAGTTGGTACTTGGTTTAGTATGTGTGCCACTATTTGTAATGCATACCCCCAAAATGATAATGGAAGACTTTCATGACACATCATTGATATCACCATGTCCAACAATGGGTGGTACCTCCTTTTTCTTACACCATTATATTAAGGTGTGTAAAAATGAGTCAGTTGGGATAGGATCTCAAACTCCCATAATAAATCAATGATGAACCGATTAATATATTCCCCACCTCAGTCTGATTAGAGTTTCTTAATTTTCTTACTAAGATGGTTCTGAACTTCATTCTTGTATTCCTTGAACTTATCAAAGGAATATGACTTATACATCCTTAAGTAGATATATCCATATCTACTAAAATCATCAATAAAAGTTATAAAGTATGATCACCCTCCCCTTGATTCAACTAGAAATGGTCAACACACATCGGTATTAACCAATTCAAGAATTTCTTTAGCCCTTTCACCATTCCCACTAAATGGGGACTTGGTCATTTTACCTTGTAAACATGCATGACATACGAGAAGTCATTTTAGTTTGAAAGAATATAAATATCCATCTTGATTTAACCTTGTCAAGCATTTATTGTTTACATGACCTAGCCGGTGATTCCAAAGTTGGGTGTGGTATGAGTCATGTGAAGTATCTTTTTTATCTATTGCAATTACTTGGTTTATTTAATCTAACACGTTAAGTCCATTGTATAAATGTTCCCTACCAAAACAAATTCTATCTTTTTAAAAGAAGAAACATTAATTTATAAAATTGAAAAAAGATCCATCTATATCTAATCTAGATACAGAAATAATGTTTTTAGTAACTGAAGACACATAATAACAACACTTTAACACCAAGATCATCCCAATTGGAAACGTGAGGTGGTAGTCCCAAAAAGCTACAACAGCAAGTCTGGCTCTGTTGTCTACCCATAGATCTACCTCCCATTTTTCAATCTTCTTGAATCTACTTGGTTCCTATATTTGGATACATATGTGAGCACAAAAATCTATATCTAATACCCAATTTGTATAAATAGATAAATTTCATTCGATAACAAACACACCTGAAGCTTCCCCTTTCTTCTTATGATGGGTGAAGTTCTTCTTCTAGTGGCCCTTCTTGATACATACAAAACAAATATCCTCATGTTCACTTTTCTCCCCATTGATCTTCCTTTTATTGGAAGGTCGTGAAGAAGCTTTGGGAATAAACCTCTTCGCCTTCCCTTTCCTCTTATTCACCATAAGAACATAACGCTTTTTGCGCATCCTATCTTTTTTCACATGGAGAATAAGGATAATAAAATCAGATAGAGACTTCTCAATATTGTACATATTGAAATTGAAAACTATTTTAGAGAATCTCTAAGGGAGTGATGTGAGAATGAGATCAGTGACTCGTTATTTAAGGAGTTTAAACCCTAGAACCTCCAGGCGCTCAATATAGCTAAGGAGCTTCACTACATGAGGCCTAGTAGGGGAACCTTATCCAAGATTACTCTAGAAGAGTTCCTTATATATCTCAAAGCCTTCATGTGTTTCTCCATCCTAGTAAAGACCAAAGAGGTGATCGAACATGCTATAAGAATACATGTTTTCATGAGACTTCATGATCTCACTATACATTGATGATAACATCAAACATTGAATGATGATTGTGTCGTTCATATGTTTCTCATAGACCAAGAAATCCTCATCACTCACCTCTTTGGAAGGAAGATCAAGTAATACTGACTCTAGCACGTAACACTTCCGTTCATAGTGTAGGATAACTCGAAGGCGTCTAAACCATTCCTGGAAGATACTACTGGTGAGGATGTTGAATTTATCCATAATTGATCACAGGTACAGTGTGGTCGATGATCTTGTCATTTTTATTATATAATTAAAAATTTCATATCATTAGTACTTTCTTGATTACATTTTTATGAGAAATAATAAATTAAGTTTATTAAGTCTCCTGCTATATTATCAAGTCCTAATGGCCCTCACTATTGAACTTGGAATGTCCAGTTGTCATGACATACTTGGGGAAAGGATCCATATTCCCCTTTTCATAACCCCAACAAGGGTTGATCAAACCATTTGAAGGTATTTAGGTAGGCATGTTTTTGCCAACTGTGGGCTTTCAGCTCCTTCATCTGTTGAGTGGACTCCTCGATCCTGAAATCCTAACTTTGGATTTCCTCAACTCTTTCCTCCAATAATACACCATGTCTAGAAAGGTATACTCCTCTTGATTTAATATGGTTATGTCAACCCAAAACCTTTCATAAGGGCTTCCATTATAAAATTAAGTGTCCCAACAAGGGTTGGTCAAACACATAGTTTTATTGATTTTTTCCCTTAATCAAGTAATGGAAGGCTTGGTATGACTTAATATTTTATTTGAGGTATTTTTATCTCTTATGCATGAATTTCTTATTTATCATTATCATGTGGTTGTTAATATTAAGTGGAACTTACTTAATATATTAACCATGTCTTGATAATATTTATGCATAAGCCTTGTTTATTTTATCTCTATCTTACATGCTTGTTTAAAACATTAATTATATGATTGCGACAACACATATATAATGATAAACCATTAAACTAAAAGAAATAAAATAAACCAAAGGTCATGATCATGATATTTTAAAATAGTTAGTTTATCTAGAGGTTGATAAACTAACCCTAACATTGATGAGAAACATCTTGAACCTTTTGGGTTCGTGTTTACAGCTTTCCCCCTATCCACCTCTGTATCTCCTGGGATTGGTTTTGTCTTGGATCCAGCTTGAACCACCTCCTATAGCTTGTGAGATCCATCCATTACATATTCTTTTAAACTTACAAGTAGGTGATGTGTAAAAAGATGTTTTACATAAAATAAACCTTGGGAATGCAGGCCCTGTATATTAATGAAAAGAAGGCTCACAGACCAACAAATTTAATTTAAATAAATAGTTTAAAATAAATCATCCACATAAAAAGTTCTTAGTCAAGCTCAGTATCATCCATGCATGAAAAAATATTTACACATAAATAAAAATAGCATTCAATTCTTTAATCATTTTGTTTAATAAAAATCACGCTCGAATCAATTAATTATCATCTTTAATTAATAAAACATTTTATCTTAAACCCTTTTCTGAATTTCCTTGAGATTCCCATCCATCATAACTTTAAACAAATAAATTCATTTAAACTTATCTTTGTATGTAACTTGTACCTTTGAGGAAATTTAGTGAATTCCTATTCATAACTACCCAATGAGTTGAAATGAACATTATGTAGATGTTAAATTAAACACATATATATATATAACACATATCATGTGTTGTGCCTCATCTTTATGCCCGTATGATGGTACACGTCTCTAGGTTTTGTATAATATAACAATAAATTTTAATAAATCAATGTAATTTTGATGAGTAAACTGTGTATAGTTCCAACTACATGGTGTGTATAATTTTTTACCATCCATCGGAAGTACATTCCTAGGGAAATGTCGTGTGAGTGTACTTCGGAAATCTTCAGAGTACACAGTGTGTCTAGTGTGCCACATCCTGTGTAGTTCATCATTACACGGTCTCCATCTAGGTAATCCGTGTACAGGGTACATGGTCCAACCCTAACCCGAAGATACTACACATAATGTCTAGTGGGCCACATGGCGTGTAATCTGGAAACCACGTGCCACCTATTCCTAGTTAACACATGGAGTCACTAAGACTTAGACAATCTCCAATGACACAACTTGGTTTGGTGGACCAGACCTGATTCATTGAACCTTGGCCACATGACATGTACTGCCAAATACATGTTGTGTGTTCTGGTTTTGTATGGTCAGGAACCTTTGGCACATCCGGATGAGATCCACTATTTTATTTTAATAAAAATTAAAAGAAAAGATCGTTTCTATAAGGTGAACGAGAAAAAAAAAGAGGAGGAATAGATCTCGAGATTCATATTTGCAGAACGATTAATATGAATTAAAAGAACTAAATTATTAAATTCGTAAATCATCAACGAAATATTTCAATAATTATAAACTATGATGTAACTGCTCTGATACCACTTGAAGGTTCTGGGCGTAGCTGATGCGTGGTTGGGTCGGCTCCCAACTTTATTTGTTAACATGATCAATGATTATTTCGGGATCAATACGATGATAAACTCTAGTCTCCATGGAATAGAATCAAAGAATTTGATAAAGAATAAAGAGGCCTGAAACCTTTAGAGAGGATCTTGTACATCATGTTTATAATTACTTTACTTAATTTCATAAAGAAATGAATACCGGGATCTTCAATATTTTTTTCATTGATGATGTTGATCATCTGGAATGACCCTTCAAGATTATCTTGTTTTGCTTACAAGGATCCAAACTAGAAACCCTCTAGAGGTGATCCACACATCCTATGATGGCCTCCGATCGACACCACTCGTTCTTCGGGTGCTAGCGCGGTGAAGCGAGTGTATTTTGTTGGTCATTCTTGATCGCTTATTTTTCATCCTTGAAGGGTCTATCTCATTCTTGAGAGGTGCAAGAAGAGGATTCTAGAGAGAAATTTTTTAGATCAACAATTCTCAATTCACCAGGTGTTTAGTTCGGTACATGGCACAATAGACGTATGTGTCTATTTATTGACATGGGGCTTCAATTACAATATTTATTGTGTGAATGAAATTAAATACATTCATAACCTAAAAGAAAAACCATTCCTTTAATAATAATAATGTGTCATTATTTATTGTGCACCAACTTGCACAAAATGGAATAAATAAAATTTAACGTCATAAAATTATAGTGGCGTTATTATTATTTTAATTTGTGATAACTAGTTAAATAATAATTCATTGTATTACAAATAATTATTTTACTACAGGACCAGCCTTGGTCTGATTGAACTCCACATCCATTTATTGAACACCCTACTAAATAAATAAATAATTCATTCATTCTCTTAAATAAATATTTTATTTAAAAACTAGTAAATAAATATTTTTTAAATTTTCAACAAAATAAATAAATATATTTTACCAACAATCTGGTGAATAAATATTTATTTAATTTATGAAATCATTTTAACTTGAGTAAAAATATTCCATTGTCTTGAGAATAATATTTATTAATTAAATTCGAATAAAATTTAATAGATACCACAAGAAACACTTAGTGTGTGACCCTCTAGGATTATTTGTCGTTGGCATTAGGAAGGCGTGCCTAAAGTACAAGTCTATTATCTAGTAATGGTTCAAGGCACCCAAGATAAAGATCTTAAAGTATCAATAATGACATCCACATAAGAATGCTCACTATGTAATATATTCCCTTTATAGTAATATCTCATCAATTAGGTTTCATGATAGTGTCATAAACTTTTATGCTTGATATGTTGTTCTTTGACTACCTAAAATAAACTCATCGTTACACCATGGCCATGGAATTTTGTGAAACGACTTTATTTTAATCAAAGGGATGAGATAACAACTTCAATAAATGGAAGGGACAAATCCTTCCTTGATTTATCCATTAATAACATGCCACTTGGGACACACCCAATATACCCTAATTCCCCGCAAACTATCTGCGTGATAGTTTTCATCAGTAAATCAAAGTACATGAGTCATGACACATATTAATGATAATATTAAAGTATAAGGATCATTACACACGTTTTCATATAGAAATATCTGATGACACCAAAACATGCAGAATTCCTACGGGAGGGTCTATTCTCAAAATCTCATATCTTGAAAATTACCAAGTGTGAACTTCATTAGAAGAAGTCTCACCTGCTTACGAGTACTCACACCTGACGGTCTACATGATATTTGTCACATCATAGTATGTCATCCAACCGTAGAACTATATTTAAGAATATTGTTATATAATTTCAAGGTTCTTATCATAGCGGGGAACTTCTATGACCTTATCAGTGAAAAAAATACTCTAGGGCGTTATTATATCATAGTCATTCAGAACAATGAACAATATGTAATAAGATGACTAATATTTAAATATCCATGTAATCAAAGTACAACCAGTTGGTTCTAGGACACCAACTCTTACAACTTCTTCCCCATGAGTGATATAAAAAATTTAGTAGAAGAAAATCACAATAATAAGTGGTCAAAACCACACTAAAATAATCCAAAATGTTTCATGATTATAAAATTTTAGTTTCATTCTAACCTATCATAGGAATTTTCCATGTCAACATTCACTATAATGTTGGTCTCCACTGATTTTTTGTTTATATCAGATATCATTTCCTATGCATGCCCAATGGACCTTTTATACTCTTACTTATATTAATTTCTTATGGTTTATCCAATATCATATTGTTAATTTTGTGTTAAAGTTTTTTATTGAGGATGGAGGCTAAAAATATTTATGGAAAGTTACACATAAAAATAGTCCAATACTAATTAAAGGAGCTTGTATATTTTAATTTTGGAATGAGAATGAGTATAGAGACACAAGTGAATCTGGGGAGGGAGCTCTCTCAGAATTATTAATACATTATTTCAATTGAATTTTAAAAAAAATCTCCCCAGTAAATATATAGTGTGGTATAAGAAAACTATGAGGTCCAATAGTGTTATCCGGATTGAGGATATAAACTAATTCCTTTATTTATATTTTCTCAATAAATCATTTCAGGTATTCATTTTCAAAATCATATAAAAATGCCTATATTTTATTGAATAAGAACAACTCACTTCATTCTATAATAAAACCTTATTCCATGTCCAATATCATGATCAAAAGTATATTATTGATATGATATACCATGAGGTTTATATCTACCTAAATATCACTATTGTAAGTTCCATAATTAAGTTGTAGGTTCAATTACCCCAAAAATTATTCTCCGTTATATATGTATAGAAGAATGCAGTTTTGTTTCATCCCTCCCTCAACCACAAAGTTCTTAATCTCTACCAAGTATTTTTTCACCTCTATCAGTTCTTTCAACTTAATTTATTTTCTCCCCCAATCTCCTTTATTTTTTTATTAATATAGTAAAAATATAAACATTCCATATTTCTTGTATCAGGGATTCAAGCTGATTTATTTCTTATTTTATATCCTCTAATATGGTTTGTATTGAATTTCTATTTTTCACTCTAACAGAAACCATATAAACCTTATAAGTTTATTTTATAGGTCAACCCACATGTTCCTTTTCATGGGTAGTTTCTAGGAGTTACAAACCATTTCTATGGAACTACTGTCTTAACTCCACAACCTATAGAAGAAAAAATGATTTTTTTTTCATGAATCATATTTGAGATGTAACTTTAAGGGGTGATCAGAGATCGCAAAATCCATATGCATTACACTTAATAAAGGAAGAGATACCTTATATATTATATAATAAATGATCTAGTATACTCTATATATATCGATTGCCTTTTTTTATTGAACCAAGTGTGTTCCTCACCTATATACTCAAGGTCCATTATAATATTTTATGATAAAAATGATTTTATATATTTCATGAATTTTAACATGTAAACACCTTCTTCTCTCTCTTCATAATGATTAAAAAAATTTAAGTTCCCTATTATATTATAGGATGGGGCACCATGGTTGAAAAATGTAAGAATGTTAAAAAGTACTTCCCTTTCCACTACATCACATTTGGAATATATGATCAAATAATAAATAGTATAATAAAAATGGATTAATCTAATAATTATGTGCTAGTATGATGATTCTATATTCTAAATTGTTAGATAAAAATTCAAAATAAACCATATTTGTTTGTTCATGGAGTTTTATTGTATGGAATGGTTGATGCTCAATTTTTTAGTGAAGACCTATAATAGCTCTAAATTTCTATATGGTTCAAACAATGATATCAAGAATATATAGTTGGTATGAAAATTATAGGAAATAAAATACCACTTTCTAGGGGAGCTTGGAATTCTAAAATTCCATACTTCAAAGGAAATCATGAGTATTAGAGAGGAAATGACTTAACACCAAACACCCCTAAACATTGGGAATAAATAGTCATGTTCTATGAATATAGTTCAGATATGGATCTAGTTATTATCTTACATGATGATGCACTAGATAATCTCTACTTACACTGGGATAAACCAGGAGATTACATTAAATTTTCTTCACCCACATTGGCCAAGGTTGTGAAGGGGTTATGATACATATATTAATCCTCTAACGACGGGTCACATTCTTGAAGATAACATACCCTAGGAGACTCGTAGAACATGAATATTCATATTAACATAAATTTATTTCAAGGATGATCTAATAATAAACCTCATCTAATAGAGTCAGGTCCCCATACTTTATAAAAATCGTCCTCATAAAGGCCAATGAATGGAGGGGAATATTTCTTGGAAAGTACCTTAAGGTGTACTATAGAAAAAATCATGGAAGTAGGTTCCTTTATAGAATATATCAGGGGAAAGTTAAGTGGTCCAAACTAGTTGTCAATAAATAGATAAGAATAAGACAATTTAAATTAATTCATAATAAGTGATCTGCATGTTGATACGTAAGTAAGGAGCTGAAGGAGGAGGGGAATGAAAAGGAATATAGGGTGATTCTAGAACACTGTTCATATATGGAGGATAAAAGAAATGAGATTCTGCAAGGAAGATAAATACATTCATACTCAAAATAAATATCTTGTTAGAGGAAATATAATTCCCTTAAAAATGACACTCAGTGAAAAATACCATCTTTGAAGTGAGAAAAATATTTTAATAGTATAAAAAAATTCACCTATATACAAAAGGATCCATTGAGGGAATAAAACTAAGAGGTCTATCTCTATTCATATTAGATCATCTATGGTATGCTTCATGCAAAGGGTAACTTCATCCATATAAAGAAAGTGGAAAGTACAATCCCTAATACCTTTCAGAATAGTAGGATTGTGAAATGTAAGAGGATACCCAAAGTTGGACCAAGAAAATAGTCATATTGGGGTTCTGTTTGAAGTAGATATCTATAATTAAACCAAATTTCATCTTTATATAGAACATCTATGACATAGATCATTAAAACCTCACCAATATAAAACATTTCATCCCAAAAATTCAAAACTAACCAATTAGACAAAACATTATGATGTTATTAAATCATCGGGTTGTAGAAAATTATCTTATACATTTCTTAGATCATCCACTACACATATTATACACAACTCTTGAATTCAACTCAACACACTCTAAGAAACAAAATTATGTCATCTAAAATCCATATCAACCACTATAATGTTAATTCAAATCCAAAATTACCATCACATATTTAATGAAAGATCCCATTAATCTACACAAATGAATAAATACTTGGAAATCCTACCACCCAAAATACATGATATTATATAACTCTAATAAACATTATAATTATAACCACATGTTCTGATGCATAATTTCTAAAAATGAACACAATCCAAAATTTCACTCAAAGTTTATGATATTAAAGTATCACTAAATTTATTAAATCCTTGAAACACTGCCAACTAAAATACACTCACTTCCATGGTCCTATCCACTATATGTATTATCAAAGATTCACATATCCTTTTTTGTCACTAGATTTTGTTTATTAAAAACATTCTCTTGTCAAAATGATTTTACTCGAAAACATATTCTATATCAAAATCAAATATCAAGTCTATTTAAAAAACACTGATTTTTATAAAACTAATTCATTTTAAAAATTATATTTGAGAAAACACCATTATTGTTTTAATTTTCAAAAAGTAACCATTTTATTAAAAAAAATATTTCCTTAAAATAACCTTCTTTTAAATAATCAATTTAAGAAAATACTCTACTAAATATTTTACCAAAATTTAACAATTTCAAAAAAATCATCACTTTTAAAAAACCCTATTTATAAATCTGTTTTTTATTTTTTATTTTAAACCACTTCATGGTTAAGTGTTAACCCCAAAAAACTGGATAAAATCAAACCAGTAGATTCCAAAATTCAAATTAGAGTGCAGTAAATGGGAGATCCTTGAAAATTAAAAACACCAATGTAACAATCCAATCACCATCAAATCACCTAGGGTCAGAGAACATCAATAAGGGCTCCACCTAGAGCCACACCCCCATGAATAACATTATAAATCAAGACACCTTTCATATAATGTGGCATGGAATACCAATATAAATCAAGATAGGTTATATAATACATTTCTAGTCAGACAATAAGTATCATGCTTGGTAAGGAATACACTAGTTAAAATATAAATAGTGTGTTCAATTACCAATAATAAAATAACTCTACCAATGCATCATTTATAATGAACAAGTATCATACTCATAAATAGATTCTACTAAGGAAACAAATAGTATGCTCCAAACTCAACCCATATTATAATTATACATTACATTGTTTAACAGAGATATAATGTTTAATTTTAGTAGGGTGTATATGTGAGTGATTTTAATTAATTAAATAACACCTAATATGGTATTCAAAAAAAATTGATTACATTATTAGTTATTATTTAATTAATTAATTTCATTCACATGTGATACTAATAATATAAATTAAATGAACTTACCCTAATGTTACACTAGACTGCATGATGCACAAACTGATATCAGGAATGGATTTCAAACAATCCCAATAACCTCTGACCAAAATTTTCACAATTAAATCCTAGGATACCAAAATTGGTAGATCACTCTTAACAATAGTTACAGTAAAAAAACTAGTACATCCCTAGTAACTCAAGATTCAACCATATATATATTTTCCAAACATGAACATAGAGTACCCCCTTGATTCCCAACATCATATCTTCTATCTCTAAAGATAAAATCCAATAAAATCCAAAATACTACTCTGATACCACTTGGAATGACCCTAGACAAGCTACCCAAAAAGAACCTAAATCAGGTTTCAATCTACCAAGTGGAGTTCCATGATCCTCAGGGGATATATAATATCTCCATGGGTTTAAAATTATCATTGGTGAATGATTTACCCACTTTGAGTTGCATAAAAATTCATCAATGGAATATCATGTGGAACTAGAATGAATCATATATATATTATACATCCCCAATAAACTAGATAAGAAATTTTATCCCAATAGAAATATAATATAAAATAAACATGTATATCTCTATATGAATTCAGTTGAAAACATAAAACCATTTTAAATGTAAATGAACAATAAAAAACATACATAACAACACAAACATGAAACAACTAATTATGGATGGGTGTTGATTCAACACTAATTTTGAAAAACTTAACCCCATGATCTCATATCTAATGGATATTGGATACTCAAACTCAAAAAAATATACCACTAGTCATAAAAAACCCAACTACTACCAATAAACATTTCATACTTCAACTTAATTAAATTAAGTTTCATGACCACCGATTTGTCCATATAGTGTGTGAACATAAATACTCTGTAGAGCACCACCAAAGGTGTATCAAATAAATAGTGAATGGATAGGTGTATGTGTGAACATTATAGAACCCTAATCATTTTACATAGATTATTACATTATTTATAACATAAATATCAATTAAATAAAAATTGAGGATCTAAAAGGATTAGTATCTTTAGAATATTGGGTAATTAAAACAAATAAAATAAAACTTCATTATTTTAATCTCCGTAATGAGATTTTAAATTCCTTGAACTCCAAATATTATATATTATAACCTGGGGAATACATAAAATAAAGGGGTGATATAAAAATCCTCTTAAGGGAATAAAAATGATAAGGAAACATAACATGTGATTCATAGGTATAAAATGATATCATAAAAGAGAATGCTCATGAGTAATCACATGGAATCATAATATATAGAACATGGTGTCATAAGATCATGGAATCTTATGAAATTTGGTATAAACAAATAGAATTACATAAAAATGAGTCAAGTCTAACTTCCTAAATAATATCACATGGTGAAAAAATTCCCATAATGGATTAGGTTTACTCTCTAATCCCATACACGATGTATCATATGAATAAAACATTTACCTAATGCATTGGAGATATATCAGGGTGAACCAATCATAACATGTTCATGACTATGTGTGAAAAACATTAAATCAACTATAACTCAAAAACAAACCATTACCAAGGAAATAAATGGGTTACAAAATCTTGTCTCATATCATAACCAGAATAAATTTCATAATGAATGATTTTGAGAGATGAAAATATGGAATGTATTTACTTATCAATGTAAGTGAGTAAAATATAGGTATATATTTAAGATAAATATATAAATAATTTACAATTAATACATAACATCAATGGTTATCATTATAGTTGAAAATGTATTTAATGTATTATATGGAATATTTCTTGAGGAAATATCCTTTTTTACTTTTTAAATCACTTTTTAAAAATATAAAAAATTTCCAAAAAATGGTATGAAGTTATTTTATTTAAAAATAACTCTATAAAATTATAAATTATGCTTCAAATAACTTAGTTTTTGCGATGGTATGTAATTTTTTTACATGTTGTATTAGTTAAAAAACATCTATTTCACACTATTATAAAAAGATTAAAAAGTAACTCATTCGAAGAATGAAAAGTATATTACATTAAATCCATTTTGTGAAAATTAAAACATGGGGGAAATATCTTTAATAAATAATTTTAGGAATTTTAAAAATATTCTTGAAAGTACTTTTAGAAAAAATAGATATGGAAGAAAAATGATTTTCAACCGAAGAGAGAAATGAAATCATCTTTTCTTAAGGTAAATCTCAATCATTTTAAGTATCAATGAGAGGAAAATTTTACTATAATGTGAAATATTATTGAATAAATATAGGACTATGAAATTAACATTTTTATTTTACAACTATCAAATGATTTTCTATCAAATAAATTCAAGCATAAAAATCCCGATTACAATGTAATTAAAACATAAACCCTTAACGATTTGGTAAATTTTGAATAATAACTCCCATGAATAAATTATATGAATTATGAATTAAAATATCATGAATTATGAATAATTCATCATATAGTATGTGAAGGTTCATTATATTAACCTTTTATATGAAATTAGGTTCATAAAAAATGTGTCTCAAAGAAGGAAGTTTGTATATGAAACCCTTACCTCAAGCCTGAATTGTCGAGTGCATTTTTTATATTTATAAATAATAAAATTATGTTAATTATTTAATTTCTTGATAACATTTATAAAGTTTATTATTCCTTTTATTTTATTTATTATTATGTTATATTACATAATCATTTAGGTTCGTGTTGTATATTTTTATGATATTTGATTCATATATCCAAAATCACTTTGGTAAGTAGAATGAGATCAAAGAGATTATTATTTCATCATATAAAAATAATAATAATGAAATAATTATCATTTTTATAAAGAAATTATAATTTTGAAACCAATCAGGAAATATGGTTCTGAAAATTAACTATGTTACGATCACAGAGATGGTAAGTCGTATGTACACATGAGTGGTGTATCTGTTTTTTCAATTATCATGTTGGAAGGAAGTTAAGTATTATAATTATAATTATATAATTAATATTAAATAATAAATATAATTTTAATACATTAAATAAAATTATATATACCATCCATCTGATGTAGTAATAAAAAACAAATCACATCGCTTTGCGAGAAGGTATCCAACCGTACACACGAATGATGTTTTCATTATTCAAAGGTTGGTAAGTTAAGAAGGTATATGAAATGTTACTTTTATAAAATTATTAATATTTCCCAAATATAATATATTAATATTAAATATTTCACCATGAATAGTTTATATAGGTGATGATGTAAAATTAATTACATTATTTTGTGAGGCGGTAGTCCTCCATACACATGAAAGATAGTTTTGTTTCCCATTTGATTGAAGAGGAGGTGGATTTATGCCATCAACATAATAACATCACAGTATATAGAATATCATTTATTATTATATGGTAATTATTAATATATAACTTAAGGTAGAAAATAGGAAGTAAAAAAATAAGGAGCTCAGTGAAGATAACTACCTTCTCTTAGAAGAACCTACCGTGGATCTCTAATTAAGAACCTTACGGTTGGTCTTTTGGGAATTAAAAAATCTATAGAATGTGGATAAGAATTTTAGGTAGATAATTTCATCGTTTTATATTGATCCAAATGGATTTATATGTGTTATTAATTGAGGGGAGGGGTTACCATTTATAATTGAGGAGGTGTGTCATTTTTGTAAATACACAAAAATATTCAGTAATGAAAAGTCACTCTCAATCCAAGTGCCTCCAAAATTGAAAAATATAAGGAGTGTATGAGAGATAAGTCTAATAGATACCTCCACCACAAAAAACATTTGTTAAAACATTTTATACTCTTTAACTATAATGTTACTCACTTTTACCATTTTAATTGTTTTTCCATGGTAATTATTATTTTTTCTATTTTTACTATTCATGATGAAAAAAATATGTTTAAATTATTATATAATATAAATTATTCTCATTAAAAATATATAATACATTTTATTAAATTCAATGAAATTAAATGGCATGATTTAATTTAAAACTAAACTTGTACACATGTCGAAAAAATTGTTTTTCAAGAAATTCATTTTTCAAGAAAAATATAATCTTATAATAACTATGTGAAAAAATAATAATAATTTATTGAGTTTTATTTTAAATTTTTAAATATATAATTTATAAATTGAATTTAAATAATTCATCATTAGGTTTTATTTTAATTAATTAAAATAGATAAACATTAGGTACTATAAAATAGTTTTCAGATCAATGTATTTTTAAGACTAGAAATAAACTTATACAAAAATATATCATAAATATAATTAAAATGTAATTAATTGTGTTAAATATAAATAAATAATACTTATTAAAATTTATTATAAAATAATAAAAATAATACTACATTTAAATTACTTAATTGATTAAAAATAAATGATTGTTTTACAAAAATCAGTATTTTTCACTATTCACTAAAAAATTAATAGTTTCTGAAAAAAATCCTATAATTTCTCCCTATGTAAATTATAATACTATTATTTAAAAAATATATTTTAATTTTATAAAATAACATTTATAAAATTTTAATTAATTAATTATAATATTTTCTCACAAAAAATAATAAAAAACATTTTTTAAGGAAATGTATTTTTTCTTGAATAAAATATATTTATTAAAATTTGAGTGCATATTAAGAAATTATCAATAAATTTATATTGGCATTTTATGTAAATTTCATAAATAATTTTATACTATTCATACTCTCCAATTTAATATCGAGGTTAAATCTTTCGCAATAATATAATAATATTTTAATATTATTTCGAAATTCCTTTAAACTCAGTGTTTTATGTTGAATATTCTATTGGATAGTGTTCTTTTAAAATATATGGGTGTTACATTATACAGCCCTTAAATATATTTTTTCCACCCAATTTGATTTTGTGCTCAGTAAACAAGTGTTTTAAATTTGAAAATTCCATTATGGAAAACCTACATTGTAAAAAGGGTTAATAAAAATTTCTCTTAAAAGAGGGAAAAGGAAATACAAAGGTCATCACATAACTAAGTTTCCTCATGGAATAAAATTATAGGGAAGTTAAATTATATTCATGGAATAAAAAAATAAATAATTATAGAGAGTGATAGACATCATTTATAACAATAAAATGAATTATCAAGAGAAAGATAACAACCACAAAACCGTAAATCTGTGATGAGCTAAAAGTACATTGATTCATCAGATATGAAGATAATAGGATATAATTTTTGTTTGAAGATACTTTTCCTTGATTTGATGGATTATTTTACTGTCAATATGAAGAACAGTACAGAATGTAATTACTCGATATCTTTTTATTTCATAAACATGGTTTCATCCTTTAATTGTGATTTGATCAATTTCCACTTCAACCCTTACTCTAAGGAATGAATATCCCTTTTTTATGTCTTAATCATTAAATTAACATTTAACAGATCATAAGATTCATAAAAGAGTAATTATATATTCTTCTTATATATATTTAACCCAAAATAGTTAACACAAAGTAAGATTATACCCAAAATGAATATGAATTTATTAATCTCCAAAAGTTCAATAATAAAACCAAAGGTTTATCATAGATCATTCCTTAAATAAATAACCATATATCCCAAAATAACCGCAATATTAAATAAGGTTTTATCCTCAATGGTTATCTAATACCCTTCAAATTATATCTCCAAAAATTTAAAAGCATTATTCCCAAATATTCTTTAATTTAAACCTAAAGGTTATATATATCTCAACCCAATAAAATGTTTCCCAAAATAAATACAAATTTTATCCATCAAATTGATTATGTAAAGAAAATTTCAAACAAACTAGTACATTATATATTCTTTTTGAAGTATTTTCACCTTTATCACTATTCAATTGTGGGTTCATGCCCCACAACCTTATCGGATACAATGATTTATCACCCAATATTTGGTTTTTTCTTTTTATAAAACAATATTAATATAATTATTATAACATTACCAAAAATATGATTAACATCCTCAAAATATCATTAATCATAAAATCAGTTCTTAACACCTAATTTCTTTTATACAACTTATTTTTTAAGAAAATATTATCTTATATTTTCATGATTACCTCAATATCAAACACATATCAAATATTATTCTTTCCTAAACAATGTGTTTTCCATAAAATATCACCTTAACATTAAATTACCTTTCTATTTCATTAGTAAAATTTGCATATTCTTGAAAATACTTAAATAAAAAACTATTTTTGAATGATTAACATAACAAATACCGTTATGAATTAATCCTTGGATTAGAGAATTTACTTGGATAATGACTATGTTCCCTACATCTATGACATTGAACTATTAGTGGTGCATTATGTTTAACTTTTTTCCCTATATATTTTTGACCATACTCTTCATTTTTCATTGGAAATTAGCGGCTTTGTGCCCTCCTTTTCCACACATAAAGCATCTTCCAATTCCTTTAATGCATCTTCCATTGTTCTGCTTCTCAAATTTTTTACATGTTAAAATTGGATTATCTTTTCATTATAACCTTTAACAATTGAACTATAATAATATTATATCATTATCTTCTTCAATGTGTTTTGAAATTCAACTATATTCTATATGTTAATTATAATTTGATATCTCTCGTTTGGAATGATCATAAGAGTTCTAAATATAGTTCCCATTAGGTTAGGCATCTCGTTGGGGAAATCATCACATTTCCCATCACATTGGTTATTGGCATGGTTTCTATTATTTACCACTATTTACTAAAAATAATAAAAGAAACAAGATAATAATGAATTAACATATTGAAGAGAAACATATAAACCTAAAAAAATTACTTAAAAATGATAAGTGTATCCAAATTTATGAGTCTCTACGTTTCAATATAGGTTATCTATGGTAGAATTTTCTATTATGTTTTCTAAACTAAAAAAGTTTAAGTCCATCATAATAGTTTATAAAGAGTTTTAGAAATTAAAAATCATATCCCCTAGGAATTTCAAACTAGGTGTGTATAATGTCCCATTTTCTTGTTGTTGGTGTTGATAGAGTCAAGATCAATGTGAACTTTTTGGAGTCATTAACCCTAGTTACAATTGTTCTAGAGCCACATCCACTTATAGTATCTAGACATATATTTAATTTCTCAAAAACCAATCACTCTATACTTCACCAAAATTCCAATATATTTTTCTACACTTAGGATTATCCTAATACTTTTCCATAGGGTTATCACTAATATTTTATCATCCAAGTTTCCAAATGTTAACTAAAACTTTCCTATAATTCAAACTATAGTGACCCAATAATTTCAAACATATTATGACATGATTTTTAACATAAATATCTATTAAATAAAATCTAAATATTGAAAAGTCTTAGTTTCTTTAGAATACTAGGTAATTAAAACAACTAAAATATGAATTCATTATTTAAATACCCATAATTATCTTATAAATATATTGAGATCATAAAACATCATTGGATAACTTATACAATAAATAAAGGAAAGGGGTAAGATAAAAATCCCAATAAGGTAATAAAAATGATAAGGAAACAAAATAAGTGAGTCATAGGTATAATATTATATCATGAAAGAGAAGGATCATTACTAATCCATAGAATCATAACATAAAGAACATGGTATAATACGATCATGGAATTTTAGGAAATGAGAAAAAATTTATAATATTACATAAACAAGAATCAAGTCTTACTACCTAGACAATATCACATGGTGTACAATATCTCATAATGTATTTGGTTTACTGGCTGATCATATACGTGACATCTCATGAGACGAAAACATTACCCAATGTATTGGAGCACATTTGGGGTGAACCCATCATAAAATTCACATTATTAAGTGTTCTACGAAAGGAAATTAATCATAATTCATTAACATAAGAATTTCCCATGGAAAAAATGGGTTGCATAATCTTGTCTCATACCGTAAACAAATAGAATTTTTTAATAAAGGAATTTGAGGGGTGAACATGAGGCATGTATTTCCCCATAAAATTAGGGGTTAAAAATATAGTTATATATTTGAGAGAAATGTATATATAATTTATAATTAATCTATGACAACAATGGTTTTCATCATTGATGAAAATATCTTTACAATATTCTAAGGAATATTTCTTGACGAAAATACCCTTTTCAATTTATAATCACTCTTTTTAATCTAAAAATTATCCATAATATTATCTGAATAATTTTATTTGAAAATAACCATAGAATACATTAAAATAATCTTCAATAGATTGAGTGTTCATAATAGTGGGTGATTTTTTACATGTTGTATAAGTTAGAAAATATTCCTTCTACACTAATGTAAAAACACCAAAAAGTACCACATTTTGAAAACAATAAGATGATTCATTTAAAACCATTTTTTAAAAATTAAAATATGATTAAAATGAATTTAATATATCAATTATATAATTTTAAAAATATTTTAGAAAACATTGATATGGAATAAAAATTATTTTAGACCGAAGAAATAAATTAAGTTAACTTTTCTTAAAAACATTTTTTGAACTTTTTTAAGTACTAAGGAGATAAAAATTGTAATAATTATTGAAAATATGATCAATGAATAGAGGAGAATAAAATTAAATGATTTTAATATACAATTATCAAATAATATTCTAGAATGGAAATTCAAGCATCAAAATTCATGTTAAAATGATATTGAAACATAAACCCTTATCTCTTTGGTAACTTTTGAATCATAAATCCCATGAAGTAAGTAGATTAATTATAACTTAAAATATAATTAATTATGAATTATTTGTGATATAATATTTGAAGGGTATGTATATACCTCATTTAAAATAAATTAGGTGCATAAAATAACATGTGTCTTAAATAAGGAGGCTTTGAGAAAATTATATAAATTACTTAATTTATAAATAAATTTTTCAAACTTATTATTGATCTTATTTTATTTATTATCATTTTTTATTCAATTACTTAATCATTTAGGTTAATGTTGGGTGTTTTGATGATATTTGGTTCATATGTCCAGAATCAATTTGTTAAGTTGACTAAGGTCAAATATATTGTCATTTAAACATATCTAAATTAATAATATGAAAATAATTATCATTTTATGCCTAAAATATACTTTTATACCCAATCATGAAATATTTTTATAAAAAATAAACTATGTTATGATCATGGAGACGGTTGGTCGTATGTACGCATGAGTAATGTTTCAATTTTTTCAATGACCATGTTGGAATTAAGGTAAGTATTGTCTTCTCATTTAATAATTACCATTATATCATAAATATAATATTATTTCATTAAATATTCTTATATATACTATCCATGATATGTTGTAATAAAAAATAAATCAATCGCTTAGCGAGGAAGTAGTCTGTCGTACACACAAATGATGTTATCATTCTTCAAATGATGGTAAGGTAAAAAGGTATAAGATAGGTTACTTTTACAAAAATTTTCATATTTAGTGAATAAAATATATAAATATTAAATCTATTATTATGAATATCCAAGAGAGGTGATGATAGAAAATTAATTACATTGGTTCGTGTGGCGATAATCCACTATAAACACGAATAATGGTTTTATTTCTCATTTGATGGAAGAGGATATAGATAAATATTTTTTCCCATAAACACAATAATATTTCATTATATAGAAGATACATGTGTTATTATATTGTAATTTTTTATACATAATTAAAGGTGTAAAAGGAAGGATCTTGATTAAGACGATTACCTTCACTTAGAAGAACCTCATTTGCATCTCTTATTAAGGACCATAAGGTTGGTCTTTTTGGAAGAAAATAATATCAGTAATTTATATAAGTATTTTTTTGAGATATTTTTTATGTTTTTGTTTCAATAAAAAATATGTGTGAACAAGTGAAGGTAGGGGGTTCCCTTTTATAATTAAGGACAACTGACATTTTTATAAATACCCAAAACTATTCAATAATGGGAAGTCTCTTTTACTAAAAGTGCCTAAAAATTAAAAAATAAATTATTTTAGGATATATAATTTCAAAAAACCCCTAAAATAGTAAAAATCATGTTAACCGATTTACCTTTAATGTTACTCACTTTTACCATTTTAATTTTTTTACCACGGTTTCTATTTTTATTATTCATTATAACCAATAATTAAGCAGAAATTATTTTATAATATAAATTATTATAATTAAAAATACGGAATACATTTTAAAAAATCAATTAATATATGTTTCATAATTTAATTTAAAATTAAACCCACATACATGTCGAAAAATGGTTTTTAGGGAAATGCATTTTTCAAGCATAAGGTAATCTTATAATGACTATGTGCTAAGTAATTATAATTAAATTAATTTAAATTCATATATATATATATATAATATTTCATTTAAATCATTAAAAATTATTGTTTATTTTAATTAATAAAAATGGATAATCATTATGCACTTCCAAACAGTTTTCAGATAAATGTGTTTTTAAGCCGAAGAATAAAGTTATACTAAAATATGATATAAAATTGATTCAAATGTAATTAATTAGATTAAATATAAATAAATAATACTTATTTTACTTTAAATAAAATCAATATAAAAATATTTCTTTTAAATTACATAATTTTTTAAAAAGAAATGACAGATTTACAAAAATAGTATTTTTTACTATTCATAGAAAAATTAATATTTTCCAAAAATACCCCAAACTTACACAAAAAGTAAATTTTTATAGAATTATTTCAAAAATTATTCTGATTTTATAAAATAAAATTTGTAAAATGTCCATAAATTAATTGTAATATTTTCTCTCAAAAACAATAAAAACCATTTTTGAAGGAAGCGTATTTTTTGTAGAATAAAATATCTTCCTTAAAATTTTATTTCTTATTAAAAATATATTAATAAGTTTATATATTAATTTTATTTATATTATACAAATTATTTGATACTATTTAAACCCTCTAATTTAATATCTAGTTTAAATCATTCATGTTTTTATAATAATTTTTTAATATGATATCATGGTTCATTTAAACTCATTATTGTGTGTTGAATACTCAATCAAACATAGTTTTATATTAATGTATCATGTTTTTACACAAATTTGTGCTCATTTACATAAATATATTAAAATTTTTTATAAGTAGTTTAAAAATCATTAGAATAATAGTTATAAAGCATCATATAGAAGTATTCAAACTATAATAAGTGACTTCCAATACGGGGAGGGACCATACCTATCAGACTTAATTTGAGACTAATGATCAATATATGTGATAACATTGTAAATTTAATCATGAGGAACATATATAATAACTTATCATAAGGAAATTTTGGTATAAAACATGTACCATATAAAGGGGAAGGTGTACGAAAGATCTAGGGCTTCAGTCAATCCCTTAGAAATGGGAAAGGGGTATACTCAGTCAAGGTATAACAACCCATACAATGTAATGTACCTGTATTAGAAATTTTTATAAAAATACCATATTAAACATAATGTAGATGTCTATATTATTGAGTATATTTGAAATAATAATTTAATAACATGCTCAGAATACTAAAATGGTATCCATGCACAAGTATTAATTTCAACATATAAATCATCATGCATAATGAAAAAAAAGATATTCAAGCATTATTAGTATATATTGAAAATCATGTCATCATGGAATAATTAAAATATTTAAATAATACGACATATAATGATAGAAATACATGGGTACTGTGTTATTGAAACTTAATTAGTACATAAACACAAATCCAAACAAGTCATAAAGTATGGTATAAGAAATAATAGTCTACAACAGAGGTAATCCAAGGGATTCATCACTTATAAAAAGGGTTATAAATTTTTCTTCTCTTTAAGGTCTAAAAAATAAATTATAGATAACCTAAATACTAATTAAATGCTCTTAAGGAGAGAGGTTAGAGTTCAAATTCCAATATGTTTTCTATATCAAAACTCATTTTATAAAAAACTATTTATGCATGGGAAGATTTTATTTTAAATAAAGTATGAAAACATATGAGGTGAAAAATCTGTTTTAAAGAATATTATTTTAAATAATAGAGTTTATTTTAAAATATATGGTTATTTACATAAATACATTTCTAAATATGATAATTTCATTATATTTATTTTGAACACTTGTACAAAAATATATTGTGTTAAATTGAAAATTCTAATAAAATGTTCTTAAGAAGAAAAGTAATTTCTAAGAAAAATATTTACCAAAAGGTCAGTTTTATAAAATAATATTATTTCTCTAAAATTAGATCTAAACCTTACTTTTTATAAATCAAAACCATCTGGTGAATCATGTTGCGTGTAATCATTTAAAAACAATAAAAAATCTAAGACTAAATCATTTCTCCAAACTAAATTGTCTTAGACATTATCTCACCATCAATACAATCACTTAACAAAATATTAAGTGTGGATGGTGACTTATAATTCATTTAATTCATTATAGAAGTAAATAAACCCACCTTATATAACATTTTATACGTCTAAAAAATATATTGGTCTGAAATATAACGAATTATGTTCCACCACTATAGAGGGCTATAAATAATACAACAACGTTAGTTCTGCATTCACTAAAAATGAAAAAAAAAAGTAGAATATATAACATGTTTGGAATAGTTACATAAAAAATCAAAATAAAATTTCAATGAAATTATTAACAAGTAATCAAATACATTTAAAAATTGTAAAAAAATTTGTATTCATGATAAGTTTAAATATATTTTACCAAAAAATTGTAAAAAATAATTCATACATAAAATTATATATTAATTTTTATTGAAAAGGGAAAGAGTAATAAATTTTATGTTATAGTTCAACTAAAAACTCATACAACACAATTAATCTATTTTACCCAACTACTATTGTAAAACTAGTTATTTAAAACTCTTAAAATGATTTTTATATGTTATTATTAGTTTATAAAAAAACTTGCGGTGATGTTTGATAACATCCAAGAAATTCCCTCGAGGGTTTGATACCACCTACCATAATCATGGGAGAGCTTTAATATTCCAAAAATCACTAAATAATTCACCAAATACCAATAGTGGAACTAAATATTTATCGAATAAGACTTTTTTAACCAATTAATTTAAACATATCATCCATAATAAATAAAATATCACTAAACTAAAAGATTACTTAGGTGGATAAATCAAAAAACAATCTAATATAATCACTACTGAAAAGTTCTAATTAAAACCAATAAACCGCCCTCTAATTCCACCCTAAAACTAAGAAACCCCATAATAAACAACTATTTAATCTTTTACTATATAGATAATAACAAATGGAAGGTAATAAACCCATTGTATCTTCTTCTAAACAAGGTAATAAGAATACATAAGCCTATAGGTTATTTCACTAAGCCACGGTGAATTCAAAATAATAATCCTTAACTGGGAAAAAAGAAAAATAAGAGAAGAATGAAGAAATTTAAATGGTATGAGAAAAAAAATGATTACTTTTATTGAGAATAATTAACTCCTCTAGAATCATACTTGAATTATGAGAGAATAGGGGGAGGGAAGAAGAGTAAAGGGATCTATAGAGGATCTCCTGTCTGGCCTAAGAGAATAAAGGTAGAAGGGAATGGAGAAAGGGGTGTAAATTTTTTATAAGAAATGAAAAAAAACCCTTTTAAGAAAATAAATCATGTGTAAACAAGGTTCATGGTGTTCCTATATAATAACCCCCTCACTTCATGGGATCTTTGGGAACCTGGTACCCTCCACCGGGTACCCAATGACTCCTACAGTTCAAAAATATTGGTGGTTTCAACTCCAAACAACACTTGAACTCACTATCCTCCCACAAAACCACAAAATATATAAAAAAATACTAAAGTTTTTCCCCTAAACATAAAAAATTAATAAAAAATGGAAAATAATATTGAACATCCATCTCAAACCAAAATTTCAAACAACACCTCATTTAAAGAACCTAAATTATATAATTAAACCAAATTTCACCTTTTGGATGATCATCTAGGTCACAATGCATTATATCTATAGTTTCCTTGGTCTAACTAGGTATTATAATGGTTTTTGGAATTATTCATATGACATTAAAAATAATTTACCAAATTAGAATTGAAGGGGGTTAAATATATTTAGAGAGTAGAGTATGCAAAAATATTTCAACTTTTAAAGAAAATATAGGTTATTAAACTTGTACTAACTATACCTAGAGCATTTAAAAGGTATTTTATATATAATTACGATTCAAAAAATGGATTGATTTTATCCTTATAAAAAAATTACAAGTTGATAGACTATATATATCATCAATTGAATACTTATGGTCAAAATTTATTCAACTAATGACTTGGAACTAACTATATTAATCATTTCTATAAAAATATCAATATATTTCCTTCATGGAAAATTGTTTTATATATACATATTCCATAGGAGTGTAAAGCATATATTCACATATAATTAACTAAATATTATCCAAATAAGATGGTTTGGGCTTATTAAATATTATAACTTCACACTTCATTGTCACCTAGGAAAAGTGAACAAGGTGGAAAATGTGCTAATCATACAAGATTCATGTGTCCTTATGATGAAGAATATTGAAAGAGCCTCATTTACTAAGGATCTAGTAAAGATTTATAGGAAATAATAAGGGAATATATAATGTCTTGTATAACATAAATTATTTCTTAATAATCATTACTATAAGAGGTCAAGGAAGCCTAATCAAACTACTCAAAGATGAAATTTGTTAGGCATGAGAAGTTTCCTAATTTCTACATTATCCAAGACAGAGAATTGAGGTTTTGTAAAAAGTTATATATACCTTATATTCTTTACTTGAAGTCATAGTCTCTAGATAAATCCTATAAATTAACATTTTTATACACCTTGGGAGAATAAAATTATGTAGATATTTGTGACAACATTATTGATGGGATAATGAGTATCGAGGTTGAATAATATACAAAAAGGTACCTAGTATGTTATAAAGTCAAGTTGGAAGGATATTTATTGAAATTAATGATGTAATATATATATATATCTACTTATATAAAAGTGTAATAAAATTACTATGGATTTCATTATTTGTATCCCTAATCAATCCATCATAAATAGTTTCATATGAGTTATTATGGACTGGCTCATTAAGAGTTTTCAAAAGTTTTAAAATACAAAGTAAAATCTTAGTTCCTCTTGTAATATTTAAACTGATGGGTGACCTAAAAGTATTATCCAAATGTTAGAGGATATATTAATGGATTTATCTATAAAACTCTAAGGAATTTAGGGATAATATCAATCCTTGGAGAAATTATAATATCATAATAGTTTCCACTCATGTATAAAAACTGATACATATGAAGATTTTCATGGAAAGAGATGTTTAACTCCAACATGTTGAGATTAATTTAAAAATAGGAAACTATTGGGATCAAACGTTATATAAGAGATTATGAAGAAGGTAAAAGTGATCCATAAAATTATAAAATCAATAAAAGTCGATAATAGAGTATTTTTTATAATAAGAAGATAATTTTTTAGTTCAATTTCGGTGATCTGGTATTCCTTAAGATATCTACATAGAATGGTGTTGGTATATTTTAAAATAAGTGGAAATTGTATCCAAGGAACATTGTCCAAGTTAAATTCCTTGAGTAAATTATAGCTATAACATATTGGTTGGATTCACTATGTGACCTATCTAAATTACTTGACATCATAAATTCCTTTATATTGAAAAATTATACAACATATCCAACGCATATACTCAGTAATTGATGAGTAAAATTGGAACTTAACCATTCATATGAAAAATAACTAATCTAGATCCTCAATGGAAGTGAAAAAGTGTTGTGAAACTGAATGACTCGATTAGTGAAGGTGTTTTAAATATAAAATAAGTTATAAAATGAAACATACATTCCAAAATATATTAATAAAGAATAATATACTTATCTATTCTCATTAAGAGGAAAAAATGAAATTCTAAGATAAATTGTTTTAAGGAGGGAAGTCTAGGAATTGGGGATTTTTTGTAATAAAAAATATATTTTATGAAAAATATCATAAAATTGAATTTATTTACCCATTTCAAAATATAATAATTCAAATAAAGAAAAAATAAAATTAATGTAATTAATAAAATTTAAGTGGTATGATAAATTAAAAAAATAAGATAACTAAAATATGGAAATCTAATGAATTGAGTTCTATTAGAAATACTATAGTTATAGCGATAATTGTTCTAAGAAACCAAAATATAGTAAAAAGAGAAACATATTATAAAATAAATATAGAATCCTCATAAATAACTAAGTTAATTAAATAATTTATTATTAATTCACCTATTAGAATCACTGAACTATTATAAGTAACGATGTAAAATAATTAATTTAATGTGTAAATAGTTTTTAAAATATATTATATCACAGAAAACATTATTAGTGTAAGACATGATTTCATAAATAATTTTTTAATGTTTAAGTAAAATATTTTTCTTAAAACATTATTTTATTTAATTATTTCGTATTTTCCTTTAATAAATTTATCTCTCATACTTAGAGATTGTTTTTTATAAAATATTTTAAAAATTTGGAATTGATACACTCAAATTGGTCAAGGTTGAATTTTTAGTATTAAAAAAAATAAATTTTAGAGTGAATCATAAAAATAATATTTTGTATATATGATATTTCTTATAACCAAATTTTTATATAAAATTGTTTTAATTATTTATATAATGGTTTCTATGACTCAAAATATTTTTAATGAGTTAAAAATATATTTAGAAATAATAAATTTTATATCTAAACCTATAAATTTATTTCCAAATTCTAAAACCTACTTTACCCTTTTACAAATAAATTTATTTATGCCTAAATAATTTTTTCAATTCCAAAAAAAAATTAATATATTGTATTTTAGTTCTTAGAATCATAAAAATAAAAAACCATGGGTCACCTATCAAATTCAAAAGTCCATAACTATGTGTAAAAAATACTGTTCTTTCCATAAACATGTTTTCTAAAAAATTATTAAACTAATTGAATACAAATTTGAATAATATTATTATACAAATGTATGGTGGGGATGGGGTAAAAGAAAATGAACATCATAGAGGATGTAAGTGGTGAATCTTGAGATAATCATTAGAAATAAAATTATTAAAATTATAAGGAAGAGATTGGGAACTCTAATATATAATCAACACTCCTCTTTAACTCCTTTTAAGCTATGAAATACGTGACAAAATCCTCTAATTCTATATTTTAAGAATCCACAATCCTTGATGGGTCATTTCTCTACAAGATTTTATAGTATAGTCTATGATCCAGTGATAATGTAGGATCTTCAGAAGATACTAAACTAGCATTGTTGAATCCACTTCGATTGAAGATAACAAAATATTATTCATGGAGAAACAAATTTAATCCAGTGAGAAAGGGATGGGCATAGAAGAAAAAATAATTTCCACTATCATAAAAATATGAGTAATCCAAAATTATAGATCCCCTAAAATCATAAATGATTCCACCTCCATGTAGGATCCCATTAACACTTGAACCCTGTAAATTGAGTTTATATCCCCAGCTAAGTACTTTCCAGAGTAACCAATGATATGATCCTTCCATAATTGTGAAATTATCCAAAATACTCGAATTGGGGAGCCAATTATTAATGAAATATGGTATAACACAATTCTTTTAAAGAGAAAATGCAGTGGAAATAGAAGAATAAAATATTTCTTGAATGCTACTTTTCAACGGTTTTTCCCATTATATAGGGAATAATTGTGGAGCTCTAAAATCATTGAGAATCCAGCAATAAATAGGATCAACATAGAAATATAATTTGGGGGATCTTCTACATTGGTCTGGAAGTAGATAGATATAAAATGATATATGGATAAAAAGTGATCATTGTCCCCTATTCATCCTCTGATATGACACCATTAATTGCTATCCAACTCCTATTCGCCAAAAATATGAAAAATAAATTCTATACTAGCATGAAAAAATTACTATCCTAAATATCTTCTACATTCCTATTCACTTTAAATCCCTTGAGAACATCCTATCAATTTTTTCCTTTTCTATATATCTATTAAATAGGCTCGCAAACTCTTAAATAGTTATTATTCTAAGACTATTAAGTGATAATTGATAAAATAAATTCTCTCTGTCTATTCCACCCCCCCCCCTATATCCCTATATACCCTACTTTTCTCTTTATCCCTCTCACAATATCCTACTCCTTTTTTAATCCCCTTTTAATAACCATTTAAAATTCAATTTTCTAAAAAACTATTATTTTATATAAAATATAATATTTTCAATTATATATAATATCTATAAGGGTTTCTTAATTAATTCCCTTATACTCTTAATTTTATAGGGTATTTATCCATCAATGCCTTTATATCTCACCAAGGATAATGTGTCATTACTTCTTTCTAAAAGGATAATTTTTTGTAAGTGGGTGGTTAATCAGACTCTATAAATTACATAAGAAATATCACATATCCCATGCATTCTCTATCAGAACTTTTTTTGGTAAGTTATCAGTTTCGACTCCATTCATAGTGATATATTTGAGTGGTTTAAAATTTATTTGTATGACCAATTTAATAAATTTATTTTTTTTATAAATTACTATTTTCATATATTATACTCTATAAATGCCTTATAATTTGTTTATTTTATTTTATGGTATTCATTTAGATATCCATATCATACTTTCATTGATGTTTTTATAATATATATTCCCACATACCTTACTTTGAGTTAAAAATTTTTATTGATGTTATGTTATGAATCTTTCATGCAATGTTATCATATATATGTATTTAAATTATTGTATTGATATTTAGAAAAAGTGATGGTTGGGATCAAAATTATATATCCCCCCCCCAAATAAAATAAATAATGATTAAGCTCTAATTTTTTATGAGTCTTTTAAATATGTTTATAATACCTTAGTAATAAGTTTTAGTAACATTTTTATGATATCTATATTCATGCATTAATTATCCCTCTATTACCGATGTTCCTTAATTATTCATGAAATACTTATTATCTTAAATGATTCATGTATTATGTACCCCCTTCGATGTTCACTCTATTACCTATGTCTTGTGACTCCATGGTTAAATATGTCTAGATTAGTGAATTATTTATCCCACCATTACATATATTCCTTCATGATTTATGATCTCATAGAATAAAACATTTATTATTTCTGATCAACAACATCATGGTTAACACGTGAGTAAGGGATGTGATTATAAATCTCGGAAATCCCTATAAAATTGATGGTATTAATATATATATATATATTAACACTATTCAATAAAATGGGGTATGTATAGTGTATTTATCGTATCATGTATACGATGGAACTAAATTCTACAAAATTAAGTTTTTTTAAATTATTAAATAATTCTTAATTACACAAATATATATTGTAAAAAGTGAAAAAATGTCAAAGAACCAAAATAAACTCCAATATAGATTAAATGGGACAATTGATCTTACTTAGGTAGGAAATATAGCCAAATTGATACACTAATTAACCAAAATGAACCTTTCAAACAGAATATCTAATGTATTACCCTTGGTGATTTATAAAGGTAGTGGTGGATAAATTCCCTCTCAAATTAGAAGTATATGTGAAGTAATTAAAACACTTGGATGGATATTATAAGGAATTGAATATTTTATAATGAATATAAAATACTAATAAAATATTAAATTTAATTTTAAAGAGTTATTAAAATATAATTTCATATAGGAAAGAGAACGAGGAATGAAACTCTTACCTTGGTTATTTGTTTATAGTATTATAAGAATAAATACTTTAAGATTTTGATAGAATCCTGAAAATATATGGGGTTAAGAAAAAGGGAGAATTTGAGCTCAAGAGATTTAAAGTGCGGAGAAATTAAATAGATAAGTGAGTATTTATATAAAATATGGTAAGATTTTCTAATAATTCGTGAATATAGGCCTTGGAAAACATACTTTTGAAAAAATCATTTAAAATTATTTACACATGGTTTTAAATCATAGAATTTGACATTTATAATATATATTCTTAATATTATACCAAAATACAATATCATAAATTATTTTGACCATGGAAAAACTATTTAAAAATAATTAATTAATTATTAAAAGGGTAAAATATGTTTCAGAGTTTTAAAAAATATTTTATAGGTTAATAAATTTAATTTATCATTTCTTAAATACAAAATTAACTAATTAAATACTTTTTTGAATTATTAAAACTATTATAGAAAATTTTTATTCATTTTTATAATAAAATGATCTCATAAAACATACATTATATGTAAATTTTATTTTACTATTCTCCTAAAAATTTAACATTTAAAAAATATAAAAAAATAATTATCAACTAATTTTGATACATTGATTCCAAATTTATAATTTATTTAATGAAAAATAGTCTCTAAATATGATTAATAATTTTATAAAATAAATATAATTAGTAGTTCATAAAACACAGTTTAGGTAAAATATGGTACTCAACTATTAAAAGGAACTTTTTATTAAATAATATCCTTCGTCGATAATGTCTTTTGACATATAATATGAATAAAAACCTTTTTAAATATGGAATTAACTAATGAAAATGATTAATTATAATACTTAAATTAATATTCTTATGGGTGAGTAAATATACTAATGGGTATAATCATATTTTAATGGTGAATATTTTATTCTAACAGTCGTATTTACAGTAACTACATCCCTTAAAAAAGTCATATATTTACCATCCAATATATATCTCATAAATTTCATGCCTTTCATTCACTTAGTTTTCCAACAAGCATAATACTTCTTTCATAATATATCTATCTTATTATTAATATTTTTGTTTCTTGGTACGATGATTCTCACAACTATATTATTTCTATAAAAAACAAATGAATGAATTTTAAACTTTTAATCATGTTATTTAGTTGTGTTTGTTATCTTATTTTCATTTTATTAATCATATATAATGTGTTTTCCATTTATCTTTAATTTTATATTCAAAAAATAATTTCATGATTTTGTGAATGTAATCTATTTAATTATTATTGAGACATCTCAATTCTCACCTTCTTCCCCTTAAAAAAATTCATCCTCAAAATGAATATATTTTTATTCATCAATTTTTTTTGTCTCCGATGTTTCTTTTTCAAACTTTTGATTTTTCTCCATCACATTCACTAGTCAAGTTTTTAGTTTCACAAAACATTCTCAATTTTTTCAAAAATTTAGATTAATTCTTTTTCCTATGATAGGTTAGTTTCAAATTTCATTTTTTTACTTTTGAGTATATTTTATGTGTATGGAATATAATTTTTCAATAATGAGACATGGAAGATGTCATGAAATTTAGATAGGTTGAGTGATGAATACAACTAATATTCTATGAAAACAATGAGCTCGAGGATTTTAAATGGACAAATATACCTTAGGTATAACTTCCCCTTCATTTTTAATTATATAAACCATTTACATAGAGATATCTCAAAGATTACATGATCTCTAACATGGAACTCTAACTCTTTATGTATAAGGAGATACCCAAGAATTTTATCCCCCTAAGTGAGGTCAGTTTATTATATTTATATATGATGATAAAAAATATAATCTCATGATAATGGAATATTTGAAATTAAAAATATATAAAATAATATTTACCCAATAAAATTTCATATCATAAATATCTATATATTCTAACAATCTCACTCGAGAAATGTTTTCCTCTCTTTATTATATGATAAAAAAAATAAAATTAAATACACTTGTGATACTCCCCCTCAAGATGTACATATTAATAATTTCTAAATAAATATTGTTTTTAAAATATAAATTTTGATTTATTTTAAATGTGAAAGAAAATAATATGGGAGTCTGAGCCCCACCAAGAAAAGTGGGAGGAGAGTGGACAACCATATATAAGGGATCACTTTATGAGACCGCCCACATATTTGCATATGTGATCATGTGATATAGCGCTATAATTAAATACTTTTTACTTCACATAAAACTAAAAGGTGAAGTTATTTAAGGTTATATTTTATTTCTATATGAGATTATTAAGTACAATTTTCAATATGATCAGATGATCTATAGGTTATAATAACTGGGTTGGTATACAGAACTTGTAGAGGGAGGATTAATTTTAAATATATGTATTTATACCCAAGATCAAATAAGTGCACTAATTAGAGATCCATTTCCAAAAAGATCATGTTTAGTGGGATAACTCATTTCACTAAATAGGTGTGATATAAACTATATATATGATCATACATGATCTAACAGGCACATCTATTCTCAAGGAAAGTATGTGTGTTTATATATTAATATGTATATATATATATTTATAATTTATATTATACAAATATATATATTATATGTTTATGTTTATTTATATTTTTACGTTTTATTTTTATTTATATGTTTATATTATATAAATATATATGTGTTTCTATTTTATATATATATATATATATATATATCTAATTATCCACATTTTAAAACACTAATAAAAATGTCACAAAAATATTCACATTTTCTTAAAAATGTGACTAAATTTAAAGTAAATATTTGTTTCTATATATAAATATATGTTAGTGTGTATATATATTTATATTTGTGTGTGTGTGTGTTTATATATATTAATGTGTGTGTGTGTTTATATATGAATATATATATGTGCTTGTATTTAAAAAATAAATATTATATATATATATAATTTTATATATTAATAGTAATATATTAATATATATATATATATTTAATTTTATATTATATTATATATGTGTTTATATTTTACATACATGCATATTATATATATATATATATGTTTATATTTTATCTTATATATATTTTTATATTTTATATTTTATGTATATAAATGTTTATATGTGTATATATTTATATTCTATAATATATATATTTATGTGTTTAAATTTTATGTTTTATATTTTGTTTATATTTTATATATCATATGTTTATATTATTACATCGGTTGGGAAGAGGGAATAAACAAAAGAAAATCTAGCCTAATTGCACATGGGGAGGATTAAAACTGAGACCTCTCAAACAGAATCATAGGACACAACCACTAGGTTGCGCCCGTGGGGCATATATCATATATATATATATATATATATTAATATATATTAATATATATTGTTATATTATAGAGATATATATATATTTTTATATATATTTGTGTGTGTGTAAATATATATGTGTATTTATACATATATATATGTATATATATATAATTATAATTATATATATAATTAGCCACATTTTAAAATAGTGGTAAAAATGTCACTAAAATAAACACATTTTCTTAAAAATATAAATTTAAAAATATTTGTGTTTTTAAATATATATATATATATATATATATATTTTTATATATTTTTATATGTGTGTGTGTCTATATATATATACATATGTGTATATATATGTTTATATATTTGTGTCAGTGTTTATATATATAAATATATTATTAATATATATTTAAATTGATTTGAATAAATTATCTATATAAATATTAATATTTTTAGGGACGTTTCCTTTAAAACGTTGTTAAATTAGCAACATTTCCATAAAAATGTCACTAAATTAGCCACTTTCCCTTAAAATGTCTATAATTTAGCAAATTTTTTCTAGAAATGTTGCTAATTTAGTAACATTTTTGGGAAAACATCACTAATTTACAAATGTTTTCACGAAACGTCACTAAATTACCAATGTTTACCGTGAACGTCGCTATATTAGTGATGTTTGTTCGAAAATGTTACTAAATTAGAAACATTTTTTCATGAAATGTCACTAAATTAGCGAAGTTTTCAATAAACGTTTCTAAATTAGAAACATTTTCAGGATACATCACTAAATTATATACATTTTTTCATTAAACATCACTAAATTTCAGTTTTTTATAGTAGGTATTAAATATGAACATATAGAATCTTCCATAACATGTATTGATCTAGTTTGAATAAATATGATACAATATCTAAAGGATTATATCCTTGAATATAAAACTAAGGCTCTATGGAATGGAAAACTAATTATATTCTCAGTATCCAGATTTCACGACACTGCTTTTATAAGAATCAAATATTGTTTGTTGTAGCACAATGATAATATCTCTTATATTCTACTCTATTGTTTAAAAATTTCATCAAGGGTCACAATCTAATAAGTATATGTTTTGAGTGATGAGATACTATTGTATTCTAGAGAGGATTCAATTTCATCCAATAGTACTACTAAAATAGTGGGGGGCTACTATTATGGAAAAAGATATTGTAACATGCCTTAACAGTCTCTATCTATAACCATATAATGTTTATTATACATCTTTATCCAACATATTTCAATAAGAAATTATTGAATTTCCATGATAATTCTAAAAATTAAAAATATAAATATATGGAAGTTAATAGTTCTAATAGAGGTCATGGTAGCAACAAATAGACTCAATAATGATCCAGTTATCCTTATGGTGATTATGGAAGTAGTAAAGTTGATTGGAAATGACCTTAGTAGTGAAAAAAATCATGGAAGAGGATGAGGTGTCCACTTGGGTATATAGTGACCTGATAAGAATAAGGGGTGGGAATGAGAAGGTGAGACCTAGCTAGAAGGCATTTCACATACGATTGTTTTCTTTAAGGGTGCATGGAAGTAGAGTTCGGGTGAATCTACGATACAGGGTTTTTAATATAATAATATGCATATATTTAAATCAAATCTTGCTAAATTTGGGAACCCAGGTGTTCATAACTTGGTTTCAAGAATATTGAGGACTAAGAAGGTGGCTAGTGTTAGGTAACTACATTTCATTAACAATCACAATAATTTTATTGCAATGAGAGAAAAATAAAAAAAATAAAAACAAGGAAATACAGTTAAGGGGTCTAAATAAGTTAAATCAAAGTGCATATCCAATAACAATATTAACACCCCAGGAGGAAGAGAACCAATACTATAGAAAACCATAAGTGGGGAAGCCTATGATGCTTTATAATACAAAAAATATCCACACAATTGCCTTCTCGCCAAGTATGGAGGAAGTCAATGTAATTTGAAGCAATAACCTTGCAATTGTGGATTTGATAAGTGATATGATAAGGGGTAGAAGAGATATCTATGATAGCAATCCAAACAATTTTATAATCTTTCTCCACTGTTAATAGGGGATGTGGTAGGAGAGACACAGCTCTAACCCTTAGAAAATAGCTTTAGCTTCATCCTTGAGAGAGTTTCCCGGACCATAGAGGGAAATGAATGCCATAATGACTGAACCAGAGTTGTTCCTAACCACATCATTTCCACTCATGAGTTATTTACTATAGTAACCATAAATGTTAAGTTTGATTCCATGGGTGTGAGGGGATCATCACACCCAATTCCCCCTTGAGGGTGGATTCGAAGGGATTGGGAGATGCCATCTCGCCAGAATTCACACCACTTAAGTGATTTCTAGTTTTTTTATTTATAGATAATGATAAAATATATGAATCTAAGATAATAGTATATTTCAAATTAGAAATACATGATATAATATTGACCTAGAAAAATCCAAAATCAAAAATATAAAAAATATTCAGACATTTTTCATTGATTTTCAACATAACTCTTTATTGATTTTAATTTTCATTGATGTGATTATAGATCATCATCCACTTGATAAGGACTAATACCAATATTTTCATTTTTATTACTTCATTACAAAATGTTATAGTTCAAAATATATTTCTATAAAAATATTCATATGGTGTTATTTGTATTCTTGAGTTCAAACTATTTTAGTATGATAATTCCAATAATAAAAGATATCAACACTAGCTTTTAAATCCATATAGTAAACCCTTAACATATCCTACAATGTTTTTATATTGTCACCAAAATAAATCTTATTGAGGCTCAAATTTCTTTTAATCCTATAAATTTATGTTTTCAGGTGTTGAAAGCTCTATGATAAATTTTAGAGGTGAGTAGGAGAGGACTCAAGTTGGATAGAGAATTTTAGCTATTAGTACAAATTACAAGGGGGTACCATATGGTTACACAATGATTTATTACAAAAATTGGATAAATAAATAATAGTTGTTGTAACCTGGACTTTGGGACCTAACATTTGGGTTATGGTTTTTGAGGTTGTGGCATGTATAATTAGGTTATAGAGTGATACTTGATTCATGATATTTTGGTGTGCCTCTGGTTGGTGTGGGTATTTGGTTGTATCATAGTTTGTGATATTATAACATGAAGGCTTCATTGAACCATGAAATACTTGTCTATGGTATTTAATTATTCCTATACTTGGAATATTATTTCATGATGATCTTGGTTTCATGATGGTTTTGGTTTATAGGTTATAAGGTTTCAATGAAGGAGGTTTAGAATTTCACCTTGATTTTCAGGGGTTTAATTTTGTGAAATTATAGTGAATTTTGTACCATTATTCTTCTTGTTTATATTTATTTTTGAATCTTTTTTGACCTTGATACTTGAGGGATATCACACCATAATTTTTTATATGTCTATCATTGCATCATAATGTGGAATTTCGGGTTATAACAAACATTACTGAGAATTTCATTATAAATTGAAGAATATTATCAAAATATTTTCATTTCCTTAAACTTTTTTCAAACTATGAGAATTTTATGGACCATATTTAGTTATCTTTGATTATATCTTGATATATATCTAGCTTTGGTTTTGTGAAATCAAATTCCTTGTGACTCAAGGTTATTTACTCTTCTTTTCCTTTCATTTTTCCTTTTCATTTATATTATTAGAGGCAATATCCTAGGTGGTGTTTCATTTTTTATGATGGATGGTTGATTATTTGATGGGTTATGATACATCATTGGTTATTTAAGGTTTTCTGCACATTAGTTGTTTTATTATTATTTTTTCCTTTATTTTCATCATTGTGTCGATTAAAGATTCACTTTGAGGAAGTGGATTTGATTTTATCCTATTTATTTCCATTGTATTTATTGAATTTTCATGATTTGGTTATCATTAGGTAAAGATTTTATATTATCCTAAAAAATAAAATAATGTATACCTTAATTAAATAGAAGTGTTAGTGCATTGAGAATGCTTTACTTGGTTATTCTTATCATTTCCATTTTTGTTGACATATTGTTTTTTCTTAAATTTTTTTATAAGAATATTTTTTTCATTTATATTATTGATTTTTGGTTTACTATAACATTTTTTAAATTGGAAAAATAACATAAATATGGTAATAATATAATGATTTTTAAATATGTAATTATTTATTTAGTTTTTTTATTTTCTCAGTAAATAGTAGATGAAAAAATAGGATCATCTTTTTGGATATGGAATGATTTATGGTGTGTAGTTTCATGGTATTATGTGGTTTTTGTTCAGTTGAAATATTTAGGACGTTTTTTTGGATGGTTTTAGCCTTTCTATGGTTTGATTTATGTGATTGGGTAGGAGATGATACTTGTATAGATATTATAATGGTCATATGGAATAAATAGAATGAGGTATCTTTTGTAGTAGTTTCTTAGTGATATAGAACAATGTTGGACTATGTAAATGAATAATGGGAATGGGTTGTGTTGTCAGATGTTATGGCCTATAAAGAATAAATTAATTGATGGATAATTGATATATGGTATATAAAAATATAAAATTTGAAGTGTAAGTGGTAATTTGATGTTTTTGTGGATGAAAATTACTGTGGTTAATGAATATAATGAAATTTATGATTGGATTAAAGTTTGGAATAAATGTTTAATATGATTAAAAATGTTTTGAATATGTATGGTTTTTTTAGAATTACATGCAGTTAGTTTTGTTGTCTATAGGTGGAAGAGAATTAAGATTTATGGTGGTGATGGTGTGGGAATGGTTATAGTTATAGAATTATTATTTTATAAATTTGATCCATAGGTTGGTTTTGTGTCCTATATCTTTATTATATAGAAGGGTTATAAAGTGAGCTCACAAACACAAGAACACCCAAAACCTTAATGGTCTTTTGTTTTATATATATTCATTTTATTCTATTCTATCTCTTACACACTAACACCCAAATCAAGTAATGTGATTGATACCCTTATGAGTTTTTTGGGTTTTGAGTGCTCCCCTGACATCTATGATGTAGGTTACAAAGATGGAAAACAACTACCCCTTCCTCAATATCTCTTTCTAGATTATTATAGGTTGTGATGTCTTGAGGTTGTCATGTGTTGTGATATGGTGATGAAATTATGTTGTTATGTTTTAGTTTAGGTACTTGTTCATGATTGTATTTTTTGTCAATAATGAATATATGAGAATCTAAAAATATGTGTATGAAAATGTTCTAGAGTTTTTTATTAATATTTCATTATAAATGTCATAGAGACAATGTGTTGTTTCTTGAAAACCTTGGTTGGAAGGATTCAAAGTCATTGCCTTTAATTGTTATGATTTTTACACTAACCATAAAAGAAAAAATGTTAATGGTTGATGAAATGTTTTCCAATACATTTTATGGAATTTAAAAGTTTCCAAGAGTGGTTGATAAAGGATTCAAGGCCTCAAAATAATTAATAAAGTCTTGAAGTGATTTTTCAGTTGAAATTATTACCTATATAAAAGGTAACTATATATTTATACATTTCACATAAAGGAAACTCTATGTTTCCACTATATATGTAACAGAAAAACTAAAAATAGGTAATACGTAAAGGTAAAATCCTACATTTGTTAAAGTTATCTAGAGGCCCAGTGAATTTCATAGAGGTAATCCAAGAATTGTATAAAGGTAATTCAAGAGAAATTAGTGGGCTACATTTATGTTTTCCTGGGATACATAAGAGTCATTCATGACCTATGTAAAAGTCACACTAAAGAAATAGAGACTGCATAAAGTTAGTTTGTGTCATATGTAAAGGTCTTCAAATAAATATGATAGCTACATAAGGGTCATCTAAATTTGAAATACTTTAATAAAGGTAACCTTGGGATTGCATCGGTTGTGTTGAGATAATTGTGAGCTACACAAAAATATAGACTATGTCATGGGGACCTATGAAATAAATACACATCCATATTGTAGTGTATTGCAAATGGGTTTTTTGGTGAAAATAGTGAGATTATAATTTACCTATGAGAAACGCTTCATTGAACAATGTTGTGCAGATTCCCATGGTGTCTCAAATGAGAGAAGTTGGACTGAGAGGGAAAATGATTTGTAAAATGTTATAGCCCATAGTTTATGGACATTTTTAGATGTTGGAGTTCCATCGCAGTGAGTTCCACATCATAGGCTACATCACATTTCTGCATTTTCATGTTAATGAGGAATTATTTTTATAATTAAGAAATATGGAGAAGATAAATTCATGGGAATTTATATACCGCATGCTGAATTTAAAGTTAGGTTATAGGATATTTAAATTAATATTATTATAATGGAATCAATGGATATAATAAGGATTCAATATATCAAATATCATATGAAGTTATTCATTGAATTATTCATGGGATATTATTGAAAATAATATGTTATTTTAAATGATTTTAAATTAATATATATTTAGGAGAAATCATCGAGGTAGTATTCTTATGATAATGTGAATATATATTTGTGCAATATGATAAACTAGATGTGGTGAGATATCCTGATATTAATTTCAAACGGTCATTTTCTATATTGAATAGGTGAATTCTAATGCATGCAAGAAGCCTTGTTCATTGAGGAAGAAGAGTTTAGAAGTATCAAGATAAAACTATATCATAAAAGGAGAGTAATAATTTATTGCGATTCACTATCATGAGGAGGTTTAGACAAATTGACCATTCCAGAAGAACTAGACCAGAATACTTGAAGATAACAGGGTCGAAATTCAACTACAAGTAGATACATAAGTTAAATGTAACATTGAAGGAGGTTTTGGAAAACTTGAAGATGAAGTTCTATGTGTGGAAGTCAACACTAGCTATGAGAGCTGATCTATATGAGACAAAAACAAGAACCAGTGAGAGGTTGGACTATATAATGTAGTATAAATATCCATCAGTGGGATACTAAATCACATGAATGGATGTCATGTAATCATGGTGTGATATTATTTTTTTGTAATTTCTTACGTAAATAGTGGAATAATCTATAACTAGCATACATTAATGATTACAATAAATAGTAGTCTCATATTGAGATTAGACCTTATAAATCCATGTGTCATGGTCCTTTTACTTAATGGATTATTCAAGTGAGGTAGTGAAATACAGGAATAGTGGCTTGAATATTTAACTATCTATGAAGGTTAAATTTTCAATAAAGGTTCAAAAAAAAGAAAATGTATCAATGATTCACCCCCTCCACCTCTCATTGACCACACCTGATCTAGGTACTACAAGTTTTATCAAATCCACGGTCCCCTCTAAAAGATCCAACTAAGAAATAATCATGGAGAATTATTTTTTTGTTAATAGCTATGGAGTGTCCATATTTTATGAATTGAATTTACATGGATAGAAAAAAGTATGTTTTTCATATATTATATCATAAGGGATTGAGGTTAGTGATGATTTTATAATAGGATTTAATCCACTTGTAAGAGACACTCCCATGATTCAAGTAGATAAGAGAAGTTTTAAAGTAGACGGGAATGTAAGGAATTCCATACTATCATCATTGTATGATAAATTCTAGTCCAAGTTTATGGTCATTAAATATTTCAATAAGATATTAGGAAAAGTAGAAAATATGTATAAAGGAAATATGAAGATCATGGAGGACAATATTTATATTTATAGATCTATGTTTAAAGATATTCATATGGTGTATGTTGATAATATTAATGATGAATTTACCCAATTTAATGAGGTAGTAAGTAATATTAGAGGAATTGGGAATACTTTGGAAGATTAAACTATTAAAAAATATTTTGAGAAATTTTCTAAATATATTTGATCCAAATATATCATCCCTTAAAGAATTTGTCGAAATATATGTTTTTACACTGCATAATACACTTCTTAATTAAGTGATAGGAAATTACATGGTATTTTAGAAGAATTCAAAGAAAGATATGGATTTAAATTTCATAGGGAAATAGAAATTGAGAATGGAATAAGATAATATTTCTCATATGTTTGAAGATTATAAAGAAGAAGATGACGAATATTATAATAGTGTGATAGATCTTATATCAAATTTTTTTAAAAACGGAAAAGATAAGTATACATGAAAACACTCTTTAAGGTATTATAAATATATAGGTATTTTATATTTCACATTAAATTTTCTAGAGAATAAAATCATTTAATATGAGTGAAATATAAAATAATAATATTCTTCATGTAATTAATACTTCTCTAAGAGAAGATCTAAAAAATCCATAAGAGGTTTTCTAAGGAGGAAGAAGTGGTCATTAAGAAATGATAAAAAATAGGATAAGTAGAGAAAACGATGATGAATAATTTGTATATATTTATTAATAAGATGAAATTACTCCTCATTTCCACCAAACCTTCATTTCTCATGTTAGAAAACAAGAATACACGTCAAGAAGTAATGGGTAAGGAGAAGAGACCTCTACGAAATAAATGAAAAGGACTTCACATGAAGTATCACATGAGAAAAACACTGTTCTCAGAAATAAAGTAAAATTTATAGATAAAGGTGTATTAATTTAAGATAAGAAAAAAAAATTGATCTAATCAAGTAGATACAAACTTCCATGGTAACAATTTAAAAATATGAGAAAATAATTAAGGAAATTAATGTTAATTTTGTTGAAAAGGTGAAAGAGAAGAATAAGGAACAATCTATAAGCCTTGATACTGAAAAAAATCAAGAGTATGATAGGAGATTATGATAGAGAAGTTTAGATTTGGGATGATTCTTCCAAGGATTCTAGGAATACCATCCTTAACCTAAAATTATAAACTACTTCAATTTTTCTAGTTACCCTAAATCTGTTATATCTTATAGTACAGGATTTGAGATAAAGACTATAAGTTCTTGGGATAATTAGAGTTAAAAAAATAAATCCAACATAAAGGAAAGTATAATTTGACAGTTGTAAAGTAAAACCCCCAAATAAAAAGCTAGAAGACACTTGGACAGTAATCATGTTTACTTAGACAAACTCACCAATATTAAAAAAATCAAGATTCAATGAGTTGTATTGTTGTTATAGATTTTTTGGATACAAAGCCTAAAATTTTAGGTTCAATATATCCTTTAAATTGAATAAATATTAATAAATGGGAGTTTTATATTTAAAATGGGGAGTAAGTCTATGAGAAATATTAAAAATCTTATATTTTAGAAATAATAAACTGAGAAGTAAACAAAGAAGACTCCACATATTACTGAATATAAGAAAGATTAAAGACGAAGTTTGAGATCTATAAAATATAATTCTATTAAATGTGTATAATTGAGGGAATCATGAAATTTTGATCCTAAAAATAATAAAAACAGAGGAGTTATGTGGGAGATTCAAGAATACTAGTCATAATGAAAAGGATTATATGACAGTCCTACCCATAAAAGGAAAAACTAAAAAATAATACTCCATTATCTAAGTAAGTGTATACCTTCAAATATCAAAAAAAATGGACCCACACAATAATATTATTGATAAAAAATATAATATAATTCCATACTTAAGTAATTGTGACTTTAAATTCAATTGTGAAGACATGAAGAGCTTCTCAGACGCTAAAATTGGAATTTAAACGAAATAGTGGTTAAGAGTATTATTATTAATAAAAAATAATTCTCCTATCCATTCCATGTTAATATGAAAACTTTCTATATGTGTGGTTAATAAACAAGTTTTAATATTTAAATAGTACAATAAAATCTCTAAGTTAAATAAATTTAATATCAATGTTAATTATCAGGAACATACAATAATAATAATCAGTGGAAAATTAAAGAGAGAGTGTGGAAACGTTTTATAGAAGTTTGGTTCAATGTGAACCTATATCTACTCTTCACACCCCTCTACTCTTTGAGAGGTATGGTGTTCAATAAGGAATGAATTTTTAAAGGGGGTTCATACCATTTATAGTGGAGGTATAATCAATAGAACACTACTTTTCATAGGGAGACACCACCCATTACAACAATGAATTTAGATATCAAGAGTCACAACCTTAATATAAAAACATTAGAATACATGAGTCACAACCTTATAAGAAAGAAATATTTTGTTTGTAAAACCATGAACAAAAACTTTTAACTATAGTAAATATAGAATATGAAGAATAATTTTCAAGAAGGATCAAAGAACCATTTTTGGAATAATTTGATGAAGAACAATGAATCACGGCCATCGATTCTTAATCTTCACTTTATAGAAATGGAATATATAGTTAAACTTCATCCTTTGGAGTTGGAAAACTCTTTTGTATATTTTTATGAAATTGGACCAATTTAAAATTATAATATATTTCTTTTATTTCATAGTTTATAAGATTGTGTGCATGCCCACTGTAATATTTCTAGAATACATCCCAATAGACTATATCCCCATAAGTAAGATTTATAACACTAAATATAAGTAATTTAATCATTTAAATAATAATAATATTAATCCATAATTATTTTATAGAGATATATTATAGTTCCAAAAATATCACTTAAAAATTATTCTTTTAATTCAAAACTTTAGACATCTAAAATAAGATTTTACAGAATCTCCCCCTTTTTAAAATTTACCAAAAAACTAAGTAATAAAAATATAAAAAGTAATGAAAAAATTTTAATAACACGCTCAAAATAAGTTAGTACTAACTAAAAACCATCATTCCAAGTTCAAAATTTATTTTTTCAAATGTCACTATATCCAAGGGTTTAGTAAAAAAATAAAAGCAAGTCAATTATCAATTGAAACATATACCAAAATAATATCTCTTTAATTAACATAATCTCAAAGAAAATGAAATATTATGTCAATATGTGTTATTCTATGATTCTATTCAAGATTATTTTAAATTCAAATATTATAAAAAAATTTAAATAAATGAATATTCTCAAAGGTAAAACCAAATTCAGATAATATTTTTTTCAATCCATAAAGATTTAGAACAGGATGGTCCTCTAGGAATGTATTCACTTTCAGAATTATATACAGAAACTAAATTTTACTTCTTATAACACCAATACACTAATATTTTACAAAGAAAATTACACATAACTGAAGTACTTTTTTTATCAAGTCTAAATCCTCCAAAATCAAAATCATAATAACTAATTAAATCAAAAAGAATATATATCTAAAATAAAAAATCCACAATTTATTGTTCTATTAACATATCTTATAATTTATTTAAAATTTTTAAGGTTACTTTATTTAGAATTATATTGAAATATTTAACATAATAAAAAGTATAACATGATGTTAAGTCTAGATGCAGCCAAATAAACAAAACTGCCTATCATTCCTCTATATAGTTTAACATCAACACATTTTCTAGATTCATCTATATCTAATTTTAAATTATTATTCATTGGGGTTTTCATACATTATAAATATGATATTTTCGTAATTTATCATATGATATTAAATGATTTAATCCCTTATAATTAATCAATTTGAGATAATCTGTGTCATTTTAGTATTTTTGGTGAATTTTGAGCTTAATTGTGAAAATTAGTTAATTCTGTAAATTTAGAAGTTTTATGGAGTGTCAGTTTTTTAGGATTAAAATCTAAAATTTTGATCCAAATTGTGTGATCCCTATTTTTAGGATTCCTTTATTCATGGTATTTGACTTTTTATTCTACATCTAGATCTAATTCGACACACAAGGTCCCAGAAAAATCAATCAAGTAAACAAGGTTTTCTGGATGATAGGATGGAACCCACCTCAGTAATTGAATCATATATCATCCTAGAGACATACAAATTAGGTTCTTCTAGATTTAATGGAAATATTTATCTTATATTTATCTTTATATTAAATTTCATGAATAAATATGGTCATTGAGATGTCTCCCCAGGCAGAAAAGTTATTCATTAGTAATTTAGGAATTAATTTTCTTACACTTCTCCAAATATAATGAAATATTTTTTGGGCATGAAAAAAAGATATAAGAACAATCTTTTTTAATAAACCTTCCCAATATTCGAATATTTATTATGAGAAATTGACTCAAACTTTTAGAGGATTAAATCTGGAGGGAAAATTGTCTATTCCTCAAGCCTATAAATATTTGTGTCCACTTCCATTTATGGGTGATTTGGAAGGAGGATAAATAGGGTATGTTATTAAGTATTTTAAGATTTAAGTGTTTTGGATTTTCTCTTTTACCTTTTCATAGTTTTATAATTCTCACTTCTTACCTTTTAAGCTCTATTTCCCTTCACATGGAGGGGTAAAACTGTTGATTGATTGGAGAAGGGGTAGTTTTCTTTCTGTAATGTTGGAGTATTATGATTTAATGTAAAAAAATATTTTTCTATTGAATTATATCTATTTTAATTGGTTTCAAATTCTCTTAATGTGATCATATTTTGGGTTTTGGTTTCCTTCATTTCTTATAGCTTTGGTTGAAGATCATTAAACTCCCTCTGCCTAGCGGATTTTATCTCGATCGAGCATATTGTGATAGGTGGTGAGTGTCTAGATATCATTGCCACATGTGTGGAATAAGATAACTATTTTTATATTTATAAGGATAAAATATTCCCAACTGGTACTTTCCTTAGTTGTTTAGAAAAGGTTCATGAACTTTTATGGACACAAGAGGGGTTTTCATTTCTACCTTCACCCAAGGGTGATTGACAACTTGATCGAGGAGTCATTCATTTATCATTAAATAGGAAGAGAGGGTAAATTATTTTTATGATAATTATGATGTTTAAAAATTTTATCTTACCCTAACCCCATAACTCTCTTCATAAATTTGGTTTCAAATATCATTTTTATAGCATTCTTTATTTTAAAAAAAAATTCAATCAAAATAAAAATCTCACTTTTTTCTTGAATTTAAGTGAAAAACATGATTATTTTACACTCTTCTCTAAATATAACCTAGGTGACCCAATTTACTATATTTTAAATTAGGAAAGATGTAAAAACATGGCGTTGTTACTGGGAGTTGGTGCCAACAATTTTTTTCTTTTCTTATTTCTCATTATTTTCTTCTTTTCTCTTCAAAATTACATGACTACAACATCAAACACTAAAACGTTCTCCATAGATAGTTAAATTTAAAAAAACTTGTTTAATAGACTTATAAACATTAATTTTTAATCTTAATTTGATGAAATTTCTCTTGTAGACTCAATTTAAACTTCAAGTGTTCAATCCAAGTCTGTCACCAATGCTAGAAATCAGAACCAACCCCTTATAGACATATGTCGCCACAATTACTTAATAAACAAAACTTATCATTCGAGAGTTAACAAATTTTTTAGAGATGAAACCTAAAATGATCTCATTTCTTCCAATTTTTCAGGGCTTGGTTGTTAAAGACCCAAACAAGCATATTAAAGAGATCACACATGCATGTACTACTTTTAGACCCAGTAGAGTTACTAAGGATAAAGTAAAGTAGAATGAATTACCATTTTCATTGGAATGAAATGCCAAAGAATGGTTGTATGGACTAATATCAGTATATGTACATGATTGGAATGACTTAGTGACATAATTTATTCAGATATTCTTTCCCACCTCTATATGCATGGCCATCGAAAAGAAAATATCTACCATCATACAGTCATCTAGAGAAACCCTTTACGAGTACTGGGAAAGGTTTGAAATTCTATGTGCTAGCTACCCACATCAAGAAAATGAGGAGAATAACTTTATTTTATTATTTTATCAAGGATTGTGGGATAATGACATAAACCTTCTTGATGTATCATCTAGAGGCGCGTTGACTGAAAATTCACCAGATGAAGACAAGGGATTGATTGACAAGATTTCCCAGAACTCACAATAGTTTAGTATAGGAGGTACTGACACAATAGGTATTCATGAGGTATGAACTTCTTATCCACAAATTGTTGGGTAAACTAATAGTTATGAGCTAACTATTATGGTGAGACAAATGTCCCTGAAGCAAGTGGGTGACCAACATGCACCAGCTAAGGTATGTGGCTTATGCTCATCACCTGATCATTTCATTGACCAATGTGTTGAAATGAGGGGAATGAAAAATTGTGCAGAAGCCTTTCAGCTAAGGAAGTTCTAACAAAATCAAGTATTGATAGAGACAAACCATGTTCAATATGGATTTAGAAATTATCATAATCCAGAAATAACCACATACCAAAACCAACCTTTATTCCAGCATCAATTCCAAAAACCACCACCATTTCAAAAAAATAAATCTTATAACCAGCCTTATTACCACCAACCACCCAATTTCTAAGTAAATATAAGAATCCATCCACCTATTCATAACCTCCAATGAAAAACTAACATTAGATATTTGATATTGAGAGGCTGAAATACATCGTAAAATTTGTTTCTAACAAGTTCGAAAGTCTCATGGAATTCTTGACAAAATTCCTGGGAAACTCCCTTACCAAATAGTCCCAAACCAAAAAATAGAATGACATAATGATAATAAAAATATTTCTAAAAGAACTCTCATCACTAGTATCCCATGAACCTAAGATAATACCATTGTACTGAGGGATAATGAAGTTGTAAATTTGAAAAATTATGTGAAAATGCATTATTAAGAAGAGAAGATGAGGGAGAGGAGGAGTATATGATGAGTATGAATATATAATAAACCCAATTGAAAAGGAAAAATGTGACAATAAATAATTTTCCCCACTATTTTCATCGAGTAATATTGAATTAATGAGATGGTATAAAGAAGCACTTCAAAAAGAAATTACTGACACCTTTCAAAAAGTGGAAATTAATATACCTCTCCTTTAAGAACTCAAAAATATTCAAAATTGTGCTAACTTTTTTAAGGATCATTTCACCAAGAAGAGAATAAATCAATATAACTAGAGGATAAAGTTGGGAAGAAGTTTCTCAACACTTATCACAGCATAGTTTTTAACCAAATGTCAAGATCCAATGACATTTTCCATCCTATGAACCATTGGTTAGTTAAATTTCTATAATGATTTTTGTGATATAGGTTATCTAATTAATGTATATCCAGAATCAATATACACTTTTTTGCAATTGGGAGACTTCAATATAATGAGAGTGGTGTTCTAGATTGCCAACAGATCCACATTTATTTCGGTAGGAGTTCTGTAGGATGTCCTGGTTAAAGTCAAAGATCTCTTATTCTTACCTGACTTCTATGTGTTGAATATGGAAGAATATAGGACCCTATACCACTCACCCATAAATTTGGAGATACCTTTATTAAATATGTCCAAAAATATCATCAATGTCCATAAAGGTACACTAACCATTGAATTTGGAGATAGCATTTTCCGCTTAAATATTTTTAAATTTATGAGCCACCCATCGGATGATTACTCACTCTTTGAAATGTCCTATGAAGTTTTTAATGATCAAAATAAATAATTAGTTATATTATATTAATTATTAGACTTAGGATATAATTTTTCCATTTAAAATACCACTGAACATGTGGATTCTGAAAATGCTACAGATTTTGGTTTCATTTGAGAAGAAGAGGTAAAATCGGATTCATTGATGATTTATTAGATGATGAGAAAGATGATATAGTTTTTTGTGTGTAGGATGTCCAAAATTTGGATATGGGGAACATCATTTTAGTTTAATCTCTTGATCATTCCCTTAATTTATATTTAAAACCACTCCCCATTGATTTGAAATATTTTTACCTTATGGAGAGATATAAATTACAGGTTATAATTGATAAAAATATATCTAAAACCCAAGAAAAATATTTTATTAAGGTTTTGAGAGATAATCTCAAAGAAATAGGGTGGATAATAGGTGATATCATAGGAATAAACCCAAAAATAATCTCACATGGAATTATTATTGAGGTAGATTCCAAACCTATGAGACAACCCCAAAAGATATTGAATCTCACCTTGATGGAGGTTTTGAAAAAGGATACTGAGAATCTATTTGAAGTTGGTATCATATATATCATCTTATATTTACAATTGGTTATCCCAATTCATATAGTTCCAAAGAAAACAGGCCTAACCACAGTGAGGAATAAAAATAATTAATTAATCCTAGTGAGAATTCAGAATAGCTAGAGAGTGTGCATTCATTTTAGGAAGTTGAATCATTACACTATAAAATATCATTTCCCTATACCCATAATTGATCATATGTTAGATATATTGTAATGTAGATCTCATTATTTCTTTTTTGGATGGATATTCTGGTTATTTTTAGATACCCATTGCTCATAAGGATCAAGAGAAGACAACCTTTACTTGTCTCTTCAGTAATTTTTCATATAAAAGTATGTCATTTGAATTATTTAATTCTCTACGTACATTTCATAGGTTCATGTTACATATTTTTTCTAATCCCATTGAAGATTTATTGTAGGCTTTCTTGGATTATTTCATAGTTTTGCAAACTCTTTTGACCATTGTTTGAAAAATATTGAATTTTTTTTGAAAACCTGCATTTAAAATAATCCTATTTTAAGTTTTGAAAAGTTTCATTTCATGGTTGAGAGAGGAATTTTACTTGGGAATGACATTTCCAAAAATAATAATTAAAGTGGATAAATCAAAAATTAAAGTTATAAATTCATTTCCTTACCCAAATTGGGTGAAACCTGTTACATCATTTTTAGTACATGTAGGATTTTATAAAAGTTTTATTAAATATTTTAGTAAGATTAATCTCACTATCTCTTGATTTATTTTGAAAGATGTTGATTTTGACTTCAATGGTGAAAGTAGGAAATCCTTTGATGAGTTGATGTGGATATTGATTACACCACTTGGGATACATCCATAAAATTGGGAAGAACCATTTGAGCTACTTTGTGATGCTTTGAAACAAACAGTCGGAGCATTCCTTCCTCAATGAATTAAGGGAAGACTACAAGTCATTGTTTATGCCTCAAGAACCTTGGATGAGGCTGAATTAAATTAAAAACCCACAAAAATGGGTTTTTAGTTGTTTTTTTCTATTGAAATATTTAGATCACATTTTCATATAACTAAAGTCACTATGTTTTTCGATCATGTATCTCTTAGGTACTTGATGATGAAGGATAAACCTAAATTGATCCTAGAGAGATGGATGTTACTAATACAAGAGTTCAACATAGAAATCAAGGACAAGGAGGTATCTTATATCCAAGTTTTTGATCATTTAAGCAGACTTCCCAACACTATTGAAGATGAAATTCCAAAAAACCATTGAATGATAACCTTCTAAGAGATCATGTGTACTTGATTAAATGATAAGTTACTTGGTATGCCAACATTTTCAATTATATAGTAACATCTCAGGGCCCATATCATTTCAATTATCATCAAATTCACAAACTAAAATATAAAATCCGAATATTATATTTGGGATGATCCATTTCTTTGGAAGATTTTCAATAACCAAGTGATAAGATGATGTTTTCCTGAGAGTGAAATTGGTATATTCTTTGAGTTTTGTTACACTTTATCTTATTGAGTTCACTTTGGACCACCAAGGATAGTAATGAAGGTTTTATAATATATAATTTATTGGCCTGCCATTTTTAAATATCCTCATTAATTCTTTAAAATGTTTAAAAAATGTTAGTTTCCTAGAAACATTTAAAATTGACAAGAATGCCCCAAAAACCACTTAATTTTTTTGATATTATTGATGATAGAGGGATATATTTTTTGGGACCTTTCCCAATTTCATATAGAAATTATTATATATATTTTATAGTTGATTATGTTTCCAAATTGGTAGAAGAAAATCCACCAGGACTAATGATACTAAAGTTTTTTGTAATTTTGTTAGGGATAACATATTTTGTAGGTTTGGAGTTCCCAGAGCCATCATCAGTTATCAGGGGACTCACTTTTTCAATAGGATAATAGATTATTTTATGAATAATTATGGAGTGAATCATAAAACATAAACTCTCTATCATCCATAGACTATTGGGAAAGATAAAGTGTCAAACATGGAAATCAAAAGAATAATGGAAAAGACTATTAATCCAAACAATAATGATTGGATCCAAAGGTTGGAAGACACATTATGGGATTATAGGACAACCTAAAAAACCTTAATTAGAATGAGTCCATGTATGATGATTTATGTAAAATTTTGACATCTTCTAGTGGGATTATAGCATAAGGCATATTAGGCTCTGAGGAAGATGAATTTGGATCTTGAAAGTGCTGGTAAAGAGATAAGATTGCAGTTTCAAGATCTAAGAAAATTAAATTGAAGATTTTGAAAATTCCAGGACTTACAAAGAGAGAAGAATAGGGGCTCATGACAAGATAATCTAAATTTAATACTTCTATCCTAGAGACAAAGTGTTGTTATTCCACTCAAGACTCAAACTGATGACATGTAACTTTGTTTTAGATGGGAAAGTCCAATTATATTAACTCATGTATATCCTTTTGATAATATTTATATTATAAAGGATAGAGATCAGGAGTTATTCACTATTAATGAGCACAGGTTATAGAAATTATATGGGTACATTCTATCAGATCCAATAGAGGAGATCACACTCCTCCAATCTAATTATTAATAAAAAAACATCAAGCCATACCTCTCCTTTACACTTTATTTCTTAGAGGGATTATTTATAAAATTTTCTTATATGTTAAATTCATTTGAATTAATTTAGGACACTACATCATTTAAGTGTGGAGGAGGGAACTTTTATGTTTATAATTTTCATTTTTTCTCTTTTTCAAAAAAATGATTTTTTTCAAATTTTTGTGTGTTTCTATTTTAGTTTTTATGTGTTTTTTAAACTTTTTAGCTGAAATTATTATCATTGAAATTTTAGAAACCCATTTAAATGAGTGAAATAAATTATTCAATTAAACTTATATTAAATTATTGTTGAAAATGACTTTATTTCAAGTTCAAATATTCAGTAATTTCATGAAAAGTACTCTGATTTTTGAATCCCATGCCACGTCTCACTGTCTCTATCTTTGAAATCAATTTCTTGTGAGTCCTTTGAACCATTTTTTATATTCTTTTCATTCATGTTAATTCTTGATAGAACAAAACCATTATTTCTTTAACCATAATTCAATTTATTTTTATCAAAACTTGAGGGTTTAAGATTCTTTTTTTAATAATTGAGTCATTCCTTTGGTTTTAAATTCCCTTTTAAAAGAAATCTATTTCAATCTATCATTTCGTGTACATTTAATCATTTTATTACTTATAATCCCTGAACAAGATGTTAAGTTAGCCACATTACAATCCAATTTTCCCTATCAAATCTGATCTTGAAGTTAAATTTCATGATCTAGTTGAACTTAATTGTGGGGGAAGTTGTCTTGTGTTGTGCTACCTCTTTGGTGAAACTTCGAGTGGAAAATAAAATATTAAAGAGATGTGTTTTTTTCTTAAAAAATATTTTTTTTTAAATTTTTTTTCTTTCTAGAGTTTTCTTGATAAGATAAGTTGTGATTTTTTGGAGCTTCCAATAGATAAAGAAATTTGTGCTTTTCAATATATTTCAAGATAAATTATGTTTGAGAATATTTAAATTTTTCTAAGGAAATGTGGAATTATGTAAACATTAAATGAGTTTTCATTATAATGGAGCTGATTTTCTACTAATTGTAGTGAGGAGGAGACCATAGTTGAGTGAAAATTATAATATTGTAATTTTCTTCAAAAAGAGTCAATCCCTCCTTATCTGGCCTCAAAATGTTTTGACATCTAAATCCTACCAACCAAAAGCCACAGAACAACCCTGTAAAGATGTCAGGATAAACACATATTCTTGACTCACATATTATGAATATTTAGGAATTTATAAATCCTAGAGTGACCCTTGTATGGGTTTTGATGAGAAAATATATGTTGAAAATTGACATTCGTGAGATGAGAGAAAATTCATGTGAGGTTGGGGTCTTGTGGGGGTGAGAGGATAAATTAAGAATAAAAATATTAAATGATATGAATAGAGAACTTGAAATATATGTTTTTTTGAGACATGATATCTTTTTTTCTTGGTTCAGAATTGGTGGATCCCATTGGTATTGGTTTTGAATTTTCTTTGATTTGATTTTGATGCTAACTTATCCAGGACTCCAAGTGATAAGTGTAAGTAAATTTATAGAGCTAAAATTATCATAATTAATAATATTATTTTCAATGATTTAGTCCCTTTAAATTAATCAATTTGATCTGATTTTCATCATTTTAGTATTTTTTTGGTGGATTTTAGTCTTAATTGTGTAAATTAGTTAATTCTAGAAATTTAGTACTTTTTTGAGCTTTAGTTTTTTAGGAATAAAATCTAAAATTTTCATCCAAATTGAGGGTTTCCTTTCTTTATAGTATTCCTTTATTTATATCCTACATATTTATCTTCTAAACTAAAATCCTTTTCGACACACAATGGCCAAAAAAAGAAATCAATTATAAACGCTTTTTTGTTTAATAGGATGGACCACACCTTAGTAATTAAATTATATCTATTCTTAGAGACCTCCAAGTGAGTTTATTGTAACTTAATTAGAAATATGACTCCTAGAATAATATTCAAATTAAATTTCATTAATAAATTTGGTAATTAAGTAACCCATTTAATTTTAAAAAATAGAGAGAGTTGAGAAGTCTCCTCAGGAAGAAAAAGTCTTCATCAGTAATTTAGGAATAAATTTTCAGACACTTGTCTAAATATTCTAATATTTTTTGGGAGCATGAAAAATTAAGTGTAAAAAATTTATAAATAAATATTCCATAAATTTTACCATTTATTATGATAAATGGACTCAATCATTCAGAGGATTTAATCTATATGGAAACTTTTACACCCCTCGAGCATAAAAATATGTGGGTCCACTTCCATTCAAGGGTGTTGTTGAAGGAGGAGAAGGAGGGTATGCAATGGTCTATTTCAATATTAAAGTGATTTTTATTTTATCTCTTCACTTTTCTTAGTTTTATAATTCTCACTTCTTCCCTTTTCAACTCTATTACCCATCACATGGAGGGTTAACACTCTTGAGTGATCGGGGAAGGGGGATTTTTACATTTATAATGTCAGAGTCTTATGATTTTATATAAAACACTCTTTTTATATTAAGTGATATATATTTTAAATTTTTTCCAATTCTATAAATTTTATCATATATTTGGTTTTGATTTCATTCATTGTTTATAGATTTGGCTGAAGAAAATTGTACTCCCTCCACCTAGTGTAGTTTGTCTCGATCAAGTATATTATGTTAGGTGGTGAGAGTCTAGAGATCATTGGAACATGTATGGAGTAAGTGAAATATGTTTATATTTATAAGGAGAAATAATTATATATTGATACTTTCCTTAGTTTTTTGTAAATTGTTTATGAACTTTCATGCACACAAGAGTGGCATCCATTTCTTCTTTCAACTAAGGTGATTGATAACTCAATTTAGGAGTCTTTTATTTATCATTCAATAGAAATAGAGGTTGAATTATTTTTATGATGATTAGGATAGTAAAAAATGTGATCTTACCCTAACCCCATTGTAACACCCCAAGATTTCATAGTGTGTTATTTCTTCAAAATAATTCAATAACTTGCACTACACGCAACACCGAGTTTAAGCGCACCATGACTTACCAAACAAGCCGTTCAAAAGAGGTTATGAATAGTATTAACTAAATTTTAAACTTTATATAATCCTTATAATTTTAGAATCCATATAATGAGTTTCTTAGACATAATGTAAGAACAAATTCCTTTTTTTAGATAAAAGAAGTATTTTTCAAAAATGCACTTCTACCAACTTTAATAGTGAACCCTTTTTAAATCCAATATTTTAAACCTTTATATATTCAATTTGACTAAATAAATTTATTCTTTAGAATGGGGACATAAAACAATTTACAATGTAACACCCCAAGCTTCCATGGTACGCTTCTCTTTGAATAATGCAACAGAGTGTTTTGTACGCAACATCGAGTTCTAACACAAACCATAACCGATCAAACTAGCCGTTATGAATAGTAATACCTACTTTTTGAAATTTTATAAATTCTATATCTCAAAATGAAATTCATTTTTGGATTCGTAATATCGAAATTATCTTTGGGTGAAATTTTGGTACTTTTCAGATAACTTTAATATTTTGTTGAATAGTGAAAATTACTAAATTTTAATTAAAAACAAATTCTTTAATCAAAATAATTAATAGTGATAAATTAAGAATTTGAGTGGTTTTAAAGTATATTTATAATATAGTTTTACCATTTAATACAATGTTTTTCATTGGACAAAATTTCACAATTAAAATGAACATAAACAAGTGTCAATCTTTTAATAGTTATTATCTCTTAAAAACACGCTTTTTGTTTTAACAACGGGAATTAATTTTAAATTAATTTCTGCCACTTCTGTGTTTTGAATTTGGAAAAATGGATTCCATATTTTGAATCAGGATGTTAAAATTTTTAAATAAGTAACTTTTAGTTTTAGACATTTTGAATAATTACTTCGGTAAATATTTTATTTATCATGGTTAAAGGGTAAATACGGTAAATAAGGGTTAAAACATAATATTATAATAATAAAAAATTACCCTAAAATGTGTCCTAACCTTATTGGTTAATAAATTTACGACCATGGACATCTTTGGGTCGATTTTGGGATCCCATGGAGCCACTTGTAAGTGATAGGGACACTTTATTTTAATTAAGTAAAAATGAATACATAGATGACACAAGCATATATCTTTTAGAAAACCAATTTTTAAATAGGGTTATATATATTGTATTTTCAACTATAAATATTCATTAGAAAGATAAAATTATTTCTTACATAATTTTATTTTATTTATAATTTTTATAAATTAAATAATTTAATTTATTTATGACACAATGGTGATGCAGTAATTACCATAATAGTGAACAATGAGAATAATTGATATTATAAATACCCAAATAAATTTAATTTGAAACTTTTTATAAATACCAATAATTTTATAGGTTAATATGAAATGTTAGGATTGATTTGATTAAATTTTTTTGAAGTAATCATTCTGTTATGAGTTTTACAAAAATCAATTATTGAATAGTGTCAAAATTGACATAAAAGAGTTTTTAAAACAAATATTATATTATTAATTGATATTAAATTCTTAAAAATCTATGTTTCAGAAAAGAGACTTATATAATGATATTTATATCATTAATGGCCCACTTGGGGGTCTCTTTTATTTATGTAGTACGTTTATTAACCATATAATATAAAAATACAAAGAGACATTGTAAAAGTGAAACTAATTAACTAAGAGTTAATACTTAAAGATAAGGTTAATATAGTAACCCAAACCTGTATAAATACTATTTGTTGAGTGTTTTTCGACCCATACCAACCTTAACCTTTAAATAATCCACTTTGGAGCCATTAGAAACGAAATATGAATTTATTATAAAATAATATTTCTAGCTTTTCCAAAGGTTCCACTCACCCCTCTTATAAAAGGGCACTCCCCCTTCTCATTAAATCACACCTTAAAGCCTTTTGGTTCGGCCAAAATCTGCCCAAATACTCTCTCAACTTCCCTAACTTCATCCTAGAGTCCATCCTTTAGTCAGAAAGCAATCCTGAGATCCCTTTTGATCAAATCAAAAGGAAGAACCCGAATAAGAGGTAATGATTTCACCACCCTTTTTCAGGTTCCTTTCTTCTTCCACTTCTTATTTCTTTGTTATTACCATTATAAAATAATAAATCCAGTATATTATATATACTTTTATGTTATTATAAACATTTTACAACCATATTTCAGTATTCTATCCATCCTTTTAATAACATATCACCATACGTGCATACGTACGGCTTACCGTCTCCTCGTCGTGGTGTAATTGTTATTGAATAAATTATTATTTGGATGGGTATAATAATTATGTGTAATTCATGTAAATAATAAATATAACATGATAATGATTCTTTATATATGATATACCACCCAATTATTTATTATTTTAATATCAAAAGAATGATATTGTCGCTCGTGCGTACGTACGGACTACCGTCTCCACGAACGCGATGAGATTCATTCTCTATCATATCCATTCAAGTATAATTATCATTTCATGATTTAAAAACAATGTTTAAGGACTTGATATCATTTTGGATATGAATAAGATACAACCTATCCATGAAAACCACAGCTTACGTAACAAAACATATAAAAGAAAACGAGTAAGTTAACACCCGAAACAATGATAATTCTAAGATATTATTAATAAAGCAATGTTAAAAGATCATATATGATATCATATGAATGTATATGATTCTTTTATAATTTAATAAAAATTATTTCACCATTATAAAGGAGGTTAACTTACCCCCAACTAAAGAAAAGTACAAGGTAAGGGTTTATTTCGCAATCTTTTCATTATCCGAGGTTGTTTATACGTAATTATCTACTAGGATCTCTTTATCATCCACATCCATTTTCCTTAAAAATGTATTTAAAAGAATTTACTATTTACTAGAAAATGGGTTAAAGTCATTTATACCCTTATGTGTTTTGAAAGGAATATTTCTGTCGTTTTCCAAACAAAGTACTTTTTAACCTTTTCGACAAATTTAAGGTAAGAATGTATTTTTAAACTCATACGGCGGGTGCGGTTATTTTCTGCCGTAATAAAATCGTTGAAGTTCCCTTACAAGATTATAAGAATATTTTCAAAGTAAATGTTTTATTTTATAATTATGTGAATTTTAAATGATTTCAAAATGAATATTTTATGAATTTTGGAAAGGTACTCTTTATCAAAAAAATAATTTTAAATGTTTTAAAGATTTATCTTTCTAAATATTTTTAATTAATGTCCAAGTTTTAAAAATGATTTTAAGGATTTATTTATATGGACATGAATGTTTTTAAATGATATTCATTTTCAAAAGTTTCTAAGTGGTATGGGACACTTTGATTCCAAAAATCTCTTTTAAATTACTTCCTTAATAAATGTGTGACTTTTAAATGATTTCAAAAAAAGAGATATTTCTCTCAAATAGTTTTGATTTCATCTATGTCAACATCCTTTGATGGATTTCAGGTTTATTTGAAGTTGATTTATTATGATACAAGACTTCCATATTGTTTTAAAGTTTTTGTGATGTGTTTGATTGTGGATGTATTATTCTTATACCATTCGTGGTTTATGGACGAAGTATTTATATTTCGTATGCTAGTTTCAATATGAATGTTTATGTTATGTTTAAACCTTTTCATATGGGAATTAATTGGACTTAATATGTGACGGGTGGAGCCCGCTATAGCTCCTCGCTGCATCGGTAAGTCTCATGAGACAAACTAGTGTCTTGGCACAAGGCCTTGACGAAATCGTATTTGTAGTCTTAGCACGACGCCTTGGCTATGTGGTTATGATAGTCTGGCATTATGCATTCCATCATTATAAAAGTGGTTATTGATATTGCATGTGATTATTCGATTAGTAAAATATCCATGTGAATTAGTAAATGGAATTATTTCATTTTATTTTTTCCATACTATGTTGAAGTTTAAGTTTAAAAGGCTTTTGTTTTAGTTATACATTGCCTTAAATGTTTATGCTTATTTATGAAAGTTTATGTTGTATCGCTTACCCTTACGGAGCATTTGAGCTCACCCCTTTTCTATGTTTTATTTTTCACAGGATTCCAAGAACTATATTGTGAATGATATGCAGGGTTAAGACAAAGGGATAATGGCATTCATAAAGGATTATTTATGTTGTTTTGTATGTTATGAAGTGTAATGTAACATTTATGTATGTAATCTATTTTCCAAGACTGTTAAACTGATTGGTCATTTGAGACTTGATTCTTTGTAATCATTCCAATGTATTAAAATAATGCACCGACTCTGGGTCACTGTGGTCGGTGCGTTACAGTTGGTATCAGAGGAAGTTTAACAATAACCTTGGAAACTTGATTTAGATAAACTCTGATTAGAGCACATAGCCCTAAGGTAGATTTTGAGGATTAGTATAAAATAACTTCCTACAATGTTGGTATTGTAGAGATTTTGTGAGTTTTCCGAGCAATACATCCCTATCTGGATACGAGCAGGTAGAGGCGGCTCTGGCACAGATGTACCTATGGTTAAAACCCAAAATCACCGCTTTGAGCTAGACTCGAACAGGAACTGGTGCACGACAACGGGCCTTGCTGCACTCTTGGTTATGAAACTCTCGGGGGATATGCTTAGGATAATTCTCATTTTATTTACAAACCATTATGAAGGGCTCATGAGTATATACTTACTCAAAGAAAACATTTTTTATGATTATGGATTATATCCATAAACTGTTCAATTTGTGTTAGGAATTATTTATTGCAATTCATAAACTGACCTAGTTTATGTTATCGTATAGAAATGGTGCCCAGTAGAAGGAATGTGAACTCCAGTAATACGTATGATCCAAAGAGTAAGAAGGATCCTATCTTTCATGGTATTAAGTCATCATTTAGAAGGGAAATAGTCTCCCACGTATTATCATCATATAAATAAATAGTATCATGTGTAGATAAGATAACTAAAGAATTTACTGAGTCCTATGGATTTGAAGGGAAGCAAGAGAAGAAAAGAATGGAAGAGAGAAAGATGGATAAAGAGAAGAGGGAAAAGAATAATTTCCCCATATGTGATAACTGTGGGAAGAAACACCCTAGAACTTTCCTAAAAGGAATGGGAGTTTGTTATAAGTGTGGAGGAATAGGGCACAAAGTACATTACTGCAAGGGTAAGAAAATGGTTTCAAATGTACAATGCTTCGTTTGCAAGGAGTTTGGAAACTACGCGAACCTATGTCCCAGTCATCAGACAATGCCGCAAATGATGCTATTGGATAATAATCATGTTATGATACTACCACAGATGAATAGGAATGATTAGAGTTCTTATGTTGATTATGTCATTTGAGTGTTGTATCAACAATGTACTTGTTATAATAATTATGGATTATATAAGGATTGTACTGTAGTACTATTTCATTAAGGACTTGAGATTGTGTGGAACAAAGAAAAGTGACTCAATAGCAGGATAAATTTTTGGAAAATATATGGTTGAGAGAATGATAAACCATAATATAGTTCTGATACCGAGGTAGTGATTTTAGAATAATACATGATTGATTTGGATGAATTATATTGGATATTCTTGACTACCTTGAAACTGATTAATTATTTTGTATATTCCATCATTGTTGGGGTTTACAACATTTTTGGATTGAAGGATTATATCCATTATTATTTAAGGAATAAGGGATCATGAATGTAATCAATAAGGTTTTATGGTAATTCAGAATGTTGCAGTGTTTTAAAAGAATACATGATGAAGGTGTTCACATGTTATTACGCAGCAAAAAGGATCTTCATTTTTTGGACTAAATCATTTTGGATAGTTCTAGTTTGGATTATTTCTGGATTTCCATAAAAGGACAACCCGGAGGTAGGGCGGCAACCCGTCGCATCCGGCTAGGCTGCGAGACTTGAACCCACAACCGAAGGGCGACAAGGGTGTATCACCTACCACTGGCCCACGTAATGTCCGGGATTAAATAATGTAGTTTTTTTTAAAAGATCTGGTAGATGAATTATAAATTCCTTTATTTGGAACCCTATATGAATAGGATAAATAAAATATTTTTTTACGTTCTATTATATTTTAGAGTGAAAGATGAGTTTGTGGTAGAAATTAGTTAAAGGATGGAACTCTACTTGTCAAGAATATATTTTTCTTCTTCTCTTATTCTATGAAGAAATTAATTCTTATACTTTATTTAAGGAATCCTAAAACCAAAAATGTGTTATCCTAATACCCTATGTTTTGTTGAACCGATGGTATTTCAAATCATCATAGATTGATGAATTTAAGGACCTCAATATTACACTTGTTTGTGATTGATGACCTCAATCACTACCTATAAATATTTACATTTTTCCTCCAATTATATGCCTCTAATTTCCACCAATGGTCTCTTAATTGAGATCATAATCTGGTGGTGACCCTTTCATTTCTCTTTTCCTCATATTAAGACTAAATTTTAGTAACCCAATTTCCGATGTGGGTTTTCCCACAAAGATATTTTCTATTTTGAACATTTTATTTTTGAAGTAAAATTTGAAATTGTGAGGATGCAATTTATTGAAGGACGAGAGAATGTAACACCCCAAGATTTCATAGTGTGTTATTTCTTCAAAATAATTCAATAAATTTCACTACACGCAACACCGAGTTAAAGCGCATCATGACTTACCAAACAAGCCGTTCAAAAGAGGTTATGAATAGTATTAACTAAATTTTAAACTTTATATAATCCAAATAATTTTAGAATCCATATAATGAGTTTCTTAGACATAATGTAATAACAAATTCCTTTTTTCAAATAAAATAAGTATTTTTCAAAAATTCCCTTTTACCAACTTTAATAGTGAACCCTTTTAAATCCAATATTTTAAACTTTTATATATTCAATTTAAATAAATAAATTTATTCTTTAGAATGCAGACATAAAAAAATTACAATGTAACACCCCAATATTCCACGGTACTCTTCTCTTTGAATAATGCAATAGCGTGTGTTGTACGCAACATCGAGTTCTAACAAACACCACAACCGATCAAACTATCTGTTATGAATAGTAATACCTAATTTTTGAAATTTTATAAATTCTATATCTCAAAATGGACTTCATTTTTGGATTCGGAATATCAAAATTAGCCTAGGGTGAAATTTTGGTACTTTTCGGATAACTTTAATATTTTGATGAATAGTGAAAATTACTAAATTTTAATTAAAAACAACTTTTTTAATCAAAATAATTAATAGTGATAAATTAGGAATTTGAGTGGTTTTAAAGTATATTTAGAATATACTTTTACCATTTAATACAATTTTGGTCATTGGACAAAATTTCACAATTAAATCGGACATAAACAAGTGTCAATCTTTTAATAGTTATTATCTCTTAAAAACACACTTTTTGTTTTAACAACGGGAATTAATTTTAAATTAATTTCTGCCACTTATGTGTTTTGAATTTAGAAAAATGGATTCCATTTTGGAATCAGGATGTTAAAATTGTGTAAATAGGTAACTTTTATTTTTAGACATTTTGAATAATTACTTCGGTAAATATTTTATTTACCATGGATAAAGGCTAATTCGGGTAAATAAGGGTTAAAAAATAATATTATAATAATAACAAATTACCCTAAAACGTGTCCTAACCTTATTGGTTAATAAATGTCCGACCATGGGCATCTTTGGGTCGATTTTGGGACCCCATGGAGCCACTTGTAAGTGATAGAGACACTTTATTTTAATTAAGTTAAAATGAATACAAAAATGACACAAGCATATATCTTTTAGAAAAAAAAATCAAATAGGGTTATATAGGTTGGATTTTCTACTATAAATATTCATTGGAAATATAAAATGATTTCCTACATAATGGTATTTTATTTATAATTTTTAGACATTAAATAAGTTAATTTATATATGACACAATGGTGATGCAGTAATTACCATAATAGTGAAACATTAGAATAATTGATATTATAAATACCCAAATATATTTAATTTGAAACTTTTTATAAATAAAAATAATTTTATATGTTAATATGATATATTAGGATTTATTTAATTAACTTTTTTCGAAGTAATAATTCTGCTATGAGTTTTACAAAAATCAATTATTGAATAGTGTCAAAATGGACATAAAAGAGTTTTTTAAAAAAATATTATATTATTAATTTATATTAAATTCCTAAAAATCTAAGGTTCGTCCAAGAGACTTATATCATGATATTTGTATCATTAATGGACCACTTGGTGGTATCATGGATGTATATACTATGTTTATTAACCATATAATATAAAAATACAAAGAGACATTGTAAAAGTGAAACTAATTAACTAAGAGTTAATACTTAAAGATAAGGTTAATATAGTAACCCAAACCTGTATTAATTCTATTGGTTGAGTGGTTCTCGACCCATCCCCGCCTTAACTTTTAAATAATCCACTTTTGAGCCATTAGAAACCAAATATGAATTTATTATAAAATAATATTTCTAGCTTTTCCAAAGGTGCCCCTCACCCCTCTTATAAAAGGGAACTCCCCCTTCTCATTAACTCACACCTTCAAAGCCTTTTGGTTCGGCCAAACTCTGCCCAAATACTCTCTCAACTTCCCTCACTTCATCCTAGAGGTCTTCCTTTAGTCAGAAAGCCAACCTAAGAGCCCTTTTCATCAAATCAAAAGGAAGAACCCGAAGAAGAGGTAATGATTTCACCACCTTTTTTAAAGTTCCTTTCTTCTTCCACTTCTTCTTTTTTGTTATTACCATTATAAAATAATATCTCCAGTATATTATATATAATTTGATGTTATTATAAACATTTTACAACCATATTTCAGTATTCTATTCATCCTTTGAATAACATGTCATCATACGTGCATACGTACGGCTTACCGTCTCCACGTCGTGGTGTAATTGTTATTCAATAAATTATTATTTGGATGGGTATAATAATTATGTGTAATTCATGTAAATAATAAATATAACATGATAATGATTCTGTATATATGATATACCATCCAATTATATATTATTTTAATATCAAAATAATGATATTGTCGCTCGTGCGTACGTACGGACTACCGTCTCCACGAACGCGATGAGATTCATTCTCTATCATATCCATTCAAGTATAATTATCATTTGATGATTTAAAAATAATTTTTAAGGACTTGATATCATTTTGGATATGAATAAGATACAACCTATCCATGACAACCATGACTTACGTAACAAAACATATAAAAGAAAACGAGTAAGTCAACACCTGAAACAATGATAATTCTAAGATATTATTAACAAAGCAAAGTTAAAAGATCATATATGATATCATATGAATGTATATGATTCTTGTATAATTTAATAACAATTATTTCACCATTATATAGGAGGTTAACCGACCCCCAGCCAAGGAAAAGTACAAGTTGAGGGTTTATTTCGCAATCTTTTCATTATCTGAGGTTGTTTATACGTAATTATCTACTGGGATCTCTTTATCATCCACATCCATGTTCCTTAAAAGTGTATTTAAATACATTTTTACTATTTACTAGAAAATGGGTTAAAGTTATTTATAACCTTATTTTTTTTGAAAGGAATCTTTCCGTCGTTTTCCAAACAAGGTACTTTTTTAACCTTTTCGACAAATTTAAGGTAAGAATGTATTTTTAAACTTATATGGTGGGTGCGGTTATTTTCCACCGTTATAAAATCGTTGAAGCTTCCCTTACAAGCTTATGTTTTATTTTATAATTATGTGACTTTTAAATGTTTTCAAAATGAATATTTTATGAATTTTGGAAAGGTACTCTTTATCAAAAAAAATAATTTTAAATGTTTTAATGATTTATCTTTCTAAATATTTTTAATTAATGTCCATGTTTTCAAAATGATTTTAATGATTTATTTATATGAAAATGAATGTTTTTAAATGATATTCCTTTTCAAAAGTTTTTAAGTGGTATGGGACACTTTGATTCCAAAAATCTCTTTTCAATTACTTCCTTAATAAATGTGTGACTTTTAAATGATTTCAAAAAAAAAGATATATTTCTCTCAAATAGTTTTGATTTCATCAATGTCAACATCCTTTGATGGATTTTAGGTTTATTTGAAGTTGATTTATTATGATACAAAACTTCCATATTGTTTTGAAGTTTTTTTGATGTGTTTGACTGTGGATTTATTATTCTTATACCATTCCTGGTTTATGGACGAAGTATTTACATTTCGTATGCTAGTTTCAATATGAATGTTTATGTTATGTTTAATCCTTTTCATATGGTAATTAATTGGACTTAATATGTGATGGGTGGAGCCCGCTATAACTCCTCGCTGCATCGGTAAGTCTCATGAGACAAACTAGTGTCTTGGCACAAGGCCTTGACGAAATCATATTTGTAGTCTTAGCACGAGGCCTTGTCTATGTGGTTATGATAGTCTGGCATTATGCATTCCATCATTATGAAAGTGGTTATTGATATTGCATGTGATTATTCGATTAGTAAAATATCCACGTTAATAAGTAAATGGAATTATTTCATTTTATTTTTTCCATACTATGTTGAAGTTTAAGTTTAAAAGGCTTTTGTTTTAGTTATACATTGCCTTAAATGTTTATGCTTATTTATGAAAGTTTCTACTGTATCACTTACCCTTAAAAAGAATTTGAGCTCACCCCTTTTCTATGTTTTATTTTTCACAGGATTCCAAGAACTATATTGTGAATGATATGCAGGGTTAAGACAAGGGGATAATGGCATTCATAAAGGATTATTTATGTTGTTTTGTATGTTATGAAGTGTAATGCATAATTTATGTATGTAATCTATTTTCCAAGACTGCTAAAGTGATCGGTCCTTTGGGACTTGATTCTTTGTAATCATTCCAATGTATTAAAATAATGCACCGACTCTGGGTCACTGGGGTCGGGGCATTAAAGTTGGTATCAGAGGAATTTTAGCAATAACCATGGAAACTAGATTTAGATAAACTCTGATTAGAGAACATAGCCCTAAGATAGACTTTGAGGATTAGTATAAAATAACTTCCTAGAATTTTGGTATTGTAGAGATTTTGTGAGTTTTCCGAGCAATACATCCATGTCTGGATATGAGCAGGTAGAGGCGGCTCTGGCACAGATGTACCTAGGGGTAAAACCCAAAATCACCACTTTGAGCTAGACTCGAACGGGAACTGGTGCACGACAACGGGCCTTGCTGCACTCTTGGTTACGACACTCCCGGGGGATATGCTTAGGATAATTCTCATTTTATTTTCAAACCATTATGAAGGGCTCATGAGTATATACTTACTCAAAGAAAACATTTTTTATGATTATGGATTATATCCATAAACTGTTCAATTTGTGTTAGGACTTATTTATTGCAATTCATAAACTGACCTAGTTTATGTTATCGTATAGAAATGGCGCCCAGTAGAAGGAATGTGAACTCCAGTAATGCGTATGATCCAAAGAGTAAGAAGGATCGTATCTTTCATGGTATTAAGACATCATTTAGAAGGGAAATCGTCTCCCACGTATTATCATCATATAAATAAATAGTATCATGTGTGGATAAGATAACTAAAGAGTTTACTGAGTCCTATGGATTTGAAGGGAAGAAAGAGAAGAAAAGGATGGAAGAGAGAAAGATGGATAAAGGGAAGAGGGAAAAGAATAATTTCCCCATATGTGATAACTGTGGGAAGAAACACCCTGGAACTTGCTTGAAAGGAATGGGAGTTTGTTATAATTGTGGAGGAAGAGGGAACAAAGTACATTACTACAAGGGTAAGAAAATGGTTTCAAATGTACAATGCTTCATTTGAAAGGAGTTTGGAAACTACGCGAACCTATGTCCCAGTCATCAGACTATGCCGCAAATGATGCTATTGGATAATAATCATGTTATGATACTACCACGGATGAAGAGGAATGATTAGATTTCTTATGTTGATTATGTCATTTGAGTGTTGTATCAACAATGTACTTGTTATAATAATTATGGATTATATAAGGATTGTACTGTATTACTATTTCATTAAGGACTTGAGATTGTGTGGAACAAAGAAAAGTGACTCAATAGTAGGATAAATTTTTGGAAAATATATGGTTGAGAGAATGATAAACCATAATATAGTTCTGATACCGAGGTAGTGATTTTAGAATAATACATGATTGATTTGGATAAATTATATTGGATATTATTGACTACCTTGAAACTGATTAATTATTTTGTATATTCCATCATTGTTGGGGTTTACAACATTTTTGGATTGAAAGATTATATCCATTATTATTTAATGAATAAGGGATCATGAATTTTATCAATAAGGTTTTATGGTAATTCAGAATGTTGCAGTGTTTTAAAAGAATACATGATGAAGGTGTTCACATGTTATTACGCAGCAAAAAGGATCTTCATTTTTTGGACTAAAGCATTTTGGATAGTTCTAGTTTGGATTATTTCTGGATTTCCATAAAAGGACAACCTGGAGGTAGGGCGGCAACCCGTCGTGTCCGGCAAGGCTGCGAGACTTGAACCCACAACCGAAGGGCGACAAGGGTGTATCACCTACCACTGGCCCACGTAATGTCCGGGATTAAATAATGTAGTTTTTTTAAAAGATCTGGTAGATGAATTATAAATTCCTTTTCTTGGAACGCTATACGAATAGGATAAATAGGATATTTTTTTACGTTCTATTATCTTTTAGAGTGAAAGATGAGTTTGTGGTAGAAATTAGTTAAAGGATGGAACTCTACTTGTCAAGAATATATTTTTCTTCTTCTCTTATTCTATGAAGAAATTAATTCTTATACTTTATTTAAGGAATCCTAAAACCAAAAATGTGTTATCTTAATACCCTATGTTTTGTTGAACCGATGGTATTTCAAATCATCATAGATTGATGAATTTAAGGACCTCAATTTTACACTAGTTTGTGATTGATGACCTCAATCACTACCTATAAATATTTACATTTTTCATCCAATTATATGCCTCTAATTTCCACCAATTTTCTCCTAATCGAGATCATAATTTGGTGGTGACCCTTTCATTTCTCTTTTCCTCATATTAAGACTAAATTTTAGTAACCCAATTTCCGATGTGGGTTTTCCCACAAAGATATTTTCTATTTTGAACCTTTTATTTTTTAAGAACAATTTGAAATTTCGAGGATGCAATTTATTGAAGGACGAGAGAATGTAACACCCCAAGATTTCATAGTGTGTTATTTCTTCAAAATAATTCAATAACTTGCACTACACGCAACACCGAGTTAAAGCACACCATGACTTACCAAACAAGCCATTCAAAAGAGGTTATGAATAGTATTAACTAAATTTTAAACTTTATATAATCCTAATAATTTTAGAATCCATATAATGAGTTTCTTAGACATAATGTAAGAACAAATTCCTTTTTTTAAATAAAATTAGTATTTTTCAAAAATGCACTTTTACCAACTTTAATAGTGAACCCTTTTTAAATCCAATATGTTAAACTTTTATATATTAAATTTGACTAAATAAATTTATTCTTTAGAATGAGGAAATAAAAAAATTTACAATGTAACACCCCAATATTCCATGGTACTCTTCTCTTTGAATAATGCAATAGCGTGTGTTGTACGCAACGTCGAGTTTTAACACACACCACAACCGATCAAACTATCCGTTATGAATAGTAATACCTAATTTTTGAAATTTTATAAATTCTATCTCTCAAAATGGACTTCATTTTTGGATTCGGAATATCAAAATTATCCTAGGGTGTAGTTTTGGTACTTTTCGGATAAATTTAATATTTTGATGAATAGTGAAAATTAATAAATTTTAATTAAAAACAACTTTTTTAATCAAAATAATTAATAGTGATAAATTAGGAATTTGAGTGGTTTTAAAGTATATTTAGAATATATTTTTACCATTTAATACAATTTTGGTCATTGGAAAAAATTTCACAATTAAACCGGACATAAACAAGTGTCAATCTTTTAATATTTATTATCTCTTAAAAACACACTTTTTGTTTTAACAACGGGAATTAATTTTAAATTAATTTCTACCACTTAGGTGTTTTGAATTTATAAAAATGGATTCCATATTTGGAATCAGTATGTTACAATTGTGTAAATAGGTAACTTTTATTTTTAGACATTTTGAATAATTACTTCGGTAAATATTTTATTTACCATGGTTAAAGGGTAATTCGGGTAAATAAGGGTTAAAAAATAATATTATAATAATAAAAAATTACCCTAAAACGTGTCCTAACCTTATTGGTTGATAAATGTCCGACCATGTTCATCTTTGGGTCGATTTTGGGACCCCATGGAGCCACTTGTAAGTGATAGGGACACTTTATTTTAATTAAGTTAAAATGAATACAAAAATGACACAAGCATATATATTTTAGAGAAAAAAAATTCAAATAGGGTTATATATGTTGTATTTTCTACTATAAATATTCATTAGAAATATAAAACGATTTCCTACATAATGGTATTTTATTTATAATTTTTAGACATTAAATATGTTAATTTATATATGACACAATGGTGATGCAGTAATTACCATAATAGTGAAACATAAGAATAATATATATTATAAATACCCAAATAAATTAAATTTGAAACTTTTTATAAATACCAATAATTTTATAGGTTAATATGAAATATTAGGATTGATTTAATTAACTTTTTTTGAAGTAATAATTCTGTTATGAGTTTTACAAAAATCAATTATTGAATAGTGTCAAAATTGACATAAAATAGTTTTTAAAACAAATATTATATTATTAATTGATATTAAATTCCTAAAAATCTAAGGTTCGTCCAAGATACTTATATCATGATATTTGTATCATTAATGGACCACTTTGTGGTATCATGGATGTATATACTAAGTTTATTAACCATATAATATAAAAATACAAAGATACATTGTAAAAGTGAAACTAATTAACTAAGAGTTAATACTTAAAGATAAGGTTAATATAGTAACCCAAACCTGTATAAATTCTATTGGTTGAGTGGTTCTAGACCCATCCCCACCTTTACCTTTAAATAATACACTTTTGAGCCATTAGAAACCGAATATGAATTTATTATAAAATAATATTTCTAGCTTTTCCAAAGGTGCCCCTCACCCCTCTTATAAAAGGGCACTCCCCCTTCTCATTAACTCAAACCTTAAAAGCATTTTGGTTCGGCCAAACTCTGCCCAAATACTCTCTAAACTTCCCTCACTTCATCCTAGAGGTATTCCTTTAGTCATAAAGCCAACCTAAGAGCCCTTTTGATCAAATAAAAAGGAAGAACCCGAAGAAGAGGTAATGATTTCACCACCTTTTTTCAAGTTCCTTTCTTCTTCCACTTCTTCTTTATTTGTTATTACCATTATAAAATAATAACTCCAGTTTATTATATATACTTTGATGTTATTATAAACATTTTACAACCATATTTCAGTATTATATTCATCCTTTGAATAACATGTCACCATACGTGCGTACGGACGGCTTACCGTCTCTACGTCGTGGTGTAATTGTTATTCAATAAATTATTATTTGGATGGGTATAATAATTATGTGTAATTCATGTAAATAATAAAAATAACATGATAATGATTATGTATATATGATATACAATCCAATTATATATTATTTTAATATCAAAAGAATGATATTGTCGCTCGTGCGTACGTACGGACTACCGTCTCCACGAACGCGATGAGATTCATTCTCTATCATATACATTCAAGTATAATTATCATTTGATGATTTAAAAATAATTTTTAAGGACTTGATATCATTTTGGATATGAATAATATACAACCTATCCATGACAACCACGACTTACGTAACAAAACATATAAAATAAAACGAGTAAGTCAACACCCGAAACAATGATAATTCTAAGATATTATTAACAAAGCAATGTTAAAAGATCATATATGATATCATATGAATGTATATGATTCTTGTATAATTTAATTACAATTATTTCACCATTATATAGGAGGTTAACCTACCCCCATACAAGGAAAAGTACAAGGTAAGGGTTTATTTCGCAATCTTTCCATTATCCGAGGTTGTTTATACATGATTATCTACTGGGATCTCTTTATCATCCACATCCATGTTCCTTAAAAGTGTATTTAAATACATTTTTACTATTTACTAGAAAATGGGTTAAATTCATTTATACCCTTATTTTTTTTGAAAGGAATCTTTCCGTCATTTTCCAAACAAGGTACTTTTTTAACCTTTTCGACAAATTTAAGGTAAGAATGTCTTTTTAAACTTATACGGCGGGTGTGGTTATTTTCCGCCGTTATAAAATCATTGAAGCTTCCCTTACAAGATTATAAGAATATTTTCAAAGTAAATGTTTTATTTTATAATTATGTGACTTTTAAATGATTTCAAAATTAATATTTTATGAATTTTGGAAAGGTACTCTTTATCAAAAAAAATAATTTTAAATGTTTTAAAGATTTATCTTTCTAAATATTTTTAATTAATGTACATGTTTTCAAAATGATTTTAAAGATTTATTTATATGGACATGACTGTTTTGAAATGATATTCCTTTTCAAAAGTTTCAAAGTGGTATGGGACACTTTGATTCCAAAAATCTCTTTTAAATTACTTCCTTAATAAATGTGTGACTTTTAAATGATTTCAAAAAAAGAGATATTTCTCTCAAATAGTTTTGATTTCATCTATTTAAACATACTTTGATGGATTTTAAGTTTATTTGAAGTTGATTTATTATGATACAAAACTTCCATATTGTTTTGAAGTATTTGTGATGTGTTTGACTGTGGATGTATTATTCTTATATCATTCGTAGTTTATGGACGAAGTATTTACATTTCGTATGATAGTTTCAATATTAATGTTTATGTTATGTTTAAACCTTTTCATATGGGAATGAATTGGACTTAATATGTGACGGGTGGAGCCCGCTATAGCTCCTCGATGCATCGGTTGGTCTCATGAGACAAACTAGTGTCTTGGCACTAGGCCTTGACAAAATCTTATTTGTATTCTTGGAACGAGGCCTTGGCTATGTGGTTATGATAGTCTGGAATTATGCATTCCATTGTTATGAAAGTTGTTATTGATATTTCATGTGATTATTCGATTAATAGAATATCCATGTGAATAAGTGAATGGAATTATTTCATTTTATTTTTTCCATACTATGTTGAAGTCTAAGTTTAAAAGGCTTCTGTTTTAGTTATACATTGCCTTAAATTTTTATGCTTATTTGTGAAAGTTTCTGCTGTATTGCTTACCCTTACGGAGCATTTGAGCTCACCCCTTTTCTATGTTTTATTTTTCCCAGGATTCCAAGAACTATATTCTGATTGATATGAAGGGTTAAGAAAAGGGGATAATGGCATTCATAAAGGTTTATTTATGTTGTTTGGTATGTTATGAAGTGTAATGTAACATTTATGTATGTAATCTATTTTCCAAGACTGCTAAACTGATCGGTCCTTTGGGACCTGATTCTTTGTAATCATGCCAACGTATTAAAATAACGCATCGACTCTGGTTCACTGGGGTCAGGGCGTTAAAGTTTAAATCAGAGTAAGTTTAGAAATAACCTTGGAAACTAGATTTAGATAAACTCTTATTAAGGAACATAGCCCTAAGATAGACTTTGAGGATTTGTATAAAATAACTTCCTAGAATTTTGGTATGGTAAAGATTTTGTGAGTTTTCCGAGAAATACATCCCTGTCTGGATACGAGCAGGTAGAGGCGGCTCTGGCACAGATGTACCTAGGGGTAAAACCTGAAAACACTGCTTTGAGCAAGACTCTAATGGGAATTGGTGCACGACGACGGGCCTTGCTGCACTCTTGGTTACGACACTCCCGGGGGATATGCTTAGGATATTTCTCATTTTATTTACAAACCATTATGAAGGGCTCATGAGTATATACTTACTCAAAGAAAACATTTTTTATGATTATGGATTATATCCATAAACTGTTCAATTTGGGTTAGGAATTATTTATTGCAATTCATAAACTGACCTAGTTTATGCTATCATATAGAAATGGCGCCCAGTAGAAGGAATGTGAACTTCAGTAATACGTATGATCCAAAGAGTAAGAAGGATCGTATCTTTCCTGGTATTAAGACATCATTTAGAAGGGAAATAGTCTCCCACATGTTATCATCATATAAAGAAATAGTATCATGTGTGGATAAGATAACTAAAGAGTTTACTGAGTCCTATGGCTTTGAAGTTAAGCAAAAGAAGAAAAGGATAGATGAGAGAAAGATTGATAAAGGGAAGAGGGAAAAGAAGAATTTCCCCATATGTGATAATTGTGGGAAGAAACACCCTGGAACTCGCCTGAAAGGAATGGGAGTTTGTTATAAGTGTGGAGGAAAAGGGCAAAAAGTACGTTACTACAAGGGTAAGAAAATGGTTTCAAATGTGCAATGCTTTGTTTGCAAGGATTTTGGACACTACGTGAACCTATGTCCCAGTCATCAGACTATGCCGCAAATGATGATATTGGATAATAATCATGTTATGATACTACCACAGATGAAGAGGAATGATTAGAGTTCTTATGTTGATTATTTCATTTGAGTGTTGTATCAACAATGTACTTGTTATAATAATTATAGAGTATATAAGGATTGTACTGCAGTACTATTTCATTAAGGACTTGAGATTGTGTGGAACAAAGAAAAGTGACTCAATAGCAGGATAAATTTTTGGAAAATATATGGTTGAGAGAATGATAAACCATAATATAGTTCTGATACCGATGTAGTGATTTTAGAATAATACATGATTGATTTGGATAAATTATATTGGATATTCTTGACTACCTTGAAACTGAATAATTATTTTGTATATTCCACCATTGTCGGGGTTTACAACATTTTTGGATTGAAGGAGTATATCTATTATTATTTAAGGAATAAGGGATCATGAATGTAATCAATAAGGTTTTATGGTAATTCAGGATGTTGCAGTGTTTTAAAAGAATACATGATGAAGTTGTTCACATGTTATTACGCAGCAAAAAGGATCTTCATTTTTGGACTAAATCATTTTGGATAGTTCTAGATTTGATTATTTTTGGATTTCCATAAAAGGACAACCCGGAGGTTGGGCGGAAACCCGTCGCGTTAGGCAAGGCCACGAGACTTGAACCCACAACCGAAGGGTGACAAGGGTGTATCAACTACCACTGGCCCACGTAATGTCCGGGATTAAATAATGTAGTTTTTTTAAATGATCTTGTAGATGAATTATAAATTCGTTTATTTTAACCCTATACGGATAGGATAAATAGAATATTTTTTTACGTTCTATTATCTTTTAGAGTGAAAGATGAGTTTGTGGTAGAAATTAGTTAAAGGATGGAACTCTACTTGTCAAGAATATATTTTTCTTCTTCTCTTATTCTATAAATGAATTTATTTTCTTGAAAATCACTTACTTAATACTTCACCAAAACACTAGGATGTTTACCTATATTTAAACTTGTCCTTAGGGTTATTACTAATGTTTTAAAATCCTAGTCCCACAAATAACTAAACCTTACTTTGATACCAACTATGGAATCCTACCTTTTTATTAAAAAAAACATTTCATTTACACGGTACAAATAGAGGATATTTTAAAGTTTAGTTTCTTGGAAATAAGGTACATAATACCTAAAAATATAAAAAATTATTCTAATCCACCTAAAAGGATTCTTCATAGGTTTATCTTAAGTAAATTTACTACATTTCATAACTTGGGGACATACATAAATGGAAATGGGAGAGCATAAGTCTCGATAATGGAAATAATTTACATATACTCATGAGGGATATAAAAAATAATCATTATGATTATCATTGTGGGATGAGAAATGGAAAAAGAGTCATATAATAATAAAAATAACATGATACATAACATAAAAATGTAGATAAAACATTTAATTTATACATTCATAGGCATATCGTGAAGTTTAATCACCAAAGTTTCGTAAATGAAAAAATACCAAGGTTATTCACTATGGTATCGTAAAACATGTCATCTCTAAAGATTAAATTATTTAACCAATGTGTTGGAGTTCTATCAGGGTACACCATTAATATTTATTATTTAATTTGATCAGCATATATCATAATAAAGCATTTCATAAATAACCCATGGATAATAAAAAACATATTTCATATCAAAATCATGGCGTTTCATGCTTAAAAACATGATCATTATGTCATTTTCAGCCCATGGATAAAGAATGCGAGTTTCATGTATGTTAGTTACAAAATCAAATAATTTATGTTTATATCTAGGTTAATACACTTTTAAAATAAATAGTCTTGTGTATTCACAAAAAGAAAATTAAAGATAATTTCTTAAGGAGAAGACATAAATTTTGAGAAGTAGATTCATCAGCATAACAGATATAAAATATGGTTTTGAAAAAACTGATAAATCAGAGGGTACAAGAGTATTACATTGATGAAAAATAATTTAGAACTAATTTTATGATCAAAATGGTAATATAATATAGTAACCATAACATTTAGAATACATATATGAAAAACGTTTCTCGAATCAGAGAGAAAAGATTGATAATTCCCTTATCTTGAAGAGTTACTCCTCAAAATTAATGAATGGAACCTTAGGGGATTTTGGAAACCATGGGGGGATCCTTGGGAGGGATAACTACTGGATCTTCATGGATTATGAATTTTTATTTAAATTATATGGAGAAATGGGTTGATATTTTATAGCAAAAATGGAGGTTTTGTTTAATAATTTCCAAATATAGGCCTTAGAAATCTAGGTTATGGAAAATGAAAAACCATGGGATTTACCATGTTTTTTAAAATTTGGGACATAATTTATGTTATTTTAACCCACAAGAACTAAACATCATACTATATTACTTATTTAGGAAATAAAATTAATGTTTTTAAAAAATAATGTTTTTAAAGACAAAGTTTCTATTTTAGGATTTGAAAAGTTACTTATAGGTTTGGAAATTGACTAAAATATATTAAAATACTTGATATTAATAAAATAACATATTTTAAGTCGTTTATTGTGGTAAAATAATTATTACATCATTATTATATAATTATTAAGTCATTAAAATTACCAAAAACTTCAAAACTGTCTTTTTTACTATTTATAAAAAATAAATATTTTAGAAAATTCTCATAAATTCACACTATACTAAATTTTAAGTGATGATTTCAAAAATTATTTTTATTTTATCATAATAATTATATAAATATGAGAACTCTAACTTTTAACCATAAAAATCCTTATTTATTAAAAAATAGTAGGTTGAAAATGCATAGAAAAATTTCTAACACTTAAAAATATTTATGGACATAATAAAATTAACTTTTAATTTATATTAATACTATTTAATTAAAATAATTATTATATATAATGCATGATTTTATTATAAAAATTTATATCTTTTCTAAAAAGTACAATTTGGGTCCAAAAAGTCAATTTAACAAATTTCATCTCAATTAAACCTATATTTTATTAAGCAAACCTATTCTTAAAAAGGAATTAATGGAATAAAAATTTTACTTATACAAATAAATTACACTTTAAGTAACTAAGGCCTCTACACATAACCCCTTATAACACCCATGTAAGACCTACGGGTGAGGTGTGCAATGGTGATAGATTCATGGGGTGGCTCGGGAAACAGTGCTCGAGTGGTAATTTCCACAAACTTGAACTTATCTTATAGAAGATTTCATTCAAGATTCACTTTTTGAAGCTCATATTGGGTTTTTTCAGGTAATAACCTCATTGATTATACCTCCCTTTCTAGTTCTAACAAATGGGATTTATATGACATGACTCAACTAGTTGAGGCCATCACTTCTCTTTTCTGTATTAATTATCCTTTTTTATTTTTACTTGTAAAAACTAATTATAAACTAAAATTTATTAACAAGAGTATATTTTCCAATGTTAATATCAAACAATAGTTATAATTTTCCAATGGTCATAATTGACCAAAGGTCATATAACAGTCGAATTCAGGTGGTCATGTTTCCCTTTATTTTCATATAATTATTAAATATATATGGTTTTTTATGTATAATATAACATAAAACACATTTTTAGTAAACAAACATCATTCAAAAAGTCCAAGTCATTACATTTCAGATATATTATAAATAATAATACTTATATAGGACCATATAATTAAATCCACAATTAAATTAAAATTTTAATTTGCCTCCTAATGATTTCTTAAAGTTGGAGTTCTCAAATATTCATAATTAATTTTAATTAAGTCTTAATGAATAAAAATAATTCAATTCCATTATTTTTTTCATTTTAAGGCACCATAATAGGTTGTTGAGTTGTTCTGGAGAAGCAGGAAGTGAAAGCAGAGGTTTTTAAATTATTTCTCCCAAAAAGGACATTGTGTAAGGGTAACATGGTTTTACCCCTACACAACTCCTAGATATGATGTAAGGGTAGAAGGTTAATCTTATGAATCATTTAAAAACTATTGCTTACCATTATGTAGTGGGGGGTTACCCTTACAGGGTCTTTATAAATCATGGGAAACCATTACACAAGTCCAAGGCTACCATTACATAGCCTTTAAAAACCATGATCGACACAAATGCAACACCCTTACACAATCCAGTACCTTTACACAGTGCCTTTTCATGAATGGGTTACCCTTACACAGTGTTTTAGTACCCTTACATATCACCCTTATGTGAGTAGGTTACCCTTACAAAACGCACAGGTACCCTTTCATAGTACCCTTACACAATACATATGTTCAAGCCCATACCCTAATGTAGCCCATGCTTATCCTTATGAAACTCATGTATTTGAGGATTTACCCTCATGTATCTTTCTAAAAAACTTTTACCTATACAAATGGTATGAAAAGGGGTATTTACCCTTATGCAACCCTTGAAAAACAAAATTTACCTTTACATAACACTTTAAAACCAGAAAAAAAACATTATTTTGATTCAAAAATAAAATTTTCACATAAAAATACTTATAATTAAAATCAACAGAGGAATTCAAGAACATATGAAAATTTAAAATATTAAAATTGTTACCCTCTAATGACTTATCATCATTTATAATTATCTCTATAATTCTTGGTCAAATAACTTAGGCCACTAACCTTTAACATCTGACTCCTTCCCCCACGTCTCCTCCTGGATTTATCTACACTGACACATGATCTGGATAATTGGTAACTTCTTCCCCCATAATAACTTCTCACTTAGGTCGATAGTCTACACTAAAATTTTCTCATAATATTCATTTAAATACAACTTAATTTCCTTATATTATATAACATACACAAGATCATGAATGTTCCCTCAAAGTTGAGAAATGTGGAATGTACCATGCTTGTCTTGATAATTTAGAGGAAGGTCCATATTGTACTCAATTATCCCAAACTATTCGATAATCTCAAAGGGTCCTAAAAAGTATAGTATTAGCTAACCCTTGTGAAACCGGTAATAAAACCTAGTTTCCAAAAGTGAACTCCAAAGTTTGCCTCCTTCAGTCTATAAATGATCAATGCCTACCCTGAGTGGTCAACAACCACTTCCTGAATTACTAAACGCTCTATGAAGTCTCCAATACCATACTAGGTCTAACAACTATTACCTCTCCAACCTCATTCTAAAACACTGGTGATCTTTATGACCATCCATAAAGTGCCTCAAATGATTCCATCTGTATAGAATCCTAGAAAACTTTATTGTAATAAAACTCTACCGAGAATAGATACTCATCCTAAGATCTACCAAAATTCTAGAACAAAATCTCTAATAATATATCTAAGTATGTGTATCATTCACTTTGAATGTTTTTATATCAAAGGATGGTACTCTGTAATCAATATCAAAAGAGTCCCTTAGGATTTTTGCAATCCCTTCCCAAATTACAATGTGAAATGTGCATCTCTATTAGATAAAATTGTCAAGGTAACTCCAAGAAAGTGCTGGTATCAACTTGGAAAGAAGTTGTTTTTGGAAGATGAAAGAAGTTTGTAAAATAAGTTTAGAAATTTTTTTTCAAAGATAAATAAATCACCTCGCTTTTTAAAGGTTGGTGATTAGAGCACAATTGTAATCAGATGATTAGGCACAAAATACTTAAGAAATTCCATTGGATTTTAAAGAAGTTTTCTGGAGGGAATGGTTCATTGGTCTCACCTTGGGTCAGAAATGAAAGGATTGATCGTAATGAGAATATGTATTGAAGTTTTCATGGCTCTGATGAAAAATTAAGAAGGATTTTTTAATCTTGGAGTTCTCATAAATCATATGTAATATGTAAAATTTATGATTCAATCCTTATGAAAGAAAGGGGGAGAACCAATTCTGCCAATCATATTGATACTTGGTAGGAACGAAGGAAGCATTGGGATACTATAAAGTTATTATACTTTCTAATATCAGTTAGAAATTTTAATTCCAATATTAAATATTATCAAAATTATGAATAATTCATGATTATAAGAATAAGTTTGTAGAATAAGAAATTTGGGCATTCTGGTCTCACCTCATTGGTGTGACGAACACTAGATACATAATTTCTTAAAGCCTGAATGTGAGAAGATGAAGATTATAGTTTTCAAATAGACCAATAAACTAGAAGATACAAATATTCAAATAAATAATTTGGTTTTAATTGTAATCAAAAAAGGAAATAAGTTGTTGAAGTTGAATTTACTGATGTTGGTTTATCGTAAGTATTGTTCCACTGATCATCAGAGTAATTATGACATCGATCATTAGATTCAGTGATGGTTACAAAAGGAAATTGGAGGAAGAATTTTTTTTATTTGAAGATGTAGGGAATGATGAAAAATGGGATCAGAGGTTAATCAATAATGTAGTCAACAATTCTCATTAGGATTATTTTTTTGTTTCAATTTGTTCAAGAACCAAAAAAGATCTCCGATTTTTTATCAAATGGGTCAAGAGTCATCGGATTGGAGGAGACACTGATTTATCAGGGTGAGATAAAAACTTATCAATTAGGCGTAGGTTTACTCTGATAAAATTCATCGAATGCTGAACATAATCCAAAAAAGGATCATCAGTATGGAGAAAGGTAGAAAAGAAGAATTAGTTTAAGTAGTTTCAAAAGTGTTTGTCAAATAAGGTTCAAGATGGTGTTGAAGTGTTGTAGAGTAAGTGAAGGAATATTTAGAAGTTCCACCTATGTTTATAGTGAAATAAATTCAACTGAATTATAAAAGAATTGAAATAATATTTATGAAATAAATGATTTAAAGTTGTATCAGTTAGTATAGCGCATCATAATGAGAATTTTATTCTCAATTGGTTATGTGAATCATAATTAGAAGACATTTACTTTTAATATCTTTCAATTTTTGTGGAGCAATGTAATGAAGAATATGTTGTTTTATATATGTCATCATCATAATGAGGAAATATAAGTAATAATTAGAATCGGACTGAAGAATGGTTAAAAAGTATAAAGAAAGATTAAGATGTGAGAATATTTAATAAGGTTTGAGAATAAATTAGAATAGTAGATAAGTACTGAACAAGTAAAAAATGAAGCTGGGATTTAAGGAAATTGACGTTATGGGAATTTTGGTTAAGTGGGAAAACCTTTTCAAATTTTCTCCTAAACCATTTTTGGAGCACCTATAAATAGTAGGAAGTACATTTTACTTTATGAGAATAGTATTATTCATGGGTGGAGAGAGAAGGAAAAGTGTTGAAGGTTTTTAGAGAGAAGGAGTTTTCAGATTGATCATTCTTGAGAAATTTTTTCAGATAGAAAGAAGATCTTATTCAGAGTTTCTAGATCAGTCTGAGTAATCAGAGTGATGTTTTCCAAACTAAGGTGGAAGTGGTTTGGAATTTTTTCTATGGTATTCTAGTAGACTTATATTATAAGACTGGGAAATTGTACTGGGGAATTAGATAGGTAATTGGACTGAGTATCATTACAAATTCCATATAGGTTCTTACCTACTGATAGTTAAGAAAGGGAAGAATTTTTTTAAAGATTATATTTGTAAAATTTGACAAGGTAGCATAGTAACATGTTTTGACTCAAATAGTGGAAGTTTCATAACTTATTACACAAATTTTTATTACATAATTTCATGCTACTTAAACCATGTGTACTTTTTTATTGAACTTAGTGCTACACAAGTTTAATATCATATCTTACTTGTTGTATTCACCAAAAGGATTTTTTTCTAGTTTATTTGTGGTATTATATTTTTTTCAAACTATACCAAGGATCTAGATACTATTATTGAGTAATGAGCCTTATAAATTCTTGTGTTTCTATGGATTTTTCATTGTTTTTTCATCAAAGTGATAACTATTTAATAGGAGGAAAATTTTGTTTCAAAAGAAATGTAACTTAAAAGAAAAAGATACCATTGATTCACCCCCACCCCTCACAGTGATACATTGATCCTTACTGGGAAATCTCAATTTGTATTAGTAGAAAATTTCCTTTATTTTACTCTTTTTGTGAGTTTTTTAAGAAAAGTTGTGATGGATAATCTGAATTTTGTGAATAGTAAGAGGATTCTGATCTTTGGTGGTAAGATCTATCATATCTATAAAGATATAATGTTACCTTATTTTATGTCTCTTGGGTATGATTTTCTTGAAGTTGTAATAGATATATTTTCTCATATTTATGAAAAAATTCCTCTCACATCTGTTGAGAAGAAGAATCTTGAGAATGATGGAAGATCTAAGAATTCCTTACTCTCATCACTTTCAGAAAGTGAGTTTTTAAGAGTGAAGGGTGTTTCCACAGCTAAAGACATCTGGGATAATCTAAAGAACAATTATAAAGTCAATACAAAGGTTAATAATGCCAAGTTATAGATCTAGAGGCTAAATTATAAATATCTCAAGATAGGTGAGTATGAATCTATTGGTGACTTCTTTACAAGGGTTAATAACATTTTCAGTACTATTATATGTCTTCATGAAAATTTGGAAAATTATACAATTGTTGAAAATATATTGATAATAATTCCTGATAAGTTTGTTTCCAAATTTTCCTCATGATGATATATAGATCCAGAAACATTATCTCAAGATGATTTTCATAGTACTATTATCACTTATGAAATAATATGGGAGAAATATATGAAAGAAAAAAATTAATATAGAAATGTCCTTCATGGATTCCAAGTAAGGAATGTCTAATAAGGTCCTTGAAGAATAATAAGTTGCTAAATATGATTCTAAAAATGAGTTATGTAAAAGTCTTGATAAATTTTTTTCCTTTTTTTATAAAAATTTGAAAAAAGGTACATGTAAATATAAAAGAAAACTTATCTTCAAATTTTTTGAAGTTAGATTCATTATGTTCATTATGGATAATTTTCCTTGAAGAAAAAATTAATTGGATAGTGATGAAGATGAAATAACGCTAAGAATATCACATAATAAATAGAGTGATAATAATAAATCTTATCAAAAAGTGAAATATAAAAGGTTATAAAAATCCAAAAGGAGATATTTTTTTCTAAAGATGATGAAGAATAAGACAGTGAATATAATTCTGAAAAATATACTAAGAAAGTTGGAGAGAATAATTTCTTTTCAATAGTTAGCAATGAAGAGTTCATAATTAGTAGTTTTAAAGAATCAGAAACCCAATTATAATTCCATATGAAAGAAGAATTGAAATAATTTCTGAGAAATATTAGAAGGATTGAGAATGAAATTATGAATTTCAAAAGTGAAAATTCCTCAATAAAAATAATTAATGTTTTCCTCATGAGAAATTTAATCTTCTAGAAGATACTGATGAGTTGAAGAAATATATTGAGAAATAAAAAAAATCAGAATGAACATCTATAAGTAAAGTTGAAGGAAAAAATAATAATAGTTAGAACTTTTCCAACAAAAACTTTCTAAAGCTGAACAGAGGGTTACATGTTCTAGGAATTCTATCTCTTAAGTTGGTGAAATCGCTAGAAAGGGTAAACCTAATAAGTATCAAATTTTACCTTAAAGTATTGAGAAGAAATCTGAAATTGTTTTTGAGAAAAATAAATATTGTAATGTTTTGTATGTGTCCAAAAATAACAAAGTGGAGAATTCAAAAGTTTCTAAAAATTTTGAGTATAAAAAAGTTTTTATTACGTCTAGTTCTAACATGGCTGAAAAGAAAATTGTGGTGAAAAAGAAGATTTCAGTTGATAACTAAAATTTTAGTGGTCAAAAAACTTCTGATAAGAAAGTTAATAAGGTTGCTAAGAAAAATACTCTAAAATCTGGATGATATTGAAGTTTCAGAGCCAAATATTTTTTCTATGGATAGTGTTGGTATTGTGGTGGATTTAAACACGTAGAAAATATGTGTTAGTTTAATCAACAATATTACAACTATTCCACAAATTACAAAAGTAAAATTTTTAGGGGGATTTAATCCTATCAAAATAATAATTCATAGAAACAATTTTTGAATAAATATGAGAAGGTTTGAGTGAAAGTTGAAAATAGGTTCCAACCTCTAGAAACTATTTTTGAAAGATATTAGAAACCTGAACATATTATAAAAAGATTTCTTGTTTTGTTACTAGTGTAATAATTTTTTTAACAATTATCAAAATCTGTATGTGAAGAAAGATAAAGGGAAAGAAAAATATCTTATTGTTGAAACTTCTCTCAAATATACAAAAGGAGAACAACCCTGGATATTGGATAGTGGGTTATCTTATCATATGATAGGATACTTAATGTTTTTTAAATAATTTGAAATACTTCAAGGAATGAACCATGAAATTTGGAAATTATTAATCTCTCAGAATAAAAGGTGTTAGAACAACCATAATTAGGGGAAAAGTTGAAATCTAATAAATCTTTATTTTTTGAGGGGATAAAACACAACCTACTAAGTGTTTCAAAACTTTTTGATGAAGAAAAAAAAGTACTTTTCCTAAAAAATGGGTTTTTTGTGAAAAGAGAGTAAGACTGAAAGATAGTTACAAGAGGCCAACGTATAAAAGGGAACTTTTTCCAAGTTTATGAGGTTCAAAACTCTTGTTACTTTGTCATGGTGTAAAATAATTAGTTGTGGCATAAATGGTTAGGGGACATGTTCTAGAAAAACATGATCAAGTTATCAAAGCAATAATGTGTCTATGGTATTCCTAATATGTTAAGAAGAAGAGATTGGTGTTGCCTAATTTTTTGAAAAGGAAAGATTAAAAACCTTGTGCATATGAAATTTAACATTTGTTCAAAATGAATCTTGGAACTTATTCATTATAATATTTATGGGCCAATGAGAAAAAAAAGAACTCATGGATATAATTACTTCATTACTTTCATTTATGAATTTAATTTCATTAATTACGTTATGTATATGAAACATAAGTCAGATACTATGAAATTCTTTACAATTTTTAGAAGAAAATATGAGAAGGAATGTTAGTATTCAGTAAATAAGTTGATAATAGACAATGGTAGGGAATAAAAAAATGAATAGTTTGAAATTTATATTGAGAAGAATGGAATTTATCATGATTTTAGTACACCATACACTGCTCAACAAAATTGTTTTGATGAGATGACGAATAGAAGTACGGTTGAAATGGGAGAAACTATGTTACTTGAACATGGTCCCTATCAATAATTTTGGTGGAAATCCATAAGCACTATTTTTTATATTCAAAACCAATGTTTCTATAGGACAAGTTCCAATATGAATCTTTATGAAATTTTTTATGATAAAACTCAAAGTTTTAACCTTTTTAAATGTTTGTAAACCCTTGTATTGTAAAGAAGAAAGGTGAAAACCTTGGAAAGTTGGAGTAGAGAGGTGAATATGGAATTTTTCTTAGATATTACTCAGAAGAAAGAGGATAGAGATGTTTCAACAAAGAGATAGGAAGATTAGTTAACTATGTTGAGGTGAAAATTATTGAAAATGATGAGGAAGAAACTAAAAAAACTTATGATGATAAGGATATTGAATAGGATGAAAGAATATTTGTTAACATTTTTTATAAGGATATAAAAAATCCTAATCCTACTCAAGAAGAATAATTAGACTTAGCTATTTATAGTGATGAGGAAGAATCTTGAAAATATCATCCTAGTATGAAGAAGAAAGTCGAAGCTCAAAACATTATTAGTGATCAACATAAAAATGTTCAAACAAGAAAAACATCAAAAACTATTACACATACTTACTTTTATTCAAAATTCTAGCCAAAATATGTAAATGAAGCTTTTGAGAACCTAGAATGGGTTCACGAAATGAATAAAGAGTTAGATCAGATAAAAAAGAATGATACTTGAGAACTCATAACTAAACCAAATGAAAAAAATGGTATTGGTAAAAATTGGTTTCTCTGGAACCTAATGAATGATGATGGTGAAGTGATAAGAAACAAAGAAATATTAGTTTTCAAAGGTTACTTACAAATTTAATGCATTGATTTGGATAATAATTTTTCTCCAATGGAAAGGTTAGAAACAATAAAAATATTTCTTTCTGTTATTTCACAATGAAGTTAAAAAATATTTTAAATAGATGTGAATTACTCATTTCTAAATAGGGATCTTGATAAAGAAGTTTATATTGAACAACCATGTGGCTCTTTTGTTTGGAAAGATGAAAGTTATGTTTGAAAATTTAAGAAAGCCTTTTATGGTCTAAAACAAGCTCGATGGGAAAGGTGCTCCAAAATAGATACTTACTAAATAAAGATGATTTTTAAGAAAGTAACAGTTGATAATAATCAATAAATCAAAGAAAGACAGGAGTTTTCCATCATTATAATTGTTTATGTTGATGAAATTATCTTTTTTGATAATGATTAAAGAACTTCTGAAATATTTTTTAAGAGATGAAAAAGTTTTTTGAGATGTCCATGATGGGTGAAATGAAATACTTTATTGGGTTAAAATTCTCAAAAAATAAGAATCACGTATTTCATTCCCAAGAAAATTATGTTAATTAACTTCTTAAAAAAAATCCATGGAAAAAATAAAACTTGTTTCCACACTGATTTCAGTGTTAATCAAGTTGTCTAAAGATAGATAAGTCAAGGAAGGTAACTCTAAATAGTTTTGAAAGCTTATTGGAAGTTTTTTTTATTTTATTGTCTTAAGACCTTATTTTTTTTATATTATTAACTCATGTGAAAGATTTTAGAGTGATCCAAAATAATCACATCTATTGGCTGGAAAAAGAATTATCATATATATCAAAGGCACAAAAAAATGTGAATTAGGTATGATAGCTTAGAAAGTATTGACTAGTTGGATATTAAGATGTTTATTGGGTAGGAAATGTTGATGATAGAATATCCACATCTTGTGAATTTTTATTTTTGGGGAAAATCAATGTTAGTTGGCATAAAAAGAAATAAAATTTAGTAACTCTTAGAATGTATGAAGATGATTATGTTGTTTCTACTCAATCCTCTACTCAACTTATGTGTATGAAGACCCAGTTAGAAGACTTTCTTATTAAAGTAATGTTACCCTCTTTCTTGGGTTTTGATAATCAAAGTGTTGTTAATATTATAGGAAACCCAATAAAAAATTATTATTAAAAACATATTGACATAAAATACTACTTCATCAAAGATTAGTGGAGCAGAATGAATTGAAGTTTGAATATGTTCCTACATCAGAACAAGTTGCTGACATTTTCACAAAACCTTTACATAATGAATCTTTTTATAAATTGAGGTTGAGCATGGGTGTCAAACCTCTTTCTCATAAAGGTTGAGGTATGTTTTTTTTGTCTAATATCCCATCTATTCTTTTGATAGTGTTGTCAAGGGGGATAATTTATTCATATATATATATATATATATATATTCATGTGTGCTAAAACTTTTAAGGAATCATGTATGTCGGGGGAGTTGTGGGTAAGTTATGACTTTAGCATGTAAATGTGTGAACTATTCTAATATTTTGTTGTAGTCATGGTAGGAAACTTTTGTTTATAGGTAAGTGGAATAAGTGAAGAAATATGTGATGAAAAGATGAAGATGTTTCATGAGTTTCTACTTTCGGAAAGTATGGTTTTTCTATCAATGATTCTTGTTTCTTATAATGAGTTATCTCACGTAGGCTTATAATTGTTGATAAGTGATCCATTCCTTGAGATTAAAAGGTTTAGTGATTTATGAACCTTGGTTGACAATAAAATCCAAATCGGGATTGTAAAGACCAATTTAGAAAGAAGTTATTTTTTGAATCTAAATTAAGTTTTTAAAGGAAGTGATGACTTTCTCTATCAAAAAGATTGAAATCACCTCACTTTGTAAAGGTTGGTGATCAGACTCAGAATCATAATTTGAATATTGGACACAAAAATTCTTAAGAAATTACATCAGATTATAAAAAAAATTTCTAGAACAAAAGGTTCATCAGACTCACCTTGGGTCCAGAATAAATGGACCGATCGTAATGAGAAATTGTATCAGAGTATTCATGGCTCTGATGAAAACCTTATAATTTTTTTATGATCTTTTAGTCTCACAAATCATATGTAATCTAAAAAACCTATGATGCAGTCCTTATGAAGTAATGGGGGAGAACCAATGCTACTAATTGGATTGAATCTTGGTAGGAAAGAATAAAGTGATGTAAGACTATGAATGAAAATTAATTTTTTATTATTATCATAAATCCCTTTTTAAGAGATAATAGAGAACCCAACATGAAATCACAACTTAAACAAACAAACCTCCACAGTTCATTCAAGGTCAAGAACAACTCATTCAAGACTAAAAAGAAAGACTTCAACCCAACATCATAACCATAAAGACCATCTTCCACATACTCATCACTCGAGTAGCAATATCGGGTGGAAACTATCTTCTATTCACCTCTAAATCACCCCCTAATAGGTGAAATGGTTGCAAATTCCCTTCAATGAAAACTAGAATACCACAATTCAAACACTTCCACAAACATCAATCCACAAATCAAGAAATTCATTAGTAGCACACAAAAAACCTTGTGGATCCACTTCAAAAACAACAAATCTTCCTCAAAATCCTCATAGTAGCTGGTACCTTGAGTCTAGGTGTGAACTTCTGGTTACCATATTCCAACCAGTTTTTGAAACAAAACAATTACAATTACCATTAACAATGGTTGTCTCTGCTAAATTCATTAAGTTCTTACCCTGAATTTCTTCTAGAATCTCATTCACAAATACCAAAACCTGGAAAGGGACTCCTGTAAATCTACCTTCAAATGCTCAAACCATCACAATAGAATCAGTTAGAAAAATCATGAATAATTTACAATATTATTTATATGATGTTGTGTTAATCTTAAATAATCTCAAAATCATGAATATGTCATGATTACAAGTATTAGTTTGTATAAGAAGAAATTTGGGCTTTCTGGTCTCAGCTCATTGTTGTGATGATCACCAGATGCAGGATTGTTTGAAGGTTGAATGTGAGAAGATAAAGATATTGGTTTTTAGTCAAACTAATAAACCAAAAGATAAAAATATTCAAATAAATAAGTTTGTGTGTACTGTAATTAGAAAGTTAAAGAATTTTCTAAAGTTGAAGTTGTTGATGTTGGTCCATCAGATGTAGTGTGCCTCTAATCATCAGAGTAATTCTGACACCGATCATTAGACGCAATGATGGTTTCAAAAAAGGAATCGAAGACAGAATTGTTTGTATTGGAAGATTTTGGGACTGATGAAAAATGGTATTATAGATCAATCAATAATGTAGACAACCATTTTCATTAGGACGATTTTTTTGTTTCAAGTGTTTCAATAACCAAATAAGAACTCTGATTTTTTATCAAGTGGTTCAAGATTCATTAGATTAGAGTAGACATTGATTTATCGGAGTGAGACAAAGACTGATCAATCAGGTTCGGGCTGACACCAATAAAATTCATTAGATTCTAACCATAATATGATATAGGATCGTCAATCTAAGGAAAAGAACAAAAGAAGAAATATTTTAAGTATTTTCAAAAAAAATTCAAAGAAGGTTGAAGATGGTGTTGAAGTGTTGCTGAGGAAGTTCGGTAATCTTTATAAGTTGCGACTATGTTTACAAAGAAAGAAATGCAACTGAAGTCTAATGAAGTTTCAACAATTGTTAAGGTATAAGGTTTTCAAATTTTTATTAGTTGGTATAGAGCATTGAAATGAGTAGTTTATTTTCGGTTAGTTTCGTGAATCATAATGAGAGGACATTTAATTTTCATATCTTTAAATTGGTGAGGAGCAGTGTAATGAATAATATGATGATGTGCATATGGCTTCATCATAATGATAAAATCAAAGTAACAATCGGAATTGGACTAAATAATGGTTATAAAGTATGAAGTGAGCTAAATATGTGAGAATATTTGATAAGGTTCATGAAGAAATGTGAAGAGTTGAGAAGAAATAAAGAAGTCAAATATAAAGCTGATATTTAAGGTAAATTGAAGTTTTATGAATTTTGGTTAAGTGGGAAACCCTTTTTAAATTCGTATATAAACCATTTTTTTCACACCTATAAATAGAAGGAAGTAAATTTTACTTTTTGAAACATATAATGTTCATAGCTGAAGAGAGAAGGTGGATCGTTTAATGTTTTTAGAGAGAAAGAGTTTTAAGATTGAACATTTCGAAGTAAGTTTTCCAGATAGAAATAATATTGTATTCAGAGTTTCCAGATTGGTCTGAGTAATCAAAATGAGGTTTTTCGAACTGAGGAAGAAGAATTTTAGAATTTTTTCCGTGGTATTATAATAAAATTATATTATTAGAATGAGGAATTGGTATGGGTATCATACTGAGTATCATTATTAATTACATAGATGTTATTACCTACTGCTGGATAGGAAAGTGAATAATTGTTTTGAAGATCATATTTGTGAAATTTGACAAAGAATCGTAGTAAAATGTTTTAAAGAAACTGTCAAAAGCTTCTTAACTTTTTACAAAAAAAAATATTACATCATTTCATGCTACATTAAGCACATGCAGTGTTGTATTGAACATAGTACTACAAAATTTTAAGGTTGTATCCTACTTATTGTATCCAACCAAAAGGAATATTTTCTAATAGATTTTGTGGTATTGTATTGTTTCCAAAATATACCAAGGGAATAGTTACTCATGTTGAGTAGTGAACCTTTTAATTATTTTTTGTTCCTATGGATTTTTTATTGTTTTGTTTTTAGAAAATTGATAAGTCTTTAACATGAGGTGAAGGTTGTTTCAAAATAAAAGAAAATAAAAATAAAAATTTATCACTAATTCACCCCCTCCCCCTATCATTGATGGATTGATCCTTACTGGGAAATCTTATAAATCATATGATCTCATGGACATGTTGCTTTCCTAGGTACTATACTTAGTGAGTCTCTTGGATCAGTAAGAAGTGAGAAACCTTAATTAGCTGATTTACAATCACCCAGACAACATCATGACTCCTCAAGGTCCTAGGTAACCCCATCATGACATCCTAATACTACCACACAGGAACTAGAAGTGCTTGGAGTAAACCCCCATAATTCTAGTGCTCGACCTTTACCCTCTGACTGGTAATACATCGGGAAAAATCCAATGATATCCCTCTTCATCCTAAGAAACTATAACTATCATCTAAATTTGTAGTACATTTACATCACAACAGGATGAACCACCCATATATAAGTACACAGATACCTCATCATCTACTCTTCTATGTAAGCAGGAACTACTACCCTTCCATATACAAGGATCATATCATCATTTGCCAATGACCACCCAGGTATTGGGTCACCTCAAACCAGTTGTTCCCTCCTCAAATTTAACTCTAGTTTTGACTCATGTATAGCCTTTACATGGTATACTATAGAATATGTAACCACTAATGGAGTAAAATTCATTGATCCCTGGTCCAAATAATCATCCATTCTCTAGTTATTCAACAAACTCATCAAGCATTACTACTCCTCTGAAGGCCACTCACCAAGATCCTACTCAACCTGCATCTTATAGCTAAGAGAATCCACTAATGCATTATCTTTACCAAGTGAATAATACATATCAAAATAAAACTTCTATAGGTACTCAACCGTAGTTCCTCTACATCAAATTTAAGTCCTAATATGTGAATATGTAATGGAGGATCTAGTGGTCAGTTTAGACTAAAAATATCTCACTTAAGTGATAGTTTCACTAACACTTCAGATCATGGATCATGTATTCTAGATCCAAGTCATGAGTAGGGTAGTTCTGATCATGGTATCACAAATAACATGAACTATAATCCAATACCTTCTCCATATGCATCAACACTTCTCCCAAAAAATTCATGATTCATTATAGTATACAACATATCTAACCCCTAGATTAATAATTATCAATACTAGAGTAGTAGTAAACCTCCTATTTAGATCAAGAAATTCATTTTCACTCTGATCTGATCACTGGAACTTCACTCTCTTCATCATCAGCATATTCATGGGTTTTTATAGTTAGGAGAGGTCCTGGATAAGTCACCAGTAATATCCAATTAATACCAAAAATCTCATGATCTCAAACATGTTTTGGAACTTGTCCTGGACATTATTGCCTCAACTTTCTCTAGGTCCATGGATATACCTATCTCAAAGACAACATACCCTAATAAATTCATCTTCTAGATCTATAAGTTTCACTTTGATAGATTATATTAATGTTTATGTTCTTTAATAATACTCAGTACTACCTCAATATGTAAGGAATGATGCTCCAATATCAATGAGAGGATATGATCTCATCAACAAACACCATGATGAACAATTTTAGGTATGGGTGGAAGAACTTGTTCATGAGATATATGTACACTTTCAGTGAATTAATTAGTCTAAATGTCACCAAAAAGTAATTTTATAACCCGTACCTACTCAAAAACACCATCATTATAGTGTCATACTCTCTAAACCATAGTTTTTGATATCCTGGTCGAAGATCAATCTTGGAGAACCACCGGGATCCCCATAACTGATCGAAAAGATCATAAATCCTATTAAAAGGATATATATTCTTCAGTATCACCTATTTTATCTTCTGGTAATCAATTTATAGTTAAATAATACCACTCACCATCTTAAAGGACAATAAAAGTTCACCCCATGGTAAAGTGCATGGCCTGATGAATCCCTTCTACTCCAAGTTGTCAAGATACAACTTGAGTTCCTTTAGCTCGGTTGTGTCATATGATACTGGGGTATTGAAATGGGTTGTGCACCTATAATAATATCTATATAAAATTAGGATCCTATATCAGGATTAATTATAGGAAGTTATCCAAAAATATTTCTTGATAGAGATCTATGACTAGAGAAAAATTAATGGGGGTTTTCGCTGATTCTATTGAATAAGTCAAGCCCACCATATGCATTATAATCATCCAAAAATGACTCAATTCTAGACCAAATCTACATAATTCAAGTTTATATTATCTATCCATCACATATATATTTCCCTTTTGAAATATATATATCACTCTTCTCTGATAGAAATCAGTGTGGGATCAGAAGCTGATAGTCAGCCTATACTGAGAATCATGTCAAAGATCTTCATTAATGGTATCATGAATTACCACATATATACATATCCAACAATAACTATAATACACTCTAGGAATCACTAAATATGATCCACTTTTTTTCCCAATAGCATTTCAATGGAATTTAACTCATTGGACCAATTGATTGATAAGTCAAGTCCATAACTACTTGTGCAGATATAAATGAATGGGAAAAACCTGCATCAAACAAGGTAGTAGATAAAGTCATGGTAATCAAAACTATACCTTGGAAAATAGATATTCCCTCACCACTATCTATTGTATTCTAGTTCACTATATAAACCTATCCCATCTCAGCTCCATGGCCCTTACCCTGGGAAGTCTATACCCTCTGATGAGGTCCCTGGCTTGTCCCATGGCTCGATGCCTAAGTCTATCTCAAACCCCCACAAGACTTTGATCATGATTCCTTAAATAATAATCAATAAAGATACCCCATATAACTAAAATAATGACACTTGGTCTCTGTTTTTCATCATGAATTTTGATAATTCTCCCACTTCCCAGAGTTCTAACAATGAGGACCTCCCTAACCCATAAGAGGTTTTGAAGATACTCTACTCATCTTTGACTATTTTTCACCTCTATGCCAAGAGTCATCTACCTTCCTATTTCTAATGCCTTAAGAAACTCCCATTGTAGTCATAGAAATCTCATTAGCTGGCCTGATATGGTTCATAAATAAACATTTTTCCCTTCCTTCATCAAGACCCTTCTTAAATTTTATGGCTTTGCAAAGTACTATAGTGTACGTTGTAATATCAAAGCACCTAACCTAACATTTTAGATCTGTTCAAAGTCCTATCTTAAAATTATGAATGTTCTATGCCTCGTTCCCAACCAATAAAGGAGAAAAGATATGTAACTCCATAAACCAAGTATAATATGCATAGATAGTCATATAACTTTTCCATAATTCTAGTAACTCCTTGTCATAATCCAGCTTTATCATGTTAGAAAAGTATTTCTCAAGAAACAACTCCTTGAAGGTTTCCCAAATAAGACCCTCCCATCTACCAGCTTGATTAATGGTAGTCCACCATCTCCTAGTAGGGACTTGGAAAATGAAGGTCACTAGAATCACTCACCCCACATCATGTGTATGGACCATCTTTAAAATTATCCCAATAAACTCCATCCATTCCTTTTAATTCTATAGGCCTCCAGTACCATTGAATGACAAGGGATGTTAGAGCTATAAATCTCAAGAATGATCGGTCATGGTCTTTGGATAGTTTCTACCTTAGATGGGTATAATCTAAAATATTCCCAGTTAAACAATCTCTATAACTTTAATCACATGTTACAGTATAGAAGTGTGTTGGGTATATCCACTTTCTCCATGGGTGGTGGCATGGGAGCATCCTAGGATACCAGAGTTGGAGGTCCCATAAAACATCTCTAAAGTGACATCTTATGTGACATAAAGAAACATTAGGAACACAAAAAAATTTATAACCAATCTATGGGATCACACAAGATTCCCTTATGAGTCTACCCTCAACCCAATAAATTACCCTCCAAAAAAACAAGGCCTTATCCCTTCATGTTAGTCACAGTCATATATATATATATATATATATATATATACACACACAAACATAACACACGGAATGCTCAGTTCAATTAATTAATAATAATAATGATATATTATAACATCATGGCATATCATAAAATAGAGAAACTATATCGAACAAAGAGAATAATTTGAGGAATTTTATTAAAAACTACTATGCGGCACAATAACAGGTATATATATGGAATTTGAACCTTTGTAACTAATCATGATGCCTAAATGCACCTGAATTTTTATAAAATAGTAATAGAAATACTATCCATGGTAACTCAAAGTTCCATTACACATGTATTGTCTATGAAAATGGAAATGCCCCTACCTGAGTCACGCACAACTATATCCTTTTTACCATGTCCTAGGTTGGTCCAAAAATAGAGGAAAATCGATGCTCTAGTGCCATTTTGTAACACCCTGACCCAAACCACTAGGTCTAAGCCGAATATCCACATGACCTCATGCACACCTCCCTATATACAATAGTTTTTTAACAAATGATGAGGGTATAAGTTTGGAAATGGGGAGACTATACCATCAGTATCATATCATAGAGTAAATAATAATGATTGAAAATATAAAAAAAATAGACTAATCATATAGAAAATGAATAAATGAGTATACATTTCATACAGGTAATAAATAGGCTCCCAAAGTAGAAATACAATCCATAGTATAAAGTGTAATATTTTAATAGAAATATAACAAAAATTATGGTAATCCTCAAAGTCTATCCTAGTCTTGCATCCAACATCATGCTTCTATTCATATCCATAAACCATTTTCCCCTTTCCCTTTTCCAGATCCCTAGTCATGTAATCTATAAGTACACCAAAATTACAAAGTAGGGAGTTACTAGAAGACTTAGTAGGACACCTCCAAGGAATTTCTAACACATGTGAACATCCATAAGAGTGTATAGAATGATAATAAATAAATTTTCACATAATTAGAAATTATACCAAGCATTTATTCACTAACCAATCCATCACAAAACCTCGTTGTACCTACCTCAATTCCTTTATATAAATATTAAAATGGCCATGGATACATCACAAATGAAGGATCCATTCTCAAAGTATAACAAAAACTATACAATCCCTAAGCCCCTAGGTCAAACCAAACTATTCCATTAAACCCTATTGCTATCTCACAAGTTAGGTCATATAGAACAACATGCTCTACTACTTACACATGGTTCTGATCACATGTGGTCTCCATGACCCTTAGTCAGTTCACACTAGGACAGCATACCCCGTCAATTATCTTGGTCCTATCATCAAATCACATGTAGCATCTAAACATTCTCCCCCACTAGAGAGATCGAGACATGATGGGTCCACCTTTAAATTTAGAACCATGCATAGAAAAACAACATAGCATATACCAAAATATAACATATTTAAATAGTGGTATCATTTCAAGGCACGCATAACATTTCATGACTGTGAGTAAATCCAACCACGCACACATGTGATTAAATTCAACATAATCTGAGAACATCAAAATTCATCATCATATAATTATAAAAATCATAAAAATTTCCTCAACATGGTAAGTAACTTATTACCTCATAGTATGATGTCAATGTCAAGGATAAACCATCATGTGTGGTTCGAATTCTGGAGTGGAAATCTCTACAGCTAAGAACACCTCCTCTCAGACCTTATTATCATAGTAGTCTACATGAAAACAATCAAGGTTCACTAAGTATTCTGAGAACCAATTATCTCATTTTATTTAAAAATTAAATAATAAATTATATGTGATAATATCATTCTCTCTCATGAATAATCAAAAATAATTTACAATAATTATTCTTTATCGTTATTTATAATTCCCTACAGAATAATTCTAGATAAATTCATAATTATTATTATTTATCATTATTATAACTCTGGGTGATTTAACACTTGATAGTAACTCTACCATTTTTATATAAAGATTATAAATCCAATTTCACCAATGATAATTAATCCTCTATATAGAATACCCATAGATAACTTGAGATAATAATTCCTTATCATTATTAAAAAAATTATAGATTATTATCATTAATGAAATCTTTATCCTTAAATTAGATAAGGCTTAAAAAGTAAAATGATTAATAAATGAATATAATATAATACTAGGTGTTTGTTAATTGAAGAATACTCCTCTAATAAACATAGGTGAGAGATTTTTAACCACTCCGAGAAAATGGAAGAAGGGTTTGAATCACATGAAGTGGACCTTATATGTCTCATGGAAAGGATCTATGGGTACCCGAGCTCAAGAGGTCAACTAGAATTGAATACCAAAAGGGTTTATCTATTTTAGAAATATTAATGTATGTATAAGACCATATCATTAAAGACAAAATTAAATTAACAATTTATTTTCCTATCAATCGTTTCTTAAAGGGGTAGTGATCAAATATTCACAATTAACTTTACTTAAGGGAAAACAAGTAAAAATAATTTAATTCCATGAATTTTGGAATTTAAAACCATCAAAATAGGTTAAAAAGTCATTTTGTAGAATAAAGAAGGTAAAGTGTAGGTTTTTAAGTATTTCCCCCAAAAATGGTGTTGTATAATGGTGGCATGGTTTTACCCTTACACAACTCCTAGGTGTTGTCTAAGGGTAGAATATTACCCTTAATAATCCTATAAAAACTTTTTATTACCCTTATGTAGTGGCAGTTTACCCTTAAAAATCCTTTATAAATCATGGTGTATCCTTACACAAGTCCAAGGATATCCTTATGTAGCCTTTAAAAACCACAACTGACACTTATACAGCACCCTTACATGAGTTGGTGCCTTTACAAAGTACCCTTACATGAGTATATTTCCCTTATTAAGTGTTCTAATAACCTTATACATTAAACTTACATGAGTGGTTTAACCATATGCATCACTGGTACCCTTACATTGTACCCTTATACGAGCTTTAGGTACCATTATGTAGTGCATATGTTTAGGCCCTTACCCTTACTCAGTGTGTTCTTACCCTTATGAAACTCATGTACTTGAGTAGTTACCCTTACACTATTTTACAAATAATATAACCTTATGTAGGGTATGAAAAATGTCCTTTACCCTAACATAACCCTTTAAAATAAGGGTTTCCTTTATGTAACACCTTAAAATCATAAATAATGGTGATTTTTATTGAAAATTTAAATTTACACATAAGAATACTTAAATTACAATAAAGAGAGGGATTTAAGAACATCTAAAAATTTAGAATATAACAATTCTATAAACAATAGGTCATGTGGATCTTTGGATAAAACCTGGTAGTTCAAGTCAAGATGTTACAAGATTTATAGTAGTTATATAAAGGTAGTAGAGTGCCTCACATGTGGGTAGTTTGTGTGAATTCATTGCTATGTAAAACTAGGGTGTTCTATTTCATGTGAGTGTAAATCCCTTTACTAGAATATAAAAAGTTTAACTTATCACATAAAGGTTCTTCCTTTCATAAAGTTGGATTGGTAATTTAGCATAAGGGTTGACTCTTATTCAGGTAAGAGTTATCTTATTATCTTGTAAAGGTAATACCCATTCATGTATAGGAAGATTCAGTCCTTGTGTAAGTATAGAGTTCTGTTTTGGTATCACTTTGTGTATATCATCTCATATAATGTCCCTCTTCCTAAGCTATTTAAAGTTATATTGAACTACCTTTAATCATCACATGATTTTCACAGGAAGGTATTGTTTTATTCAAGAAACTTTGATATTCACTCTAGTTTCAGTTATGTTATGTATTTTAAAATATATGAGAATATATTTAAGGAAATATATAAATTTAAAACAAAAAACAAAAAAGATAAATATAATATTAAATGTTTCTTGATTTTGTGATATTTTAAATGGGTAAGTGGTGATTTAAATAGAAATAGAATAATTATAATTTAAAATATTTAAAGTTTGATCAGTATTCTGATATATCCAAGAATATAATTTTTATTCCAAAAAATTATATAATACCCTCCCATTAAATTTATTCTTTCTTTCTCCCTAACTCGGATAACCAGAACCTTACCACTCAAGTCTTGTGAGTTTTCTAAAAATTTATTTGATCTTTTCTCATGTGGTTCTAGGACTGAAATATTTTTCTCTATATTTTTCTTGGTGAACCATCATGTGAAACTTCTTACCTAGGTATGGGATCTATTAATTTTATTTAAATTGTTAATTTTTTCAAATCTTAGTTAAGATTCCTTTGTATGAATACATGTAATTAACTTTAAAAAATATAATCATCTCGAAAACCACATAACGGATAACTAATGAATAATCTTGTTATTCATAAAGGAATAAGATGATGATATCACATGTTGCTGAATGGATATTATTATTAAGAAATAAAAATATAATATTTCATATTATTATTATAATTATTTCTTTAAGTTGTAGAATTAAGTAGGATATTATTTTCTAGAATATGAAAATCATGTGCAATTTATTAATAATACTGTAATTTGATAATCTAGAAATTATCAGAGGAGAGAGTAAGAATTATCACCTAGAATTTGATATTAATTATAATATAATTACTAAAATTAAATGAGTATGAAGAAAATATGATCACATGCAATAGATATTATTGGTATTTCATGAATTTAAATAGAAGAGTTTAAATGGGAATAATTATTTCATATAGTGAAATAATATAATTATTTTAGAATTTGAGGATGGAATAAGTTTTTTAATTGTAGTTTCTTGATAAATAAAATTAAAGGAACAAATTAGGGGGTGTGATATCATGTATTTTATGATCTTTTTATGTTTAATATTTATTTTTGGGTAGTGAGTTATTTCTTTGTTGTATTGTTTTTATTGTGTGTTCTGATTTATATGATTGTAAATTTATTTATGAATGATGAAATTGATTAATAAAATAGGTTTGAGTAGATTATTTTTTCTATTAGAAATAGATTGGATATGAAAATAATGATTAAATCATGATATGATTGATTATAGCTATTTTAAGTTATTTTTTATAGGTTTCTAGTTGCATGAGCTATGCATAATTAATCAATTAATTTAGATGTAGTAATGAAATTGTTGTTACCTAAAAACTAATTATTTATATCTGAGATACCCCAAGCTTTCTTGATTAAGGATTTTATACCTTACTTATATGGCCTTAGTTTACCCTGATATTGTGTGCTGAAATTTATTAATTTCCATGTGTGTGTGATTTGAGGTATTAGAGACTTGTTATGATTTATTGTGAACTTGGAATGGTAGGGATATTAGTAATCAATGGGAGGGGATTCTGAAGGCTATATTGATGGTTTATGTCGATGATGGTGGGATTATATGAGATGTGTGCAATGGTGTTGGGTATAACATTGGTATAGTTGAGATGATATTAAAGTTGTAATTTCTCATTAATTATATTCTTGATGTTTCTTTTGATGATTGAATTTATGAATGATAGGTTTTTTATTTTCAAATTCTTGTTATAGTTGGTTTAAATCATGGAAAGTGAATTCCTTACATGTGGTATCCTTGGATGATTCCTAAAGCACCTGATAAATTATGAAGTGATAAATGAATTAATAAAATAGTCGGGATGGATCTTGATGATTATATATGATGATGAAATGATTTATAATAAGTAGTATGTTGGTGTATAAGGCACTAGGAATGGAAGAATTAAATTATTAATCTTATAAGTGAATAATAATTAGCATTAATTAGTGGATAATTAAATAATTAATATTGAACTTTGATGATTCTGTGCATACATGAGATCTAGACCTTAGTGGTGGAAGTTGGGAGTCTTGTGTGATGATAGTTGTAGATGGTTTTAAGGCTAGGAAACTTCCCTTAGTGTGTATTATGCACAATATATTTTATTTTTTATGATTTCATATGCTTCACCACCTGAGACGATAGGGAAACTGACCCCCAATTGTTTTGGGGGTGTTTTCCCCAACAATCTGGTTGGTGAGGGAATGGATAGATGACAACTTCCTCTCCTCCACTCTCCCATCAGTTGTAGTTATTATGTGATCATATTCAGGTTGTTATGGATTAAGTCATTGGGTATAAAATTACATGGGATGTCATGGATCTTGGTCTTTTTCTAAATTTATGTGTGGGATGTAATGAATTGAGGTTGTAACACTACTTTTATGAAGGCGTGGTGGATATAGATTCTCATGGGTATACACGCATGGGTTGTGATGGATTGAGCTATAATCTGTGTACACATGTGGGGGTAGATTCTAGAAATACTACCTAGTTACAATGGATGTGATGATGATAAGGTTGTTCCATGTTGAATGGGATTCACAATTGTTGAGGTATATATTCATAGGATTCAATATAAGATGATTACATGGTTGTGATGAAATTTATAGGATTTGGGTGGGATTATTCATAGAATGTATGAGCACGGGATGTGATCCATTGAAAAATGAGAGTGACAAAATAATGGGGAAGTAGAATCAAGTTACCCTTTATATATATTTATATATATCAATGCGAATTATTTACTTCCATACAATACTTATTCAGTGAGACATTGTGAGGTTGGTAATATAGATTACCTAACTAGGTGAATTGGTTTTATTAATTTATTTGATGGGAGTTAGTATTGTTTTTTCACATTTTTCCTAAGAGGTTTCATAGAATATACTAATGAGTATACTTGTTACTCTGACCCTGCATATATATAAACTATTTTTTTCTATATAAGAGTAGGTTGGTGATTTATATGGATGTTACTAACTCAAAGGAGTTTTTTAGTAGTTTTCATAGTTATTTGTGTTCATAGTTTCTTCCTAGGAATGATTTTGTATTATTTCTAGTTGTTTAGTTTTTTTATGACGTTACATTCATATATTCAAATGATTATATTTTATTTATAAAATAGATTTTTTTAGTGGTTTCTTCTTATCTCTTATCCTTAAATTCATATTATAGGGTGATTCCTACCATTTGTGTGTGATACACTCTCAATTCTAGTCATCACCTCATGGCCTATTGGAGGTGGGAATTGAGGGTCATCTCTTTCTCTTCATTATTGTATTAGGATGGGTACCAGTAGAGGGGGTCATAACAGAGTTTTATTAGAGCTAATGGTTGAGATATATGATGTATTTTGGAGATAGGTATTGGAGAGGATGCATTAGTTAGTGGGAAAATAGTGTTAGATGAACATAGTATGAGATGTAAATGAGGGATACTATCTAGGACACCGGATTTTAGGGACCCCTATGATCTAGAATAAGGACCATAAAGTTTACCGAATGTACTAATTGAAGTGATGATATATGTGGGGGAATAGTATTAACTAAACCTGGTATGCATGAATTGGGCTTCTCATTTATGGGAAAACCATGTATCCATCCTTTAGGCTATTGGACCTTCAGTTTACCCATGTTCTAATTCCTCCGTTCCTTTAGGAATATAGGGAATTTATTATAATAAAATAAGTCAAGTGTGTGTTTATCATTCCTTGTGGGTAAGGATGAGTATTGACCCACTAGGTTACCCAGAGTGTGTGTGTTGTTTGGTTGTTTGTAATACCCTCAAACTATAGTAAATTAATTAAATAAACATTAATCCAAGTTTAAGGATTAACTAATGTTTTTTATTTTATAAAATTGGATCTAATCCGATGTCCTCATCAGGTTCATGATGAAGACATTCATTGGGGTGTGTCAACATATCATCATAGAGTGGAGGTTTATGGTGATGACTCTTATAGGAGTACATTCCAAGAGTTTTAGTGATAGACTATATAGAAGTATGAGGGATCCATTCCTGATCAATATATTGAAGTGTAGTTATAGAAAGTGTATATTTCTTTTAGTAAAATTCATGATCGGAGAGAGCATTGGGTTTAATTGGTTATGATGATTCTATATGGGGAGGCTCAATAGTAGTGGTTATTATCATTAGGGATCATGAGGAGTTGGTTATTTCATAGGATATGTTCTATGATTAGTTTCAGGATAAGTTTATTTCTTCAACCATGAAAGTGGATTATCAGTAGGAGATCCTTACACTTCATTAGGGTAGTTCCAGTATGTGGGAGTTTAGTGTCCAATATAAGAAACTCTTTCATTATTCTTCTAACCTTTTTATAGGTGACAATGATAGGGTGAGTCATTTTGAGGTTTCTTTTCACCTAGAGGTATGGTTTTAGGTCAGCCCATTTATGTTGAAGTTATATCATTGGGTAAGAGTGAAGTTCAAGGTTATTGACAGAACACTAACTAAAATAAAATCATCATGAAATATGATTCATCAAGATTCTCTAAGAAGTTCTAATTTTCACTGGATGTAGTGGTTCTAAGGTCCCTTCCAATGGGTCGGCCATCGTTTTTTATGCATGTGGAGGTGTTTACCATCAGGTATAGAGATGTCATGGAGTAGGTCATGGTCAGATTCATTCCATAAATTTTTCATTAACAGACGATTCAAACCTCATGTGAGGAGTGATATTCTTATTTCCTACTTGGGTGTAATCCTTATTTGATTCGAGCGTTACACACTCTATTACACCTACCCAAGTTCATGATTTATTCATTAAGGTGGAGATATTTCCATTTACCTTGGAATAGACTATTCTAATTATATATCGTTCAATATTTTTTTGTGGATATTGTAAGAGAGTGCTAGGGAATTACCACTCTTGGGGAGATTCTCCATGCTTATAGACTCCACTATGAGACATAATTTATAGAATGTATTGGTTGTATTTGTTGTTGAATATTGTGGATTGATTTGGGAGATACATCAGATTCTATGATTTTGACGGAGATTGAGGGTGTTTATTTTCAAGTGATATCCTTTGATGGTTTATAGTAATGTCGAGGCCTTATCATCCATGATATTTGGGTTAGCGTTAAGTTCCATTAAGGATAAGTGGGTGGTCTTTCCTAAGGTTTTTGAAGAATACTCTGACATATTTTATGAAGAGGTTAAGACACTACCCTTTCAATGAGAGACCAATTTTGGGATTGAGTTATAAAGTCTATAGATTCGGGTTAATGATCTTATACAAAGATAATTCTTTCAACCTTGTGTGTCACATTGGGGGAGAACCAGTTCTAGTAAATAAGGGGGTAGTTGGTAGTCTAATTTGTGTATTGATTATCATATCATAAATCAGGTGATAGTGAAGAACCTATATCCCCTCCCATTGATTGATGATTTATTATATCATTTGATGAGATCTAATTGATTCATAAAAATCTGTTTTCATCTTATAAATCATCATATAAAATTAAAGTATGATGATATCTCAAACACCACTTTTTAATGTCTTTATAGAAATTAAGAGTTTTTTATGTTGTTGGGTGTGATAAACACTTACGTCGTGTTCATGGGACTGATGAATGAAATTTTCTATGAGTTTCTAGACCAGTTAATGGTGATATTTATTGATGAAATACTTGTGTTTTTAGTGTCGAATAATGTGTATGCAGAGTCTCTATGGGTTATTTTGTGATTAGTCCATCTTTATTAGTTTTTTGGTTGTAAAGGTGTATGTTTGGGCTTGTGAGGTTTGTTTCTTAGGGAATTTTATATCAAAATGGGAGTATTTATGGGTACTTTAAAGTTCAATTTGTTTGTTTATTGGGAATCCCCCAAAAATGTTTTGGATGTGAAAAGTCTCCTTTGTCAGTTTTCAAGATATTTAGTTTCCAAAGAAGGGTGTTGTGTATTAAGATTAATGTGATGATTTACATCTTAGATAAGGTTTTTTATGGAAGATTATGTCTTTAACAAATGATGGTGGATTAAAATTTTATGTAATAGCTAAAGTAGTCACAGATAGGGTATTCTAAGGTATAGTTTTGGCGTGATTGAGTTGTTTATCGTGATGCGCTTAAGGGATGGTCATAGGTTGATTAGCATTGGGTGTTATTCCATAGGAAATATTTTTTTCTTTCAACAATGGAAAAAGTGTTTCTCTATGAGTTCCATTATTCTCCCTTAGATGTGTATCCTAGTGTAGGTAATATATACCATTCTCTAAGGATTCATATTTAGTGGTATTGTATGAATATTTCATTTGTAGATTTGGTTTATCAATGTTTGGTTTCTCGATGTTTGGTTTCCCGGAGGGTAAAGGTTAAGAATCATTTTATGAGTGTTTTTCATCAGACACTAGATGTTCCACTATAGAAGTGGGAGTCCAATTATATGGAATTATTCATTAGTTTTCCCCAATATTAGGGTGTTTATGATGTTATATGTGTGAACATGGACTGGTTTATGAAGTTATTTTACTTATTAGAGATTAATTAATCGATCTTAGTGGAGGTATTATTGAGGCAGTATCTGGACGAGGTAGTGAGTATTCATGGGGTTTTAAAGATGATTATCTATAATAAAGATATTAATTTTACCTTTAGGGTGTTGAGAGGCCCTCATCATGATTTTGGATCTCATTTTTACCTTAGCACTATTTTTCATCCACAAACATATGTTTATATGGAGCAGACTATCCAAAATTTGGAATACATTTTAAATGAATGTGTTATAAATTATAGAGGATAAAGGATGAATTACATACCCTTGGTGGAGTTTTATTATAATAAAGTCTATCAATTTACCATTGGTACGGCCTCATTCAAAAACTGTATGGCTGACCTTTCTGATCTCCATTGTGTTGGACTGAGGTTAGAGAGTCATTTTTTCTTGGATAGTAATTGGTGAAAATTGTGACAGAGATAGTATAGGTGATCCAAAAATGAATAAAGGAAATATATAATCACCAGAAGTCCTATTTTTATCATAGCATGTGGCCTCTGTAGTTTGATGTTGAAGATAATGAAACCTTTGGGGAATGGATTGTTGAAATTCAGGACTATCAAGAGAATATCATATAAGGGAATATTATTCTCTTAGTTCATGTCCTATAGGGACATAATGGTGTTGATGAGAGAACTTGGGAGAAGGATTCATAGATTCATTCTCAATATCTCAATTTGTTTGATGCTTAATTTATTTATATGATTTATTTAAATTTATATTAATATATGAGATTGAATTATCCTTCTTGATGTGATTTTTATTGATGTTCTTCTCCTTCATTGACATGTATCTCCCCTCGGATTATTTTGGGTTTGATTGATAATGGTGTGTGGTTATACTCTTGGTTCCTCTGGTGTGTCAGTAGTTTTTTTGATTTAGTAGGATCCTTGAGAGGTATCATGTGGGTTGGTTGATTTATTCCTCTTACTTTCTCTCTATTTGTCGATTTTGTTTTAATTATAAAGAATTAGAATTGTTTGAGAGGTATCTAATTTAAAGGTCTAAATTTTTCCCAAGCCTTCCTTTTTCATTATGAAGTGTTTTGGGATTCGAGATAATTTTTTTAAATTTAAGAGGTTTTTTAAAAATTGTTTACTTTATATAAAAGTAATTTTAAAGTTTTTAAAAAATAGATTTTGGAATTAATATAAGAGTTTTAATGTGATCTAAGGATTTTAAGTGTAAATTTTGAATTTTATAAAATAATAAGAAATTAGTTACTTTATTATTAAAATTCTATTTTATTTCAATTAAATATTTTATAAATATTAATTTGCCTTTATGTAGAATTTATTTGAGTTGCATAAATCTCATCAAATGTTTTAAATTTTTGTGTAATGGTTGAGTTTGTATACTTATGTAAAGGTAATTATATATACATATGTAAGGGTAGTATTTATTCTAAATTAAAGGATAGGAATGATTTATATTAGTTATGTGAAGGTGGTGTACTTCCTCATGTGTTGGAAGTTCATGTGAATCCATCACGGCATAAAGGTAGTGATTTCTGTGTCATGTAAGGTTAAATACCCTACCTCTAATATAGGTAGTTTAATTTCCTTCATATAGGTTCTTCCTTGCATAAATTTGGATTGGTAATCTCACATGGTATTGGAATCTTCTTCACGTCATGGGGGTTAGCTTCTCATGTAAAGTTCAGGCATTCTCACGTATAGGTAGCTCCAGTCCTTCCATGAGGGTAGAGTAATTGTGTGAGGGTATCATTTTATTTAGGTCATCTCACATAAGGTTCCTCTTCTAAATCTATGTAAATTTAGATCAAACTACCTTTATAAAACACATTCTTTTCACATGAAGGTAGTTTTTTGTTCATAAAACTTATATTTTCCTTCTAATTTCAGTTCTGTTATGTGTTTAATGAAATATAAGGATATATAAGGATATATTAAAGGAAATATATGGATTTAAAATAAAAAACATGTAATATAAATCTAATATTAAATCTTACTTGATTTTATAATATTTAAAATGGGAATGTGAGGATTAAAATAGAAACAAAATAATGAGAATTTAAAATATGGAAAGTTTTATGAGTATTGTGGTATATCTGATAATGTATCTATTATTCTAAAAATAGGATAATTCAGTTTGATTGGATTTTTACTGATTTCTATTAAACTTGGATGACCATAACCTTAGCTCATGAGTCTTGTGTGTTTTTCCAAAAAAAATTGAACTTTTCCTGCGTGTTTCTGTATATTGTGTCATTTTCTCCCTCTATTTTATTACAATAGCATGTTAATATTCTTGAAAATGAAGGGGATATATTTACTTTATTTAAAATTTTAAATTGTGTTATATCATGCTAAAGTTTCATTTGGATAAATATATATAATTAACTTTAAGGAATATAACAATATAGAAAATTTCATGAAGGATAATTAACGAATCATCCTGAAATTTATAAAGGGAGAAGATGATGATATTATATATTGTTGAATGAATATTATTATTAATAAAAAAATATTACATATTGTTGTTATAATTATTTATTGAAGTCATAGTATGTATTTTATTATTTTTTTCATGAATTTATAAATCATATACAATTTATTAATATTAATATTTTTTAATAATCTAGAAAATATCAGAGGAGAGAGGAAGAATTATCATCAACAATCTAATAATTATTATTCTATAGTTCTAGAAACTAAATAAGGATGTAGAAAGTATGATCACATGCAATGGATATTATTGTTGTTTTAATAATTGATGTAAAAGAATTAAAATTGGAATAATTATTTCATGTAGTGAATTAATATCATTATTTCAGAATCTTGGAATTAAAATAAGTTATTTAATTGCAGTTTCTTGATAAAATTTTTAAAGGAATAAATTGGGATAATGATTGCATGTATTTTATGATCTGTTTGATATTAGACTCTTCATTTACTAGGTAGTGTGTTTTCTATTGGATGTGCAGTTTTTTATGTAGCATGATTTATATTCTTTGAAATTTATTAACAATTTAAGGCCATAAAAATGAAATTTATTAATGAAATAGGCTTGAGTACATTATTTTCTACTCTTGTAAATAGATTGGATATAAAAATAATTCTTGAAGCATTTTTTGATTGATTTCTAGATATTATTAGCTATTTTTTATAGGTTTCTATATGTAGAACCTATACATAATTAATTGGTTAATTCATAGGTGGTAATGAAGTGTTTTTTTTATAATAACTAATTATTTAGGGTTAAGTGAACCTGTTCTTTCTTGATAAAGGATTTTATGCCTTAGTTTTATATCCTTAGTTTCCCATAAGATTCTGCAATGAAAATTATTCATTTCCTTGTGTATATGTTCTAGGTAATCAAAGTCTTTTCATGATGGACAATAAACCTAGAATAGTGGGGATATTGGAAAGAAATGGGTAGAGATGTGAGGGATATATTGAAGGTCGATGATGTTGGTGTTGGAAGGTTGATATGCGATGTGCACAATGGTATCATGGATGAAATTGGTACATTTTATATTATATTAAAGGTATAAATAATTATTAATTATATGATTTATGTTTCTTTTGATGGCTTTACTACCATATGATGATTTTTTATTTTCAATTTCTTGTTAAAGTTGGTTCTAGGGACATAAATTGCATTATTTACATGTGGTATCTTAGGATTATTCATGTAGTACTGGGTAAATTATGAATTATAAAATGAATTAATAAAATATTAGGGATGGTTTTTGATGAGTATAGATGATCATGACACACTTGAGAATAAGAAGGGTTTTAGTGTTGAAGGCACTTAGCTTGGAATAATTAAAGTATTAATCCAAAAATTAAATATGGATTAATATTAATAGGGGCTACTTAAATGATTAATATTAAACCTTGATGCTTGTGTGCATTTTTGAGATCTAATCCTTAGCGGTGGCAGCCAGGTGTCTTGTATGATGATAGCTATATATGATTCTAAGGATAGTAAATTTACCTTAGTATGGATTGTGTGTGATATATTTTATTTTTTATTATTTAATTTGCTTCATGACCCAAGTCAGGTTGGGAAACTGACACCAAAATGTTTTGGGGTTGTTTTCCCCAACATCAAGTTTGGAAAAGTAATGGATGGTTGACTACTCTCTCTCCTCTTATCTCCCTTAAGTTATAGTTATTATGTAATAATATATGGGTTGTGATGGATTAAGATATAGGGTATGGTCTCGCATTGGTTGTGATGCCTCTCTGTATTTCTCTATATTTATGTGTGGGTTGTAATGGATTTGGTTTATAGTACATACTTATATCTTCAGGTGGTGGATACCACTTTCCATGGGTATAAATTCGTGGGTTCTGATAGATTTACGTATAATGCATGTATATAGGTTATTACGGATTCCAAAAACACTACCTAGTTACGGATGAGATAACTATGATAAGGTTGTGTCGAGATGTATGGGATGAATAATGGTTGAGGTATGTATTCATAGGATGCAGGATGAGATGAAGATATGGTTGTGATTTAGTCATTTGGGATTTTGATAGGATTATTCATAGAAGGGATGAGCATAGGATGTGATCCATTGGAGAATGAGGGCACAAACCTAAGGTAAAGTGGAATCTATTTATCTATATAATTGTTTTAAGGGGATTTGTTTACTTCCATGCATTACTTTGTGAGTGATCCATACTAAGGTTGGGAATATATATTACTTGACTAGGTGACAAGTTAGTTTCATGTATATATTCATTGGGATTTAGTATGATTCATTCACATTTTTCATGAGAAGTTACAGGGAGGATCCTACTGATTGTACATGTTATACTCACCCTACATATATATAAACTATTTTTTAGGTATATAGGAGTATGTTGGTGATTGAACTAGACATTTATAACTTAGAGGATTTGTTCAGTAGTTTTTAGAGTTGCTGGTGTTAGTGGTCACTACCTAGGATTAATTTTGTTTTATTTCTAGTTAATTTTTTATGACATTAAATTCATGTATTGGTATTATTATCATTTATTTATGATATGGAGTTGTTTGGTGGTCTCATATAATCTCTTTACTTAAATTTATTTTAGAGGTTAATTCCTCCCATTTGTGTGTGATACACCCTTAGTGTTAGTCACCAACTCCTGACCTATTGGAGGTGGGATTTTGGGGTCATCTCCTTCTATTCATTATTGACCCAGTTGGGGTACCAGTAGAGGGGGTCAGGAAATTTTTTACTATATTGCCAAATTTACCTAATTTATTCCTAAAAAATTCTTTAGTTCCTATAGCATGTTTATCTTTAGAAAGTTCAAATAGATTTCAAACATTATTTCTTTCAAATTTATTAAGTTCATCATGTATATAAATGATTCAATTAGAATATTTTAAAGATTCATCGATATTATTGGTTACAAAATTAGAAAAAAACTCTAAATTAGCATAATAATTCAAAGTAGATTTTCTATATTGAATTATAGTTTCAAAATTTCCAATTACATTCTCAAGATGATATTATTTAATAGTTTCCAAACTTTTATGATTAAATTGAGAAGAGATATTCTCCCCCCTCAACTTATACTTTATTAATTTGAGTTTTATCTTCAAAAAAGTTAAACTTATTAAATTATTTACCAAGATTATCGAAATCTTAATTCTATTTTACATTATTATTTTCAAAAAACTTAACATATAGAGGCTCATCAATAACCAATTTTATTTTATTATAAACTCTAAAGTACTTACTAACATTATAATATCCTATAAAAATCATTTAAAATCATTATAATTAAATTTAGCTATGTTATACTTAGTATTTAAATAAAAACCTTATAACCAAACACTCTAAAATAACCAACCTTTGGTTCAAATTTTCTAGATAATTCTTAAGGGTATTTCTTTTTTAATTGGTATAATTATAATTCTTTTTAAAACATGAAAATTTTTATTCAAAACATCACCCTGAAAATATTTAGGAAAATTATATTAATTAATCATAGCTTTATATGTTTCCTTAATATATCTATTTTTCCTTTCAATATAAACGTTTTTGTAGTTTTCTAGGGGATGAAAAACAATGTAAATTCCATTTATCTTCACAAAAAAAAATTCAAAATCCAGATAAACAAACTCACCCCCTCTATCACTTCTAATAGATATAAATAAATTACCCTTTTTATTTTGTACTAATTTACAAAAAATAATAAACTTAGTTAATTTTTCACTCTTATAAGTTAAAAATTAAGTCCAACTGAATCTACTATAATCATAAACAATTACTAAAACTTACATATTTCTACCTAAACTAGAATTTTTCATAGGGCCAAATAAATTAAAATGTAATAATTCAATATGTATTCCAATTTTAATATAATTAATATATTTTAAATTTTCCTTATGTTTATTACCTTCAATATTGAATTACAAACAAAAAAATTACTTAATTTCAATTTGGGTAGATTCGGAATCTATTCATGATTTACCAATTTATGAAACAACTAAAATATTTCATGTCTAATCCTCCTACGCCATATTTATGTAGAATTTAAACACGTAAAATTTTGATTGGTTAGTTCAGAATAATAAATATAGTAACTATTTTATTTTTCTCATAAAATTAAATAGATTCATTATTATAAACTAAACACTTATCATTTTCAAATATGAGATTCATTTCATCATCACAATGTTTTGAAATACTAATTAAATTTTGTTTTCAAACTTAAAAAATAAAACCTTTGAAATTATAACATTTTAAAAAAATATACCTCACCATAAATGTTAACATTTCCTTTATATTTACCTCTTAAAGTGAAAAATATTTCATCACATTGATTAAAAAATAAAAAGTTGGAACGGTCACCAGTTATGATTCTAAAATAGTCATTTTCTATGTATCAAGGATTATTGATAATCCTAAGGAATATTTCCTAAAATCAAACAATTATATAATTTTGGAACTCATTCTATCATCGGTCCAATGGGATTAGTGATAGATTTCTTAAGTACCCAAATATATTTTTAACATTTATTTGTGAGAAAAAAAGAATAAAAATTCTTAGAAATAAGATCTTTAGTATAACATGAAGATTAAGTAAATATAAAATGGAACTTGTTCACATGATGTACTTGAATACAACATATAAAACATGGTACTAGAGATACATTTACTTTTTTACTTTTAACAAATAATGTATTATTTTTCTTAAGAAATTGCTTATCATAACCAAAACCAACCCTATTTTTCTTTAGTTTTATCATTGACATCATTTTATTATATTTCTATTTATCTTGAACAAAATTAGATACTTTTTAGTTAAACATAAAAATTTTAATAATCAATTTAAAATTGTCTTTTTGTGAACTCTGACAAATACTATAAATATTTTCATTAGAGCAAAAAGTTTATTTACTAATCTGTTATTTTCCTCCTTAGTCATTTTACATTATTTTTTTACATGAGACATATCATCTAATGGATTATTTAAATTAATTCATTCCCCTTAATTATTCTTTGAAAGAAAATATATAATCCTCTCATTTTCATATTTTTGTTTCATGTTTTCTATTTTTTTTTAAAAATTATTCTTTTAGATTAGAATCGTCAAAATATTTCCAATTAAAACTTTATTCTTAAATTTTCAGATAATAATTATCCTAAATCATTTTATTAATTTTTTTAGTGAGTTATTTATTTTTATTTTATTTGTATATTTATATACAAATCAATAATTCTTAAAACATATTTTTGTAATTTTTTTATTTAACATTAGAATTTTTGGAATCATAATCATATCCAAAAATTGATTTAGAATCAATATTAATTTTATTTTCTGTATTTTTAGTATTTCATACATCAATAGGTTTTAACAATTGTGTAAAATGTGATTCAGTTACCTTGGAACATGTAGCTATCAAATCAAGGTTACCAGTTTCATCTTCACTTCCAAAATCTATACTCGGATCAGAATATTCTTTTTAGCTCCATCCACCCTAAAGATCTTAATTCTTATTTTTCATGTAGTTATTATATTTTCTAAAATGATTTAATTTCATACAGTCATTCTTAATATGTCTCTTATTTATACACTCATACAAAGTTTGATCTAAAATTAAATTATAATTACTAGAGTTACCTTTCTTATTTCCCTTTAAATATTTCTTTTTGAACCGATTCTTGAAACATTTTTAATTTGGAATCAGGATGTAAATTTTATTCATAAAATGAGCTAAATCATCCTTCTCACTTACCTATATTTCATATTTGTAAGAGTTTGAATAAATACTTACATTAAATTTAAATGAAATAACTTTCTTATTAGAGGTTTCTTCATCCAAAAATTTTCTTTCACTCAAGTTCATACTACAACAGTGATCTAATGATTTAATCTAAATTTTACTTATTAAAGTTCTTACTCTAAATGATTTCCACCTACTTTATATGTTTCTTCTTGTGTAGTGATTACACCACCCATTCAACTATAGTAGTGTTATCTAAATCTTATCTGGTACATGTATTTTTCTTTTCCCATTCTAAATTCTTCATATTCCACATGTAACATTACGGTTTTCATTCTCTTGAGCTTTTCATAAACATAGTGTGTGACTTGAATAATCCTATAAATGTATTGAGTTTTCTTTAAAGACCCATATTTTCCATGTAAATTTTTTTTAATTATATCGAATTATTATGAGTCTGTGAAAATTGATGGCGTGTGATTCCAAGGCCCAGTGTACCCGAAATAAATTTATGAACTTTTTTTAAGGTACGTACAGTAAACACGCGAGCAGCATTTTCAAACTTTTGAACCGGTGCTCGGATTAAAAATCTGAGGGCACCATTGAATCCGCAGCGCCAGGATTCTCTTAAGAGAGGATTCACTTTTACCACTGTAGGTCTGGAGAAAAATTTATATTTTGGTAATTTTTTAAAATAATTAATAAAATAACCTTGTTATTTTATTTTCCTTCTTTTCCTATAATGGACAAGCATAAATATGGGACCAGTGACGTTTCAATCCAATAAATGGCTTTACCCTTCAATCCTAAGTAACAGTGTTATTGGAAATTAGGAAGGTTCTTATTAATGAACCCTCATAAATCCCATGATCATTAGTCACCCTCCCCCTCTCTTATTTATATAGAGCTTGGGGAGAGGTATCGGAATGGCTTCAACAAGAGACGAAGTCCAGATAATTTTCTACGATGCCAAACACTTGGAGGACGGAGATGGTTCCAGCAGGTGGTGATGAGCACCACCGAACAATGAACACCGACTCTTCCTCAAGCACTTGCTCTCCAAAAATCTCTAGGTAGGGTTTAATCTTGATTTGTTTTTCAAGAGTTTCTTGAATCCTTCCTACCCTCTTGATATCAAGCTAACACAGAGGGTGTGGGAAAAATGAACAAGGCCCGAACCCTATGACCTTTTGTTGAAAGTTGGTGCGTTCTTCGCAAGATTTACCTTCAGGTTGGATGATCCCCAGGACGACAAAGGATGGCGGCGGTCGGCACCGTCTGACCGTGATGAAGGTGGCACACCATCATGCATCGTAGGAGGAGGTCACAGCGCTATACCGTGGTGGTTGGAGGAGTGGTCAGCACTAGCCAGCTGAAGAGGAGGTACGGTGTGTCGTCACGCACCACCAGTGGTCAATGGTCGTGGATGAAGTTACAGCAGGTGAAGGATGCAGTTGGAACGATCTAGTCATGGAAGGAGGAGGTGGGGTTATGCGTTGTTGTGCACCTTTAGAAGAGGTCGCGGCAGGTGGAGAGCAATGCGGTCCTCGCGCCGCACTAGTTGGAGCAACCCCGATCGGCCAAAACGGCCAACCATTTTTTAGTGGGCCAGCGCCCCACCAGCTGGCTGAAACGGCCCCACACCCACAAGGCCAGTTGGGAAGACTAGTCCACCATCTGGCAGACCAAACCAGCCGCAGGCCGGGCCACGTGAGCCCAGCGGGCCGCGCCTCCACAGGACGAGCCACACAAGCCCAGCAGGTCACCCCCTTGTGGGCCAGGCCAAACCATGGCCTAGTGAGACGAGCCCACCATAGCCCAGCACAGTCGAGTCAGACCCGAACCGGGTCGGACCGGACCCAGACCCCACTAGGTCTAGTTCCACTTAAAGGGGCATAACTTGAAATCCGGGTGTCCGTTTGACAAACAGTTTGTCGCATTGGGACCCTTGGAGTGAGATGTTCCTTTTGGTATAATATACTTTAGTTTTGAAGAAATTTATAGTATATCCAGTTTGGATCGAACCTGAATCCAACTGGTCCCTCAGAACTAAAACACTTATAACTCATAGACTGGGCATCTGATTTGCATGTCGACTGTCACATTGGAACCCTTATGACATGTCAGTCCTTTGGGTTACTCCTTTGTGGTGCTTAGTGGTATTCAAGGTACGACCGATATCTCAAGGTAAATATTCTACGAAACTTGAGTGCAATGAGTGAAAGGAATCATGTGGATCGCTGTAACGTGAAGAAATAACATTGATCCTAAGTGGGTTAGCATCTATCTATCCTATGTGGGTCAGCATATATCAGATCCTGTGTGGGACAGTGCTCAGTGATCTTGTGTGGGTCAGTGCATACTGATACTATATGGGCTAGATCCTTTGTGGGTCAATAGGGGTTATTACCTATCGATCCTGTGTGGGTTAGCAGCAATGCTTGTTAACAGAATAAGATGATATAGCTTACGACTAATCATCTATATTTCTGTACTTAAGTTATACCTGTTGTGAGATGAGTATTTTACCTTTTTGGTGTTACATGTGTAGTACTTCTACCCTCATGGGGTTATCTTCTTGGTGTTACCTGTGTGGTACTTCTATCTTTGTAGTGTTACCTATGTGGTACTTCTACACTTGTGGTGTTATCTTCGTGGTGTTACCTGTGTGGTAATTCTATCTTCGTAGTGTTACTTGTGTGGTACTTCTACCCTCGTGGTGTTATCTTCATGGTGTTACAAGTGTGGTACTTTTATCCTCGTAGTGTTACTTGTGTGGTACTTCTACCTACGTGGTGTTATCTTCGTGGTGTTACCTGTGACGTACTTCTATCTTCATAGTGTTACCTGTGTGGTACTTCTACCCTCATGGAGTTATCATCGTGGTGTTACCTATGTGGTACTTCTATCTTTGTGGTGTTACCTGTGTGTCACTTCTACCTTCATGGTGTTTTCTTCATTGTGTTACTTGTGTGGTACTTCTATCTTTATGGTGTTACCTGTGTGGTACTTCTTCCTTCACGGTGTCACCTTTGTGGTATTTTTTCCTCATGTATGAGATGAGTATATATTGATACTTAGGTATATGTATGGACATATACCTAGGTAGAGTTGATGTTTATTTCTTCATTATTTTAGTTTGAGGTTTTTCTTTGTGATTTTTCCTTTGTGGAACTTTGGGAGACCTATGGGGGGTCTCGGGGTCCCTACTGAGTATCATTATACTCACCCCTGCATGGGTTACACCTGCATGTTGTTGTGTCTTGTGCAGACGATGGACAACGTTAATCGAGGATGAGGGAGCCGGGACTAGACCGTGCTCAAAGTTATATCATTCAGAATGACGTTATGCAGGGACTACTATTCGTGAGATGTACCTACCATTTAGGTGGGATCATCGGTGGATGATTCAGGAGCTGTTTTTCACTTTTTATTTGTATTTGTAATTTTTAGTTGGGCTTGTATTCTTGCCCCTTTACTTTCATCACTCTTTTTACTTTAGTATCTTACTTCAAAGTTGTATCTTGTTGCATTCTATTCTATGTGTTTGTATTGTTTTAAAGGAAATTCCTTCCCATATAGGGATACGCCTTTCCGATGCTAGTCACCAGCCCCTGGCCTATGGAAAGCTGGCTTGGGGTAGTTATGACATGGGCCCCAAGGGACGGGTCGTAACAAAGTGGTATCAGCAGAGTCGGTTCTACCAAAGAACTATAAATCTAATATTTTCTATGTGTCAATAGTGTTAAGTTTTATAAGTGTGGTTTTCAGTTTGGGAAATCCAGTTTTGGTGCGGCGGCCGATGTATCCATACACCAAGACCCTAAATTCTAATTTCCGACTCAATGCATGAAAACACTGATTATGTGTGTTTTCGAAAAGTTTTTCTTCTAATCACTTTGAGTCCGCTCACCAGGTATAACTTATTGACCATGGCACACCTGTTTTCTTTCAGGATGCCTCCACATAGACAGCTATCTAGGATTCTTGAGAGAGTACGTGATGACAGCTCACCGAGTGATGAGGCCTCGATGTAGGGACCTCTTATAGCGTTAGCACCTTCGGGTGGTGTACCAGTAGCACCACTACCCATTGGGAAGTCATTGCCACCAGCCCCACCAGTAGAGGATTCATGCTGACTGAGAAAGTTTTATGAGTTTCAATGGTAGAGGACTCCAAGGTTCTGAGGTGAGACGGATCCATAGGTGGCCAAGGTCAGGCTGGAGGTTGTGGCAATATTTTTTCGCTTAGTTGGAACACCAGCTGATCTGATGGTGATCCTAGCTGCCAGTCTCTTCCAGGGATCATCTGAGAGATGGTGGAGTTGGACACTCTAGATACAAGATGAGATGAACCTCACCTAGGTGGAATTTTAGGGCCTTTTTAGGTAAGAGTTCATCCCAACAGCTTTATGTTGAGTGTGTATATAGGAGCTACTACACTTATAGAAGGGTAGCATCATTGTGTCCCAATACTCGATGAGGTTCACTGATCTCTCCTGATACTCCATAGACATGGTATGGGACCCCTTATTTAGGTCCCAGACCTTTGAGAAGGGTCTTCCATGGGATATCAGAGCATCGATGGTATCACTCGGCATTTCGATGTAGGCTAGGGTGCTAGAGCAGGCAGTTTTAGTAGAGAGATTCCTAGCTGAGCAGACACTGATAGTGAGAGCCACCAGTAGACGTTAGGGAGAATATTTATATGTGGCAGGTAGTATGTGGATGATGTAGGGGCCCAAGAGGGCCATACCTTTTGGTGGAAGACCTCAAGATACAGGGTTGGTGGTGCGGGGCTCACAGGACAGAGGAGGACAGATTAGGATCAGGCAGTGCTACTCGTGCAGCAGGTAGGGTCACATGGCTAGCGATTGCCCAACCGGATGTACGGAAAACCATAGGATGGTCTAGGGACCGCCAAGGAAGAGGTAGTGATTCTATCAGGGAGGTACGTAGGTAGATGGAAGACTTGGCAGAGGATTTGGTCATGTAGTAGGCGGTGGGTGACGATTCAAGGTTCTACCGCCACCACCTCTAGGTGGTTTACCCTGACCATAGAAAGCAGGTGGACAGGGATTAGATTCACTCCAGGAAGCTGAGACCTACGACCATGGTGCTCCAGATATGATTAGAGGAATGATCTATGTCTACTTCACCTTATCTATAGTACTTATAGACATAGGTTTCAGTCACTCTTCTATTTCCACGGCCCTCGTTCGGAGCTCGGATATTCTAATGAAGCCATTGGCTCGATACTTACGTCTAGAGACTCCTACGGGAGGGGATTATATGATTAAACAATGGTTCTGATAGGGTGAGCTTACTCTAGGAGGTGAGAGCTTTGGCTGGGATCTTCTAGTAGCGGTGTCGAGACCTTACGACGTCATCTTCGGTATGGACTGGTTATCCACAGTCCATGCTCATATTGACTATATTAGGCATAAAGTACAAAGTGTCTACGAGGATGTGACTAGGTTTTCCTTCACCGGCGATAAGGGAACCTTTTCAGAATAATATGGACTTACATAGAGGAGGTTGCAGCCGATCACACATCAGTTGGCTAGCCTTACCCTCAAAGCAGTTGATGTTGAGTGTCTGAGCTATCCTGTTGTGGTGGACCACTATGTTGATGTCTTTCCTAATGATGTTTTTGGATTACCTCCACGTAGAGAGGTATAATTTTACATCTACCTGTACCTTAGGACAACACCTATATCTATGCCATCATATCGGATGGATCCCATGGAGCTTCATGAGTTACGAATACAGTTGGAGGACTTATAGAGGAATGGGTTCATAAGGCCCAGTGTTTCTCCATGGTAAGCCCCGATTTTGTTCGCCAATAAGGAAGATGGGAGTTTGAGACTCTGTGTGGACTATCGGTGCCTAAACCAAGTGACTGTGAAGAACAAGTATCCACTTCCAATGATTGATGATCTTTTAGATTAGATGAAGGGAGCTCGTTGTTTTTCAAAGAAAGACCTCAGATCAGGCTATCGTCAGCTCAGGGTACGAGATAAGGATCTGGAGAAGACAGCCTTCAGATGTCGATATGGACACTATGAGTTCCTGGTTATGCCATTTGGTGTGAGAAATTCCCCAACAGTGTTCATGGGACTCATGAATAGGATATTCCATCCATACCTTGATTGCTTTTCGGTGGTCTTCATCGACGACATCTTGATATACTTGGCCTTGGAGGAAGAGCATACCTATCATCTGCAGATAGTTCTGGATACACTCCGAGAGCACAAGCATTATGTAAATCTCTAGAACTACTAGTTTTGGATACGATAGGTCCACTTTCTCAGACATTTTATCTTTGAGGCTTGAGTTGCAGTGGATCTAGAAAAGATATAGGTTGTTCTTGCTTGGGAGCCACCCAGGAGTGTGACCGAGGTGCGGAGTTTCCTGGGGTTGGGATGATATTACCAGAGATTAGTGTATGACTTTTCCAGAGTTGTGGCACACTTATCAGCTTTGACAAATAAGGGAAAACCCTTCATGTGGATGGAGAGATGCCATCAGAGTTTTTAGGAGATGAGAAAGAGACTGAAGAGTGCCCCCATCTTGAGGCTACCAGAAGAGGGTGTTGGGTATGTAGTCTATTGTGATGCATTAGGGACCAGAATTTGATGTGTCCTAATTCAAGAGTGAGCAGTGATCGCTTATGGTTCATGAAATCTAAGACAGCATGAGCCGAACTACGCTACCCATGACCTGGATTTAGCAGCAGTGGTATTAGCCTTAAATATGTGGCGACATTACTTGATGGGCAAATGTTTTACATTCTACTCTAATCATAAGAGTATCAGGTATATCTTATCTTAGAAGGACTTGAACCTGAGGCAATGGTGATGTCAAGAGTTCCTCCAGTACTATGACTTTAAGATAGTCTATACTCCTGGGAAAGGGAACGTGGAAGCAGATGCACTCATCAAGAGGTCCTGTATACAGTTACTGAGTGAGGAAACAGAGCATCTAGCCACATTGAAGATATCCTTCGTGGATTGATATGGAACAAATTATCTCCAGTCTATGATAGTCACTCCCCCACTCCTTCAATGAGGGAGGTACATCTTGGGGACATTGAATGTGAGGATTGACATGATTAGAAATCTTCAGGACAGGCACCTAATGAATTTTCTAAAGGTGGGGAGCATGTCATCCTCTTCTGAGGATACACCATGGTACCGGTGGATCTATAGGAGGAGGTGTTAAGGGTGTTCCATATGTCCCTTATGGTGGTACATCTGGGTGTAGAAAAGATGTACCAAGACCTTCGGTGTCAGCGCTGGTGGCCAGGGATGAAGAAATCAATGTCAGAGTTTGTTTCTCGATGCCTCACTTGTCAGCAAGTGAAGGTCGAGCATCAGGTTCCAGCAGGCTTAGCGTAGCCACTAGAGGTGTCAGAGTGGAAGAGGGATGGAATCTCCATGGACATTGTGACAGGGCTTCCACATACTTCCAAGGTGCATGATTCCATCTGGGTTATCATTGACCGACTCACCAAGTCGGCCCACTTCCTACCTATCAGAGAGCAGAGATCAGTAGAGGTCTTGGGACTCCTCTATGTACAATAGATTATGCGACTTCATGGGGTGACATCGACGATCGTCTCTGACCGTGACGCACGTTTTACTTCCTGGTGGAAGAAGGGATTTCAAGAGATGTTCGGGACTCAGCTACGTTTGAGCACTGCCTTTCATCCTCAGATGGATGGACAGGCGAAGCAGACTATTTAGACACTGGAGGACATGCTACGTGCTTGTGTCCTAGATTTTGGCCACAGTTGGGAGGATCACTTTCCCTTAGTGGAGTTCGCATACAACAACATCTATCACTCCACCATTGGTATGGCACATTCGACGCCCTATATGGTTGACCATGCAAGTCACCTCTATGCTGGACAGACCCAATGGAGTCAGCACTTATGGGTCCAGAGTTGGTACGGGCTACCACTGAGAAGGTGTAAATCATCCATGAGCAGATGAAAACTGCACTGAGCAGACAAAAGTCTTATGCTGACAAGAGATGTAGACCTTTGGAGTTCAAGGAGGAAGACCATTTCTCCCTAGGGGTCTCTCCTCGATGAGGACTATGGATATTTGGCTGAGGCGGAAAGTTATCACCAAGGTTTACCAGACCATTTCAGATAATTCAGAGGATTGGAAAGGTAACATACCTCTTGGTACTACCACCGCAATTGGATAGGGTTAACGACGTCTTCCACATATCCCAGCTGAGTAGATACATTCATGACCCATCTCACGTCATTGACAATGGTGAGATGTACCTTGATGATGGTAAGATGTTTACGGAGCTTTCGGTGGAGATTGAGTATCGATAGAAGTGAGTCCTTCATGAGAGATCGATACCTCTGGTGCATGTTTTCTGGTAGCACGGGAACCTCCATGAGAGCACTTGGGAGAGTGAGGCTCAGATTCGTGCTCAGTACCCCCATTTTTTTTCTTAGTCTATATTGTACCTTTCAGGGATAAAAGGCCCTAAGGTAGGGAGAATGTAAAGACCCAAATTTTCCATGTATTTTTTTTAATTATATGGGATTATTAAGAGTCTGTAAAAGTTGACGGTGCATGATTCTGAGGCCCGGTGTTCCCAGAATAAATTTCTGAACTTTTTTTAAGGTACGTTCAGTAGATGCACAAGCAACATTTTCTAACTTTTTGAACCAGTGCTCGGATTAACAATATGGGGGCACCATTGAATCTGAAGTGCCAGGATTTGCTTAAGAGAGGCTTCACTTCGACCGCAGTAGGTCTGGAGAAAAAAGTTAGATTTGGGACTTTTTTTAAAAGAATAAATAAAATAACCTTGTTAAATTATTTTCCTTCTTTTCCTCTAATGGACAAGCGGAAACGTGGGACCAGAAACGTGTCAAGACAATAAATGGATTGACCCTTCGATCCTAAGTAACAGCATCATTGGTAATTAGGAAGGTTCCTATTAATGAACCCTCATAAATCCCAAAAGAGTTAGTCACCCTCCCCCCCCCCCTATTTATATGGAGCTTGGGGAGAGGTATCAGCATGGATTCAACAAGTGATGAAGTCCTGATAATTTTCACTGACGCAAAACACTTGGAGTATAGAGACAGTTCTAGCAGGTGGTGATGAGCGACACCGAACGACGAACAATGACTCTTCCTCAAGCATGGGCTCTCCAACAATCTCGAGGTAGGTTTTAATCTTGATTTGTTTTTCAAGAGTTTTTTAATCCTTCCTACCCTCTTTCTATCAAGCTAAGGAGGAGGGTGTGAGATAAATGAACAAGTCTCGAAGCCTCTGCCCTTTTGTTGAAAGTTGGAGCGTTCTACAAAAGATTTACCTTTGGGTTGGACGATCCTTGGGACAAAAAAGGAAAGCGGCGACCGGAAATGGTCGGCCATGATGGAGGCGGCGCACCATTATGCACCACAGGACGAGGTTGCGGCACTATGATGCAGTGGGTGAAGGAGGAAACCGACACGATCCAGACACGAAAAGAGGAGGTGGGGTGGTGCGCCGTTGCGTGTCGCTAGAAGTGGTTGTGGCTCGAAGCCGCGATAGGTGGAGAGAGGAATGGCCCTAGCATTGTGTCAGTTGGTAGAACCCTGGTTGGAAAAAATAGTCGACCGTTTAACGGTCGGGCAACACCCCACCGGCTAGCCGAAATGGCCCCGCATCCGCGGGGCTAGCCGGGAAGACTGGTCACCCTTCTGGCAGACCGGACTGGCGGTGGGTTGGGCCACACGAGCCTAGCAGGCCGGGTTGGACCACGTCCTGGCCCGATTGGGTTGGATCTGGACTAGGTCGGTTCGACTCGAATCGGGTTGGGTCATCCGAGAATGGGTCGGTCCTACCGGGTCGGACAAGACCCCGAATCAACCAGGCCTAGTTCAACTTAAAGGGACAAAACATGAAATTCGAGCATCTGTTAGACGAACCGTCTACGGAGATGGTACCCTTAGAGTGAGACAACCCTTTTGGTATAATCCACTTGAGTTTTTTATAAAGTTGGAGTATGGCCGGGTTTGATTGAACCTAAATCCAACTGGGCCCTCGGAACTAAAATGCTTATAACTCACAGACCGAGCATTTCATTGATGCACCATCTGTCGTGTTGGAACCCTTACGACATGGTTGTTCTCTGGGTTACTCCTTTTTGGTGATTAGTGACTGTCTAGGTATGACCAATATCTCGAGGGATAGATTCTATGGATCTTGAGCACACCGAGTGCGAGGAATCCTATGGCTCACTGTAACTTGAAGAAAGAACATCAATTCTAAGTGGGCCAGCATCTATCGATCATGTGTGGGTCAGAATCTATCAGATCCTATGTGGGTTAGGGATCAGTGATCCTATGTGGGTCAGTGCATACCGATCCTGTGTGGGTTAAGTCCTATATGGGTTAATAGGGGTTATTACCTATCGATCTTGTGGGGGTCAACAGCAGTGCCTGCTAACAGAATAAGATGATCTAGCTTATGACTAATCATCTGTATTTTTGTACTTAAGTTATACCTATTGTGACTTGAGTATTTTACCTTTGTGGTGTTACCTGTGTGGTACTTCTACCCTCGTGGTGTTGTCTTCATGGGGTTACATGTGTAGTACTTCTATCTTCGTAGTGTTACCTGTGTGGTACTTATACCCTCATGGTGTTATCTTCTTGGCGTTACTTGTGTGGTACTTCTATCTTTGTAGTGTTACATGTGTGGTACTTCTACCCTCGTGGGGTTACCTGTGTGGTACTTCTATCTTCGTAGTGTTACCTGTGTGGTACATCTACCGTCATGGTTTTATCTTCGTGGTGTTACCTGTGTGGTACTTTTATCTTCTTAGTGTTACCTATGTGGTACTTCTACACTCGTGGAGTTATCTTCATGTTGTTACTTTTCTAGTACTTCAATCTTCGTGGTGTTACCTATGTGGTACTTCTACCTTTGTGGTGTTATCTTTGTGGTTTTACCTATGTAGTACTTTTATCTTTGTGGTGTTACATGTGTGGTACTTCTACCTTCATGGTGTTACCTTTGTGGTTTTTTTCCTCATGTATGAGATGAGTATATGTTGATAACTTAGGTATATTTATGGGAATATACCTAAGTAGAGTTTATGTCTATTTCTTCGGGCGTTGAGTTTGAGGTCTTGTTTTGTGGATTTTCCTTTTTGGAACTCTCGGAGACCTACAGGGGTCTCAGGGTCCCTAATGAGTATCGTTATACTCACCCCTACATGGGTTATGCCCGCACCTTATTATGTCTTTTGCAGATGATGGACAATGTTGATCGAGGATGAGGGAGCCAAGACTGGACCATGCTCGGTGGTGGATCATTTCGCGTGACATGACGGAGGGACTACTGTTCGTGAGATGTACTTATCCTTCATGTAGGATCCTCATTGGATGATCCAGGAGATGTTTTTAACTTTTTAGTTGTATTTGTACTTTTCAGTTGGACTTGTATTCTGGTCCCTTTACTTTCATCACTCTTTTTACTTCAGCAGCTTACTTCACAGTTGTATCTTGTTGCGTTCTAGTCTGTGTGTTTGTACAAGTTTAAAGGAAATTCATTCCTTTTATAGAGATACGCCTTTCTGGTGCTAGTCACCAGCCTTGGGCCTATGGAAGGTGGGTTTGGGGTAGTCACAGCACGGGACCTAGGGGACGGGTCATGACATAGTGGTATCAGAGGAGTTGGTTCTACCAAAGAACTATGAATTTGATCTTTTCTATGTGGTAATAGTGTTAAGTGTTATGAGTGTGGTTTCAGTTGGGTAAATCTAGTGTTTCTGTAGTGGCTGACATATCCATACACCACGACCTTGAATTCTAATTTCCAACTCAGTGCACGAAAACACTGATTGCGTGTGTTTTTGAAAAAAATTTCTTCTGATCTATTTGAGTCATCTCACCAGGTATAACTTATTAACCATGGAATACCTATTTTCCTTTAGGATGATGCCACATTGATAGCTAGCCAGGATTTTCGAGAGAGTATGCAATGACAGCCCACCAAGCGATGAGGCCTCAATGCAGGGCCCTCTTACGGTGTTCACACCTTCGGGTGGTGTACTAGCAACACCACTACCCATTGAGTATTCATTGCCACTAGCCCCAACCAATATAGGATGCACGCTGACTGAGTGAATTTCATGAGTTTCAGTGGCAGAGGCCTCTGAGGTTCTGAGGTGAGATAGATCCATAGGCGGCTGAGGACTGGCTAGAGGCTGTGGCCAGATTTTTTCGCTTAGTTGGGACACCAGCTGATCTGATGGTGATCCTAGCTGCCAGTATCTTACTAGGAGAATATGGGAGATGGTGGAGTCTAACACTCCAGATACATGATGAGGTGACCCTCACCTGGGCATACTTCTTAGTCCTTTTTAGGGAAGATTTCATCCCAACGATTTTACGCTCAGTGCGTATACAGAAGCTACTACACTTAGAGTAGGGCAGCATGATTGTAGCCCAGTACTCGGCGAGGTTCATTGATCTCTCCCACTACTCCACTAAAATTGTACGACACCCTTTATTCAGGGTCCAGACCTTTAATAAGGGTCTCTAACGGGATATCAGAGCATCGATGATATCACTCAGCATTCCGACGTAGGCTGGGGTGCTAGAGTGGGTGCTTTTGGTGGAGAGATTCCTATATGAGTAGGCACCGATAGCGAGAGGCACCAACGAACATCAGGTAGTAGAGTCGTATGTGGAAAGTATTATACAGATAATTTTGGGGCCCAAGAGGGCTAGACCTTCTGGTGGACAACCTCAGGATATAGGGTCAGTGGTGTGGGGCTCACGAGACAAAGGATGAAAGATTAGGATTATGCAGTGCTACTCGTGCGGCGGGTAAGGTCACATGGATCGTGGTTTCCCAACCCACCATATGGAAAACCAATATACGGTCTAGGGACTATCGAGACAGAAGTAGATATTCGATTGGGGAGGTCCTTAGGAAGCCGACAGACGTGGTAGAGGAGTTTTCCATGCAGCAGGCGGTGGGCGACGATTCGACGTTATACCGCCACCACCTCCATGTTGTCCAACCTAACCATAGGGATCAGGTGGACAGGGAAGATCTCAGCTCCAGGAAGCTAAGTACTATGACCACGACACTCTGGATATGATTAGAGGTACGATCTTTGTCTACTTAACCTTAGCTGCAGTACTTATAGACATAGGTGTCAGTCACTCTTTTATTGCCACAGCCCTCGTTTGGAGCTTGTAGATTCTAATAGAGACATTGGCTCGATCCTTACAGCTAGAGACTCCTATAATAGGGGATTCGATTAATACACACTGGTACCAGAAGTTTGAGCTTACTCTAGGAGGTGAGAGCTTTAGCTAGGATCTTTTAGTAGCGGTGTAGAGACCTTATGACGTCATCTTGGGTATGGATTGGTTATCCAAAGTCCACATTCAGATTGACTATATTAGACACAAAGTATGAAGTTTCCATGAGTATGGGACCAGTTTTTCCTTCACTGGCGAGAAGGGAACCTTTTCATCACAGGATGGACTTACCTAGAAGAGGGTGAAGCCGATCAAAAATCAATTGGCTAGCCTTACCCTCGGAGTAGTTGATGTTGAGAGTCTGAGCTATCCTGTAGTGGTGGGACAGTATGCCGATGTCTTTATTGATGATGTTATGGGACTACCTACATGTAGAGAGGTAGAATTTTACATCACCTATACCCCGGGATGGTACCGATATCTACGCCATCATATCGGATGGCTCCCGTGCAGCTTTGTGGGTTATGAGTATAGTTAGAGGACTTGCAGAGGAAGGGGTTCATAAGGCCAAATGTTTCTCTATGGGAAACCCCAATTTTGTTCACTAATAAGTAATATGGGAGTTTGAGACTCTGTGTGGACAATTGGAACCTAAACCACATGACCAAGAAGAACAAGTATCCACTTCTGAGGATTGATGATCTTTTCGATCAACTGAAGGGAGATCGATGGTTTTCAAAGATAGACCTCAGATCAGGCTATCATTAACTCAGGGTATGAGATAAGGATGTGTAGAATATGGCCTTAAGATATAGGTATGGCCACTATGAGTTCCTAGTTATTCCATTTGGTGTGACTAATGCCCCAAAAGTGTTCATGGGACTCATGAATAGGATCTTCCAACCACACCTTGGTAGCTTTGTGGTGGTCTTCATCGATGAAATATTTATATACTTGGCATCGGAGGAAGACCATACCTATCATCTGAAGATAGTTCAGGATACACTCTGAGATCACCAACTTTATGGTAAGATCTCGAAGTTCCAGTTCTGGATATGAAAGTTCCACTTTCTCAGACATGTTATCTCCGAGGCTGGAGTTTCAGTGGATCCAGTGAAGATAGAGGTTGTTATTTCTTGGGAGCCACCCAATAGTGTGACTGAGGTGTGGAGTTTCCTAGGGTTGTTTGGATACTACTGGATATTCTTGCCTAACTTTTCCAGAGTTGTGGCACCCTTATCAGCTTTGACAAAGAAGGGACAGAGCTTCATGTGGATGGAGAGATGCGAGCAGAGTTTTCAGGAGATGAGGTAGAGAATGATGAGTGCCCCCATCTTGACGCTACCAGAAGAGGGTGTTGGGTATGTAGTCTACTATGACGCATCAGGGACCAGACTTGGATGTGTCTTCATGCAGGAGTGAGCAGTGATCTCCTATGTTTCATGACAGCAGAGACAGCATGAGAAAAACTACGCTACCCATGACCTGGAGTTATCAATAGTGGTCTTCACCTTGAAGATGTGGAGACATTACTTGATGGGTGAACATTTTATAGTCTACTCAGATCATAAGAGTCTCAGGTATATATTCTCTCAGAAGGACTTGAACTTGATATAGTGGAGATGGCTAGAGATTCTCTAGGACTATGACTTAGAGATAGTCTATACTCTTGGGAAGGGGAATGTGGTAGAAGATGCACTCAGTAGGAGGTCTGGTCTACAGTTGCTGAGTGAGGTGACAAATCAGCTAGCCACGTTGTAGATATCCTTCATAGATAGAGTTGGAACAGCTTCTCTCCAGTCTATTACATTCACTCCCTCACTCCTTCTGCAAGTCAAGGAGGCGCAGCTTGGGGACATTGAATTTGAGGGTCGACATGCTCTGATATCCTTAGGATAGGCACCTGATGGATTTTATGAAGGTGGGGAGCACGTCGTCCTCTTTAGTGCATGCACTATGGTACTGGTGGCACTATAGGAGGAGGTGTTGAGGTTGTTCCATACATCCCCTCTAACGGTACATCCGGGTGTAGAGAAGATGTACCGGGACCTTAAGTGTCAGCACTGGTAGCCAGGGATGAAGAAATCAGTGGCAGAGTTTGTTTCTCGATGCGTCACTTGTCAGAAAGTGAAGGTCCAACATCAGGTTTCAATAGGCTTATCATAGCCACTAGAGTTTCTAGTGTGGAAGTGTTATGGAATCTCTATGGACTTTGTGACGGGGCTTCCATGTATGTCCAGGGGACATGATTCCAACTAGGTGATCATTGACCAACTCACTAAGTTGGCCCACTTCCTACCTATCAGAAAGTAGGGATCATTAGAGGTCTTGGGATTCCTCTACGTACAATATATTATGCGACTTCATGGGGTGCCATCGACGATCATCTATGACCGTGATGCACGTTTTACTTCCCAGTTTGGAAAGGATTTTAGGAGACATTTGGGACTCAGCTATATTTGAGCACCAACTTCCATCCACAGATGGATGGTCAGATAGATCGGATCATTCATACACTGTAGGATATGCTACGTGCTTGCATCCTAGATTTTGGCTGCAGTTGGGAGGATTACTTTCCCTTGGTGGAGTTATCATACAACAATAGTTATCACTACACCATTAGTATGGCACCATTCAAGGCCCTATACGATCGACCTTACAGATCACCTCTATGCTAGATAGACCTAGGGGAGTCTCCACTTATGGGTCCAGAGTTGGTATGGGTTCCCACTAAGAAGGTGAAGATCATCCATGAGAGAATGAAAACTACACAGAGCAGAAATAAGTCTTATGCTGACAGAATATGGAGACCTTTGGAGTTTGAGGAGGGAGACCAGTCTTCCTAGGGGTCTCTCCTTGATAGGAACTATGTAGATTTTTCCATGGTGACAAGTTATCACCAAGGTTTACTATAACATTTCAGATACTTTAACGGATTGGCGAGGTAGCATACCTCTTGTCACTCCCACCGTAGTTGGAGAGGGTGCATGACATCTTCAACATATGTTAGTTGATGAGATACATGAATGACCCATCTCACATCATCGACAATGGTGACCTAGACCTTGACGATGGGGTGACGTTTACAGAGGTTCCAGGGGAGATTGAGGATCAACAGGAGTGAGTCCTTCATGGGTGATCGATACCTCATGTGCGCTTTTTCTGGCTGCATGAGAACTTCCAGGAGAGAACTTGGGAGTGGGGGGATTAGATTTGTGCTCAGTATCCCCATTTATTTTTTTAGTCTATATTGTTACTTTTGGGAATGAAAGGACCTAAAGTGGGGAGAATGTAAACACCTGGATTTTACATGTAAATTTTTTTAATTATATGTAATTATTACGAGTTTTTAAAAATTGACGGCACGTGATTCTGAGGCCCGGTGTTCCCAGAATAAACTTCTGAAATTTTTTAAGGTACTTTTAGTAAATGCATGAGCGGCCTTTTATAACTTCTGAACCGGTAATCAAATTAAATATATAATGGCACCATTGAATTCGCAGCACCGGGATTCACTTAAGGGAGGCTTCACTTCGACTAGAGTAGGTCTATAGAAAAAGTTAGATTTTTGGACTCTTTTTAAAAGAATAAATAAAATAACCTTATTATTTTATTTTCCTTATTTTCCTCCAATGGAAAAGTGTCAATTTGGGACCAGCGATGTCTCAATACAATAAATTTCTTAACCATTCAATCCTAAGTAACAACGTCATTGGGAATTAGGACGGTTCCTATTAATGAACCCTCATAAATCCCACAAGTGTTAGTCACCCTCCACCTCTCCTGTTTATATGGATCTTGGGGATAATTATTGGCATGGATTCAACAAGCGACGAAGTCCTGATAATTTTCCATGACACCAAACACATGGAGGATGGAGACGGTTCTAGCAGGCGGTGATGAGTGCCACTGAATGACGAACACTGACTCTTCCTCAAGTGTGGGCTCTCCAACAATGTTGAGGTAGAATTTAATCTTGATTTTTTTTCAAGAGTTTTTTGAATCCTTACTACCCTCTTTCTATCAAGCTAACATGGAGGGTTTTGGCCAAACAAACAAGGCCTAGACCCTCTTCCCTTTTGTTGAAAGTTGGTGACTTCTTCACAAGCTTTACATTCGGGGTGGATGAGCCCCATGACGACTAAGGATGGCGGTGGTCGGCACCGGCCAGCCGTGATGGAGGAGGCCAGCCGTTGTGTTCCATAGTAGGAGGTCATGGTTCTATGCCATGTAAAAAGAAGGAGGCAACCGGCACGAGCCGACCGCAGAAGGAGGAGGCGGGGTGGCGCGTTGTTGCGCGCCGATAAAAGAGGTCACGAATCGAAGCTGCGGAAGGTGGAGAGCGGCGCGGTCTTATCGTCGTGCCAGTTGGAGGAACCTCGATCAGCCAAAATGGCTGACCGTTTCACGGTGGGGTAGCGCCCCACCGGCTGGCTGAAACAGGCCTTCACCCATGGGGGAAGCTGGTAATACTAGTCCACCTTCCGGAGGATCAGACTGGCTGAGGTTCGGGCCGCGCGAGCCCAGTGGACCACCCTCTTGCGGGCCGGGCCGGACCGCGGCACATACCAGCTAGGTCGGACCCAAACCGGGTTGTGTCGGGCCACACTGGGTCAAGTCCGGCCGCACTGGGTCGGGTTGGCCTGGGTCAGACCGGGCCCCGACCCAACCGGGCCTAGTTCCACTTAAAAGTCCATAACTTGAAATTCGGGTGTCTGTTTGACAAACTGTCTATGGCGTTGGGACCCTTGGAGCGAGATGGTCCTTTTAGTATACTCCACTTGAGTTTTGGAGAAATTTGGAGTACAGCTGGGTTGGATAAAACCCAAATCTAACCGGGCCCTCAAAACTAAAATACTTATAACTCACAGACTGGGCGTCTGATTGACACGTCATCTATCACATTGAAACCCTTACAACATGGATGTCCTTTGGGTTTCTCCTTTGTGGTGCTTAGTGGTGGTCGAGGTAAAACCAATATCTCAAGGGACAAATTCTATGATGCTCAAGCACACCGAGTGTGAGGAATCTTGTGGCTGGATGTAACGTGAAAAAAGAACATCGATCCTAAGTGGGTCATCATCTATCAAATCCTGTGTGGGTCAGCATCTACCAGATCTTGTGTGGGTCAGTGCTCAGTGATCCTATGTGGGTCATCACATACCAATCCTGTGTGGGTCAGATCCTATGTGGGTCATCAGGGGTTATTACCTATCGATCATGTGGGGGTTAGCAGTAGTGTCTATTAACAGAATAAGATGATCTAGCTTACGACTAATCATCTGTATTTCTGTACTTAAGTTATACCTGTTGTGAGCTGAGTCTTTTACCTTCGTGGTGTTACATGTGTGGTACTCCTACCCTCGTGATGTTATCTTCATGGTGTTACCTATGAGGTACTTCTATATTCGTAGTGTTACCTATGTAGTACTTCTACCCTCATGGTGTTATCTGTGTGGTGTTACTTGTGTGGTACTTCTACCTTCGTAGTGTTACATGTGTGGTACTTCTACCCTTGTAGTGTTATCTTCATGGTGTTACTTGTGTGGTACTTCTATCTTCATAGTGTTACATGTGTGGTACTTTTACCCTCATGGTGTTGTATTCATGGTGTTACCTGTGTGGTACTTCTATCTTTGTGGTGTTACCTGTGTGGTACTTATACCTTCGTGGTGTTATCTTCGTGGTGTTACCAATATGGTACTTCTATCTTTGTGGTGTTACCTGTGTGGTAATTCCACCTTTATGGTGTTACCTTTGTGGTATTTTCCCCTCATGTATGAGATGAGTATATCTTGATAACTTAGGTATATGTATGGGTATATACCTAAGTAGAGTTTATATCTATTTCTTTATGCTTTGATTTTTAGGTCTTTCTTTGTGGTTTTTACTTTGTGGAACTCTAGGTTACCTACAGGGGTCTCGAGTTCCCTACTGAGTATCCTTATACTCACCCTTTATGGGTTATGTCTGCACCTTATTGTGTCTTGTGCAGACGACAGACAGTGTTAATCGAGGCTGAGGGAGCCAGGACTGAACCATTCTCAGAGGTGGGTCATTTGGAGTGATGTGATGCAGGGACTACTGTTTTTGATCTATACCTACACTTTATGTAGAATCCTCAGTGGATGATCCAGGAGCTGTTTTTCACTTTTTAGTTGTATTTTTACTTTTCAGTTGGGCTAGTATTCTGGCCCCTTTACTTTCAGCACTCCTTTTACTTCAGCAGTTTACTTTCCATTTGTATCTTGTTTCGTTCTAGTCTGTGTGTTTTTATAGGTTTAAAGGAAATGTCTTCCCGTTATAGAGATACACCTTTCTAGTGCTAGTTACAATCCCCTGCCCTATGGAATGCGGGCTTGGGGTATTTACAGAACAAGCCCCGGGGGACGGGTCGTGACATTTTTATACTTTTTGGGACATGTATAAACACACTACAACTAATATAAAAATACAATATATTCATTTATTTATTATTCAAAACATAATTTATAGCATTATTACCCATAATTACATTTGGATCAGTATCAGATAGTTTATATAATTTCACTGTGATCTTCCAATGATCATTGCTTAAATTCTTCTAGTATACCTCTAGTCATTCCTTCCAATAACTATAATCATTATCTTTAAAGTAAAGTGTTTTTTGTGGTATCCAAACATTATTAGAATTTATTCTTGATATCTCATAAGATTCTTTTTCTTACACTTTTAGGTCTATGGTAAGGATATCATAATAAAAATATAAGTAAAAGAACCTATATCCAAAAGGAATATGATCTGATACCAATTATTGGACCAATTTGGGAAGGAGAACATGTCTATAGGGGGTGAATATACCAACCTTAAAATTTAAATCTATTAAAATAATAGTGTTCTATATCAGAGTAGTAATACATGAAAAATCAATAATTGTTTAAACCATGCAGTAGAATAAGCAAAGAGTATATGAAACATAGATATAAAAATAACCAACACTGTATTTTTATGTAATTTGGATCCAAACAATCCTATATATACTATTAACTCTTATCTTCTCCTATAAAGGAATGATACTCACTAAATAAATCCTCACTTTTGAAAGGATGTGATAACCTTTTACAAACACCTACCTTGTTCACATCTGGAGGCATGAACCAAAACAATGTCTTCCTTTCTATGGAAAAAGGCATAACCAATAACCAATTTTTTTACCAAGATTAATAACCCAATAGATGTAACTTTTATTTAAGATTTATAACCAGAAATGGATGATATTTTGATTTATAAAATCCTAATCCTATTAATATAGTAAAAACCAAAATAAAGAGAATAAAATATTGAAACTATAAAAGAAATAAAGAATAAAATATTAATGAAATTTGATGTAGCTTGATAACTTTTACAATGAATTTTCACATTTTAGTTCCTTGATTATGATCGCACTAGTAGTGGAACATAAGTAACAGTAGCACTTTTAAAATTTGTATCTAATAATTTTCTATCACTATATTGTTTCTTTATCTCTAAATGTTCTATCATAAAACTTCTATATGTATTTATATCATATCAAGACTAGAGTCGTGTTTTTATCATGTTTCCCTAATCAAATTCCCAATGGATAATTCCTTTTACCGAAACACCATGATCTGAATAATAACATGGGTGTATCCTTAAAAAACTCATTATAGATAGAAATGGTCATAAAAAATATGAACATAGAAATAAAATCATTACTAATTTATGGAAATTTCATGCATATTATGAACATAATCTCATGTTATTCCTAAATTTAACAATTAAAAAACATTATTAATGTTATTTTTAACATTTATAAACATATTAAAAATTTATATATAAGATACAATAAATAATTTAATCTTATATTAAAACAAAATATTAATACCACTAGAAAAAAAAGCATCGTAAAAATGATTTTGAAACAAATTAAACTATGTGTGATTAAATCTATGTTCAAGTATTTTCAAAAACCACATAATAAAATTTCATGTATAGGTAATATCAATTAGAATAAGTCTTTTAGAAATCACTTAAGTCTTTTATAAATTTTTTAAGGAATTTTGAAATTGGGTAAAATATTTTGAATCATATAAAATATTTTGACTTGAATAAAATATTTTTACTCACAAAAAATATTTTCACTCACAAAAAATATTTTAACTTGTTGAAAATATTTTAACTCAAGTAAAATATTTTGACTCATGTAAAACAATTTTAAATTGCATAAAATATTTTACCCCATGTTTGTCTTATGTACCACATATGGATTTTTACATATCTAAAAAGCCAAAAACTTTATAAACACGTTTTTTCATATATTGTTTAGAATAATAAAGAATATTTATAAATTAATAATTAGAAACCTATAAAAATAATAACCCGTAATGATCAATTAAATTCAACAATAATAGTTTTCTCTATAAGTAGTGAAATAAAAAAATATTGTGAAAATTTATTATTATCTAATATTGTAAATTTAAACATGTGAGGTATTGTAATATTTGAAACCTACAATAAAACTTTAAAACAAACAATAATACTGAAAACCTCCCCATTAATCAATATTAGCACTAAAAAATATGTTATGATGCCCTATAATTGTTCCATGAATTTGGTGGTCGAAAGGATGAGATAAATAGTGGTTATTATAGCATGGACTTTTCACCATGGTTTGAGTGGCTTCCACTTATCGAGTTAAGCTTCATTTTGAAGCTTGATCCATGATATTTTAATGTTTATTTGGTTAGTGTGTGTATTCAATTGTTCCATAGTCAATGAGATTGTAGTTTGAGGTTGTGTTTTGATTTGAAGGCCTTATTCATGATATTTTGGTGTTATTCATCTTGAAGTGTTGTGTCATGATGATCTTCATTGGACCATGATTTTAGTTTAAATGTTATTAGGTCTAACTAAAAGAGGTCAAGGGTTAGGCCATGATTTCTAAGGATTCGAGTATTACAGTGTAACAAGGGGTGGTGTTCCATGATTCTCCTTGGTTGTATCAATTTTTAACAATTGATTACCTTGATATTTAGATTACATCAAACAATAATTTTTGAATTATATCATTATTACACTATGATAGGGATTGTCACGTGATTTTATTTACCTATATTTTAATTATAAATTCAATAAGAATGTAAAATTCATTTAATATTTCTTCCAAAATTAGGCATCTTATGGATTATCTTTGGTGGACTATGGTAATCCCTTTATGAATATAAGGATTTAGCCTCATGTGATCAAATGTCTTACAACTCAGGTAATTTTATATTTTTTTCCATTTCATTCTTCCTTATTGTTTCAATTCTTAGAGGTTATGAAAGAGGTGTTTTTTATGATGTTTGGTTGATCAGTTAATTTGGGATGATATATCATAGATTTTTTATGTTTTTTTACACATTCATTGGTGTGTTATTGTTGGTTTCCTTCATTTCTGATATTATGTCAACTGAATATTCATTTCAAGGTAGAGTTTTTGGAATTTATCATTTTTATTTACTATTTAATTATAAAAATATCATTATTTGGTTATGTTTTTCTAAAAAGTTGAGATTTTTCCAATAAATATAATAATATAAATCTTAATTAAATAGAAGGGGTATTGTAGTGAGCATATTTTACTTGATTATTCTTTTTTATTTCCATTTTTTTGACATGTTGATTATTTATTTATTTTTGTTAAATACATTGCTATGATTTCCATTTTTATTTTTGGTTTGATAAGGCATGTTTTAAATTTGATAGAAAATGTAAAGATGATTTTGAGATAAAGATAGTGAAAGCTGTAATTTTTTTTGTTTTCATTGAATTGTTGTGTTATGCTCAATAAAGAGTGTATCGGAAAATATGATTGTTTTTTAGAGATGAAATGATTTCTACTATGTGGTTTCATGATATTGTGTGATTTTTATTAAATTTATATATTTATTAAGTTATTGTTTTGATTGTGGTGGCCTTACTATGGCTGGATAGATTTTCTTGGGGAGGAGATGATGGTTGTGTGGATGTTATTTTGGTGGTATAGCATAGAGATAATTATGTGACCTATGTGATAGTTTCCTGATGATATGGAATATGGTAAAATAAAATAAATGAATAATGGTAATGGTCTATGTTGACATAAGCGATGGAATGAAAATAATAAATGAAGTGGTGGATAATTGATACGTAGTAAATGAAATTATAAAATATAAAGTGGTAGTTGTTATATGAAATTATAGTAGATGGAAATAAATGTGGTTAATTAATATAATAAAATAGTTAATAAAATTTAAAATAAATTTTTCATATGAATAAGAATAAATTATGAATATATGTGGTTGTTGTGCGGTTATGTGTGGTTGGTTGTGTTTTCTATAGGTGGAAGAAAATATGGATTCTTGGTGGTGATGGTGTGGTAGTGGTTGTTGTTCTAGTATCATTATGGTAAGTATTTGAGCCTTATGTTGGGATTACACACTATATATATTCATTATAGTTTATGACATTTATTATACACCACCACCCAAATTGGGTTACGCGGTCGATGATTATATGAGTTTTGATTTCTTCATCTTTCCCTAATATATAGTATGTAGGTGACATGGATGACTAACCAATATCCTTTCACTATTCTATCTTCCAAGAATAGTATAGGTTTTTATGGAATATGGTTATGGTATATGGTGGTGCGGTGGTGATGTTGTGTGGTTATTTGATAGTGATGTTATTATTTTGTAGTATATGGTGTGTGGTTGTAGCTATATAGATGTGGATGGGATATGGTTATGTGGTACGTGGCTATGTATTTATGGAATATATGGGAGTTTCAAGATTTATGTCATTAAGGTGTGAGTATGTCTAGTTCTATGGGGAAGTGGGTATGAGTTACCTTCATCATTATTTTATTCTATGGATATTATTATATTATACTTGTATATGGAATCGGTGAGTGGGTCATGGTGTGGTTAGGTGGATAGTTAGCCTATTATAGGTGATGAGTTGGTTTGTCTATTTATTCACTATGACTCTTGTGTGATTCTTCTACATTTTCAATAGATATTTTGATTAGGATGATACTGAGTATACTTTTTTCCTCACCCATATCTTATACATCCTATTTTTATGTATTTATTGGATAAATTTGGTTATTGTGATGTAAATTACTATCTTATGGTGATCATTAGATATGGAGTCATTTTTATGGGAGATGGTTTTATTATTTGTTATTTTTTGTTTTGTGTATCATATTACATGAATTATAGGATCTTGGACTCATTTTATTTTATTTAGTTGGGTTTGATTAGTAGTTTACTTTCTTATTTCTCTTGGTATTATAAGGTTAATGTGTCCTATGTGTTTTTTATACCATCAGTGTCAGTCGTCAACTCATGACCCATTAGTGGTGGGATTTAGGGGTCATACTTGACTTCACTACTATCCCAAGAGGAGTTCTAGTAGGGACAGAACATGGAAAATATCTACCTATATGTTTAGCACCTTATGAATACTCTCCCAAAACTTATAGGTAATCCTTTGATCATGGTTAAAAATTATTGATAATAAAACAATATAAATCCTCACTACTTCTTGAATATATAGATGGGAAATGGAATCTAGGGATAAATTCTATTTTATAGATTTTAAATGAATTGTCTTAGTCAGTTGATCAATAATAATGCATATGATATTTTTTCCTTTTGATGCCTTGTAAAGACCAATAACAAAATTCATAGTGATATTATCCCACTTCTATATATTTTTACATAATAGTTGTATCACTCATTTTAATTTTTATCATTCTTACTTGACTTATTAACATGAACCTTGTAAAGGTTCTAGGGAATAATGGAACCATTGGATAGAGGCCCGATTTTTATTTTTAATTGATATTAATGGATAAAAAATGAATAACATGACAAACACAACCTAGAATATTTTATAGAATACCATTCACATTTAATTTATAATTAGTTTAAAATTATAATTACATAAAACATGATAATCCTATAGATCAAATTTTCATTGTCACTCACATCAGGTCATCATTGTGGTAGAGAATCCAGGCAAGGACTCATCAAGATGTATCCACATGGGAAACATGAATCTATAAATTCTATTCTTGATATTAAGGGTGCTAGTAAGGAATAATCTAGAGCTTTTTATCATTTATCATCGATAAAAAAAAGGTCTATTGTTCTCTATATGTTCTTGAGAGGGGGGATGGGAGGAATATTCTCTCTAGGCTTAAGAGAATTCTTAAGGGAATTTTTATTGAGTATAACACATATCACCATATAATTGTGATATATTTTTCTTTATATACTTAGGGTTAAATAATATATATTTTCATTCAGGACCTTATAAAAATATTTATTCTAAGTAATAGCTCATGTCAAATAATATTATTATTATTATTTCCATGGCATGTAATTATTTAAAAATCCTTTATTAAATAAATAAATTAATAGGTATTTAAATTATATGAAATAAAATATATCATTTTCATTGGTCTATAAACATGACATGTTAATCATATCATGGAATTTATAGAACCTTCAATATTAAAATGTTTATTTATTAAAATAAATATTATTCATTAAATAAAATAAATATTATATTCACCAAATTCATGGATAAATATTTATATTAATATTCATGTAACATAAATAAATAGTTATTATACTTTATTCACTAAACTTTTGAATAAATAAATATTTATTTATTACCTTATAAATCATGGAGAAGAGATAAAATTAAACTCGTATATTCTGGAATCAAATATATCATATTGAATTTCTATGATCAACTTTAATTTAATGATTATTATTCCATAAAATGAGAATAATATTTATTTCAAATATTAAATTCAATATAATTTAATGATATTCTAGATACACTTAGTGTGTGACCCTCGATCCCTCTTTCTCAGTCACATCAGGTGAATTTACTTAAATTCTAAGATTAATTTCTAGTAATATGTCAAATAACTGATATAGAAAAAAAAATTGTAGAAACTACAATAAAATTTTATAAACACTACTATGTAATATAATCCCTTTGTCTCGATATCTCCAAAAATGGGATTTGCACATATTTCATCACACTATATGATTGAATTATTTTATTTGATTTTCTAAAAGTAACTTATCTATGGACTACCATGACAATAGATTGATCAAAAAGTTCTATTTAAATCAAAGGGTTAGTGATATATTATTATATTAACTCGCAATGGAAAAATGATTTCTTAACTTATTAAATTAATTTCATATAACTTATGATTCACTGAACATATGATACCTCTTCATGAGCATATATCATTATGTTGTTCATCCATGCATAAAAGTATGTGATTCATGCTATACATTTTCAATAATCATGAGTATAAGGACCAATACACATGTTCATGCATATGAATATCCAATGAAGCATAAAATGTGTGAAATTTATATTGGTAGGTCTATCCTCCCGACCTCACTTTTTAGAGATCACTAAGTGTGGGTTTCATGAGAAGAACTCTTAATGTCTTATGAGCTTCTAACACTTAATTGCAAAACATCTTGTGTTTCCTATAAAATAGATGCATCCAGACTGTAAAAAATATGTTCAAGAGTATTTTTATATCATCTTTAGGTTCTCATTATAGTGGGGAACTACAATAACCCTTTGATGTGATAAATACTATAAGTAAATTACCAAATTAATATTATGAAAAATAAGAGTCATAATTTGATAAGATATTAATTAATATTATAGTAATATAAAGTATATAGTAATTTGGTTTTGTGGCACCAACTCCAATAGACTCCCACTTTCACTGGATCCATCTTCTAGTAAATTTTAACCTTCTAACTCTCATATGAAATTCATTCTTCTACTAAGATAAAGATTTAGTCTATGTGTATACCAACTTTTCTTCTATGGATACTTTGTTTACTAAAACTTCACCCCTTTGGGTAAAGTCCCTCATGATGTGATAATTTTTAAGTATATTCTTAGTTCATTGACATAAACTAGGCTCTTTAACTTGAAACACTACTATAGTATTATCACAATATATATTTATAGGATATTTATCGTTAGTTATAACACCAAGCTACTGGATGAAGTTGCGTATCCACATTGCTTAGTTAGTTGCATCAAAAACTATTATAAACTATTACTATACTATAGAATCAGAACCGCTAACTTCTTATAAATTTTCAAACTCATGGATCCTCTATTAAGGAAAAACACATATCCTGGTTTTTATTTCAGATCATTCTGATTTATTTGGAAACTAGCATCTCTGTATCCCCTTAAAACTAGTTCCTTATCTCTACTAAAAACCAATAACATATCATTTGTATACATAAGTTACTTTAGGATAGTATTTACAACTAACCAAAGTGGTTCTCTTGGTTATTCTTGATATCTGCCTACTATAATTATAGTTTATTAGGGGTACAATGACATCAAAGAATACAAACACACACTACACGCACCGTGGGCAGGTCATAGCCCCCCCTTAGGGATAATCCACCCATTATAAGGCACAAAGACCCCATATATTTATTCCCACCCTAAGTAATTATTTTATATTATCTCACTACCCAAATTCTAGACCATCCATCATCTGCAACAGTGCCTCGTCACTCCGCTGATATCCTACCTTCACCAACCCATGACCCACAGCGTCGTCGCAGCCCACCACGTGTCATCCATCGTTAATTTCCCTCATCGCCCCTATTGTCTTGAATCCCTCTATAGTGACCCATAGAGAAATTCCAAACCCATCCATAGTGACCCCGTAGCATTGTTGCTCCCACCATTTTCATCAATAACCATTGATTAGTCATCATGATCCTGCTCCGCCGTTGAGTGGGGTATTGTTTCTACCTGGTGCATGTATCGCTCCCGCAAGGGATTTTACTCATCCTTTATCTCTCTTATTATGTTTGAGGACACATTTTTAGAGATATGTATACCATGTAAAATAGGAAAAAATTCTATATTGGATTATTCCATCCTGTATCTTTTCAATACATTGTCAATGTATATACCTTAACTTAGTCAAAGAAGACTTTTTAATCTATCTATATGGATCTTGATCCCTAGAATATATATTTCTTAACCTAATACTTTCATAGAGAAGCATTTATTTAACTATGTATTAATTGACTATAAGGCTAGTATATTATTTCCCATTAGTAATATATCATTAGCATATATTACTTGGAAAACTACTACACTGACACTAAACCTATTTTAGACATAGGAATCTCATTAATTCTTAATAAAACCAAATTATCTTATCGATTCATTAAAACAAATTTTCCATTATCTTAATGCTTTCCTTAAATGATAAATGTACTTATTAAACTTGAATTCCTTAACTAAATCCTTTAGTATCATGAACCCTTCTAGTTGTTTCATGTAGACATCTTCTATAAGATTTCCATTAAGGAAATTAGTTTTCACATCCATTTTCTAAATACAATAAACATGGGATTTTTTAATAAAAATTTTAATTTTAGTGGATTTAAATATGGTGAATAGTGAAAAAATTTTGTTATAGTTTATTCCCTAACATTTCATGGAACCTTTAGCAACTAGTCATTCTGTATCTGTATTAACTTTACTGTCCATGTTTAGCTTCTTATTCAATACCCGTTTACACCCAATAGTCTTTACAACTACTATAGGATCTACCCAAATGAAAACTTGGTTTTAGTATTTGTAAATCATTTTATAATTCATGGATTCTTTATATTTTAAAACTTCTTATCTTTTTACTTATTCCTTGTAGGATAAAGATTTATTAATTTCAACTAATAATGTTTCACCTTTCTCAATGATAAGAAAATCATATCTCTTTGGTTCTCTAACCTATTTAGTACTACTACATGGTACTTGTGTCTAATAAGGTGTGTTTCCTCCTTTCACTAACACCATCCCAATGTGGTGTATAAGGAGGAGTGTGTTATGATAATATCTCAAAGATATTTTATATAATCAATGAAATCTTGATTATTATATTCACCTCTCTATCTGAGTGGGGTTTCTTTATCTTCTTAATACGATGATTCTATACTTAATTCTTGTATTCCTTTAATTTTTCAATGGAATGAGACTTTTATATAAAGGCGGAGCCTCTGAGCAGCATCTTCCCGAGCTTCCGTGAAGGCTAGGGTTTCCCCCCATTTTCTTCCTTCCTCCTCCCCCCTCCGGCCTGGATCGGATCTGCTTCTTCTGGTATCAGATCGACGAAGGCGTGTCTTCTTGTGGGAGGTGTCTGGGATCTGGTCTTTCTCCGGGACTTTCTCACGGTGTCGTCGGTCGGTGGTGTTCTGGCATGAAGCTCGGCAATTTCCCTTCCGATGACTATGATAGGTGATTTCTCGTCGGCTCAGTGGTGTTCTGGCATGCGGCTCTGTGTCTGGCTCAATGACCTTTCGTCGGTGAGTTCCATCACGGTTCTGTTGGTTCGGTTCATTGGGCGCCGAAGTCGTTCCTGCCTGGTGCGTCCACCACAACATGGCTTCATCGTGAGTGGCTCCGGAGGGTTTCCAGTGGGGCAGGGATTCGATCTAATATTCCTCAGAGGGGGTAGGATCTGTGTTTCTTCCGCTGTGAGTTTGTGAGTTTGCGTGCTTCTACTGATGTGAGTTTGTGCTACTTTGAGGTTTTGTTTCTGCTGCTGTGAGGTTCTTCTGTGTGTTTCTACCACTGTGAGTTTGATTCTTATTGATTGTTCAATTGTTTTTGATTTGGCTATGAATCTGGAATTTTTTGGTTTGGTGTTTTGATATTGTTGGTTCATCGCTGCATCTCCATGTTGATTTTATCACCACCTTGACTGGCATGTATTGGAACTCGGCGAGGGTTCTTCCGTGATCTGAATGAAGTTGATCCATGCCCAGAGCGGCGTTTCTGGTTCAGGATGACCTGGATCCCCTCACTGATGGTGTTCCCTTAGCGCATTGTTCATTCATCCAGTCCTAGGTGACGATGTCTTGAATTCGTGTCCCTTGGAATGCCTTTCGGGCCTCTGTGGTGGTGGTGTAGGGTGTCTCATGGAATGAGGCAGGATTTGACAAAGTTTGTCCTTGATTATGGTGCCACGGTCTCATGATTTATTTTCTATGGGGAACCCAGACAACTTACAAGGAGTTAATTCAGATGAGGATAGAGCTGGTCATCTTCGTTGTGCGTGGATTTTCGGACTTGGATGTTTGAGAGGGTATGGAACTTCCATCGGTTCTGGGCCCATGCAATTTTGCATGGGATAGCTAGCTGAGCAGCCATGATCTGGTGGAGGCATGCCTTATTGACATTTTTGTTGGGAAGAAGTACTTTTATGTATTCTTGTGTTGGGTTCCAACCCTTTTTATTTTTGTATTTTTTCAATGTATCTATGTCCCTGATGTCTTGGTTTTTCCCCTTTACCCTTAAAAGGGGGTTTATCCAAAATCAATAAAAATTTTGGCCGTCGGGCCATTCAGTCAATAAGACTTTTATATCATCATGTAGATATATCCATATCTACTGAAGCCATTAGTAATAGTTATGAAGTATGAGAATCCTCATCTAGATTCTACTAGAAAGGGTCTACACACATCTGAGAGAACCAATTCTAGAATCTTTATGGCTCTTTAACCCTTTATAATGAAATAAGATTTGGTAATTTTTCATTGTAAACAAGAATGACATATATCTAATGATTTCAATTCAAAATAATGTAAATAACCTTTTTCATATAATATTATCAAACACTTCCAGTTTATATGATCAAGATGATTATTTTATAGTTGGGTCAAATAAGGATCATGTGAATTTGATTCATTATTTATTACCAATAATTGATTTTCATATTCTAGTATATAAATATAATTATCCATATGTTCCATCCCATAATATATGTTATCATTGTAAAAGTATGAAAAAAAAATTTCAAATTTAAAAATAAATTTATTTATGTTTAAACTCGATATAGAAATGTTTTTCTTGGTTATATTAGGCGAATAAGAAAAATTCATTAAAAGTAAAATCAATACATTTGGTAATGTGTGATGGTAGTATCATATAGCTAGTATAGTTATTCCTTCTTTATTATAATCTCAAAGTAATCTTTCACAATTTACTTGGTTCCCATATTTTAATAAAAATATAAGAATCATAAGCTATATCTAATATCCAATTTATATAAATTGAAATATTTCACTCGATAATGAATGTACCTAAATATTCCCCTTACTTATTTATTGAGGTACAATTATCATTCCAATGGATTTTCTTTCCATAAGAAAAACATACAACTTCCTAATCTTTATACTCTCTTTGGATATTTCACTTCTTCGAAGGGAATTATGAAGGTTCCTTAAGTTGAAAACTTTTCTTAGACCTTTTAATTTTTACATTCCTCTTGTTCACCATAAGAATGAAATGTTTTTCACACTTTATGTATTTATATTCTTATAGAATCAAAGTCAAGATATCTAGGATCATATTATCAATATTTTTCATTTCCAAATTCTCAATAAATATTGATAATCTCAATGTAAGTGAGAAGAGAATGAGGTCTATACCCAATTCTATTGGTAGTATAAATCCTAGAACTTCTAAATTCTCAATGTATCCAATCATATTGACTATATTAGTTCTAGCTAGAACTCCTTTTTATATCTTATATGTAAATAATGCCTTGGATATTTCAGAACTCTATTATCTTTATCTCTCCTGATATTGATCGTGGAGATGAGACAACATCAAATAAGTATCCATGTATTCATAAAGCTTCCAGAGCTCACAAGTCATGGATGATAACATGATTCATTGGACATCTAATTCATCATCTATGTTTTTCTAAAGTAAATTTTTCTCCTCCTCACTTTCCTCCTTAAAGGGATCAATAGGAAAATGGGATTCAAGTATATAAATAAATTCCTCTATTTGTGTAGTATAATTTGTAAGCACATGTAACACTTCTATAAGTTTTAATCAATTGGGAGATTATATGTCTCTATGATAGATCAAAAGTAAGGTGACATGGTTGAGTTTGTTTTCATTGTATATAATAAATAAAAGTATATTTTAGTAATTTATTTTGATTAATTATTATAACATAATTAATAATTTAATTAGACTCCTGGTATTTTATCAAATCCCAACATCCCTCACCATTTGATTTGAAATATCTACTTGCTCAAATATTATAGTGTAAAATATCTAAATTTCCCTTAAAATAACATAGGAAGATACCTATAAAACTATTTAAAGGTATTTAGGTAGTAATTTATTTTTAACTGCATTAACTCATAACTTTGTGATATTTTGAGTGGAATCCCAAATCATAAAATCCATTAATCATATTCCTTCACTACTTTCCTCAAAGTTACACCAATTCTTATAGGGGAAACTACACTTGTTGTTAACTTGGTTAAATCGACCCAATACTTTCATTATATTTCCCTGATAATTTGAAGTTCCCTAATAAGTATTAGACCAGTGATTTTAACTAAACTCATATTCCCACTCAATTTATTGAAGGAATTTTATAACTAAATATTTTGATTGAGTGGTTTTTTACCTTTTTCATAAATATTATTTATTTTATTTTTAACATGCAGGTTAATATTATGTGGTACTTACTTAATTAATTAATCATATATGCTAAAATAATTTATGCATTTATTAATTATACTTGTATAAGGTATCTAATTTTATCTCGATATACTTGTTAATTACTTTATATGAGATCTTTCATTAGTAATTAACTATACATGATAAAATATATATTATTCATTTTTATTTCATTTTAGTTTAACATGATTGTTGATTTATTTATTTTATGTGAATATTTAAAAAAAATATAAATAAACCTTTAATTACATAAATAAATAAATAAACATTCATATACAAAATAAAATGAAACTTTGAGATGATCATGATATTTTATCAACAAGTAGATTTATCAAGAAATGATAAATCAGTATTGAACATATGAGAAATAAATTCTTGATCATATTCTTGGCTCAAGTCACATCATTTATTCATTATAATGTGTATCACTTTGGTTGGATTCACCTGGGATTAGGTCCTAAAGTATCTCCTCTGGCTGGGAACCCCATCCTTTAAAAAGGTTGACTCACATGCATGTGAGGGGAACCAAGGATTTTGGGTTACATAAAATAAAACATGGACACCTTGTCCTGTACATAATAAAGGGGGTACAAATGATTCTCATATCATTATATTTAATTTAATAATAAATATCACTTAAAACCATGCAAAAAATAATAAAATTAAATAAATCCAAAAAATACAAGGGTTTTTCAAAATCATGATCAATAAAAAAATATAATGAAAAATGTGTTTATTATTTCCATAATATATTTATATTTTTTCTAATTAAAATAAATTTAATTTAATTAATAAACTAATAAACTAATTAATTAATTAATTATTTATCTTAATATTTTTTTCCTAACAGTACATGAGATATAAGAATATATTTATTAGTAATTTTAAATAAATTTAATAAGTTTAAATTTTTTAAAATCATTTGAGTACATGACATATACTTGGGTGGCCACAGAGTGTGTTCCTTATACATAATATTAAAATAACATTTTTAGAATCGAATATTTAAATGGAATATACTATAACTTAATATTTCATTTGACACATGTTGTATACAATTCAAGTCTTATACCATATACTTACATAACTTGTATGACCACATGGCATGTCATGATATACATGGAGCTTAGTTCTATGGGTCAAGTCATGTAGTCTCTACAATATGTGTTTTTTGACACTTTCCACCAGGACTATACATTGGGATATGGTGATTTACTTTTACTTATTTTCTACTTCTTTAGTGGTTTGATTCTATGTATTTTTTCTATCCTTCTCTGGGGTGACTAATCGATTTCCCTATATTACCTTTTTCAGAAGGAAAGTGGCCTCTACCGCTGTGATTGGTGATGTCATCTCCTTAATCAAAATGAGATGATGGGATGTCAGTTCCTCCTTCCATGAATTCCTCATTGAAGCTAGATTCCTAGTCCGGTTCTCCATTATTTATTTGATTCATGTTCATGAAGCTCATTCCCGATTCCATCTCGAGGTGGATGTCGATTAATTACATTTATTTTTTCATGATAGGAAAGCTACCTATGGTCGGAGCTGATGGTGACATTAGACACATCTTAGAAATGGTGGATGTTGGGTGTGTTGGGAACCTATAAATTATTCCTCTTTTTATGTTGATGGAATATCATGTAAGAGGAATATTAGTAATATAACCCAAGGCATATCATGTTGGTCGTTGGGTAATTTTCACCAGGGGTGTAAGACTTCTGAGTCCTTTTAACTCGGATATACCATATTCATCATATGAGTTAGGGAATCTGATGTATCCAGTGCGGTGGTCATAGGTTTAATTTCTTTTGGATACATAGTAACTAGTTTTATGTCTTATAAGGATAAGTTGGTCATAGGTTTAATGTCTTTTGGGGACATGTTAGTCATAGATTTAATGTCGTGTAGAGATATGTTGTTTACAGATTCAACATCTTGTAGAGATAGGTTAGTCATTGGTTTAATGTATTATGGAGATAGGTTGATCACTGATTGAACATCTCATGGTGATATTTTTATCATATATTTAACTGATTGTGGAGATAGTATGGTCAGGTTGAGTGTGCCCTAGTGGGGAGATGATCACAATTTGGAGTTTCCTACTTCCAAGAGGAAGACATGGAGATTTAATGGTAGTGTTGGGATTGAACCTCATGGAGGTACCCCAAGTGTGTTAGGATTGACCCTTGGAGTGGTTTCTTATATAATATACATAGTTTAAGGTCATTTGGAAGGAACAATACATGTATTTTTAGGTCTATTGGTAAGGACTATTAGGTCATGGAAGTAGATACCGCAAGAGATGGTGTGGGGATTATGCATAAGGGTAGTCTGAGAGTTGGGGTGCCATCCCATGAGAGTTATACATGGGGAATTAGGATTTCATCACACAAGGTAGAAGTTGAGGTTTCATCCCATTTGAGTCATACATGGGGTATCATGTTTTCATTTCAAATGGTAGAACTGTAGTTTAACATCATGCATTGAAGATTTTGTTGTGTAATTTAACTTCATATGACTAGGATGTTGGGTTATGAAATTTAACAAATTGCAGCTTAGATTTTGTGGGGCCTACACTCAGGGCTATGAATTATAAGTAGAATATAAGGATAGAACATTATACCTACCTATAAGAAAATTGATCCATTTTTCATGATTATTACACCCTCGAGGACTACATGTCTACTATGTAGGTGTTTTTTTATGGCACCAGGCATAAACAATACCATATTGAGGCTGCACAAGGGGGTGTTAATATTAGGGTGGCTATGTGATGGAGATAATATTTTCATCATTTTTCATATGTATTTAAATGTTTTAATCCCTTATAATTTATCAATTTGAGCTGATTTGCATCATTTTTGGATTTATTGTGTGTTTTGGGCTAAAATGTGAAAAAAATTAATTTTGAAAATTTAATAGATTTTATCACTTTAGTATTTCGAGCATAAATTTTACAATATTGATACAATTTAAATGATTGTTTTTTAGGATTTCATTGTTTGTGGGATTCAACTTATTTTTCTAGATCTAGAGAAAATTCAAACATCTATAGGCCTAAACAAATCAATCTAGTTGAAAAATCTTTATGGTCGATGGAGTAGAACCCACCTCATTAAATGAGGAATAACTATGGATAAAGACTTTAAATTTATAATATTCAAAATGGATGTTAAAAAAGATTTGATTCTTTATTTTACCATTTAATTTTATGTAGATATTCTCTCATTCATGTGGTCATTGAATTCCCCAAATTGGTGGAATATTTAGGTAATCCTCGGCCATAAAAATTATGACCTGTTAATTATTTCATAACACCTTTTATATGAATCCAAATACTTTGAAATTTTTAGGGTAAATAGAAAAATAGTTATCACAAAACATATAAGAAGGAACCTTGGATAGTTTCTTTCATATGGTGGGAATAATAGGAGATAAATTTTTCAGTATATATTCTATAGGGGAAGCTACTCCACCCATTTCTATTATAATTTTATTTTATTTTATTTTTATTTATTTTTTGTTCAGTTTTATTTTTTTTTAATTTAGTTAAATTTATTTTATATAAATTGATTCATGAATTTTTTACAAGTGTTCCACCCTCTATATTTCTCCATATTCTTCTCTTTCTTTTCTTCTTTTCTTCCCCTTCTTATATTTTTATTTTGGGATTCTATGTGTGTGTGTTTATTCTTATTATTTTATCATACTCATTATTTTTATTTTAATATCTTATTTTATTCTTTTTTTTCTCTTCTTTACACAGTGACCACTTACCCTCAATAATGAGGGGCTAACCCGAGGCATGTCCTGGGGGAGGTAAGTGGTGTTTTCGATTCATTACACTTAAATTCTTATGTTTTATTTATATTTATGGTGATAAAGGGTGGTGTGCATGTGTGTGGACATTTTCCACCATTAAACTAAAATTAAACTCATTTATATTCTTTTTTAAAATATTTTACCTCCCTTCTAATATATATAATCTCTTCATATGATGTATTTGATCCATTCAGTGGATGAAATAGCATATGTTGGAGCCCGGTCCTAGGAGATGTCACACTCTTGATTAAGGTGTGCTATCAACATTTATTATAGGAGGAGGTGGAATTGAGATTGATGAATTCATTCAATATTTCACACTATTAAATAAAATAATAGTAATTCATGCATGAGATCTCATAATTTAATTATCAAACTAAATTTAAACCCCAACACGGAGAATAATGAAACCCATAAAAGAACAAAAAGACCAAGTTATTTCTTTACTAATCACATTCTATCACTTCATGTATACTATTTATCATATCATTTATCTTCCCAAATCCATTTGTTTCATAAAATAATAAAAACAACCAAAAATAAGTAGTTTTTGTGAACTAGAATGAGTGGGTGAACAAATGAGAATGCTCCTCAATTAAGAAGACCCTGGTCGGCCTATGTGCTGCATTAGGAAAATAAATTTTCTTTTTCCATGCCCTAAGATAGGCCTGTGTCACTATTATTAGGAGAAATAAGTGATATAGTGGTATATATTTTATATAAAGAAAAGATTACAAACATTATGGTTGATGATACGGGTCGCGTGGGTGATTGAGGCTTGGGTAAACCCAAATGAAGTAGGTCTGGTGCACTTGAGCACTCAGCTTGCGCACAACTATGTTTGGTGGAAGAAGGCATTGGGTCAGGGACCCAAAGTTCATTGCGTAGAACTCTAAAGTTGTGTGTGAAAGTGGGGTTGCATGAACCATAGGCCCTAGTATAATAAAAGACCATGGATAATGGGATCATAGGTGTGTGCAACATCTAGAGTCACATAAAGCTTGGGGTTATGTGAATGAAACTCACCTTGTGTGAACCCATTTATCATTTAGTGAAAGTTACATGAGGAAATATAAAACATGATCCAATACAATATGGGTACCATGTGAGGTTAGTCGCACAAGTTCTCTACCTTGGGGGATCCATGGAGGTCTAGTGTTACGCAATGTCTTGAAAGAATGGGTTGTATGAATGAGAACTGATGTATTAACTTCTAGAGGACCACACCCTAAATGGTAGGATTTGATCATGAAACCCTTTCTATTTCATGTAAATTGTTTGTGCACCATTCATTCCTTTCTCGTTGATGGAATTTTGTATCAAGCAGTGGTTCATCGGTTCCTTTTTCACATAAATGACTTGCATGAAAATGGTGGGGTTGTTTCCATTCGTCTAATGTTTTTCATCATCATATACTTTGATATTTGGGGGATTATAAAGTATCCACACAACTTTTTATTTCTTAATCACCTTTAGCGTGAATTTTAATTACATGTTAAAATAGTTAGTTGTGCATAAAGCCCAATAAGTTTGCATTCTCAGTCCATTGCCTCTGGAATGATCCCTTTTTTCGGTTTATGGATTTCCTTTAAGAAAATCCCACGATCTAGGAGTTGATACATTTTTTTGGTGCATAAAAATTACCCCTCAAAATTTGAGATGACAGGGAATTATAAGTTCAAGTTCTATGTAAAATGTTGATGTGTAGGGTAAGTTTCCTATTTTTGTTGAACTTTTAAATTAGGTCACGCAAACTAGTTGTGTGTGCATGTAACCATGGGTGTCCCATTATTATAAATAGGGATAGGTGCCCTTGTATGTTCATAGGGATTTCTTGTGTAATAATATGTCTCTCATGTGTGGAACTCTTTCTTTTTCATGAACTCTCAATATTTAAGTCACGGCGTTAACCTAACCTTTCTCACATGGAAAAATTGTCATACACTGATCATACTTTTGGGTGAACAGAATAGAGATTGCATGAAACTGTTCCATTTGTGTGATCTAGGTCCAATTTCATGATCCATACTTTTAAAATTTTTATAATGGAATGGAAATGGCCAAAACAACATATCAAATTGTTATGGTTTCCACTATTACTGCTCAAAGGGAAGAAATGATTGAGAATCCTAAAATTCCCCAGGATAGGTGGGTCACATTAGATATCATGGATTTGTTTAAACTATTGAAATTGGATCAGAGATAATATTTGTTAAGAAATAGGATGTCTCTATATAATTTTGTGTTGTTGGATGATTTGGTTATCCCAAACATGGAAGTTAACACACCAATGTTTTGGTTTTCCTGTCAAGATGAGATCAATCGGTAGAATGTTACAACAATTAGCCAATCACTCAGAGAACATAAGGATAATATAGTCTAAACCATTATTGAAAGGATAAGTATTGTGATGGGGGAATAACCATAATATGAATAATTATCCACCCACTATACAATTATCATTCAAGATAGCATTCAAAAAAACCATATGGGATGGTATGAGGATTAGGATCTATAAAGCAGGAGGAATTTTACTGATGTGTGGGTGTTGGAATATTGGGTATGATTTACCTATAAGGAGTATGGGGACAAGTTTCATCATATTGGGATTTACAAATCTATGTGGTCTTCATAGTTCCATGTTTATCATCAATCGGATTTATTATTAGATCTCCTTAGCTGGTGGTCTCTGGATGCGAACATTACACCTCCATCACGAGGAGGTAGGGATAAGATTGTGGGGTATCTACATCATATTGAAGGGATACCCCAAAAGGGATATCAGTATGAAAAGTTCCTCCCAACACCCAATTCATGGGGGAAATTGGAATAGATGTCAGTAACCACAAATATCCTCCTGGACCAGTTGAACCTAGTATTGGAACATCACCACCCCTTTCACAAGTACATTTCATTCCAGACATGGTTGGGATTATTCCTGAATGATCCATCCAATAAGATTCTAAGGTGATTGAATCAATGTTTAGGGGGAATAGCATAAGAGGATTTAAGGGTCCTCCTAGATAATGAAGAATGAGATCTACTACCAATAATGGGGTTATAGTGTGAAGGAATGGATCCCATAAGTGTGATATATATCATTATTATCCACTTTCCTTGGTAGTTGGCTACTATCAATTAGGTATTTACACATGGGTCTATAGACGGGGATAATGGTGATGGAGGCAATCATGGTGTTGGGGAATCCGGTGAACTTCAGTGTCCTGGTCCTAGCTAGGCTCTACAATCAACTAGGTCATGTTATAAGAGGGGATATCCCTAATCTTGTATACAATCCATTATAGTTTATTTAGGGATATGTCATGGTGCACATAGAGGGGTATGATTTTCCAAACCCCATTATCTCCACCCCCCCTCCCCCCAACACCAATTTGTTCCCTTCACTCCTCCACATTTTTGGGGTTTGAGCGGTGATGCTCAATGAAGTTGGGGTGATAGTGATCAATAGAATTGTTGGTAACTCCAATTTTAGACCTTTCCTAACCCAAACTAGTGATATGGTTGATAAATTATATAGGACACTGGATTAGAGGGAATACCTTCATTCCTTATGAGGTGGAGTGTTGGTTGAAAGTATTAATGGAAACACATACTATGAACCGTACACTCCATAATGGTTCACTCGATAGTATTGATGCATCTAGTCGTTGATGAAGAGGGTGTACATGGGGGGTTTGTGAAGATAGGTACCCCAGTATCCTTCTTTCTCTATGGTTGATGTTTTTTGGTTAAAGGCGCTGGGAAGAACATTATATTTCCACCAAAAAAACTCAATGTAGGAATCTCCTAGAACTATGCCAAAAACTAGGTAGTGGAATACTCGGGCACGATCCTACCCCAACTAGTGAAGAAGGTGTCACCATTAGACAATCAACTGGTATAGTAATGTGGTAGATGAACTAATCTTCAAGGTGCATACTGGTAATTAAGGGCTCAAGTTGGGGCAGCAGCAAGAGATCAAGGTTCTTTCATGCCTCTACCTTCTGGAGGGGCAAGGCTCACTCAAAGGCATCCACATGAGAAGGTGGAGAGTTCCCATGCTAGGATGATCCAGTCTAGCGAGGACTTGGGAAAGAAGCTACAATATCTAGTGTAGGAAGTTGATGAAATCACCTTTCTATGCCTTAGGAAGCATGGGGGATATTGTTACTATCCATTATAGTGGAGCAGTTGTGGAAGAGGCTTACTTGGGATAGGATACATGGACTGAGGAAATGAAATGTGCTAGGATTAAAACACACAATGTTCCATCCTTAAGTAATGATTCATAGGTATCTAGTGATGAGGAATCTTGGGGCTCCAATGCTGGATAGGCATGATCCCAAGAGAGTGGGGAGGTCACATACGAGGAAGATGACTTGATCAAGCTCTTGTTTGGTGAGGTAATTTTTTGACTCATCATTTCTCTATTTATTTTCATTTTTATTTCCTTTAGTAATTCTAGACCATGATTTTGAATCATGTAGGAATAATCCATGGAGATCTACGGAGCCTCTATTAAGGGTGATGAGTGTGCCTCAATGAGTACTCAGGATCACACCTTAGAGTCTATTCATGATAAAAAATGGAATAGGTGTCTATGGACGCGGTTTAAAGTGAAGTTATAAACACTCTGGTCCTCCTAGTCATCTATAGGGGGCCTCTCCCTAGGATCCCATTGTTGTCTCCCTCTACTAAAGGGACAGGAATCCCTAGGTGACTCATCATTAATATCCTTGTGCCTCCTCAAGGTAAGACACTAAATATTATTTATTTTGATTCTATCAAAGTACTTAAAAGCCTTTCTAACTTTTATATAGTAAAATTTTTGTTCATCTTATGCATCTTATAATCATGTAGTCCTAAGGGATCCAGTGCCGGCTATTGAGGTTCCAATCGGTGTTGATGGTACTCTAGTATAAGAATTCCCATTCAAGGCCCCGATCATGGAAATCACTTAAGTCCTCACCTCATGTAAGTCACTTTTTTCACAAGTTATGTCTAATATATTTGTTTCTATAGGTTAAAATAACTAATTTTCCTCTATATAAAATAGTGTTTATGGTAGTGCATCCTCAGAATTCAGGTGTGGATGAGGGAGCTAGGATGCTTGCTCCAATAGTCAAGACAGCCCCTAGGGAACCAGCTACCTAGGATGAGTCAACACTAATCCTAGGTGAACAACCCATTATATATGTGGATATGGATATATTGGAGGCAAAGATTAATACTAAAGGAGATGTTGTTGTTGAATAAAAGTTTCATTAGGCTAAACATCTTCTCAACATGGATCTCAAACCATTTGAAAAGATACCTAAAGAGGACCCTGCTACCAAAGTTCTTGACTCCTTCCCTGAGTATGATCCTGAACCATTGAAAGACTTCTAATATTTTTGTTTTTATGTTTCCAAATATAATTGTATTGTATTGTGTAGGGAATGAAGGAGCATGCATAATTTCATCACTCACACCTTAGAGGTAGACCTGGTGATTTCGATGGGGTCCCTCTACCACTGGCTACTGAACTTAGGGACCGACAGTGTGGGTTCTCATACTCTCTATGATTTGGCCTGAAAGTACCCTATTGAGAGGGTGTATATAGAGTCACAGGTTAAATATGTTTCCTAGTACAATGATAAATATGAGGGAACCAAAGTTCTCTAAGAATATGAACAATAAATTTCTCTATTGGGGGAGAAAGCACAATAGAACAAATTCATCATCAGTACCAAAGTGGAGATAATCATCCAACCAAGGATGTAGTTGGATATGGTTGAGGATGAGGAAGTGGGGTTAGTATATCTAGTGGATAAGTATTGTGTTGAGAAGGTTTGGGTGAAGATCTAAGTCGATGAGGTTTTCCCTATAGCTAATAAAAAAGCAACAGATATCGCTAGGCGGTAGTGGGCCCTAGAGGATACCCAAAAAAGGTTTCCCAAGCCAGATCAATTAAAAACTAATACAGAGCCTTTGGGATAACTTTCCTTATGTCACAATAAAGTAGTGGATCCAGCCTATGTATGACCCTTCTCATTGTCACCCATTTTATTAGGCAATAAAAGTGTCACTTATCGAGTGATTTGTTTATGAACCTTAATTATATTAACAAGAAAATATTTTGAAAGTCTCTAATCCCATGTGATTCATGATCATAGTGAGAAACAAGAGGAATATAGAATACCATTAATTTATATGTGAGTTCCACATAGGGAATGAAGGGAAGGGGATAGAATGATCCATCAACCGTGGGGAGTTCTCTGATTATGAAAGCCTTGGTTGGAGAGTGGGATTTTTCATAGTCAAATTTCTTTCCCAAAGTGCATAACGGAACGAATAAGGTAAATTCAGGGGCATTGGATTCAACCTGAATAAATAGTAGGATGTAGGATGTCAATCGCGGCATCTAATATTCTGAATACAAGGAGGAGCAACAGGTTGATTGAGTATGACTGCTGAACATGTTCAAAATGTAGATTCCATTATTTTACTACCATGAGTGGGGACATATAAATGTGGGTCAATTTTTTACCATGTTCAAGACATGCAATCTATAAAATTATCATCAAGATTCCTTCAAGTCATGTCAACAGGATGAGTTGATCTATTGTGGACAAGAACCACCACCGTTAGGGGGGTCATTCGTACGTCGAATATGGTGGAGATCCAAATCAAGGAAGACACTAAGCGTGAGGTAGATTGAGGGAATTTATGGATAGATTTCAAAACTATTGGGATTGTGACCTAGTGATATTGAGCACAGTGGGTGAGCGTATCGATTTAAGAAAAATCTAGACTCACCTTCTATGGGGATGTTGTCTCAACTTCCAAGCAACAATCAAAGAACTCAAGTGGTGTGGTAAGTGACCAGTACCGAAGGAGGAAAAGGTACTCTTATGTGAGGGCCTAAAAAATCTTCTGTTTTAAATTATACAATGTGGATGGAATGTTTTTAATTTAATTTCTTGAAGTAAGGATGTTGGACATGTAGTTTAATTTTATATAGTGAGGATATGTGATTTTTGAAGTTTAAGGTCACGTATCTTTGACCATGGTTTTCTACAGTTTAACGTATTATGGACAGGATGTGTGTACCATAGTTTAGTGTCTTGCGACCTACACATGTGAACCAATATGAATAAAAACCCACTCCTATGAGGTAGTGGGGCACATGAAAGTGGAACTTAAGTGGTCATACATCACGGAGGACCTCATGAAGTGGAGGGGGTCAGGGATTGGATCTAACTTTTTCCTAAACTAGTGGGTCTAGAGAGTGAATCCAATCTTTTACTGGGGCTCAATGATGAGTCCTTATTCCTTTGTACCTCTTCATTTGCACCCTCATTTTTTCCCAAGTCATGAGGGATACTCAATGAGTGAAAGTATGAAGTTTACCTTATGGGTTTTCAGCCTGAAAGACATATGTACCATTTTCCTAGGGCAGTTTAGGGTTATTATAGTTAGATTGGACAAGTATATATTTAGAGCTATATGTATGGGTAGCTACACTCAATTTAAATTCATGATGTTTGGACCAGGTCTCTTAGTTTAAGGTCGTAGATTTTATACTGTTTGGAGGAGCTTTTATGGTAGGGTGGCATTGTAGACCCGATGTGAAGATAGGGATAATGAGACCCATTACCACACAAGTGTTCACATTGTTTAAGTTTATAAGGTGTGGACCACCTCCATATAATCATCACAATGCCTCAGTATGTGTGAAGGTGTTAAGGCCCTCCATGGGGAAAGGGGCACCAAAACAAGGCATGAGTGGATAGAGAATTTTTAGTTGGGATCAATATAAGAGATCTAGGTGTCACTATGTATCTCACTAAATGGAGTGTCAAGCCAGATATAGTTCTAAAATGTGGTGTGGTAGGTGATTAGAACCAGAGGTGGGAATTCCTCTCAAGTGATTATGTAGTGAAAGGAGGTGGAATTAGTTTTCCTAAAACCCAAGGGTGGTGAAAACCAAGTGAAAATTGGGGGCTCCAAGGGGATATCTTAACATTATAATGCTCAAACCAAGGCTACCACTAGTTAATTGTCATAGAGATTAGACTTGATGGTGGTACTCCGGGAGGATTTGTTTGACAACAAGGAGTTTGGAACCTAAAATTAATTAGTTACAAGGAGGCTCTATTCCAAAAAAAGCATTCCTAGGGTAGGTTTCATATAGTTTAATATTTTGATACTTGGAATAGGGGATATTGTAGCTTAATGTCACATAATTTTGATCATGGGTATTGTTGAGATAGTTTTTCTATCCATTCGTTGGAAAAACTATCATGAACATATAGTCGATGGTCCAAATTCTAGTGAATATGATCTCACATGTTGGTGGTATTTGCATTTAGTCCATAGAAATGGGGTCTAGGAATAACTATATATCCCATGGAACAAAAAATCAAGCTACACATAGTTCTAGAACATGGTGTGGTGGGAGACTAATGCTAAAAGGAGGGGTTGTTCTCTCAGGTGAGGATGAAAATCCAACTCTATAGTTTAAAGTTTACTATAGAAATACACTAGATATAATATTTAATTTCATGTAGTTGAGACCGAAAAAGTGGTATTTATGCCAATTTAGAGTCATGGATCATGGACTGTGGGCTTGAAAATGATTTAAGGTCATGATTTTTGGACCATTTGGGGAAGGGGATGTATCTCAAGGAGGTTTGTGTGGCATAAAGAAGAAGTAACCCAACATGAAGAGATACCCAAAGAGACTTGATGCCATATAAAACATCCCTGAATCAATCTGCACACATTTTAAGATCGTGATGATTGGGCCATAGGGGATTTGTGTCTTGGGGGTGTTTTACAGCATAAAGGTGAAGAAAACTGATATAAAAAGATGTAGAAGGAGACCCAGTGCTATGTGAATCCTCTATAAGATAATGTTCACATGGTTTAATGTAATAATTATTATACTAGGGATCCTAGTTTAAGTTCATTGAGTTTGGACCATATAGGGTGCAAAACTCCAATTAGGGAATGCCTATGAATTTCAACCGTTATTAATGAAAATTCCATCACAACTTCTAAGACCATGAAAGAAATGCTTGGTGTGATAAAAAATTAGTGATAGGGAGTTCCAATCACTACAAGGTAGAGTAAAATAATGGGAAAATAATCTGAATTGGGAAAGTTCCAATGATTCTGACTTTCTTGGTCATCATGCTCAAATGCATGGGGGAATAACACTAAAGGTGTTGAAACTCCACCCGAACAAAAGAACATGGAAAAGAAGGTAAATCATGACTTTTTATATTTATACTAAAAAAATTTGAGTGATGGGTAGGGATTTAATGTTTCCCATTTTTGAAACATAGGTTCTACAATTGAACCAGACTAGGATGGGGAGAACAAATATGGGATTAATCGTTGATAATGTTTGAAACATGGGAACTGTCATCCGTCACCCAGGATCTTGTGAAGCATGTTCCTAGGATGTTTGTAGAGCTATTGTGTCTAGTAAAAATACTATTAGGTGGAATATTTATATCGGTATGGTTATGAGGATTCCAATCGAGGAAGGAAAAGGTGTGGAAGTGGAAATATTGGTATGCTTATATGGGAGTTAAGCACTATAGGAGTTATTCTACCATCCTCTTGAACTTTATATATGAGTGTATCTATAGGAAAGTATTAATAATTTTTCTAAGGTAGAATACCCCATAATAATTTAGTGGTATAGCTGGGATAAGGATATGAGATCAGAGCATTGCTACATATCCTATAGAATTGGGAATCAAACCACACATAGTTCTAGAACATGGTGTGGTAGATGACCGAAACTAGAAAGGGGGAACCCTATAAAGTGGGGGATCAAGTCATAATGTAGTTTTAGTTCATATAACAGGGATGTAGACTATATATTTTAACATCATCTATAAAAGATTTTGAACATATATTTTTATGTCATATGGTGAGGATGTGTGATCACTGTAGTTTATGGTCATATAGATTTTACCAAGGTGGGCTTGCACCAGGGGATTCCCGCTACTATTGAGGAGAAAATATGGTATGATTGGGGTCCTACATGTGGATCCACCTAGGTGTTTTAGGGGATGTAATGGTGTGATTTGGGATTACATGTGGGAATTTTCCAAGGATGAGTGTGTCGCCTCATGCTTATCACATGAGTCATCTTGTCTTGTCGAACATGGAATCTTGTTCTTATCATACAGTAAATCCCATGGTCATTTCATGGGGTATGACCATGATTTAATATTATGTGAAAGAACATTTAGAATGAGTCTTATGCATTGAGCTTCTCATTACATCTTCCTAGTATTGAGATATGAGGGCATCTCGGCCTACTGATAGGCCAGGGGAATATGATTGAATCTTTCACCCCTAGGGAATATTTGAGGCTCGTGTATGAGGGTTACCTATTGTTTCTTCCTCATATTGGATCATGATAGAATCTTGGACTACTAATAGTTAGAGAAGTATCATTGGGGCATGCAACTTAGGAGTAAACCCATGGGGATTGCTTGGGATTAGTAGAGATATATATAGGGGATTACCTACCTGTTAGTGGGTCTTGGAATATGATTGGTTATATTTGTGGGTTGTCTCATGATTATTATATGATACATATTTTTATTGATGCATAAGTAATCTTGTATTTTTCATAGGAGTCATTGAATGCTTGTCCCATAGGGTATAATATAATTTATCATCATGAAACTTGGATGATGTCATACAATTTTTATGTCATGGTGAGATGTGGATCCATAGTGAGGGTGGAGTGGATTCGCTAGCCATTAATGGACCTAGTATAAAAAAGACATTGGAGGCCTAATGTTGGAAAGGTGATACCGTGAGGTTTGAATTTGTAGTTGGGCCCAAATACAGGCGGTATAGGAATCACTATGTATATTATGGGGCTAGGAATCAAGCCAGATGTAGTTATGAAAAGTGGTGTGGTGAGATACCAACATCAAAAGGGTGGAATCCTCTCTTGGGAGGATGTGGAGTATCTTGAAGATTCATGTCATTTGATGTAGATGTTAGTCTATGTAGTTTAATGTTGTAAAACTTAGATGTGGGGTCATCTAATATTTTTCATATGAGTAATCCCATGTTTATAACATGGGTTAAGGCTATATTTTAACATCATGTGTTGAGGATTTTGTCATAAAGTTTAATGTCATATGATTATGATGTTAGGATTTATAGTTTAAATTTATATATCTTGGATGTTATATCATCTCTTATTTTTCATATGAGGCATCCAATATTTATCACATGGGGTAAGCCTACAATTTAACATCATGTGATGAGGACTTTATTGTATAGTTTAATGTCATATGACTAGGATATTATGATTTTTCAGTTTAAATTCTTATTGATTGAACTAAGGGTTCATGAAAAGTACTACTTGAGGAACCTAGAATTGGTGGGAGGTGTGATGTGCTCCCCTTCCATGGTGATAAATGACTATGTGCCATTATATTGGACCTTATGAATAATATAAGGTCCCACCCATTTGGGTTCTAGTTTTGGTGTCTTCTTTCTTTGTATTATGGGAATCTAGAGAGCCAATACCATGTCACCTTGAAATAAGGATCATATTCAAACCCTTTTATTGAATGATCATGCCACCAGTTCTAATTCCATTCTAGGTTATGCAACGCCCAGATCAAGTTTTATTAGAGGGATTGTAATTTGTAAAAATAAATTTATGCTATCATATTTGGAGTCTTTTAATCATAAATGGATATCTATAGTGATGGAAATTGATCCTATATCGGCTAAACTACCTCTACCATGGAGTATGGGGTCACCTGGGTGGAATTTTAAGTCATTTTCCGATATTTACAGAGGATATTATAGATCTTATCAGGAAAAATTTGTTATTATAGCCTACTGTATTTAGTATGATGTTAGAGATATTTTTTTGAACACCTTAACCTTCCCATTTTCTTACACATGATAGTGGGAAGGGTGTATGGAATGGATTTTGTACTTAGCATACAACTTCTTTAACATGGTGGCATGAATGTTGGTTTTTTTGTATATGATAATGGTGTGAGGAATCCAAAATTGGTGGATGATGTGGGACTTCATAAACTAGATCACAAAATAGGTTTTGACCTATTTGAGGGGGATGTCTTCCACCCTCTTAAAAAAGAATTATTTAGAAATAAAAATGAACCATCACTATCAAAGAGTTTCTGGTGGGTAGGGTCCCACCACATCAATTCCCAATACATAAAAGGGATGGGATTATTTGGTGATATGTAGAAAGTATAGTGGTTAATGTACAAAATTGGCATTGATCTGGCATGCGTGACACCTCTTGGTGAATTAGATTCAGTTACAAACCATAGTGGGTAAGAAGTAACCTAGAAAACTTAAATCCTGCTTGATGGGACCCACGTGACTCAGCATGAACTTTCTTGCATGACATGAGGGATCACCTTATCTTGGATGAAATGGGGGAGGATTCCATCTAATCCACACCTGTAGAGGGTATGTTCAAGGTTGGTTCCATCATAGACTGTAAACTACATTTCACATTGATGAATCCACTCACATTAAACTCGGTCTGGTGGGATAGTGTTATAGCTACTCAACAAATGGATTCATCTAAACAGGATCTTCTCTGATCTAGGATAATTTTAGGGCCCTACCATAGAAGTTTCAGGCGCCAACTGATTTAACTATTTGAGTTCATTTCTAAAATAGACTAGGGAAATGGCCCTTTGATGTGACACATGAATGACTATGTCATCTTGGTTGAGTTCTAAGAGAGATATGGATAGACCTTCCAAATCATCAACTTAGTCATTCTATGATCAAGGAACATGATTCACCTCCAGTGGGGACGGAAACTATGCCATAAACTCATGATTCCACTCCATCAAGGGGAAAAAGTTCTTTTTTCTTGGAGAAATAGTCACATTGATCTTATTGATGACTGGCTCAATGGATCCCTTCACATGTAGGTGGGGGACATCAATATTAGGGGCCAACTAGAGGCTAGTTATAATGTCTCTGTTGAAACTCTGTTTTGTCACATGGAAGAAAAGTTATTAGAGGTAAATACTTTAAGGAGAATAAAGTAATAAGAGATAATTATGCCGAAGGCTGCATCCTTCACTAAAAAAACATTCACACAGGTACCCCCTAAGAAGCATCAGAGAATAGGGTACCTGCAGATCTAGTGGCATTTCACAAGCCTAAATAGTCGGGTCACCTAGTGGCACCACACAAGGTACCTGCACATTGGTCATTGTGACACACCTGCATGAGCCAACAACTTTGCCCAGGGTCCCATATTTTCCTATAAATAGGACCCTAGGGATCCTCATTTAGGATAAAGGAAAATCCTAAAGAAATCTTGATTCTCTACTCTCCCCAGTCCTTCACCCAAGAAATCATAAACCTTATAGGTATCTCTCCAAAACCTGATAGAGGAGGGAATCAAGGGGGTAGTGGAACCAAAGTCCTCCCATGGTCTAAAATACATAAAACCTGCATGAGAAACCCTTTTCTCCATGGTTAGCAAACACAAGTTCAAGGTCCCCATCAATAACCAGGGACCTGCATGAGATACATATAGGAATACCTATGGATAACCTTAAATCCTTGAGAAAATCCTCGCCAAGTGTTGTTTCCCAAGTGGTATGTCATCCAAAGTACCTTCAACTGGTGCAGGACTACCTACGTGAAGCACTACCTGGCTGTGCAAGCATACCCTATACAAGACCCCCTTGGATCTCCCAGCCACTATCATATGCAAACCACCTCTAAAGCCCTATTTCAAGCCTCCAATTACAAGGACCTTATTCCTTTGGGTCCCTCATCCAAGAGAGGCCAAATTGAAACCTATGCCAAATCTTGAATACCTTCAAGACTCTAGGAAGAGTCCCACTAGCATGTCTCCCATTTTGGTATTCATTCCTTCAATCTAATTTGTTTAACACTTTTCATACCTGATGGGTAGGGTCCTCGAGGTGCATGTGAGTATGCATCCCTTCAATCATGAGGACCCCGACCCTTGGGGAAGTTTCAGGGATCCCCCATTATCATATACAAGGGTTATAACCTTATGATTACCATGTTATCTATAAGACCTGTGGAATTCGATTCTAGGTGGGGAGACATGGAATGTGATCCTCCTCACTTCTATAGGAACTAATTTTAGTAAATCCCCCTAGAGTAATTCTTTATCCTTTCTTTTATCACCCCTCCTACTCCATCCCTTCATCCTTATTCATACCCATGGGATATAGCTAGATATATCACCAAATGTGACTATCCTATTTACCAAAATAAGAGGGGAGATGAGAACTTCAAAGACCTTTCTTTCTCCATTTGAGTCTAGGGTACAACGAAGGGAGTGAAGTGTCATCGCACTGACCTCTTCCCCCAGTTGAAAGAGGATCATGTGGTTTTCCAGATATTTGAATCCCTATTATTTCTCACATTCAAACATGACTCATATGGGATTATAGTTTATCCCTGATCATGGAATCTGCATATTCAGATGCACATTTTGGCAGTGAATCTTCTTCCAGATCTCCCTCTCACCTTCTTTCAGAGGGCCTCCATAGGTGTTGGTCCTCAAGGTCATGTATCCAAATTTAGACCAAAGAATATTGTGTGGTTTATCATATCCACCACTTCCTCTTGTTTCTCACACTAAGCATAACTCACACGGTCATAGAGTTTAGTGGTGATCATGACATATGCATGATACCAAACCTTTGGGCATCATTCCAAGTGTAAGCCCCAACCAACAAAGGTCCTCCTACTTAGTGTAATACTCAACTATGTCGCTATAAACTGTAAGGGAATCCTCATTAGGTGTAATACCCAAACATATCACCATACTCATATAAAGGGCATCCTTATTAGGAGTAATCCCCAATAAAATCTCCCAAATCACCCAGGAATCCTCCTTAGGAGTAATCCCCAATATAATCCTCTAAAATTTCTATAATACCCTATGATAAAACCCTTTAGAGGGCCTCCATGTGCATGGTCACTCACAATAAAACTACATGGGCTTTGATTCACATCTAAATGGGATATGTAGTAAGCCTCCCTCAGGTCTAAACTCAACACCCCAAATCAATCTTGATTCTCTCTAGGACACATTACCATTATAGAATTATTTAATATGGGAATCCATATCCCTTCCAGGTTCCATAGTACACTTCAGCATAAGTACCACACCAAACTTTAACTGGGCATATTTTTCCTAGACATCCTTTTCGTATGATCTTAAATTGTGCAGTTTGGTCCTCATCGAAAGACCTCAAAATGTATGATGTGTCCCATTAAGAAGAATCAAACTACATGGATTCATATTTCTTTTACAATGATATGTAGGAATTCCATATTATGGGTTCAATGCCAAGATCAAAACAAATCCCATCTCCCTAGATAATGATTCACTCTAGATCACCCCACTATGTGGCTCAAAACCAGCATCATAATAAGTTTTCAAAAGAATCTAAAATCAATACATAAGAGGGTAACATTGATAGAGAACCTTAGATACATATGATATCTCCATTGATGAAGAAACTCATATACATATATATATATATGATTCTAAATTCTATACATGCTAATAATTGGTTGTTAATTCAAGGGTGACCCATGTCATACTTTGGAATTAATGAAGAATTCACAAACATATATTAAATCTATAAGAGAGACCCATAATAGGAAATAATCCCACAAAAAGGGTGTGATGAGCTTGACCTCCCATCCTCTCAACCAATGTGAGTCCTTAAGTATCATTGGCCCAATTTCCCAATGAGTTAATGGCTTTGGAAAGAAGATCCATGAGTCATCATGGATATAGAACTATTTGACGTTTCCAAATCCATGAATAAAACTCATTGGAGACCATTTATAATTTGTGAACCTAACGTGACTTATAGTACGAAACTCATCCCCCTATAATAAATCTTCAATTTTCAACTACAATATTTCATTGAAAACAAAAATAGTGAACCCGACATGAAATCCTTAACCAAGATGATGGTGTCACCAACCTTTCAGTATACTTTAGCTCTCGAAATGAAAGAGGTCCAAACAAGATAATCAATCATGCATGTGTTCATGATGGGGTTTTCTTATTTATGTTTTCCACATATATTTAAGTCACCTCTAATATAATCTCACTACAATTCAAATGATGTTGTACTAACTCTCACAGATGTACACCCCAGCTATCATCTTGTTGGGTCCTCATCCAAAAAGAGGATGTTGTCGCCAATACAGCATCTTCAATGCTGGGTATGGAATGCACTAATCTAGGAGTATCATCAGAAAGGTTCCATCCTGACCCTATAGGTCACCCAACATGCCCTCCATCTTGAAAATCCCCCCCCCCCCGATTATCTAATTAGTGATGATAGGTGGTCCAAAATCAGACAACACATGTCATCATGTCCAACCATTTTAGGAGTTCATCCTCAATATGAAATAAAAATTCCCTCCCTTATCTTATGGAGGTGGATAAATATTCCATAGACGGACTCATCCATAAGGCATATGGGTCCTTCCAAAGGGATCCTTCTAGCAGTCACTGCCACCAACACGGTGGAGCAGTGAACCCTCAACATGATGAGGGTTTCATCCTCTGTAGTCCATCCCAGTTCATCTAGACCCAGGACCACAAGAAGGAATTATAGGGGTATAAACTAGTCAATAGGGAGGAGGGATACACCTGCATCCCCTCTAGATAATCACACCCATCAAATGTGGTGGAAAACTTTGAGTGGGCGCATACACCCACCCGTACTAATTCATCTAGGTAGAAGACTCATATGGAAGCATCCCAAGAATCCCACATTTCAAATTCATCAGCACATAGAAAGAAGGAACATTCATATACCCTCACCAACCAGGAATACTAGTAACCTAATTAGGAATCGTCCAAGGAATTCTACTATTCAAATTCGGCGGGAACCTAGGAGTATGAACAAACACCTACCCACATCAATTAGTCCTTCCATAATCCTCATCTGGAGGTGTCTAAAAAGGTCTACTAGTCAAATTCAATGGTGAACCCTGAGTAGGTGCACACACCTTCCCAAAATTATCATGACTTATAGTAGACTTGTCCTGTATAACATAAAGAATTTAATTAGAAAGTCCCAAGATGAATAGGGGCATACCCAACTCTGTTCTCCCACACCCAATAACTATCAGTATCCACTATAAGAAATGGAGGATTGGAGTAGGAACATACCCCTATTCCAGATGAATAATGGGTATATATCCTCATTCAAATCTCTGAATTCACTAATCATATCCTGAAAATGGTGAAAGTTCAGATACAAATCTCTACCCACATCCTACAGACCTTTCAAGACATCATAATAGCAACAATAATAGTGATGTAGGGACAGACACACAGCTCCATCCCTATAAATGGGGTGGCTCATCAACATGTCACCCCATAGAATATACATACTTCTTCTCTCATCCAGGAAGTAAAACTAGATTAGTAACACAAACTTGTTCCAATAAGAGAAAATAGGAATATTCTAATGGTCATCTAAGATATTCATAAACCCTTTCCAAATTCTTGGAAGCCTTTTAAGAAATTATAGAAGCAACATAAACAATATTATATACCTAAAAACCACTTCCCCCAAAAAGTATCCCAAGTCACATGAAAGAAGGAATCCAAAAATAGGTCTCAACAGAGATGACTATAAAATGAACAAGTAATATATGATCCCACTCTACTTAATGCTAGAATTCTTGAATCCCTCATATGTGTATCTATGGAATCTTAGGATCCTACTCTCCCAATACCAAATTATGGGAGTAGTATCAGTAATTCTGAAGGTCCACCCCATACACTTCATCGTGAAGGATTAACTCATGATCATAATCTAATAGATCTCAATATCCCATCTCCCGATGAAATTCATTGAAGCCCTCCACATGGATAGAAAATCAAATATTAAGAGGGTCTTCCACTTGTAGTAATCCACCATAGTGGTCATCCCCATGATGGAGTTCACCGCGTATGTTCTCACCATAGTAGTGTTTCACTTCACCAAAAGGTTCATCCCCTTGGAAATTTAATGATGATAAATCCCTCCTATCATGAGTCACTTGAGAAAAAAAGTACAATAATGTATTATTCCTTTTCATTTATAAGTAAAATCATTTATCATTCAAAATACATACCAAGGAAATGGTTATTCTTCAATACACCCTTGGATCACATTACTTCCACTATGGTAGAGGAATCCCCTACAAATATTATCATTTATAATAAAGTAGAAGGTAAGTGTATTCTTTGGTCAGACCAGGTCGAGTAGCCTCTAGAGAAAGATGATGAATACATGATAAACATGAGGATACAATTTTCTAAAGATGACATACCATTCATGTTCTGTCATTTATTCACTTCTCAATACATCATTCTATAGGTGTTGTCAGAAGATTGTGTGCATTCTATCTACTTGAATTAATGGAACACTATTTTTCACTTTATAGAAAAATTATTACACTACAGCAAGTATCAAATTCATGTTAAGGTAATATAAGGGATGAAATTCCAAATTGATTTGGAAGCTCTCATATATGAATGACATTGAAAGTTCAGGAAACACTAAGGATCCCTTCAACATGAATAGTTCAATACATTAAAAAGTTTACAAAAGTTGATCTTAGATACCCCATTTGGTGTTATTGTGATATGTTGGTTTAAACACAGAGCACTACATTTCACTACGCTCCTCAACTAGAAAATTCCTCCAAAGGCGGTATCATGAAATGGCATAGATTTAGGACAACTCCAACAAATGGACTATGTTCACAACAAATGATATGCTCAACAAAAATAGGCATTGACCAACTCTCACTAATGTCAGGCCAGAAGAGAGTAGGATATTGAAAGACTTTTGTGTCAGGTGTCTGAAAATATCAATCAAGCCTCCCAATTAAAGGAATTTAGTTTCTAGGTGATATAAATGTTGGAAATATCACAACTATCTTCATAAGAGGTTAATTTAGGTGTATTCCAAATGATACACTTATCCCATGTTCAAAAAAACTCTATAAAGTCATAAGAGAATCCATGGTAGTATTTTCCACAGCAATATAGGAGAAACCCCAGCCCATAGGGCAATGGTATTTTTTAACACCACCTTCGAGGTCAGAAAACCGGGTCCAAAAAGTTGTAAAAGTGGAATGGGAATATCCCTAACCCTCTAGGATAGGGGATTTTTCACCTCAAGAACCTCCTCAAAATATTTCAATCTTCTCCTGATTAGGGGAAACATCATAGAATGAATCCTCTCAATTTTTATCATCTCATGATTTGATATCCTCATTGGTAATGTGTATGAGTGAACTATCTTTAGATTACCATCAGATTACCATCCACCAAATTGATCCTAGAGAATCATTTAAGTATAGTACAAGGCCTCTCGGAGGATTTAGAAAAAGTTATTCTTAGAAATACACTCATAAAATTATGGAAATGCATTATGTTTCATTGAATTTCATTAACACTACCCCTATATACCCTGTAGAACACAAGGAAAAATCAGAGTGATAAAACACAATTTTATTGAGTATTTTATTGATAGTAAATGATATAATTTCTTCAAATTTTGTTAAATATGTTTATTTATAAAATATTTGGATTAGATCGTTCATTTTCAAATTTGATGAAAACTCCAGTTTTACCCTTTAAACTTCAATGTAGTATTTCAAATAGAAATATATTTATGTTTAATATTTGAAAATAAATGTTTTTTAAATTTTCTTGACTTCATGGGATAAAACTTTCATTTATGAAATCTAAGAAAAATCATGAATTTGATTAGAGTAAATGGTCTATAAAGTCAAAGTTGGGCTGGACTCGATGTAATGGAAATCACTTCAGTATTTGAGCCATAATTTCTTCATACATTCTTAGATTGGTCCCAAATTTGGATAGAATCTCTAGGAACCATTTTCTCACAAATCATCTTTCTAGAAGGATAGATAATTCATGTTTTTTGGTGGTCAAAAGGGGGTTCAATTTGGATTATAATATTTATCTGAATTTCCCCATTCACACTTGAATCCACTTGTAACCTTGCCTCCCCTTCACTCTATAAATATGTATTTTTCTCATTTGGAGGATTTGTAACATGAATTTGGATATTTAATGAATAGTATAATTGTTTTCACTCCATTTCTCCAAGAATTTTAAGAGGGATATCTCTTGAAGCTAGGATCTCTTCATCGAATCCTTCTTCTTCTTCTTATTCTTTTGTTAATGTTTTTATTCTAGAAATAAACTTCTTAATTTCTATTATATTTCTTTTGTTTCATCTATTTTATCAAATTTTATTCTTATTTAATTTTTCTATTTGTTCTATAATTTAAAATTATAAATGGGATTGGGTTATACCCTTTCTAAACCTTTGTGAGTGCAAAACCATTCTATGACCACCCATGGAAGAGTAGTTTTTTTGTAGTCGGTCTACCTCTTACCTTATTAATTTATTTATTTTGAATTAATGATATAATGAAATTCAATTAAAATTATCTATTAATTGAGTTTTTAATTTGATATAAACTAACCAAGCAATTTAACGATTCATTCAACAACACGTGAGGTCGAGTAATGTGTGAATTGTGAGAGCGTGACCTTAACCAGTGAAACAAAAGCACGCGAGATAAATTTGTAAAGTTAAAATATAATCCCTAAACACAATTAATTCTCATTTTATGAATATATATGTTCCCTGATTTACCACTGACCATAAGATATACTTATAATGTCAATCAAAGTAGGGATCTACAATTGCATGTTCTGAAACTAGCCTAGGGTTTAACTTTTTTCATCTATGTGGTAAAGTTAATCCTCATAGGGTTTAGAGATTAACAAATTAGAGGATCATAATTAAGTGGATATTAATTTAAATGATAATTGTTAATAATTAAATGAATAGGTATAGTTAGATCAATTACACCTTTTAAAAATATTTTCTAAAAAAACATATTCTCTTTGTGTTTTATTAATCAAATTTCATTTCAAAAACAAAAACAAAAAAATACAATCTTCTTCCAGCATACTTATTATTATTTTATAAATGATAAAAAATCCACCATCATTTTAAATAGTTTGTTTATATTATTTTATTTTATTTTCAAAATACCTTTAATATGTTCTTTTAAATTACTTTCTCCTTTGAGATATGACATTGGTCAGCCACTCTACACCACCAAAATAACCTGAATTCAAACACTATTTGAGAGAACCCACAACAGTGCCTTTAAAATTAGAATCATTTCTGGGGAGTTAAGTATTTATTTCAACCAATTATATATTTTTATTTTATTTTTAATTTTATTATTTTCTTCTATTCTTTCTTTCTTCTTTCCCCTTTCTCAAGTTTTCTTTTTTCCCCTTATTCTTCTTTTATTTTATTTTTTAGACCATCAACTCAAACATCTCATTTTTATTTCACTATGGTCCACTTTTCATCATTTTATTTTTATTCAATTTATGATATGAACTAATCCCAAAGATCTCTTAGGTATTGATCCTAATATTGAGTGCAACCTTAGGGCTCGAATATGAAATTCTCAGTCTATAGGAAGTTTCAACATTCAACTAGTTGGATAATTCCTCCATTTTGGTAACACTGAAATTGGAAACAATTATGAATCAAACACAAAATAAGAACCAACAGCTAAAAACAATAACAATGAACTTAACCAAACCATTCAAGAATTAGATGCATCAGATATTTTCTATCAACAAAATTGTATCACATACCCAAACCACAAATCAGACTTTGAATTGAAATATGGGTTAATTTACCTACTTCAAAAATTTCATAGATTATCTAGTGAGGATCCAAACAAACATTTAAAATAATTTAATGTGGTTTTCTCAACCCTTAAACCAATAAATGTCTCTAAAAATAAAATAAAACTAAGAGTATTACCATTCTCACTTAATAGAGTTGCAAAAGATTGGATGTATTATTTACAAATAGAAGAAATAACATTTTTGGAATGATTTGAAAAATCATTTCTTACAAAGATTTTTTCTACCATCGGGGACCACTTCCATTCATAAGGAGATCTCAGGGATAAAGAAATCACAAGGGGGGTCAATGTATGAGTACTGGGAGTGATTCAAGTAGTTGTGTGCAAGATTTCTACATCACCAAAATAGTGAGAAACTCATAATCCTTTACTTCTAAAAAAGACTCACACCCATGGAGAGAAGCATGGTAGATGTCGCATCTAGAGGAGCATTGGTGGAAAAACACTAGTAGCTGCACGTGCATTGATCTACAAGATGGAACAAAACTCCCAAAAATTTCGAAATTGCGGTACACCACATGTCAGGGGAGTATATCAGGTAAGTCCATATTCTCTCTAAAGTCATTTAATTGATACCAAGTTCAAAGAAATGTCCACTATGGTGAGGCAGATTGATTTGCCTCCAAAGACATCCCAACCCACTCCTATGAGGCCTTGTGGCATTTTCATTGAAACAGACCACCCAACCAACTCTTTCCCCCAATTATAGGATACGTAGGATTGTACTACTATATTCCCTAGGAGTCCATATTAGTAGGAACAATAGCCAAATCCCCATAAGATGTATGATTCCTTTTCTCTAACATACAACCAAGGGTGGAAGGATCAATCGGACATGAGGTATGGATTTGGACAGCAACAAAGGCCCCCTTTTCAACAAAACTTCCAATATCCTCCACCTTACTAATAGGGTTTTCAACAACCCCAAAGGATATTTGAAGCTCAAGAATAAACAATTCAACAATAAGGAAATTATCAACCAAAGGTAGATTCTAATACTAACGATCTTTTGAAACAAATTGTTCTTAATCAATAGAATGAGCTGAAGAGTCAAGGTTCTGAGTTGAGGGAGTTGAAGACACAAATGATCCAGATTGCCACCTCCATCTATGAACTAGTAAGTAAGAAATCTAGAAATTTTCTTTCCCAAACTACTCCAAATCCCAAGGGAAATTTAAGTTCCATCACATTGAGAAGTGGGATATAAAAAACTAATTCATATGCACCTATCATTCCACCAAGATTCACCTCAACCCTGGACAAGCCCCATTTTATACCAACTAATGAGAAACCCAAGGAGAAAGATAAAGGTAATAAAAATATTGACATTGTTCCTCCTAAACCACTTCCTTTTCCAAATATATTTGTACAAACTAAGAAGATGGCTGAGGTGGTGATGAAAAAAGAGGTTTTGGACATATTCAAGCGTGTGGAGATAAAGATCCCCCTTATTGAATCCATTAAGCAAATACCAAGGTATTCTAAATTCTTAAAAGAACTTTGTACCAATCAAAGGGGGGTCAAGGGAAATTAAAGGATAAATCTTGGAAGGAATGTGTTATCACTCATTAGACCAACTCTAGTAATTCCAACAAATTACAAGGATCTAGGTACATTCACCATCCCATGCACCATAGGGGAGTTGCACTTTTCTGATGATATTTGTGATTTAAGAGCTTCCATAAATGTAATGTCTCACTCTGCATTGTCTTTTTTATAGGTTGGTGAGTTGAAGTCGATGTGATTGGTGGTGTAGTTGGTGAATAGAGCTTTAGCATATCCAGAGGGAGTTCTTGAGAATATACTTATTCGGGTAAGATACATAATCTTTCTAGTAGATTTATATGTTCTTAACATGTAGGATGATTAGGTAAGTTCTCATTCTCCCATTATCTTAGGTAGGACCTTCCTCAAAACTGTAAAAATGCTCATAAATTTCTATAAGGGTAAACTTTACATGGAGTTTGGAGATTAATTTGTGATATTTAATGTTATGGACTCTATGAAGTACCCCTTAGAGGACCATTTTTCTTTTGTTATCTCCCATTTTGAACCACCAAATAAAAACCCCATGGAATTTTATTGTCCTATGCTTTGAGAGATTATAAGCATTGGTTCTATTTTGATATCTAATATCACTTCCACACCTATTTCTAATGCACAAACCTCTCTTATATTTTATTTTGAAATGGATTCATATTCATATTTTGATCATGTTAACTTTGATTATGACTTGTATGTTGAGTATGTTGATGGTTTTGATGCATTATTCTCTGATTTTATGATGTTTATTTTGGTATTGGTGTTCATTGTTCACATATTTCAGTTCCTTCAATGTATTCATCAATACATCACCCCCTGCATAGGAAATCAAGCCATTTACACCAAATCTAAAATACTCATACTTATCAAGTGGTGAGATATTACCTTTTATCATTTCTAAAAATCTCACTTTTGAACATGAAGAAAAACTTTTGAATCTTTTGCGGGAGAACATCAAGGCAATTGGGTAGACCTTAGATAACATATAAAGTATTAGACCCTCCATTTTCATGCATAGGATTATTTTGGAGGATGGGGATAAATCGGTGTGGAAATCACAAAGGAGAATTAATCCAACCCTTTTGTAAGTTATTTAAAAAGAAGTTGAAAAAATGCTCGATGCAGGTATAATTTATCCCATTTCAGATTCCCAATGGGTGAGTCATATTCAGGTTATGCCTAAGAAAAGTGTTGTTGCTATTGTTAGAAATTAGAGAGAGGAATTAGTTCCAATGTGGGTGAAAACAGTTGGCATGAGTTTATTGATTATAGGAAACTAAATCACTCCACTCACAATGACTATTTCCCCCACCATTTATTGATCAAATTCTTGAGAGACTAGCTGGGAAAACACACTATTGTTTCTTGGATGTATTTTCTAGATATTTTCAGGTTCTTATAGCTTTGGAGGATCAGAAGAAGACAACATTCACTTGTCCATTTTCTACATTTTTATATTGAAGGATGCCATTTGGACTATGCAATTCCCCAGGAACCTTATAGAGATGAATGGTTAGAATTTTTTTCAGATTTAATTGAGACCTCAGTGGAGGTATTTATGGATGATTTTAAAATGTATTTATATTCATTTTATGAATGTATCTTTAGTTTGGAAAAGGTTTTGAATCATTTTATTGAAAAGAATATGGTATTGAACTTTGAAAAGTTTCATTTCATAGTAGTGCATGGCATTGTCTTAGGTCATGTAGTGTCAAAACAAGGTATAGAGGTTGATAGATCTAAGGTATATATTATTTCATCCTTACCCAATCCTTCATGTGTTCAGGATGTTAGATGTTTCCTAGGGAATGTATGATTTTATCAGCACTTCATCAAAGATTTTGGTAAGATTGCTCTTCCTATGTCGTGATTACTTCAAAAGGATTCTGATTTTGTGTTTGGTGATTCTTTTACTACTTCATTTTATGAGATAAAATAATGTCTAACCACTCTACCAATTATAAAACCCCCACAGTGGGATGTTCTATTTGAGATGATGTGTGATGCTTCAAACTTCACAGTTGGAGTAGTCTTATCATAGAGGGTGGAGGCTAAGGCCACTATGACTGATGATTCTCATGTTGTAGTGGACTTTGTCATGGAACAAATGTTTTATAGGTTTAGAGTACAAAAGTCCATAATTAGTGACCAAGGGATATAATTTTTCAATTTTAATTTGTATTTTCTCCGTTGAAATTATGGGGTGACACACAAAACATCAACACCATACCACTCCCAAAAAAATGGCTAGGATAAGGTTTCAAATTGGGAGTTGAAAAAAAATAGAGAAAACTGTGAAACTGAATAGGAAGGATTGGATCAAGTGCTTGGATGATGTGATTTGGTCTTATAGGATGACATACAAGACCCCCATCAGTATGTATCCATTTCATATTTTCTTTGGGAAAGCTTGTCATCTCACTATGGAAGTCAAGCATCAGGCTTATTGGGCTATAAAGAAATGAAACATGGACTTGTCCCAAGATGGAATGAAAAGGAAGATGGAAAATAAAGAGATTGAGCAAATTAAATTTTCATAATATGAGAACTTAAGGATCTACAAGGAAATATCAAAAGCATCTCCTGAAAAAATGATCCAATAAAGAGAGTTTCATGTATGATAGAAAGTTCTACTCTACAGTTCATTATTGAAGTTGATGTCTAGTAAGTTTCATTCCAGATGGTTAGTTCCTTATGTTGTATCTAATTTTTTTCCTTATGGTGAAGTGTAGATCACCCAAGAAGACACTAGAAGGAGCTTTATAGTCAATGAGTAATATTTGGAGCAATACATTGAGGGAATTCCTACCAATGCAGTTGATTTAATCACACTTCATGTAAAGACCTGGAAATTTCAAGGAAATTTTTTTCTTAATTTCTTTGGAATTTTACGAGTACGCAGTTTTTGACGATACCTGGTTCTGAGGCCCGGTGTTCCCAGAATTAGTTTTCGAAGTTTAGCTCGGGTACGTTCAGTGAACGAACGAGCGGGTTTTCCTAACTTTTGAACCGGTGCTCAGAATCAAAATCAAAGGGAACCGATGAAACCGTAGCGCCGGTAATTGATTAGGAACACCTTTTTTGGAGTTGTGTTTTCTCAGGTGAGGTTATTAAATAAATGGGTTAACTAAAGAATAAAATAAAATATTGTGCTACAAATTTTATTTTTTATTCTAAGTAGTTTAAACCTACATATGGAAGTTGAGGTGGGACCCACTAAATCCTAACCCCTCTTGATAGGATATTAGTGAGTTGGTCCCCACACGAGCCCCACCAATTCAACTTCCTCAAACCTCCCATTAAGTTGGCAAACCCCCATTATTATTATTTTTGTAACACACCCGCACCCCCCTTTTTAAATGCCAAGTCAACTCTCGCGTTTAATTGGATTAATAAACACCTCTTTAATTGATCAACGCACGTTAATTAAATTGTGATTTAATTTTGAATTTCAAAAAGGGATGGAATGAGTAATAAAATAAGGCAAATCCTTATTTTATTATTTTTGATGTGTTGTGCGAGAAGATTTGGGGAGAAATTACTCTAGTCTTGAAGAACGTTCTTCCTCATTGAAGAACGCGAAGAAAGATGAAGAACGCCGGACTCCGACGAAAGACGACGAAGAACGGAAGTTCCTCGGAGATCGATGATGCGACTCCATGTACCGTGACGCCGACGATCCTCTTCTCCGCGACGCCGTGTACCGCGACGCCCACGATCCTCTTCCGCGACGCTGTATTCCGCAACGTCTTTTCCTGCGACGATCCTCGTTCGACAACTTCTTCGAGGTATGGGGTTTTGGATTAATTTAATTTATGTGGTTTATATCCTCGACATGTGTTTTAATTGTTGAAAGTCATTTGAACCACTAACGCGGTAGGTGCGGACCAACGAACAAGTCCAGACCCACCAATTCTCTGTTCTGGATGCACGGAATGTTGGGTAATGATGAAACGGGACCATTGATCGATTGGAGGTCGTCGTAGTAATCTACGGGTCCCGAGATGACCCCAAGAGCAGACGGGATCAAGAACGGACCACCGGAGCAGCTCCGGTGGCCCACGGACTTCACCGGCGGCGCGGGTCGCCGGTACCGGCCGGCCGCCCGGAGGCGGCGGCGTCCCGGCGCGCCGCCAGGAGGAACCGCCACGGCTGAAGCCGCGGCCGCAGGCGACCGGAATCCCGCAGCTGCGTGGGATCCAAAGTAGGACGCGGTACCCACCACTTCCACAGAGCGTGAAGGAAGGGGGGGACCGCGTCCCCCCATGCTCGGACGCTGGCCGAGCCAGCGTGCCACCCAGCCGGGCCGGGTTGCACGGACCGGACCGAGACGCGCCCAGCTGGGCTAGGCCACGCCCATCGGGCTAGGCCACGCCCTAATGGGCCGGACCCGGACACGGGTCAGGTCAACTCGGACACGGTTCGGGTCGACCCGGTTCGGGCCGACCCAGGGAGGGTTGGGTCGGGTCGGACCGGGACCAAACCCCCCACTTTCGGACCACTTTCAGTATTTTTCCCATAACGTGGGCTACGGACCTCCGATAGACGCACCATCAGTTGCATAACGATCCTTGGAACGAGATGGTCGTTTCGGTATATTAAACTGAAGGTTTTGGAGAACTTTGTGTATGGCCCGGTTGGTTCGAACACGAAACCAACCATGCCCTCGGAGCGGAAACGCTTATAACTTAAGCTACGGACGTCCGATTGATGTGTCGTTGACTTTTTTGGATTCCTCTTAGTGATACGAACCTTTTGGATTAATTCTCTTGAGGTTTGGATGCAGTTGGAGTGTGTTCGGGTTGGTTTTGACTTAAAAACCAACTGAACCCCAGGAACGAAAAAGTCAATAACTCTCAGACCGGGCGTCCGATTGACGCGTCGTCTATCGCATTGAGTTCCTCTTGTCGAGACGGAACTTTAAGATACATCAACACTGGAATACGTGTCAGTTGGTGTTTCTACCCCCTTGGCTCGTGGAGCGGACCCTCCCGGAATCGAGCATGTTGTGTGTGGGAACCCTAGAGTTGGATGCGACTGCGACGACGAAGATGACTGCACTGAAATCCTCTGTGGGTTCGGCAGCGACGAAGACTGCACTGAAATCCTCCATGGGTTCGGCAGCGATGAAGAATGCACTGAAATCCTTCATGGATTTGGTATCAATGAAGACCGTACTAAAATCCTATGTGGGTTCGACGGCGATGAAGACTACACCGAAATCCTCCGTGGGTTCAGCAGTGACGATGACTGCACTGAAATCCTCCATGGGTTCGGCAGTAATGAAGACTGCACTGAAATCCTTCGTGGGTTCGGCAGCGATGAAGACCATACTGAAATCCTCCGTGGGTTCGACGGTGATGAAGACTGCACTGAAATCCTCCGTGGGTTTGGCAGTGATGAAGACCGTACTAAAATCCTCTATGGGTTCGACAACGATGACTACAGTTCTTGTATCCTACATGGGTCCGGTATTACTATTGTTTGTGTATCCTACGTGGGTCCGGCAGTATTTGACTATGTTCTTGTATCCTACATGGGTCTGGCAGAGTAGCTGGTTTTTGTATCCTACGTGGGTCCCAAATTAGATGAATCAGTGGCTACATCTGATTATCTCTATCACCTTACGAAGAAGTATACCTATGTGAGATGAGTCTTGACTTTCAATCATTATCTTCGAGATGATTGACTTGCTTTCCTATGTGGATTGGTTTGTGCTTTCTTGTGTGGATTGGGTTTTACTATCCTGTGTGGATGTGATCGAACTTGGGCTCGGATTTTGGAGTAGAAATGGAATTGATGAGTTAGGTATATGTATGGGCATATATCTATGTAGTGTTGTATGTTACTTCATGATTGTATCTTTCCTTTGTGGATTATCCTTTGTAGATTCTGGGAGACCTTCGGGGGTCTTGGGGTCCCTACTGAGTAGCGTATACTCACCCCTGCACGGGCTATGCCTGCACTACATTGTGTTGGATGCAGATGACGAACAAACCTGATCGTGGTTGAGGCTTGTGGAGCAAGTCGGTACATGGAGGTGGACCACTGGGCGGGACGTACACGGAGAGGACGGCTGGACTCGAGGAGCTGAGGAGGCTATCTGTACCCACCCTTCAGGTGGGACTTCCAGTTGTCGGCTCGACGTTGCTGCTTTACTTTCAGTTGCTGTACTTTCTTTCCAGTTGTACTTTACTTTCAGTTTGGGTTTGTATTCTAGCCCATTTACTTTCCGCACTTACTATTTTACCCAGTTTTACTTAGTTTATACTTTTGCTTGCTTACTCTATGGTGTTTTTTTACATTATAAAGGCAATGTCTTCCCCTTTTTTCGGGATTTAAGCCTTGGTGCTAGTTTCCAGCCTCTAGCCTATGGGAGGTGGGCATGGGGTAGTCACGGCACGGGTCCCGAGGATGGGTCGTGACAAATTGGTATCATAGGAGTTCGGTTCTACCGCATAACTCATGACTCTGATCTTTCTTCTATGAATCAATAGTGTTAAGTGTATTGAGTGTGGTTATCAGTCCAGGGAGTCCAGTGTTGGTGTGGTGGCCGACATATCTGTACACCAGGACCTTGACTTCCGATTTCCGACTCAATGCATGAAAACATTGATTGCATGTGTGTTTCAAAAGTTTTCTTTGTGATTACTTTGTGTCAGCTCACCAGGTATACTGTTTTGACCATGGAGCACCTTTTTCTTCTCAGGATGGCCCCACGATGGCAGCCATCTAGGGTTCCGAGCTTTGTGCGAGATGATAGCCCACCGAGCGATGAGGCCTCGGTGCAGGTCCCTTTTTCAGCAGAGGCACCAGTCTCCACCCGTCGAGCCACCGATGCTACCAGCCCCAGCCGCTGAAAGTGCACATCACCTTAGTGCACTGAACTAGTTTCAGTGTCAGATACCACCTAGGTTCCGTGGGGAGACGGACCCTCAGGAAGTCGAGGATTGGCTGGAGGCGGTTGTGCGAGTTTTCAGGTTAGTGGGGACACCAGCTAACCTCATGGTGATCCTTGCAGCGAGCCTCCTACACACGGCAGCAGGCAGATTGTGGAGCCTGATGCTCTAGGTGCACGAGGAGGCATCTATCCTCTGGAAGGACTTTGAGAGACTCTTCCTCTTGAAGTTCGTCCCATCCACCTTCCATGCGGTGCGCATTCAGGAGTTACTACAGTTGTGACAGGGCAGTATGACCATGGCCCAGTACTCGGCGAGGTTTGCTGATCTCTCACGCTACTCCCCAGATATGGTATGGGACTCGTTCTTCCAGGCTCGGACCTTCGAGCAGGGACTGAGGAATGATATTAGGGCTTTGATGATCTCCCTCAACATTCTGACGTAGCCAGGGGTGTTAGATAGAGCCCTTCTAGTGGAGAGTTTTCTCGCTGAGCAGTCACCAGCAGCGGGACACTCCGCAGGACGACCCGTAGCAGAGTCTTCTGCAGCTGGCAGTAGACAGGTGACGCAGAGGTCCAAGAGGGCTAGACCATCAGATGGGCAATCTCAGGATGCAGATTTGGTTGTGCGGGGCACACAAAGGAGATCCAGCTACACAAGGAGCAGTCAATGCTACGCATGCGGTGGGCAGGGTCACATTGCTCGAGACTGCCCGACTCGTCCTGCTGATGAGCAGCATGTGGTAGAGGGACCTCCCAGGCAGAGGTTCAACCGTGGAGGTCTAAAAGTAGTAAGCGGGTGAGGTAGAGGAGCTGGCCGAGCAGCGGGTGGTGGATGATGCTTTGAGGCCCTACCACCACCACCACCTGGGAGACCACCCCGACCGTAGGGAACGGGTGGACAGGGGAGAGCTCAGCTTTAGGCAGCTGAGGCCTACGATCATGGAGATCCGGGAGAAAATGGACATGAGCATGACTAGCTCCAGACATGGAGACTTTTGTTCATTTTGCTTCTAGATTTTTTTATGTTTTCTTGTGGATTCTTTGTGTCTTTGTACTTTGAGCTGCAGTAATAAAAGACACCTTTCCTTGTGGCATTTACTTTCCTGTCCTCTCTTCTGTGGTTACTAAGAGGTTCCGATTTAAACTGTTTACTTGACCATCACTTTTGAGATTCCTATTGGAGGAAACCCAGTGACCACACACTAATGCCGACAGTGTGACTCAACCCTTGGAGGTGAGAGTAACAGTTGGATCGCTTGGTAGTATCATCGAGGCCTTACGACGTCATCCTTGTTATGGATTAGTATCATCCATGTCGGGATTGACTGTATTGGGCGAAGAACATGGTTCATCCTGGGGATGAGACCAGATTTCTCTTATCAGAAAAGATGAAATCTTAGCAGCTCTTGTAGGACCAGAGAAGGTCCAGGTCATCCATGAGCGGATGAGGACAGCTCAGAGCCGACAAAAGTCTTGTACTGACAGGAGGCGGAGACCACTGGAGTTTGAGGATGGTGACCACATTTTCCTACGGGTCTCACCTCGACGTGGATTATTGAGTTTTAGCCATGGCAGAAAGTTATCTACACGCTTCATCGGACCCTTCTAGGTCCTCAACAGGGTAGGCGAGGTGGTTTACCACTTGACCCATCCACCTCAGTTGCATCAGGTGCATGACGTTTTCCACGTATCTCACCTAAGGAGATACATGCACGGCCCGACGCATATCATTGGCGATGGGGAAACTTTTGAAGAGGTCCCGGTGGAGATCGAGAATCGACTGGAGTGGGTCCTACATGGGCGGTTGATTCCTCTAGTGCGCATCATATGGAAGCACGGGAACCTCTAGGAGAGCACTTGGGAACGGGAGGCTCAGATGCGTGCTTAGTACCCTCTTTCATTTCCCTAGTTTGTGTTATAGCTTTACGAAGATGTAAAGCCCTGAGGTGGGAGTAATTTGAAGACTCGGAAATTTCAAGGAAATTTTTTTCTAAATTTCATTGGAATTTTACGAGTATGCAGTTTCTGACGACACTTGGTTCCGAGGCCCGGTGTGCCCGGAATCAGTTTCTGAAGTTTAGTTTGGGTACGTTCAGTGAACGAATGAGCAGGTTTTCCTAACTTTTAAACCAGTGGTCGGAATCAAAATCTGAGGGAACCGATGAAACCGCAGCGCTGGTAACTGCTTAGGAACACCTTTTCCAGAGTTGCATTTTCTCGGGTGAGGTTATTAAATAAATGGGTTAACTAAAGAATAAAATAAAATATTGTGCTACAAATTTTATTTTTTATTCTAAGTAGTTTAAACCTACGTATGTAAGTTGAGGTGGGACCCACTAAATCCTAACCCCTCTTGATAGGATATTAGTGAGGTGGTCCCCACATGAGCCCCACCTATTCAACTTCCTAAAACCTCCCATTAAGTTGGAAAACCCCCATTAATTTTTTTCTGTAACACACCCACACCCCCCCTTTTTAAATGCCAAGTCAACTCTTGCATTTAATTAGATTAATAAACGACTCTTTAATTATTCAATGCAAATTAATTAAATCGTGATTTAATTTTGAATTTCAAAAAGGGATGGCATGAGTAATAAAATAAGGCAAAGCATTATTTTATTATTGTTGATGTGTTGTGCGAGAATATTTGGGGAGAAATTACTCTAGTCTTGAAGAATGTTCTTCCTCATTGAAGAAAACGAACAACGACAAAGAATGTCGGCCTCCAACGAAAGACGACGAAGAACGCAAGTTCCTCAGAGATCGACAACGCAACACCGTGTACCGAGACGCCGACGATCCTCTTCTCCGTGACGCCGTGTACCGCGACACCGACGATCCTCTTCTGTGAAATCGTCTTCCGCGATGTCTTTTCCCACGATGATCCTTGTTCGAAAACTTCTTCGAGATAGGGGGTTTTGGTTTAATTTAATTTATTTGGTTTATATCCTCGACATGTGTTTTAATTGTTGGAAGTCGTTTGAACCACTAACGCTGTGGGTGCGGACCAATGAACAAGTCCGGACCCACCGATTCTCTATTCTTGACGCGCGGAATGTTGGGTAATGATGAAACAGGATCGTTGAGTGATTGAAGGCCATCACAGTAATCTACGGGTCCCGAGACGACCCCAGGCGTAGACGGGAGCAAGAACAGACCACCAGAGCAGCTCCGGTGGCCCGCGGACATCACCGGCGGCGCCGGCGGCCGGCACCGGCCGGCCGCCCGGAGGCGGCGGCGTCCCGATGCGCCGCCAGGAAGAACCGTCGCAGTTGAAGCCACAGCGGCAGGCGATTGGGATCCTACAGTCGCACGGGATCCAGAGGAGGAGGAAGCACCTACCACGTCCGCGGAGCGCAAAGGAAGGGGGGACCGCGTCCCCCCATGCTCGGTCGCTGGTCGAGCCAGTGTGCCACCCGGCCGGGCAGGGCCGGGTTGCGCGGACCGGACCGGGCCGCACCCTAATGGACCAGACCCGGACCCGGGTCTGGTCGAACCGGTTCAGGCCGAACCAGGGGGGTTGGGCCGGGTCGGACCGGGCCCAGACCCCCCACTTTCGGACCACTTTCGGTCTTTTGCCCATAACTTGGGCTACAGACCTCCGATCGATGCATCGTTAGTTGAGTAGTGATCCTTGGAACAAGATGGTAGTTTTAGTATATTAAACTCATGTTTTCAGAGAACTTTTCGTATGGCCGGGTTGGTTCGAACATGAAACCAATCGGGCCCTCGGAGCGGAAACGCTTATAACTTAAGCTCCGGACGTTCAATTGACGTGCCGTCGACCTTTTTGGATTCCTCTTAGTGAGACAGACCTTTTAGCTTACTCCGCTTGAGGTTTGGACTTAGTTGGAGTGTGGTCGGGTTGGTTTTGACTTAAAAACCAACTGGGCCCCTGGAATGAAAAATCTAATAACTCTCAGACCGGGCGTCCGATTGACGCGTCGTCTGTCGCATTGAGTTCCTCTTGTCAAGACGGAACTTTGGGGTACATCAACTCTGTACTACGTGTCAGTTGATGTATCGACCCCCTTGGATCATGAAGCGGACCCTCCCGGAATCGAGAATGCTGTGTGTGGGAACCCTAGAGCTGGCTGCGACTGTGATGACGAAGATGACTACACTGAAATCCTCCGTGGGTTCGGCAGCGACGATGACTACACTAAAATCCTCCGTGGGTTCAACAGCGATGAAGACTGCACTGAAATATTCCGTGGGTTCGGTAGCGATGAAGACCGTACTAAAATCCTCTGTGGGTTCGACGGTGATGAAGACTGCACTGAAATCCCTTGTGGGTTCGGCAGCGACGACGACTGCACTGAAATCCTCCGTGAGTTCGTCAGCGATGAAGACTGCACTGAAATCCTCTGTGGGATCGGCAGCGATGAAGACCGTACAGAAATCCTTACTGGGTTTGACGGCGATGAATACTTCACTGAAATCCTCTGTGGGTTCGGCAGCGATGAAGACCGTACTGAAATCCTCTGTGGGTTCGATGGCGATGACTACTGTTCTTGTATCCTACGTGGGTCTGGAAGTACTACTATTCATGTATCCTACATGGGTCTGGCAGTGTTTGACTCTGTTCTTGTATCCTATGTGGGTCTGGCAGAGTAGCTGGTTTTTGTATCCTATGTGGGTCCCAGCTTAGATGAATCAGTGGATACATCTGATCATCTCTATCACCTTATGAAGAAGTATACCTGTGTGAGCTGAGTCTTGACTTTCAATCATTATCTTCGATATGATTGACTTGCTTTCCTATGTGGATTGGGTTGTGCTTTCCTGTGTGGATTGGGTTGTACTATCCTATGTGGACGTGATCGAACTTGTGCTCGGATGTTGGAGCCGAACTGGAATTGATGACTTAGGTATATTTATGGGCATATACCTAATTAGTGTTGGATGTTACTTCGTGATTGTATATTTCCTTTGTGGATTATCCTTTGTGGATTCTAGGAGACCTTCGGGGGTCTCGGGGTCCCTACTGAGTAGCATATACTCACACCTGCACGGGCTGTGCCTGTACTACGTTGTGTTGGATGCAGACGACGGACAGCGCTGATCGTGGTTGAGGCTTGTAGAGCAAGTCGGTACCTGGAGGTGGACCACTGGGCGGGACGTACACGGAGCGGACGGCTGGACCTGAGGAGCTGAGGAGGCTATCTGACCCACCCTTCAGGTGGGACTTCCATTGGTTGGCTCGACGTTGCTGCTTTACTTTCAGTTGTTGTACTTTCTTTCAAGTTGTACTTTACTTTCATTTTGGGTTTGTATTCTGGCCCATTTACTTTCCGCACTTACTATTGTACCTAGTTTTACTTAGTGTATACTTCTTCTTGCTTACTCTGTGGTTTTTGTTTACTTTATAAAGGCAATGCCTTCCTCTTTTTGTTGGGATTTATTCCTTGGTGCTAGTCGCCAGCCCTTGGCCTATGAGAGGCAGGCTTGGGGTAGTCACAGCATGGGTCCCGAGGACGGGTCGTGACACTGCATGACATCATTATCACTTGAAAATATCAAGTTTTTTCTAACCTTTTCACTTTTATATTTTTTTCCTATTTAAAATTATACATTTTATGTGCACATATCATCTTGTAGGTTCACATTTTGGACAATTCAATATTTTAAGTGTGGGGGATGGGACAAAATTTTTTGGTAGTTATTTAGTATTTTTGTTTTTGTGTTTTGTGTGTGATTTCTATTAATTTTTTGGTTAAAATATTCAAAAACAAAAAAAACAAAAAAAAAATTGTTACATAGAATGCTTATTTAGATATGGAATATATGTATAATACATATTTTCAAAATTATTTGGTGGCGTGATCAACAGGAAATATTTCTTCATGAAAGGGTTGATTTTTTATAAAAATTGAAGTCTTTGATGATATGATTGGTTGTGTCATTATAAAACCTTTTAGATTTTGACACCATTATTTTTTATATTTGTTTATGGTAAATTATGTCACTAATTTCCCACACAAATTTTCATGAAACCATGAATTGTGAAATTTTTCTTACTCAATTGAAGGTATATCCAAGTTAGGTAAAAAAACATTCATCTTATATCAATGGTTTATGCATACATATGTTTCTCTTCCGATCAGTTTTGTTACTATACAGAATTGAACTATGTGTGTGTACCTGTTATCCGACTATTGTATACCCTCAAAAACTAAAACAATAAAATCAAAATAAAAACACAAAGATATGGGTTGTGTCTTAGGTAGGTTAAAATCTAACTCTTCCTCGACCCTTGATCTTGTTATAACTATTACAATTAGTTTCATGAGGATATCAAAAAAGGATTCATAGTTGAGTGTGATATTTGTTCCAAGTAAAACTTTTGAAAAAAAACAACAAAAATAATAAATGAGGGGAGTGATGAAATTTACAACACATGGGGATATCTAGGTTGGGAGCTTAAGGTTTGAAATTCGAGAATTCTTAAGTGAGTGGGTCTTGAAATTTTATTACAAAGGAATATAGAATAGTTTTGGTGAATTAAACTAGGTAATAATAATTATTTTACTTGACCTGAATATATTGAGTAATGGGTGGAGATATGAGCTTGAAATGGTAGGCATCCACACACATGGGGAATTAATGGCATGATGGACCCATAACTTGTTTTTCTATGATTGGTTTCATTAATCTCACTGAATTTTATTATGATACAATTTATGAGACAATAACTTTCAAATTTATTGATATTGACTCCTGATGGTAATCTTATTTTTCCAATATTGTCACTATGGATTGAGTAATACAAACATGCATATCTTGTCACAATTGTTTTTTTGAAATACATGATATGTAACTTTTCCCAGGAGTGTAAAAGGGTAAGTGTGAGGTAGTTGATAAAAAAATTTATTGATTATTTTATTGATAATAAATTATATAATTTCCTCACATTGTGTTAAATATGTTTATTTATAAAATATTTGGGATTAGATCATTCATTTGAAAATTTGATGTGAATTTTAATTTTACCCTTTAAACTACACTGTAGCATTTCATCCACAAATATATTTATGTTTATTATTGGAACATAAAATTTTGTAACTATTTTCATGACTTAATGGGCTATAACTTTCATTTAGGACATCAAATCGTACATTTAATTGGAGTAAATGGGTCATAAAGTCAAAGTTGGGTTGGACTCTCTAGAATGGACATCACTTCAGTATTTGGGTCATAACTTCTTCATATGTTCTTGGATTGGGCCCAAATTTGGATAAAAACTCTAATAGCCATTTTATAACAAATCATCCTCATGGAAGGATAATTTATTCATGCATTTTGGTGGTCAAGAAGGTGGTTCAAGTTGGATTAAAATATTTAGCCAAATTTACCCATTCATACTTGAAATCCCTTATAACCTAGGCTCCCCTCCACTCTATAAATACTTATTTTTCTCATTTTGGAGGGTTTGTAATGTGAATTTTTAGATTTAAGGATAAATATATTTAGTTTAACTCCATTTATCCAATCATTTCAAGAGGGAGATCACTTGAAGCTAGGATCCTTTCATCGGAGCCTTCTTCTTCTTCTTTTGTTAATGTTTTTGTTCTAGAAATAAACTTATTAATTCCTATTCTATTTATTTTATTTATTATATTTTATTAAATTTTATTCTTAATTAATAGTACTATTTTTCCTGGAATTCAAGATTAGAAACTATATTGGGTTATACAATTTCTAAACCATTGAGAATGCAAAACATTTCTACGATGACTACACCGCCCATGGAAGAGTAGTTCATTTAAGTAATCAGTATACCTCTTACCTTCTTCATTTATTTATTCTGAATCAATTATATACTTTAATTAAATTAAAATTATATATGAATTGAGTTTTTAATTTGATAGAAACTAATCAAGAAATTGAATGATTCATGAAAAAACACATGAGGTTGAGTAATGTGTGAATTGTGAGAACGTGACCTTAACAAGTGAAACAAAATCACACGGGATAAATTTGTAGAGTTAAAATATAATTCCTAAACAGAATTCATCTGCATTTTCCAGAATGAATATGTGCCCTAATTTACCACTAACCATAAGCTAGACTTAGAACGTCAATCAAAGTAGGGTTCTTCGATTGCATGTTCCTAAGCTAGCCTAGGGTTTAACTCTTTTCATATTTTTGGTAAAGTTAATTCTCATAGTGTAAGGGGATTAACAAATTAGAGTATCATAATTAAGTGTATATTAATATAAATGATAGCAATTAATAATTAAATGAATAGGTAGAGTTATATCGATTATGCCTTTTAAAAATATTTTCTAAAAAACGTCTTCTCATTGTGTTTTATTAATCAAATTTCATTTCAAAAACAAAACAAAGAAATATAGTTTTCTTCCATCATAATTATTATTATTTTATAAATGATAAAAAACCATCCTTTTAAATATTGTGTTTATATTATTTTATTTTATTTTCAAAATACCTTTAATATGTTGTTTTAAATTACTTCCTCCTTTGAGAGATGACATTGGTTAGCCACTATTTGCACCTAAATAACCTAAATTGGAACATCATTTGAGAGCACCCATGATAGAGCCTTTCAAGGAGCTAGAGGAGGAATTTTTAGTTCAAAATACGGTATATATTGAATCAGTTTAAGGGTGTGTGTATACCAAGAACCATAGAATCTCCCTAAATCTAGGGATTCCATCAATCACTCTACCACTACCTCCTTAGAGAGGACCCAAAAAAGAAAAGGGAAAAGGTAATTTTGTGCCTCACAAACACCCTGAAAAGGTTGGGCCCTCACACTTGAGGAAAAAATTTCTCAAAAAGAGTAAGATATGAAAGGATTGAGGAAACTCTATGTAGAACTACTTTGAGTTAGTCTTCCAAATGGATATATACTTCAAGCAGATCCTCAGCTCGCACACCCAGTTAGAACACCTCAACAAAGAGGGTTTTCTATAGAAACTTAAATATATCTAGGACATACACTCAATGTGGGATACCAACCACCATTATACTTGGACCATGCGGTAACATATCAGGAGTTCTGGTATATTTCCAGAAAGGGTCCGGGTGCATCCTTACCAGCCTTCCCCTATAGGCTACCCACAGTGCCGCCACAAATGGACCTACCAGTTATTTCCCCTATTCAGTCTCCTACCCATCCAAAAATTCCTCAAGGGATCATGAATACTATTGAGTTGCTAATGTATTGGTTGGAATCCATGGAGGAACAACATGCACCAGTATAACCAGAGAAGAAGCCTTACCCCGAATGGGTTGATTCTACTCTTCCATCACCGAACTTCAGGAATCCTGTATTTCCAATTTTTAATGGATCTGGGAACCCATAGCATTACTTGAAACAATTTTTATTCCATTTTGATCTCATGATGGGGACCCATGAACAATAATAACCAGTGAAACTCTTGTTCTTCATGCAATCATGGTAGGGACCAACCTTTGTGTGGTACACTAGCTTTTGGACTTTGTCAATTATAGGGTGGGAAGATCTCCATTATAATTTTCTTTTCCAATTCATCTTGAAATTACAGAATACAATAGTCCATGTCCTCTCAAACTACAATCAGTGGAAGAATGAGGGGGTTTCATATAGGCTTTGAAAACTCCTTAAACATACATCTTCCCTAAGAATAATTGTTTCCCATCTATATAGAAAATATTTGTGATGATTTTTAGACACCACTCATCCCTGTGAAATACACAGGAGGGTTTCAAGACCTCACAAAAATTTCTCAAAGAGTGGAAGACTCTATCACACAAACCAAGGATAAGTATTGATTAATTCCATATTCTCAAGGAAATAGAATGAGGAATGTATAGGCTGAAACTATTACACTTAAATAGGCCCATGCACCCGCTCCTGATCCAATGTATGCACCATACCATACAGATCCACCTCCTAAACGTCATCAATAATTCCCTTCTCATTAGGATTACTAAAGAGAGAATATATTAATATAGTTTGAGGAGATAAAGAACAAGGTTTATTCTTTCCTAAATGTCCAAGTCCCAAGATACTTTATCTCAACATTGGATAACAACTTGATCAAGTTTCAAAATCCCAAGAATCCCAATTGGCACAAGGTTGAAGATATCTGAAACTATTTTCTCTTCCATAAAGAATTGGGGCACAACATCCAGGAATGTTTTTTTTTCAAAGACATCCTATAAGAGATTGTGTACATTGGGAAAGTGAAGTTGGGAGAGTCACATGTGCAATTGGAATGTGTTTCTACCATTGATATGGGGGGTATAATGAATGGAAGTAATATAACAACAAGGGAAAGAAAAATTTCAATGAATAGATGGTCAGAAAAATGATCAAATGGAATCATTCTATCTTCCAAGAACAATTACAATAGTCAACTATGCCCCCAACCACTTCTATTATGACATAGATGATTCCATAGGAGGCTCAGTCCTCTGAAATCCAATCTTCCAAAAAACAACATGGATAGAAGATAAAAAAAAGAAAACACGGGAAGGTGATCCTATGCTAAGGCCAAATTTGTCTTTGACTTTTGTAGACTTCATGACTACAGTCCGAGAAACATGGGCTTCACCCCATTAAACGGTGCAACCAGAGTCAACCAACCATATGAAATATCCATCAGATGAGAAGTTTATCTTTGGTTCCATTAATGATATTTAATTAATGGATCCATTCTCAAATGAAGAGTGTGATTATGAACCTGAATTCCCTAAAGTTGATTGGGAAACTGGGGGAAGATACCCTTAGATTCAAGGATACAGGGGAAGATGTAGTCGTTCCAGGAGTCACTACTAAACCACATCCCTGATCGAACTATCTACATGTCCAAAACTCATGGGATAGATCTATATATATCTCAGTATGAGAAAGTAGGATCCCCCACACATGTTAGGGTCTGACCTGACATAATAGTCCTCAATGATCAGCTTGAGGATACATCATAACCTAATCATCCTTCGAGTGTAGGTAAACCTAGTCGACCTAATCCACCGAGGGAAAAATGACCTTCTACTCCTATCCCAAGTGATGATCCATCCACATAAAGTACTTCAATTACTAAATCACCTACAAAAGAACATACCCATGTTGGGAAATATAGATCTTTAGACCAAAATTATGATATTTTGAATCAATTATCCTTCTTACCACTCAGGTTATCAATCTTGGATTCCTTTACCCTATCAAAAGACTTTAGGTAATCACTCATAGAGGCCTTTTAAAACCCTTAATAATTTAAAGTCGAGGTTGCTATTGTCAAAGTATATCATGTAGATAATGATCCTACGGAATACCAAATGGTCATCTATTTCATATATGAGGATGAGGATTCCATTATATAGGGACATGTCAGACCCTTTTTATATCCGGTAAGATAAATAACTTTGATATTTTATGAGACTTCATTGTCAATGGCTCATAAGTTAGCCTCATTTCGATATGAACACTTTATCAACTAGGTTTCAAAGAATCTCACTTCTCCCCCTCTACTTTAACGTAATGGGGTTATGAAAATAATGATAAAGGGTCTCTTAGAAAAATAAAAATCAAGAATCAGTTTGAGGATCTCATATCTGACTCAAAATTCATGGTCTTTTGGAAATATATAGCTTTTACCTTTCCACTGGTAAGACCTTGGCTACATCAACATATGGTTATCCTCTCTTGATACCAAAAATGTCTCAAATATTGTATCAATGGTTGAATTGGGACATTTCACAATGAAAAATCCCAATTTAAATATTGTTAATCACAGTACATTAACATAGGATTCTATAAAAGGTAAGGGAAACAGTTTGTGGCTGATTATGTCGCTCAAATCAATGCCTCAAATAGTCAAGATATGATTCCAGATAACCATTTCAAATACCTCAGTGAAGAGTACCTGGTGACCATCAACCAAATTAAATAAGTGGGTTCAAATTTGAGTACACATATAGATACTTTTGTGATGTAATTCATGACATATAAACCTTGTAACATTGGTGAAGTTTTCAACTCTCTAAGCAGTAATGAAATCCTGGATGAAAATGTATTCATTCAATCCCCTGAGCTTCAAAAAATCCTTGTTCCCTCATCTAGTCTGGAAGAATTTTTCATGTAAATGGGAGAAGATGAAGATTCACATTCCCAGTCCCTCATCTCGCCTTCATAACTCCAAAAAGGTCCCACACCATCAATCAAGTCTAAAGTAGTTTCTTTTTCTTCTGAATATCTAAATGTTGACTCCTCCCCTAACTCTGAGAAACTTGATTCATCACTCACTTCCCAAGTTGTAGTGGAAGAGGTAAATCTTGAGGGATAAGAAGAGGAGGAAGACCATAGGGACTCTCCTCCATTATTTTAGGAAGGTGACTCCACCACTGTTGATGATCTCAATGAAATAAATATGGGAACATAAGAAGATCCACAACCCACTTTGATCAGTACGTCCATGAATTCTAAAGAACAAGAGGTATATACCTTATTCATAAAGAAAAATCAGGATTATTTTTCCTGTAATTACACATAAATGCTAGGTCGTGGTCCTAAGGTGGCCACCCGCCACTTGTTCTTTCCAAAAGTCCGTTGAGGATACAAATAGGTAGTTAGAAGGACAAACACGACTCACACCTCAAATGTTTTGGCTAAAATGGACAAACTCATCATGGTAGAATTTATCTAGGAAGTTTAGTATCTAAAATGGATAGAGAATATCATCCCAATAAATAATAAAATGGGAAAATCATGGCCTTCATCTAATTTAGATATCTCTACTGACACAGTCCAAAATATGACTTCCTGATTCCAATCACAAAACTACTAATTGATGTGACGGCTAGTTATTAATATTTATACTTATTGGATGTATATTTAGGGTACAAAAAAATTTGGATGTCCCCATAAGATGAAGAATTCACCACCTTAAGGGCCCCTCAGGGAGTATTCTACTATTATGTAATTCCATTTGGCTTGAATAATGTCAGTGCCACATATCAACATGCCATTTATCGCATCTTAAAACCCTTCTTGGGGAAGTTTGTCTAATGCTATGTTAACGGTCTAGTCATTAAGTATTTAAAATGTTCTAATCAGTTGGATGGTCTTGAGACTGTCTTCCACATGCTACGATATAATTGCCTAAAATTGAACCCCTTAAACTGTGCTTTCAAAGTAACCTCAAGAAAGTTTATTCGATTTGTGAATTCCATCACATCATCCTAGTTGACCCTGATAAGACAAAGGCTACCCTTATCATGTCACCCCCTCGAAATCTTATAGAGTTGAGAGGACTTAAAGGGAACTTGGTCTACATCTAGTGTTTTATATCCAATCTCATAGGCATGTGTTTTCCCTTCACCAATTTGATGAAGAAAGAGGTTTCATATCAGTGGACTAATGACTATCAAGAATCAATTGACAGTCTCAAGAAATATCTCTTGATCCCACCCATTCTAGTGCCACCCATTGAGGGAAAGATGATCATTATATATGTGATGGCCCTAGAGAAATCACTAGGTGTATTTTTCATTTAAAATAATGATTTTGTGAATAAAAAAACCGTTATTATCTCATTCAAACCACGTTCGACACTGAGACTTGTTATCCAAATATCAAGAAAAGATACCCGGCATTAATCTTCATGGTTTAGAAATGGACGTACTACATACAGCCCCATGAGATACATTTGGTCTCTTAAAATAACTTGCTAAAATATATCCTCATCTATCCTATATTGATAGGATGATTGGCATGGTGGGCGATTATCCTACAATAGTTTGATATGCATTTTTTACCTCATAAGGTAGTGAAGGGATGGGCTTTAGTAGATTTTCTTATAGAGCATCCATCTGCAGAAACGACATCTTTAAATAAAAAACTACTGAATAAAGAGATATTTTCTACTCATGAGGCCCAAAAACATGTGAAATATCTTTTTAAGTGCCTCCAAGATCCCAATAGGGGAGATAATAAAACACCCTAAGCTCAACAAATTCGGGTTTAGGATCGTTCTCATTTTCCCAATAAAGGTAGTTTTACTACAACGCCCCGACCCCAGTTACCCAGAGTCAGTGCATTATTGTATAACATTGGCATGATCACAAAAGATCAAGTCTCGAAAGACCGATTAGTTTAGTAGCCTTGGAAACACTAGATACATTCACAAATGTTACATTACATCATAAAGTGAAAAATCACAATAACATAGTCTCCATAGTCCACACATCTATCACCTTCAGATTATCCCTGTAGGTCAGTCATAAAATATTTCTTCACATCCTGGGAAAAATAAAACATTGAAAGGGGTGGGCTCAGATGCTCAGTAAGGATAACAATATAGCGGAAGCTTTCATAAATAAAACTAAACATTTAAGGCAATGTATGACTAAAACAAAAGCCTTTTAAACTTGAACTTCAACATAATATGGAAAAAGTAAAATGAGATAATTCCATTTACTTATTCACATGGATATTCTACTGGTCGAATAATCACACGCCATATCAATAACCACTTTCATAATGATGGAATGCATAATGCCAGACTATCATAACCACGTAACCAAGGCCTCGTGCCAATACTACAAATAAGATTTTGTCAAGGCCTCATGTCAAGACACTATTTTGTCTCATGAGACCTGCCGATGCATCGAGGAGCTATAGCGGGCTCCACCCGTCACTTATTAAGTCCAATGCATTCCTCATATGAACAGGTTTAAACATATCATAAACCATAACATAATCGTATCACATAAAACATGCATAAAGGAAACATAACATTTCCACATTTCAATCACAACATATCAATACAATAGATTGATATAATAAAAACACTTTCAAAACCATTTTCAATACCAAAATAAAAGAAAATTAAAACTTTGTAATTATTTTTCATTTAAAAAACGTATGGCTTGTAGAGGAAGCTGAAACTCAAATAATGGTCGCGGCGGCGGAGAATTCGTTGTCTCCATATACGTACGACAAAAAAACATTCCTTTTTGTATTTTAGTAAAACACTTCATATAAAAATATTCCTTTTGAATAAATGTAAAATTCAAAGGGGTTAATACACAGTATAAAAGAAATTTGTGTACAACACAAAATATGCCTTAATGAGTGGAGATTGAGACGAAGTCCCTTACAAATATAATTTTTTAAATAAAATAGATCCATTATGTGTATTCACTATAAGTACACATAAATAAATTACAAATAAAAGATAGGACATAATAATATCATGATGTAATTTGAAAGTAGGAGATTAACCCAAAGAACGGAAATTGGGTTAAGAAGTTCCTTTACCTCGTGTCCGACTTGACTCGATAATTATTTAACCTCCTGAATAATCAACTAGAGTTAATTTATAATTGCTTAAGAAAATTTTTTAAAGTTTATTATTCCTTTTATATCACTTATTACCATGTTTTGAACATTATGTAATTATTTATGTTAATAACGGTCATTTTGTCGATCTTTGGTACTTGAGTCAAAAATAAACTTCTTATAATTACAAGTTGTTCATGTGGTAAAATATCCATTATATCCAGAATTATATTCATGATGAAGATATCATATATATAATATATATCAAGTATATACATTCATTCATAATATTACGTAACTTTTAGAGGTAAGAAATGAAATGCACCGTTCATGGAGACGGTAAGTCATACGTACGCATGAACGCTACTTTCATTTCTATTTCGTATCTAATGGAATGAAATCATAATGATATAAAGGTGTATTATAAGTCCAGTATAATATCATATATAATATCATTTACTCCATCATTTATACGTCCCACATATGGCGTTAACGATTCAAATCACTTTGAGGGGGCGGTAGTCCGCACTTCCTAAAATGAAATTATCGCGTTTACCCATAATGGAAATCATAAAGGTATGCCATAAATGAGAAATACATAAGAATAATGAAAACATAAACATAATATATATATCATATATGAAAATAGTGTCATCAAAATGGCCACCATTAGAGGTGTTAAAAGAATATTGAACAATCATCATTTCGTGAGGCAGTATTTCACCACCCACAAAAACAGTAAGTTCATTAACCATTAGAAGAAGGTGTGTGTAATTGTAAATCAAATAATTATCATAAAAAAATCCTAGTATATTTTAGATACTGGTTTTGTTACAAAATAAAGGAATATAAATAGTTTAGGGGGTTGGAGAAGCAAAATAAAACAAAAGAACCCAAGTGAAGACATTACCTTTAAAATCGGGTAACTCTTTTTGATTTGATCCAAAGGCTTACTTGGGAAGACTTATGACCAAAGTGAGGCTTCTAGGAGTAATATAGGAAAGTTGGGAGAGTATTTGGGCCGAGTTTGGTAGAGGCAAATGGCTTGAAGGTGTGAATAATGTGGTAGAGGTGGGGGCCTTTTATAAGAGGAGAGGAGGGGCACTCTTGGAAAGTCATGAAATTCTACATTATTATGAGGTGATTTTCGGATTTAAAAGGTCCCAAAATTATATATTTAGATACTAAAGTGATAAGGGTTCGAAATATACCCATAAAATAGGTTTTTGACGAGTGTAAACCTTATATTTTACATTATCTTTGCATTTTATTAAAATCGTTAATTAATGAGGTAATCACTGCATCATCATGATGTCATGAAAAATTTAATTTATTTAATGTCTAAAAATTATAAAAAAATTACCATGATGTAGGAAATCTTTTTATATTTCCAATTAATATTTATAGTCTAAAATTTAACTTATATAACCCCATTTAATAACTGTTTTAGTAAAACAACACATGTTTGTGACAATTTTATTTTTACTTTAAATAAAAATTTATCAATGTCATTTTCTTACCCAAGTGGCTCCATGGGGTCCCCAAGTTGACCCATGGATTTTCTTGGTCGACCATGAATCATACAATAAGGGTAGGACAAGTTTAAAGGTATTTTCATATTTTTATAATATCATTTTTACCTTAAATTTCACTAATTACCTTTAATCGCGATTAATTAAACTTAAAAGTTGCTATTCACCAAAAAATTATTTTAATCCCATTGAACCACATTTTACTTTCTAATGACAATAATTTTTGTTAGATTTTTGAAAATAAAATCACAGAAGTGGTAATGTTTCATTTAAACAAAAAATTAGTTTTTTAACTACCACTTAGTGGTTTCACTATTCATCAAAAATTGAAGTTTTTCAGAACAATACCAAAATTTCACCCTAAGATATAATTGATATTCGGAATTAAAAAATGATGTATATTTTACAAAATTCCAAACATATAAGTTTCATTAATTAATTTTATAATTAATTCCCGTTGTCACAACAAATAGCGTGTTTTTAAGAAATAATATATATCAAAAGATTGACAATTGTTTATGTCCAATTTCAAAGTGAAATTAATTCTAATGAACACCATTGGATAAAATGGTAAAAATATATTATAATTATACTTTAAAACCACTCAATAGTATAGTTTATCACTATAAATTATTTTGATTAAAAAAGTTGTTTTTTAAGTATGTTTCACTATTCATAAAAAATTGGAAGTTCTCAGAGAAATACCAAAAAATCAACATAGGATAATTTGGATATTACGAATCCAAAAATGAAGTCCATTTTAAAAGATAAAATTTATAAAATTTCAAAAATTATGTATTAATATTCATGATGGCTACTTTGATTGGTTGTGTTGTGTGTTAGAACTCGAAGTTGCGTACAACACACGCTACTGTATTATTCAAAGAGAAGTTTACCGTGGAAGCTTGGGGTGTTACATTCTCCCCTCCTTCAATAAATTTCATCCTCGAAATTTGAAAAAAAAAATTGAAAATAAAAGTTTGAAAATAGAAAATACCTTTGTAGAAAACCCACATCGGAAATAAGGTTAATAAAAATATAACATTAAAAGAAAGAAAGAGAAGTAAAAAGGTCACCCGAGATAGCCCATACTAAGATTCTATGAAAATAGGGATATGGAGGAAAAACAAACCATCAAGGTCTGATGGAGAGTTGTAGAAAACAGGATTAGGAGAAAGTTAACCATAAGAAAATCACATACTTGTGATTGGTTAAATGGTTATTGAACCCCCAGTTGGAAAAGTTAACCGACAACGTTTTTGTTTTAAGCTACCTTTCATAAAGTTGAGGAATTTATTTAAGAGATTTACTAAGAACGTAAGGAAATATACTTACTTGTCATGTAGACTTTCATTCTTTAATAAATTTTTACCACAAACCCATCTTTCACTCCAAATGGTAACAGAACCCAAAAATATTCTATTTATCCTAATTGTATAAGGTTCCAAATATTACCACATACTATTTAGATTAGAAAAACTATTTTGTAATAACCAGGGACTTTCTGTATGCTAGTGGTAGGTAATAAAGGCATGTAGCACTATGGTTGTGGGTTCGATTCCTACATCTTTGTCCGACGCGATGGGTTATCCCCCGACCAGCAGGTTGTCCTTTTCCTAAAACAATAGTATTATAATATTCCAAAAATAATCTTCAGAAATGTTTTAACCTTAAACAATACTATCCAAATTTCAACTTAATCCATTCTAACCTTTATAGTTATCCAAAATACCTCTGTCCAGACTTTCTCTAAAAGGTCTCTAAATTCCAAAATCAATTCATCAGATTCCCCCAACAAAGTAAAGTTTCTCTTATTGTCACATACTAAAAATATGATTACCTTCATCATATTAAAACCTTAATGAAAACAATAAGTACTACAGTACAATCCTTATATATATCACATTATTCTGATAACCAGAATATAATCCTTGAGTCCAAAAGCACCAATACATTAAATATTCCACTTCAACTGTAGTAACAGCATAAGATTGTCCTTGATCCCTTGGCCTTTTCTGATTTAAGTTTCCCTGATGCTTAGGACATTTATTTGAATAATTCCCCATTTCCCTACAAGTGTATCATTCAACATTGATAGCCTCTTTCTTTCCCTTGCAATCACGAGCCTGGTGACCTTTTTCTCCACATTTATAAAAAACTCCCATTCCTTTTAGGCAAGTACCGGGGTGATTCTTCCCACAATTATCACATAATAAAAAATAATTCTTTCCCTTTTTCCCTTTATCTGTCTCTTATTCTACCGTTCTCTTCTTCTCTTGCTTTACTTTATTGTCATAAGATTTAGAGAATTCCTTTTCTGTCTTGATAGCACACGAGACTATATCTTCGTACGATGAGAAAGATTGTGAGACTAAGGCTCAACGGAGAAATGGTTTTAATCCATCAAATAAAAGATCAATCTTACTTCTTGGGTTACGTATATAAGCTATAGCATGTCTTGCTAACCTTGTAAAGTTGGCCTCATACTTTGTGAAATTCCCATCCTCCTTTTGTCTCAGACTCAGAAATTGTCTTTCCATATCTGCTCGATGGTCATGAGGAAAGTATTTTTCTGAGAAATCCTCTTTGAACTCCCTCCATTCCATATTCGATACTTAATCATCTTCCTTTGTATTTTGAATCAACGACCACCATTGATCAGCATCTCCAGTGAGGCGGTAAACTGCCATGATAACCTTTTCCCTTTCACTACTCCCCAAGGCATGAAATATTTTCTCTAAGTAGTTTATCCATTGCTCAGCTACTAATGGATTTATACCCCCACTAAATGTTGGTGGTTTCCACCTCATGAAGTGGTCTAACATTGATCCTCCATGTTGCGGATCAGGGAGCTCCATACGAGTAAGGTTATTATTCATAATCTGAGTGAGTTGTCCCAGTATGGTGATAAGTTGATCAGCACCAGTTGTATCACCAGCTCCACATTAATTATTTTGAGCAGGAGTTCAATCCCTAAATAGAGTGTGCGCATTGATACAGTTTCCATTCCTCCCACTAGGCGCCATTTCTAAACAATGGCATAAACTAGATTAGTTTATGAATCAAAATACATAATTCCATACTTGTAAAACACTTGATATAAATTGAACTATTTATGGATATACTCCATAATCATAAAAAAGAAATGTTTTCTTTGAGGAAGTATATAATCATAAACCCTTCATAATGGTTTGTAAAGAAAATGAGAATTATCCTAAGCATATCCCCCAGGAGTGTCGTAACCAAGAGTGCAGCAAGGCTCGTTGTCGTGCACTAGTTCTCGTTCGAGTCTAGCTCAAAGCGGTGTTTTCGAGTTTCACCCCTAGGTACATCTGTGCCAGAGCCGCCTCAACCTGCTTGTATCAAGACGGGGATGTATTTCTCGGAAAACCCATAAAATCTCTATAATACCAAAATTCTAGGAAGTTCTTCAATACTAATCCTCAAAGTCTATCTTAGGGCTATGTGCTCTAATCAAAGTTTATCTAAATCTATCTTCCAAGGTTAGTACTAAACTGCCTCTGATACCAACTATAATGGCCCGACCCCAGTTACCCAGATTCGGTGCATTATTGTGTAACATTGGCATGATCACAAAAGATCAATTCTCGAAACACCGATTAGTTTAGTAGCCTTGTAAACACTAGATACATTCATAAATGTTACATTACATAATAAAGTGAAAAATCAAAATAACATAGTCTCCATAGTCCACACTTCTATCCCCTTCAGATTATCCATGTAGGTCAGTCATAAAATATTTCTTCACATCCTGGGAAAAATAAAACATTGAAAGGGGTGAGCTCAGATGCTCAGTAAGGATAACAATATAGCGGAAGCTTTCATAAAAAAACATAAACATTTAAGGCAATGTATGACTAAAACAAAATCCTTTTAAACTTGAACTTCAACATAATATGGAAAAAGTAAAATGAGATAATGCCATTTACTTATTCACATGGATATTCTACTGGTCGAATAATAACATTCAATATCAATAACCACTTTCATAATGATGGAAAGCATAATGCTAGACTATCATAACCACGTAGCCAAGGCCTCATGCCAAGACTAAAAATAAGATTTTGTCAAGGCCTCGTGCCAAGACTAAAAATAAGATTTTGTGAAGGCCTCGTGCCAAGACACTAGTTTGTCTCATGAGACCTTCCGATGCATCGAGGAGCTATAGCGGGCTCCACCCGTCACTTATTAAGTCTAATGCATTCCTCATATGAACAGGTTTAAACATATCATAAACCATAACATAATCGTATCACATAAAACATGAATAAAGGAAACATAACATTTCCACATTTCAATCACAAGATATCAATACAACAGATTGATATAATAAAAACACTTTCAAAACCATTTTCAATACCAAAATAAAATAAAATTAAAACTTTGTAATTATTTTTCATTTAAAAAAACGTATGGCTTGTAGAGGAAGCCGAAACTCAAATAATGGTCACGGTGGCAGAGAAGTCGTTGTCGCTGTATACATACGACAAAAAAAACATTCCTTTTTGTCATTTAGTAAAACTCTTCATATAAAAATATTCCTTTTTAATAAATGTAAAAGTCAAAGGGGTTTATACACAGTATAAAAAAATTCGTGTATAAAATAAAATATGCCTCAATGAATGGAGATTGAGATGAAGTCCCTTAAAAATATCATATTTTAAATAAAATAGATCTATTATGTGTATTCACTATAATTACACATAAATAAAGTAAAAATACAAGATAGGACATAATAATATCATGACGTAATTTGAAAGTAGGAGATTAACCCAAAGAACGGAAATTGGGTTAAGAAGTTCCCTTACCTCATGTCTGACTTGAATCGATCATTCTTTAACCTCCTGAATAATAAACTAGAGTTAATTTATAATTTCCTAAGAACATTTTTAAATTTTATTATTCCTTTTATATCACTTATTACCATGTTATGAACATTATGTAATTATTTATGTTAATAACAGTCGTTTTGTCGATCTTTGGTACTTGAGTCAAAAATAAAATTCTTATAATTACAAGTTGTTCATGTGGTAAAATATACATTATATACAGAATTATATTCATGATTTAGATATCATATATATCATATATATCCATCATATACATTCATTCATAATATTACGTAACATTTAGAGGTAAGAAATGAAATGCACCGTTCATGGAGACGGTAAGTCGTACGTACGCAAGAATGCTACTTTCATTTATATTTAGTATTTAATGGAATGAAATCATAATTATATAAAGGTTTATTATAATTCCAGTATAATATCATATATAATATCTTTTACTCCATCCTTTATACGTCCCACATATGGCGTTAACGATTCAAATCACTTTGAGGGGGCGGTAGTCTGCACTTCCTAAAATGAAATTATCGCGTTTACCCATAATAGAAATCATAAAGGTATGACATAAATGAGTAATAAAGAATCATAAGGAATACATAAAAATAATATATATATTATATATGAAAATAGTGTCATCAAAATGGCCACCATTAGAGGTGTTAAAAGAATATTGAACAATCATCGTTTCGTGAGGCAGTATTTCGCCACCCATAGAAACAGTATGTTCTTTAACCATTAGACGAAGGTGTGTGTAAGTGTAAATCAAATACATATAATAACAACATACTAGTATATTTTATATACTTGTGTTGTTACAAAATAAAGGAATAAAAAGAGTTTAGGGGGTTGGAGAAGCAAAATAAAACAAAAGAACCCAAGTGAAGACATTACCTTTAAAATCAGGTAACTCTTTTTGATTTGAGCCAAAGGATTCCTTGGGAAGACTTATGCCCAAAGTGAGGCTTCTAGGAGTAATATATGAAAGTTGGGAGAGTATTTGGGCAGAGTTTGGATGATCCAAATGGCTTGAAGGTGTGAATAAGGTGGTAGAGGTGGGGGCCTTTTATAAGAGGAGAGGAGGGGCACTCTTGGAAAGTCATGAAATGTTACATTATTATGAGGTGATTTTAGAATTTCAAAGGTCCCACAATTATATATTTAGAGGATAAGGTGATAAGGGTTTTAAATATATCCATACAATAGGTTTTTGACAAGTGTAAGTCTTATATTTTACATTATCTTTTCATTTTATTTAAATCGTTAATTAATGAGGTAATCGCTGCATCATCATAATGTCATACAAAATTTAATTTATTTAATGTCTAAAAAATATAAAAAAATTACCATGATGTAGGAAATATTTTTAGATTTACAATGAATATTTATAGTTTAAAAGTTAACTTATATAAACCCATTTAATAATTGTTTTAGTAAAACAACACATGCTTGTGATAATTTTATTTTTACTTTAAATAAAAAGTTATCAATGTACTTTTCTTAACCAAGTGGCTCCATGGGGTCCCCAAGTTGACCCATGGATTGTATTGGTAGGCCATGACTCATCCAATAAGTGTAGGACAAGTGTAAATGTATTTTCATATTTTTATAATATCATTTTTACCTTAAATTTCACTAATTACCTTTAATCGCGATTAATTAAACTTAAAAGTTACTATTCACCAAAAAAATTATTTTAATCCCATTTAACCACATTTTACTTCCTAATGACAAAAATGTTTGTCAGATTTTTGAAAATCAAATCACAGAAGTGGTAATGTATCATTTAAACGAAAAATTAGTTTTTTAACTACCACTTAGTGGTTTCACTATTCATCAAAAATTGAAGTTTTTCAGAACAATACCAAAATTTCACCCTAAGATATAATTGATATTCGGAATTCAAAAGTGATGTATATTTTACAAAATTACAAACATATAAGTTGCATTAATTAATTTTATAATTAATTCCCGCTGTCACAAAAAATAGCGTGTTTTTAAGAAATAATATGTATCAAAAGATTAACAATTGTTTATGTCCAATTTCAAAGTGAAATTAATTCTAATGAACACCATTGGATAAAATGGTAAAAATATATTCTAATTATACTTTAAAACCACTGAATATTATAATTTATCACTATAAATTATTTTTATTAAAAAAGTCGTTTTTTAAGTATTTTTTACTATTCATAAAAAATTGGAAGTTCTCATAAAAATACCAAAAATTCAACATAGGCTACTTTTGATATTCTAAATCCAAAAATGAAGTCCATTTTGAAAGATAAAATTTATAAAATTTCAAAAAGTAGGTATTACTATTCATGACGGCTACTTTGATTGGTTGTGGTGTGTGTTAGAACTCGAAGTTGCGTACAACACACGCTACTGTATTATTCAAAGAGAAGTGTACCGTGGAAGCTTGGGGTGTTACATTTACCTTACTTCTTCCTATTGTCAGAAGGTTGTAAAAATAATGAGGTGGAATATCATTCCCTCATTTAATTCCTATAACTAGCACTCTATATAACAGTTATATGTCTAGAGGTGAAAGGGGACTCATATTTGGTGATCAAACATATCAATTGGGATCATTCCATTAGAAAAAAAAGTGATAATATCCCTACTTGACTATGTCCTAGGGTTAATGGCATAATTCCCCTCAGAACCAACAGTGAATCATGTCCAGTGGTCATAGAATTCCTAGGAAGATTCATTGGGGAATGAAGATAAAACTCTAGAATATTCAAACTGGAATAAAAAAAACATCAGAATTTCTCATCACTGAATGGTCTCGCCTTTTGTTCATGTCAAAATTGAAGAGATCAATAAAATCAACCCTATAACTAAACCATATGGTCCTAACACTATTTGGATGATTCCCATCATTCACTACCTCCAAAATGTAGTATTTCTATTAAACAGAGCTGGGAAAGAGAAAATCTATTAGCGAGCAACCAACTTTACTCTTTATGATGGCCCAAATCTTCAGAAAGTCCTCTATAAGTGAGCCTTTGATAGAGTCCATCTTGGATGTATCGATGGAGAATATACTATGGATATTATGAAAGAATTTCACATGGGATCCTATAGTACCCATCCATTAGGGTACAACCTTTCTGACCAAATTTTAAGGCTTGGATACTTTTATCCTTCGATGATGCCGGATTTCATAGAATTCACTAAGAAATGTCATTCCTTATAAGTTAATTCCAACTTCATCCATCAACCCCTAGAGTTTCTACATACAAAAAAATACTCCTATCCGTTTTTTATATATGGAATGGATTTTTTGGGTCCATATCCTCCAACTATGGCCAAGTAGTTCAAATACATCTTAACTGATACTGACTTCTTCTCAAAATGGGTTAAGTCAATACCCCTCAAAGAATTCATGTCCAAAATCATTGTCATCTTCATGAAAACTAACATCATTACTAGATTTTGTGTCCCTCATACAATACAGATGGACAGCGACACTAATTTCTATTCTAATGAGATAAAAAAATTGTATCATGAGTATAATATCAAATTCAGCCATTCATCCTTCAATCATGTAGTGGCTAATGAAAAGATAGATGCCTTAAACAATACCATATCGAACATACTTAAAAAGATGGTGGATAAGTATAATAAGTCCTATACTGATAAACTCTTTCATTCCTTGTGGGCCTACCAAACCACAACATGTACTTTTACACAGGTGACCATGTATTCACTAGTATATGGGACAAAAGTAGTCTTTCCCATTGAGATCTAATTTCTATAACTCTGTATTTCCATATGTGACTGACTATCCATAGAAGAGTAATCCCAAAAATGGTTGGATGATTTGGAGTGACTCGATGAGAAAATATTTCCCACCTTGAATCACTTGGAGGTCTATCTAAATCGAATAGCATGAGATTTTAAAAAGAAGGTATGCCTCTGTTCATTCCTCCAAGGAGAACTGGTATTGGTCCTTAGGACTCCAATGATACTAGTAAAGAATCCCCCAATTCTTGAACCAAAGTGGTAGGGACCATACTCCACACACAAGTTCCTCCCTAATAGATCTTATTGATCAATCTAAATGGATGGAGATCTCATTATGACCCCAACTAATGAAAGGTTCCTAGAGAAATATTTCATGCAATCTGATGAAATTCATCCTATCCATGAGATGTTAAACTAAATAGAATTTTATATAGTTCAAGCTGTAATACTTTAAACTACTTAGCATATCATCCTGGTCATATGAGGTTAAACGGCATGGTTTATATACTTGTTTAATGATATAAAACTGCATAATATTTTGATCTTTGTTTGAGAGGATCATAATATTTAGTGCAGGTACCCCACCACACCTTTATTCAATAACTACATGTGGCTTGATTCTCATTCTAATGAGCTGTGTAGTAATACCTAAACCTTATTTCCTTGGACCAACCATTATTTTGGAGAATATAAATGTCCCATTTTTTCCATGTCAAAACCTCATTAATGTGGGGAACTATTTTCAAGAACTAGGTGTGGATTTATTCTTTCTCCAACAAGATATGCAATGACACCCGGGTCATATCCCCTGGTCCATCCACAATATTCCTTTCCCCATCAGGTAGCCAACGTCTTTACCATAAGATTTTAAACTTCACAGCTAACATCCTTGTTGCATGAAAATAAACTACATGGTCTTTCCAAGAACTATGTGTGGATTTATTCTCATTACAATGAGATATGTAGTGATACTTGGACCTCCCATCTCATGTCCATACATAATAAAAAAAATTCCTCACTCCCTGCATACAAGTCAGACCTACATAGGGAACTTCTCAAGAACTATGTGTCGCTTGATTCCTGCCATTACAGGATATGTAGTGACACCCAAATTTCTATCCTTGCGCCTAGCCGCAACATTTTACCTATTTCATGTAGGTTAATCTTCTTCCTCACCTCATTATGTTAAAATTCATGGGATTTAAGAACTATGAAAGGGTTTATTCTCATTCTAATGAGATATGCAGCGATGGTCGGATCTCACATCCTAGTCCAGCCACTATAGAACCTAAATTCCCATATCCTTTACTTGGGTTGCCTCAGTTTCATGGAAGAATATTTTACCACTTCTTGTTTCTCACACCGAGAATAGCTCATGTGGGCTTAGGAGTTTTAGTAAAGAAGTTCCCTTAATGAGTAAGGCATTTTAATTCTCATTGGTATTATCATGGTCCTGACTTCAAGACCTTAAAAGTAATACCCGATGTCTTTATTGCATGACTTTAAACTTCATGGATTCCTCAAGAACTACGTGTGGATTGATTCTCATTATAATGAGATACATAGTGATATTTGAATCTTCAATATTTGTCCTAGTTATAGAATAATATGGTAAATTTCCCCATTCTTCTATGTATGAGTCAAATTTACATGAGAGGATCTAATATGGGTTCTCACCCTATGTGTGAGCCCATATTAAAAAATATATTTTTCCTCCACACATGAATTCAATCAGTATGGGGGATATTTACTTTAGAAATATATGTGTCTTAATTCTTACTCCCAAAAGATATGTAGTGATGCTCGAGTCATATACCCTATTCTATCCACAATCATATTGAGGCATCTTCTGCCTCTATTTCCTTACCGCATGATGTTAAAATACATGGATAGTGTCCTTGCCACATAAATTTAAATAGTATGGTACCTAAATAATTATATGTGTCTTGATTATCATTCTAGTGAGATACATAGTGACACCTAAGCCTCGTGTTCTAGTCCTATCCATGGAATAAATAAAAATTCCTCCTATCCTATATACAACGATCCATGAAGGAGCTTTAATTTGGGTTCCCCTATTTAGGGGTCCACCAAGGAAATAGAAATTTTTTCCTTATTTATTCAAGATAATATACACTTCATGTACAATATCAGTCAAAATTCCTCCTTTATACTCAGAAATATCCCATACACACATCATACATCTAATCTTGGACACTTTCGGATCTTTATAATCTTTTTCCGGCTACTAGTAATAGAAAGTATGATACCTAAGGACTCCTTTGTCTGACTATGAAGTAACACATCCCAGATGGATTTTCATAAGTCAGCCACCAATAGGGAATTTCATCCCAAGGATTCTATTATTTTAATATGTTGTAACACACCACATTTGTATTTTCATAATGCAACCCACAAAATGAGTTTGTTGACTTGTGGTAACTTACCCCACGGGAGAAGCCTCTTCTGTATCTGTAAGATTTGACAACATTATGTTGGAACCTGATGCCTGCATTTGGTATGTGGTCATCCCCCACATATGTTTCCCATATCATTTCACCTGATCCTAGAACCCCAAAGATCATGGTTTATAATTTTCTCCCTCATGTCCAAAGTATGTTAGAACGACCTTCGTTTGATAGGCCACATATTACCTATTGTTTCCATAATGTTTTGGTCTTAGTCATATGACTTAAAACTAAAAGCATAATATTTCCTATGCTTGGGTCATAACTACATAGGAAACCTATTCCCCCATTCTCAAGTAGTTTTGATTTAAAATTCTCCTCCCATATTCGATTACTTTCCTTCCACAAACCAAAATCTATATCTAGGGAAATTTGATTCTTCATAATATTCCTTCACCCATCAAAAATATAATTTTAGGATTCCTGAGAACTCCTTTGTCTAAATATGTAGTAACATGACCCAATTTTATTTTCATAAGTCTCTCACAAATAGGACCTATTATCTAGGGGATACCATTGTTTGACTATGTAGTAACACACCCCAGATGGCTTTACATAAAGTCACCCACAAAATGGGTTTTTCAACTAGCAGTAACATATTCCTCAGGAGAGACCTACTCTATCACCATAATCCATTTTCCTCATACCACTCTATGGATCTATAGATCCCCAGATTAAATTTTACAATATTCCACTACATATACTTGAAAGTGATGGCCCATTCCCAGATAGATTATCGTGAAAGGGGAGAATTATTAAACTTTCAGTCAAATATAAAGACCTTAAATTATAAACCTCTAATATCCTTATTGTATGATGCTAAATTTCATAAAATAATGTCCTCATTGTACAACATTAAACTACATAGAATAACATTCTAGTCGCAATTTGTTAAACTGTACAAAAACATCCTCGTTGTAAGACATTAAACTGCATGATCAATGTCCTAGTTTCACAGCATTAAACTACATGATGCTTCAACCCTTTTCATAAAGGGGCCTCCCCCCTAACATCGATCATTTAACAGAAAAAACCCTCCTTTACACAAGCTAAATTTTTGTAGAAGTGGTCTCCCATTCATAGAAAATGAAAATACAGATATTCCCTCCATTCCCAGACATCTTCCTTGGGAAAACCACCCATCATGTTTTTAATAAATTATAACCCCATAAAATTCCTTTGGCCTTCAATAATAGAATGTTGGAATTCCTAATAACTTCTTTTTATGACTATATAGTGACACATTCCAATAGGTTTTGTATAATTCATCCACCAATAGGTCATGTTAGCCCAAGTATGCCACTATTTGACTATGTAGTAACACACCCCAGTTCACTTTGCATAAAGTCACCCACAATACAGGTTTTTCAACCAGAGTTAACTTCTTCATCATGCAAGACCTCCTCTATTCCCACAATCCCTAAAAATATTGTGCTAGAAACCTCTTTTCAAATTCTATTTGCATCCATTCCTTACATAATTTTCTCATATCATGTTTTAGATTTAGAAACCACAAAATTAAGGCTCAAAATTCCCCTTTGGGTATCTAAAGAATTTTGGAACATTTTTTTCCCACGAGCCTTGATTGGGTCATCATTTAAAAAATTATGGTCAAAGATGTTTGACCTAAAACACTGATCTCATTAATTTGGTTTACTAGAATTTAAAATACACATAAAAAGATACACACTACTCTCCAGGTTGAAAACCCACAAAGGGAACTTTAGACAAACGTTGAGTCTCATATCACTAGACCTATGATATTCATGTTCTAGAAAAAATTCAAGAAAAAAAAAAGATAAATGTCACAAAACTTATCAGGCTGAAACCCCACAAAGGGTAGCCTAAAAAAATCCCATCCTCACCCGCTAGTCTTCCTTATATTGTAATTATGAAAAAATTAGGGTGATGACACAAAATATGGAACATTTGTAGGGTTTTCTATATAACCCTAGAAATATTCAAACTACATTCACTAGGCCCCATGGATTAGGAAAAAATTAAATCATCTCCTCATCCCTGTCACTGTGGTTACGACTAGCTGACTTAAAGATGTCTTTCTATGAAAATAAACTTCAATATTATATTATGATCACAAAAGGAAAATAGGTATGAAGTCATAGATGATTGGAAATAGAATATTTTCATTTATGAGGTAAAAGAAAAAATTTGAAGAGCATCCACAAGATGGAGTCTCTCTGTCACACTTTAAAAAATACCATCTATATAACTCTTCATTTTCTAGACGGCATCCCGAGCTCCATTAGAAACCTGTTGAAGCTCAGCCAACTAAGCAGCCTCAATCTCCTCAGCCTGATGAAGTTACTCCACTGCATTCACGATGACAGTTCACCTCTCAGTTTGAGATCCTTATAGAAATTAATGAACTTATACAAGCTCCCCTTAATCAGAATCCAATTATTTTTTTTATGGTTTGATATTTAAACGGTATTCTCATTATCTCATTGCTTATATTCTGAACATTTCTTATCGTATTTGGACTCCACCTGAGATAATGCATCCTAGAATTCATTAGTATTAATTAGAAGCTTTTCCATTATGAGGTTCTATTGTAGCTCGTGTTCTCACTCCTTTTTGTGAATGATCTATTTCATGGAAGTATAAATAATGCGGTAAGAAAATCCTCTATATCCCAGAATACCAAACAAGAATAGAAGTTGACAGAGTATTGAAGGAATATCTTCCAAAGGAGTCTCATAGACTATCTTCTAGATTTCCCGCCAAGAAACATGGCATGTGATACGAAGGGAATTTTGTGTCTCCAGATCTGAATTGGAGCCACTGTTAGAGGGAGGAATGTATTCCGCGATCAGTGCACTCAATGAGGCACCCTACCCCACTCCCTCCAAGATAGTAATGGATTCGATTTTTGGTATTGCATACATTGGAATAGAGGCTCCTCCCTAAGACCTGGCTGTAGAAGTCGATGGCACCGAACAGTGGATAAGACTCATTGATTTCCTCAAAAGGATAACAAACAGAAGAAATAGGGGATGATTTAAGAAATTTGAGACACTCACTAGTGATGGGTTAGTGGATTGGGTGGATTCCTCCCTAACATTCCCGACCTCAATAGTTTGAGCTGAAACCTCTTAATATGGGGAAATCTTCTAAGTATTCCTAGATCTCACTGGGAGGGTCTCATAAAGATCCCCCGCTATAGGATCCCCTTGAATCAGTGCTCCCTTGATAATGGGAGAAGGATAGACTTTATCACCTTGTTGGTGCATCACCGTTGTAACATATTCCATGGCTGAAGCTGCACAATTCAAATATTAATGGTCAATAAACTTGGCATAATAATTGGTTACATGAAAATAAAGACTCAAATCTATTAAATTTCTTATTAAATTACTCAAACTTTTCTAGGGGGAGGAAGTTTAATATGTTCCATCAATTCTTAAAATTTCATGTCATGATTTATCATGGAATATATTAATGTCCCAATCCCCATTGTAGTTTCACCCATGAGGATTCATGAAACATTGGGCTTAGGTCATAGTAAAGCACCCTACTCTAATGACCTAATACCCTAAACATCTTCCTTAGAGATAGTCATAGGGCCATCATCAGTCATAAAAGGGTCCTCCAATGTATGAGATGAATCAGAAATATCAATAATGAATAAAAGTCAGCAGCTAACATACAACACATTATAATTTTCATTTAAAATTACATGAATCCTCCTCCCTATCTATAGTGGTAGAATCAACTATAGGAGTAGACTATTTGGTCTCAACCCTTGACTCTTCTCTTGCCAAAGGAGCTGACTCACTAGTGGAAGTATGCATCTTGTCTGGAACATCCTCTTCAATTATCAGAGGATTGTCTCAAATCCCATTTAGAGAGGGAATATAAGAAGATACTTCAACCACAAGCATGATCAAAAAAAATTCTAGATAAAGAAAAAAAATAATGTCCTAGATGTTTATCAACATTGATGAAGATTTTATCCAAATACTTTATTCTTCATCACTCTTTCTTTTTTAATGGAGGGAGACTAGCGCTAGTATCCTCAAAGATAGGTATAGGAGGTGGTAGTATAGATTCTCCTTCTATCTCATCCTCCATTGTCAGCTATCCCTATGACATATATCCTGATTCAGGAGACAATTCATTAGTTTCAAGTAGGGTTCTAGTTAGGCTATATTTCGGTGATGGAATCTCAGCTGATATTCCCTTTTCCCACTATAAACCAAGTTGAACTTTCCCTTAGTAATAGCACTTTGTTCAAAATAACATAAATGAAAAACAAAAAAGATAAACAAGAGGGGAAATTACATCCTCGGATCGAAAAATTCAATCCATTCATTAGAAGATAGGTGGTCAACCCCTTCAGTATCACCTAGTCTCGACATGTCCTCCACTCATCTCATGGTAAGGATCTAGTTGTCATTTTCATAAATAAGTATATCTAGTTCCCAGGTATAAACACCCACCTTGGTGGGATCATCCTCAAAGTGAATATTGGGTGGAGCCTAAGAATCTCCATTTTTTAGAATCTACAGCCCAGTACAAAGAAGTGACCACACAATTTCAACATCAGAAGGCATGTTCTTCCAAAATTGGACCACCTCTGGTCACACATATTTAGAGGTTATCTCATCCTACTGTGAAGATGATTCAATAACATTTGGATTCACAGGATTTCTGAATCTCTCTATCATAGAAGAAGTGTCGAAAAATGGAACCCAGGCCACCTCCTAATGATGACATCTAGACCACCTAATCCCAACCTCTATTGTTGTAGCCCTTTTGATCCTAACTAGTATAATGATCCATGAATAGGTTAAATTGGGAGAGTTGAGGACCTCTTTATCTGTATCTTATAGAGGAGATTAAGCATTTTATAGAGGGGGGAGAGCCTTTCTACCTCTCTTTCCATGCCCAGTAGTTGTTATAGCCCCCACTCGATGGAAATCTTCTATTAAAACTCCCTTAGGATATGATAAAATAAAATCCTTATCATACCAAGAGTTCAATCCAATAGACACACCCCATGGAGGCAGGTTGATTACTACTCAATTTAGCTTCATATCTATAAGAATACATGGTTTTAGAGCTACCAATTGGTTATTTTATGATCATACCCATGATAGAGGAAATATGGTTATCAGTTTAAAGAACTTGAATTGGCATGTAAACCTATATAGATAATAGGCCTCGCATATAACCTCTTTATCAATACAGGTTATTTTCATGCCATCCCTAAATGAAATCATGTATGATTTTATCTTGTCACTAGCTTTTCCATCATTAGTAAATCTCCCAATAGGTTGGTCTCCATATGGGAAAAATTAAACTCTTTGAATAGGTTCAACCTCATCAAGGTCTTGTTGGGCTTTAGGGACAAGGAATGGATACCAATAATGGATTGAAAAAATAGTCTAAACTGGCCCCTAGAAATATCAACCCCACTTAACACAGAATAGGATCTAAATTGTGATGTGACCCATCCCCACAGTACCTAGAATATCCCTACATTATAAAAGGGACCTTCCCTATGTGAATATAAAGTAGTCATTGATGAATAATCTCTGGTATAGGGGTTTCAAACCCAATGTGATTCTTTTACACTAGCTTGACCATAATGAATAATGTCCCTAGCCTCATTCCACAGATGGAGTCATGAATAGGCTGTAGGTAGACACTTATCCACATGGATAAAATCTAGGAATATGTGTCTTTATAGGTATGTTATAATTGGGTTTTTACCCCCATTAGTTATACTCTCCCTTTTCCAAAGTGGGCCAGAATATATCAAGAGTTCCTCGCTTAGCCATCTTGAGACACCTTGTAGGACATTTGCAAGTGGGTCTTTTCCCCTTCCGCTCCAGGAAATCACTAATCCATGCTTTAAGATGGATATCCCCTATCTTTTTGGGGTATTTATTCTTAATGTCATGAGCTATATTCAACAACTCATGTTCTAGAATAGTCATCATTTCAGCATCAACCCATGTCTCTCTCAGTGGGATGAACTCACTATACATCTCTCTAAGGATCAGATCCATGGATATCTTATGAAAATCCCATAGGATGATACTAAATTCTCTGTGAATCAGGTGGAAATATTTTGTTTTTTGTCTCCATTATCTTAGCAGCTCATTGATGAATTTGGATTTCTTGTATACGTATGCTTGAGCCACACAAATGGCTTCATAGATGCCCACTTCATTCAACTCAACTAAAAATTCAACAATGGTCTGGCACACCCATTATACCCACATCCACTCAGTTATAACACCCCCTTCTAGGTGGAGATCCTAATATTACATCCAACCCTTCAACTATTCTATCTTGGAATCATGAAAGAAGAATGGGTAAAATTTTATCTTTAATTCTAGTGCATGTGGCATCGAATATGGACCACATTGGATGAGATACATGACAAAGGTCATGGATAATGACCTAGAATTAATATTCATACCCACTATTTAGGTGTTGGCTATATTGAAGTTCCTATATATAACGACCCGAGCTTAATGTAAATGGATAGCACATCATTTTTTTGGAATACACATACACACGCCCAAAGACCATATTATTTTAGTGCCTTTGGAAGCTTGGAACCATAAAAAACGGTTCATAATATATCTATATCTTCTCCTAGGTATTTCTTCATATCTAGAACCATTTTTGACATATCATACTTAAAATAATTCTTCATATCTTGGGGAAAAACATAAGAAAAGGTTGATCTCAAATGCTCGGTAAGGGTAAATAAGAGAGTTATGTAAGCATAAACATGAGCATAAAGGGTATGATAATTTGATCATAACATTAGAAGATCATGCCATGTATATAAAATGTCATAAACATGAATCATGGCATAAATATTAGTAATTCATAAGACAATAATCATAAGGGAATCAAAGAACATAATCCATGAGATCATAACATTGAGATAAGACATCAAATTGTGGCATACACATAAACTATTAACTTTTTGAACATGTATAAATAGTAACAGGTTCACTCATTAAATTAAGTATATGAAATTAGGCACTTTCATAAACATATGGACATGAAAACCAGTTCCACTCATAAAATTATGGATATGAAATCCAGGTCCACACATAGAATTGTGAACATGAAATCAGGTTCATGCATACCATATATACCTTATGAGTTATCCATATTTACCCAATTCATTTGTAACATCCCAAGGATTTAAAAATTAATTTAATATAGAATGAAATTAATACAACACTAAGTCTCTAAAAACAACACTTTTTTAATGATATAGTTATAAACTATCCATCAAACTAAATTTTTCCACTTCTATAATTTTAATTTTGAAAAACGAACATACACAGTTGTAATTAGTAAGAAATTTAGATTCTGTTAGAATTAATTTTGGTAAATAGTAACTTAACCTTATTAATAGTAAATTACCCTTATGAATATTAATATGATCTTGATGAATATTAAATCATCCAAATTAACGGTAACCTCACCCATGAATGTATAAATAAAATTTAGGAATCTTATAAGTGACAATATGATCACAGTATAAGTGTTGGTAAGTCATAAATATTTAATTAATATTTTATAATTAATTTAATAACTTAAATGAATATTTATCTTCATAAAATATAATCATAATTTTTTATTATTTTTGTATGGTTATAAGATAATTTTATGATACCTTGATTAATTTTTCAAGGTGTTATAAAATCAGTTGTAGATTTAAAATTTTTATTTTTTGAATAAATTATAATTTTATTTAAAATTTAATTTTATAATAATTAGAAAATTATTTTGCTAAAATGAAGTTAATTTTTTAATTCTACATGTCAAAAAATGGTTAGGTTTAATTTTGGGATTTTTTTTAAATACTTGATTTTTAGGTGAATAGTGAAATTTGATAATTTAAAAAATATGCAAAATAAATGAATTTTTGCATCATGCTTGAGTCATGGATGATGGCCATTGGTTTGAACTCACATGAAATTATTAATTTTTTTAGTAACAATAACCAATAATATTTCTTTTCTTGAGCAAAATAATAAAATTATGATTAAAATAATGGAAAACCCCTCCTCTCCTCTACTATAAATACCACCCAACACCCCCTCTTCCACTCACACCTCTCAAGATTTTAGAATTGTCTAAATTCTACCCAATCATATTAAAAAGGATCTTACCCACGTCCAAGACCTGATGGTATCACAAAAAGTCCAAAACCAAATGCCTTAAGGAGGATCTCAAGGATAAGATATCAAGAGGTAAAAAACCTCTTTCATTTTCTTTCATTTTCTTTTCAATTATTTTTCTTTTCTTATAATCTCTTCACCTCCTCTATAAAAGAGGAATGAAAAGATATATTATATTATATATAATTTAATTTTATCATGTTTATGGAAAAATTCATCATCATACTTCCTCTCCACTCCCACTCATTCTAAAAATAAAAATATCATCCATGATGTGTCAATTTACCGATATCATGGATGATGTGTCTTCAATTTTCTTTACTTCCATCAAAACTGGTTGTAAAACAATTTTAATGATTGAAACATATTTTAAATTTTATTATATAACCTCTTTTACGTTCCTTAATTAACATATATAAATAATATTAAGTTATATAACGAAACTATTTTTTGATTATCAAAGAACTGCCAAAATGATCCAAATGAATATCATTAATATTTTATCTAATGAATCATCATCATATCCAAAAACAAAATCTTATATGGTATCATTTAATATTATATAAAAATTAAAATACCATTTCATTCAAATTCTGTAGTTTCACTTCCATTCTACAAGAAAATCCTTTATGAATCGATCATGGAAATCATGTAAAGAACACACCCAAAACAATGGAAAGAACAAAATATTATTAATAATTGGGTGAAATGATGTTATAAAATGATCATATAAGGTTTTATAAGTATGAATATGTTTCTATAAAATATTAATAACACTATTTTAACCATTATAAAGTAGTTTTAAAAGAATTTAAAGTAAGACAAACACAAGTTAATGAAATTCTTAACCCAATTTCCATTCTTTGGGTTATCCTTTTACCTCTTTGGTTTTGTCATGATAATATTATTTGTGAAATGAGTTTATATTATATTATGTTGTATTATGTGAATTTATAGTGAGTATACATATTTATATCATTTTATTAATTCTCAACTTAATGATATGGTATATGTAAGGGACTCTTCTTTAAAAATCCTCTTTTAAATTTATATTTTTGCCAAATTCAAACGGAATGTTTTTATGAAATTATTCATGTTTTATGATTATGTTTGGTTTGTTTGGAATTTTTTATAATTAATGGATTTATCTATATCTCCCTTCATTTCATTGGGTATTTTTAAGTTTGAGGCCATTTGTATTGTTAATCCAAGTGTAAATGTGATGGTTACACCATAAGGTAACAATGAGGGTTACATTGTAAGGTATATGTGAGGGTTACAAATCATATGGTAGACATGAGGGTTACAATTATAATTTAAGTAATTACCCATGATACCTTCATGTTTTATTTATGTTTTCTATGTTTTATAGAAATCTCATTTTTCACAAATTAAGTGTATGATACTTTATGGGTGAGAAGTATGACTTTGTGAAAATGATTTCATATGTTAATAAGAATTCGTGGACTAATGGTTTATATCCTTATTTTTATATCCCTTACTGAATTTTTTATGCTCATCCCAAGTTTCCAAATTTTATTCATAGGGTATAAGGATGGTTAACATAAAGGATGAATACAAGATGAATGTTTTGAATATTTTTATCAAGAAAAATAAATCACATTTTATTTATAATGTTTTATATTTTGGAAAAGGTGGATACTAATTTATTAGTATCCTATTGTATGATTATGGGATGTTATGTATTTATTATATCATATTTATCTAAAACTCAAAACCTGAAAATATCCTCAATGTGTAAGAATGTAATATCTTGACTAAAACCCAGGATTATGTAATGTTTAAGGTCAGGTCCTTATAGTTGGTATCAGAGGATGGTTTAGATAACTTTAGGAGTTAGAATAATATTAATTAAATACCACGATATATTTTTACCTTATGTTTATATTAAATGATATAAGAATTGTATATTACCATGTCACTTCATCTAAGATATGTATGTTCAGAATAATTTTCCATAAAAGAAATAGGGAAATTGAAGTTGGATGGAATCGAGAGAACAATTTAGACATTAGCGAACATGCTTAGATATTGTTCAATAGACAACTAGGGAAGTTGAAATCGGCATCTTTCTTTAGTAGAGTTTTCTTATAATAAAAGTTTCCATTCCAGTATATAGATGGAACCTTTTGAAGCATTGCATAGAAAGTGGTGTCGAACTCCAATATTTTGGGATGAATCCATGAAAAGGAAGATGATGGGACCAAAATTGGTAGAGGAAGTGTCTAAAAAAGTGAATATGGTCCAGCAACACATGAGGATAACTTAGAGAAGGAAAAAAAGTTATACAGGTAATAGGAGTAAAGACTTTTTTTCAAGCTAGGTGATCATATTTTTATTAGAATCTTGCCATGGAAAAGCTTTATGTGCTTTGGTAAGAAAGGAAATCTAAGTCCACAGTTCATTGGACCTTACGAAATCCTGGAGAAAGTGAGAACAGTCTCCTAACAAGTAGCTTTGCCTCCAATTTTATCTCAGGTACACAATGTTTCTCATGTTTTGATGTTGATAATGTATGTTCCAGATTCATCTCATGTTTTGAGCCTAGATGTGGTTCAGCTAGAAGAGATATTTTCTTATGAATTGAAACCTATTCAAATTCTCAATCGTTGAGAGCAAGTATTGTGGAATAAGGTAATCCATTGTGATAAGGTTTTGTGGAGGAACCACATGGTTGAAGAAGCAACATGGGAATCTAAAAATTCTATGAGAGAAAGGTTCCCTCACTTGTTTAATAAGTAAATAAAAATTATGTGGGCACGATTTCCAAAAGGTGGGGAGAATGTAAAACCCCATGGATTTACAAATAAATTTAATATAGAATGAAATGCATGAAACACTAAGTCTCTAAAAAATAAAACTTTTTTAAGAATATAGTTATAACTTATCCATCAAACTAAATTTTATTGCTTCTATAATTTGAATTTCAAAAAATGGACATACACAGTTATTATTAGTATGATATTTAGAGTTTGTTAGAATCAAATTAATTTTTAATGAATAGTAACTTACACTTATGAATAGTACATACCCTTATGAATAGTCATATGAACCTTATGAATAGTAAATCATCCTAATAAATAGTAACATCACCCATGAATGTATAAATAAAATTTAGACATCTTATAAGTGATAATATGATTATAGTATAAATGTTGGTAATTCATAAGTATTTAATTACAATTTTATGATTAATTTAATAACTTATATGAAAATTTATTTTCATAAAATGTAATCATAAATTTTTATTTTATTTTTTATGGTAATAAGAAAATTTTATAAGACCTTGATTAATTTTTCAAGGTGTTGTAAAATCAGTTATATATTTAAAATTGTTATTTTTTGAATAAATTATTATTTTATATAAAAATTAAATATCTCATATTTAGAAAATTATTTTGATAAAATTACATTAATTTTTGAATTATACATGTTGAAAAATGGTTAGTGTGAGTTTTTGGGATTTTTATGAAATACTTGAATTTTTGTGAATAGTGAAATTCTGTAATTTATGAAATATGCTAAATAAATGAATTTATGCATAATTCTTGAGTCATGGATAATATAAATATCAATTGATTATAAATAAAATGCACTTATTACTATTTTTAGTCACAAGAACTAATACTATTTCTTGTCTTGAGAAAGATAATAAAATAATGTCTAAAATATTGGGGAAACCCTCCTCTCCTCCACTATAAATACCAACCCTCACCCCCTCTTTCTCTCACAACTATAAAGTTTTTAAAATTTTCTAAATTCTGACCAATACTCTTCCAAAGTATCTTACTCACGTTCAAGACCTTCTGGTATCACCAAAAGACCAAAACCAAAGGCCTTAAAGAGGATCTCAAGGAGAAGAGATCAAGAGGTAAAAATCCCCTTTCATTTTCTTTCATTTTATTTTCAATTATTTTTATTTTCTTATAATCACTTCACCTCCCATATAAAAGAGGCATGAAAAGATCCATTATCTTATATATACTATAATTTTATCATGTTTATGTAAAAATTCATCATCATACTTCCTCTCCTCTCCCTCTCATTCTAAAAATAAAAACATTGTCTGTGATGTGTCGATTTACCGACATCGTGGAAGATGTGTCTTAAATTTATTTTACTTCCTTCAAATATGGTTGTAAAACCATTTTAATGGTTGAAATAGATTTTAAATTATATTATATAACCTCTTTTATGTTCTGGAATTAACATATATACATAATATTAAGTTATATAATGAAACTATTTTGTGATTATCAAAGAACTGAAAAATGATCCAAATGAATATAATTGATGTTTAATCTAATGAATCATCCTAATATCTAAAAAAATATGGTATAATGTCCCAAACCTGATATCCATCCGAATATTGCTAAACGGGTTGGGTGTTACTACCTTAGGTGCACTTTCCCGAACGCCAAAGGCTGTCGACTAGCAGCGAGGGTCTGATAGGTATAGTAGGGAGGCTATACCCTCTTGGAGGATAATAATGGTACTTGTTAGAGCAATAATATAAAACATGTAATAGAAATAAAGGACTCAACAGACTAGAACCAGGACCGCATAGCAGAAGCATAATCAATATCAATAAAATAGTGGAAACAATAAACATAAACAATAGCAGCAAAATTTAAACACAACGGCATGTTGAACCACTTGTAACTACTAAACAACCAAGCATGTATCCATAGTAGGTCAGTACACAAAAAGGGTTCCAATGGCTAACCAATAGTAGCTACAATAAAGAAGGTAAAATGCTGATATAGAAAAGAATAAAAACAAAGTAAACTCCGTCTAGGTAAGACCTCAAGGTCCATACCACCACCATGAGATAACTAATACAGTCCATCTCTTGAAGCTAATCTCTTTCCTGCACATAAATCCATAAATTCTACACGCATCCCGAAGGTCCCGTGAAGGGTGTGAGATGAATCTCAATAGGAGACCACCCAATTGTGAGTACCTAATATAATTGTTTAATAAGGAATGAATTTATAAGAAAAACATGAAATAGTACGATGTACAAATAAACACAAACTCCACTGGTGCTTAGTAGCCACCATGGAGTGTCGCCTACTTCATCCAACGCCGGAATATCTGTCATGTCACCCGGAACCATGTGCCCCCTGACACCTCGTGTCTCAAGTACCGATATCCTAAAGGCATGACCAAACAATATTAACCCATAAGATTAGTTATTCCTATCCTAAAATATGCAACCAGAGGGATAGTGATGTCTGCCCTCAAATAAAGTAATCGGAGGAACAATGATGTCTGCCCTCAAATCATGGAGAGCCTCTACCCCCAACCTGATAGCATCAATGCTATCTTCTAAATGCTCCTCACCTTCCATGTGGCTTCCTAAGGCAAGCACCCCCAAACCAATAATAACTAAACCACAACTAACAGGGGCCTCTACCCACACGAGTGGTCAAAACCACCTCATCACGGAGTCTCTCTGTGTGCACACTACTCAAAGTAATGTGTGAATGGTAATCACCAAAATAAGTTCCCAAGCCACAAAATCTCTGACACCTCGTGCCCCTGTGACCATGCTTCTCAAGTTTGATATCCTTGAAATCTATGTAACCCGGGGCATTCCCAACCTGACAGTCACACTACCTCAAGACGACATCCATGACGCCCCATCCCATGGTCAGAACCACCCAATGTAACCCAGGCCAAACCCAACACAACCTGAAGGTTCTAGCATATGTAATATCACACATCACAAATATATAATCAAAATAAATAATTTAAATAGGAAAATCAAACTAAACAGCTAAATTTCACTAGCTATGTGTTGACCTATACCAGCATCAAGGTCTTGGAAGCCTCCAACAATTCATATCATCACTTAATAATTGGAACTCAGCAGTTTAATCAAAACAATTCATTTTAATTCATTTTTTCATGACCGACCAAAATTCCTCAATTGAGAAACGACCCCTCACCCATACCCGCTCAAGAAAAATAGTAAAAATGGAATACCCAAAGGCATATCATAGGTCTAATAGGCAATATAATATGCAATAACAGATAAAACCGGGTCTCGCTAAAAATACCCAAATATGCGCCAAAGGTTGTGTCACCCAAAAGTCTGCAAAAACATGAAAGAAGATATTCACCACCTACCTGAGACTCAGATACGTAGGCACATCTGATATCAAGCTCCAATTCAAATTTTATCTTCAGATATCTAGGTTTCCGTCAAATCTCAGCAATTTTACTCGGATGGAATTTGCGGTCTCTGAGGCAAGGAATCAAGAACATAATAAGGTGTGTGGGTTTAGCCATGTTGATGTGATCCTTCATCCACTGATGTATTGAATAATAGATATTGGATTAAGAATATATGAGAATAAACATTTTCGGCCTCCCGGAGTGTCAAGGTCCGAAAACAGGGAAGAAAAAGGTATTTCTGGAAAAGATACACGACGCTCATTCATATAAGCAAATAAAAATAAAAATACATAGAATTTATAATGGGATAAATGCTGTGTAGTTTCCTTTTCCATACTCCAACTTAAGAGGAGTTACCAACACATATTGGATGTTCCACATAGGTCGACACACAGCTAGAATTCATCTGGTAGGAAGAAAGAAGAAAACATTGTGTGTCAAGAAACACTACACGTTGTGTAGTAGGAAATTCTTACATGGTCATCACACGACATGTACTCGGTGAGAACATGAATTGTACACACGTAGCCTATACACATCACGTACTTTGGATTACATGGCGTGTAATTTGGAAATTTCTAGAACTTCCCATATTTTCCCAGTTTTCTCAGAAATAAGTCAAAAATTCAAATAGGGTTGGGATTTTGACCCGTTCCAAAAACCCAGGTTCTTACATATGGTATCATTTAATATTCTAGAAACATTTAAATACCATTTCATTCCACTTATGTAGTTTCTCTTCAAATATACAAGAAAATCCTTTATGAAATGATCATGGAAATCATGTAAAGAACGCACCCAAAACAATGGAAAGAACAAAATATTATTAATAAATAGGTGGAATTATGTTATAAAATGATCATATAAGGTTTTATAAACATTTATATGTTACTGTAAAATATTAATTACACTCTTTTAAACATTATACATGATGTTTAAACACATTTTAATTAAGATGAACCTGAGGTAAGGGAATTGTTAACCCAATTTCCATTCTTTGGTTTATCCTTCTATCTCTTTGATTTTGTCCTGATAATATTATTTTTGAAATTAATTTATATTATATTATATTTTATTATGTTGATTTATAGTGATTATACATATTTATCTCATTTTATTAACTCTCGACTCAATGATATGGTATATGTAGGGGACTCTTCTTTAAAAATCCACTTTTAAATTTCTATTTTTACCAAATTTCAAAGGAATGTTTTTATGTAATTATTCAAGTTTTATGATTATGTTCTAGTTCTTGGTAATTTTTTATGATTAAGGTTGGGCCCTATATCTCCCCCTAATTCATTGGGTATGTTTAAGTTATAGGTCGGTCGTATGGTTAATCTAAGTGTAACTACAATGGTTTTACTATAAGGTAGCCATGAGGGTTACATTATAAGGTATTCATGATAGTTACAAATCATATAGTAGTTGTGAGGGTTAAAATTGTAATTAAGTAATTCCCTAAGATACCTTCATGTTTTATTTATGATTTCTATGTTTTATAGAAATATCATGTTTCACAAAGTAAGTATGTGATACTTTTTGGGTGAGAAGTATGTCTTTGTGAAAATGATTTCATATGTTTATAAGTATTCATGGACTAATGGTTTCTATATTTCTTTTTATATCCCTTAATGAGTTTTTTATTCTCATACAAAGTTTCCAAATGTTATTCACAGGGTATAAGGATGGGTAATAGAAAGGATGAATACAAGATGAATGTCGTGAAGATTTTTATCAAGAAAAATAAATCATTTTTTATTTCAAATGTTTTATATTTTGGAAAAAGTGGATACTATTTTAGTAGTATCCTATTATATGATTATGGTATGTTATGTATATATTATGTCCTATTACTCTACCACTCTAAACATGAAAAGATCTTACATTTGTAAGAATGTACGTTCTTGACTAAAACTAAGGATTATGAAATGTTTAAGGTTGAGTCCTTATAGCATTGGAGGGAGATATAGGTCCCACCCATCAAATAATAAAAATCATACATATTTGGGCCATAAGATCTTAAATAATTCATTATATCAGAACCCATGGAATGAAATGGGTTTCAAAAACATCATTCAATTATAAAAAAACCCCTAAAAAGAAATGGGTTTCATAAATAGCATTACATAATAACCATAAATCAACCATAAGAAGGATATGGATAGTATTATTGAAAAATATCCCTAGTAAAAAATAAGTTTTATAAATGAATGTTATCGTAGATTTAAAAATAATTTTTTGGGAAAATATCCTTTCTGATTTGAAAACATTTTATTTTCTTAAATTCTGCGCAATTTTCAAAGAAAATTTTTTATATGAAAATAAACTTGTAATATTGTAAGTAAATCTTAAAGTCAATAATAATTCCTGAAAGTGTAAAAATCCTTTCATACCATATAAGTTAAAAAAAATAATTTATTTCATAGTTTTTTCAGAAAAGTCACAAAGTACCTTATTTGGAAAATGAAAAAAAATTACTTTCAAACCATTTATTAAAAATTAAAATATGGGTAAAAATAATTGTAAATATTCAGTTAATAATATTAAAAACCTTTTTGAAAAAAATTTTAAAAAACTTGGATGTGGAGGATAAATATTCCCCAATGGATATTTAAAATGAAATAATCTCAAATATTGATGAGATTGTGGAATAAATACTTATCACATTATAATTAGTAGATTCATCTACCCATGAAAGAAATAAAATTATATAGATATGAAAATAACATAAAATTTAAAATAATACTCATAAAATAAATTCATGGGAATTATATACACCAAACAAAATAAACAAGTAGTGTATAATACATGTGTCTCAAAGAAATAAAAGTGAGACAAAGATCTCTTACCTTATGTCTTAACTCTATTTGTACTCGTATAAAATTCCTATATAATAAATATAAATTTATTATTCATACATTAAAGAACCATATAATTATATCTAATACCATATATAATTTTATAATGAATTTATATTACCCATTTATTAACAATTTCATGTTAATGTTACGCTTCGGGTAATATCTGTTTTGTTTTTATCATGTGTTTTTATTTGTTATATTTTGTGTACTCTTACTTGTATAAAAATTTAATTATCTCGATAATGATAAAAATTATATAAATATCATATATATTCAATATATATGTATTTATAATAATCTATAAAATATATAATTAGAAAAATAAATACATCGTTCATGGAGACGGTAGGACGTACGTACGCATGAACGTTGTTTCTATTTTTCCTTGTGATATTAAAAGAAATAAAGTAAATGAAATAAATATAATATAATTGAAGTATAATTATTATTACATATATATCATATAAATTCACTAAATCCATCATTAATACATTCTATGTAAAGTGTGAACGAAACACATCGCTTTGAGGAGGCGGTAATCCACATATCCACAAATAAAGTTATCATATTTATAAAAAATGGTAATCATGAAGGTATGAGTTATATAATATTTAAATAAGAATAAGTACATAATAAAAATCATATATATCATATAAAAATATAAATTACATCATTATTACCAACCTTGAAAGGTGGAAATGGAAGAACAAATGACATATGTTCGTGAGGCGATAGTCTGTTGTACGCATGAACGTTGATTGTGTATCCCATTTCATGGAAGCATGTGAATTTAGGTCAAAAACTTAATATAAAAACATATTAGTATATTTAGGATACTTAGGTTATTATATAAACATGAAATAAAATAATTTAAGTGGTTTAACGAAGAAATAAAACAAAAACGGTGGTTGATGAACGTTACCTCTTCTTTGGGTATCTCTTTTTGATTTGATGAAAAGGAATTATTTAGTTGGATTTATGCCAAAATTAAGGTTTATATGATTAATTTATGTAAGTTGGAAGTATATTTGAACATATTTTTTATGAACCAAATAGTTTATAAAGTGTGAAGAAAATAGAAGAAGATGTGCCCATTCATAAGAGAGGGAAGGGGCACTTTTTGAATTTCTAAAATATTAATATATAATAAATTAAATATTAATAATAACTTTAAATTAAAATTAATTATAATATAATATTTAATGGTATTATAGTAACATAAATTAATATATTTTATATCGGTTTTGGTGTAATTTTAAACCTTATATTTTTTATAAACCCTTAGTTAACCTATTTTAATTTTAACTATGGTAACAAATATTTCAATATTAAAAGGTAGATATTTTTACTTATAAGGTGTAAATTGAACCATAAATGGAAAATTAATGATATTTTAGACCATATAAAATCATATTTGTCCTTATTTAGTATTTTTATTATTTTTAACTAATTAAATAAAATATCATTTTCATAAAATATCCTTAGTGCCAATTTTGAAACTATCCATTACATTGACTTTAAGAAAATCAATCAAGTAAGATAAATTCAAACCAATTAATTTAATACACACATAACATGTAATATTTACCTAAAAATATATTTTATCACCTTAATTAAGTCAAATTATATTTCTTTTAATATTTATAATATCATTTAATTGATTATTTCATTAATTGAATAATTACACCATCATCATTGAGTAAATATTTATGAAAACTAATTCTTCACTAAAATTTAAAAATAAAATACCATGATGTATATAATAATTTTATAATTCATAATAATATACAAATTATGTAATATATTCTATTTAACCACATATTAAAAAATTTATACTTATTAAAGTAAGAGTGTGACATTTTGTCTCTCTTTGATTTTAATAATATCCAAGACATTTTCATGGAAAAGTATCCATTAAATTATTAAATTTATAAATTAATGTGTTAAGGGTAGATATAAATTTTTATAATAACATTTGTTTAAGTGTTATGGTAGTTTTATAATATTTATAATGTTATTTTTAAACTTAATTACCAGATATACCCTTAACCGTGGTAATAAAAATTACTAAAATTGCTATTCATATTGTCCATAAATAAAAGGAACCAAATTAATAAAATTTTAAATTATGATTCTAAATATGGAATCCATTTTTCCATATTCAATTCTCATAATTTTCAGAAATTATTTAAAAATTAATACCACGAACGGGACGAAACAATGGGTCTTTAAAGTGAAAATGTTAAAAAGATTGATATGTTTTTATATCCAAATTCAATGTAAAAAATGATTCTAATGACCTAAAATGGATTAAACGATAAAAAATTAATGTAATTATACTTTAAAACCAATCAAAAATATAATTTATCACTATAAATTATTTCGATGAAAAGGTTTCTTTAAATTAAAATTCAGTATTTTCACTATTCATTAAAACATGAAACTTAGCAGAAAAATACCAAAAACTAAGATAAATTAAATTTTTATATCCTGATTTCAAATAATAATTTTGTTTATTAAAATATAATTTAAAAAGGTTTCAAAACTAGATTTAAAACAAGTACTCTATCAAAAGGTGGCAAACCAGACTTTTTAGAGAAGTACTTCTTCTATGAGAAAATTTGGATTTTTTCTTATATAATGTCTAGAAAAAACATAATATATATGTTAAAAATTATATTGAATATTATATATATATATATATAATTAATATAATCTAATAAGAGTTATTTTTTTATATAAAACAAACGTGTGCATAGTTTTTTAGAAAAACATTTCCTTTTATCTTAAAAGGGGTTTTACATTCATTTATAATTAATTAGTCAAAAAATTATATATACATGTGTAAATAATAATTTCATAATTTAATTAATCATATTCATACCTTTAATTATAATTTCTAGGTTATAATTTTCTTATTTAAATAATTATAACAATAAAATGATGTTTCATAGAAACTCAATGTTTCGTGTAAAGCAAAATAAGTTGGTATTGCATGTAGTGGAAACTTAAATTGGTGTAGATTATAACACAAGACATAAAAGAAATTTAATTTATTCAAGAAAATCATAAAACTTGGTGTGTTACATTATACCCCCCTTAAAATGAATTTTACCCTCGAAATTCATCATTTTAATACAAATAAATGAGGATACTTCTACCTCATTTTATCCTCAAGTTACCATGAAACTTCTTCTAACTAGTGGTTTATCTACAAAACTTTAACCATGTGAGTGGTATTTTATTTTATAACTTTATCTCTATGATCCAAAATTTCTAGTGGTTTCTCTTTATAAGAAGGATCTTATTCCAGTGGTATGACCTCTGAGTTTAGTAAATGTGAAGGATCAGGCATGTACTTCCTTAGAAGAGATTAATGGAAAACATCATGAACTTGAGAGATATATTTTTTAATCTCCAATTGATAAGATACCATTATTATATGATCAATAATTTAAAAATGAAATATCTTCCTTGCAACTTGATATTGCACTTTGGAAATTAAAGATGGATTATTTGAAAATTCCTTTATAGAAAATTCACATAGTAAAAATGAATAATAAAACTCCCTTTAAAAAATAAAGTTGTAAACATAAAGATTACCCAAATTAACACACAACTAGGTTTTTTCATAGGATAAAATAGGTGGAAATTAGAACAATGGACATATAAGAGAAAACTAACCATCATGTTTTGATGGAGAGTGATAGATAACATGGTCAGTAGAAAGTTAACAATCACAAAGCCACAACCCAAAGAGGTATGAAAAAGGTCATTGATATCATAAAAAATTATGATAATGGGAAAAAAATAATTTCAAGACTCTTTTCCTAAAGTTGAATAATTTTCATAAGAATATATACTTACTTTATTTCAGCACATTCTCTCCCTTTGTTGTGTCTTGACAAATTTCCACTTCGTCTATTATTCCAAGAAGAGAAGGTGAATTTTTCATTCCTAAAGCATTATAAGATCATGAGATCCAATAAATAGAATGATAGGTCACTCCATCTATCTTTATTTCAAAAATTTGGTTAGCACAAGTTATCCAATATGCATAAATCTTTATATTACCAAACAGTAATCTCTAAAACCTCATCTAAATTTCAATGTAAAAAATTTCATAAATGGTTACCCTTATAAACCTTACAAAATATTAAAATCCAAGACTTTTGAAACAAGTTTTATAAATATCTAAACTAAACTTATCATTAATCCACTAAAAAACATGATGTAGCTCTTAATTGTCACATACTAAACATGTGAATACCATCATCATATATTCTATTGAAACATAGTAATAACCTAAAAGTCCTCGTACTTATTCATTAGTTATATAATCACTTTTCTTATATCAAAACATTTTTATTGGAATCTTGGTTCCATCCTTGTACCAATAGAATATATGATTTCATTACTCTAAAATCCATGTAGATAATCACATGAAATTTTACTAATGGGTGAACAGTAAGATTTTCATGAGGATTATTCATTAAAAATCAAACATGAAATTCCCAATAAGGAGAGGAGGATAATTATTCCATAATTATCATGTTTCTTTTCATCCATTATGATAGCATAATATTTACCTTTTTTCCTTTTCCTCCATAGGTTTTTATGGATTTTCTTCCATATTAACCCTTGGATTGGGGAATTCATTTTCATAGTGGAAAAAAATATATATTTATAACACTAAAGTGTGAGTGGTGAATTTTTTTGAACTTTCTATCAATTCATTTCATTTATTGTCCACTTTACATCACTCAGACACTCTTTTTCTGGATATATAGGCTTCCCACATTTGAATCATCTTCTTGATCCTTTCAGAAATTCCCCTGAGTGCCTCTTTCCACATTTTTGGAAATTAGGAGGTTGAAAATTTTTCTTCCATCCATATTCCATTAAGATCCATATTTATTTTCTTATTACTAGAACCATGAGGGTTACCAATTTCCATTTCCACTTTTAGCGCACACATATTTATTTCTTTATAGCTTCCAAAGTCCCTTATGGCTAATGATTTTTGAATATTTTGTTTCATGCCACTAAAGAATCAATCAATTTTACTTTTAGTTTGGATGATAATTCTAAAATCACACCTCACAAGTCTTATAAAATTTTCTTCATAGATTCCAACATATTCATCATCCTTTTACTTTAACTCAAGTAATTCCTTCTCTATTTTCATATGAATAATATAAGGAAAGTACTTATTGAAAAATAAGTTCTTGAACTCATAACATTCCATAGATTCAATTTCTTCCCATTTCATTATATTCTTGATAATATTACACTATTGATCTACTTCACCTGCTAAATGATATATAGCTATAACAACTTTTTCATGTCCCAAGAATTTAAGAATAGAAAAAAAATCTCAATGGTGTTGATCCATTGCTCAGCCACTAGTTTATTAGAAGACCCACTAAAAAAAGGTAGAAGTTTCCTCATGAAGGACTCGACATAATTTTGTTCCCTCCTTTTCTCATTTGAAAGTTTGTCATGATTCATAGCTTGTGTGAGTATAGAAATAATATTTTTTATTCTAGCACCCACAAAATCCGGTTGCTTGGGAGGACAATTATTACATTGCCCATTGCATTCAACATTAACAAAGTTCCATCAGGTTACATACATCAACTAAAACTTAAAATAATAGTGTGATAAACACTAATCGTACTGATAAAACCCTATATTCAAGGTAAATCACTGATAAAATTTAAATATATGGCACCTTAGGTTTAACTTAGGTTATTCATGATCATTGCCAAAACTCTGGGATTGTAACCTAGATGTACCCTTAGGTTTATTACTATGGTTTTCTCAACATGGTTTCTAAAGTATGACTAAACATTTACTCTGATACTAACTATAATGACTCAAGCTTAATGTTCATGTATATTACATCATTTTTTTAGAATACACATACAGACGCCCAAATATAATATTATTTTAGTGAATTTAGAAACTTAGAAGCATAAATAACTGGTTTATAATACATCTGCATCTTCTCTTGTATATTTTTTAATATCTATAAACCTTTATGACATATCATATTTAAAAAAATTATTCACATCATGGGGAAAGGAAACATAAGAAAAGTGTGATCTCGGATGCTCAGTAAGGGTAAACAGGGGAGTTATGTAAGCATAAACAAGAGCATAAAGGGTATATGTAAAACCCTATCCTTTTATGGAGATATATTGGGATCATTTACAAGTACTATTTTTTACTTTTTTTTGAGTGATTTTCATTTAGGTTTTTATTTGGTGTGTGTTTGGATAAAAATTTTAGAAAAGTGGAAGAAATTTGGCAGTGCACGGTTAGTGCATAGTTTTCCTAAATTGTGTGCCCTGACCCAGAAAACCATGCTACCCTAGACAAAGATCTTTTTCAAAACTAGTACATGATTTTTCAATTTGTGCTACCTAAAAGGATAAACTATTCTCCCCCATAGAAGAGTACATGGTTAAGGCACATGGTTAATGGAAACTATGTGCCCCGAGTAGCACACTGTGCATATGATATTTTAATCCCCTCAAAATTAGATTTAAATTTCCTGAGCCCCCATTTTAAATATCATTCAGACCTAACTCAACCCTTAATTCCTTTTCACAATTTTTAATCCTCTTGGAAAGATTACAAGCCATTGCGACCTCTGTTCTTTGTGATCTGAAGCTCGGATTAAAGATCAGCACCCCTCTCGATAATAGGATTACATACCATGTGGTTTTCTTTCTCTTTCTCATTCTTCTCCCATCCATTGTAGGGTTTTTCTCCCCTATTTTTGGTTGGATATAGATCTAATATTTTGAATCTAGATCTATAATTTATGTATCCTGATTCATATGATCTTGAATTTAGATTTAAGATCTAGTTCTCGTTCCACATTGTTATTCAACTCAAATTGGGGATTTCATTTGGTGAGCGTTTGTTGTCAAATTGAGGTTGGTGGTCTAATATTAAAATCTCGTAGTCATGATTTCAATTACATGTATATAATTATTGAATTGAAATTTTTTTTTAGAAATATAATTAATTAATTTGGTGAATTAATTAATTAAGGAATGGTGATCTGAGGATAATTAATTGTTAAGTTAATTATCGAAATATTGAATTGGGATTTAGTGATAATTAATTATTGATTTAATTATCAGAATATTTAATTGGGATTTGGGGATAATTAATTGTTGAGTTAATTATCAGAATATTGAATTGAGATTTGGGGATAATTAGTTATTGAGTTAATTATCAGAATATTGAATTGGGATTTGGGGATAATTATTTATTTATTTAATTATCGGAATATTTAATTTTGGTTTGGGTAAAATAAATTTTTGCGTTAATTATTGTAATATTGAATTAGGATTTGGAGATAATTTATTATTGAGTTAATTATAGGAATATTGAATTGTGATTTGGGGATAATTAATTGTTGACTTAATTATAGAATAATGATATTATGTATTGAATGATTAATTGTTGAATTAATTATGGGATATTGAGTTTGTGGATATTTATAAATTAATTGATGAATTAATTAATGGGATTTATATGATTAATAAATTTTGGTAATTAATTAATGGGATTAATGTACTTAATTAATTGGGGAATTAATTAAGGGGATTGATGTGATGAACTAATTGTTGAATTAGTAATCAGATTGAAATGATTAATTAACCATTGATTTAATTAATAGAATTGATATGATTAATTAATTATTGAGTTAATTAATAGGATTAATGTGATTAATTAATTTTTGAATTAATTAATGGGATGAATTTGAAATAATGAATGGTAACAATGGAATTCATGAGCGAATTAGAATAATGAATGGTAACAATGAAATTCATAAGAGAATTGAGACAATGAGTAGTAATAATGGAATTTATGTGTTAATTGAGATAGTGAATGGTAACAATGGAATTCATTTGTTAATTGAGATAATAAATGATAAAAATGGAATTCATGTGTTCATCGAGGGAGTTCATGTGTTGATTGAGATGAAGAATTGTAAAAATAGAATTATGAGATATGATATCCCTTGGGGAATGGTTTAGACTCTGGAATAGGCTGAAGTAGGTATTGAGGTATGGGTGTCCACAAGAACCCGGGGGTTTGTGTAGTTAAATAAATAATAGTTGTTAATGTGATAACTATTTATTTATACATTTTGATTTATTCTTTATACAACTTCATACACTGATATTTTATTGGATATTGTTTTATACATCTTTTTTTGTGGCCAACTGAGTTATAATCATTCCATACTCAAGCTACCTAATCAGTGCCCAAATAGATTTCATGGTAGCTGGATAAGATAAGGTCAGAGGCCTTATGTTAGATGGATAATTTGGGGTGGAGAATGGATGAGGTAATTGGATGTGGTTCGAGACCCTCTTTGTAGTTTTTAGTGTCTTTACTTTTGAGTTTCACTCTGACATTTGGAATGTACTTCAGTATGTCATGTTTTACTATTTGGTTTTGATATTTTACTTCCAATTTTGGTCATATTGTGAAACTAGTATTATCCCGGTTCAGATTATGTGCTATTTTGTTATTGATTATTTATTTTTTCTACTGTGGAACTTTGTTAAAGATCATATAGTATCTCCATGATTGATATTAGACCCTCACTCCTAGTTAGAAAACTCTAACATTCAGGGATGCATGCTTGAGGTCATGTGGCTCACTAACTCAGAGTACTGGTGTGTGGCACCCAATCTTGGATGTTACAAAGAGGTATCAGAGGATAATTATTTTCTTTTATTTTATCTTTCTATTTGGGAAAGGTAGACAAGAGACTATGAAGAGTCGGGCTTTGGACATGATCTCATGCATGGGAGTTGTAAGCCCATGTATGGGGAAAACCCAAGTACCTAGGGTGGGATTATTGTCATTTATGTTTGTTTTTATAGTGGGATATTATTTCACCTTGGGTGATGCACTTGATGTGTGATGTGATAAATTTTTTGTGATTTTATGAGATTTTACTCATGGCTCGGTATAGCATAATAGTATAGTATACGTACATTATTATAGGCACTTGGGATTATTTTGAGACATGTATCATTTTAGGGATTCATAAGAAAATAGGTTTTTGGGTAAGTTTATCAACATGAATTGTTTTTCCTTTCTTGGGTAATTGAATTGAAAAAGTTTCCTAATTTGAAATTGAAAGTGGTAAAATGATGCAAGATAAAAATAAATGGGTGTATAAATGATAAAATTTAATAATGAGAATGATTTTTCATTTTAACCATGAACTATATATAGGATGGTTATGGGTGGTGATAGAGCCTCAGTTTTGACCGTGTGGAGGGGTTTAGGAAAAATACCTGTTGTGAATTGTTGTATTTTCCTCTTACGTAAACATGATAATGTGGTGTTATGTGTCCTAAGATGTGTGTTTGGAATTATAGAGATATGCTTCCATGATGAATCTTTTTTAGAGGAAAATATGGGGATATGGATATAGATGACCTATCAGTAGTAGAACCTGAGGCGCTGATAATAACGAGTGAGGAAATAGGGGAATATTTATGAGCGAACATTACTCGATTCATGAAATTCATGGAAAGAGACCTAGAGTGGGTTGTGAGGATTATTTCTGACCTCACATGGGAGTTTCCATTACAGTACCCTATAACTTTTACCAGAGATGGTGGACCTGAGGGAGATCTGTTTTGGATTGAGTCCATCAAGACTATACTTGACCATTTAGATACTCCTGGAAGAGGAGGGTTAATTTGGATGCTTATATGCTACGAGGATCAGCAAATCACTTCTGGGACATCCAGTATATAACTGGACAGGCTGATTGTATGTTATGGAAGTAATTATTGGAGAAGTTCTTGGAGCACTTCAGTCCATATATGTTGAGGTGGTAGAGAGATATTGAGTTCATGAGGTTGACTCGGGGGAGTATGTCTGTGATGGACTATGATAGACACTTTACATACTTGAAACACTGTTCTCCAACAATGTTATTGGATGATAGAGCTGATAAAACACAATTTTATTGAATATTTTATTGGTAATAAATGAAATAATTTCCTCACATTGTGCTAAATATGTTGATTTATTGAATATTTGGGATTATATCATTCATTTGAAAATTTGATGGATATTCTAGTTCTACCCTTTTAAAATTCACAATAATATTTAGAGAATAAATATTTTTCTATAAATTATTTTGATTTAAAATTTTTCAAATGGTTTCATGAATTAATGGGATACAAATTCTATTTAGGAAATGGGAGATGGATAATGCATTTGAGTGGATTAAATGGGACATGAAGACAAAGTTGGAATGAAATATCCATATTGGAAATCACTTAACCATTTGGGATTTATATTCTTTATCTGGGCTTGGATTAGGCCCATATTTGGAGGGAATATCGAGGAAATTATTACACACAAATCATCCTTCTAGAAGGCCAGACAATTCTCGCGTTTTAGAGGTAAACTATGTGGTAAAATTGGGATTAAAAAATTTGTCTGAATTTCCCCTTCACACTTAAAAAAGTCTCATAACCCTAGCCCTCCCAAAAACTATTTAATGGATATTTTAACTCTTTGGGATGTATTTTTGAGGATTTGGGAAGGTTTTTTCAAAAGGGTGGCTCTTGGGAACACCTCAAAACCCTTGGAAGAAGTAAGGCCTTGTGCAAAGATCTCTTACAAGAAGGCTCTCCTCTCCCACCTCCTCTTTGTTTTTATTTTTTTTTCATGATTTTAACGTGAATTTTATTCAATAAATATTATGTATTATTCTATTTTAATCTTATTATTTTTATTCTTGGTCTAGAATCTAAGAGTGGAGACAAGATTGGGTGTTCCCCTTTCAATACATTTCTTATGAAAAACATCTCCACGATGACAACTCCACCCATGGAAGAGTGAATTAATTTGTAGTTGATCTAATATATACTCTATTAATTTATTTATTTTTAATCCATAAACATATTATAATTAATAAATTTTGATCAATTAATTGATTTTTAATTTCTAAGTTACTCGATTGACTTGCACTTGACCGCATGGCCAGGCTTGTGTAAAGCGTGCGAGTGAAACCTCAATCGCAAACTCTAATAAACTTGGGATATAATTATAGGGTTCAAGTATCATCCCTAAGAAGAATTAATTCTAAAATATAGGGAGGATATACTCCCATAATTTTCCATTGAACATAAGTTGACTTTTGGATCACACTCAAGGCATGGTGCTGCGATTGGGAGTCCCAAAGTTTATTGAAGTCTTTTTTTCTAATATTTTTGGTCATGTTAATTTCTGTAGGGTTTGGGGGTTGACAAGGTTAGGGTATTACAATTGAATTAATTCTAATAATATGGGAAAATGATAAATTAATGATGAATTTGGAAGATTTTATCAACTACATCTTCTCATATAAGTGTTTTTAAACAAACTGTGTCTTTGATTGTTTTTTTTTTGTTGTTTAGTTTATTATATGAAATTAACAAAACCAACCCCCCCATATTTTGTTTCATTTTTTTCACTTATTTCCTTTTTTTATTTTCTTCAAGCCTGTTAAGGGTTTTTTAATTCACTTCCTCCTTGATAGAGCGACCTAGGTCATCCACTATGTTGCACTTAGTTAAATCACAAACATTTTTGAGAGCATGTGCGACAATGCTCATCAAATTGGCACTGTTTCTAGGGAGTAAAGTTTGTTATTAAACCAATTTTAGGTAAGTTATTTATTAATATTTTTTATTTTGATTCTTTTCTTATCCTCCCTTTTCTTTTCAGTTCTTTCTTCCCCACCTTTTATTTCTTGAACCATCAATTAAAACCTCATTTAATGATATTGGTGTCTGATGATTTTTGTTTCTATATTTTCTATAATTTATGACACTGTCCCATCCTGAGGATCTCCTTGATCTAGACCCCGAGATTGAGCACAGCCTTAGGGCTCAAATCAGACAATCTCGGTCTACGGGAAGTGTTGAAATTTACCCAACTGGGGAATTTATCCACTCTAGGAATTTTGAAATTGTAAACTCTTCTAAAACAAATATTAAACTAAATAAAATGGCTGAAAATAACAACAATAAACTCAATAGGACTATTTGAGAGTTGGTTGCATCTGATATTAATTATCAACCTACATGCATTTCATATACAACTCTTGAATCAGAATTTGAACTAAAATTTGGGTTAATTCACCTTCTTCCCAAATTTCATGGCTTATCTAGTGAGAATCCAAATAAAAATTTAAAATAATTCAATGTGGTATTCTCAACAATGAAACCAAGAAATGTCTCTGAAGATCAAATTAAACTTAGATAATTTCCATTCTCACTTGATGGAACTGCTAAGGATTGGATGTATTATTTACAACCTAGAGATGTAACATGTTGGAATGATTTGAAACATCTTTTCTAATAGAGATTTTTTACAACATCAAGTACCACTTCTATTTGAAATGAGATCTCAGGGATCAAGAAGGCACATGGGGAGTCAATGTATGAGTATTGGGAGAGATTTAAGAAGTTGTGTGCAAGATTCCCACATCAAAAAATCCACGAGCAACTCCTCATCTAGTACATCTATGAAGGACTCACACCTATGGATAGGATCATGGTAGATGTTGTGATTGGAGGAGCATTGGTTGAAAAAACACCAGCAGCCACATGTGCATTGATCGACAAGATGGCACAAAATTCTCAAAAATTTGGCGATCGAGGTACCCCACATATTAGAGGAGTATATCAAGTAAGTCCATCTTCTCTTGAAAGTAATTTGATTAATACCAAGTTGGAAGAATTGAAAACTATGGTGAGATAGATTTATTTGGAACAAAAGACATCCCAAACCCCTCCTTCAAGGCCTTGTAGCATTTTCACTAAGACAATCCACCCAACTAACTATTTCCCCTAACTATAATAAATAAAATATTGTGAAATAGTGTTTCTTGGGAGATCATATCAGAAGTAACAAAAACCATATCCTTAAAAGAATTTTGATTATTTTTCTCCAATATAGAACCAATGGTGGAAGGATCAATCAGACATGAGGTATGGATCTAGACATAACAAAGTCCCCTTTTCAACAAAACTTCCAATAGCCTTCACCTTACCATAGGGGTTTCCAACAACCCTAAAGGAGATTTGAATCCCAAGCATCGACAATCCAACAACAAAGTAATCCCCCAACCAAGGTAGATTCTAACACTGATGACCTATTAAAACAAATTATTCTTAATCAACAGAATAAGTTGAAGATTCAAGGTTCAGAGTTGAGAGAGTTGAAGACTCAAATGAGCCGGATTTCCACTATCCTCTATGAATTGGTAAGTAAGAATTCTAGAATTATACCTTCCAAACCTACTCCAAATCCAAAGGGGAATGTCAATGAAATCACATTGAGAAGTGGGAATAAAACAACTGATGCTTCTCCACCTACCATTCCACCAAGATTCACCTCAACTTTGGAGAATCCCCATTCAAGAACACCTGATGATCATCCCATAGAGAAATAAAAAGGTAAGAAAAAGATTTATTATGTTCCTCCTAAACCCCTTACCTTTCCAAATAGGGTTTTAAAAACCAAGAAGATGGCTAAGGAGGCGATGAAAAAAAGAGGTTTTGGACACATCCAAGAATGTGGAGATAAACATACCTCTTATTGAATCCATCAAGAAAATCCAAAGGTATGTGAAATTATTAAAAGAACTTTTACCAATCAAAGAGGGTTCAATTAAAATGAGAGGATCAATCTTGTAAGGAATGTGTCAGCACTAATTACACAAACTCTAGCAATGCCAACAAATTTCAAGGATCCCGAGACATTCACCATCCCATGAACCATAGGAGAGTTAAACTTTTTGATGCTTTATATGATTTAGAAGCTTCTATAAATGTGATGACTCACTCTGTATTCTCTTCTTTACAGGTTGGTGAGTTTAAGCCAATAAGAGTAGTGGTGCAGTTGGAGAATAGAGCTATAACATATCCAGTGGGAGTCCATGAGGATGTACTTGTTTGGGTAAGATAAATGATCTTTCCAGAAGATTTATATTTTCTTAACATGGAGGATGATCATGTATGTTCTTGTTCTCCAATTATCTTTGGTAGGACCTTCCTCAAAACTACAAAAACAATCATAAATGTCCATGAGGGTATACTTTCCATGGAGTTTGGAGATGAATTTGTGATATTTAATATTATGGATACTATGAAGTACCCCTTAGAAGGCCATTCTTATTTTTTTATCTCCCATTTTGAACCAACAAATAAAAATCCCATGGAATTTTATTATCCTATGATTAGGTGTATTATGAGCATTGGTTCTAGTTTGATGTCTAAGATTACTTCCACACCTATTTCTAATTCACAAGACTCTCTTAGATTTGATTTTTAAATGGATTCATACTCTGATTTTGATCATGTTCAATCTGATTATGACATTTCTGTTGAGTGTGATGATGTATTTGATGAATTATTCTTTTATTTTGATGATGTTTATTCTAATACGGATGTTATTTGTGTATTTTAGTTCCATCAATTTTTCCATCCATACATCACCCCCTTCATTGGATCTCAAACCATTACCACCAAATCTCAAATACTCATACTTGTTAAGTGGCGAGAGATTACCTGTTATAATTTATAATAATATTCCTTTTAAACGTGAATAAAATTTTTTGAATATTTTGAGGGAGAACATTAAGGCAATTGGGTGGACTTTGGCTGATATATCAGGTATTAGCCCCTCCATTTTCATGCATAGTATTATTTTGGAGGATGGGGCTAAACCGGTTAGGCATCCACAAAGGAGACTGAATCCTATACTTTTGGAGGTTATTAAAAAAGAGGTTGAAAATTTTCTCAGGGTAGGTATAATCTATCCCATTTTAGATTCCTTGTGGGTGGGTCCTAGTCAGGTTGTGCCTAATAAAATTGGTGTTGTTGTTGTTAGAAGTGATAGAGATGAGTTAGTTCTAATGAGGGTGAAAAACAATTGGCGTGTGTGTATTGATTATAGGAAACTAAATCACTCCACTCACATAGACCATTTCCCCCTCCCATTTATTGATCAAATGCTTGAGAGACTTGTTGGGAAGACACATTATTATTTATTAGATGGATTTTCTAGATATTTTCAGGTTTTTATAGATCTGGAGGATTAGGAGAAGACAACATTCACTTATCCATTCAGCACATTTGCCTACCAGAGGATGCCATTTGGACTTTTCAACACCCCAGGTACCTTCTATAGATGTATGGTGAGTATTTTTTATGATTTTATTGAGACCTGCATTGAGGTATTTATGGATGATTTTTTAGTGTATGGGTCCTTATTTGATGAATGTCCAAGTAGTTTGGGAAAGGCGTTGAATCATTTTATTGAGAAGAATCTAGTCTTGAACTTTGAAAAGTGTCATTTCATGGTAGAGCATGGAATTTTCTTAGGGAATGTAGTGTAAAAACATGGGATAGAGGTTTATAGATCTAAGATAGACATTATTTCATCCTTACTCTATCCTTCATGTGTGCATGATATTATATCTTTCCTAGGGAATGTAGCCTTTTATCGGTGCATCATCAAATATTTTAGTAAGATTGCTCTTCCTTTGTCACAATTACTTCAAAAGGATTCTAATTTTGTGTTTGATGATTCATGAAGGGTGGAATTTGATGAGATGAAGAAGTTTCTAACCACTCCACCCATCATATATCCCCCACAATGGGGCATTCCTTTTGAGCTTATGTGTGATGCATCCAACTTTGCGGTTGGATCTATTTTATCATAGAGGGTGAAGGGACGTTCACGTGTGATTGTATATGCATCGAGGACATTGGATTCATCCCAATTAAACTACACTACCATAAAAAATTAGTTTCTTACTGTCTTATTTGATTTTGATAAATTCCGTTCATATTTATTGGGCTCTAAATTAGTTGTTTTTTTTTACCATGCAACTCTGAGGTACCTTTTGAAGAATCCAGATGCAAATACAAGACTTATCCAATGTATACTCCTTCTTTAAGAATTCATTATTGAAATAAAGTAAAATAAGGGGTCTTAAAACCTGGTGGTGTACCACATGAGTAGGATTACTCACACACTAGAGGCTGACACCTTGGCCTAGGTACCTCTTCAAGACACTTTCCCTAATGATCATCTGTATTCCATCTCAGATATGCATCCTTGGTATGATTATTTAGTGAACTACCTTGTTTCATCCAAAATCTCTAAAAATTTAAAGAAACATGAAGTCCAAAAATTAAAAAGTGAGTCTTGGTATTATGTTTGCGATAATCCCTACCTTGGGTGCATGTGTAGTGATCAAGTTATTAGGAGGTGTGTTCATGATCATGAGTTTGAGTATGTTCTTCAATTATTTCATACAATTGCTTGTGGTGGACACTTTATACCCCAATGGACAGCTAGGAAAATTTTGGACTCTGGATTGTATTGGCCTAGTTTATTTCATGATACTCATGTGTTTTGCAAGTCGTTCTCACGTTTTCAACACACTGGAAATATTTATAGGAGACATGAGATTCCTCAACAACCCATTTTATATTGTGAGATTTTTTATGTATGGGGCATTGATTTTATGGGTCCTTTTCCTAGTTCATTTGGTTTTCTATATATTTAGGTTTTCATTGATTATGTGAGAAAATGGGTGGGGGATAAGGCCACTGGGACTAATGATTCTCATTTTGTTGTGGAATTTTTCAAAGCACATATTTTTTTGCAGGTTTGGAGTACTAAAGGCCATAATCAGTGACCAAGGGACACACTTTTGCAATCATAATTTGTCTTCCCTCCTTCATAAGTATGGGGTGACACACAAAACATCAACATTATACCACCCCCAAAGAAATGGCTAGGTTGAGGTTTAAAATAGGGATTTGAAACAAATTTTGGAGAAAATAGTGTATCCAAATAGGAAGGATTGGAGAAAACACTTGGATGATGCATTGTGGGTTTATAGGACATCATACAATACCCCTATCGGTATGTCCCCATTTTGGATTGTTTTTGGAAAATCTTGTCATCTCCCCATGGAAGTTGAGCATTTGGAATATTGAGCTATAAAGAAATGCAACATGGATTTGTCCCAATATGGAATCCAAAGGAAGCTTCAAATTCAAGAGCTTGAGGATATTTGATTTTCTTCATATGAGAACTCAAGGCTCTACAAGGAAATATCAAAAGAAGCTCATGATAGAATGGTCCAAAAAAGGGAGTTTCATAATGGACAGAAATTCCTTCTCTATAGTTCATGACTAAAGATGATGTCTGATAAGTTTTGTTCTAGATGGTTAGGTCCTTATATTGAATCTAATGTTTTTACTTATGGTGCAGTGGAGATTTCACAAGAGGACATTGGAAGGATATTTATAGTCAATAGACAATTTTTAAAGAAATACATTGAGGGACTTCTTACTTATGCAGTGGATTTCATCACACTTCATGACCTCATCATCACTTGAGCATATCAGGCTGTTCTTAAACCTTTCACTTTTATATTCTTTGTCCTATTTAAAATTATACATTTCATATGCATATATCATATAATAGGTTCACATTGAGGACAATGAAATATTTTAAGTGTGGGGTAGGGGAAAACATTTTGGGGTAGATATTTCATATTTTCATTTTTTGTGTTTTTTGTGTATTTTCTATTAAGTTTTTGGTTAACATTTTCAAAAAAAATAAACAAAAAAACAAAAAATAAAAATAAAAAATATATATCATATAACATTCTCATGTGAAACATATGGAAAATGCATGTTTCCAAAATTCATTGGTAGAATTATAATCATGAGTAATATTTCATCATCAAGGGTTGATTTTTATAAAAATTGAAGTCATCGATGATATGAATGGTTGTGTCATTATAAAACCTTTTAGATTTTGACATCATTATTTGTGATATTTATTCATGGTAAATTGTTTCATTAATTTATCAACACAAATTTTCACTCAACCATGACTTTTAAAATTTTCCCTACTCAATTGAAGGTATAGTTAGGTTAGGTAAAAAAATTCATTGGTCGATTCATACATTCAATTCTATTATGATTTGTTTCATTACTATATCGAATTGACTTATGCATGTGTACCTATTATCTGACTGTTATACACCCTCAAAAAAATATGGGTTGTGTCTTGGATAGGTCAAAAACCACTCATCATCGACCTTTGATCTTGTTATAACTATTACAATTAGTGTTGTGAGGAGATCAAACACAGGTTGAGAGTTGAGTCTGAGATTTTTTCTAAGTGAAACTTAACAAAAAAACAAAAAAATGAGGGGAGTGATGAAATGTACAACATATGGGGATATTTAGGTCATGAGATTAAGGTTTGACTTTCAGGAATTCTTAAGTGATTGGGTCTTGAAATTAGATTACAAAAGAATATAGAATAGTTTCAGTGAGTTAAAATTGGTAAGAAGAATTTTTTTACTCGACCTGAATATACTAAATAAAGGGTGGATTTATGAGCTTGAAATGGTTGGCACACACACACGTGGATAATTAGTGGCATGGTAGACCCATGACTTGTTTCGCTATGATTAGTGTTATGAATCTCACTGGATTTTATTTTGACACAATCTATGAGACAATTACTTGAAAATTTATTGATATTGACTCTTGATGGGATTCTTTCTTTGCCTATATTTCCACTATGGATTGAGAAATACGAACATGCATATCTTGTCACAATTTTTTTCGAATACATGATATGAGGTTTTTCCCAAGAGTGAAAAATGGTAAGTGTGGGGGAGTTGATAAAACACACTTTTTTTTAATATTTTATTAGTAATAAATGAAATAATTCCCTCAAATTGTGCTAAATATGTTAATTTATAGAATATTTTGGATTAGATCATTTATTTGAAAATTTGATGAATATTCTCGTTTTACCCTTTTAAAATTCACTATAGTATTTTTGAAATAAATATTTTTTTGTAAATTATTTTGACTTAAAATTTGTTAATTGTGTTCCTAACTTAATTATATACAAATTCTATTTAGTACATGGGATCTGGATCGTACATTTGTGTGGATTAAATGGGCCATGAAGACAAAGTTGGAATTAACTACCCATATTGGAAATAACTTCACAATTTGGGTCGTATATTCTTTATATAGACTTGTATTGGGCCCAAATTTGGCGTTAAGCTCAGGGACATGATTACACACAAATCATCCTTCTATAAGTTTAGACAATTTTCACGTTTTGGAGGTCAACTATGCAGTTTAAGTGGGATTAAAAAATTTGGCCGAATTTTCCTTTCACACTTAAAAAAGTCTTGTAACCCTAACCCTACCAAAATCTATTTAAAGAATATTTTCACTCTTTGGGAGGGCTGTTTGAGGATTTTAGAAGGTTTTTAAAAATTATGGGACTTGTTAACACCTCACAACCCTTAGAATAAGTAAGGCCTTGTTCAAAGATCTCTTCCAATAAGGCACTCCTCTCCCACCTTCACTTTGTTTGTCTTTGTTTTTATGCTTGTAACATGAATTTTCTTCAATAAATATTATTTATTATTCTCTTTCTTCTTGTTTTTCTTCTTATGCTGTAATCTACAATTATAGATGAGATTTAGTGTTTCCCTTTCAATCCATTGCTTATTCAAAACATCTCCATGATGACAACTTCACCCATGGAAGAGTGATTTCATTTGTAGCTGATCTAATATATACTCCCTTCATTTATTTATTTTGAATCCATAAAAATATTTTAATTCATAAATTGTGATCAATTAATTGAGTATTAATTTCTAAGTTACTCGATCGACTTGTACTTGACTTCATGGTCAAGCTTGTGTAAAGCATGTGATTGAAACCTCAATCACAAAATCTAATCAACTCGATATAGAATTGTAGGGTTAAGGTCTCATCCCTAATCAAAATTAATTCTCAAATATAGGGAGTATATGCTTCCCTAATTTACCATTTAACATAATTTGGCTTTTGGATCACACTCAAGGAACGGTGTTGTGATTGAGAGTCCTGAAGTTGATTGAAGGCTCATTTTTCTAATATTTTTTTCCATGTTAATTTCCGTAGGTTTTGGGGGTTGAAAAGTTTAGAATATTACAATTGAATTAATTATAATCATATGGGAAAATTATAAATTAATGATGAAGGTGGAAGATTATATCAACTAAATCTTCTCATATAAGTGTTTTTAAAGAAACTGTGTCTTTGATTGTTTTTTTTTGTTTAGTTTATTATCCAAAATTCACAAAACCAACCCCCCCCCCCATCTTGTGTTTCATTTGTTTTAACTTATTTATTTATTTTATTTTCTTCAATCCTATTGAGGGTTTTTTAATTCAGTTCCTCTTTGAGAGAGCGACCTAGGTTAGCCATTATTCTGCACTTAGTTAAATCACAAACATTTTTGAGAGCGTGTGCGACAACGCTCATCAACAACTATGGTGAGATGTTTCCAAGATGGGTCTAAATTTAAAATTAAGTCCCAAATTAACCTATTTCAGTTAAATAAGTTTTCTAAGGTGGTGGATCATTCTCTCATATTTTAGGGGAACCTAAGGGAGGCTTCTAGTGAAGGATTGTTGGTTGCTACTAGATGATCATAAGGTTTGCTTTTCGAGATAAGGAAGCATCGCTACAAGGGTGTTAGAATGAGGATAGAAGGAAGAGTAGTCAAGGGGGAGGTTCAATTACATAAGACCTTACCTGGATCGTATTTCACTGATGAGGTAAACAGGGTTACTTTTATAGACATTGTCCCCAGCCACTAGTAGAGTTACAATCTTGTGGTATGATGGGACATCTACAAAAGTTCTATAGGAACCCATGATAGATTGGTAGTGAAGGAGGATCTAGATAGAACTAGGGTGTGGGAAGGGGATATTCTGCACTATATCAGTATGGAAGTTGAAGTTCTACTAGCCAAGGTAGTATAGGTAGTGGATGTGGTGATTTAGGGAAAGAGTGCCCATATCCACAGAGTGGTGCATCACATGGGACTCAGGTTGCATCACAAGGAATATGGGTAGGACAGTTGAATTCTATTTAGCCTACTCTTATGGATAGTGAGGCTAGATCATCGACAGTGAGAGGTATTATGCTTGTAGATTCTATGCCTCTCATTCCTTTATTTCTACACAACTTGTGAATGTTTTGATTCTGGTAGTAGAGTTAGTGAGTGGGGTTTTTTGATAGATACATCATTGGGAGTTCAATATATAGGAATTTTCTTGTGCAAGGTATGTTCTCTTGAGTTTGGGAAGTATCTATTTCTGTGGGATCTTTACATCCTTGACATGTCATGATTTTACCTGATTCTGGGTATGGACTGGTTAGTAGCATATCGATCCCACATAGATTGTTATCAAAGGAGATTTACCCTTATATCACTTAAGGGTAAAAATCATATTCACTATGGAGAGTGGGATATCCAGGTAGGACATGTTGGTCCAGTTTACTAGAAAATGGGTGATATTACCACCCAAGTTGTTAGTTTGTTGTTGGGTGATAGGGGCATAAAGTAGGATTTCTTTCCACCTATAGTGGATTGGTTTCAAGATGTGTTTCCTAAATACTTATCAAGAATGCCACTAGATAGAGATGTGGAGTTTAATATTGATCTCATGTCGGGGGTTGAGCTAGTTTCCATTCCACTATATATAATGAAACCGTTATAGCTTCAAGAACTCAAGACTCGGCTAGAAGAGTTGTAGGATAAGGGATTTATCCATCCAAGTACATCATCTTGGGGTTCCACCATATAGAAGTCAGGTGGGATTTTACACTTGTGTGTCGATTAATGAAAGTTGAACTAGATTATAGTGAAGAACATATATACAATTCCACATATCGATGATTTATTTGACTATTTTATATGAGATATTATTTTCTACAAGATAGACTTGAGATCAGGGTATCATCAGTTGAGAGTTCAAACTTATGATATACTGAGGACTTATTTCAGAAGTAATAATGGCCTATATGAGTTTGTTGTAATTCCTTTTGGGTTGGAGAACGTACCAAAAGTGATTTTGTCATTGATGAATAGAATATTCCATCCATACCTAGATTATTTTGTCACAGTGTTTGTGGATGGAATCTTGGTGTACTCCAAGACTCATGACGATCATTCCCAACACCTTGAAATTGTCCTGAAAGATAAAGATATATAGAGAGTATCATCTATATATAAAGATATATAAGTGTTAGTTCTTGATTTATTAGGTACACTTATTAGGTCAAATAATCTCATAGAAAGGTATATCTGTTGACCCATAAAAAATTCAGGTGGTTTTTTCTTGGGATCATCCCAATAATGGTTTTGATATACGTCACTTTCTAGGATTAGTTGGATATTATTAGATATTCATCCAGGACTTTTCCTAATTGAAAAATTTTATTTTGATCTTGACCAAGAAGGGGGTAAATTTTGAATGGCTAGAAGCATGTGATAATGCCTTTCAAGAGTTGAAGAAGCATTTTACATCAACACCAATCTTGATCCAACCAAAGTCAGGTGAGGAGTATACGGTGTTTTATAATGCTTCTGGAATTGGACTTGTAGCGGTGTTGATGCAGGTGGATTGAGTTGTTTCATATGGATCTAAGAAGTTGAGGCCACATGAATGGAACTACCCTATTCATGACCTCGAGTTGGAGGCAATCATTTATGATTTAAAGTGTTGGAGACATTATCTGTTGGGTGATAATTTTACTTTGTATACTGATCCCAAGATCTTAAAGTATATCTTCTCCTAGAAAGATTTGAACATCTGACAGTGGATGTGTGTCGATTATATGTGGTCACTTGATTTTGAGCTATCATATAATCCTAGGAAGTGGAACAGTGTTGTTGATGATTTAAGTAGGAAAAATCAGACTTAGGCTATTTAAGAGTATATTGTTGAGTGAAATATGATGACTTTAATAGATGAGATTCATATTGTGGTTTAGGGGAGTAAAGAGAAGATGAATGTCGTATCAGTTTCAGTGGAGTCTACACTTTTAAAATGGATCATAGACAGATTGTATGAGGATCTAGAGTGCCTATCCTTGAGGGAAATCCTTGAATGTTGGTAGTCACCTTCTGATTAGAGCATAGATGCGGATGAGATCATCTATGTTAGGAATTGTGTTGTTGTGCCTACGAGCATGTGGGAGGAGTTTATGTGTGAATTTCATGCCTAAAAGTGGGTAGTACATCTATGTGTGACCAAAATGTATCATGAACTAGGACAACATTTTTGGTGGTTGGGAATGAAAAAGGAGATAGCAGGGTTTGTGACATGATACTTCACCTTTAAGTAGGTTAAGTCTAATCATCAACAACCTAGGGGTTTAATAAATCCATTTTTCACTCCATAATGGAAGTGGGATGACGTTACCATGTATTTTTTTTTGTGGTTCACCCAAGTAGTACTTAGAGTAATGATGCTATTTGGGTGGTTGTAGACTGTTTGACAAAGGTAGTTCTTTTTTTTCCTATACGGTGTACTTTCACAATGGAGAAATTGGGAGAAATGTATGTTAAGGAGATAGTTCATCTTCACAAGGTGCCTCATATTATTGTTACTTACCGAAACTCAAATTTTACTTTGCGCTTATGGAAGGTCTTATATAAGGAACTTGGTACATAGGTCATGTTGAGTAAAAAATTCCACCCATAGATAGTTGGGAAGTTGGAGTGTGCTATAAAGGTGCTTAAGGATGTGATACAAGCTTGTGTTCTTGACTTCGATGGGTCTTGGTAAAATCACCTAGATTTTGTGGAGTTTTTATATAACAATAGTTATCATGAAACTGTAAAGATTACACCATATGAGAAACTTTATGGTAGTACATTCATATCACCTCACATAGGAATGGAGTTGGGTGAGACTAATTTGTTGGGACCAAGTCTCATATAGGATATGTCTAAGTAGGTACATTTGATATAGAATCATATGTCTACGACTCAGAGTAGACAAAAGTTGTACACTGATAGATGTAAAAGACCCCTGGAGTTTACAGATGGTGATCATGTATTCCTTAGGTTGTCTCCTATATTAAGTCACCGTAGGATATGGATACAAGGAAAGTTGGCACTCAGGTTTTTTGGACCATTTCAGATTGTGGAGAGAATCGTGGAGGTGGTGTATTGATTGTCTCTTATATAGAGATTTAGTTCCATACATGATGTTTTCCATGTGTCACAACTTCAAAGGTATCACCCTGACCCTTCTCATGTGATCAATATGGATAATGTTAATCTTGAGATATATGAATCCTTTGAGGAGCATCTGATATGTGTGTTGGATCATAGTGAGAAGCTGTTGTGGTAAAATATTGTGCTAATAGTTTGTGTATTGTGGCAACATGTCCATGTTTAGGAGGAAACTTGGGAGATATAAGTAGATATGAGGGATTAGTGGCTCGATATTTTTGGATTGGAATCTTATAGATTCTTGAGAGTATATCTCAAGGATAAGTTGTTATAAGGTGGTAATATTGTAAAACTTTGGTCATTTTTTGATATGTCTCAGGATCATTTATAGGTACTCTTTTTCGTTCAATTGAGTACTTTTTGTTTGTTTTTTTCTTTGAGGTATGTTTGGGAAAAAAATTTGAGAAAATTTGAATAAAGAGGACAGTGCATGATTGGCACATGATTTTCCCTAATCATGAACCTTGGCCCAGAAAATTGTGCAACCCTAGACAGAGAGGTTTTACACAGCTGGTACATGGTTTTTCAAATTATTCAGCCTAACATGAGAAATTGTTCACATCCCTAGAAGAGGCACATGGTTAAGGAACACGGTTAGGGGAAACCATGCCCCCTTAGAAAAAAACTGTGTGTATGGGATTTTAATCCCACAAAAATTAGATTTAAATGTTATTGATCCCTTATTTCAAACCCCATTTGGCCCTATCTCAAACCCTTCCTCCTTTTCACAATTTGGGAGCCTCCCAGATAGATTTCAAGCCATTCTGACCTTATTCTTTGTGATCTGAATCCTGGATTGAAGATCTTCACCCCTTTGTGTAAGAGAATCTCATCCCATGTGTTTTCCTTTCTCTTTATCATTCTTCTTTCATCCGTTGTAGGGTTTTTCTTCCCTATTTTTTGGTTGGATCAAGATCTAGAGTTATGGATCTAGATCTAGAATTGAGGTATCTTGATTCATATGATCTTGAATATAGGTTTAATATCTATATCTATTTATACATTGTTATTCTGCTCAAGTTTTGGATTTCAGTTGGTGAGCGTTTATCATCAAATTGAGGTGGGTGCTCTATTATACAAATATCATAGTCATGATTTCAATTATGTGTATGAAATTGTATAATTTATAGAATTTTTTATCAATTTAATTTCCTAATTAAATTAATTAATTTGGTTAATTGATTAATTAATGAATAGTGATTTGAGGATAATTAATCATGGAGTTAATTATTAGAGTATTGAATTGGATCTGGGGATAATTAATTATTGAGTTAATTATTAGAATATTGAATTGGGATATGGGTATAATTAATTGTTGAGTTAATTATCAGAATATTGAACTATGATTTGGGGATAATTAGTTGTTGAGTTAATTATCAAAATATTGAATTGGGATTTGGGGATAATTAATTATTGAGTTAATTATCAGAATGTTGAATTGTGATTTGAGGATAATTAATCATTGAGATAATTATCAGAATATTATATTGGGATTTGGGGATAATTAATTATTGATTTAATTATTGGAATATTGAATTGTGATTTGGGGATAATTAATTGTTGACTTAATTATGGGATAATGAGATTGTGTATCAAAAAAATAATTTTTGAATTAATTATGGGATATTGAGTTTGTGAATATTGATTAATTAATTAGAGAATTAATTAATGGGATTGATGTGCTTAATTAATTGGGGAATTAATTAATGAGATTGATGTGCTTAATTAATTGTGGAATTAATTAAGGGGATTGATGTGATGAAATAATTTTTGAATTAGTAATGAGGTTAAGATGATTAATTAATTATCGGGTTAATTAATGGAATTGAGATGATTAATTAATTATTGAGTTAATTAATGGGATTGATGTGATTAATTAATTGTTGAATTAATTAATGGGATGAATTTTAAATAATGAATGGTAAGAATTGAATTCATTAGTGAATTATAATGATGAATGGTAATAATGGAATTCGTAATATAATTGAGACAGTGAATGGTAATAATGGAATTCATGTGTTAATTGTGACAATGAATGGTAACAATGGCATTCAGGTGTTAATTGAGATAATGAATTGTAACATTAGAATTCATGTGTTGGTTGAGACAATGAATGGTAATAGTGGAATTTATTCTTTGATTGAGATGAATAACAGTAACAACGAAATTATGAGATATGATATCCCTTGGGGAATGGTTCAGAATCCGACACAGGCCAAAGAAGGTATTGAGGTATGGGTTTCCATGGGAACCTGGGGGGTTTATGTGGTTAAATAAATAATATTATTTAATATGATAACTATTTATTTATGAATTGTGCTTTATTATTTATAAAATTTCATACATTTTATTTGACTAGATATTGTTTTATAGGCCATTGGTGGTGGCCTAATGAGTTGTACTCACACCCTACTCGGGATCCCTGATCGGTAACCAAGTAGATTTCATGGTTACAGGATAGGATAAGGTCAAAGGTCCTAGTTAGATGGATTATTTGGGGTGGAGGATGGATGATGGAACCGGGTGTGGTTCAGGACTTGTGTGGGAGTTATCAATGTCTTTACTTTTGAGTTGCACTTTGACATTTGGCACGTACTTTAGCATGACATATTTCACTTTTCAATTTTGATATTGTACTTTAGGTTTGGTCATCTAGTGATACTGGTATAATCCTGGTGATGATTATGTGTCATTTGGTTATTAATTATTTATTTATATTGTTGTGCTACTTTGATAAAGAGTGTATATTATCCTCATGATAGATATTATAACCTCACTACCAATCAACAGCCTCTAGCATATGGAGAGGAGTGCTTTAGGTCATGTGGCCAACCAGCTTGGGGCACCGATGTGTGGCACCCGAGCTAGAACGTTATAATATGAGAACATGACTATAACATTAGAATATCATACCCTATATATCAAATATCATAAACACAAATCATAGCATAAATATTGGTAGTTCATAAGACAAGAATAATAATGGAATAAAATAACATAATCTATGAGAACATGGCATTGACATAAGACATGAAATTGTGGTATGCACATAAAATTTTATCTTTTTTAACATGTATAAATAGTAACAGGTTCACTCATTAAATTAAGAAGATGAAATCAGGACCTTTCATAAACATATTGACATGAAAACTAGGTCCACGTATAAAATTATGGACATGAAAACCAGGTCCATGCATAGAATTATTAATGTGAAATCAGGTTCACGTAAAACATATATACCTCATGAGTTATTCATATTTACCTAATAAATTGGATGGAGATATAGGTCCCACCCATCACATAATAAAAACCATACATATGTGTGCCATAATAACTTAAATCATTCATCATATCAGAACCCATTGAATAAAATGGGTTTCATAAGCATCATTCAATCATAACATAACCAATGGAAAAGAAATGGGTTTCATAAATATCATTACATTGTAACCTTAAATAAACCATATGAAGGTTATGGATATTATTCTTGAAAAATATCCCTATTAAAGCATTATTAATATAAAATAATGTAATTATATATTTAAAAATAATTCTTGAGGGAAATATTCTTTCTACTTTGAAAATATTTTATTTTCTTAAAATTCTGTGAAATTTTAAAATAAAAAATTTTCTTTGAAAATAACCTTGTATTAGTATAATATAATCTTCAAGAAAATAAGGCATCATTAAATCATAAAAATTAATTCATGTCGTATAATTTAAAAAACATTTCTTTTGTACTTTTTCCAGAAAAGTCACAAAGTACCTCATTTGAAAAATGAAAAAAAAAAGATTCATTTCAAACCATTTATTAAAAATTCAAACATGGGTAAAAATAACTTTAAATATTTAAAGTATAATATTAAAAACCTTTTTAAAATCATTTTTAGAAAACATGGTGCAAAGGATAAATATTCCCTAATAGAGATTTAAAATGAAATAATCCCGAATATTGATGAGATTGTGGAATAAATACTTATCACATTATAATCAATATAATTGTATTCCCATGAAATAAAAAAAATTATATTAATAATAAAATACCATAATATTCATAATAATACCCATAAAATATACTCATGGGCAGTATATACACCACACCAAAGAAAAAAGTAGTGTTTAATATATGTGTCCCATAGAAATAAAAGTGATAAAATGATCCATTACCATGTATTGACTCCCATAATACTCATAAAAAATTCATGTATAATATATATAATTTTATTATACATTGATTACAGAATAATATTAGAAAGGGGGTGCAACTTTGGTCGCGGATCCCTTCTCCTTCTACAGCAGCATAGCAGCTTTGAGTGACAATGTTGTTGCATTCCTTTTTCGGAATATATGCGATGGCAGGGTTCAGATATTTGACCTTAATATTATTTTATGGTGGCATGGGTTCCATTCTCATGGAGTTGAGGGTGTCTATTGCAGCAGCAGTGGGATCAGGCTACGAGCATGGGGGTTCAAGCAGTGGCTTTGGGCGCACACCAGTAGTGGGGGAGTCCTCCTCCGGCAAAGGTTCTTCTTGCGATGACAGTGTCGATTTATCTATTACATAGATTTGAGGTTTGGTGATAGTGGATATGGATGTGGTAGATGGTTGCAGTGGAAATCTGGGTGCGGTGTGGCAGAGATCTAGTTATAGTAGTATGGATCCATCAATCTGGATCCTGCACCTTATATTTATTTCAAATCTACTATCGGCGGGTTCTTCATTGTGTCTTTGGTGCATGTAAAGACTTTTTTTATTGTTTCTAATAGTGATGTTGGTCATAGAGTGGTGTCTTTGGGGGTGATGATGGTGGTGTTTCTTTCATTAGTGGGGTCTTAGTGATATGATTAGGTTGCAGCAGTGTAGTGTCAAGGATTGGTGATCTGTGTGGTGATGTAAGATTTTGTCTATGAAGAAAATCTTACTATGGCGGTCATTTATGATCATTAATGGTCAATATGTTGTGATTTTGGTGGTGGTTTCAGCCTTTGATTGGTCCAGTTTGGATATGTTCAATATACTTTGTAACAATGGTCATTTGCGCTACTCTATTTTAAGGTTGCGTGTCTCTGGGCCTTTGGGATTGTAATGGGTACTCCCTTAACCCAATTCAAAAGGGATTGTTGTTTTTCATTATCTTTATAATAAATGGGATATTCCACAAATAGTTTCATATTATAGAGTAATATTATTATATATAATACCATATATTATTTTATTGTGAATTTATATTACCTATTTATTAACAATTCCATATTAACGTTACACTTTGGGTAATATCTTCTTTGTTTTTCTCATGTGTTTTGATTTGTTATATTTTTGGCCCTCTTAATTATATCATGATTTAATTATATCAAGAATGATAAACATGGTAAAAATATCAAATATATTCATTATATTTGTATTTATAATAATATATAAAAGATATAATTAGAAAATTAAATACACCATTCATAAATACAGTAGGTCGTACGTACACATGAACATTGTATAAATTTTCTTGTCATATTAAAAGAAATAAGGTAAATGACATATATATAATATGATTAAAGTATAATTATTATGAAATATATATCATATACCTTCACTAAATTCATCCTTAATACATTCCATGTAAAGTGTGAATGAATCACATTGCTTTGAGGAGGCGTTCGTCCACACATCCACAAATGAAGTTATCATGTTTACACAAACTAGAAAGCATGAAGGCGTGAGTTATATAATATTTAAAGAAGAATAAATATATTATAAATATAATATATTTCATATAAAAATATAAATTTTATCATTATTACCAACCTTTAAATGTGTTAATGGAAGAACAAACGACCTCAGTTCGTGAGGTGATAGTCTTCTGTACACACAAACGATGATTGTGTATCCCATTTGATTAAATTGTGTGTGAGTGTAGGCCTACCCATTAATATAAAAACATATTAGTATATTTAGGGTACTAAGTTTATTATAAAAACATTAAATAAAAATAATTTAAGGGTTTTAATGAAAAAATAATCCAAACACGTTCATTGATGAACATTACCTCTTCTTTGGGTATCTTCTTTTGATTTGCACAAAAGAGATTATTAGGTTTGATTTATACCCAAATTAAGGCTTATAGTATGAATTAATTGAAGTTATGAGGATAATTAGATATCATTTTTCCAAACTAAATAGCTTCTGAAGTGTGAATAAAAAATAATAAGAGTTTCCCTTTTATGAGAGAGGGAAGGGGCACTTTTTGGAATTTCTCAAAAGATTAATTTATAGTGAATTAAATATCAATAAAAATAACCCAAAAGGTAAGGAATTAAAATAAAAGGTAGGATAGGTTTATAATACCACCAAAAATTTTATTTTAGGTAGTTTTTGGTGTAATTTTAGAACTTATATTTTTCATTAACTCTTAGTTAACCTATCTAAATTTTAATAATGGTAACAACTTTTTCAATATTAAAAGGTGGAGTTTTTTAATTATAAGGTGTAAATTGAACCATAAATATACAATTTATGATATTTTAGACTATATCACATTGTCTTTTTTCTTATTTAGTATTTTTATAATTTTTTACTAATTTATTAATATATTATTTTCATAAAATATCTTTAGTGTCAATCTTAAAACTATTCATTATATTGATTTTAAGAAAATCAATCCAGTAAGATAACTTTGAAAAAATTTATTTAATACACCCCTAACATGTCATATTTACCTATAAAATTTGTGTATTACCTTAAATAAGTCAAATTATATTTATTTTATTTTTAATAATATCATTTAATTGATTGTTTCATTAATTGAATAATTCCCGCATCATCATTGTGTAATTATTTATGAAAATTATTTATTCACTAAAATATAAAAATAAATTACCATGATGTATATAAAACTTTTATATTTCATAATAATATACATAGTAAATCATATCTTCTATTTAACCACATATTAAAAATATTATACTTAATAAAAGTAAGAGTGTGAAATTTTGTCACTCTCTTTGATTTTAATAATATCAAAATCATTTTCATAGAAAAGTGTGCATTAAATTGTTAAATTTAGAAAATTAGGTATTAATTGTCTAATTAACTTCATTAAATAACATTTGAGAAATTTTTAGGGTATTTTTTTAGTATTTAAAATATTATTTTTACCCTTAATTACCCAATTTACCCTTAACTTTGGTAATAAAATTTAATAAAATTATTATTTATATTGTCCAAAAATAAAAGGGATCAAATTAATAAATTTTTACATTATTATTAAAAATATAGAATTAATTTTTTTCAAATTAAATTCACATAATTTTAATGAATTTATTAAAAATTAATCTTGTGGACGGGATGAAACAACGGGTCTTTAAAGTGAAAATGTTCAAAAGATTGATTTGTTTTTATATCCAAATTCAACGTAAAATTGATTCCAATAACCTAAATTGGATTAATTGATAAAAAAATTAATATAATAATTCTTTAAAACCAACAAAAAATATAATTTAACACTATAAATTATTTTGATGAAAAAACTATTTTAAATTAAAATTCAGTATTTTTTACTATTCAACAAAACATAAAACATATCAAAAAAATACCAAAAACTAAACCAAAGTAAATTATGATATCCCAATTTCAAATAAGAAGTTTATTTTTTAAAATATAATTTATAAAATTTTCAAAAACTCGATTTAAAATAAGTGTGCCATCAAAAGGCGGAAAACTGCCTTTTTAGAGAAATACTTCTTTTATGAGAAAGAATAGTTTTTTTCTTTATAGAATGTCTAGAAAACACATAATATGTATGTTAAAAATTATATTGAATATATTATATATTTTTTTATTAATATAATCCAATAAGATAAAATAATTATATAAAACACATTTGTGCATAGTTTTTCAAAAAAACATTTCCTTTTATTTTAAAAAGGGGTTTACATTCGTTTATAATTAATTGATCAAAGAATTATTTATTCGTGTGTAAATAATAATTTCATAATTTAGTTAATATTTTTTATACCAAACATTCTAATTTCTTGGTTATAATTTTATTTTTTAAAATAATTATAATAATAAAATGATGTTTCGTAGAAATTCAGTGTCATATATAAAGTAATCCAAGTTGGTATTGTGTGTAATGCAAGATTAAATTAACATAGTGCATAACACAAGACATCAAAAAATTTAATTTATTCGACAAAAAAAGTTCATAAAAACTTGGGGTGTTGCACTGTAGTCTTGAAACCAGAAAAGAGGAGTTTAATTCTTCAACTCTAGTATGAAGACCTCCTTTAGTTAATTGTGGCCATAAAGGGAAAAATTATTACTCTCAAGGTACTTGCGATGATATTTCTTCAGATTTCCCACTAGATCTGGTAGGGTTGTATCATGTACCTCATAGTAGTTAGACCCTATAGATTTTACAATCAAATCAATGTAGTTTCTATCTTATTCATTAGGAACTTTAACCATGTGACTAGTCATTGAGCCCACAAAGAACCACCAAGATTTTTGTTAAAAAAAGTCTTGGTTTTTGGAGAAAATTTACAGAAATTTGGAAATTTGGAAAGGGAATAAGATCACTGTAACGACCCGAACTTTTTAATTATATTTGTTTCCTATTTTTTTGTTTTATTTTATTTTATACTCAACAAAACTATATCCTTTAATTAATGAAGTGGGTATAATTAAAATGAGATCATTGGGTTTCGACTGTTATATGACCGTTGGTCAATATGACCATTGGAAACTATAATCTTAACGTTGTGTTTTTATAAATATGGTTATCTTGGTTAATTAATACAGAAAGAAGATTAAATGGCCTCATCCAGTAGACTTGAGCCATATAGAGCCCATCTGTCGGAGCTTGGGAAGGAGGTAGCATCATTGGGCTTTACTCTGGACCAGGCCCAAGCCGAACTTCAACGTATGAAGCTTGAATAGAATCACCTAAGGGAGAAGTTCAAGCTGATAGAAATAACCACTCGGGCAATGTTTTCCGAGCCACCCCAAGATTCTATCACCATGTCACACCTTACACTTAGGTCCTATGTTGGTGTTATAAGGGGCTATGTATTGAGACCTTAGATGCTTTGTGTAATCCTTTTATATAAATAAAATTGTTATTTCTTCTTATGGAAAAGTTTGTGAATTTTAAATATCCAAATAAATAGAGGAAGTGTATTGTTGATGAATTTAGGAAAAAAGGGTATCTTAAAATATTTTTGTTTTCATTAAATAATTAACAATGTGAAATGATTTTCAAAAAATGGTCTTCTACAGTTGTGATCAGTGAGAAATTTAGAGTCTAATAATATAAACTTGGTTTTTAGTGAATAGTAATGTACGAATAGTAACATACCCATATGAATAGTAATGAATAGTAATTTGACCAAAAAAATAGAAACTTCACCCATGAATGTATAAATACATTTTAGACATCTTAAAAGTGAAAAAAATAAGCATAGTTTAAGTTTTGGTATTTTTGTACGCCATAAATATTTTATTTACAATTTTATAATTAATTTAATAATTTAAAATGGAAATTTATTTTCTTAAAATTTAATTATAAATTGTTACTTTATTTTATTATTGGTATACGATATTTTTATGGGACCTTGATTACTTTTTTAAGGTGTTACAAAATGAGTTAGAGTGTTAAAGTTGTATTTTTGGAATAAATAATGATTTTATTTAAAAATTAAATTAAAAATATTTAGAAAATTATTTTCATAAAATTGACTTTATTTTTGAATTTAGAGCATCAATATTAGGTTAGGGTTAATTTTTTGGATTTTTCTGAAATAGTTGAATTATCGGTGAATATTAAAAATACAGTTTTCAGTTTCAGGTGTTTAATGAAATCATTAATGATGTAATAATGATGTAAGATTTCTGGTAGACTTATGAATATTTAGATATTCTATGAGGTTTCCCAAGTATCCAATACCATGGAAAAATACCATGGGCAATCCCATGATTTTTCAAATACCACCGATGAGGTGTCCCTTGGAAATTAATAATTTATTCACTCACTTTTCCTATAAATACCAAGCCATTTCCCTCATTAATTTCATTAAAAAATCATCCTCAATGAATTTATTGTCTCCGTACCTCCCAAGGAGTCCTCCCAAGGTTTCCCCAAGCCTCCCAATGTCCTGACCTTCAAGCTTTCGAAGTTACTCTTCAAGGTAAGGGATCCTTTCACCCTCCTCTTTTAAATCATGAATTCCTTTATGTTGTGTCTTCTAGTTTCCATCTATTTATGTTGAGGGTATGTTCTTATATGTTATAATTACTGTCCATTTCATATCTAATTATTGAGAGACCCTTTCCAATCTCATCAATTTGTTTTCATAATTTTTAAGTGATGTCGTTAGGCTGCCGAATTTCTCGTAAAAGAAATCGCATCTTCTCTTTCCTTTCAAGTTTCCTTTTCTTGTGGTATGCCATTAAAATATCCATAATATGTTATTATATTCATGTTATTATGTATTTATATTTTAATATTATTTATTTATGATTGGTTTACCCTTGTACCCTCTCTTTTTATTATTTTCTAAAACCATGTTATATAGTTGTTATGCTGCAGAAATTTCATCTCAAAATTTCTATCTCTTTATCTCAAGAAATTATCTTGTTTATTTATGTGAATACCCAGACCTATTTCGTTTCTATGGGAGTTCATAAATATATAAAAAGGATATATTTTATTTTTTAATGGACATACATATAACCCTCACTCCCTTTCCATGAGTTATAAATGATATAATGATCTTATTTTTAAGAACTTTTAAAATGTCACGATTTTGAAATGAAACCCATTTATTTTATTCTCTATGGGTTATTTATGAAATTTTTTATTATGATATATGTGGATCACATGAAATTAAATATATATTAAGGGTACTCCCTGATAGTGCTCCAATACATTGGGTAAAGAATTAGTCTCTAGAGATGACAAGTTTCACGATACCTTGGTGAATAACCTTGGTAATTTTTATGACACCTCAGGGATAAACCTTTGTGATATGTTCATGAATGTCTAAATGAAATGTTGTAGCCACATATTAAAGTTATGATTCAAGTTATTTTTATTATGATATTCCTATTCTTCCATTTCTCATTCCTTTATGACTTTTATCATGTTCCTATTAATATTGCTCAAGATCACATGTCAACTGTTTCACTTATTTTCCTTACTGGGCCTTCTACTCACCCTTTTCTTTGATGTATGTCTCCAGGATATGAGATGCAGTAATTGTTCATAATATGAACCTATTATGAAGCCTTACGAGTGGTTTAGAAGAATTTTTTATGTTGTTTTCATGTATTATGTTCCTGATTGCCAATACACAAGACTTTAAAGATCCTTTGTTTGTAAAATGTAATGAAAAGTTATGTAATAAAAATGTGGGATGTCATAGTTGGTATCAATGGATAGTTTAGTTATTTATGTAAATTAGGATATGAAAACTTTAGGAAGAACCCTATAGAAAAGTTTAAATATAGGAAAACTTCTTGGTGTTTTGGTGAGTATTAAGTAAGTGGTTTATCAAGCAAATACATCCCTGTCTGGATACGAATAGGTAGAGGCGGCTCTGGCATAGATGTACATAGGGGTAAAACCCAAAAAGAGCGCTTTGAGCTAGACTCGAACGGGAACCGGTGCACTAAAATGGGCCTTACTGCACTCTTGGTTATGACAGTTCTGGTGGATATGTTTGGTTAATCATAAGATTTTTATGAATCATTATGAAGGATTTATAGAGAAATGTAATTGTTTAAAGATGTTTTAAGACATAAATCCTTTATAGTTAAAAGATTAGTAAATTAAATATGTTTCTCATTAAGGTTTTATTCTTTTAGAAATGGTGGAAAATAGAAGTAACCATGTAAATGGTGACCGCAATGGGCCATGAACTGACGGCCCTCCGATGAAAGCCGGAATGGAAACATTGATGAGAATGATAAACCAACTGACTCAAGTTATGGGAAATTACTTGAATCAACCTAAGAGACTGATCTCAATGCAAAGGGAAAAAAATTATGTTGAGTCCTTTATGCATCAACAACCACCAACCTTCAGTGGATCGACTGACCCATTGATTGCTAAGCAGTGGATCAGCTCTAGCGAGAATATCTTTTCTGTGCTTCACTGTTCAGAGCAAGAGAAGGTCACCCTAGCTGTCTATCGCTTAGAAGGAGAAGTTGATCAGTGGTGGGAGCTGACTAAAAACACAAGGCAAAGAGTGGAGGTTGAATCTATGGAGTGGGAAGAGTTCAGAGGTATTTTCTTCAGTATGTATTTCCCTCGATCCATGAGAACAAGAATGGAGAAGGAGTTTCTCGAGCTGAAGTAGAAGGAGAACAAATCTCTCAAAAGATATGAGTTGAACTTCACCCGACTTTCATGATATACCTCTAGCTTTGTCATGGATCCAAATGGTAAAGTTAATAGATTCTTTAGTGGAATGAGACCTCATCTGTAGAAGAATATTTCCAACTGAGACTATGATAGCTACAAGGAGATCATACGGAATGTGATGAAAGTCGAACTGGAGTTTGGTGAGATGCAATGGTCTCATAAATCAAACGAAAAAAAGAGATCAATGGAGCCCAGCTTAGGGAGGACCTTTGATCAAGGAAGAGGAGGCAAGCAAGTGCAATATCCCACGTGTAATAAATGTGTGAAGAAGCATTCAGGGAACTGCCTACTCAGGAGCGGGAAATGCTACAAGTGTGGAAGATATGGCCATATTGCAAGGAATTGTCGTAGTGAGGTGAAACCACAACTTCCAAACACTAACGACAAGGGGAAGATAGTGAAGGACCTACCTGATTTCCAATGCTTTAAGTGTGGACAACTTTGGAACTTTTCCAATCACTATCCAAATCTGAGGGCAGTGGAGGGGAACCACCATCAGCCTCAACAAAGGCCAAGGGAGCAAGGTCATGCTTTTTCTATCATGATAGATGAAGTTGAAGCTCCAAATGATGTGTTAGCAGGTACTCTTGTTGTTTTCTCAAAGCTAGCAGGTACTTTATTTGATTTTGGTTCTACGCATTCCTTTATTTCCTCTAAGTTTGTAAAGAATTTAGAATCAACCCCCGACTTGCTAAAAGTAGAGTTATTGGTCAAGACTCCTGGTGGGATTATCCAAGAATCATCAGTGTTTAGAAACTCTAGTATTTACTTTGGTTAGCACAATATTATATCAAATATAGTATTCATTCCCATGATTTAATTCAACATTATACTAGGGATGGACTGTCTCTCAAAGTATAATGCTGAGATAAAATGCAGAAATAAGGAAATCTTAATAGTCTTGAATGGAAAACCTACAGTTATCTTCCAAGGAGAGATATCTCAACCTGATCTTTGTCTAGAAGAACCTCCTATATCCTTATTTATGGAATTGATCGGTGAAAAAGAAGAAGGAAATGAGAGTTTGAGGATAGAAAATGTACCCATCATCCAGGAATACATTGACGTATTTCCTGAGGAGTTTCCTGGACCTCCCCCAGAAAGAGAGGTAGAGTTCTCTATTGAACTCATACCTGGATCTCATCCAATATCAAAGACCCCGTATAGTATGAAAAATGTGGAGCTGGATGAATTAAAGAAGCAACTCCAATATATTTTAGAGAAGGGGTTTATCTAACTGAGTGTGTCTCCTTGGGGAGCACCTGTTCTCTTTGTGAAGAAGAAGAAGGATGGATCAATGTGGCTATGCATTGATTATAGATAACTGAACGGGATCACAGTCAAGAACAAATACCCTCTTCTAAGAATTGATGAATTATTTGACCAACTTTGTGGGGCTCAATTCTTCTCTAAGATTGATCTTCAATCTGGTTATCATTAATTGTGGGTGAAGAAAGAAGATATTCCAAAAACTGCCTTCCGATCAAGATATGGGAATTATGAGTTTGTTGTTATTCCTTTTGGACTGACTAATGCACCTACTATTTTTATGGATTTGATGAATAGTATTTAAAAAATACCTTGATAACTTTGTGGTAGTTTTTATTGATGATATTCAGATATATTCTAAAAGTCGTGAGGAGCATGAGGATCATCTAAGGGTTATTATAAAAACTCTACAGAAGGAGAGAATTTTTGGAATGTTTAGTAAATGTGAATTCTGGTTACAAAAAGTTTCTTTCTTGGGGCACATTGTTACCAATGAAGGAATCACAGTTGACCCTACAAAGACAAAAGTTGTAGAGGAGTGGCCTCAGCCTACAATAATAATTTATATTCATAGTTTCCTTGTATTAGCGGGATATTATAGGAGTTTTGTGAAAAAAAATTCATGACTTTCTAATCCATTAACCAAGTTAACTCGAAAAGGGGTCAAGTTCATCTAGACAAAAGAGTGTGAGGAAAGTTTCTAAGAGATGAAGAAGATATTGGTTACTGCACTTGTGTTAACTTTTACCTCAAGTGGAGAAGGATTTGTTATTTTTAGTGATGCATCTCTGAAAGTGATTGGGTGAGTCCTCATGCAAAATGACAAGGTCATTGCTTATGCATCTCGACAGTTGAAGACTCATGATCATAACTATCCTAAGCATGATCTGGAGCTGGTTGCGGTTGTTTTTTCTCTGAAGATATGGAGGCACTATCTTTATGGGGAGAAATGTGATATATACACAGACCATCAATGTTTGAAGTATATTTTCACACAAAAGAAATTGAACATGAGACAAAGGAGATGGTTGGAACTCCTTAAAGACTATGATTGTTCAATTCATTATCATCCCATAAGAGAAAACAAAGTCGTTGATGCATTAAGCAAAAAAGACCCAGTTGTTATGTCCATTATGAGGATTCAAAGAGATCCTTTGATCAATGACCTAGTAAAACTAGACATGGGAATATTAAAGGAAGGGACATCATCAACCCTAACACAAATGATTTCTCAACCATCACTACTAGAGAAGATCAAGAAAGCTCAGGAAGAAGATTATTTGTTACAGAAGAAGTTTGAGGCTGTGAAGGATGGGATGTTTTCTGAGTTCAATACTAATCAAGAAGGTGTACTGAAATTTAGTACAAGACTATGTGTTCCATCTATTCTAGAAATAAAGAAGGAGTTGGTGGATGAATCTCATAGCTATACTTTCTCTATACATCCTGGTAACAAGAAAATGTATAGGGACCTTCATGATCATTATTGGTGGGATAATATGAAAAGGGAGATTGTTGACTAAACTTCAAGGTTCCTAGTATGTCAGCAAGTGAAGGCAGAGCAACAACTTCCTAAAGGGGTATTGCAACCACTACCCATACCAGCATGGATGTGGGACAATATCACTATGGACTTAATCGCTGGTCTCCTGAGAACTTCCAAAGTAAATGATGCGATATGGGTTATTGTGGACCATCTCACCAAGACTGCCCATTTTATCTTCATTTTGGAATATTTCTCTCTTGATCAACTTGCCATGATTTACATGAAGGAAGTGGAAAAGCTGCATGGAGTTCCAATTTCAATCGTATCTAATCATGATCCAAGGTTCACATAAAAATTCTTGAGAAGTCTTCAACAAGCTCTGAGAACTGAATTGAATTTCAGTATGACCTATCACCCCCAAACTAATGGCCAATCTGAAAGGACTATTCAAACACTCGAGGACATGCTGAGAACTTTCTCAATGGAATTTAAATTTTTATGGGATCAACATCTCTATTTAGTTTAGTTCTCTTACAACAACAGCTTCCACTATAGCATTCAAATTTCACCCTATGAAGCTCTATATGGGAAGCGATGTAGAACTCCTAATTGTTGGGATGAAGCTATTGAGAGAAAGCTTCTTGGGCCTGATCTTGTGCAAGAGATGACAGAAAAGGTCCATGCCATCCAAAAACACATTAAGGATACTTAGAGTCGGCAAAATATCTATGCTGAAAACCATCGAAGGGACTTGGATTTTGATGTTGGTGACAAAGTATTTATTCATATTTCACCTTGGAAGAGAGTCATGAGGTTTGGGAAGAAAGGGAAGCTCAGCCCTAGGTACATTGGCCCCTATGAAATCCTTGATCATGTGGGAGCAGTGTCCTATAGGCTTGCACTTCCTCAAAATCTGGTACAAGTTCATGATGTCTTCCATGTATCCCTCTTGAGGAAGTACATACCTGACCCTTCACATATACTAAATCCATAGGTAGTACAACTGGAACATGACCTCTCTTATGAGGAGCAGCTGGTGGAGATATTGGATCGTAGAGACAAGGTTTTACGCAACAAGACTACCCACCTTGTTAAGGTGTTGTGGAGGAACCACAAATGTAAAGAACCCACGTGGGAACCAGAGGATTCTATGAGACAGTAGCACCCACACCTTTTCCCATCAGAGGATACAAGATAAAATTTCGGGGACGAAATTTCTTAAGGGGGGAAGAATGTAACGACCCAAACTTTTTAATTATATTTGTTTCTTATTTTTGTGTGTTATTTTATTTTATACTCAATAAAACTATATCCTTTAATTAATGAAGTGGGTATAATTAAAATGAGATTGTTGGGTTTTGACTTTTATATGACAGTTGGTTAATATGACCGTTGGAAACTATAATCTTAACGTTGTGTTTTTATAAATATGATTATCTTGGTTAATTAATACAGAAAGAAGATTGAATGGCCTCATCCAGTAGACTCGAGCCATATGAAGCTCATCTGTCAGAGCTTGGAAAGGAGGTAGCATCAATAGGCTTTTCTCTGGACCAGGCCCAAGCTGAACTTCAACATATGAATCTTGAACAGAATTTCCTAAGGGAGAAGTTCAAGCTGATAGAAATCACCACTCGGGTAATGTTGTCTGAGCCACCCCAAGATTCTATCACCATAGCACACCTTACACTTAGGTCCTATGCTGGTTTTATAAGGGGCTATGTAATGAGACCTTAGTTGCTTTGTGTAATCCTTTTATATAAATAAAATTTTTATTTATTCTTATGGAAAAGTTTGTGAATTTAAAATATCACAATAAATATAGGATGTGTATTATTGATGAATTTAGGAAAAATGGTATCTTAAAATATATTTTTTTTCATTAAATAATTAATAATGTGAAATGATTTTCAAAAAATGGTCTTCTACAGTTGTGATTAGAGATAAATTTAGAGTCTAATAAGATCAAATTGGTTTTTAATGAATATTAAATTAGGAATAGTAACATACCCATATGAATAGTAATGAATAATAATGAATAGTAATCTAACCAAAAAAATATAAACTGCACTCATGAATGTACAAATACATTTTAGACATCTTAAAAGTGAAAAAAATGATCATAGTTTAAGTTTTGGTATTTTTGTACGCCATAAATATTTTATTTACAATTTTATAATTAATTTAATAATTCAAAATGGAAATTTATTTTCATAAAATTTAATCATAAATTTTTAATTTATTTTCTTATGGGTATACAATATTTTTATGGGACCTTGATTACTTTTTTAAGGTGTTACAAAATGAGTTATAGTGTTAAAGTTGTATTTTTGGAATAAATAATGATTTTATTTAAAAATTAAATTAAAAATATTTAGAAAATTATTTTAATAAAATGGAATTAATTTTTTAATTCAGATCATCAATATTAGGTTAGGGTGAATTTTTGGGATTTTTCTAAAACAGTTGAATTATCGGTGAATAGTAAAAATGCAGTTTTGAGTTTCGGGTGTTTAATGACATCATTAATGATGTAATAATGATTTAAGATTTCTGGTCGACTTATGAATAGTGATATATTCTATTAGGTGTCCCAATTGGCTAATACCATGGGAAAATACCATGGGAAATCCCATGGTTTTGCAAATACCACCGATGAGGTGTCCCTTGGAAATTAATAATTTATTCACTCACTTTTCCTATAAATACCAATCCATTTCCCACATTAATTTCATTCCAAAATCATCCTCAACGAATTTATGGTCTCCTTAACTCCAAAGGAGTCCTCCCAAGGTTCCCTCAAGCCTCCCAAGGTCCCTACCTTCAATCTTTTGAAGTTAATCTTCAAGGTAAGGGATCCTTTCACCCTCCTCTTTTAAATCATGAATTCCTTTATGTTGTGTCTTCTAGTTTCCATATATTTAGGTTGAGGGTATGTTATTATATGTTCTCATTACTTTCCATTTCATGTCTAATTTTTTATAGACCCTTTCCTCTCTCATAAATTTGTTTTCTTAATTTTTAAGTAACGTTGTTTGGCTGCCGAATTTCTCGTAAAAGAAATTGCATCTTCTCTTTCATTTCAAGTTTCTTTTTCTTGTGGTATGTCATTAAAATATCCATACCATGTTCTTATATCAATTTTATTATGTATTTATATTGTAATATAAGTTATTTATGAGTGTTTTACCCTTGTACCCTCTCTTTTTATTATTTTCTAAAACCATGTTATATAGCCGTTATGCTATAGAAATTTCGTCTCAAAATTTCTATCTCTTTCTCTCAAAGAATTATCTTGTTTATTTATTTGAATACCCAAACCTATTTAGTTTCTATGGGTGTTAATAAATATAGAAAAAGAATATATTTTATTCTGGAATGGAAATACATACAACCCTCACTCCCTTTCCATGGGTTATAAATGATATAATGATCTTATTTTTAAGAACTTTTAAAACGTCATGATTTTGAAATGAAACCCATTTCTTTTATTCTCTATGGGTTATTTATGAAATGTTTGATTATGATATATGTGTCTCTCATGAAAGTAAATACATATTAAGGGTGATCCCCTATAGCACTCCAATGTATTGGGTAAATAATTAATCTCTAGAGATGAAAAGTTTCACGATACCTTGGTGAATAACCTTGGTAATTTTTATGACACCTCAGGGATAAACCTTGGTGATATGTTCATGAATGTCTAAATAAAATGTTGTAGACACATATTAAAGTTATTATTCAAGTTCTTTTTATTATGATATTCCTATTATTCTATTGATCATTCCTTTATTACTTTTATCATGTTCCTATTAATATTGCTCAAGATCACATGTCAATTGTTTCACTTGTTTTCTTTACTGGGACTTCTGCTCACCCTTTTCTTTGATGTATGTCTCCAGGATATGAGATGCAGTAATTTTACATAGTATGAACCTATGATTAATCCTTACAAGTGGTTTAGAATAATTTTTTATGTTGTTTTATTGTATTATGTTCTTGATTTCCAAGACACTAGACTTTAAAGATCCTCTATTTGTAAAATGTAATGAAAAGTTATGTAATAAAAAGGTGGGATGCCATAATCACATAGGGTATCCACGCAAGTGAACTAACATAGGTCCCTCACCCATGAGGCCTTATTAAGTTCATATCCCAGGCATACATGTTGTTTAAGTAGGGGTATACCTTTTCTGCACGAATGGTGATTTTGTAGAGGAAGATTAAGTGGAAGGTTTGCACAGAATACGACAACAGAGAGACCGGACATACGGAAGCCTGAGGATTGTCCACTAAGACCTGTGGCTCTATTTATAGACATATAATCCCCTGTGTATGGACCACATGCACACCCTACCTACACAACCGATCTACATAGATGACCTGTGTGGATGACATATGCAATCTACAGGCCCTTTTTATCCCTTTATCTCAGGATCAGACCCTCCTATTTCGATCGGATCCAATCCTGGGGGGGTTGTTGACACTCTATTTTTTCACATGGATGAAAATTTATTAAAGTTAAATACCTCAAGGATAATAAAGTAAGAAGAGTGTATAATGTTAAAGGTCGCATCCTTTACCAAAGGCACCTTCACATAGGTACCCCTAAGCAGTGTTGGTGAACAGGGTACCTATGCATCTAGTAGCGTTGCACATGCTTAGACAGCTAGTTCACCTAGAAACATCACATAGGGCACCTTCAAAACTTTTATGAGTGACACACTTTCACAAGCCAACAACTTCACCTAGGTTCCCATATTTTCCTATAAATATGCCCATATGGCTCCTCATTTAGGATGATGTAAAATCATGAAGAACTCACAGCACTCTTCTCACCCTAGTCCTTCACCCAAGCCCACAGAAACCTTATAGGTAGGTCACTAAAATATAATATACAATTTAATTAAGGGGGTATTCTAACAAAATTCCTCCCAAGGTATAAAATACATAACACCTATGAAAGAAACCCTTTCTCCTGTGGTTAACAAACACTAGCATGAGGTCCCCTTCTCTAGCTTGGGACCTGTATGAGATACTTATGGGAACACCAATGGAGAACCTTTAATCCTTGAGAAATGACTCACACAAGTGTTTTTTTCTAGGTGGTTTTTCACCCAAAGTACCATCATCTCGTGTAGTCTTACCTACGCGAAGCACTACCAGGCCATGCAGGCATACCCTATGAGAGACCCCCTTGGCTTACCCAGCCTCTACCCTACATGAGACACCTCTCAATCCTTATTACAAGCCACCAATGGTAGGGTCCTTATACCTTTGGGTCCCTCATATGATAAATACAAAATTTAAACCTATGTTGAAGCCTCCAAACTTACGAAACTCTGGGAAGAGACACACCAATGTGTCTCTCATTTGGGTATGTATTCATTCATTTAAAGGTGTCCCTCACTTTTCCTACCTAATGAGTAGGGTCTTTGGGGTGAATGTGAGTATTCATACCTTCGGTCATGAACACCTAGACCTTGGGGGAAGTTTTATAGATTCCCCAGTCTTAGCAACAATAGTTAGATCTTTGTTCTTCCCATGTTATCTCTAAGACCTGTGTCCTCTAGTTCCAGGTGGGGAGAAATAGAATGAGATTCACCTCTCTTTCCCAGGAACCAATTTTAGGGCATCCCCACTATAGTAAGCCCCTATCATTTCTTTCAGGGCCCCTACTGCTTCATCCCTTCCTCCTTCTCCATACCCATGGTTCAACACCCCAACCCTCAGAAGCTTGGATCTAGTGCATTATTTTATTACATTATCATGATTACAAGGAATCAAATCCTGAAGGACCAAAATATTAATAGTTTTGGAAAAACAAGATTACATGCATGATAACCATTTTAAAATGGGAAAAATAAAATTAAACATAATACATAACAAAGGCTAATAAATTGAATCCTTGAAAACTCATTCAAAGATCTCTTTATCATAACCTGGGGAAAGGAAACATAATAAATGTGAGATCAAATGATAAGTAAGGTTAAATAAAGCATAAGAAATAATGAATTGATGATTTTAAATCAACAAGGTGAGGTAAATAACTAATAACACATTCCATTCAAATAACTAGATAATTAATAATCAATATGAAAAGATAAGAAATTAAAAACACATGCCATTTAACTAATAAAGTTAGAATGAAATGCATCCATAGATTTTATCATGTGAAAACCTCATGGATAATAACAATGATAACTGAAATATCTATGAAGTAAATTCTTAATTATTGTATGTCATGTTTTATTCACATGAAAACTTATACCGCCAAGACCTTTCACAAGACTGTTTAAAACTATGGGTAGAAACCCATTTAATTTGAATAGCTTATTTATCTCATGAGAACCTGTCGATGCATCAAGGGGATATATACAGTCTAGGCCCCACCAATCACTAAATTTTCAAAGAATTACTCATATAAAGTAATAAATAAATAAACAATATTCCTTATCAAATATCCATATTAAAATAATGAATAAAAGTGTGTCAATAATTCTATAGTTAATCAAATAACTATCAAAGTGAACCCCCTATGTAAAAATGATATACAGTTTAGGCAATAATAATATCATTTGTATGAGAATATGAATATTCAAGGAAATTTTTAACAAAAAGTGATTAAAATAAAGTGATTGTTTCAAGATAAATTTAACAATCACAAAAGGAATTGAGATTAAAAATATAACCATTAAAAACATTCTTGAGGAAAATAATCCTTAAACATTCCAAAGTGTCTCATACCACTTTGAAACATTTGAATCATAATAACCATGAAGGAATGAAATTAAATGAAAATTATAATACCATGAGAATAAGTATATTCATGATATAACATATAAAATTGTAGTATATACATCATATAAAAGTTAATTGTTGCATAATAACAAATAAGTTTCAAAAGAATGTAAATTGAGACGAAATCTTTTACCTTATCCATCCTTTTTTGTGTGGTATTTAACCTCATTTGTAGTGGTTTAAACATGTTACTGACTTATAATATAACCATAATCATATTTATTATATCATATATGATCTTATTATAATATCTTATTACCCATTTTTTAATTATTTTCACTGCTTCGTGTGTTAATTTCCTAGTTTCTTGAGTATGTTTTGACTTGTTATTTGTTGTTACTATTACTTAGATCATTATTTCATAATCTACAGAATGTAAAACATGATATATATTTCATATATATTTATTATATATGTATTTATAATAATCCATAATTTTTGGAGATAATAAATTAAATGCACTATTCATGGAGACGGTAGGTCGTATGTACGCATAAATATTACTTTCATTTCTTTTCCATATTAAAATAAATAAACATAAATGATATATATGTATATTATAATTACAATATCATATATATGTCATATATGTCACATATTTTTATCAAACACATCCATTATATGTTCCATGTATAGTTTGAATGAATCATATCGCTTTGATGAGGTGGTAGTCCAAACTTCCACAAACGATGTTATCATACTCCAAAAAAATTAAGTGCATAGAGGTACGTGTTAAAAAAAGAATTTAAAAAGAATAAATAAATTATAAATATCATATATATCATATATAAATATTTTTTTCATTATAATTACCAACCATGATAGGTGGTAAAGGAAAAACGAACAATCATCATTTAGAGGCATTAGTTTACCGTACACATAAACAGTAGGTTCAATACCCATTAGATGGATGCGTGTGTAATTGAAGGTTGAAAACTTGAAATAGCAACATATAATTATATTAAGGTCACTTATGTTATTATATAATCTTTTAATAATAATATTTGAGGGTATGGAGAATGTAAATAAAATAAAAGAGCTTGAGGAAGGACGTTACCTCTTCTTTGGGTAACTCCTTTTGGTTTGCACCAAAGGGATTAATTAGATGGATTTATTTATAATTTGATTATTATATGATTATAAGTGGTGTTTTGAGATATTATTTTATCAGATTTTGGGTGATTCAAATGGATTGATATGTGTGAGTAAGTGAGAGGGGTAAGTTCTTTTTTATGTTGGAGGAAGAGTGACATTCTTGTAAATTTTTGGAAAGGGAATTCCACCCATATTTTTCCTATTTAAAGTGAATAAAATAATGGAAAAATTATATAAAATATATTATAGGGTATAAATATTTATATAAAATGTATTCTATACAATTTTCTAGGTTATTTTGGCTCTTAAGTTTAAGGTTTAGTCCTTTGTTAAGCTAATTTCTCTCTTAATCGCTCTAATTAATTTTAATCGCTTTCACAGATATTTTTGGTAAAAAATAAATTTACCTTATAAACTATTCTTATTAAAAATATAGAATCCATTTTTAAAAATTCCAATCTTATAAGTGTTAGATATTAATTTAAATACAATCCCACAGACGGGACGACCATGAGGGTTTTTAAAGTAAAGACGTTCAAAAGTTTGCTAAGTTATTATATCTAAATTCAATGTTAAATTAATTTAAATGGAATAAATTTGATTAATTGATGTATAGCTGATATAATTTAAATTTAAAACTAATAAAATCATAATTCAACCTTATAAAAAATTATATAAAAAATTAATTTTGAAATAAAAATTAGTAATTTTCACTATTCATCAAAAAATGAAACTTCACAGAAAATTAACAAAAATTTACCTTGACCTGATTTTGATTTTTTATTTAAAAAATTAATTTTATTTTTTCATATTAAATTTATAAATTTTTCAAAAATTGGATTTAAAAAAATTCCTTTGATGAAAGGCAACAAAACTGCCTTTATAAAATATGGATTTTTATGCGTAAAATTGGCTTATGTTCTTATCCTATGCCTATTGAATATGTTGGATGAATAAAAAAATATTTGATTAGATATATAACTTATAAATTTACTATATAAATTCTCTAAAAGTTTTATAATTTAATTGACTGTGCAAAACGTGACTAAATAGTGTTTTGTTTAAATTTAGTGTTGCGTGCATTTCTAGATATCAATAAAATTAAATTTATTCTAAAGGGAAAATATGGTAAAATTCTTGGGGTGATACATTCATTCATCCTAAAAAATTCCTTAAAATTTTAGGTTCATTAACTTATAAAACTATTTGGGTAGTTATCCTTTATGGAATCATATGGTTCCCATGTTGCTTTATCTATTTTGTGATTTCTTCGTAGTACCTTTACTAGATAAATCTTCTGATTACTCAATGCTTTATCTCTGGTATCAAGAATATGGATTGGATATTCAAAGTATGAAAGGTCAGGTTCCAAATCTATTTCATCAGAGGTGAGAAAATGTGTTGGTTATGGTATATACTTTCATAGCATAGATACATGGACCACATCATGTACGTTTGAGAAATTAGCAGCATTGCCAAATGATAAGTGACCAATCAAAATCATTCAAGAATTTTGAATGGTATTATGTACCTAGGTCTCTGTTTCCCTTTATTATCAAACCTTATAACACCTTTCCATGGAGATAATTTTAAGAAAACATGATCTCCCACTTGGAACTATAAGTCTTTCCTCTAATTACCGGCATAACTCTTTTGCCTACTTTGTGCTGCTTTAATATGATCCTGAATAGCATTTACCTTTATTTTCATTTCTTCAACAAATTTTGGGCCTATAAGATTTCTTTCACTAACTTCATCCCAAAAATTTGGAGTAAGACACCTCTTTCCATATAATTATTCATACAGTGCTATTTGAATACTTGAATGAAAACTATTATTATAGGGAAACTCTGCCAAAGTTAAGTATTGATCCCACATACCTTGAAAGTAGAGTAATAATTACCTCAACATGTCTTCCATTTTTTTAATTGTTCTTTAATACTATCTATCAGTTTGGGGATGGTAAGTAGTTCTCAAATCAAGCTCACTATGAAGAACCTTCTAAATAATTTTCTAAAATTTTGATATAAAGAGGGGATCTAAATCAGAAATAATTGATATAGGTGCACGATAAAGTTTTATAACTTCATTAACATATATCCTTGTGAGGTTTTCAAGTCGTATGTCTTATATTATAGAAATGAAATGTGAATATTTTTTTAAGTGATCAACGATAACCCATATTACATCAATATTTCTAAAATCCATTGGTAGTCCCATAGAAAATTCTATAGTAATTTAATCCCATTTACACACAGGAATAGGATGTGGTTGCAATAATCCTTTAGTATGTTGCCTCATATCTTTCACTTGTTTATAAACCAATCGTCTGGACACATAATCAGAAATTTCCTTCTTTGTGTTATCCCACCAAAAATGTTCCTTTAATTAATTATACATATTTGTGCTACTAGGGTGTATAGAGAAATTTTAGCTATGATAATCATCCAAAAAATCCATTTTTAGCTCAGTTATATATGGAACACAAAGTATTTTTCCAAATTTTATAGCACCATATTCACATACAAAGTCTGAGACTTTTCCATCATTCACATCGTTAATTTTCTTTTGAAATTTCTCATCATCATATTGAGAATTATTTATCATCTATAATAAATATGGTTTTGAAATAATTTGAAAAAACATTGATGTCTCCCCTTCCTTATAAATTACCATATCTATATTTATTAAATTCATTAACATAGAATCCTTCTCAATCTTCATTTGGGTTAGAACTTCCTGATCCTTTCTACTCAATGCATCTCCTACCTTATTTGTTTTTCCTAGGTGGTAGTGTATTGAGAAGTTATAATCCTTGAGTAGCTCAATACATCTTATTTGTCTCATGTTGAGATATTTCTATGAGAATATGTATTTCAGGATTTTATAATCCATATATATCTCACATCTTTCACCATAGAGATAATGTCTCTATATTTTCAAAGTGAAGATTACAGTCGCTAACTCAAGATCATGGGTTGGATATTTTTGTTCATGATTATTCAATTTCCTTGATGCATGTGTAATAAATTTATAATTTTTAATTAGTAAACAACTAATTCCCTTCTTTAATACATCACTATATATGAAAAACCCATCACTTCTAGATGGTAGAGCCAAAATCAAAGCATTAAGTAATCTCATCTTTAGTTTATCAAAGTATTCTTATAATTACTTTGTCCGAACAAACTTAACCCCTTTATGTATAATATTGGTTAAAGAGTTATCTAATTAAGAAAAATTCTGAACAGATCACTGATAGTAACCTTCAAAACAAATGAAACTACATACCTTGGTTATATTTGTTGGTGTAGGTCATTCTCTAATTGCCTTTGTCTTTGCAGGATCAACTGATATTCAATCCTTGGAGACAATATGGCCAAGAAAATATACTTCTTGAATCTAGAAATCACAGTTACTAAATTTACCATATAACTCTTCCCTTGTAAGAGTCTTAAGGATGACCCATAAGTGATTCTCATGGTCCTCATAGGTTTTAGAATACACCAGAATTCCATCAATGAATACCAAAACAAAATCATCAAGATATTCCTTGAATACTATGTTTATTAGGTATATAAAAATAGAGGGTGAATTAGTCAATCCAAATGGAATTACTATAAACTATTAATGTCCGTACCTTATCGAAAATTTTGTATTTGGAATGTATTCCTTCTTCACTCACAACTAGTGATACCTAGAATGAAGGTAAATGTTTGAAAAATATTAGGCTCTGTGAAGTTGATCAAACAAGTCATCAATATAAACTATAGAATACTTGTTCTTTATTTTAATAGCATTGATTTCTCTATAATCAATGCACAATCTCATGTATCCATCTTTCTTCTTAAAAAATAAGACAGGGGCTCCCCATGGTGAAACACTAGGGTGAATAAATACCTTATTACCCAAATCCTATCGTTGTTTATTCAACTACACTAATTATAAAGTGGCCATTATATATATATTATTTGATATTGTATTTTCATCAGGGATTATATCAATAGAATTTTTAAATTCACACTCTGGAGGATGTCTAGATAATTCCTCAGGAAATACATCAATGTATTTATGAACAATACGTATGTACTTATTTTGAAGACTACATTTTCATAGATTGATTTTGTTTTCTATTCTTCCCTAAGAATTTCAATCAGTAGAGATACTGGTGGTGGATCTAGATAAGAATTAGGTGAGGATTATTCTTCTCTAAATATGATGGATTCTAAATCTCCATCATAGATCGCAATTTCCTTTATCTTGTAATAAATTTATGCATCATATTTTTATATCCAATATATACCAATAATTATATCAAAGTAAACCATAGGTATGATAATAATGTTAGTATATAAATCACATTTATGAGTCATAATGGGGACGCGTTGACACATATTTTTTGGAATTATAATTCCTTTAAGTGTTTTTACTAACAAATCTCTTATTAAATCAAAATGTAAATGTCTAATTTTCTTGGAAAACTAACTAGATATAAAATAATGTTATGATCCAGAGTCAAATAATGAAATGGATAAATTTAAATATAGGATTAATGTACCTTCCACCACTTTATTGGGTACTTCTACCTTAGCTCTTGGGATTTCATAAGCTTTCCCATCTCCTATTGGCCTCTTATATATTATATTCCCTTGAAGATTGGGACATTCAATTGAATAGTACCCCATATCTTTACAATTATAGCATTGAACATCAATGTTTTGTTTCTTCCCTTTTCATTCATGAGTCTAGTGAACCCTTTCTCTGCACTTATAACAAACTCCTCATCCCTTTAAACATTTCCCAATGTTCTTTTTCTCACATTTTTCACAAGATGGAAATCTCTCAAACTTCTTTTTATTCTTTTATGAATTCCATTTTTTATGGTGCTCATATGTCTTCTTGTTTTCTTGGTTTCCCTTTAATATATTGATTCTATAAAATTACCTCTCCATATTGATGGCACATAAAACTATTTCTTATTATGATGAAAAAGTCTAAGAAACCAGTTCCCTTCAAATATTTGGCTTAAGACCTTCAAATAATTGGTTGATATTGTACATTGTGTTGCATATGTAATCCATATAACTCTTGGATAAACTTGTAATGGTAGATTCATAATATTAAAAACTTTCTTCTTTATTTTTATTTAAGATAAGGAACTTTCTCTTCATCTAAATTTGTTGATCATGAGTGAAGTATTTATCAAATAATGTATCCTTAAATGTCTTCCATTCCATGAGTTCTATTTATTCTTACTCTATATTATTCTAGATCAAGGACCACCATTGATCAGTTTCACCTTAGAGACAATACATCACAAGTGTAACATTTTCCATTTCATTTCATCCCAAGGCCATAAATAACTTATCCATATACTTAATCCATTGATCAACTACAATTGTATTAGTAGTTCCACTAAAATATGGGGGATTTTATCACATAAAGATATCTAGAATAGAATATTATCTCTATGGAATAGGTTTCTCCATTCAAAAAAGGTTATTTTTCATAACCTAATTAAGTTTCGCAGATATTTCCACAATTTTTTTCATTCTAATACTAGTTGTATTGGTTTCCTCAATAGGGAAATATCTAAATTTTCCATGATTATTGATACTATTTTTCCTTCTAGTAGTCATTTATAAAAAATGGAATGTATTGGATTAGATCATAAGATCATAATGTATAATTTAAAATATGGTATAACAAATAACATAAATTTATGCACCATAAATATTAGAATCATAAACTTTGGTTTCTTTGGGGCCATATTTACTTTTAAATACTTCATAATGGTAGGTAAAGATAATATGAATTATCTTAACCATATCTCTTAGGTGTGTCAAAACAGGTGCACAATAAGGTTCGTTGTCATGTACTAGGTTATACTGAGTTAGGCCTGACACACCTTTTTGGAGTTGTTACCCCTAGGTACATCTGTACCAGAACCACATCCACTTATAGTATCCATACAAGGATTTATTGCTAGGAATACCCACATAATTTATACCTTACCTAAATTATAGTATATTATTCTATACTTATCCTAAAATTATATCTTAGGGTTATATTCCCTAATTTAAGTTTTTGAAATAAAATTTCTAAGGTTACTTCTAAACTTTCTTTGATACCAATTGTAATGCCCCGGCACTAGAAGCCCAGATCCAGTGAATTATTTTATTACATTGGCATGATTAAAAGTAATCAAATGAAATCTAATACATAAAAAATATGATAAACTACATCCTTGAAAACTCATTCAAATATCTCTTCATCATAACCCAGGGAATGGAATCATAATAAGGGTGAGATCAAATGCTCAGTAAGGGTAAATGAAGTAGAATCAATAATAAATTGATGATAACAGGTCATCATGGTATGGTAAATAACTAATAACATGTTCCATACAAATAACGGGATAAGGAGTAATCAATATGGAAAGGTAAGAAGCTGAAAACACATTTCATTTAATCAATAAACTGAAAATGAGATGCATCAATATATTTTATCGTGTGAAAACAACATGAATAATAACAATGATAACTGAAATATCTATAAACGAAATACTTAATTATTGGATTTAGTGTCTAAGGAACATGAAAACCTATACTATCAATACCTTTTACAAGACGGTTTAAAACTACAGGTAGAACCCCATTTAATTTAACTATCTTATTTGACTCATGAGAACCTGTTGATGCATCGAGGGGATATATAAAGTTTGGAACCACCCATAAATACCTATAAAAATAATTCCTCATATATATTAATCAATAAATAATAAATATGTTTTATCAAATATCCATATTGAATAACGAATGTGGATTTATCAATAATTCACTAATTAATCAAATAACTGTCAAAGTGAACACCGTATATAAAAATGATATACGGTTTAGGAAATAATAATATCCATTGTATGAGAATATGGGTATTAAATTAAATTTATAATTAAAAGTGATTATAATAAAGTTATTTTTCAATATAAATTTAACAATCACAAAAGGAACTGATATTACAAAGATAACCATTAAGAACATTCTTTAAGGAAATAATCTTTAAACATTCCAAAGTGTCCCATACCACTTTGAAACATTTGAAGAACAATACCCATGAAGTAATGACATTAAATTAACCTTATAATATCATTATAATAATTATATTCATGATATAACATGTCAAAAGGTAGTATATACACCATATAAAAGTGAATTGGTACATAACCATAAATAAGTCTCAATGGAATGTAAATTGAGACGAAATCCCTTACTTATCCTTAATTTTTGTTGTGTGGTATTTAAACATGTTACTGACTAATACTATAACCATAATCATATTTTTTATATCATATATGATCTTATTATAATATCTTATTACCCATTTGTTAATTATTTTCTCTACATTGGGTGTTAATTTCCTAGTTTCTTGAGTATGTTTTGACTTCTTATTTATTGTTCCTATTACTTAGATCATCATTTAATCATCTACATGATGTAAACCATGATTTATATTTCATATATATTCCTTATATATATATATATATAATAATCCATAATATTTTTAGATAATAAACGAATTGCACCGTTCATGGAGATGGTAGGCCGTACGTACACATGAATGTTATTTTCATTTCTTTTTCGTATTAAAAGAATGAAAAGTAAATAATATATATGTATATTATAATTATAGTATCATATATATTTCATATATGTTACATATATTTATTAAAATCATTTATTATATTTTCCATGTATAGTGTTAATGAATCACATCGCTTTGAGGTAGTGGTAGTCCACACTTCTACAAACGATGTTATCGTACTCCCACGAAATGGAGTTCATAATGGTATGTGATAAAAAATAATTATATAATCATAAATAAATTATAAATATAATATATATATATATAATATAAAAATATTTTTTCTATCATAATTATCAACCATGAGTGGTGGTAAAGGAAAAAATGAACAATCATTATTTCATGAGGCAGTAGTTCACTGTACACATAAACGGTAGGTTAGTTTCCCACTATATGGATGTGTGTGTAAGTGTAGATAAAAACCTTAACAAAAAAAATCAGTATATTTATGATACTTATTTTATTATATAATCCTGTAATTAAAATATTTTAGGGTATGGAGAATGTTAATAAAACAAAATATCTTGAGGAAGGATGTTACATCTTCTTTGGATAACTTTTTTTAGTTTTCACCAAAGGGATTAATTGGATGGATTTTTGCTTAAGGTGAGGCAAATAGGATGAGATTAGGTATTTTTTAATATTATTTTATCATATTTTGAGTTAGGAAAATGGATTTATAGTTATGAGGAAGTGGGAGGGGTGAGTGCCTTTTTATAGTGGAGGAGGAGTCGCATTCTTGTAAATATTTGGAAATGGAATTATACCCACGTTTTTCCTATGTAAAGTGTCTTTAATAATGGAAAAATTATTGAAAATGGGGTTTAGGGTATAAATATGGACATAAAATGAATTTTTTTTAATTTTATAGTTCGTTTTGTCTCTTAGTTTTAAGGTTTAATCCTTTGTTAAGCTAATTTTTCTCTTAATTGCTGTAATTAATTTTAGTCACTTTCACTAAAAATTTTGGTGAAAAACTAAGTTAAACTTATTATAAATTATAAATTATTATGATTAAAAATATTTAATCCATTTTTTAAAATTTCAATAACATAAGTGTCAGAAATTAATTTAAATATAATCCCACAGATGGGACGAAAATGTGGGTTTTTAAAGTAAAAACGCTCAAAAGTTTGCTAAGTTATTATATCAAATTTCAAATTTAAATTTATTGAAATGGAATAAATTGGATTAATTTATATATTATTGATATAATTTAACTTTAAAACCAATAAAACATAATTTAATCTTATAAATAAATTAAAATAAAAATCATTTTTGAAATAAAATTAAGTATTTTTCACTATTCATTAAAAAATGAAACTTCACGAAAAAATTTCAAAAAATTAAACTAACCTAATTTTTATGCTTATATTTAAAAAATTAAGTTTATTTTGTCATATTAAATTTATAATTATGTCAAAAATTATATTTAAAATAGGTTCTCTGTTAAAATGTGGCAAAACTACCTTTATAAAATGTGTGTTTTATGCATAAAATTGGGTTTGTTATTATCATATGACAATTGAATCTATTGTATGAATATAAAAAATATTTTATTAGATATATAACATAAAAATTTACTTTATAAATTCTCTAAAAGTTTTAGAATTTAATTAACCTTTCATAATGTGACTGGATAGTGTTTTGTCTAAATCTAGTGTTGCGTGCATTGTTAGCTATCAAAAAAATTAAATTTATTCTAAAAGGGAATTATGGTAAAGTATTGGGGTTATAAAAATGTGATATATCCATGTAGATCACAAAATTTGAATATATCGATTACCAAAATAAGAGGGGATATGGGCACTTCAAATCCCTTTCGCTCTCCCTTTGGGTCTAGGGTACAACGACGAGAGGGGAGTGTCATCGCCCTAGCCTCTTCCACCAGCGCAAGGATGATCATGTAGTTTTTCATATCTTTGACTTAATATTATTTCTCACAATAAATCATGACTCATGTAGGATTATAGGTTATCCATGATCTTGGCATCTTCATGGTCATATGCATGTTTTGGTAGAGAATCTTCTTTCGGATCTCCCTCTCTCCTTCCTTTAGAGGGCCTCCATAAGTGTGGGTCCTCAAGTCCATGTATCCAAAATTAGGAAAAAGAAGATTTTTTGGTTCCTAAGATCCACCAATTACTCTTATTTATCACATTTATCATCACTCACGTGGTCTTAGATTTTGGTGGTGATCATGACATCTGCAAAATACCAAACCTTTGGGCATCATTCCAAGTGTAATCCCCAACCAACCAAGGTCCTCCTAATTAGTGTAATCCCCAAATATGTCACTAAAAATATCAGGTAATAATCCTTATGAGTAAAACCCAACTATATAACCATACTCATCCAAAGGGAATCATCCTTAGGAGTAATCCCCAACCAAATCTTTCAAATCACCAGGGCATCCTCCTTAGGAGTAAGCCCTAATAAAATCCTCTTAAAGGGTTATACTCTCCTATGAGACGAACATTTAGAGGGAATCCATAGGTGTGGGTCCTCACAACTGAAATATATGGGATTTTATTATCATCCAAATGGTATATGTAGGAAGCCTCCATAAGGTTCAAATCCAACACCCCAAATCAACCCAGATTATCTTTGGGAAACATTCCCAATAGAGTCTTATTTAACCTGGGAATCCATATCACTTAAAAGTTCTCTAGGACTCTTCGGTATAAGTCCCACACCAAAATTTGACTAGGAACCTTCTGATAATATTTCCTTGTCATATGACATTAAACTTTATAGTTTGGTCCTCATCACATTACCTTAAATGGTATGATGTGTCCCATTAAGCGGTACCAAACTATGTGGGTTCTAATTCCATTCACAGGGATATATAGAAAGACTATATTATGAGTCTGATCCCGAAATCAAAAAAAATCTCATCTACCTAGATGATTATTCAGTCAAGATCACCCCACTATGTGGCTCAAAACTAGTGTCGTAATAAGATGAAAAAAGAATCTTGAATCAGTATATTATAGGGTACCATTGATGGAGAACCTCATATATATAAAGATATCTCCATTGATGAAGAAATTAGGATATATATTGATGATTATAAATTCCATATATTCTAATAATTTTTTTTAATTCAAGGGTGAACCACATCATACTTAGGAATTAATGAAGGATTCACGAATATATCTTAAATCTATAAGAGATTTCTAAAGTAAGAAACAATCCCCCCAAAAGGGTGTGATGAGACCAACCTCCCATCCTCTAAAATAATGTGATTCCTTAAGTATCATTTTCCTAGTCTCAAATTGAGAATATTCCATTGGAAATAAGGTCCATGATTCATCATGGATATAGAACTATTGGGTGTTTCCAACTCCATGAACAAAACTCGTTAGAGACCATTCAGAATTTGTGAACCTGGCGTGAATGATTGCACAAAACTCAACCCCCTAAAATAAATCATTGATCCTCAACAAAATTTTTTCATTGAAAATAGTCACAAAATAACCCAGGATACCCTCACAAACTAGCACTCGACCCGATCCACCACATACCTGAAGGGCGTTCCCGATCCCCACGAGTTGGAGACAAGAATTTGGGAATCAACAATAATTAAAGGGAATTGTTTTTAACAACCTGAATATAATACATGTAAAATATATATATACATAACAAAAATAAACAACATAAATAAACTAGAAGAAAAATATATTCCATAACTAAAGGGAAAGAGAATAAGTGAAACAACTCAAAAAAGTTAAGAAAACTCTAATGTATGAGTCCAAAAGTAAAGGAAAAATCCAAAATGAGAAATAGATATTCTATATAATAAGAGTATGATGTCCCATTATCTCACCACCTACTACCCAATACCATATGACTAGAACCTCACCACCTCACTTCAGCGCCTTGTCTTTCCTTGCATCAAACGACATAATCAGGTCTACACACCACTGAATGGGTGTGAAAGGTGTGAGCTAAATAGGATCAGTAGGATCCCACCTAGGTGTTCCATAACAAGTATCTTTATAACAATAAAAACATGCTTAATTTTAAAGAAAACAAGTAATGATAATCAATTAAACAATTATTTATACCTAAATCATGATAAAATATTCCATTTTTTTAACAGTTCTAAAATAATAAAGGTAAAATAGTTTCAAATAATATCACATATATTAAGAAATTAATCAATGTAAAATAGTAAAAATCAAAGAAAAGGTAAAATCACACTAAGGGTCACTACATGTTAGGCTAGATAGAACAATTATACCCAAAAATAGACAATCATGTCGATCAATCCCCTAGACATATGCATCGAATATAGGGATCATAGGAATACCCTAATAATTGAACTCCCTAAAAGGTCTAAAAAGTCCCTAGAAAACTTGGCCTAGGTAGTATATGAACACCCCATGAGTGAACCCCCTAATAGTAATAACTAAAGAGGCATATTGATACACCCACAACCTAAGTACCTAAGGCTTTCCATGTGCTACATTTTTTAAATTTCACCACGAATATGGATAGGATCAAGAAGAAAATAACCATAAGATAAATGGATCTATAAACATAATGAAATGGTTCTTTTATGAATAATTGTAATGAAAATTTTGAAAGGTTTCTTACCTAGAGAGATGCAGTGAAACTACCATAGAGATCAAGTGCTGAACAATGTGATTCGGGAGGAGCAGATACACCCAAAATCATATAGAATAAACCTATGGTTTTATGAGGAGTCATGTACATAGAAATAATGAGAATAGGTTATATGAGTGGTGAATAAAACCTACAGGTCATGCATAATTCATGAAGTTAAATATAGATTCACATTATGAATCTTTCAAGTTTTATATAAACTGAAAAAAGCATCACCTTGGATAAAAAAATATAATCCACCTTTTTATAATATGAACTTGTTTATAAGCTATAAAATTTTCATGCTCTAAAGTAGACTCATAGTATCTTTTTGGCAATGGATTCATGTCATGTAACCAGTTCATGATGTGAATGTGCATAGTAAGAAGTGCTCAATCCAAGTTCTATAAAAAAATACCCAAACCAACTATTATGCCCTTAAAACCTAAAAAACACTCTTAAACGTTAAAGGAGGAATATATTTTTACCATTATATTTAAATATACCCACCATAAGACTTTCCATCCTCAGGATGTCATGTGGAATAAGTATTCTCTGAAAAGAGGTGAGTCCACTGCTCCCTCACTGATGATTCACACTCCCCAGTCTCTTGAAAATATGATCTGTGTCTCCATAACACTATGAAATATTTAATAGAACTCCAAAAAAATACTTTCACCTTATAATAAATGATCTCCAATGGATTTTCTATAACTAAAACATTTGTCTACAACTCAATATATTCCAAACTCAGAACATGAGAGGGGACAGGATGGAACTTTCTAAATTGAGATATGTGTAAAACATCATGAATACCTATCAACTAAGTTGATAATTTTAACTGATTTGAAACTTTATCAAGCTTCTCAATGACCTAAAATATTCCAAAATATCTCAAAGATAACTTTCCTTATTTTACAAGATAGCGGTGAACTAACTAAAGATAAAATTTCAAAAAAACTTGTTCACCAATGAAAAACTTCAAAAGGTGATATCTAAAATCTGCATATGAAATTTGTCAAATATAAGATATAAAAAGATGATGAAATATATCTTGAATCGTCACTGATGTATCCTGAATGATACTTAGCCCCATAAGAGAGAAAATGCCCACCTATTCCCAAAAAATATGTGATTTTCACGGGTGACGCCTTAAAGGGATTCATTCTGATCGATGACTAATAACTATTGTTATATGAAAACTTGAACAATCCCATATGGTTATCCTATGATCCACTAAAATATAATATGCAGACATGAATCATATCCTCCAAGATCTTAATAGAATGCCTTGTTGGGCCATCTGTATGTGAATAGTAAGTTGTATTCAACCTGACTTGAGTTTTCATCGCCTCCTAGAGACTCTTCTAGAATCTAAAAGTAAATCTAGGATCCATGTTTGAAACAATAATAGAGGGAACCCCATGTGACCTCATGATATCCTATATATACAGATTACCCATATCTTCGACTTTAGTGGTGTCCCTGATCAAAATAGAATGGGTTTACTTTTTCAAACTGATCAACCACCACCTGATAGAATTATTCCCCTAGGGAGTCCATGGTAACCCAAAAAAAATGTCCATAAACACCTCATATCATTTCTAAACTGGAACTTAAAGAGGTTGAATAAAACTAGAAGGTTTCAGATACTCTAACTTTATATTTTGGCATGTGTAACAATGATACAAATAATCTACAATGTTACACTTCATACCTATACATTGTAATCACCATTTAATTTCATAATACATTCTCATAGTGATCAAATTAATGTCCCATGAGGAACTATAAAATTCAAATAAAAATTAACTCCTTATATATGTTGGGATGAAAAACTGGTCCTCAAAACAAATAATATCATTTGAAGGGAGATACCAACCAAAAAAAAATCTACCCACCATAAACATCTTTATGAGCACTAAGATGAAACTGAACGAAGAGCCCCATAAGGTTACACTCTTCCTTCGATTCCAAAATATCCTATCATGGAACTTTCCTAATAAGATAATCTATAATGACATCCCCCTTCCCTAAGGTGTAATATATGTTTAAGTCGAACATATGAAGGTATTATACCCACCGACTCTATATGAGATTAAAATATTTCTAAGAAAATATATATTTTAGACTCTTATATTCAGAAAATATATAGTTTAGAGTCTTATATTTAGAAAATAATGTGAAACTCTCCATAAATAGATAGTACCACAAGCATTTAAGTGCATGCATAACTATGGAAATCTAAAATTCATGAGTGGGGTAATTATTCTCATGTGTTCAAAGATTACGAGAACCATAGTACACAAAATGATCATCTTGGATAAGCATGCTGCCCATACTAGCATTGGAAGTATCACAGTATACAATATACCCCTAACCAGGCTTAGGTAAGATCAAAATGTGATCTGATGTTAGAAGATGATCTAGTTCCTTAAAATGATACTAACATTTTTCATCCCATTTGAAATTAACTCCCTTACTAATAGGATTAGTCAAGGTTGATTCCAACTTCAAGAAATCCTTGAAGAACCACTGATAGTATCTAGTAAGATCAAGGAAACTCAAAATTTAAAAGACATTCTATGGATCATCTCATGACAAGACATCCTTCACCTTATCAGGATAAACTGATAATCCATGTTTGGAAATCACGTTCCCAAATAATTTCACTTCTTGGATCTAGAAATTTCATTTTGAAAACTTTCCATAAAGACATTGATTTTTAAAGATTCCCAAAACCAGATTTAGATGGTTCTCATGCTCATGTTTGGACCTTGATTAAACCAAAATATCATTTATGAATATGATAATGAATGTTTAAAGATACTGATGTAGTATCCAATTTGTAACATCCCCAAATGATAAAGGGTTAAATGACTAAATGATATGAATCATGTCAACAAGGTGCACCTTCCTTTTCGAGAGCCTACCTGATTAGAACTCCACAGTTAAGCGTGCTTGGCTTGGAGTAGTGATCAGGATGTGTGTGAGTGAGGAAAAAGCACACTGGAAAGGAAAATTGTTGTCCTGTGGGGAAAATCATTAGTCATATTACCCATTCAGGCATGTGGGTGGGCCCCACGTGTCTGCGGGGCAACTGGTGGTACCTAGTGGGCTAGGACCCGACGGCCATGTTAAGGCGGGGTGGTTGTGCTGTCACTAGGACCCAGTTGTTACATTTGGTATCAGAGGAGGAACTCAGCCTTAAGTGTGGTGCACTGCCTGGGTTGAGATGTAGGGCCCACAACGAGGGCGTTGTGCTCTAAAGGGGGGGTGATTGTAACATCCCCAAATGATAAAGGGTTAAATGACTAAATGATATGACTCATGTCAACAAGGTGCACTTTCCTTTTCGGGAGCCTACCTGATTAGAACTCCACAGTTAAGCATGCTTGGCCTGGAGTAGTGATCATGATGGGTGACCTCCTGGGAAGTTTCTCAGGATGTGTGTGAGTGAGGACAAAACACACTGGAAAGGACAAGTGTTGGCCTGTGGGGAAAATCATTAGTTAGATGACCCATTCAGGCATGTGGGTGGGCCACACATGTCTGCGGGGCAACTGGTGGTACCTAGTGTGCCAGGACCCGACGGCCATGTTAAGGTGGGGTGGTTGTGCTGTCATTGGGACCTGGTTGTTACACAATTCATCATATACATAAAATAGTACGAGTGTCAGTTGGGCCAAATGGCATCACAAGATATTCGTAATGGTCATACCTTTTCTTGAAAGTTGTCTTCGGTATATCATACTCTTGAACTCTGATTTGATGATAACCTGGCCAAAGATTGATATTTGAAAATAACTTTTTTTTTTACTTTAACTGATCAAAAAAATCATCCCCATGGGTCAAAGGATTATTATTCTTAATCATCACCTGGTTCAACATCTAATAGTCCATGTATAATCGAAGTGAATTTTCAACCTTATTTGTAAAGACCATTGGGGATTATTATGGAGAAACACTAGGGTGATCAAAACCTTTCTCCATCAGATCATCCAACTAGATCATGGTCTATTTCAGCTCCACTAGTGTCATATGATAAGAGGGTATTGATATTGGTTGTGTACCTAACACCAAATCAATCATGAACTCCGCATTCCTCTCTAGAGAAAGATCAGATAATTCATATGGGAAAAAATTAGGAAAGTACCTCACAACCAAGGTAAGATAACCAAAAAAGGAAATGAAATTGGGCTCAACTACAACTGAAAAAAAAAACTCTTGATCTCTGGGAAAAAAGGTCATGCATGACCAAACATCAGATACCACTCTCCTAGAAACACCTGATATCTCCCATTGGTATAAAGGAACAAGACATTATGGTGATAACAATAAACCTTAGAATGGTTTGTGACAAGAGAATCCATCCCAATGATTATGTAAAACAAATTCAGATCGAGAACGAGGAAATCCCATACTAGCTTCATATCAACTATTGATAGTGAACAAGAATAATATTGAAACCCCTAATTTTTATTCTTTCTAAGAGGTGTCACGAACTCCATTATAAAGGAAATATGCTCCATCAAAAGTTTCAACACATCAACAAAATAGGTAGATGTAAATGAGTGGGAGGAACTGATATCAAATAAAGTAGTTGTTACATAAGATATAATAAAGATGTTAGCTATAACTATTATTGTAAAAGAATCATCCTCTACTATAAACTCATCCACTACATTGATTTTATTTACTCTTGAGGCTTGTGGTTGAATCCCTATATACATTGAATAATATTACTGCACTATATTGTCCTTTGGATCTGAAGATCCCTAATTATAATAAGGCGTATACATAGCTTGATAGAATCACTATAAATTTCCATAGTGGCCACAACCATTTCATATCTTCACAGGTACAAAAAAATAATTTCGGGTGTACCTGAACTTTTTGAACTAGTATCAAGTCAGGGGAACACTACTCGCTATAACAGATGGTGCAAAGGAGGCCCACTACTAATAACCATCTCCACCACTCTTGTGATTCTCATACCACTTCATATTATTTCCCTGTGTGCCACTACCACTAGGTGTAAGAGAAGGGTAAGAATGGACAATATTTCCTTTTATATCCATTTCTTCCATCATAGACCTGACATCCATCTCCACATAAGTGGAAAGATTTAGCATAAATACCAGTGATCTGATATTTGGTTGTAAACCTTTTAGGTACTTCTAATCATTCATTTGATCATTCTTCACTACCTCTAGATAAAAACAAACAATATCCATTAATTGATTGGTGTATGACAACACTGAATTCTCTCCCAACTAAAAAGAGAGGAAATATATAGACTTTTCCATTATCATTGACTATAGATGGATTGTTGGAAGAGGAGGGTCTTGGAAACCTTCTAGAACAAGACCATGTGCTTATCTGCATGTATCATAAAATACCACCATCACTTTTTAGGATCCTCAAGTGTGAAAGTTTCACACTTCACCTTCATATTCTCAGGTGTATCTAGAAAGTTAAAGATCTTATCAATATTTTCCAACTAGTCCTCTGCCTCTTGGGGCTCATTCATACCCTTAAATGATGGGGGATTATCACGTATGAACTCTTGAGATTGATCCATTTCTCCTCAAGTTTTTGGATATATCTCAATAACTGTGTTTCAGACTTGTGTTACATTTTGGTCCATGGAATGAATTTTACACATGATATCCTCTATAATACTCTAATCTAAAGTTAGATTACCTTGAGGATAATACACTACACCCTCCTATAAGACCCATGTAATACATCTCAGAGGCATATTGTTTCACACTAAAAACAAAAAAAATGATCATATGATAGGATAATCTCAGTTCAGACCAAAAAACCATAAGAAAAAACTGATATTAAGATCAATAAATAAACATATGATAAACATATCCCAACATCCCATGGAAACATTAGTCTCTTTACAATAATATTTGTCTAGGAACTCACCATAAACAAGATCTCAAGTCTCAAAAATCCTACCTTTAGTCTAACAACTTCCGAAGGATGAGTATAATCATGATCTGATACCAATTTTTCACAAACTGACTCAAGATACCCTCATAAACTGGAACCCAACCCAATCCACCATATACCCTAAGGGAATTATTGATCCCCATGATATGGATACTAGAACCAGGGCATCAAAAAAACTAGAGGTAATAATTTCACCCAACCTAAATAGATGACATGGTATATATATATGCACACATAACATAAATAAATAGTGGAAATAAACCAGAAGAGATATATATATCATAACTAAATAAAAATATCATAAGTGAAACAACTCAAAAGAAGATAAACAAACTCCATGGTATGATTCCAACAGGAAAAGAAAAAATAAAAAATGAGAAATAGTTACTCCATGTGATAAGTAGATGATGTCCCATTATCTCAACACCATCTACCCAACACCAGTTTACTAGAACCTCACTGCCTCACTGCAGCACCTTGTCTTTTCCTACATAAAAAGGCATAACCAAGTTTGCACACTACTAAAGGGGTGTGCAGGATGTGAGATAAATAGGCTTAGTAGTGTCCCACTTAGGTGTTCCATAACAAATATCTATATAATAATTCTAACATGCTGAACTTTAAATAAATCAATGCATGATAATTGATTAAACAATTTTTTATATAAAAAAATGGTAAAGTATTCTCCTTTTTCCATAGGTCTAAAATAATATAGGTAAAATAGTTTCAAAACATATAACATATATCAAGAAGGTAATAAAATCCAAACATTACAAATAAAATCATAGGTAAAATCACTACAAGATCAATGGATTGACAAACATAGTGCAATGTCACTACCGCGACCAATGGAAATGAAGAAGCGAAAATATCTCTTACTCATAGAAACACATCGCAACCACACTAGAGATCAAGTGACAAAAAATTTGATCCATGAGGATAAAAGACATCCAAAATCACCTATTATAACCCTAGGGTTTGAGAAGGAGGCCTATGAAATGAAATAATGGGAAGAGGTTATGAGAGCAGTGCATAAAACATATAGGTAGTGCACAATTCATGGGGTGAAATACAGATTCACATCATGAATCCTTCAAGTTCCATATATGTTGAAAAAGGATTTTCCTGGGCTAAAAAAAATAGATAAAAAATTTCATGAAATGAACATGTTTCACAACCTATAAAATTTTCACACTATAAATCAGACTCAAGGAATCTTCCTGAAAATGGATTCAAATCATGTAACCATTTCACGATGTGAATGCGCGCAGTAGGCAATCCACAATCTAGGTTATTCATAAAATCCTTAAACCAACTCCAACACCCTCAAAACCCAAAAAAATACTCTTAAACATTAAAATAGGAAAAGATTTTTAAAAATATGTTATTGATAAGGTCTTGGTACTCATCCTCATTTCATGTGCAATTTTCCAACAATGGGAATGAGTATGGAAAGATAGCTTGCGTGGGAGTGATGAAGAAAATCCCAAGTCCCACTTTGTTGAGCATGGGGTTTTTAAGACTCCTAATAGTTGGGATATGATAGGCACCATCAAAATGAATCTACCAAAATGGAATAGTATTATCCATGGAAATAATGGATTTATTTGGGAAATCAACATTTAGGGGCAGTTCCTTAGGGGTTGGATGCATATCTAGGAAATATTTCAAAGCTTTTCCCTTAAAAAAATTCTAAGGGATGAACCTAATATAGAACTATTTTAGAATTATAGCCCAATTTTCCATTCATCCTATCAACATGAGGTGGTTGAGAATGTACTTCAGTATATTGATGCAGGATACCGGTTGTATCTCATGGTGCTTCAAATAATGTCTCAACTTATGAAATGCAAAGACCAGGGCAATGAAACTATTATCAATTGGGTAATATCTAGTATCTGTTTTGAGTAGCATGTATTTAAGATAATACATGATATTTTACCTAAACTCATTACTCTTCTGAGCTAGGAGGGTGTTGAGGGACTATTTTAGAGTGGTCATAAAAAGAAATAGAGGATTTATTGGGATGGATGGTATCAATACTGAAGGATAAAGAAGATACTATTTAATATCCTTGAATGTAGTTTGGTAGTCTTAAACCCACTGGTATATATTGTATTTATTTTTTATCCTTGATAAGGGATTACACATTCCAGTCTAATTCACAATGAATCAGTGGATATGGTCCAAGTAGACTTAGAGGCCTCACAACTCCTGGATGTTTCATAGAGGATGAATATTGCTGATAGCTTTTATTTTCTCTGGATCAATCTTAATTAACCTGTATTTGATAATTAGGATAGTGTATTTTCTAGAGGTAACCCCAAACACACACTTTAAGGGGTTCATTTGTAGGTGATGGGAGTGGAGGAAGTCAAACACATTCTCAAGGCCCCTAATATGGTTCTAAATTTAGAAATATTTAACCACCAGATCATCCAAATATCACTCCACTAATTTCTTGAGAATTGGTTCAATGATATTGTGCATTTCATGCTAGTAGGTAGCTCTATAATTCTTAAAATTGAATGGAGTCACTCGATAATAGAAGGTTTCCTATGGTGATCTAAAAGCAACAGATTCCTCATCATTAGGGGATATATAGATCTGATTATACTTGAAATATCCATCAATGAAGTATAGGGCTTGTATACCAGTTGTCATGTCAATTAGAAACTCTATCACTAGAAGGGTAAATCATCCTTCAGTTAATAGTGGCTAAGGTCCCAAAAATCAATGAAAAATTTGATCAGCCCATTATTATTGCTGACTAGAATAATTTTTTTCCATCCATTTGTGATATTAAACCTCCCTGATGAAGTTTTAATTTATTATATTGTCAACTTTGGCCTCAACCATAGCACCGTGGGAAGGGTGCATCTTCCTGGGAGGTTGTTTAAAGCCATGGCAGCCCACTGGGAAGCCAATGTTATGAAAAAAAACCTAGGAATTGAGCCCCATAATTTCTTTGTAACTCTAAGAGAACACATCATATTGATTTTTCAAGAAATACACATACTATTATTGCTCCTCTAGAGACATGATTATACTGATCAATATCATATTTGGGACTTTCTCCATGCTAAGATTCACCTGGGTTAGATCATTGACCATGTTTGAGACTCCCTCTTCAAATGTTGGGGGTTTTATATAGATCCTCATCATCATCTAAGAAATGGGTATCATAGGGAGAAGGTGACTCTGAGGGAGATATAGATCCGGTAGTGTCACTAGAATCTGGTCTAGTAGAAGAAAAATCCTTAAGGAGGAGTTCCTATTTTGTAGATACTGTGGTGATAAAAGCTGTTGAGCCAATCCCTTGTGGTTTTTGACCATGAGACCCACCTTTGATATCAAAACAATGGTTTTAAGTAGACCTCAACTGATTCAAGCATACCATTTGTAACATGTGACGGTGTCATGGATCAGTTGCCATGGGGCGGGTCCCTCAGTATTTCATAGGAGTATGGATTTCTAGCACTAATAGATCATGTCTTGTGTAGTATTAAAAGTTAATCTATGAGAACTCCTTCTTTTTGGATATTTTGATTAGCTTCCTAGGTTTGTGGCCATTGACTCCAACTAATGGATTAAAATAATTAATTTGTATTTCAAATCTTCCCAAGGATCCACTGAGGTGTACATCAAATCATTAGGGTCATTGATATGGTCAACCCCATCAGTCTGGAGCAAATTTCACTCTCTTTTTCAGTACCCATCATCTAGGAAATGGGTCATACAATATTTGAAGGGAGAGGTTTCACCTTGGAGTACCCCCACTCTAGTGACAAGGGACTATTTGAGGCATTGATGGTATTAAGAGGGGATCATTATGTGTATATGGATCTAGGGCCTTCCCAATAGGGTATTGTAGGTTGTATCCTATGAGACTACCATAAACTCAGTGCTTATTACCAGTCTACCAAACAAGTTCTTCATCCTAATATTTATATGTGGTTTCTTCTTACTCTTCTCTTACCCTTGAACTATTAGGTTGGTGGGATTCAGATTAGATTCAATGAGTCTAGGATTTTGGAGTTTCCAGGTTGGTATGGGATTGATCCTATAGCTAGTATCCACTAGTTATCGGTGGATCTCCATTCCATTAAACTAAACTATGATATAAAACAAGATTATGTTCCCCTAAATAGTGAAACCCCCATCCTATTTAGAAAATGATATGATGACTTGGAATTTCTTCTGCTTGGATTCATTTTCATGGTAGGCCTCAGCAGCTGCTACCTCAGTCCCAATCTAGAGAGGGATCTTTAGGACCTTGATAATAGCCTCGCACATCTCTTTTGATTGGCGGAGTGTATCAAGGATTTAGAGTCGCTCTAGTAGACTAGCGATGTGATTTAGTGCATCATATTTCTATAAAAGTGGTGTGATTTTAATTTCCAAGGGATTATCTTTAATAGGGGGACAATGGGTGTCCTTGGTTGAGGTACTAGGACCTAGCTAATATTTTCGGCATTCTACTGCTAACTATACAATTTAGGTTAAGCACTAGATGACTGAGGTTGAGCTTTGGTTGGCCACGACTAATCATGATGATATTGTGGTTGAGTTTCATGATCAACCAATATAGTCGGTTTCAAAGGAATCCCTGATAGAACGGCCCGAGATGGTTTTTCTTATTGGTCCATGTATGAGGTTTTTATCTTTTCTTAGTGGTGTGAATAGTCACTTATAGAGAACTATTTTAAAAACCCTGACTATTAGCATGGAGTATACCTCCCCTCCAATGGAACTGGATAGAATTACCTAAGAGTGGACCGGGACATTCCACATCACTGAGTGTAATACAATGATCCACTAGCCTGACCGCATTCACAGAAGCATATTCTTATTCTTCTTCAGTGAAATATTCTAAAATTGACTCAATCCTAGAGGTCTAGGCTAATTTGGGGGGGGGCATGAAGACAGTAATTTTATAGGCTAGTTTCAATACTGGTGGGGGACTCTTATTACCCTATCATCATCAATGTCTATTATTTCAAGATCTGGAAGGTTTTGAGACCGATGAGGTGGTTGAAGTGGTCAAGGAAACCACAAGAGCTACTGGTTTTCTTATACGGTAATGGATAATGTTTTGGGCATGAGTGACCATCTCAGGGGATAACTAGTTATTGTACTTTTGTGTACCCTATCCTAGAGTCTATTTCCATTTTTCATAGTCTTCATTACTTCTATTTTGGTTAGTAAATATATGTTCTACCTATGATGGGACATCAACAAATATGACTATTCCATGATCCACCTAGTCCTAGATACAATATTTTAAGATAAAACACTCCTTGATGGTGTTCCTAAGAACCTCATGGTATGGTAAAAATTTAGTATGATCAATGAGTTAGCTTCCTCAGGACTTCTTCATTTCAGCAGCTTTAGGAATTCCTTTTCCAAGACACAGATGAAGTATCATGGGACCAGCATGTCCTTGAAATAATATATCATGTATTTACCCTCTAAAAAGGGAATCATGGGTGTCGGTCCCTTATGGGAGGTTTGGGAAATGTTGTCATAGTGAGGTTTCACTTGAATAGGTTGTGGTTAATGGGGTTATAGTTGGCGAGGCTTGTCTAGCATGGGTACCTGAAGGAGGACCGACTACTAAGCCCCATCATGAATAGTAGAATCCATTTATGCCTTTATAGGTTTTTTCATGGGAGATAGAAGAGGTAATAGGAACTACCATATCTTGGTTCACTGTAAGGATTATTCCAAATTTTGGGATCTTTCAATGAAATATTGAAACCTTCTTGGATACTTCAGTGAGATAAGGTTAGGGACCAGCTTGTCTTTGAAATTCTCTATGTACATCATTAATAAAAACTCTTAGGAAAGCTTCATATTGAGGGAGTATGTGAGCCTCTTCTATCAGAAAATGAAGTCAGTGACTTTCTAATAGGCCCTCTTCTTTAATTTGGAGAGGTCATTGATACTACTATTATGCATGGTGGAGCTGAAATAGTAGAGAAACAACTTATGGAGATCCTCTAAACCTGTGATGGATCTCGGGGCCAGCTAGTTGTACCAAATAAAGTTCAATCCTTCCAAAGTATGGAAAAAACACTAGAGTTTGGCAGCCTCCTACTATTATTGAGTCCCTAGCATTGGTCTTCATCATGTAGTGAAGTGGTCCAAGTGTTGTAGTGGGTTACCCATGTAATTGAATAATAAGAATCTAGGATTAATGAATTCTATAAGTGGGAAGATCTAGTCTACCCATACCGAGTACAGATTCCCCTCTAGAATAATCACATATTTCTATGTTTCTAGATCCTCGAGTTGAGTGACATGAGTGGCTATCACATCATCGAGGTGAGGGTTGGTAGCCACTAGGTCCCTAACCGGTCGGCTAGCTTGTGAGTCGTAACGATCATGTACCCAATGAGGGAATTCATGCTGTTTAGAAGGGGTAGGTGGGTTATATATTTGTTTCTTATCAGTTCCACCAGCCTCTACCCTAGTTTGATGTGAAGGTACACCTATCTTGACCTTGGGTCCCTATCCAAGATAGACATACTACTTGGATGGAGTATGGATAGGGTCTCTCCTGACATTTTCTCACCCTAAGAATTATTTGCTGATGAGATCGGTAATGAGCCTCTTGTATCCCTCAATATCTTATAGAAAAATAGTTAACCCAGAATGTAACACCCCAAAACTATTTTTAAATTTTTCTTCAAATTAATTTAATATTTTTTATTTCACACAGCACCGAATATATATTTTTTATACAAAAGCACTAAGTTTGGATTGCGTGATACGCAACACCAAGTTAATCTTACACTACACGAAACACGTAGATTAGCTTGTATTATATGCAACACTATGTTTTTCTTTTATAACACGCAATACTGAGTCTCTTCTATAGCTTTCGTTACACACGAGGCCGATTTTTACCAAACTACAATATATTATTATTAAAATATTTTTATAGCTACCATCAAGCTGTTGTAATGGAAGTTGCGAATAAGATTAAATAAATTTTGAAAATATTATTTACACATGTACATAAAATGAATAATTTTGTTATCAATTAGTTATAAATGGATGTAATAACTATTTGAAAATAAATAAATTACTTTTCTAAGAAAATTATTTTTCTATGTACAAACAAAATTTTATCCCAATAAATTAAACAAACAACTTTTAATGAATGATTTAAATAAAATTTATATATCATATATTCAATCAATATTTTTTGATAATCATACAATAGATTTTATTGGTATAAGATAAGAGTAAATTCAATTTTATGAATAAAAAGATGTATTTTTCTAAAAGTTAATATTACCGTATTTTAACGGTGAACCCATTTTAAATATAAATTTTGAAATTTTTGTAATTTTTATTTGAAAAACTAAACTAATTTTTTAAACAGTAATATAAAAATTTACAATGGGTGAATTTTTGGTATTTTTCTGAGAAGTTTCATTTTTTGATGAATAGTTAAAAATATTGAATTCTAATTCAAAAACTGCTTTTTCATATAATTTATTTATATAGTTAAATTATATATTAATTTGTTTTAAAAGTATAATAAGATAAATTATAAATTAATTAATAAAATTTATGTAATAAGAACCAATTTCACATTGAAATTTGATATAAAAGCATTTCAAACTTTTGGACCTTTTCTCTTTAAAAACCTGCTTTCATGACATGTCTGTGGGATTAATTCTAAATTAATTTCAACAACTTATGTGTTTGTAATTTGAAAATTTTGATTTCATATTTTTAATAATAATAATTTATAATATCAATTATTTTAAAATTAGGTTTTTACCAAAAAATTTAGTGAAAGTAATTAAAATTAGTTATAATGATTAAGGTAAAAAACGAGTTTACTTAGTGGTTAAACTTTAACTTAAGGGTACAAATACCATAAAAACATGTCCAAAATAAATTTTATAGAGATATTTAGAACATATCATCCCTTTTATTAAAAATTAAGAATTATTTTAGGCACATTATGTAATGGAGACCTCTCAATAGTGTTTAGCTTTTTATATTTACAAGAATGACACTCCCCCTCCACTATTAAATGGAATTCACCCCCTTCACTTACTCACACCTATAAAGCCACTTTGTCTCATAAAAAACCCTAAAAAATAAGCTCAAAACTTACCTCATCTCATACTATAATCCTCACTTTAGGTATAAATCAATCCAAGTTAGTCCTTCCGTGCAAACCAAAAGGAATTACCCAAAGAAGTGGTAAAGTATTTATGGAAGCTCTTTTGTTTTATTTTAATTCTAAAACCCCTAAATTTTTATTATTACATGATTAAATAATAACCTAATTATCATAAATATACTGATATTTTTTTATTCTAAGTTTTATACCTACACCTACACACACTTCCATCAAATGGGTAACGAACTTACTGTTCATGTGTACGGTAGACTACCGCCTCGCGAAACGATGTCGTTTGTTTTTCCTTTACCAACACTAATGGTGGAAATTATTATGGACATACTATTTTTATATATTATATATTATATTTATGATGTATTTATTCTTCTATAATTATTAAATAAAACATACCTTCATGCTTTCCATTTTGTGTAAATATGATAACATCGTTTGTAGATGTGTGGACTACAGCCTCCTCAAAGGGATGTGATTCGTTCACACCTTGCATAAAATGTATTAAGGATGGTTTTAGTAAAATTATATGATATATTTTAAATAATAATTATAATATAATGATAATATATATGTATACATATATTTAATTTACTTTCTTTTGATATGAAAATAAAACAGAAACAACATTCATACGTATGTACGACTTACCATCTCCATGAACAGTGTATTCCATTTCTTATTTCCATATTTTATATATTATTATAAATATTTATATAATGAATATATATATAATATTTATATCATTTTTAAATTATATAAATATGTAAATGAAGATCTAAGTAAGGTTATCAAGAATAACAAGTCAAACGTATATGAAAACTAACACGGATATTACCCGAAAAGTAACATTAACATGGAATTGTTAATAAAAAGGTAATATAAAGTCATAATAAAATAATATACGGTATTATATATAATAATATAGTTTTATGGTATATTTATAATAAACTTATATTTATTATATAGGTGGTTTGAACATGTGCAAAGAAAGTTAAGAGTTAAGGTAAGGGTTTTCTCATCTCATTTTTTATATTCGTAAGATACATGACATGTTCACCACTCATTTATTTTTTTGTGGTGTATATACTTCACATGAATGAATTATATTATACTTATAATTAAATTTATGTATATTTACATATCCATTTTATTATCTCTCTATCATGGGGTTTATGGCTCAAAAGTTACCAAATCGGTAAGGTAGTTTTGTATCAAGTTTCCTTCTTTGAGACACATGTCATATTATGTGCCTATATTATTTTATGAGGTGTGTATATTATCCATTTGAAATGTTATATAATGAATTATTTTCATGATATTATAAGATTCATTTTATTTTATTCTCTAATCAGGATTATGATTTAAAGTTACCAAAGTGGTAAGTGATTATTGCGATAATATCATTATTTATCGGTATTGTTTATGATTACGATTCCACTGATGAAATATTATAATTAATATCTTGATAAATCTCATTAGTTTTATTATCTTATGGTTATTAATGTTATATACAAGTAATGGTACCATTTTTTCACTCTTTGGTACTTAATAAAATTAATAAAAAAATTATAAAAATCCAAATTTATTTATCTCTTCGATTGAAAATATGTGTTCTTTAAAAACCATATTTTCTAAAAATGTTTTCAAAAATATTTTCCTATTATCCTATGATGATTAAAGGTAATTTTTACCCATGTTTTACCTTTTTAAAAAATGGTTTTAAAATGAATATTCTTGTCATTTTCTAATCATGGCACTTTTCTAAACTTTTTAAGGTGAAAAAGAAATGTTTGGAATGTACGGACTTACCCACCATCATGACTATAATTTCTTTGAAGATTTATTTTTAAGTTTACAAGTTTATTTTAAAGAAAATTTGTTCTTTTTATTATGGGAAAAAATAATTTTAAAGAAATTTTCAAAGAAAAAGGTTCTAAAAAAAATTTATGTTTAAAAAGTGTTTTAAATGATTTTTAAAACTTCCTTTATATGTTTTAGAAAAGTTATTTTCAAATAAAATGATTTAAATGATTTCAAGATTTATTTTTATATCTTTAAATTATTTTAAAATATAATGTTTTTAAAAAAAATCAAGCTTTATTTATTATTTTTCAAATTTTTTTCAAAGAAAATGGTTTTCAAAATATTTCCAAGTGTCCTTTATAATTTCTCAAAGATATTTTAAAAGAAAAAGGTTTTAAAAATCATTTATGTTTTAAAAATCATTTTTTCAAATAGGAATATATATTTTACTCAATAAATGTTTTAAATGAAATTGTAAAGACTACTTTATAAGAAAAGAATTTTTGAAATGGTTCTATGAAAAAAATCGAAGAAAGGCTATTTTCCTTAAGAAATATTCCATGTGATCTTTAAAAATCCTTATCCATCTAAGATGACATACTTTGTTATAGTTTATTATTTAATGGGGGTACGATCCAAGAATACCATTCATATTTTTTATTTAATGGTTTATGTTTTGATGGAATGATGTTTATGACACCTGTTTCTCTTCCAAAAGTTATATACTTTTGAAACTCACTTATTTTCACAGGTTATACTTTGATGAAATTATTATAATAACTATCTATTTTACATAGGTAATGATATGATGAAATTTTTATTATACCCATTTCATTTCATGGGTTATTATATGATGTTTATGAAACCCATCACTTTTTATGGGTCATGATATGATGAAAGTTTTATTATCTTGTGGCACATGTTTGTTTGATTTTATTATATAATGGTTGGTACCTATATCTCCCTCCAATGCATTGTGTAGAGATTTATATCTCATGAGATAATGATGGAAAATAAGTCGATGGGCTTGATCCATAAGGGGAAACAGTTGTGTCCTAATCCAAAATGGGAAATAGGTGTGTCCTGATCCGCTATGGGAAGATGGGGAAACCCGATACACTATGGGAAGATGGGGAAATCCAATCCACTATAGAAATATTAGGAAACCTGATCCACTATAGAAAGATGTGGAAACATGATCCCTTATAAAAAAAGGACTTTGACATGGGATGGAAGTGTGTTATGCCCAGTAGGTTTAGTTTCCTTAAAGTGCCCTAATAATTTTTGGCAATGAGCCTTGACTTATAGGTAATGTTTTTATATACTTGTGTGTATTCCAAAAGTATATGTCTTATTCCAATTTATTCACTCACAACTCATGTTATTTTATTTTCTTATGATTCATGCCTTATGAACTTCCAATATTTATAATCTCAACCCTTTCATATATTTCCTTTCCCTAGGTTATGAATAAATTTTTTAAGTAAGAGTACTAAATGGGAATATCTTTAAGGGGGATATTTAAGATCTTTCACCAAGTTATAAGATTATGTTTTCAAGTCTCCAAACACACTAATCTATTACAGTCCTCAGGCATGTATTTTTCTAATGTGATGAATATTCATATAAAATGATGTCATATCCATGTATGTTAAGAGTGACACCTCGAACATATTTATTTTTGTAGTAATAATAATTTGTTAATTATTAGTATTATTATTATTTTGTTTTGTTGAATAATGGTATAAGGCCCTAGCCTTAAACCTTACTTAATCTTGAGTTATCACAAGATTACACGTTGAGGATCTTTTCAGGTTTAGAGTTTTAGAGAATTAGAACATAACTATTACATCTTAAAAGATTACAAAGTAGTCACTTCTACTAAGTTTCCATAAAATAAGAATTCTTAAAAAGAAACATGTCTAGTTTCATGTTTTAGGTAGCATGACTTTCCCTTGATCCCATCCTTGACCCTATTCCATGATAAGTCCTGTGAAAAACATTTCAAAAACTTGGGATGAGCATAAAAACTCAGTAAGGGATACACAAAGAATAAAAACTGTTAGTTTATCAAAACAAATAGTAAACCATGTATACTTTATCAAGGTAATACTTTTCACCTTTATGAAGTAGTAAAAACTCTTCACTGAATAAAATATCATTACTTACATTTTTGTAACCAAAGTATTACCATAAAATCCATAAAAAGAACACATAACATATATAAAGGTAACTTGGGACATAAACATACTTAAGTGGAATAACCATACGGTTGACTTCCACACATATCACTTAATGGAATAGACATACGGCCAATTTCCATACATACTTAATGGAATAGCCATACGGCCGACTTCCATACCCAATGCATTGGAGGTTATAACGTAACCACCCGTCCTGGTATTCACGGCACCACCCGTCATATGGTTTATAACGTAACCACCCGTTAAAATGTCCAAGTACCAATCATAAAACATAAAACCAATATAAAAGAATGATAACATTTCCACATTTCAATCACAATATACCATAAATATAATGAAATAATAGAATCCTTTTTTCAAAACCATTTTCAATACCAAAATACATAAAAGAGTATATGGTATTTATTTTATTCTAAAAACATTACGGCTTGTTGAGAAATCCAAAGATCAAATAATACTCGCGGCGGCGGAAAAGGTCGTTGTCACCGCGTACGTTAAAAAAAACATTCCTTTTTGTCGTTTAGTAAAACGCTTCGTAGAAAAAGATTCCTTTTGTATAAAAGTAAAAGTCAAAAGAGTTTATACACCGTATAAAAGAAAGTTGTGTATAAAACGAAATATGCCTCAATGAAAGGAGATTGAGACGAAGTCCCTTACCTTGGGTCCGACTTGACTCGATCGTTCTTTAACGTCCTGAATAATAAACTTGAGTTAATTTATACTTGATTAAGAACCTTTTTAAATTTCATTATTCCTTTTATATCACTTATTGCCATGTTATAAACATTATGTAACCATTTAAGTTAATAATGTTTGTTTTGTCAATATTTGGTTCTTAAGTCGAAAGTTGACTTCTTACAATTACATGTTGTTCGTGTGGTCAAAAGTTCTTTATATCCAGAATGAAATTCCTGATTTGGATATCATATATATCATATATATCCAGCATATACATGTATTTATAATATTACATAATCATTTAGAGGTAAGAAATGAAATGCACCGTTCATGGAGACGGTAAGCCGTACGTACGCATGAACGCTACTTTCATTTCTTTGTCATATTAGTGGAATTAAAACTAAATGAGAGGTATGTATATTTTAATTCCAGAATTATATTCATCATTTAGATATATCATTAATTATATATATACATTATATACATGTAATTTTAATAGTACCTTACATTTGGGGATAAGAAATGAAATGCACCGTTCATGGAGACGGTAAGCCGTACGTACGCATGAACGCTACTTTCATTTCTATCTCATACTTTAATGGAAAGAAATAATAATGATATAGAGGTATATTATAATTCCAGTATAACATCATATATAATAACTTTAAATCCATCCTTTACACGTCCCACATATGGAATTAACGAATCACATCACTTTTAGGGGGCGGTAGTCCGCACTTCCTTAAATGAAGATATCGTGTTTACCCATAATGGAAACCATAAAGGTATGCCAAAAATGAAAAATACAGAATCTTAAAGAAAACATAAACATATTATATATCATATATAAAAATAGTGACATCATAATGTCCACCCTTGAAGGTGTTAAATGAGTATTGAACAATCATCGTTTCGGGAGGCAGAATTTCGCCATCCACGGAAACCGTATGTTCTTTAACCATTTGATGTAGTTTTGTGAGAGTGTAGCTCAAATAAATATTATAACAACATCCTAGTATATTGAATATACTGGTTTTGTTACAAAATAAGTAAATAAAAAGAGTTTAGAGGGTTGGAGAAGCAAAATAAAACAAATGAACAAGAGAGAATGAATTACCTTTAAAAGTGTAACTCCCTTTTGATTTGAGCCTAAAGGATTCCTTTGAAAGGATTCTGCCCAAAGGTAATCCTCTAGGATGAGGAGAGGGATTTGGAGAGAGTAATTGGGCAGGGTTTGGCCGAGCCAAAGGCTTGAGAAGTGTGTGAAATTGGGTAGAGGTGGGGGCCTTTTATAAGAGGAGAGGAGGGGCACTTTTGGAAAGTAAAGAAATATTACTTTATTTGAAAATGTGTTTCGGTTTTAAAAGGTCCCACATTGATATAATTATTGGATAAGGTGATAAGGGTTCGAAATCCACTCATCCAATTGGTTTTGGACATGTTTAGGTTTTATATTTTTCATTATCTTTCCATTTTATTTAAATCGTCAAATAATGAGGTCATCGCTGCATCATTATTATGTCATATATAATTTAATTTATTTAATGTCTAAAAATTATAAAAAAAAATACTATGATGTAGGAAATATTTTTAGCTTTCTAATGACTATTTATAATCAAAAATATGATCTTTATAACCCCATTTAAAAATTGTTTTAGTAAAACAATTTATGTTAGTGTCATTTTCACTTTAACATTAAATAAAAATATATTAATGTCATTTTCCAACTAAAGTGGCTCCATGGGGTCCCCAAGTTGGCCCATGGCTTATCTTGGTCGGCCATGACACAACCAATAATGTTGGGACATGTTTCTAGGTCATTTAATATTATTAAAGCATTATTTATACCTTAAACTACACTAATTACCACTAATCGCGATTAATGAAAAAAAGTTACTATTCACCAAAAAAATTATTTTAATCTCATTGAACCACATTTTACTTCTTAATGACAACCATGTATGTCGGATTTTCAAAATTCAATACACATTAGTGGTAAACTTTCATTTAACTGAAAAATCAGTTTGCTTGATTACCACTTAGTGGTTTCACTATTCATCAAAAATTGAAGTTTTTCAGAAAATTACCAAAAATTCACCCTAAGCTATATTTGATATTCCGAATTCAAAAATGAAGTCTATTTTACAAAATTCAAATCATATAAGTCACATTAATTAATTTAATAATTAATTCCCGCTGCCAGAGCAAATAGCGTGTTTTTACAAAACAATAAGTATCAAAAGATTGACACCAGTTTAAGTCCAATTTCAAAGTGAAATTGATTCCAATGACCACCATTGGATTAACTGGTAAAAATATTTTCTAATTTCACTTTAAAACCAATTAAAATAATAATCTAATCATATAAATAATTTAGATTAAAAAGAGGTTTTGAATTAAAATACAACATTTTACACTATTCATAAAAAAATGAACTTTATCAGAAAGGTACCAAAAATTTACACAAAGTAAATTTTGATGTCCCGATTCTAAAGAAGAGTTATATTTGGTCCAAAAGAATGTAAAAGAGTGATCAAAACTATATTTAATAACGGTTCACCATTAAAAGGTGATAAGTGAACCTTTAGTGAAAATTAGAGTATATATGCCCTAAAATTGAACTCTTTCCGTATTTTAAGCCTTTATCTTTTATTGGATAAATGTTAAAACATTTAAAAACATATATAATAATAATTTAGTTATTTCTATCCATTCCCGCCAGTACAACAGCTACTTGTTAACTAACATTTAAAATAATATTATTTTATTACTAGTGTGCTACGTAAGTTTCAAAGAAACTCATCGTTGTGTATCGGGTACGCTATCGAACATAGAAACCCCTTTAAAAAAATTAATATTTAATTCGTAAATATTAATAAATATGAAAATTCCTTATTCTTTATTTACCTGGGATGTTACAAATGGTTCCATATAAAATAAAATCTTGAAGAATAAAGATAATACATGTTTTATTCAATAGAAATATTAAAACCTTACATTTGAAATAAGGCCAAAATACCCTCACTAACCTAGAATACCTACTAGGAGACCTATCAGAATCATTAGGAGACCACCAAACACAACAAACAGACCAAGAAAATATTGAAAGTCCTTCAGGTCTATCACAATGAAAAACATTATGGAAAGAACAATGGAAACCATACTAAGCATTAAGATGATGTAGAGAACCATCTTCACCGAATTGGGTTTTGAAGTTTGGAACACTCTAAACAAGTATTTATAAGGCCTTGAAGTTAAAGATGACTGTTTTTGGCTATTTAGGTCTTTAGATGACTGTTGGTTTTTTGTAACGGTTATAAAATTTTATAAGTGTTAGGTATTCTAAGTATTTTTATTATTTTAAGTATTATAAGTATATAAGTATTTTAAATATTCTATGTGTTTAAAGTGTCTTAATTATTTTAAGTACCTTAATAAATTTAAGGGTTTTGAATGTTTAAAAGTAATATTTTAGTTAATAAATGTATTTTTTTAAGTAAATGTAAAGTTTTGAAATAATACCTCTATATGTATTAAAAGTATAGTTATTAATAGAAATGAAATGTAACTAATTAGTTTATAAAGAAATATATATGTTTCAAATGTTTGAAAATGCTTTAAATATTTTTAAAGTTATATCATTGGTTAAATAATGACATAGTTTCAATTAAAGATATATTTGAGATTTTAAAACCATGAGGTTTCTTTTAAAATAAACATAAACTTGAAAAAATAATGACATGGTTTTAGTTGAGGCTGTATTTAGATATTTAACTTATAATGTTTTAAAACTCAAAATGTATACAAACTTGTGAAAAAAATGGTATTTAGAGTTTTTTTAAACCATAAGAAAGAATATATATTCTGTTTTTAAAAAATTATTATATATATATGTTCTTATGTTTAATGAAACAAAAATGAGGTTTTGAAAAAAAAATGGTGAGTACCCACCCAATCGAGGGAAGCCTTGAAGGCCAAGCCCTTAAAGTCTAGTGGGCATCTCACATAGAACCTCAAGGTTAGAGAACCCTTAGGCAGTGCATGCATGGGCATGATGATTCATGCCTAGGCCGTGTATGGTGAGGCCTAAGAACACGATCATGACCCGTGTATAGGGCTTGGTCAGGCGCATGCAAGGGGTAAGGTAGGTCGTGCACCGGTGCGAGTGTGGATGGGCCAAGACCCATGGGGGTGGGGGTCCCATGTGTAAGGACCCTGAGATGTGTGTTTGTGTCATCAGAGTGAAGGCAGGGAGATCAAGATATATAAGGCGGTCCAAGTTATCTTCCTGTTTCGATGTGGGATGCGGTTTTTTAAGGGAAATCTAATAAAAGCCATCCAATCTCACCACGTGAGATCTGGACCCTTCGATCCAGTCTCGCCTTCAAAATCCATTGACCACTCCATTTCTATGCATTTTTCATCATCCGACTGATTGGGATGTGGCTGATCTCAGCCACTCAACTCTTTTTAAAACTCGTGGTTTCCCCAAACTATTTGATCAAGCCACTGTTAATCTCAATGGTTAGTCTGTTTTTAAAACCAAGGAACTCTCCTCATCCATCTAATCATCCTTAGTTGATCATGGTCATCTATTATTTTTCCACATCTTCTCCCTTTCTTCTTCTTCTTCCTCACACTGCACTATTAGTTGTCGCTCTCTCCACTTCTCCTTCCTCTCTCATAAGTCCTCTTATCCCTCTCCATGGACCAGTTTTCCACTTTCTTCTTTCCAAAAGTCTTCAAGGGTGGTTTATTTTAATACTAACCTGAACTGTTTCCATGCAAGTTTTCCATAATATATATATATATATATATATATTATTATACAACCGGTCCATTTGAGATTTGGTTTAATCGTAGTTTTTTTTCTGAATTGTTAGATTCAATTTTCATTAAGTTTCATTGTTTATAATTTCATGTTGAAACATTGTATATAAAATATATATATATATATATACAGTTTATATAAACCATTTATATAAACCTCCATTTACACCTTAACCCTATGGGTTTTTCTCCTCCCAATTCCTCTACAGCCTTTTCTAGACTCAACCCAACCTTTGAGTTCAGGAAAGGGATTTTTTTATTAAACTATATATATATATATATACTTATATATGTATATACATTTATTTATAAAAAAACCTATTCTAGTTTTTATGATTTTTTAACGATGAACTTTTGTTTCTAAATGATATTATTAAAGCATGTAAATCATGTAAGGGTTGTTTATTTAGTCTTGTGTTGATTTTATTAACCCATATATACACATAAGTTTATATATATTTATAATAAACACCAAAAAATTTCTATTTTATGAATTTTCATATGTAAATGATGTTCTTAATTCACATGATTTATGTGAGAGTTATTTTAGCTTTGATTTTTCATAAACAAAACCCATTTTTACACCTTGTTTATATATGGTTATATGTATACATATATATATTAATTATAAACTGATTTAAGTTTTCATAAGACTGATTTTAGGGATTAAATAATTTTTTTTAAGTGTATAAAAATTATTTATCAAACCTAGTTTTGGTTATTAAAATCACATGTATACACTTTTTATATATATGGTTTTATATAATCTTCAAACCAAATATATTGTGGGTTTTTTCAAGTGATAATTATCAGTAATTAGCTAATGTTTTATGCATTTAAAAGGGTTTACTAAGAAAGTTTTTAGGTTACTAAACTAATATATATATGTATAAGTATATGTATAATGTTTTTAATCCTAATCTGTTTAATCTTCACTTATTCTTAAGATAAAAAATTATTTTAGAAGGTGATTCATATCCATATGCAATTTATTTTAATTCTGATTTCGACACCCACATGTATAAATAAGTACCACAATTATATATATACATGTCAGAATGATCACAAATGTAATATGATATTGGAAAACAATAACAAAACTTTGTTTTTTTATTGTGTGCCTAAAAACAAAACTTTGTTTTGTTAGTGTGTGCCTGAAAATTTTAAAATGAATTCATCACTTTGATTATTATAATTGATATTACATGTGTCTCAATTTATAATTTTAGGATAAATAGTTGGAAGTATCTTTTATCTGATACATATACACATGCATGCACATTGAAGTGTGTTTATTTGTTTATGAATCAATCTCTCACATGAAATAAATGTTATAAAATTGAAAATATTATGTTTAAATTCATGATGTATCTACCAAAATAAATACTATTATTTTATGATATAACCTATTTTACACTTCCATTTATCATTGTATGGTGAACATGAATCTTAAGTATACAAAATGATCATTTCCATGAAACAAGGTTTTTGAATTTAAGTGTTATTATTTTATGTGAAAAACCCAAACAAACTACTATTTTATGTGAACTAGTTATCATCACTTGTACAATTGTATTTCTCTGTGTCCATGCAGTATTTAGATTAATATTTATAGTTAATGCGTGATTTATTTATAAATTTGGACATAATTGAAAAATTAAATTTATCTCTTATGATAACTTATGGATTAAGAATTTAATTATTCAAATTGGTATGGGACACTTCGAATAAAAGACATAAAATAATTATTTGAAGTAGTATGGGACACTTCAAATAAAATACATAATTTAAATAATCAAATTGGTATGGGACACTTTGATTTAAATACATTTAGACATGTGAGGAAATCATTGGATTTATTATGTGACAGGTGAGGCCCGTTATAGCCTCTCGATGCATAGACAGGTATCATGAGACAAACTAGGTCATGGAACGAGGCCTTGATAGAATGATTATGTATGGTCTTTGCATGAGTCCTTGAAAGAATGTTATGATTGTCTAATATTATGCATTTCCTCAATATGTAATTAATATTTAACCAACCATGTGATTATTCGACTAGTAGAATATCCTTGGTTAAGAATCTCTTACCTATAATAATGGTAATAAATACAAATGGCATAATAAAGTATGTAATTGGAAAGTTTTTATAAATAAAGTGTTTCATTTATTTTCATAACTTTGATACTGAAGTTAATAGTTCATTTTTCATTTCATTAATTGCATTTAAAGTGTTAAGTGAATTATGATATGGTTACTTATGCAATTCTAAGCAAGTATTATTTCATGTGCTTATTTTTATTTGCATACTTTCATGTCACCCTAAGATTAGTTTGATAAATTTCTAGATTATACGACATTCCAATAATTTGTGTACATGTATGTGTACTCTGATATGTGTTTTATCTATAACTTTTAAATAAATATATAAATTCTGGTGTAAGAGATTTCCCTGAAATTTTTTTCAAGTAACCCTTGAATAATGTTGATGACGCGCTTCCGGAAATGTTCTTTACCTTTTAAGAAAATGTTTTGTAATTATTTAAAAGGATGTTTTAAAAATGAATTTCATTAATTTTTTTTAACACCGTTTACTAGGAAATCTTGTGATCACCCTACATTTTTTTTAGGGTTAGTAGATTTGTCAGTTTTGAGTTGTTCTATGTGGTGGTTTCATATAAATATTATCTCATTCAGTTTCGAAGAAAAGAATAAGTAGTATCTGGTTTTCCAAAACCTAGACCGGGAAGATTCTATGTGATGGAATATTATGTATAATTTTATCAGTATGTTTTTATAAAAAAAATTACAAACCATGTTTTAGGAACCGAATATGGGCTTCTGGGGTTGGGTCCTCATAGTGGGTATCATAGGGAAATTTTAGACAATTCTGGAAAATTAGAATAGAATATATAAAATACTATGTTTCACTGAGTACGACGTTTTCTTAAAATTTTCAGATGGAAGGCGAGACTTCACCAATAAACCTCTTGTCTATCCCTAATAAGGCACTAGAAACCCTAATTTTTAATTCTTTCATAGATGAATTTGATCCCTTTGGAAACCTTTGTTTGACCTGTAAACATATTTAACACACATCTAACACTCCTAGTATACTTTACCTCCATCGAGGATCAGGTATTGTTTATTTCCTCATGGTGCATGCTCAACTTCCATTCTATGTACGTCGAGGAAAGTACTTTGAGGGCCTCTTTAAATGTTTCACCCTAGCTAATGGTTTTATGTCCCTGAGTTATTTCCAAGAAGCTTCAAGTGAGGGTGACCTTTATGTAATGTATCTTTTTCAAATCTTGTCCCATGGTCTATGTGGTCAAGTTAGTGACTTTGAAATTCTAGAGGTTGAGCCTTTTCATTCATTTTTTAGACATCAAGTCCATACCAATGTCTCCCAACTTTACACCCCTCATTCCACTCTCTTGAGATACTATAGTTGTGTACATGAGTTTGACCTGAGTTTCTCATGTTGTATCTGGACCAGAGAAATTGAGGAGTTTGAAATTGTTCTGGCGATTCGTTTAATCAGAAGGAATTGGGAAAATCACTGACACCAGTGGAATTGGTGAAGGTATAAATAAAATACTATTTTTCAATAAATTTTTTTGATTAATAATGATTAAAAAAATTAAAGACATCAGGAGTGATATTTATGGGATGGTTCTAGGAAGCAAAAGAGTATGATGTAATTACGAGGACACAATTCTTTTCAAGGGGGATAATGTGACTCCCTGAACATATTTAATTTTTTAATAATAATATTTTGTTAATTATTAGTATTATTTTTATTATTTTTTGAATAATAGTTCCATATAAAATAAAAGCATGTAGAATAAAGATAATACATGTTTTATTCAATAGAAATACTGAAACCTTACATTTTCAATAAGGCCAAAGGACCCTCACTAAGCTAGAATACCTACTAGAAGACCTATCAGAGTCATCAGGAAACCACAAAACACAACAAACATACCAATAAAATAGTGAAATTCCTTCGGTTCTGTCACAATGAAAAAAAAAATTATGGAAAGAACAATGGCAACCATACTAAGCATTAAGGGGATATAGAGCAGTATCTTCACCAAATTGGATTTTGAAGTTTGGAACACTCTAAACAAGTATTTATAAGGCCTTGAAGTTAAATATGACCTTTTTTGGTCATTGAGGTTTTTAGATGACCATTGTTTTTTTGTAACGGTTATAAAATTTTATAAGCATTAGGTATTTTAAGTATTTTGATTATTTTAAGTATTCTAAGTATATAATTATTTTAAATATTCTAAGTATTTAAAGTATATTAATTATTTTAAGTGCCTTAAGAACTTTAAGGGTTTTGAATTTTTTAAAGTAAGATTTTAGTTAATAAATGTATTTTTTTAAGTAAATGTAAAGTTTTGAAAGAATAACTCTCTATGTATTAAAATTACAGCTATTAATAGAAATGAAATGTAACCAATTATTTTATAAGGAAATATATATGTTTCAAATTTTTGAAAATTCTTTAAATATTTTTAAAGTTATATCATTGGTTAAATAATGACATAGTTTCAATTAAATATATATTTGTGATTTTAAAATGATGAGTTTTTTTAAAAAATAAACATAAACTTGTAAAAGTAATGACATTGTTTTAGTTGAGGTTGTATTTATATTTTGAACTTATAATGTTTTAAAACTAAAAATGTTTACAAACTTATGAAAACAATGGTATTTAGAGTTTTGTTTAAACTATAAGAAAGAATATATATTCTATTTTTAAAACATTATTATATATGTGTGTGTGTGTTCTTATGTTTAATGAAACAAAAATTTGGGTGAGTACCCACCCAGCTAAGGGCAGCCTTGAAGGCCAAGCCCTCAAGTTCTGGTGGGCATCTAACATAGAACCTCAAGGTCATAGAACCCTCAAGTAGTGTATTCATGGGCATGTTGAGTCGTGCATAGGTTGTGCATGGTGAGACCTAAGCGCACGCTCAAGACCTGTGTATAGGGCCTGGTCAGGCGTGCACATGGGGTGAGGTAGGTCACGCACTGGCGTGAGTGTGGGTGGAACAAGGCCCATGGGTGTGGGGGTCCCGTGTGTAAGTAGCCCATAATGTGTGTTTCTGTCATCGGAGTGAAGGTAGGAAGATCAAGATATATAAGGCGGTCCATGTTCTCCTCTCGTTTTGATGTGGTATGTAGTTTTTTAAGGGAAATATAATATAATCTATCCAATCTCACTGCACAAGATGTCTACCATTCGATCTAATCTCACCTTCAAAATCCACCAACTGCTTCATTTCTCTACGTTTTTAATCAGTCATCTGATCGGGACGTGGATGATCTCAACCGCTCAACTCTTTTTAAAACCCACAGTTTCCCCAAACCATCTGATCAAGCCACGGTCAATCTCAACCATCTATCCATTTTTAAAACTACATTTCTCTCCTCATAAATCCAATCATCCTTGGTTTATTGTGGACATCCTTTCTTTTTCCGCATCTTCTCGCTTTCTTCTTCTTATTCCTCATGCTGCACCATCACTCTCTCCACTACTCCTTCCTCTCCCATGAGTCCTCCTATCCCTCTCCACATCTCAGTTTTCCACTTTCTTCTTTCCACAAATCTTCAAGGGTTGTTTATTTTAATACTGATCCAAACTGTTTACATGCATGTTTTCCATAATATATATATATATATATATATATATATATATATATATTAGACAACCGATCCATTTGAGATTTGGGTTAATCATGGTTTTTGTTTTTTTCTGAATTTTTAGATTCAGTTTTTATTAAGTTTCATTGTTTATAATTTCATATTGAACCATTGTATATAAAAATTATATATATATATATAATTTATATAACCCATTTATATAAACCTCCATTTACACCTTAACCCTATGGGTTTTTCTCCTCCCAACTCCTCTCGAACCTTTTCTCGGCTCAACCTAACCTTTGAGTTTAGGTAAGGGCTTATTTTGTTTTGTGTTTGATTAAAATATATATATATATATATATACTTATATATTTATATTTATTTATTTATAAAACAAACATATTCTAGTTTTTATGATTTTAGAATGATGAACTTTTGTTTATAAATGATATTATCAATGCATGTAAATCATGTAAGGGTTGTTTATTTAGTATTTTGTTGATTTTATTAACCCATATATACACATAAGTGTATATACATTTATAATAAACAAAAAATAATTCTATTTTATGAATTTTCATATGTAAATTATGTTCTTAATTCACATGATTCATGTTGGAGTTATTTTAGATTTGATTTTTAATAAACAAAACCCATTTATACACCTTGGGTATATATGGTTATATGTATATATATATATATATTAAACTCAATTAAGTTTTCATAAGACTGATTTTAGGGATTAAATAATGTTTTTGAAGTTTATGAAACTTATTTATCAAACCTATTTTTGGTTATGAAAATCCCATGTATACACTTTAAATATAAATGCAATCTGATATTGGAAAACAATAACAAATCTTTGTTTTGTTATTGTGTGCCTAAAAATTTTAAATGAATTCATCACTTTTATTATTGTAATTGATATTACATTCATATCAATTTATAATTTTAGGATAAATATTTGGAAGTATATTTTGTCTAGTACATATACAAATCCATTCACAGTGAAGTGTGTTTACTTGTTTATGCATCTATCCCTAAAATGTAATAAATGTTATAAATTTTCAAATACTAGGTTTTAATTCATAATGAATCTACCAAAATAAATACTATTAGTTTATGATTTAACCTATTTGACACTTCCATTTATTAGTGTATGGTGAACATGAATCTTAATTATAAAAAATGATCGTTTTCATGAAATAAGGGTTTTGAATTTAAGTGTTATTATTTTATGTGACAAACCCAAACAAACTATTATTTTATGTGCACCAGTTATCATCACTTGTAAAAATATATGTATGTGTGTCCATAGAGTCTTTAGATTAATGTTTATCTCTTATGGTAACTTATGGATTAAGAATTTAATTATTCAAAGTGGTATGGGACACTTCGAATAAAAGACATCAAATAATTATTTGAAGTGGTATGGGACACTTCGAATAAAATACATAATTTAATAAATCAAAGTGGTATAGGGAACTTTGATTTAAATACATTTAGACATATGAGGAATTCATTGGATTGATTATGTTATGGGTTAGGCATACTATATCCTCTCGATACATCATCAGGTCTCATAAGACAAACTAGGTTATGGCATGAGGCCTTGACAGAATGATTATGTATGGTCTTGGCATGATGCCTCGAAAGAATGTTATGATTGTCCAGCATTATTAATTTCCTCAATATGTGATTCATATTTAACCAACCATGTGATTATTCAACTAGTATAATATCCTTGGTTAATAATATTTTACCTATGATAATGGTAATAAATGAATATGGCATAATGAATTATGTACTTGGAAAGTTTTTATAAAGAAAGTGTAGCATCTATTTTTAGGACCTTGATACAGAAGTTAATAGTTCATCTTTCATTTAATTAATTGAATTTAAAGTGTTAAGTGAATTATATTATGGTTACTTATGCAATTATAAGCAAGTATTAATTCATGCGCTTATTTGTATCTGCATCCTTTCATATCACCCTAAGATTAGTTTGATCAATTTCTAGATTATGCAGCATTCCAATCATTTTTGTACATGTATGCATACTCTAATATGTGTTTTATCTATAGCTTTTAAATAAATATATAAATTCTTGTGTAAGATATTTCCCTGAAAATGTCTTCAAGTAACCTTTGAATAATGTTGATGACATGATTCGGGAAATGTTGTTTACCTTTTAAGAAAATGTTTTGTAATTATTTAAAAGGATGTTTTAAAAATAAATTTCATTAATTTGTTTTAAATCCCCTTATAGGTCATTCTTGTGCTCACCCTACGTTTTTATTTTATTTTTTTCAGGGTTATTAGATTTGTCAGCTTTGAGTCGTTCTATGTGGTGGCTACTTATGAAGCTTATTTCATTCAGTTTTGAAGAAAATAATTAGTTGTATCTGGTTTTCCAGAACCTAGACCCGGAAGATTCTTTATGATGAAATATGATATGTAATTTTATTATCATTTTTTTATAAAAAAAATTGCACACCATGTTTTAGGCACTGACTCTGGACTTTTGGGTTCGGGTCCTCACATTAAGTATGGTTCATTATAGTTAGTATCAAAGGGAAGATTTAGTCAACCTTTGGTAACTATGATGATAAAACTTTAGTGATATACCTAGGTATATTTATAAGGATATTTTTAGTTATTTCTCTAATGATAATCCTAAGGTGTGTTATATTTAAAAGAAGGTGTCATAATTTAGACATCCTATAAGTGATTTTTCATGATTATGTGGTTTTCCACTATGATAAGTGTTTCACACACTATGATTTATGGTTTTAGTCAATGGAGGGAACTAGAAAGAACTCATTTAATGTTGAATGCGGTAAAAATAATAATATGAGTAGTCAAATGGGATGGTCACTGGAGTGAATGATGTTGTGATCATTTATAGTCAGTTTCTGCAGAACATGATTAAAAAATGTACCTTAACTAACTCTCAAACTCATAAAATAATATAATAAAGGAGTTTTTTTATAGTTTGGGTAATGGAGACCCTGGAATAAATAATATTTAGTTTCATTTGTGTAAATAATGTGGAAATAATTACCCAAGTGAATGTATTAGAGGAATAAAAAGATGTTTTGACTATGTAAAAGAAGAACATAAATCAAGTAACTACAAATGAAAAAATAAAGGTTTCAATTAACGTAATGTATGGTAATATTGGCCTCCCTAAGACATCATTAATGGTTAAATTCTTTAAGTGTGGAATGAATGGTCATTATGAAAATTGATGTCCTTAGTAAAAATATCACGAAGAGAATCAGCAATTTGGTATGATTAATTGTTATATTGATGATGAGGAGGAGACTACAAGTGAAATGTTAAATGAAAGAGTTATTAAGTAATAGGATGAGGTATCCTTGTTAATGGATTAAGGATTAAGTAGAATAATTTATGTATTTATGTATTTGGATTCAAGAATTATGAATTGAGAAATATATAAGGATTGTTCAGTTTATGTTTTTTACTATGGATTTATAATAATATATTTAATGGTTCTGATAGACTAGAAAAGTGATTTAATGGAAAATTGATATTCATGGGAAACATATTATTAAGGTAATGATAACCCTTAATAAGTTCCTAATATTGAGATAATTATGTTTGGATAGAGATATGTTGGATAAGAATAGGATGGTACTGATTACCATGGAAATAATTAAGGATTTTTTGAAAAGTGGTTTGTGTTATCATCGATAAAGTTTATAGAATTTTTGGATTTAATGAATATATCCAATAAATATTGGTATAAGGAAACACACATGTTTTAAATAAGGATTAATGTTAATTTAGTTTATACCATGTTTCAAGAGAATACATGATGAAGATACTCACATGTTTGGTATACAACAACCAAGAGATGCATTATAATATATGAGTGATCAATGCTAAGATGTTTTTGAGAAATTTAGTAACCATATTTCTAAATTTTTGGACTACCATATTTCAGAAGGGTTATAAGGCTAACCATTTATGTAATGGTTTAAGTTAAAATTTGGATGAGGTTTTAAATATTAAATATTATCTCAATATATGAGGATTTATGTATATTGGATAACTTTTTCTAACCTTTTTTTATAAAGACAAATGGAATGAACTATAATTCAATTTATCGATCTCATGACCTGTTAATGCTTCAAGAATGAAAAATTCACCTGTATTTTTTAGAGTAAGTGATGAAGTTGAAATCGAGCAAGGTATAATAAAATACTAGTATTGTGGATATAAAAATGAATAAAATCAAGTAATTATATTTTCTTATGTACTTATATAGTAAAATAATTCTTTTGTGAAAAGGATATAAGAAAATATTTATACTAATACCTTCATTTTAGTTGAATGGATGGCCTTATAAATCATCATAGATCTATGGTTTTGAGGTCCTTAACTTTCCCTTGATCATTAACTTGCTAATGATCAATGATCATTATCACTCTCTAAAGTTATTTATGATTTTTTTACATGTACAATCTTCACTCTCAACCTATTTTATCCTACATGGAGACCTAGTTATGAGTTAATTTGGGTAATTTTTATGTTTCTAAATTTCCTTTTTGAAGAATATTTTAGTATTCATTTTTATGATGTGGGTTTCTATGAGAGTAACTTTCAATCATTAAACCATTAATAACCCAAAAAAATTGAGGGTGAAATTAATTTTAAGGGGGGTAGAATGTAACACCCAAAGATTTTGTGATTTTTTTTTGAATTAATTTAATATTTTTCATTTCACACAACACTGAATATATCTTTTTTATAAGAAAGCACTAAGTTTGGATTTAATGATATGCAACACCAATTTAATCTTTCAATATACAAAACATGTATATTAGATTTAGGTACATGAAACACTATGTTTTTATTTTATTACACACAATAATGAGTCCCTTAGATAGCTTGCGTTACATGTGAGGCTGAGTTTTACTAAATTGTGATATACTATTAATATTATTATTGAAATATTATTATAACTACCACCTAGTTGTTGAAATAGAAGTTACGAGTAAGATTAACTAAAATGTAAAAATATTATTTACACATGTGTATAAAATGAATTCTTTGTTTATCAATTAGTTATAAATGAACTAAAGAACTGTTTTAAAATAAAGAAATTACTTTTCTAGAAAACAATTTTTCTATGTATAAACACAATTTTATCCCCATAAATTAAACAAACCACTTTTGATGAATGTTTTCAATAAAATTTATATATTATATATTCAATAAATATTTTTTATAGTCATCCAATATATTTTATAGGTATAACATAAGAATAAATCCAATTTTATGAATAAAAATATTCATTTTTCTAAAAGGTAATTTTACCACCTTTTAATTGATAATTCATTTCAAATATAAATTTTTAAAATTTTATAATTTTATTTGAAAATTTAAACTTTATTTTTTAAATAATAATATCAAAATTTAATTTGGGTCAATTTTTATTATTTTTCTGAGAAGTTTCATTTTTTGATGAATAATGAAAAATACTGAATTTTAATTCAAAACTACTTTTTCATCAAATTTATTTATATTGTAAAATTATATATTAATTTTATTTTAAAGTATAATTATATCAATTATAAATAAATTAATCCAATTTATGTCATTGGAACCTATTTCACATTGAAATTTGATATAAAAACAATAAAGAAATTGGACCTTTTCACTTTAAAAACTCGTTTCGCAACACGTCTGTGGGATTAATTTTAAATTAATTTATGACCCTTCTATGATTAGAATTTATAAAAATGGATTCCATATTTATAATAATAATAATAATAATATATAATATATATTAATTTCAACTTAGTTTTTTAATAAAAATATTAGTGAAATTAATTAAAATTAATTACAGTGATTAAGGTAAAAAATGAGTTTATTTAGTGGTTAAAATTTAACTTAAGGGGATAAATACCCTAGAAATATATACAAAATCCATTTTATGTACATATTTATAACATATCCTCAAATATATATAAAATTAACAATTATTGTAGGCACATGATGTAAGGGTGACCTCTTAATAGTGTTTGTCTTTTTATATTTACAAGAATGTCATTCCCCCTCCACTATAAATGGGTACTCACCCCCCTCACTTACTCACACATCTCAAGACACTTTTTATCATATAAAATCTGAACAAATAAGCTCCAAAATTACCTCCTCTAAACCTATAAGCCTCACTTTGGGTATAAATCAATCCAAGTTAGTCCTTTGGTGCAAACCAAAAGGAATTGTCCAAAGAAGGGGTAACATCCTTCCACAAGCTCTTCTATTTTATTTTCATTATCCACCCCCTAAATTATTCTTATTACATGATTAAATAATAACATAAATATAATAATTATAAGGAGATTTTTTTATTATAAGGTTTATACCTACACCTACACACACTTCCATCAAATGGGTAATGAACTTACAATTCGTGTGTATGGCGTACTACCGCATCATGAAACAATGTTGTTCATTTTTCCTTTACCACATCTAATGGTGGGAATTATTATGTACCTAATATTTTTATATTATAAATATTATATTTATGATGTATTTATTCTTATATAATTATTAAATAAAACATAACTTCATGCTTTCTATTTTTTGTAAATATGATAACTTCGTTTGTGGACCTATAGACTACTGCCTCCTCAAAGCAATGTGATTCATTCAAACTTTACATGGAATGTATTAAGGATGGGTTTAGTAAAATTATATTATATATATGAAATAATAATTCTACTATAATTATAATATATATATACATTTATTTCATTTACTTTATTTACTTTATTTCTTTTAATATGACAATAAAATGGAAATAGCATTCATGTGTACGTATAGCCTACCGTCTCCATGAACGGTGTATTCCATTTCATATTTATATATTTTATATATTATTATAAATTTTTATATAATGAATATATATTATATTTTTATCTTATTTTAAATTATTTAAATAATTAAATAATGATCTAATTAATAGTATTAATAATAAAAAGTCAAAACATATATAAAAAACAATGTGGATATTACCCGAAACGTAACATTAACATAAAATTGTTAATAAACAAGAAATATAAAGTCATAATCAAATAATATATGGTATTATATATAATAATATGGTTTTATGGTATATTTATAATAAAATTATATTTATTATATAGTAGGTTTGAATGTATATGAAGAAATTCAAAACTTAAGGTAAGGGTTTTCTTTATCTCACTTTTTATATCTGTGAGATACATGTCGTGTTCACCACTAGTTTATTTTTTGTGGTGTATATACTTCCCATTAATGTATTATATTATAATTATACTTAAATTTATGTTTATTTACAGATCCATTTGATGATCTCTCTTTCATGGGGTTTACAGTTCAAAATTTACCAAATCGGTATGGTAATTTTGTCTTAAGTTGCCTTCTTTAAGACATGTGTCATATTATGCATATATATTATTTTACAAGGTGTTTATAATGTCCCTTTTACATGTTATATCATGAATATTATTATTTTAATGATATTATAAGCTTCATGTAATTTTATTCTCTCATGGGGATTATGATTTAAAGTTACCAAAGTGGTAAGAGTTTATTATTACAATCTCATCATTTATCAGGATTGTTTACGATTATGATTCCATTGATGAAATATTATAATCCATATCTTGATAAATCTCATGAATTTTCTTCTAATTTGGTTATTCATGTTATATCCAAGTAATGTTACCATTTTTCAACTCTTTGGTACTTGATATAATTAAGAAAAAAAATTATAAAAATATGACTTTATTTCTCCTTTTGGTCGGAAATCTTTACTCTTTGAAAGCCATATTTTCTAAAAATATTTTCAAAAATGTTTTAATATTATCTTATTGTTTTTAAATGAAATTTTTATCCATGTTTTACTTCTTTATAAAATGTTTTTAAAATTAATATTCTTATCTTTTTTCCGATCAAGTCAGTTTTCTAAACTTTTTAAGGTGAAAAATGAATGTTGAGCATGTACAGACTTACCTACCATCATGACCATAATTTGATTGAATATTAATTTGTAAATTTACAAGTTCATTTTTAAAGAAATTTTTTTCCTAATATTATATAAATTTTTTTATTTTAAATTGATTTTCAAAGAAAAAATGTTATTTTAAAAAAATATGTTTAAAAAGTGTTTTAAATGATTTTCAACACTTAATTTATATGCTTCTGAAAGGTTATTTTCAAAGAAAATTATTTAAAATATTTCTAGATTTATTTTTACATTTTAAAATTATTTTCAAATAAAAAGGTTTTAAAAATATTTTCAATATTTCTTTATAAGTTTTCAAGGTTTTTTAAAAAAAGGTTTTCAAAATATTTTCAAGCGTCCTTTATAAGTTTTCAAATCTATTTTAAAATAAAAAGGTTTTAAAAATATTTTATGTTTTAAAAATAATTTTTTTCAAAGATTAAAAGGTATTTTCCTCAATAAATTCTTTAATTTCAATTGTACATCCTTATTTATAAGAAAAAAAAATTTAAAATGTTTTTATGAAATAGATTTTTGAAGAAAGACTATTTTCCTTAAGAAATGTTCCATGTGATATTTTAAAATCCTTCTCCATATAAGATGAAATACTATTTTATAATTTGTGATTTATTGGTTATATAATCCAATAATACTATTCATATTATTTTTTTAATGGTTTATGTTTTTATGAAATGATGTTTATGACACCTGTTTCTCTTCCATGGGTTATATACTTTTGAAACCTACTTATTTTCATGGGTTATTATTTGATGAAATTATTATGAGACCTATATATTTTCCATAGGTAATGATATGATGAAACTTTTATGATACCCATTTCATTTCATGGGTTATGATATGATGTTTATGAAACCCATCTCTTTTTATGGGTCATGATATGATACAAGTTTTATTATCTTGTGGCAAATGTATATATGATTTTATTATGTGATGGGTGGGACCTATGTCTCACTCCAATGAATTAGGTAAATATTTATATCTCATGATATAATGATGGGAAACAAGTTGATGAGTTTGATTCACAATGGTAAATAGGTGTGTCTAGATCCAAAATGGGAAGCAAGTGTGTCTCGATCCACTATGGGAAGATGGGGAAACCCAATACCTTATAAGGAAAGGTTTATTATTGGGGATATTGGTGCATCTTTCCCAATAGGTGTATTCCCCATGGATTACCTTGATAATTTTTGGCAATGAGTCTTGACTTATAGGGAATGTTTTTATATACTTATATATATTCCACAAGTCTATGTATTATTCCAATTTTATGATCTCATGACTCATTTTATTTGATTTAATTATGATTCATGTCTTATTAACTACCAATATTTATGTCATGACTCATGATTATGATCTTTCATATGAAAGGTATGATCTTATATTGTTTTGATCATGTGCTTATACCCTTGTTCTCATGTTATGCTTACATATCTCCCTTGTTTACCCTTACTTTGTATGTTAGATCACCCATTTCATATTTTTATTTTCCCCAGGTTATGAAGAAAGGTTTTATGTAGGAGTAATAAAGGGGAATATCTTTAAGGTATATGTTGAAGATATTTTACTAAGTTAGAAGATTATATTTCTAAGTTTTCAAGGACACTAAACTATTACGATACTTAGGCATGTATTTTTATAATGTGCTTAATATTCATCTAAAATGATGTAATATCCATGTATGTTAATCCTAGTTCGTTATACAGAATCTGATTTAGTTTTTGGTATAGCCTATGATGGGCTGACAAGTTTAGAAAATTTCTTTCATTTTTCAAGATACTGATGGGCAGGAAGTAATAATTCATTGGGGGGTCCTGAGACCTAGTGTCTATCTCTGTTGACAAGTTCAGGAACCCATAAAAAGTTCTACCTATTACTACATCCCCCTTAGGGTGGGTTTTCTATATCATGTCCTGTATATTCATCCCAATTACTCTGATTATCCATGGGATTATTCATTTCAACATTCATGGTAGTAGTGGTTAGAGGCAAGTTTTTATCATCAGTGAGCTAGCCATCCTGACGATCTTAGTGTTTCCTCAGATGTGGAATGAAGTGGAGGTTAGAATACTACCACCATCCAATAATTTTTACATGGTGGGACACCTCCTATATAACTCATTAGAGCATGGTGATTTTCCTAATTCAATTCCACTAAAAATTATGGCAGTATCCATAATAATAATAGTGTTTATCCACTGGGAGTACTGTAATATCAAACTTTTTACACTATTTATGGATGACCTTGAGATCCTCAAGGATCCTTGGGTAGACTATTTGGTGATCTCAGATGTGGTTGAGCATCACCCAAATATTTTGGCAGAGACATGAGGCCTATTACTCGGTGAGGGATTCTGGGATGGTAAATCTTAAGTTTACAGACATCCATAACATAATCAGTTGTTGATTGTTGATCATGATTTCCCACATGCATTCCCCTTTCTCTTTATCAAGATGATATTCCTTTTCTTGATCACTCTAATCTCTAATTGGAACCGGTCAAGAGATCTAGGGTGACAGTGATGAGGACCTACTCTACTAATGACTTTTTAATAGAGAAAGTGATACACAGGTTAACCATACTTGGGACATTGGGGTGTATTTTAGATTTGGGGCTAGCCTCATGACTAAATTCATATAGGATGAAGTATTTTAGCCTCTTTATGACCAAGAAAAATACCATCCTCCTATGTATTGGTGAAGTGTTCACCATCATTTGAGGGTGCCAATCTAGATAATTATGTCTCCCTACTTACAAGGTGGAGGTAAATATGAGGGAAGATGAAGGAGGTAGGGATGATTGCACCATGTGAAACAGGAAGGAGGATATAGGATCCTCCACAAGCATGTACCTACAAAGGGATCTGGGATCTTGTATACCTCAGCTTTAAGGATAGTTAACCTTAGTATATAAGCTTCTACCCCCAGTTCTGATGGTGGGGGAGGTGCCACTTATATTGATTCATTCATCCCCTCTAACTTTTAAAGTTAAATAGTTACATAATTCTTCCCTCGCTCGTACATCAGGTGTAATGGGAGTTTCCCAAAACTGATCCCCTAAGGGTTGTGAGGATTCATTATTTGTGCACTATGAACAGCACCATGGGCATGACCCCCATGGAGTTCATACATCATCCTGACCTATGATGAATATTTGGGGCTAATAAATTATATAAAATGACTATGAACTATATGTCAGTTTTTATTGTTGTGGAAAGGAGCTCTATGGTGAAGTTTTTCATCATGGGGTGGCTTATGATGGTTGTCGGTGTCACCTACAATGGGGAGAGTCTACCCAACCTTCCTAGTGGATTATTGGGGTCTAAATCCTAATAAATAGAATAATGAACTTTATATAGTGGTTGATATGGTGGGAATATGTGTGCAGGTAGTGGAATGGGCCATTATATTCAATGGATAGGCCTCCTGTCAAGTAGGTTTTATGGCTTTCCATAGGCATCAGTGTTGAGTGTTCTGGACCGAGGCCTGTAGAGCAATGATGGAATTTTCCCACACATCAACCTATGGATCCAATTGTAATTGTAATCATGGTTAGTTAGGAACCCTCTTAGTTGGATCCTAGGTGTTGGTGGTTGTAGGTATGTCTCGAACATCCTCTACCTCCTCAGTGTAAGAGAGCGAGCTGTCAGACCACTTTAGGGAGTAGCACCCAAAACAATTTTTCATGGTAACTAGGGGTTATTCCCATAGTGTATCCCTTATGGTATCAATTTTACTGGGTTTTTTATGCTTTTAGGTCCTATTAGGACATATTCAAGGTTAGGATAGCCCCTTCCTATTTGTATTTATGAACCATAGAATCGATGACCCTCCACTGAATGAGATTAGAGGAGGAGATGAGAAGAGTGTTCTAGGTGGATACAGAAGTAGTAGCTATCATGGAAGGAGAATAGTTGTGTCGTATTACTTCACCACCATTTCTACTTCCCCCATGACTATTGTAAGTGGTTCATTGAATTTTTTTGGTTACCTATGTCCTGTATGTTACATGAAGTCAACCATCATTATATGTCTAATGAAAGAAATTCCCAATGAGTTGAAATTTATATATTATCTATAAGGTGTGTAAAGAAGCCACATTGATGATGTCTCTGACTGTAGATTCCTAAAATCCTTCATTTTATCCTAGCTGTAGGAGAAAAAATTAATTTCAGGACCACCATATTGGTTTGGTGAGGCCTAATTCTGAATATCTGGATCCGATGACATCCAAATCCGGTGGTGTCCAATGTTACTAATCTACTCATTTTTGAAGGATAAAATCTTCACATTGGGTTCACCATTTTTTCCAATGCTTTATTCTTAGGTAACTCATCAGGATGTGGTGATGTTTTTTTCCTTTCTTAACTCTCTCAGAGTGGTTTACTTCTATGGATTTGGTCACTCCTCCTCTAGGGTGGTCGGTTGGTTGCCCTACATTCCCTCTTTCCAAAGGTGAGTAGCCTCTACCACTATGATTAGTGATGTTATATCCTTGATCAAAAATGGATGATGAGATATCAGTTCCTCCTTTCATATATTCTTCCTTGGAGCTCATTGCCTATTTTAAGTCTCCCTCATAGATTTGATTCATGTTTGTGAATCTTGTTCCTGGTTCCATCTCAAGGTGGACGCAGGTTAATAACACTAATTTTTTCATGATAGGGAAGCTACTTATGGTCATATTTGATGGTGAATTTGGAAACATCTAGACATCTATGGAAGTTGGGTGTTTTACGAACTTGTAAATTATTCCTCTTTCTAATTCAATGACATCTCATGTATGAGGCGTTTTAGGCATAGAACCTTAGGCATCCCATCTTGTTCATGGGGTGATTTTCACCAAGATCGTAAGAATTTTGAAGCCTTTTACCTAAAGCATACCATGTTCTTTTAATTAGGTAGGGATTTTGATGCTTTTGGTGGGGTTCATAGGTTAAATTACTTATGGAGACACAATCATATATTTCAAATCTTGAAGGGATAATTTAGTCATAGTTTTAACATCTTATGGAGATAGGTTAGTCACAATTTTAATGTCATGTGGAGACAGGTTGGTCACAAATTTAACATCCTGTGGAGATAGTTTGGTCATAGATTTGATGTCCTGTAGAGACAATTTGGTCATAGATTTAACATCTTGTGGAGATAGGTTGGTCATATATTTAACATCTTGTGGAGATTGGTTGGTGAGGTTGAGTTTACCCCATGGGTGAGATGATAACACTTTTGAGTTTCCACTTTCCAAGGAGAAGACATGCATATTTTATAGTATTATTGTAATTGAACCTCAAGGAGGTACCCCTAGTGTGTCTGGATTAAACCTCAGTGAATCATCCTATGTACCCTTTTAGGATACAGGGATCAAAACCCATGTATTTCAAGTGAATAGTTTAATTTTGGGTTATATGAATGGTCCATGTAGTTTTACATAATGATATATAGATGCTCATGTCATGGAAGGAGCGGTATAAAGGGATAGTGTAGGGATTATGCATAGTGGTTTCCCAAGAGTTGGTGTATTATCCCATGCGAGTAATTCATGGGTAATCCTGTGTCTATAGCATATTGTAGGATGTGAGGTTTCATCCCATGTAATTTATACATAGGGAATCATGTGTTCCTCATATAGGGTAGGGCTATAGTTTAACATCATGTGTTGAGGATATTGTCATATAGTTTAACATCATATGACTAAGATGTTTGGATATACATTTTAACAGTTTGCAACTTAGATGTTGTGGGGCCTATACCCGGGGATACCATTTCCAAGTAGGATATATGGATACAACTTTATACCTACCTAGAAGTAAAGGTGATTCATTTCCACCAATGACTCTACCCCCAGGGCTTATATGACTATTGTGTAGGTTCTTTTGGATGGAACAAGGTTTAAACACTGCTATATTGAGGCAACACATGGGGTCCCGACATTAGGGTGCCTATTCTTAGGAGTAAGAGGTAATACAACTGTCAAAACTACACTTGAAGAAAATATTTTGGACATGAGGTTTGATTATATGGGTTTCAAGGGTGATCGAGGGGTGGATAAACCTGTTCAGAGTATGTGTGGGGCACCAAATCACTCAAATTGTACAAAAATGTGTCTTTAGTAAGGTTTCAGAGGCCTAAAGATTGTTTCACACAACTCTAAAGTTACACGTGCAAGTAGGGTTCTATTAACCAAAAACTCTTGCACAAAAATGGTCCATGGATAATGGGGGAATTGGAATGTGTAACTTCCAGAGTCACACAAATATTAAGGTTTTGTGAAGGGAAATAATCTTGTACAAACCCATCTAGAAAATCTCAAACATGATCCAAGACAATTTGGGGCCCAAGTGAGGTTAGCCATGTAAATTCTCTACCTTGTGGGATCTATATAGGTCTAGAGTTTCATGATGTTTCAAAATAATGGGTTTCGCAAATGAGATATGATGCTTCAACTGCCAAAGGTTTGTCCCCCAAATTGGGGTGGGTGCTCTATTTATATCCGAAATGGGTAGATTTGGGTGTTCAACCTCAGATTTTTCATGCAAAGTGGTTTTATTCCTTCCATGACTTTGTCATCGGTGGAAGGTCGTGTAAGGAAGCAGTTCATTGGCACCTTTTTTGAGAAAATGACTTGTGTGAAAATAGTGGGGTTGCATGTATTAGGCCAATATTGTGTTCCAACATATGCTTAGATATTTTAGGGCTTCTAAAGTTTCCACACAACTTGGTATTTCATCATCTCCTTTCACACACAATTCAGTTACGTTATGAAACAGGGAGTTTCACGCGAAGCCTAAAAGTTATGCGTGCTTGATCCCTTGGATCCAAAATGATCTATTTTCTTAGGTTATAGATTTATTTTATGTACATCTCACCATTTGGGGGTTGAGACATGTTTTTAGAGACTATAATATGTATAAACACATAGAAGTCTATAATATATGTGGCATGTACCACTAGCAATGTGTGCGAAGCACACTACATGAATGGTGTCCATTACACATCATGCAGTTGGAGATTTTATGTGGCATTAAAAAAACTACATGTTGACCCAAAATAAATGTCAAAAATAACTTACTGTATACCTTTAATAGGTTTAAAAGTTCTACATGTCATGTACATGATAACTACATGTCATGTAGTCCATGTTTCATTGTGTTTCTTAGTCGGTAGTCAATACATGACATGTAATGATCCTTCATATTAAACCAAACCGCTCAGCACAAATACCATGGTGTGTAATTCATATAGTGTAACATAGTGTGTGCATGTCCACTATGCACCATATAATACCTATCAAACTGTGTGCCACACTAGCAGTCAATGCATGACGTGTAATGATGTTGCATATTGACCCACATGACGAGACATGATTTATGTAGCATGTGTTGTGTGCAAGTTGACCATGGGAACATGGCAGGTAATTTATTATTATAGATCATATGATTGTGTCATGTAGCTAATGATATTAGAACCTCCAAATGGAATATTCAATCATTCTTCATACATTTTTATCATGTTATTGGACATATGACTTTGGATTAACACGTCATCTCCACCCCGAATTAAATTTTGAATATGAAAACTAGAAAACTAGTAAATGAAAATTGATCAAATAAATTATAAATAATTATAAATTAGAATGTAACCTAGAAATAATACCATGTGAAGTTTTTGAGACGGAGAAGAAATGGAGGTTTGATTTTTATTTTTCATTGATATCAATGGATAAAACCCAAAGAACATAATGAACACAATAATACTTTTAATCAAATTTCCATTATTACTCATGTTAGTTTATTGGTACAATGTAATACCCAAGTGAGGAATCCTCTAGAAGTATCCAAACATGATCCAAGAATCTTTTAATGTCATTCTTGATATTTCAAGTGCTAGAATGGAAAAATATATAACTTTTTTTCTGTAGGTTCCGGGCGCAGCGGAAGCGCGTTGGTGGGTTTGCCCAACTTTAATTTTAACGTTAAACAACGTTCAATCTGAGATCCGTCACGATATAAAATGCCGAATCTTCGGAATAGAATGAAGAACGAAAAGAAAAGAATAGTCTTGGAACCCTTGAGGAGGATCATCATATGTTGATTATAATTAATTTAATTAATTCATAAGAATTACCTCGTTGGAATTCTTTCTTTGTTGATGTGTCCGGTCACGATTCGGTGATCTGTCATTGCGTTGTATAATCCAAGTGTAGGATTCCTCTAGCGGTGATCCACACGTGTGTCACATATCTCCAGACGTTTTCGAAGGGATCTCCGGGTGCTAGCGTGGAAGAACATTCGCTTGTGATGTCCGCCTTTGACCACCTTGATCCGGTGGAGGATCTTTATCTCGTAACTTGAGGGCATTCTTGGTGGAAAGGGAATTCTCTCTTGGCTTGAGAGTATTTCCAAATCCGTTGTGCACAACAATGGATCTACAAAATTTTGGGGTTGTGAGGATATTTATAATCGGGTTTGAGATTAATAGAGTTATGATAATAAATAAACGCGTTATGCATTTTATTTATTTCATTAACTCTTATTGAAAACTCCCATGTCGAATTATTAATTTCTTGACATGTGCCAACAATGATTATAATAAATATCATTTAATAAAAAAATATTAAATCCTCAAAATCCCAACTGGAAAAACTGCACGGTGTGTAATAATTAATTCACGGCGTGTACTTGTTTTCCATAAAACTACACGGTGTGTATATTTAATATACACGGCGTGTACTTTTATTTTCCATTTTTCTCCACCACGTTTATTAGATCTTGAGTAATGACTATTTATTTCTTAAATAAATGTAACTTCATTACTCGCTAATAAATATATTATTTCATCCACAATATATTCTCTCAAATAACTAGTGTCAAAATAAATGTGATCAGATATCCTTAAATAATTATTAAACCACAGTCGGGAATAATATTTATTTAACTTGTTAAATTAATATTTAACTGAGATACATGGACACACTTAGTGTGTAACCCTCTAGGCCTCTTTCTCAGTGGCATTAGGCTGAGCCTACCTAAATTCCAAGGTTAGCGTCTAACAACACGCCAAGGCACCCATAGAGAAAGAAGTTAACGCTTCAATGACGTGTCACCTCCTACGAATGCTTACCGTGTAATATAATCCCTTTGTCTCGATATCTCCAATCAAGCGGGTTTCATTCTAGTGTCATCAACCCATGTGCTTGATTATTCTTTATTTGAATTTGCAGAATTGAACTTGCTCATACCTTACCATGTCCATGGATTTATTTAGGCTATATCAATTCTATCAAAGGGCCTAAGATATCTACTTTCGTGATGGAACGGAAGGGGAAAATCCTTTCTTGCATTATCTATTAATGCAGTATTACTCGTGATGCACCCAACATATCCTACCTCACTGCGAATAGTGTTTTGTCACAGTTTTTGTCAATACATCTAAGTGCGCGAGTTGTAATACCCATTAATAATAATCTTAAAGTCTAAGGACCAATACACACGTCTGCAGATAGGAACATCCAATGAAACTATGAAATGTGGATTTCCTACTGGTGGGTCTCGTTCTCATAATATCCTCCTGGATATTACCAAGGGCGCACACCATGAGAAGGTGCCTTAAATTTTTATGAGTCCTCACCCCTAATGACCTGTATTATTTGTGTCCCTCAAATAATATCATCCAGCCATAGAACATACATTCAAGAACAGTGTTATGGCACTTATGGGTTCTCATCATAGCAGGGATCTGCTACGACCCTTTAATTCAACAGCTGTCCTTAGGACATTATCACATGAAATGTCACGTAGAAGAACAATCAAGATGTGATAAGGCTTTTATTTAATGAATAAAGTACAAAGTAGTTGGTTCTAGACCACCAACTCCAATAGACTCCCACTTGGACTAGAGCCAACTGCTAACAACCTTTAACCCACTAGCTCTCACATGATATTCATGTTTCTACTAAGATAGGCCTTTAGTCATGGGGTCCGCCACGTTCTCTTCTGTGGACACTCTACTCACTGCAACTTCACCCCTTTGATAGAAATCCCTCAAGAGGTGATACTTCCGGAGTATATGCTTTGTCCGTTGATGTGGCCTTGGTTCTTTTGCAAGAGCCACCGCTGCAGTATTATCACAATACAATGTAATGGGATCTTTACTAATAGGCACCACATCAAGCTCCTGGACAAAGTTCTGAATCCAGAAGGCTTCCTTGGCTGCATCAGAAGCTGATATATACTCGGACTCCACTGTAGAATCGGCGACAACTGGCTGCTTTGAACTCTTCCAGCTCACAGCTCCTCCATTGAGACAGAAAACATATCCAGATTGCGACTTTAGATCATTCTGATCTGTTTGAAAACCAGCATCAGCATACCCTCTGATGACAATCTCCTCGTCTCCTCTATACACCAGTAAAATATCCTTAGTTCTTCTCAGATACTTTAGGATAGTCTTAACAGCAGTCCAATGCTGTTCTCCTGGATCTTCTTAATATCTTTCTACCATGCTCAATGCATAGGCAACATCAAGCCTGGTAAATAACATGGCATACATGATGGATCCTATAGCTGAAGCGTATGGGATCTTGCTCATCCTATCTTTCTCCTGTTGTGTCTGGGGACACATTTTCTTAGAAAAATTTAATCCATGTGACACTGGAACCAATAACCTCTTAGATTTTTCCATACTAAATCTCTTTAGTATCTGGTCAATGTATGTACCCTGACTTAGTCCAAGCAGCCTCTTGGATCTGTCAAGAATGATCTTGATCCCTAGAATGTAGGATGCTTCTCCTAAGTCATTCATGGAGAAACACTTGTTCAACCAGTCCTTAACTGACTGTAAGGCTGGTACGTCATTTCTAATAAGCAATATGTCATCAACATATACCACTAGGATGACGACCGCATTCCCATTAAACCTCTTATAATCACATGGGTCACATTTGTTCTTAATGAAACCAAATTCCTTTATGGCTTCATCAAATCGAATGTTCCATGACTTGGATGCTTGCTTCAATCCATAAATGGATTTCTGCAACTTGAAAACCCGTTTGGCTTCACCTGGTGTCACAAACCCTTCTGGTTGTGTCATATAGACATCTTCCTAAGGTTCCCGTTAAGGAATGCTGTTTTGACATTCATCTGCCAAATCTCATAGTCATGGTAATCTACTATAGAAAGTATGATTCTTATGGATTTAAACATGGAAACTGGAGAGAAGGTTTCATTATAGTCAATTCCTTGATGCTGTCTGAATCCTTTAGCCACTAGCCTTGCTTTATAGGTGCTAACTTGACCTTCCATGTCCAGCTTTCTTTTGAATACCCATTTGCATCCAACAGGCTTTACATCAACTGGCTCATCGACCAGAACCCAAACTTGGTTCTGATACATGGAATCCATCTCATAATTCATAGCTTCTAGCCATCTTGCAGCTTCTGAGCTTTCTACTGCTTCCTTGTAGGAGAGAGGTTCATCATTGTCCAACAATAATGATTCACCATCCTCGGTGACTAAGAAACCAAATCTCTCTGGTTCCCTTCCCTCTCTTGAGCTCTTACGCAGTACTTGTGTTTCTAGAACCTCTTCCACAGGGACCTGTGGAACTTGTTCCTGTACCAACTCTTATGTATCTTGAGCATCAACTTCGTCGAAGTCAATCTTGCTTCCACTATCTTTCTTGAGGATGTGCTCCCTCTCAAGAAAGACGGATTGTCTGGCGATAGTCACTTTCTTGTCTTGAGGGTTATATAGGTAATATCCTTTTGTTTCCTTGGGATATCCTATAAAGATACACTTCGTGCCCCGGGGTGATATTTTCTTGCCTGAGAAGGCCTTAAAAAATTCCTTGCATCCCCATACACGTGTGTGCGACAAAGTGGGTTTCCTTCCATTTCATAACTCGGATGGAATTCTTTTTTCCGCCTTAGTTGGTACTCGGTTTAATGTGTATGCTGCAGTTTGTAATGCATATCCCCAAAAGGATAATAGAAGATCTGCATGACTCATCATCAACCTCACCATTTCCAACAAGGTGTGGTTCCTCCTTTCACTAACACCATTCCACTGTGGTGTATAAGGAGAAGTGAGCTGAGATAGAATCCCAGACTCTCGTAGAAGATCGATGAACTCTTGGTTCAGATATTCTACACCTCGATCTGATCGAAGCCTCTTTATCTTCTTACCAAACTGATTCTCTACTTCATTCTTGAATTCCTTAAATTTATCTAAGGACTCTGACTTATACCTCATTAAGTAGACATAGTCATATCTACTCAAATCATCAGTAAAAGTAATGAAGTAAGAATATCCACCTCTAGCTTCTACTGGAAATGGTCCACACACATCTGTGTGTACCAATCCTAGAAGCTTTGTGTCCCTTTCACCTTGTCCACCAAAAGGCGGCTTGGTCATTTTTTCTTGTAAACAAGCGTGACATCTATCAAGTGTTTTTAGCTCAGTAGAGTCTAAATATCCATCTTGGAAGAGCTTTGTTAAACACTTCTTGTTCACATGACCAAGGCGGTGATGCCATAACTGGGTGATGTATGAGTCATGTGAGTTTGTTTCGTTATCAATTTTCAACACTTGGTTTTCGTAATTCAATACATACAAACCATTATTTAAATGTTCCATACCATAACATACGTTGTTATTATAAAAGAGACAACCCTTATTTCCAAATTTGAAAACAAATCCATCCATATCCAAACAAGATACATAAATTATGTTATTGGTAACACTAGGCACATTATAACAGTTATGTAAAACCAAAATCATCCCAGTCGGCAATGAGAGGTGGTAGTCGCCAATAGCCAATGCAGCCAGCCTTGCACCATTGGAAACTCGAACATCCACCTCTCCTCTAGTGATATTTCTAAATCTACTTGGTTCCTGCATTTGAATACAGATGTAATCCCCACAAGCTGTATCTAATACACAATGTGTAGAAATAGAAAGATTGCACTCAATAACAAACACACCTTTAGCATCCCCACGCTTTTGGGTGTAGTTCCTCTTCCAATGGCCATGCTTGCCACATGAAAAACACACTGCCTCTCGTTCCTTGCCCTGCCTATGGATCTTCCCCTTCTTGGAGGGACGGTGCTCGGGGGCTTCAGACCGTTTATAAGTCTTTGTCCCCTTTTCCTTGTCCTTCCTTTTCTTGTTCACCATAAGGACCACAGGTTTTTCATTCCCCATGTCCTTATCTACCTATCAAATCAAGGTTAGAAGCTCTGATAGACTCTTCTCATTGCTGCTCATGTTATAGTTGACAATGAAGCTAGAGAAGGTCTTGGGCAGTGATGATAGGATGAGATCTATACGCAAATCATCTGGGAATTAAATCCCTAAGACGTCCAGGTGTTCAATGTTGCCAATAAGCTTGAATACATGATGCCCAGCTGGCACAGACTCTCCAATCTTAATGGTAAACAAAGCATTGGAGATCTCATACCTCTCCTGTCTCGCCTTCTCTTGGTAGAGATCTTTAAGGTGAGACATCATGTTATACGCGTCCATGTTTGCATGTTGCTTCAAGAGCACATTAGACATGGCTGATAGCATGAAACACTGGACATATGTGGAATCATCCATGTGTTTCATATAGAGAGATAATTCCTCGTCACTAGCCTCTTTCCCAGGCGCAACTGGAATAGGCTCTTCCAGCACATATAATTTTCTTTCGTGGCGAAGGACGACACGTAAACGCCTCTTCCACTCTTAGAAATTAGTGCCAGTGAGAAGGTTTTCTTTTTCGAGTATGGTGCGCAATGATATGTTTGAAGTCATTTTCTTGCTATTTCTACAAATTAAGATGAGAAAAGGTTTAGTACTTTATTACAAAAATTGAGACAAATAAATAAATTAATACTTATTAGTCTCCCACTATTTTATCGAAACCCAATAGCCCTCACCATTGACTTCGAAATATTCTGTTGCGTGAATATTCTAGTGGCAAGGATATATATTGCCTTTCACATTACCCTAACTAGGGTTGGTCAAGAAACTTGAAGGGTTTTAGGTAGGCATTCCAAATTCCAACTGCATTAACTCGCAGCTCCTTGATCCGCTGAGTGGACTCCCCAATCCTGAAATCCTTTTTGGATTTCCTCAACCTTTTCCTCTTGGTCACACCAAGTCCTAATGTGGCAGTCAACCCTTGATGCGAACCAAGTCAAGTCAACCCAAAACCTTGAATTAGAATTCTCCGATAATTGAAAGCACCCCAACTAGGGTTGGTCAAGCACTTTGAACTATGGTTTGATTCTAACCAAGATTATGGAAGGCTATGCCGACTTAATATTTATTTTGAGGGATTTTATCCTTATACATAAATTTCCATTTTATTATCTTTGATTACATGCTTGTTAATATTAAGTGGGATATACTTAAGTGATTAACCATGTCTAAGATAATATTTACGTATAAGCCGGTTTTATTTTAGTTCCATCTTTAATGCTCATTTAATTCATTAATTGTGTGATCGTGACAACACACCCACAATAAATAAACCATGCAACTGACAGAAATAAAATAAATGGTATGATCATGAGTTTTTCTATTTGTTATTTTATCTAGCGGTTGATAAACTAAACCAAGACCTAGGGGAGAAACACCTTGAACCTTTTGGGTTCGTGTTTACAGCTTTCCACCTGTCCACCTTTGTATCTCCTTGGATTGGTTTCACCTTGGCTCCTGACTTGAGCCGCCTCCACTAGCTTGGGAGCTCCATCCATTACATATTAATTTATCTCACACGCAGGTGAGGGGTAAAAGGGGTTTTTACAAAAAATAATCCTTGGGCGCGCAGGCCCTACATATTAATGAGGAGATGGCTCACAGGCCAAAAAATTTAATTTAAATAAATTAATTAAAATAAACCATTCACATACAAAGGTCTTGGTCTAGCTCATGATCATTCATACATGCAATGATACTTACGCATAAATAAAACTAGCATTATATTCTTTAATCATTCTTGTTTAAGATAAATCACGCTCAAATCAATTAATTATCTTTAATTAATCAATCCTTTTATCTTAAATCCATTTTCTGAATTTCCTTAAGATTCTCATCCATCATAATTTTAAACAAATAAATTTATTTAAAATTAACCTTGTACGTAACTTGTACCTTGGAGAAAACCTGGTGAATTCCCATTTATTACGCAAATGTTAAATTAAACATATATATATAAAACACCTATCACGTGTTGTTCCTCAGCTTTATGCCTGCACCATGGTACACGTCTCAAGGGTTTGTATAATATAATAACAAATTTTAATAAATCTACGTAATTTGGGTGAGTACATGGTGTGTAGTTCCAACTACACGGCGTGTACTTTTCTTCACCATCCATCCGAAGTACACGCCCGAGGATAGGGCATGTTAATGTACTTTAGAAATTTTCGGAGTACACAGCGTGTACAATGGGACACACGCCATGTAGTTTCCGCGTTACACGATTTCCAGCCGGGAAGGCCGTGTATGGAGTACACGACCCAACCCTAACCCGAAGGGACTACACGCCGTGTTCATTGGACCACACGGTGTGTATTTCGGAAACCATGTGCCACTTGTTTCTGGTCAACACACAGTGTCTTAAATTCTTAGAAAGAATCCAATACATGGCCTGATTTGGCGGATCAGTCAATGCATTGAACCTAGACTACACGGCGTGTACTTCCGAATACACACCATGTATTCTGGTGTTATACAGCCAGAAATATTTGGTTCCTCCGAATGAGTTCCTCTATTTTATTTTAATCAAAATTAAAATAAAAATTTGTTTCTGTGAGGTGAACGAGAAACGGGGGAGGAGGAATAGATCTCAATATTCAGATTTCTATAACGATTAAACTTGAATTGAAATAACTAAATTATTAAATGCGTAAATTACCAATGAAAAACTAAATAATTATAATCAATGATATGACCCCCTTTGATACCACTTGTAGGTTCTGGGCGCAGCGGAAGCACATTGGTGGGTTTTCCCAACTTTAATTTTAACATTAAACAACGTTCAATCTGAGATCCTTCACGATATAAAACGCCAAATATTCAGAATAGAATGAAGAATGAAAAGAAAAGAAGATTCACGGAACCCTTGAGGAGGATCATCATATGTTGATTATAATTAATTTAATTAAGGAATAAGAATTACCTCGTTGGAATTATTTCTTCGTTGATGTGTCTGGTTACGATTTGGTGATCCATCATTGCGTTGTAGAATCCAAGTGTAGGATTCCTCTAACGGTGATCCACACATGTGTCACGTATCTCCATACGTCGCCGAAGGGATCTCCGGGTGCTAGCACGGAAGAACCTTCGTTTGCGATGTCCGCCTTCGACCGCCTTGATCCGGTGGAGGATCTTGCTCTCGTAACTTGAGGGCGTTCTTGGTGGAAAGGGAATTCTCTCTTGGCTTGAGATTATTTCTAAATCTGTTGTGCACAACAATGGCTCTAAAAAATGTTGGGGTTGCAAGGATATTTATAATCGGGTTTGAGGTTAATAGAGTTATGACAATAAATAAACATGTTATGTGTTTTATTTATTTCATTAACTCTTATTGAAAACCCCCATGTCGAATTATTAATTCCTTGACATGCGCCCACGCTGATTATAATAAATATCATTTAATAAAATAATATTAAATCCTCAAAATCCCAACTAGAAAAACTACACGGCATGTAATAATTAATACACGGCGTGTAGTTGTTTTCCATAAAACTACACGGCGTGTATATTTAATATACACGGCGTGTACTTTTATTTTCCATTTTTCTCCACCACATTTATTAGACCTTGAGTAATGACTATTTATTTCTTAAATAAATGTAACTGCATTACTCGCTAATAAATATATTATTTTGTCCACAGTATATTCTCTCGAATAACTAGTGTCAAAATAAATGTGATCAAACATCCTTAAATAATTATTAAACCATAGTCGGGAATAATATTTATTTAACTTGTTAAATTGATATTTAACTAAGATACATGGACACACTTAGTGTGTGACCCTCTAGGCCTCTATCTCAGTGGCATTAGGTTGTGCCTGCCTAAAGTCCAAGGTTAGCGTCTAGAAACACGTCAAGGCACCCATAGAGAAATAAGTTAACACTGCAATGATGTGTCACCTCCTACGAACGCTTACCATGTAATATAATCCCTTTGTCTTGATATCTCCAATCAAGCGGGTTTCATGCTAGTGCCATCAACCCATGTGCTTGATTATTCTTTCTTTGACTTCCCGGAATTGAACTTTCCCATACCTTACCATGGCCATGGATTTATTTAGTCTATATCAATTCCATCAAAGGGCCTGAGATATCTACTTCAGTTATGGAACGGAAGGGACAAATCCTTTCTCACATTATCTATTAATGCGGTATTACTCATGATGCACCCAACATATCCTACCTTGTTGTGAACAGTTTTTCATCAGAGTTTTCGTCAATACATATAAGTGCGCGAGTTGTAATACCCATTAATAATAATGTTAAAGTCTAAGGACCAATACACACATCCTAAGATAGGAACATCCAATGACACTATGAAATGTGGATTTCCTACTGGTGGGTCTCGTTCTCATAATATCCTCCTGGATATTACCAAGGGCGCACACCATGAGAAGGTGCCTCAAAGTTTTATGAGTCCTCACCCCTAATGACCTGTATTATTTGTGTCCCTCAAATAATATCATTCGGCCATAGAACATACATTCAAGAACAGTGTTATGGCACTTCCGGGTTCTCATCATAGCAGGGATCCGCTACGACCCTTTAATGCAACAGCTGTCCTTAGGACATTATCACATGACATGTCACGCAGAAGAACAATCAAGATGTGATAAGGATTTTATTTAATGAATAAAGTACAAAGTAGTTGGTTCTAGACCACCAACTCCAACAGTTTCCTTAATCATTGACTATAAAAAAGGTATCTTGTTATCCCTATGTTCTTAAGAGGTGGGATGAGAGGAAGATTCTCTCTAGGATCGAGATAATTATTGATAGAATTTTCATTGTACACAACACATCTCACCCTGGAATTTTGATATATTTTTCTTTATATACTTAGGGTTAGATAATAGATAATGTCACGCAATCCCTTATCAAAAAAATTATTCTAAGAAATACCCCATGTCAAATATTTTTATTATTATTTACATGACATATGTTTATTTAAATATCATTTACTAAATAAATTAATTAAAATTTATTTAAAAGAAATTAAAAAATAGATCATTTTCATCAAGCCATTAACTCATCTCATTAATTTTCCCATGGAATTCATCAAACCTTGAAAAATAAAATATTTATTTATTCAAATAAATATTATCTGCTTGATAAAATAAATATTATATTCACCAAATTCATGGATAAATATTTATTTGGATATTGACATAACCTAAATAAATATTTATTATACTTTATTCAATAAACTCGTGAATAAATATTAATTTATTTATTAACTTTTGAATAATAAACAAAAGATACAATTCAACTCATATATTCTAATCTCGAATATCTCATGATTGAATTTATATGATCAAATTTACTTAAATAATTATTATTCCAAAAACCAAGAATGATATTTATTCTTAATATTAAATTCAATATAATTTAATGAGATTCTAGATGCACTTAATGTGTGATCCTCTAGGCCTCTTTCCCATTTACATTAGGTGAACTTACCAAAATTACGATATTGTCATCTAGAAACATGTCAAGGAACCCATAGAAAAATAAGTTAGTATATAAACTAAAATAACCTCCTATGAATGATAATATATAATATAATCACTTTGTCTTGATATCTCATCAAGTAGGATACATACATGTTTCATCACCCTATATGATTTATTTATTTTCTTTGACTTTTTGAAACAAACTTTTCTGTGAACTACCATGGACATGGATTTATCCAAAAGTTCCATTTCAATCAAATGGTTAGATATGTTTTATTTCATTAACTTTTAAGGGATAAATCCTTTCTTAAATTATTCAATTAATTCCATGTCACTTCTGACACATAGAACGGATGTTGCCTCACCACGATCATATGTCATTATAGTTTCCATTTATGCATCAAAGTACATTATTCATGATATATATTAACAATAACACATGTTTGTATATAGTAATATCCAATGACACATAAAACATGTGGAATTTATGTTGGTAGTTCTATCCTCATGACCTCCCTTATTATAGATCACCAAGTAAGAAATTAATGAGAATAATTATCAATTTATTATGATCCTCAAACACTTGATTGTCAAATATAATTTTTGAATCATCAAGAATATGTATATATACCATATGAAACATGTTTAAGAATATTTTCATGGCATATCTAGGATTTCATTATAGATGGGAACTATTATAACACTTCAATATGATAAATAATCTAGTAAAATTATCATATTAATGTTATGTAGGAGAATAATAATAAAATGAAAATATATTTATTAATATTTTGGTAATCAAAAGTAAATATCTATTTGGTTTTAGGGAACTAAATCCATCACCTTTATGTATATTTTTTAATCTTCTTCTTTATGTTATCCCACCAATAATGTTCTCATGGATCTCTACACATATTTGTACTCTCATGGTGTATAGATAATTTTTGAGTTATAGGTTTCATCTAGTAACTATTTCTTTAACTTGATAATAAAAGGTACACATATCATTGTAGAAAATAATAACACTCCACTTTTGTGAATTTTGAACTCATTTCCATGCTTCTTCGCTTCCATATTCTTTTTCAGTAAAGGGTTGTCTCATTGGAATTCTCTAATCACTGCTAATCATTATGGTTGAACAATAATTTCAGTTAGAAATGATTTCATCCATTCCCTTATTATTTTTATGTCCATATTTACTAGATCTGGAATCAACGAGTCTCTTTTAATCATCATCATCATCACAAGGGAACCAATGTTTTTTCTACTTAATGTATCCACCATATTATTTATTATTAAATCACAATATTTAAGAATCTCTAACCATATCCTATACCTCATATTTAGTTCCTTCTACATGAATAAATACTTCATAATTTTTTGGTATCTTTATATATCAAACCTTTCCCCATAAATGGTTTCTTATAAAAATTAAATAAATAGTTTTTTTAAGTGTTAAAATAGGTTTGAGACTTACGAAATTACTTTATAGTTTTAGAAATTGAATTTATTATTTTGAAATATATTATTTAATTATTAAACTCATTTTGAGCCATCAAATCCATTATAGAAATTATAAATTCATTTTTACATAGAAATGGTACCATAAAACATATCATGTAAGAAAATTTTATTTTACTATTCTCCCCAAAAATTATTTTTTCATAAAAAATAAAAAAAAATTACTATTGATTAGTTTTGACATACTAATTCCAAATTTGTAATTGATTTTATAAAAAATAGTCTCTAAGTATGAAAAATAAATTTACTAAATAAAAAATAATAAATATGTCATAAAATAATGTTTTAGGTAAAAAAATGTTACTTATCTATTAAAAATAATTATTTAGCATATCATGACATGCACCAAGAATGTAATTCAGAATATTAGGTGTATAAACTCCCATTTACACCTAAAATTAAATATTCTAAATGGTTACTTATAACAGTTAAATTATTATTCAAATAGGTCAATTATTATTCTAATGGGTTCACTTTTATTCTAACATTTGGAGTTCTAATGGATGTCTTAACAAGTGAAACAATTATATTATATTTTATTATCCTATATATATCCTTTAAAATATAATCCATTAATTCACTTAGTTTTCTATTAATATTCTATAATGTTTTATAATATATTGTCTTATTATTGATATTTTTTTCTTTGTATGACAATTCTTGTAGCTATGATATTTTTAGGAGAACACAAGCTATTAGATTTTAAAATTCTAGTCATGTTATTTACTTGTATTTATTATTCCATTTTAACTTTATTAATCATGTAAAATTTTATATTATGAAATAATAAAATAATTTCCATTTCATGATGTTACATATATAATCTATTATTATATTATGGAAAAGTCATTGTGCTTACATTGATGTCTTCTAGGAACCTTGAATTTTAGGGATACTTTTCTTCTTGGGAAACTTCAAAAATTGTGTGAAGATACCCATTATGATAATTCACTATTGTAGTTTAATAATACTCTCTTATTCCCCATTGGTGATGAGGAGTATAGGATTGTTAATAGATTCAAATATATTAATCTTGGATATCTCAATACATATTTGAATGAAAAATTGGATGAGGTTTTTGTTTATGAAATGAAAATTCATTTTAGGGTTTTCATGAGTTGTGATGGCTAGAAGTTAAAATTGAACTAGGGTGATGATTGATGAGAGGTTGCGGTGGTTACTAGTGAGGGTCATGCATGTTGGTAGGAGGTAATGAGGTTGATTTCCTTCATGTTTATGATACCCCACTATTCTAGTTTATGGAAATAGTTATGGGATTATGATCATGTGATCATTGTGGCATGGTTTTATAGTTAAGGATTTCCTATTATGATGAGGTTATGATGCAGTAGTTGGTATGGGTTTATAGATGGGTCTTGTTCATTATGATGAGGCTTGTGATGGTATAAGGCTGATGGATATGGAAGGGAAGAGAGTTCTAGGACATACGATGTTGGGGTGTGAGATAAAAAAACTAGTGTGGAAGTGGTGCGGGGTACTCTTTATCGATATGCTTATTTTTATATTATTATACTTGGGTGTGTTTTTGGTGATAGATTCAACGTGAGATTGAGATTGGCTAGTTGGCCTAACTATGTGAATGTTAGTTATATTGTTTTTTCACTGGTGCATTAGTATTCACTTTTCACATGTGCATTAGAGGCCTTGGTTATGATATTATTGAGTATACAAGTTATGATCACCCTATGTATATGTAAATTGTTTTTTATGTTTATAAGAGAACTCTGGGGATCAGGATAGAAATTACTAGCTTAGATATCATAGCTTCTATTGAGTTTCTAACATAGGACTTTCCTTTTAATTTTCACATTGATAATTTTATTGTATCTATATTATTGTTAATTCATTTTGGGATGGTTTGGTTTATTATTTTTATATTATTATGATGGATTTTTTTGTGATTGATATCCTATTTTCCAATCCTATGTTTATTATTTATGTAAATCTTTCCATATTAGTGGTATCAGAGGTTTTGGTTAATATATGGGGTGGGTATTGAATTTAGTCATAAGTGATGACTGAATGGGTTGGTAGGGAAGTATTATCATCGGATCTTATTGTGTGATATAGATCAGGGAGACTATCTAGGTCATGGAATTTTAGGGGGGCCATGTGATCTGATGCAAGGTTTTTGAGCTTATTGAACAGCCAAGTGAATTTGTGTATCTTACTGGATAGAAACCTATGTGGGTGACAGAGATCATATTTTCATATTTATACATATATTTTTTAAATGATTTAATCCCTTTACATTAACCAATTTGAGCTTCTTTGCACCATTTTATGACTTTTGGGGAGTTTTGAGCTTAAATGTGAAAATGGTTAATTATGGACATTAAACAGATTTATGTTTCTTTTGTATTTCGATCATAACTCCTACATTTTTTATCCAATTCATCTGATTCCTTTTTTTAGGATTAAAATATATGTTTACTACAAATAAGTCTTCAGGACTCAAAGACAATTCGAACTCCAACAAGCCAAAACAAATTGGTCAATGTGAAAACTTATTCTGGACGGCAGAATGGACATGACTTCATTAAATGATTAATATCTCGGGCTACCAACCACCAAATGGGGTGATTTAAGATGGTTCAGAAATAAAACTTGACTATAAATATTCAAATTAAATTTCATGGAGAAATGAGTTGATTAAGTCCGCCCTTAAACCAGTCAAAGTATGGTTAGTGGAATAGTGATTGGCGACCAGGAAAAGTCATGTCTAATAATTCGGCCATAACTCATTTCACATGGCTCAAAATGATTTAAAAATTCTTGGGTAGATGTAAAAATCTATTCCTAACCTTATATAAGAAAATATCTCGGCCTGATTCGATGACATGGTGGGAGAACTGAAGCTATCTTTCTGGTAGACAGATTCTGGAGGAAATGTTCATGTTCTTTTTTTCCCTCTTTTCTTTCTTTTAGTTTTATAATGCCTACTTCTTCCCCCTTCTTCTCAATTACCCTTACCATGGTGTGGTAAATATTCTAAGTGATTGGGGTAGTTTAGGTTTTATCTTTTGTAATGTTTTAGTTCTTGTATTTCATTGAATAAAAAATCTCTCTTCTGCGGTGTTGGTTTCAAATTCTAATAAACGGTTTTATTATCTTATGTGATTGTATTTGATATAATATTATGTTGTTATTATTGATTTGGTAAATATTCATAATATCCCTCTACTAGGTTATGGTATATATACAATGGAATAGATTAGGTCCTAGTGGTGAAGTACTCAGTGGTCGTCAGTACGTGTGGCAGGGGTATTGAATATTTTAAATTGTTTGGGATAAATAAGACCCGATCGAGAATTGCCTAACTCAATTGAGGGTATTCACTACATCATTTTAACACATAGGAAGGAGAGTAGACCGAGCTGAGATATTGGTAAGGTTTACTCTCACCATCACCATTTACCAAGGGAGTGATAGGAAGCGATTGTGAAATATCACTTAAACTGACTTAGCAGAAGAAGATTAAATAAAATTGGAACTATGATAACATTACAATTGAAAAACCAACCCCAACTTGATCACCCAATACTTATCACTATTTTTTAATCACGTAATTTTTCAATTTTTTTAAATATTATACATTATTGCTTTATTTAGTTTTTTTCAAAACCAAAAAAATTAAAAAACAAAGTGACAAACATGATTGTTGTGTGCTCCTCTTTGGAGACAACCTAGGTTAACAACTATACTATATTTTAACTTAGTAAATAATTTTTTTCCCACACCCCACGACAGGCACATGTCAGTGGGGTATATACAAAATTATTGTTTTTTATTGAACGAGGTGGTTTTGGGAATTTAAAAAATGAATTTAATTGAATAAATATTGAAATTTTATACATGATTATATTACTATACCCATGTTGTGGTTTCTAATGAACTATTATTGTATTCTGAATTAGTCATATGACATGAAAATAAAGAGTAACTGGTGATTAATTGGTATGAGTTGTTTGTTTGAAAATTTTTTGAGACTTTAAAATTGTTATTCCCTTTCTTGTTATAACATTCTCCCTTATGAATTGAACTATTTTTCCGTTATTAGAATGTATACCATGCTAATCTATTTTCTTAATGTTTTAAATTTTTACTGAATCATGCTTAGTGTGTTTTATTGTGAATAGCTAACGAATCATGCTTAGTTTGTTTTATTGTGAATGGATAATGAATTTTTAAAAACATTATTAAGAATGATACCTTTATTAGATTCCATACTTCTATACTAACACGATTATTTTGAAACCATGCATAGGAGTATTCTGATTTTCATGCAAGTTGGTATGTCATGCATTTCTACCTTCATGATGTATCCTGAGCAGGTGTAGGGTATTATTGTAAAATATGATTTTGGTTATTTAAATATTGGAATACCTAGAAGATTACTAGTATGTTTATTGATAATAAATTTAAATTTTAAAACCTTCACATGATAAACTCACCCCTCCATTTTGTTATGAATATAGTTTTCTAGTATCATTCCATTTACATATTTCATGATACTGTTATAAATCCAAATCTAGGAAAAAATATTGGTTCCTTTTATCAATGAATTTTTTAAAATGATAAGAATACTCAATGATAACCATTAAAATTTTAAAAGTTTTTCAAATCAAAAAAAATTATCATTTTCTAATCATAGTTAAATGCTTTGTTATGCTAGATTATTCATGTTATTGAACATAAAAATATTATTTTCATATCGTGTGTTTCTTTTATTCTCATGATGTGTAGCTTTAATGTGTTATATATTCATTGTAAGGATGGATTGTGATTATTTATTTTAAATTATATGAAAGTGATGAGTACCCTTTTGGGAAATTTTTTGAGACTTGAAACTATTTTATATGATTGAACCAATTCTTATAAGGTTGAAAATTTTATATTATTGAATTAATTATTACTTACATGTTAAGTATATAGTATTATTCCCTGAGTAGGTGACAAAATATAGATGATCATGTCATATTTGAGCATTAAAATATAATAATTTCATTCAATGTTGTATGGGAGCATGTATAAAGTTAAAAATATATGACCTATTATGAAATTTATAGCATATAAATTTTGAGAATGTAGCATGTTTAGTATATTGTAATTAGAATATGAAAAAATTCCATGTACTGATCATATTTTATTTGAATATGGAATAAAAATTAGGTTACCCTTATTTCATTATATAATAACTTTTTCATAAGAAATTAAATGATTAAAGAATTTATAGTTCAATCATGATAAGCATGAAACTTAGTAATACAACATGTGCAGTATTAATTTTTTGATCTGATAGTATATTTTATTTTGAGAATTTTAAAAGAATATTGTATATGTAATGGGTTATTTTAATTAATCATAGGGACCTAGAATGTTCAAATTTTTATATGAAGTTAGAAGTTTGTTTCCTTGATAGCATGATGATTCTCAAATGTTTTGTTCAATAATGTTAAGCATGGTTCATGAGATAACGCATGTGAAATTTCTATTTTATTGAAATCATGTTTATATTGAGATTAAGTGGTTAGATTAAGTATGTCAATATTAATTTTTAATAACATAGAATGTGCAGTTTGGGTATTTAATTTAGCTATATATTGGATTTATTTAAAATAAAGTCATGATTTTTCCCTAAAAATGAATTCAAAATGTTGAGTATTGTTTATGGTTTCCTTTATTATTGTTTGTTTTCATTTAAGTGTTGATATGGATTACTAAAAAAATATTTTATAAATTTTAAAATTATGTTTTAAAGACTTTTTAAGAAGAATATTTTTTTTAATGAATCTTAATCCATGAACCCTTTATATTTCTTAACTTGGAAACAATATAATCATTAAGGTGATGTTTCTTATTATTGTGAACATATATCCTTGTTGTGGTTTTTTTATGGTTGTATTTATAGAATCAGATACCCCTATAAAAGTTTAACCAGTTAAAATTAGTAATAAAGAGTTTATTTGGAAAATATTGAAATTTGTGAAGATGAACTTTCTTACCACAACTAAATTATTGTAAAGTGATCGGTTTCTATATATTTTTTATTGGGTTTTTTTATTAATTTTATATTGGTGGTGTGTGTTATGGATTAAATCATTTTAAAAGTGGGGAACCACTTTCCCATAAATATGTTTCATATTTATAACATGTTATAAAATCTTACAGACCATTCAAGTATTCCCAAGGTTAATAATATCCCGATACAGTGAGTGGGTCCCCTTGATTTGTGTGCTTACATTATTAATGGTTTGGTCATTTTTATGGGATGAGGAGGTGTTGTGTTGTTTTTTTGGTGACTATTATAATGGGATCTATAAATTTTGAGATGGTGGTGTTAATGGTTATGTTTAATAGAGTTGGCTTGTAGCTGATGTAAGATGGTGAAGTTTTGTTCTTGATGGAGGATGGTGGTGCAGTTGTGTGGGATGTTCTGTGGGAGAGTTTTCTTGCTTGATGTTCTTCTTATTATGTGATTATGTTCCTTGTGTGTTTATTTTAGAGCTTTTTTGGTTTATAATAACCTTGTTGTTTCCTGGTTTAAATCTATTCCATCAAAACACCATCAAGGTTCAGGGCTTGGTAAAGAAAAGGATAGATCCTTGTTGAAATTCTAGAGGCACGAAGTGCTGAAATTATAAAATTATTCCTCATAACCCAATATTTAGGATTATTTGGAGGAGTTTGATGTTTCTTTTGGGTTATTTAATACCCAGGATAAATTATGAGTTTATTTAGTCATTTTCTTGCTTTGGAATGTGGATAGAAGGTGATGGGAGATTGAGTGTGGTGATCTGGGAGGGAAGTATTGGGGAATATTTCTTGAATTATTCAAGAAATGTTTCCTTTTAAAATTTTGTATTCATGATAATTTGAAGGATGTTTCTAGAAAATATCCATCTTAAGTGGTTGGGAAGGAGGATTTTAATTCTCTGGATTGTGTGTCTTGAGCTTTATGGAGGAAAATATTGAGGTGGTGTGCTAAGACTATAGCATGATTAAGAGCTCTAGGGTTAATTGGTTTGAGGTGTCATGTGTCTGGAGAGATGATATGTTCCCAATTTTATTTTTTGGGTAACTTTCAGTATAAATATCTGAAGATTCATTTTGTTTCTCATTCTATGATAAATAGTTAGTAAAGGGGGAATTTTATGGTTGATTTCTTCTTCTTTCACTAAAACCTTGTAGTGAATTTTGAATTTGTTTTGAAACTATATTGAATGATTTAAAAAATTAACTATAAATGTTTTTATGAAAATTTTAGGAATAAACTTTTTCAAATCAAATGAAATGTTTTAATCAAGATGGGGAAATTGTTTATCAATATGTGGAAATCTTGAAAACCTAGTTAGCATGGGAGGAGTAGTTGGGAAAATTGGTTTTGTGTGAGGAGGATGGTTCCAATTTGACTTTGTTTAATGATGTCATATTATTTGAGAGGTATCTCACATTTTCATGAGGGTTTCTAGGTTAAATTTTATTAGTAGCATCATATCTTGGCTCTTTCTGAGGTTATTGGTAATAGGTTGGTCATGTTTGATAGGTATCTCCAAAGAGTGTGTTTTAGTGGTGATCGCTTTCCTTTTGGGTTTTTTTTGTGATTCTCAAGGATTAGAATCATTTTATAGGTATCTAATATAATATCCTATACCTTTACATCCTATTCCCTTATGTTCTTGGGTGCTTATAGTTTTTTGGGGGGATATTAGAGGTGTTTCAAAGGCTAGAGGGAGTTATGGTCATCCAGAGGGTCACCACACCATGGTAGTGGGAATGGTGCTGACCATTTTGGACTTGGGTTCTTATAGGTTGGTCATGGAGCTAGTTGTATGATACTGGGATACACCATGGTTAACAAAATGGTATGGTTGACTATGTTATTGGGTGTGGAATTTGTGTGGTCACCCTATGTAAAAAGGGTAGTGTGAAAATTCCCAGGATGGGAATGGTGATAGGTGTGGCACTTTGGGAGCTCGCCTATGTAAAATAGGAAGATAGATATCACCATGTTGTGGTACTAGGAATGGTTATGGGGGAACAACTAAGATTTTGTCACTACATCATAGTGGTGAGTCATGGTGGGCGTTGGAGTGTCCAATATTCCTCAGAACACATTGTGGCTAAGGTCATGGTGATGGTCAAAGCATATTTAATGTGTTTTTAAAATTCCAAAGTTTTTGGGATCTATGCATGTGGTATTAATACCTCCCTTTGACCAAGGGTTTCATAGTATAGTAGGAGGTCATTATGTCATGGTCGAGTCCAGTGAAACTTCCTCTATAAATTTAGAGTTTTCCCTATTGAAATAGTGGGTTCCCTAGACCCAACTATGCAGTAATTTTGATTACCATATCATGTGTACAGTTAGTTATACATGATTTCATATTACTATTATAGTGTATACTTTTCTGTATCCACTATTATAATGGTAATGTTCAAAGATTAATTGTCGTATCAAGATTCTATAGTAGATCCCACACTATAATGAGAACCTCGAGATACCATGAAATTGATCTTAAATTTATGTTCTATGGTCTAGATACATCTTACTGATTAGACACAGTAGATGTATGAATATCGGGTGTTGGGGGCTCATAATCATTGAGACTTATTCTCATGAAGTTTGCACTTAATGATCTCTAGTGGTGAAGTCATGAGGACAGACCTGCCAATAGGAACACCACATGTTTTGGGTGTCATTGGCCGTTCCTATCTAGAGACATGTGTATTGGTCTACTGACTTGAGACCATTACCAATGTGTATCATTTATTATGTACTTTGACACAATGAAAAAACCATGGTATTGAAATCGTGGTGAGGTAGCTTGTGTTGGGTGCGTCGTTGGTGGTATGACATCGGTTGAATGGTTAAGAAAGGATTTGTCGCTTCCAAGTTCAGGAAGTTGTATATCTCAGGCCTGGTTGATTAGGATGGTGATGCCTTCATAAGTCTTTGGACAAAGTAGTACAAAGGTAAATCCATCCAGATAGATCAACAAATTATAAATCAAGAAAAAGATGATGACACGTGTGCACATCCGGCTTTATGATATATTTAATGACAAAGAGATTATAGTATGCAGTCAGTGTTCGTAGGTTGGTTGTTGTTGCTATGAAAATCCTTATCTCTTTAGGGGAAATGATGGGTTGCTAGACTCCACTCTTGGTCTGTGGATTTTATTCACTGATATCGAGATAAGGGCTTAGAGGGTCACACACAATAGCGTATTCAAGAATTTTCCCTATTCAGTTGAATATGTACATTGACATAGTGGGCCCCGCCATGGGGTCTGAGTGTTGTCCAAGAATTATATCACCAAAATAATTAAATAAATTCATTAATATCCAAGTTATTAATATTTGGGATTTAATTTATTTAATGTATTTACGAGTTTAGTAGATATGAGAAAATATTAATCAAATGAATATTATTTTAATATTCAAGGTTCATTTAATATTAAGAGGGATGGTGAGTCGAATTAAATGGATCAATTTTTTATCACGTAATATATTTTAGATATATTACAAGTATGTGATAAAATAATTAATAATATTGACACAGTTTAGTTCGTTGAAATTATTTATTTAGTGGACGTTGAAATAAACTGGGGTCGGGGAACCCAACTGGGTATTTATCAATGTCACCATAAATACAAGGGAAGGATCTCTCTCATGGGTGACCATTCCACTATTTATTCATTTATGGAATGAAAATTGAGAGCCTATCTTTCCTCCTGCTTCCTAGAGAGAGAAGTTGTTGATCCAAGAGTTCGGATCAAGATCTTCCTCAAGCATCAAAGGCATCTCAATGCGGTGATCGTCGGGACGTCGAAAGCATCATCGGATCACTATGCTAGCACCCGAAGTTAGACGATCGACATTCCAACGGTTTTTTGAAGCATGTGTGGACGATCTGGAGGGATCCTGCTATGGATTCTTCAAGCATCGATCACCAGCGACAAGTTGCAGTCGAGCGAGCCTTTATATCTGGAATGGTATGTATTCTATTTATGTTTTATTCTCTAAATAATTTATGTGAGATCCTTTAACCTCTCCAGGTCTCAGATTATCGGTCTCTACAAGTACTGTCGATCTGCTGATGAAAATTTTAAAATCCCCAGCACACCGTCTTTTGCTGCGAGCCCCAGAACCTATCAGTGGTATCAAAGGGATAGCATAAATTTTATGAGCCAAATAAAATTAATTTTCATAAAATTAAGTAGAGAGTTCAAAGGCGGTCCCAACAGTTTAAACCGTATGTCAATCTGATGTTGAGTGACCAAGTTATGGTTAGTTTAACTTTTCAGATTGGATCGAATATGCGGTTTGATCTCGGGTTCAAAATTTTATTTCATCCTGCTGAACTGATTATGTTTCAATCGATTCATCTGAAATAAATTTAATTGTGCAAAATTATAAATTTTATAATTTAGTAATTTGAATAATAATTCTATTATTATAATAATATTTATGTTTATTATTATAATAATATAATAATAATAATAATTAATTATTATCATATTATAATAATCTTATTATTAGAAAATTTAAAAGGATATTTAGCCTTTGGATATTTAAGGGTGGAAGAAGACTTTAAAAGAAGTCTTTAATTTAAAAAAATAAAGGGAAGGAAGACTTCAAAAGAAGTCATAAAGTTAAAAAAAATAAGGGGACTTGACTTAAAAAATAAATGAGGGTAGAGACTAAAAAAACATAATGGGGGAGCATAAAGAGGTAAAAGAAAAAAAATAGAAGAAAAGGGGTCCATGCGGAACCCTATCCACTCCTTCCTCGGGATTCCCTACTACCAGGCGCCGCAACAGGGGCTCCCTGCCATTCCACCTCCCTGAACCAGCACCTGGAGCCCTCATGAAGCCCTACAGTCCTGCTCCCGGTCCTACTCTGAGCTGCCACCATGCTCCTGCGGTGCTGCCGCAGTCCAGACCACCTCTACACTGGACCTCCCTATATCGCCTGCAGAGCCATCCACCGTAGAATAGGACCCGACCTCCACTGCCTCCTCTCCCCGGCCACTCTCCTCGCCAAATCCAGCTTCCTGATACCCATCTCCCTCCTAATCTGGCCGAATGAATGCCACACCTGACCTATGTGGACCATTTTCCCACCTGCCTCCCGACCTGGTAGGTCGCGGCTCCCCCTTCCAGCTTTGGGGTGCTCCCCCTTCCAGCTTTGGGCTGCTACCACCAAAGGCCCACCGTCCGCCTTCCCCGGAGGCACCTCCCTACAAGGTACCCTATGGCCTCCTCCTCTTTGGGCTAACCTGGATGCCGCTTCACCTTCCCTTTGTCCCGGTCAGCTCACAGCTAACACAGGCCGACTCGGCTACCTCCTCCTTCACATTGGGAGCACACTGCATCGGCCGACCAGCACCAAGTGAGGCCTCTTCCTACCTTCACGTTCTTCTGGCACTATCCACAACCTCGTCACGCCTCTGGTCTGGATCCGAGAGGTACCCCTTTTCCTAAAAATTATTTTTTGTAGGGAAAATTTGGTCTCGAAGCAGTCTAGGCAGACCTTCCCAACCCGAAATGGGTTTGGGCAGATTGGCTTGGCCCAGTTTTTCCCTGGACGGCCTCGTAGAGCCCTGCGTGGGTTTAACCTGACTCGCACAGGCCCTACAATCGTGTTTCAGGGGACCGACCATTTAAATTAATCAAAATAATTAATTTAATGAATTTAATTTTAGAATTTAAATTAAATTAATTAAAATTAATTTTGGTTAATAATTTTAATACCTGGATGAAAATTAATTCAATTTGATTATTAAATTGAATTAAGTTAAATTAATTTAATTTTGACATTAAAATTAAATTAATTAGAGGACTGATAATTAATTAAATTATTTGAATTTATTAATTCATTTAATTTAATTTAGATAACCCTCGTACTTAATTAATGCATTTTAATTTTAGTGCATATTATTTACCCGCATTCTAGTCTTGAGCATCGACCTGTGTATGTTTCTTTTATTTAATTAATTATTTAATTGTGTGTGATGCTTGTAATTAATTATTTGATGGTCTGCACATCGCCTTTATTTTTTGTTGAAATGTATAAGGGCATGCACGCCTAATCCACCTGATGTACATTTATAACCTAGTTCCCCTCACCTGCACATGAGTATTTTTGTACTTTGAACTAAAACAGTGAATGACATGGACCCCACCAAGATGAGGTAGTGTTTGTTGTCCAAAAAGATGCAAGACGACACGTGAATTCCGCCAAGATGAGGCGGTACTCCAAGACGTGACATGGACCCCGCCAAGATGAGGTGATACTTCAGAAGTGAAGCAAACATACAAGACGAGGGAAAGATGCATCAAGAGTCATGTTTCGACTCAGGTATGATGCCCTTAGGTAATTTAGATACTCAAGACCAGTTGGGTAGCAGTTTACCTTTATGCATTTATTTATTATTTTATGCATTTTAGAACAACAGGAAAATACATAAAATAATAAATAATAAAATTCATAAAGAAGCGTCGTATATTTTTCTATTAAAGTTCAATTGTGAGCGCAACAACATAGATGAATTGGTTTAATAAAAATGGACCGCATTCATCAAGATAATAACATAAAACCCTCAAAGTAATATTAAGTCATTATGGCCTTCCGTCATTCAAGTTTGAACAAAACCGGGTGTTTGGGGTGCCGGTCATATCATAGTTGAGGTTACCTCTTACTACTGGAGAGTTCTTATAATAATGGTGGGTTGACTTAACTAAAATTGCAGCAAAGAAATAGCCATAGCTAGATTGTTGTAATTTTAGAGGCAAGAGTTGAGTAAATCAAATTATGATTTTAGAATCTGGGACTTCACTCAACAGATCAAGGAAGCGTGAGTTAATACGGTTGGCCAGTCAAAAACCTACCTTGAACCCTATGAGTAGTGGCGTAGCCATAGCTTATAGAATATGAGGGAGGTTCAGATATCCTTGCCACTAGAATACTCAAGAGTATTCTGATTCTAGTACATAGGGTTCCTATAATTCGAAAAATTAGTGGGAGACATTTAATGATTAAATTAATCACTAATGTGACATTCGGTAATAAATATAAAGTAACTAATCTTCTAAAGTTTATTTTTGTAGAAAAATGGAAAGTAATACCACAATAAAACTGAGATTAATATTGGAAAAAGTTAATGTCCAAATAAGCATGAAATTCCAAGTGTAGTATAAGCGCTTGCGCACATTACTACTATAACAGAAATTCAAGGTGCTTGTGTCACAACCTGTTAAGCCACCTCAATAAGCGAGGGTGTAAAATTTCTTACAGGAGACTCATGTATCAAGAATATGATGGTTCTTTCATAATGTTATCATCACTGTTTGATTCTAGTTGTGGTCTCTACATTAAGACATGGATGAGGTTACATGTAGTCTCATCTCTAAGAAGTTTTCAAGTAGAAAGCAAAGAAATATTTTAATGTGGGGATTGCACTCACTTTGTGAAAAGTGAAAAAAGTTCATAATATTTCAGGGCATCTCATTCTTATGGATTTTACACCCAATTAATCTAGTTTTTTTAAGGATACAAATGAACATATAGAGTAAGTGCTTTATTACCTTTAAGGTAACATTCACCAAGTAATAAGAATATTAAATAAAGTATCATCTTTTGTTCTTATAGAGAATATATTTAAAGACAAGGAAAAAATACCTATGGATAGTTACACCAAATGCACCTTTGTCATGTCCTTCAAAGAAAATAGGTTGGTTATTTAATAGGAGGTTATTTTCATCACATATTATGAAATAAATTCATGGAAGTTTAAAAAAACTGAAATACAAGAAGCAAGTACCCGCTTCTCGTTCAGTTTATATTCATCAAATAAAGTATTTTTTCTCACATAATTCTTGGGTATTAAATAAAATATAATTTTTACATATATGTATTGAAATACAGTAACCAAGTAAGTTTAGAAACATTACTAGGATTAAGGTGTCTTCTCCAAGTAGCTGAGAAAGGGTGATTCCTAAGTCAATGGTGAGAAACACATAACTTCTAATTACCAAGTGATTGACTCAAATTGAAAAAGTTGTTGAGTATAACCAAAACATTTATCTAAAGTTACCTTTTGGACATGATGAGACATTATTCCATGTTTTGGAATGAATGTTTTTTGTGGTAACATACTCAACAAATAGTTCACTTCTACTTAAATCAAAGGCAATACATGATGAATATAAAATATAGGACTTACCAGGTGTGGCAATATAATTCTTTGTTAAGTAAAACTAAAAATAGATGACAATGAAATAACTAGTTTGGTATTTAGGCTCAGCACAGCTAAACACCTTTGGTATCATTGACATCTTTAGTTTAGACAAAGAAACCTTTATAAATAAAGGTATGCCACAAAGATTTTGGGTTAGTTCAATAAGAGAGTGTGAACTACTACAAAGGAAAGCTAGAGGTAAAGATACTTCATAAGATTTCTTTAAGTTATTAAGGAATGTAATAGTGAAGTATATGTTTGGTCAGAAGATATGAGTTTCTTTAGATTGTCATGCCAAAAATATCTTGAACAAGAAATCATCGATCATGATAATGTAGCGTAGATTAATTCCTAAAAGCATGTTACCTTATCTAAATCGTCGTATTGATGTTCATAAGGAGGATCGCTGATAAAGTCTTACATGTTTACATTGATCAACAAAATGTAGTGTGGAGACATTCCTAAATGCACATTTTATACATCAAATATATGATGTAATTTGTATCAATGTTGCAACTTGAAGAAACTTCCATTATATTTCAAGATGTGATTTGCAAATAACGGCATAAACCCATAACCAATATGCTTACTAAAATGACAAATGGATATCATATGAGTCATAGTATGATGAAAATACATTAGGTCATAGATTATGTGTTAGGATTCAAATAGTTTGTTAAGATATAAACAAACATGCATAAAGCTAAACACATGGTGCATCTAAGTAATTATCCTAACAGTTGCTTAGGATATTACATAAATTCCTAAGATATAAAAGTTGTAGTCAAATATTAGACTACATTTCTATAAGGGTGCACATCTCTATTAGATATAGTGGGAGTAATATTGACTTGGGTTTAGTTAATGATAAAGATGCACAAAATGGTTGGCATAGGAACAAGTTCCATAAGTACATGTGAAATAGGCATGTTCTAGTGACAGATACTACGTAGGAAGAATGAAACCATGGTGATGGTTTTATATTCACCATGGTCAGTAATAAATTATTCATTAAGAATAATAATTCATACAAGTAAGCAGTATATGGAAATAAGCTAAGATTGAAAAGATCAATTAAAATTCAATAATAGATTCCATGTATCAAATTGCAAAGGGGCTTATAAATTTAATACTATGGTGGGTATTCAAATATGATGATACATGGATGGTACAGTCCTAGTACCAATAAGGATCAATTGGTTATACCAAGTTTACATTCCTAAATCCATTATAATTTTACTTGTCATAGCTAAATTTATAATATCATTCTATTGGTCATTGGATGTCAAGATCATCTTTCATGGAAGGTGTCTATACGACCAACTAGAAAGGGATGATGACACCATCAAATGACAATGAAGGTTGTAAGTTACTGAAATCCAATTCTGGATTAAAGTAAACAACAAGATCTTAGAGCATTCATTTCAAATGAATATTTTATTTTTTTCTACCAAAGGTTAGTGGGAGCGCCAAAGTTTTCCAAGTGAAATATGTTCAGCAACATATGGAAAATATATATTGGTCTTACTATTAGATAAGATCAAGATAAAAGTAATTCTATAGTGATTGACTTAAAGTATCAACCTAAATTCTAGGTAAATAGATCTATCTAAATAAATATAATGGTTGGTTGTACCTGGTCAATTGTACATAAAGTGACATTGTATTGAAAAAATGCAAGTTGGAACAATTCAAGTTCAGAATTGTTTCCAATGTTACATGGATTAATCTCTCCAGGTTGAAATTTTCAGAACATGGGAAGAGATTAATGTTGTGAATTGAGTTCCATATGCTTAAGCGATGGATCAATCACATATTCCATAATATGTACAATAATTGATACTGGAAGAATATGCTTTATAGTAGGCAGATATCAATTATATCCAGGAACACTTCAAGTTTAGCAGTCATAATTATCATCTTGTACTTTGATGAGTACAAAAGATATGTACTTGGTATGTGGATAAGTAGGTTACTAGTTATGGTGGGACACAAAATAGTAATTCTTAGATCAATTTGATATAGTATGATAGTTTGGATAAGGAGATGAATGATTCAAGCTCATAAAATTCAGTGGTATCCATATCTACAAATACTGAGTACGTTGCAGCTTCTAAGGTAGCTAAGAAGAATTTAATGCAATAATTTGCTTTAGTTCTTGGATTCAAACCTAGTGAGAAAAGTGTTATCATAATCTAAATTATGATATTCTTATTATCCAAGATTGTCAAGTTATGACAATGGAAAAAATTGATATACTCGAGGATACCTTATTTTGAGAAGTTTTACTCAAGGAGATGAGGTTGCATACAATAGATATGCCACACAGCGAAAATGTGGCAGGCCCAGTAGTTAAATCCATTACTCAGCAGAAGCATGATTTTATCATGTGATTAGTTAACAAGTGTGGTTAGAAAGTTGTCTCTAGTACAAGTGGGAGTGTTGAAATAGTGGGTTCCCTAGACCCAATTATGCAGTACTTTTGATTACCATATCATGTGTATAGTTAGTTATATATTATGTCATCTTACCATTATAGTGTAGAATTTTCTATATCCACTATTATAATGGTAATGTCCAAAGATTAATTGTTGTATCAAGAGGTTATAGCAGATCCCAGTCTATAATGAGAACCTCAAGATACCATAACATTGATCTTAAATTTATGTTTTGTGGTCTAGATACATCTTACTGATTGGAAACAGTAGATGTATGACTATTAGGTGTTGGGGGATCATAATCATTGAGAGTTATTCTCATTAATTTCGCACATGGTGATCTCTAGTAGTGAGATCATGAGGATAGACCCGCCAATAGGAACACCACATGTTTTGGATGTCATTGGTCGTTCCTATCTACAGACATGTGTATTGGTCTCCTAAATCTATATCATTACCAATGTGTATCATTTGATTACGTACTTTGATGAAAGGCAAAAACCATGGTATTGAAATCATGGTGAGGTAGCTTGTGTTGGGTGTGTCGTTGGTGGTATGAAATTGGTTGAATAGTCAAGAAAGGATTTGTCACTTCGAAGTTCAGAAAGTTGTATATCTCGGGATTGGTTGATCAGGATGGCATTTCCTTCATAAGTCTTTGGATAAAGTAGTACAAAGGTAAATCCATCTAGATAGATCAACATATTATAAAGCAAGAAAAAGGACGATGACACATGTGTGCGCCATGATTTATGAGATATTTAATGACAAAGATATTATAGTATGCAGTCAGTGTTCATAGGTTGGTTGTCATTTCTATGACAATCCATATCTCTTTAGGGGCAATGATGGGTTTCTAGACTCTAATATTGTTCTGTGGATTTTATTCACTGCTATCGAGATAAGGTCCTAAAGGGTCACACACAATATCATATTCAAGAATCTGCCATATTAAGTTAAATAGGTACATGGACATAGTGGGCCCCACCACGGGGTATGAGTTTTGTCCAAGAATTCTATCACTAAAAGAATTAAATAAATTCATTAATATTCAAGTTATGAATATTTTTGATTGAATTTATTTAATGTATTTATGAGTTTAGTAAATAAAATAAAATATTAATTGAATGCATATTATTTTAATATTAAAGGTTTGTTTAATATTAAGTAGGACAACGAGTCAAGTTAAATGTCTTATTTTTTTTTCATGTAATATATTTTTTATATATTACAAGTATGTGATAAAATAATAAATAATATTGACACAGTTTAGTTCGTCAAAATTATTTATTTAGTGGATGTTGAAATAAACAGGGGTCGGGGAACCCAACCTGGTATTTCTCAACATCACTATAAATACAAGGGAGGTAAATCTCTCATGGGTGACCATTCTACTATTCATTCATTCATGGAATGAAAATTGAGAGTCTCTCTCTCCTCCTGCTTCCTAGAGAGAGACGTTGTTGATCCAAGAGTTTGGATCAATATCTTCCTCAAGCATCGAAGGCATCGTGATGTGGTGATCATCAGGATGTTGAAAGAATCATCAGATCACTGCGCTAGCACCTAGAGTTCGATGATCGACGTTCCAGCGGTTTTTTGAAGTGCGTGTGGACGGTCTGGAGGGATTCTGCTATGGATTCTTCAAGTAGCGATCGCCAGTGAAAATTTGCAGTCGATCGTGCCTTTGGATTTGAAATGGTATGTATTCTATTTATGTTTTGTGCTCTTAATAATTTACACAAGATCCTAGAACCTCTCCAGGGCTCAGATCGTCGGCGTCTACAAGTACCGTCGATCCGCCAACAAAAAATTTAAAATCCCCAGCTCACCGGCTTTCACTACGATCCCCAAAACCTATCATTCTCTTCCTTGTTTTGAATTTATACCCTTTCTTTTGAACCTTGTCCAACCCCAAACCTCCTTGGCACTACTTTATCATCTATTTGAGGGTTATAACCCTTTAGTTTATGGATAATCGATTGCCTTGATTCAAGGTACCTTCTTCTTACCTTTTTCTCTCTTTCATTCTCCCCTTTTTTCCCAAATGTTCATTATGGAAAACCCCTCTATTTTTTATTGAGTTATGATCATGTTTCGGTGAAGGGATGTTGTGGTTAGGTTTTGATGGTTTTACCTTTGATCTTAGTGAATATTGATCCCTTGATCCTTAATTTTGAGTGTGGACATCCTTGAAGATCCAATCAAGATAGTGGATCCTTGTTCTCTCCTTCTTCTATGTGAATCTGTGGGAATTTCATTCTATTTTCTTCCTTTAGTTGGATGTTATGGGTTGAAATAATTAGATAATTAATTTAATTAAATATTAAATTAAAGGGGATGGTATTTCTTTTATTATTTTACTTGTTTTTTTATACTATTTAAAAGATTATCCATGTTTTTTTTTCTTACTGAAAATAACAATTTTTGGGAACCTTATTTGAGCTGTGATTGTTGTGAATTATGATACCCTTACTGTGATTGTTTGATTTATCTCACCATGAATGAAAAGTATATTCAATTATATATGGTTAATGAACCATTTTCCCATGTAAATATATAATTGTGTGATAATACCCATGCAAAAAAATATATAATGTTATGAATTCCCTTGAATGAAAATATCATGAGTTGAAATTGATGTGTGGTAATTTTATTAAATGAATTGAAAGATAAATGAATGGTTTGTGTTAATGTGAAATGGAATGTCTTATTAAGTGGGAGTTGGTGGAAACTCAATAATTCTAAAAATAGTGGAACTTGTAATTGAGAGTGTGATTGTGTGTATTTTGTGTGGAGGTTGTGTGGTGTTATGCATTAGTTGTGGAATTGATGTTGATAGGAAATAGTGGTGATGTGGAGGTTTTGGTAGTTGGGTGGTTTTGTTCATGTGAACCTATAGGTTAGGCTTGTGTGTAACTATTATAAATTATATTTTCCTTGTGATTTATATATTCACCTCACCTGAGTTGTGTGTCTACATCAATGACCATAGTTTTTGGGTTTTGGGTGCTTTCCCCAGACATTCAGGTCAGTAAGGATGGATGGATGGCTACCCCCTCTTCTCTGATTTTCCTTCTAGTAGAGGTTGATATGCATGGATTGTGATGTAAATAAGTAAAAAAAAGTTCACTATGAGGTGATTAATAGGATTTAATATATAAAATTTGGAATATATGCATGGGAAGTGATATCCATAAGTCAAAAGTGCACTAGAGGTGATGATTGAAGAGAGGTTGAGGTGATTCATGAGGTTTAGGTGATTCGTGGTGGGGATCCTACATGATAGGAGGAGGGAATGAGTTTTATTTCCTTCATGTTCATAATACCCTTCAATTATGGTTAATGGTAATGGTTATGGGATGATGGGGATGTGATGGTTTTGGAATTAGTTGATAGTTAGGTGTTTCTTTTTATGATGTGGTTGTAATGAAATGGTTGGCATGGTTTGATAGTTAGGGATTTCCCATTATGATAAGGATTTTAATGGTATGAGGCTGATGGATACAAAAGGTATGGGAGATCCAGGAAATATTATTTTGGGTCGTAAGAGTGTAAAATAAGTAGGGAAGTGGTGCGGGGTTCCCTTTATCGATATTATTATTCTTATATTATTATACTTTGATGTGTTATTTATTGAGAAAGATATTGTGAGGCTGGGATAGGCTGGTTGACTTATCTTGGTGCATGTTGGTTATGTTTTTTGTTCAATGGTGCATTAGTACTCTCTTTTTACATGTGTATAAGATAACTTGGGTATGATACTACTATTTATACATGTTATTCTAACCCTACATATATATAAACTATTTTTCAGGTTTCTAGGAGGACTTTAGGGAAAGATTTGGACATTATTATCTTGGATATCGAAGTTGTTATTGAGTCACTATCATAGGAATTGTCTTCTAGTTTTCAATTGGATATTTTATTCTATTTATTGATATTGTTCATGCATTGTGTGTTTTTATATTATTGTGATAGATTTTTTTAGTGCTTTCCATCCTATATCCCAATCTTATGTTTATTATTGAGGGTAATGCCTTTCATATGTGTGATTTTTATACCCTCTATGCTAGTCTCCAACCTGAGGCCTACTGAAGGTGGGACTCAGGGTTCATTATCTATCTTCCTATATTTTTGGCTTGGGAGGGGTTCCTTTGGAGGGAGGTGTTTTTCACATCAATGAATGCAGTCATGAACACGTGTGAAAAAATTTAAGATTTTAGAATCATTTCAAGATCTTTCATAGAGACTTTAAATGTTCTTATAGATGTTCTTTTCCAAAAAAATATATAATAGGGTGGTATGATGGAATTATGGGTATGCTTGCCTATAGTTATTTTAAAAGAATATCAAGTACTCAAAAATTATTGATGTAATTATTCATAAAAATTCATCAACTTTTTAATTATTACTCATTCCATATTGACAAAATTACCTCTAAATAACCTAATGGATTTATGTAATGAGAGTTTCATCTGTTTCAATAGTTTTTAAATTCAATGAGTAATAAAAATATGATATTTAATATTAATATGGAATACCTAAATGTGTTTCATAATTTAACATTCTATAATATAGGTGGAGTCCAGATCTACTTCCAAAAGTTAACACTAATGGACATTTTCAGTCTAGATAATTAATATGGATAATGAAAGAGATTGTATTTTTGAAAGTAATAGAGTTTATTCTAATGATATGTGAAGATGTATATTTTAGGAAGTAGTTATACATGATTATTTTTGAGTTTAACTTAATGTGAATAAAGTAAAAGTGTTGAAGAGAGTGTGTTTCTGAAAGTAATGGAGTTGGTGTTGTTGTTGTGTGAAGATGTATATTCCTGGAAGCATTTTTACCTAATGATTGTTGAGATAAAATTAATGTTAATAAAGGAAGATTGTTTAAGGTAAATAAATGAATTTAGAGAATCACAGTCTACTCTAGTTTCAGAGCATTTATTTTGAAAGGAAGTTATGAGATTGGATGAAAATTATGAAATACTTGAGTGATATAAACATAATTTATAATGCCTTTTTATAATATTTAGAATTTAAAGAAAATATAATTTTTCACAAAGGAATCAATAAGTAAGATTTACTCTTATATGGTTAAGGATTCATAAGATTCCTTTACTCATACGAAATAATTTTACTAAGTTACAGAGTAAGAATCCATCCTTGGATACTGGAGTTATTTTTTAATAACTATTTTTGTAAAATGATATCATTGATTTAAGAATGAAGATATTGAATAAATAAGGGTGAAATATATTTTCAGAATATCTGGAAGATGTTATTTATAAATTACATATGGAATATCACCCATAAGTAATTTCAAAAGCTAATATTCAAGAGAAATGTCGTAAGTTGTAGATGTTTAGTTGAAGTGCATATGAAAGATGTAAAATGAAGGTGTATGTGTAATTTTTAAGAATATAAAAGTTATACTTATAAAATATATATTAGAAAAAGATGATTTGTGGATGATAATTAGGATGTAATCTGTAATATGAGATAGTTTTGGAGACCAAACTATCTAAAAGTTTTGAAAGATGAGTCAGGTGATGTTATATTGATCATTCAAGGAAATAAACATCATGGTTTTTTTATAATAATTTTTTATTCATGCTAAATCAATAAGATATGAGATTTAAATAAGTTTTAGTATCTTGAAGTTAGTTGATTTGAATAATCTTTAAGTTTTATGCTAAAATTTACAAAGAAAAGGATCTTATATTGGTATTGTTAAGTTTAGTTGTCAAAACCATTTTATGGATAAAAAATTAGATATTATGTAAGGTGTTATTCTAGAAGCCTAACTTCTAATGTTCAGAAGGAGTTGGTGAATGTGGCAGTGGTTAATTTTTAGAACATTTAAATAAAGTTGATCAAAAGGTGACACTCGAAAAGTAGGTAGTTAAAAATTACTCCTAGATAGTCTAATGGTGGCGGTATAGAGTCACAAAGAACTTGCATGGAAGTAACTTTGGGATACATAGGAGTATTTTTGAAGGATATGTGAGTGCCATTTCTCGATGGTTTTATGGAAATGTAAACATGTAAGGGTATTCATAATCTTATATAAGAGTAAAGTCATGAGAGTCTCAAAAGGTGGATTTGTGTATTATAAGTGGAAGTTAAGGAATTGGGAGTTTTTATCGAGTGGAGTGATGACCGTGGAGATTAGAACTATGTGGACTTATCCTTGTTAAGATCAAAATGTAGTGGAGACCAATTACGCTAGATAGACTCTACAATATAAGTAGGGTGAATTCACTTTTTTTATTGTAAATAATCGATTATTATAATCAAATTATGATTCCTAATATAAGATATTATAGTGTTCCCCCTATGGATTAGGGATCACATCCTAACTATGAAAAAAAATGTTATTATTTTTCTTTATTTTCTTATGATCATTATCTTCTAGATTTCTTGTCTATTTTTCTCAAATGTTAGTGTTTTAGTTAGATGAATTGGGTGTTATTTCCTTCTAAGTTTGGGTCCATTGAGTACGCAAGTTAATTATGATACTTTGTTTCCTTCTTATAAGTTTCATAGGTTTAATATCTTATAGTTTTATCATAAGTTTCATCAGACCCAACAAGTGGTATCATAGCTTTGGTGGTGGATCTTTGGATGACCATGAGCAGTTCAGTAGTATCATTCTATTGTTTTCTTTTTAGGATAATTCAAATAAGAAAATTCATGATCCCTCTTTCATGTTTTAGAATTTAGTAGAAGTTCACTATTCTTAAAAGTTATGAAATTGGGTGAGGGTAAATTCTGGTTGGAGAAGTATGATGGAAAGGATTTCAGATTTTGGAAGATGAAAATAGAGTATTTTCTACTACATAATGATATTTATCTTTCATTGATGAGTACCAAGCCTTAAGAAATGAATAAATAAGAATGGGAGAGTCTGAATAAGAAACCACTCGCTATGTTCTGGATGTCACTAGACTATAATGTGGCTTATAACATCTAAGAGGTGAAGAATATTTTTGAAATTATGAAAACTCTCACTGATATGTATGATAAACCAACATCAATGAACAAAGTTTTCCTCTTTTGGAGGTTGTTAAGTATGATAATATTAGAATCTAATCCTATAGATGATCACATCAATGGATTCAACATCATTTGAAGCTAGTTGGAATCAGTGAAGGTGAACTTTAGAGATCCAAAGTGGGTTCTTATTTTACTTTCATCACTCTCAATGTCTTGGGATGATATGGTTACCACTATGAGTAGCTCTAGAGGTAAGGAAAACTTGGTTTTTAAGTACATTAGGGATATTATATTTAATGGAGAAATTTATCAAAAATAGATCCTGGAATATTCTAAAAATGACTATATTGTGGAAGGAATGAGATGTTCCATATCATGGAAAATTAATAAGAATGGAAAGGAATAAGAATTAAAAGTAAGAGTATCTTGGAATAATGTTCCCCCATGTATTGTCATTATGAAAAGAAATTCCACCTAAATAAATATTGTAATTGATGAAGAGTCAACTCCATAATATATGCTTCCAAAAGTTTATCCATAAATCCTATATCAAAATATATTCAAGGTTTATTGTTATGTGAATCTAGATCACTTGATTCATGGGTTATAGAATCTAAATATTCGTTTCACTCGATATCTAAGAGAGGGAGTATGAGGAATTATAATTCTAGAAGTTTTAGTAGGGTGAAACTTGCATATGATAAATTTCTAAAGATTATGGGAAGGGTGATGTCTCTATCCTAGTAAGGAATAGAATTTTTCTGGAGTAGCATGGAGTGTAATACATATCAAGGTTAATGAAAAACTTAATCTAAATATGAAATATTTATAACATGTGTTTCTATAATACATTTGAGGATGGAGTTTGTATAATTACATGTGGTTCCATGGTGGTGGAAAAAGGAGTGAAGGGTAAGACTTTGTACCTGACTAGGGTATTGGAAGGTATAGTGCATGCTGGACGAAAACTTCCAAAAAGTTATGGAATGAATGTATGAGTAACTTAAGTAAAAATTAATGAGATTCTTGGATGATAAAGGGGTTTTTAATATCAGAATCTTTGAGTATGGAATATGAGAGGATTGTGTCCTTGGGAATAAATGATTGGTGCCCTTCTAAAAGGAAGGTAAAAACCCAAAGAATAAAAAGTTAAAGTTGGTTCATATAGATTTATGGGGACCATATCTAGTTTATTCTCATGAAATATCACTATATTATGATACATTCATCAATTATGTGATGCATAATGTGTAATTTTTATTTCTTAATAATGAGTTTTAGGTATTTGAAACCTTCATTTGATGGAGAACCATAGTGGAAAAGGAGATCAGATGCAAGCTGAAGTGCTTGAGGTCTCATAAAAATGGGGATTACAGAAGTAGAGAGTGGTATAGGTTTTTCTAAAATAATAGAATATGGTTTGAGAAGATCATACAATGTACTCCATATCATAATGGAGCCATTAAGAGGATGAATATGGAGGTGGTAGAGAATGTAAGGATCATGAGAATTCATACAGGTTTTCCAAAGGTTTTTTGGGAATAAGTGGTGAATTGTGTAGCCTACTTGATAAACATGAGTCATTCTTCTATGTTTGATAAAGAACTAATGGATTCCTATTGGTCAAAAAGGAATATTAAAATCACCCATCTCAAAGTCTTTGGTTCACTCACAAACATATATGTTGATGCTATGGAAAGAGACAAGCTATAATCTAAGTCTCAAACATGTTACTTTATAGGTTATGTCATAGAAGAGTTTAGTTTTAGACTTTGGGATAAAAAAATGGAAGGTATTTAGAAGTTGAAATGTGATATTCAATGAATATATTTTTTGGAATGATTAGAACAAGGTAGATACTATTGATGTGATCAAAGCATCGTCAAAGGATGATGTTCTACTGAATAGAAATCCATAAGTTATGGATGTTCTAGAAAATTTAGAGAGTATGGAAGTATCAGAAACACCATATAATCTAGAGGAAGTTCTATAGGGAGTTCAAGTTCTAATGGTGTTTCTATGGTTGGAAGTGCCAGAGATCTCAGGAACTATAGAATCTCGAGGGAGAGCTCTAATAGGAGATATTATTGAAGTAGTAGTTCTAAAAAGAGAAAATCTATATAGGGGGTTGAAAATATCTAAGAGATTTATGCACCAAGTTTAGTGATGTAGAAGCAACCTGCATTACTTTCTTCTCATAGATGATGGAGATTTTGAGAACCCGAAAGAGGTTTCATTTCTAAAAGACTAAAATTAGTGGGAGTTGGCCATGAGGGATGATATTGATTCCTTACATGTTTCTAGAAGATGGTATTTAATGTATAGTCATTTTGGGAAGAAATTTATTTAGAAAAAGTGGGTTTATCAGCTGAAGGAGGAAGTGGATTGTAAATGAAGGTATAATTAAAGGCTAGTTATAAAGGGGTTTCAAAAAATGGAAGGTGTGTACTTTTTCAAGATATTTTTCCTGGTTGTTAACCATATGATTATTCATATGGTAATTGGAATAGTTGTAATGGAAGGACTTAATTTGTAAGAGTTATATGTGATTAAAACATTTCTTTATGGGGACATAGATTAAAAAATTTACATGGAGTGGTTAGAAGGTTTTGTGGAGAAACAGAACATAAATATTATATTCAAGCTAAAGTGATCCCTTTGGGGTTTTCATTAAGTACCAAGGTAGTGGGACCAAAATTTCAATGCCTTTATGGATGAATGAGAGTGCATTCAAAGAAATTTGGATCATTTTTATTACCATAAGGTGTTCGATGATAGGATCTCCATCATCCTATGTCTCTATGTTGATAATATGCTTATTACCATTCTGTTAAAGGAAAGTATCGATGAGTTAATAAATAAATTATCCTGAATATTTGAGATGAATAATATAGGTTTGGATAAATTTATACTGGGCATATATATCATGACAGACTTTATTTCCATAACATTGTTCCATGCTCGGTCTAATTACATTTGGAAGGTGGTGGATCACTTCAGTATGAGCGAGGTGAAACCAGTGACCACACCCTTGTCTGGAAATTTCAAATTTAGAAAGGATAATTTACCATTAATGTAATATGAGGTAGATTACATTTAAAAGGTTCTATATTCATTGAAATTCATAATCTTGATGTATTTCATGGTCTTTATTTGACTAAACATTATACAAGAACTGAGAGTTGATAGTTGATTCATGGAAAATCTTAAAAGATGATACTGGGAAGTGTTAAAGTGAATCCTATATTATTTTAAGGGTTATATAAATATTTATCTTCTCTTAGTATTTTATTAGTTATTTCAAGAGTTTATGGACTCAGATTTTGAATAATATTCAGATACATAAAAGAGAACCATGGTTTATGTGTTCAATTTTGGAAGAATGATTGTGAGATGAATGTTGAAGCTTAAAATGGTAAGTTTCACTTTCAATAATTAAAGTGTAGTGTGATTATTTAAAAAATCTAGTAAGGATTTGATTTTGATGAAGGGGTAGTTGAAATATCTCAGGAGGCAGGAAGTTGGAACTTTTTTTGTGATTCACAAATTGCAATTCCCTTAGCCAATAATGTGATGTTTCATTCTAGGAAAAGACACATTCAGTTAACATTTATCTCCATCCATAAGTTGTTATAGTATAAAATATTGTATCTATGTAAGATAGTTGGAACCTTTAATCTAGAAGATATGTTGATGATGGTTGTAGTCTGGGATATATTGAGGTGATGCTACGCCTCAGTTGTGATAGGATAATTGGAAGCATATAAGTTGAACCATGTGGATGTAAAAGAAGATTAAAGAATGGAATAAGTTTTTTTGATGGTAAAAGAGGAATTAATGGTGGAACCTTGAAAAAATAATTCTTAAGTGAGAAAGTGTTAGGTTCAGTTGTGAAAAACATTTTCTAGCTAAGGAATTATATCTTATGGAAGCAGTGATTTTAGAAGCCTAATATCTGAAGTTTGATTGGATATGGTAGAATCATATTTGGATAATTTTTAGAACACCAAAATAAAGAATACCATAAGGTGAAATACTAAAATAGAGTAATTGGAACTTACTCCTTGATATTATTAAGGTGGAATTATGAAGTCTTAAAGGATTTGTATGAAAGTAACTCTTGGATACATAAGATTCTTTCTAAAGGATGCATGAGGTTCATTATTTGTTGGTTTGTAATTAATAAAACACATAAGAGTCTTTATAATCTTATATAATTGTAAAATTTCTATATTTTTGAAAGAAGGATCTATGTACTAGAAAAAAAGTTAAGGCATTGGGATTCTTTGACTAAGATGAGGGGTGATCATGGAGATCAAATCTCTATAGACTTCCCCCCATGAATACTAGAAGGTGGTGATAATTGGTTTCACTGGCTAGACTTTACTATATAAATAGGGTGAATTCACTTTTTTTTATTATGTATAATAAATTATTGTAATCATATTTTGATTCTTAATATAAGATATTTTATTGTTCCTCGCATGGATTAGGAACCTTGTAAATTGTTGTGTTATTATTTTACTTTTTTTCTTTTGATCATTATCTTATAAAGTTATTTTCTAGGTTGTTTGAAGGTTATCATTTTAGTGAAATTAATTAGGAATAGTTTTATTCTAAGTTCTGGTGGATTGAGTATGTGGGTTTATCTTAGTACTTTATTTTATCCTTGTAAGTTTTATAGGTGTGACATCCGGTGGTTTTATTGAAATTTTATCAGACCCAAAAGGTACATAAGATATTTTTCATAAGAAAGATTCTTGTTTCATGAATTTATCAAAGGAAAAAACCTTACATAGTATAAGATATTTGAGAATGCATAATTTTTTTATGATGCATAATATTTTCTATCGAGGATCAAAAAAATGAAACAAAGTAAAAAAATTATATAATACATAAGAGTAATAATATCTTACATAAGGGTTGTTAAATAAAGTTTTAATAAAGTGTTTGAGACTCACTATGATACAAGATCAGAATTTAAGGTGATATAAATATGAGGAAAATTATTTGTCCAAAAGTTAGAAGATTGGAAGTTATGAATATGAGTTGTATGGAAGAAGAAGGAATATTGTAAGACAGAGTTTGAACAATGTAATGGAGAAATGGAAGATGAACATCAAAAACTTTGGGATTTTTCTAGACTGAGTTTAAAGATCCAAAGTAAAATAGATGATTCAAAGAATTCTGAGAATAATTATAGAGAAGTATGAGTGTCCAAAATTAGGATTGGAAGAGGGAGCTACATGTTTTGAATGTTTTATTGATGTGGAAGCAGTGGAAGAACCGTAAACAGAAGCAGAATGAATTTTGTATCTAAATTGTTTTGGTTATGTAGAAGTTAAGGAAACTAAATATTCCAAAAGGTTTTATGTAACATTTATGTGAAGTCAAATTCAAAGTGACGATGTTGAGATGGAATTAAAAATAAAAAAAATAAGTTTAAGTTGTTATTTTAATTAATATTTGTGGAAGATTTGAATATGGTTGACATAAAGTTTTTAGGATGATTTAATAAATTCATACTCTAATATTTTCATAGGCATTTAAGGTGGTTGATTTAGAATTTAGAAAGGTGGATGATTCAAAATTTAGAGCTCGTGTTTCCTAAATTTATCACAGTAAGTTCAATAATATAAAGAGGGGAATTCATTCAAGGCTTGGTGTTGATCATGAGACAATGAGAGGAGATGAAGATAAGTTGGATTTTATGTTCTAGAAGAACATTTATGTCAAATAAGAAGTTATTATGGCCTATATCTTCTGGAGGATCTATAAGGTTGATAAATCAAGTGAGGAATCCAAACTAAATCTTCCATATATATGAGGAATTAGAAATTTAGATGATTTTAAAGTTAATGGATTTATAAGAAAGATCAATTTCAGTAATTAGTGAGAAAGACCAATATTCAATAACTACCTACAGAAGGTCCAAACATTGAATTAATTGATAAATAGGAAGTTTCAAAAAAAGTTGAGTAAGGTCAATTATCCTGATACTGAATAAGGATCGGTAGTTTGATTACTTGAAGAGACTAGTGTACATGTAACAATATCAACGTATCTAATGGTTTTAAAAGACTATGTTTGAGGAAGAATATCTTAAAATTGATGCAAAGACATCCTGGTGAATAAAGAAGATATTTTTTAGGAGTTCTTTGAGAAGGATTATTGGATAATGGAGGATAACAATATAATTCAAGCCCAACTAGTCAGGAGGCTGAAGACTAGAATAATCCAATATAAAGAACCTATCAGGAGATATATTTGTTAAAAGGGTGATTCTTTACCATATAACATTTGAGTCATAGGTGATTCCTTCTTATAGTTTTGGATAACAACTTCCATGTTATAAAATTTTATGATAATAGTGGAAATCTATGTCTTAAACTCAACCCAAACACAATAAGGATTATATAACCACATGTTGGTTGAACCCTGTAAAAACCCTATGTATTTTTTCCACTTTTATTTAATGTGTTTAATGTGGTGGTTTTTGTTAGGAATACGTAGACAAATCCATACATACTAACCAAGAACAATGCTTGAATACTAAAAAGGGGGTAAATTTTTAAGTTGGAATAAGTCAGTAAAACTTTTATACACTAACACCTCCCACCCCCACCCCCACACACACTCTTGGTGCGATTGAACAATAAATTGGGCACTTCAAGTGGTATTAGAGATAATCCAAGTTTCTTATGATTGGATCTATATTTTTTATCTTAATTTTTAAAATTGGTTTATATTAAGTATATATTTGAGGAAGTTAGTGAGTTTCCTCAGAAATAGAATATACAGATTATTCCCATTAATACCAACATATAAGTCTAAACTAAAACTATGAAAAATAGGAATATAAGAGAAGATAATAAGTTAAGGAATTTAACTTCTCATAATTGTAAAAAGAGGATTCACCGTTACTTTAAGTTAATCAAAGTGGTAATTATTTTGATAAATCCATTGTGAATAATCCCCTAGAAGAACCTTATTAAAGATTTAAAGAGTATAAATCTATTAAATCAGTTGAAAACCTCTACTATAAAGTTAATAATTGGTTTAAGAAATTTATTATTTAATTTTTCACTTATATTTTTGAATTTATCAAGGAAATTAATGATGAGAAAACACAAATAGAATCAAAATCATATGAGATGTATAATGTGTTGGCCAAAAAGTTACAAAAGTTTAATTCTCTCGGTAAACTTTTTAAAGCTAAGGAATAATATATATTACTTTGAAATGAAATTTCTTCACTGGTTGAGGAAGAATTGCAATGAAATGTTTGTGAAAAATGGTGATTAATAAATTTCTTGAAGATTCCATTCATTCTCTAGAAGAAACTCACAAAAATATCACTGATGTCAAGAATTCTTAGTTAGAGATCAAAGAAAAAATAATAAAAGATCTTAAAAATTCTTTAAATGAAACCCAAGTTGAGAATATGAAGAAATAATTAGAAGAGATAATTGGTTAATATGAGGTTGAGAAAAATACCCTCAATTTAAAGTGTTTTAACTTAAAGTTAAATAGAGAAATTTAAAAGTGGTTCAACCTGAAACTTATTAACAAGGTAAAAGAATAATAGATGCCATTAAAAGTTTTGGAAAAAGTATTACTTCTAAAAATACTAATCCCTATGGCAAGAATAACTTTAAATTATTATAATATAAATCCAATTCAATCCCATAAAAAACGTGTCCCTTGGTTTCAAAAAAATCACTAATACCATTTCTTTGAATAGTGAAAATTTCAATTAAATTTCTTAACTAAAGTGGGTAGAGAAAAATTTTGAGAAACCCACCACCTATATAAATGTGTATGTAAGGAAGAGAAGGAAATTTAGTTACCCAATAAGATCTCAAAATTAAGGTGTCATTACATAAACATGGAAATGAGATAAAGTCATCCATAATGTTTTAAAAAGGAATAAATCAATATTTTTCTACTATTGTTGGTGATATGAAAAGTTTAGACATAAGGACATTGATTGTTGGTATACATATCAATTATTTAATAATAAAGTAGGCCTAAATTGAGGGGTATCAAAACTAAAGTTAAATGAAATACTACTAAGTTCAACCAATTTACACAGGAGAAGGTAAATATGTATAATTATAATATATTTTAATATATTGAAGGATTATGTGGAATTTTTAATAAAAGTGGTCTTTTTTTATGAGTATTTTTGACACTTTACAAGAATTATTTAGTTACTACTAAATAAATAAGGCTACAAAACATGAAGAAAAAAAGAAGAAGAAATTTTGTGAGTCTACCTTGGGGTAAAACCAAAATAAAGATGTTAAACAAAACTCACCCAAGAATAATGTAAAGGGATATGTTACATCAAATATAGGTTTATTATTATGTAGAAGTAAAGAAAATAACATGTAAAGTTTCAAGAAATTCATGAATGTTGAAGTTAAATGAAGTATGTTGGAACAACAAATAGATTCAATATTTGAAAGAAATAATAGGATTGTTTTGATATAATATTTCTATGAAAAAGAAGTTGGAATAAATGGAAAATTTTATAAAGTAGGTAACTAGGGGGTTATTGAGATACTATGTGGAAGATGTAAATAGGACGGTCAAATTCTTGAAAATTTCATAGCATTACTACCAGGATAGGAGAAGCTAGTAAATAAAAGGAAGCAAGCATCAAGGAATTCATGTGCTAAAAATGTGGTTGTGAATAATAAATATTCACACAAGGAGAAATTTGATCATATTCCTTAAGTATGCATAAATTTTTGGATAGATCAGTTAGAAGTATAAAGGAAGTTATAGAAAACACAACTACATTCAGGTACTTTGATAGCTAATGTGAAAAGAAAGGTACCATACAAGGTGAAAGATAAAGGTAAATAGAAATCCATGTTTCCTATAAAATTTCAAGTTTAGAAAATCAAAAGGTAAGTGGGCATGAAGATTTCACATAAAGTGGGAGCTTAATTGAAAGAAGTTTCTATATTGAGAAAAATCTATCAACCTTGTGTCTCTAACTAAAAAAAGAAACCACCTTATTCCTATACATGTTTTGTTTATTTTCATTGTACAGGGAATAGAATGTGAGGAAATTAAGGGGGATAAATTTAGGAGAACTAAAAAGTTGTGAGAACTTTATAGATAGATGTGATATCCATTATAGAGTATTATATTTCAATTGGTATAACCCATAACATTTCAATTGGTACCAACCATGATGAAAAATGTGGATAGAGTTTACACCTTAAGGGGGGTTTGAATTTAATGGATTTTAGATATCTATATCTCATGAAAATATATAAATCCAATGAGTGTAAGAACTTATGGTTCCATAAATTCAATAAGTGGAGATGAAAGATCTTAAATTCCAGATAACCAAAAAAGATAAAGTTTCAAACATTGTGGTTTTTAATGTTATTATTTTGGACACAAAGGTTCCGGATGATGATATTATGGATGTTTAAATTATAAAAATTAACGATTTCCATTGATGAGGTGCATTGACTATATTATTTTATCCTTATGTGAAAAATTAATTTTAAAAATAAATAGGAGAGATTGATTGTTTAATTTCAAGGTAAAAGTAACTTCAAATGAGAGAAACATGTTTTATTTTTAGTTTTATAATCTATTTTTTGAGTGGAATGAATGATATTACTTGAAAATATTTTAAACAACCCATCAAAGAAATTTCTAATTTGGTATCTCATGACAAATTAATTTTTGATATCTTTGATATCTAAGTTAATATCTCTAATTTTCAACATCAATAAATGCTCAGATAGACTTAGAGTTGATTAATTTATGGCTCATTTATTTAAGAAAATCTATTTTGTCCTTCTCTTAATTAAATCATGTTTTAATTTCAATAAAAATGATGGTATGTGGGATAAGATGAAATTTGAATCCATGGTTAGAGTAAAATTTGAATATTACGTTCCCTTAATTAAGAATATCATAATAAGGAAATGAAATAATATTTTAATTTATTTTCAATAAGGGGGGTAGATAAACATGAGAAAAACTTGTGAGAACGTTGAATTTGGTTTTTATTGAGTATTTTAATAAAATTAAAAGGATGGTACTGAATAACTTAATGTATTATAGTGATGGGAGCTATATTTTTTGTCAATAGTTCGTAAAGTCAATGAGTAAGGAAAAGTGTATATTAAATATGGATATGAACTACCAAATGGTGTTTTGTAATTTAACACTCTAGAATATATATGGATTCTGGAACTACCTCCAGAGCTTAACATTAAAGGATGAGTTTGGGATTTTAATCCAAATAATGGAAGAGAGTGCATTTCTGAAAGTAATGGAGTTGATGTTATTATTGTGGGAAGATGAATATTTCAAGAATTAGGTATACCTAATGATTATTAATTTGAACATAATGTGAATAAAGGATAAGTGCTAAAGAGGGTGTGTTTTAGGAAGTAATGAAGTTGATATTATATTCATTTGAAGATGGATATTTCAAGAAGTAGGAATACCTAATTATTGTTGAGTTGGACTTAATGTGAATAAAGGAAAAGTGTTGAAGGTAAAGAAATGATATTTTGGAGTAACTATCAACTATTGTTTCAGTGCATTTATTTTAAAAGGGAGATAGAAGATTATATAAATATTTTGAAATACTTTATCACTCTAAAATTAAGTTAGGAAGTCCTTGTGAAGCATTCAGAAGTTATAAAAAAATATGAGTTTTTATAAAGGAATAAATACATAAGAGTTACTTTGATATATTCAAGGATGAAAAATATTTTTTACTCATATGAAATATTTTTACTGAGTTACCGAGTGATAATCAATCATTATTTACTAGAGTTATTATAAAAGAACTATTTATGGAAATGGAGAATATTACTTTGAGGATGAATATGTTGAATGAAGTAGGGTGAAATATGTAGTTTGCCTATCTTAGAGTTGTTATTCGAAAATTACCTATGAAATATCACCTAGAAGTAACTTTAGAAGCTAATTTCTGGAAGATGCATGGTAAGTCGTAGATTTTGAGTTTAATTTAATCTGTAAAATGACAAATAAAACCATATGTGTAACTGTGAAGAATCTAGAAATTTTACTTAGTAAGATATACTACCATAAGATGAGTAGTGGATTTTGGGTGAGAGGGAATCTATAAGACGTGACAATTGGGAAGATCAAACAATCTAAAAAGTTTGTAAGATGGTCTAGATGATATTATACTAATAATTAAAGGTAACAAACATCACAATTGTTTGAGAAAAATTCATGATTCATGATTATTCTAGAATATAGGTGGTTTAAAGAAGTTGAAGTATATATAAGTTGGATGATTTGAAGAATATCTGAGTTGTCTGATGAAATTATCAAAGGAAGATTCTTATTGTATAAATTTATCAAAAGAAAAAACCTTATGAAGTATGTAAAATATTTGAGGATGCATATGGTTTTAAATATGCATAATATTTTCTACCAATGATAAAATCAAAATGAATTAAAGGAAAAAAACATTAGATAATACATAAGAGTAATAAGTTTCTATGTAATGGTTGTTTACTAGAGTGTTGAAAAGGTGTTTGAGACTCACTATGATATAAGATCAAAATTTTAAGGAGAGTGTAAGTTTTGGAAGATAATTTTTCAAAGTGAGAAGATTATAAGTTATGAAGATGATTTGTGTGGAAAAAGAAAGAATTTCATAAGCTAGAGTTTGAAGGATGTGATTGAGAAACAGAAGATGAACATCAAAAGCTCAGGGTTTTTTTCAAACTAAGTTTTATGATCCTGAGGTAGATAACTGATTCAAATAATGGTGAGAAGAATTGTGTAGAGGTATGAGTGCTTGGAAGTATAATCAGAAGAGGGATCTACATGTTCTAGATGTTTGAGTAATTCAGAAGCAGAGGTAGAACCAGAACAAGAAGAAAAATGAATTTTGTATCAGAATTTCTTTGACTTTATGGAAGTTAAGGAACCAAAAGGTTTCACCTAACATTTATGTTATGTTAAATTCAAGGTTATGATGATGAGATATAATTCAAGATACAAAAAAACATGAAGTTGAATTCATGATTCTATCTAATATTTTTGAAATACTTGAATATGGTTAATGCTAAGTTTTGTGGAGGATTTGAAAAATTCATACTCTAACATTTTCTTAGGCATTTATGGCAATTGATTGTGAATTGATAAAGGTGGAAGATTTAGAATTTGGTGTTTGTGTTCCCTGTATTTTTTTATATCTGAGTAATTGAATAAATATACTCTGAAGTTAAGAATTGGTTGAAGAAAGTTCCTATTAAAATTTTAATTTATATATTTTCATTTATCAAGGAAATTCATGATGAGAAAACATAGATGGAATCAGAATCTGATGATATGGAGAATCTATTGTCTAAAAATTTGTGCAAGTGCAACTCTCTATCTAAACTTGTTGAAGACAAGGAACAATCTATATTACTTTTCAATGAAAAGTTTTCTCCTGTTGATGAATAATTTTGAAGAAATGTTTGTGATAAAGAGGTGATTAAGAAAGTTCTTGGAGAGTTGATTCATTCTCTAAAATAGACTCACAAAACTATCATTCATTATAATATTTCTTAGTTATAGGCCAAATTGAAAAGAACAAAAGATATTGAAAAATATTTACATTAAAATTGTAAGCTACATGAAACCCAAGTTGAGAATATGAAGAAAGAATGGGAGGAGAGAATTAGTTCATATGTGGTAGAGAAAAATTCCATCAACTTAAAATGGTTTTAACTTAAAGTTAAACAGATAAATTTGGAAGAGGTTCAACCTGAAAATTCATAACAAAGTGAAATAAGAAGTGTCACCATGAAAGTTTTTGGAAAAATTATTACTTTTGTAAAGACTGGTCCTAGTGTTAGATATTGAAATTATCACAAGATAAATCTAATTCAAGATCATGAAAAAATAGAACTTTTGGTTTAGAAAATTTTTTATTCATTAAATTTTTCTCTTTGAATAATGTAGGTTATAATTCAAGTTTCAAAGTAAAGTGGGTGGAGAAAAATATTGATAAACCCACAACTTCAAAAAATGTGGATGTAAGCAATATCAGTAACTTTAATTCCCCAATAAGAGCTCAAAAGGAAAGTGACTTTACACAAAAATGGAAAAGAGATAATTTTATCCAGAATGTTTAACAAAGGTAAAAATATAGATTTATTGGCTGATGATGTTATTGTAAAAATTTTGGAAATAATTCTATTAACTGTTGGTATAACATGTCATTTATTGAATAATAAATTAATCCTACATTGAGGGGGGTCAAAAATAAAGATAAACAAAATCTTTCTAAGTTCAAGAAGTTTATATAGGATAGGATAAATCTATTTACTTTTAATAGATCTGAATATCTTGATGAATTCTATGGAAGTTTTGATAAAAGTGTTCATTGTGTTGATGAGTGTTGGTTCACACCTACCAAGTATGATTTAGTTACTATAAATAAATAAGGCCAAAAAAGATAAAAAAAAATGAAGAGTAAGGGAGTTGGTGAGTCTACCATGGGGCATAACCAAAAAAATATGTTAAAAAAACTCACCCAATAAGAATGTAAAGGGATATGATACATTAAAGAAGAGTTTGTTCTTATATAGAAGGAAAGAACACATCATGGATTGTTGCAAGAAATTCATTAATATCAAACTTAAAGGAATTAAGTTTGAAAAACAAAGAGAATAAATATGAGAATGAAATAAAATGATTGGTTTGATGGAAGACATCTAAAAAAATAAAGTTGAAATACATGGTAAATTTCTTAAAGTATGTAAGTCAAAGGTTGTTGAGAAATTGTATGAAAGATGTAAACAGGCTGGTTGCATTAATGAAAATTTCATGACATTACTACCAGGATAAAAGAAACTAGTAAATAAAAGGAACCAAGCATCAAGGAATTCTTGTGCTACAAAGGAGGTTGTGAAGAATAAATATTCACAGAAGGATAAATTTGAGCATATTCCTAAAGTATACATATCCATTTATCCAGGCTAGTTGGGAGTATCAAGGAATTTATATAAAACATAACTGAATGCTTGTTCCTTTCTAGATAATGTGAAAAAATAAAGTCCCACACAAGGTGAAAAATAAAGGTAATAGAAAATCCATGTTTTCCATAGAAGTTAAATTTTTTGAATTCAAAAGGGAAGCAAGCATGAAGGGTTCTCATAAATTTGGAGCTAAATTGAAAAGAAATTATGGGTTTAGAAAAAAAATCTAAACCTTCTGTCTCTAACTAAAAAACAAATAAAAGTCCACCTTATTCCCATATATATTGTGTTTGTTTTCATTATGCAGGGAATTAAAGGTGACGAAATTTATGGGGAGAGAATAAGGAGAACTAAGAAGTTGTGATCACTTTAAAGCTAGATGTGATATCCATAACAGATCTCTTTATTTAAATTAATATCAACCACAACATTTCAATTAGTACCAATCATGGTGAAGAATATGGGTGTAGTTTACCCCTTAAGGAGGAGTTGAATTTAACAACCTCCAGATATATATATCTCATGTAAATATGGAAATCTAGAAAGTGGTGGAACTTTTGGTTCTAAAAATTTAATAAGTGTAGATGAAAGAGATTAAATTATAGATAAACAAAAAGTTAAAGTTTCAGACATTATGGTTTTGGATGTTATGATTCTAGATGCAAATGTTATGGATGATGAAATTTCAAATGTTGAACTTCCAAAAATTGAAGGTTATCATTTATGAGGTACGTTGACTATATTATTTTAATCTTACATGAAAAATCAATTCTAAAACTAAAGAGGATAGATCTATCATTTGATGTCAAGGTAAAATTAACTTCAAAGGAGAGAAATATGCTTTGGTTTGAATGTTTCTAATTTATTTTTTTGAGATGAATTCATGATATTACTTGAAAATATTTTGAAAATCCCCTCTAAGAAGATTTCATAGTTTATGTCACATGATGAATTAATTATAGATAGATTTTATGTCTAAGTTAATACCATTTTTTTCTAAAATGAGAAATGCTCATGTAGACTTATAGTTGATTAATTTATGTCTCATTGCTTTAAGAAAATTTATTTCATCTTTCTCTCAAGTAAATCAAGTTTTACTTTCAATACAAATGAAGATATGGGGAGAAGATGGAATTTCAAGTCATGGTTGTAATATGAGATGAATGTTATTTTCCCTTACTTGAGAATCTATAAATGATGATATTAAAGAATATTTGAATATATTTTCAATAAGGGGGGAATAAAAACATGATAAAAACTTGTGAGATCATTGAATTTAGTTTTTATTGAGTATTGATAGTAAATCCAAAGGGGGGATTGAAGAAATAAATGAATTGTGGTGATAAGTGTTGTATTTGTTGTCAATAGTTTTTAAAGTAAATGAGTAAGGGAAAGAGGAGATTGAATATTAATATGGACTATAAAAAGTTTTTTTGGAATTTAACACTCCAGAATATAGGTGGAGTGTGAATATACTTCTATAACATAACACTAAAGGAGATTGTGAGTTTGGATGATTAATCTAGATAATGGAAGAGAGTGTACTTCTAAAATTAATAGATTTTATGTTATTGTTTTGTAAAGATTAATATTTTAAGAATTGTGTATACCTAATGATTATTGAGTTAAACATAATGTGAATAATGGATAAGTGATAAAGAGGGTGTGTTTTTAGTATTAATGGAGTTGATGTTGTTGTCATGTGAATATAGATATTTCATGAATAAGGTATACCTGATGATTATTGATATGAAATTAATGAAATAAATGGAAATTATTAAATTTGAAGAAAGGATGCCCCAAAATCATGGTATACTATAGTTTCAGAGCATGTATTTTGGAAGGAAGTTAGAAGATTAAATGAAAATTCCAAAATACTTGATCATTCTTTAAGTAAGTTAGGAGGTTCTTTTGAAGCATTAAGAAGTTATAGAAAATGTGATTTTTCACAAAGGAATCAATACATAAGAGTTACATTGATATGCTAAAGAATAAATAAGAGTCATTTACTCATATGAAATAGTTTTATTGAGTTACGGACTGAGAATCCATCCTTGGTTACTAGAGTTATTTTAAAAGCACTATTTCTAGAAAAGTATAACATTGTTTTGAGGATAATTATGTTGAATGAAGAAGGGTAAAATATGTAGTTAGAATATATGTAAAGTACCATGGAATATCACCCAGAAGTAACTTTGGAATATAATGTCTAGAAGATACATGGTAAGTTGTCATTGTTGAGTTGAAGTACATCTGGAAGATTAAAAATGAAGGCATATGTGTAATTGTGAATAATATGGAAGTTATACTTAGGAATATATACTACTATAAGATGAGTTTCAGATGATGAGCAGGAGGGTATCTGGAAGATGAGATGGATTTGAAAACTAGACTATCTAAAAGGCTCAGAAGATGATCCAGATGATGTTATGTTGATGATTCAAGGTAACAAACATCATGATTATTTCAGAACAATTCATGATTCATGATAAATCTAGAATATATGAGATTTTAAGAATTTAAATTATACGGAAGTTATCTTATTTGAAGAAGCTATGAGTTGTATATTTAAATAAACAAAGGAAAGGATCTTACATTGGTACGTAAGATATTTTTCATACAAAAGATTCTATATATATAAAGTTATCAAAGTAAAATACATTATGTGGTACATAATATATTTGAGGATGTATAAGTTTTCAATAATGCGTAATATTTTCTAACAATGATCAAAATGAAATGTGGAGAAGTAAAATATCTTAGATAATACATAAGAGTAATAATTTATTACATAAGGGTTGTCGACTAAAGTTTTGAAAAAGTGTTTGAGACTCACTATAATACAAGATCAGATGTTAAGGTGAGAAAAGCTGAGAAATCTCATTTGTTTTAAAGTGATAAGATTAAAATTTATGATGATGAGTTTCTAGAAAAATCTAGAATTACATAATTCAGAGTTTGAACAATGTGATGGAGAAATAGAAGATGAATATTAGAAGCTTGTGAAGTTTTTCAAACTAATTTTAAAGATTCAAAGGTATATAAATGATTCAAAAAATGCTGAGAAAAATTGTGGATAAGTGAAGGTGTTTAGAAGAAGTAAAAGATAGATTTGTGTGTTCAATATGTTTGAGTAAGGTGGAAGAAGAAGAAAAATGATTTTTGTATCATAATTATTTTGAGTATATGGAAGTTAAGGAACCGGATGATGAAAAAAGGTTTCACATAAAATTTATGTGAGTTCAAATTCAAGGTGATGATGTCGAGTAGGAATTAAAGATAAAAAAATCATGATGTTGAAGTCATTATTATTTTTGAGATTTGTGGAAGCCTTGAATATGGTTGACACTGAGTTTTTCAGAGGTTTTAAAAAGTCATACTCTAAAATTTTTTAAGTCAATGGAAGAAGATTGATTGAGAATTGAGGAATATATAAGATTTATAATTTAGAGTCCATGTTCCCCAAATTTGTTTATAAAAAATAATTTTAAGACCTATACTCTAAAGTTAAGAATTAGCTTCATAATGTTCATATTGAAGTTGTCACTTATATATTTGAATTTATCAAGTAAATTTATGATGAGAAAACATATATTGGATCTGAAGCTGATGGGATAGAGAATGCATTGGATAAAAAGTTACACATATGCAGCACTCTATCTAAAATTGTTGAATCCAAGGAACAATCTATATTACTTTTAAATTAAATGTTGTCTATAATTGAGGAATAATTACAAAGAAATTTTTGTGATAAAGTGGTGATTAATAAATTTCTTGAAGGGTTGATTCATTCTCTAGAAGAAACTCACAAAACTATCATTAATGTTCATAATTCTCGGTTATAGGTCAAAGCTAAAAGAATAAAATAGATTGATAATTCTTTACATGAAAAGTTTAAGTTTCATGAAATACAAGTTGAGAAGATGAATAAATAATGGGAAGAGAGAATTAGTTCAGATGAGGATGATAAAAATACTCTCAACTTAAAGTGTTTTGAACTTGAAGCTAAATAAAGAAATATGGAAGTGGTTCAACCTAAAACTTCTGAACAAGGTGAAAGAATAAGTGATTCCATGAAAGTTTATAGAAAAAGTATTAATTTTAAAAATACCGATGCTAGTGGTAAGAAGAGCATGAAATTTTCAAAAGATAAATCTAATTCAATCTCATATAAAAATGTAATCCTTGGTTCTGAAAATTTTTTATGTGATAGTTCCATTTATTTGAATAGTGCAGGTTACAATTCAAATTCCAATATGAATTGGGTGTAAAAAATAGTGATAAACCTACCACTTCAACAAAGCTGGATGTAAGCAAGATCAAGAAATTTAGTTCCCCCAGAAGAGCTTAAAAGGAATGTTTATTTACACAAAAATGAAAAGGAGATAATGTTATCCATAATGTTTTATTAAAGAATAAATCAAGATTTGTTGTCAATTATTGGTGTTGTGAAAAGTTTGGACAATAGGCTATTAGTTGTTGGTATGAAATGTGAATTATTGAAGAACAAAGTAGGCCTACATCAAGGGGGGTCAAAATTGAAGTTAAAATAAATCCTAGTAAGTTCAACCAATTTACACGGGAGAAGGTAAACCCATTTACTTCTAAAAGATTTTAATATCAGGAGAAAATCTATAGAAGTTGTAATAAAAGTGGTCATTTTGTTGATGAGTGTTGGTTTATGCCTACCAAGAATGATTCAGTTAAAAGTAATTAAATATTTCTGCAAAATATGATGAAAATACAGAGGAATAAAGTTTGTGAGTCTAACTTGGGGCATGACCAAAATAAATATATTAAACAAAACTCACCCAAGAATAATATAAAGGGATTTGTTACATCAAAGAAGAGTTTCTTATTTTGCGGAAGGAAATACCACATCATGGATAGTTGCAAGAAATACATGGATAACAAAGTTAAAGGAAGAAATATTGAACAAAAAGGAGAATCAATTTGAGAAAGAAATAAAAGGATTGGTTTGATGGATGATATCTATGAAAATAAAGTTGAAATACATGGGAAATGTCCTAAAGTGGGTAACTCAAAGGTTGGTGAGAAACTGGGTGAAAGATGTAAATGGGTTGGTTAAATTCCTGAAAATTGTATGGAATTACTAGTAGGACTAGAGAAGCTAGTAAATAAAAGGAATCAAGCATTAAAGAATTCATGTGCTATAAAGGTGGTTGTGAAGAAGAAATCTTCACACAAGTAGAAAGTTGAGAATCTTCCCAAAGTATGCATGATTGTTTGTCTATACCAGTTGGAAGTAGCAATGAAGTTATAGAAAACAAAAATGAATGCATGTTCCTTTCTAGATGATGTGAAAAATAAAGTTTCACACTAGATGAAAGTTGAAGGTAACAAAAAATCCATGCTTCCCATAGAAGTTCATGTTTGGAAAATCAAAAGGGAATAAAGTGTGAATAGTTTTCATAAATCTGGAGATGAATTGAAAGGAGATTCTAGGTTGAGAAAAATATCTCAATCTTGTGGAAATAACTAAAAAACATAGGAAAACCCACCTTCTTCCCATATATATTGTTTTTATTTTCATTGTGCAAAGAATTGAAGGTGAGGCAATTTAGGGAGAGAACTTAAAGAGAATTAAAAATCTATGATCACTTTTTTAATGTCTTAGATTTTCCCATGTATTATTTTTAGAAATTATATGAATTGATTTTGAGACTAGGCACTGAGACGGCATGTGATTTCGAGACCTGGTTTTCCTGGAAAAATTGTTTGAAAAATACTAAAATTTTAATAGCACGCATGCATAGTTTTCCTAAAAAAGTGGAATAACTCTTAAATGGGTACCTAGATTAGAAATCTGAGGGCGTTGTTGAGATCTGAATGGCGGCATTACCCAAGGCGCAACCTAACTTTGGTCAGCACGGGTCATCTGTAGAAAAATTCACCAATGACGTAACCGTAAATAAAATAATTAAATAAAATTATTTTATTTTTAAAATCCTAATAACTCATGAACAATGACTCAGATTTAAAATCTGAGACCACCATTGAGTTCGTAATGTGGTGTTTTTACTAAGCGCGACTTAACTTTATTTGAACCGTATCGTTTGTGAAAAAGTTGTCACAGGACGTAATCATTATTAAATAGTTTAAATAAAAATTATTTTATAACACAACAGCATTTCTTTTATTAGGTCTTTGTCAGGAATTAAAGGTTAACATCATAATCCTGGAATTCCTCTGAGACATTGAGAAAGAAATCTATCAAACAAATGAAGATAGATCATGGATTGACGATCATCGTGCAACCGATTTGAAGGAACCTCACCACGATGACGACACAATGATCGTCCTTCATCGTAGACTGATCTGAATCAATGTAGGGTGGTTGTTTCTTTGTGATCTTTCTTTATTCTTTAATTTCACGATGGACGCGGGTCAATCCACGAATAGATTGATCCATGTTTTGATCATTAATGTGGGATGGGATGTTATCTACATGATTATCAGGAGATTTATTTTAATTCCTCTTCATTTATCCTTCTAACAGAAACGGATTGAGTCTGACATGAACAAAGGTCAAGGTTCATTCCTCGGGGTGTTCTTGTGCTTTTCTCTTCCACATTCTTCGTATTCTTCACCGTCGGACCCCCGTGACCATGGTTCGACTTGTCGGGTGGATCTGAACATGATCGGACCCCCGGATTGAAAGAAAACTGACAATAGAGGTTGGATCTATGTAGATCAGGATCTGAGGAGCTTAGATCTACAACCATTTCGAATTTCGGGCACCAGGGGTGGCTCTGTAGTCCGCAGAAGGGACCACTGGCACAGGTCTGGCGCAGCATTCCGGTGAGGCGAGGTGGAGGCGGTGCGGCGATCGTGGCGGTGGTGCGGCAGTCACGGCAGCATTCGCAAAAAATGGCGACGACGGTGGAGATCGAGGGATGCGGCGGGCAGCCGTGTGCAAATGCGGCAAGGCCGCAAGATGTGGTGGCTGCATGGGATGCGGTCGGCGATCGTGTGGGATAGGCCTAGCCAGATGGATCTCTCTCTAATGGGCTAGGTTGAGCTAGGCGGGTCGGCCCAGGCAGAGCATGGGGTCGGGTTGGCCCAGGATGAGTGGGCGGGTCGGCCCAGGAAGAGTGGTGTGGGTCGGGCCATCGGACTGGATCAGGGCCGAACCCGGGTCGAACCTAGGTCAGACCTTGGGTCGAACCCGGGTCGGACCTTGGGTCGACCTAAGGTAGTTACACGGTCAACTGTGGATGGTCGACCATGGGGCAGATTGACCGTGGGGAGGACCGATCACGGTAGTCGGTCCACGGCCGATCGGTCCCCCATGCCCCAGATAGGTTTTCAAGCAATTTCTTCAAATGGACATAACATTCAAATAGTACGTTCGTTTTATGATCTATCTGCGAAATTGGGACCCTAGAGTGGAGAAGGATGTTTTGGGGTAAATGGTGAGTTTTTATTTTGGACCAATATAGGTTGAGAGCATTCCCTTGGTCCTTTTCTTAATGGTTCAGTATGGCATTACATCCACATTATTGGATTGTAGTCCCCTCTAGAGGTCGAGTCCTAGATGGAGTTATGGTATCCCTCCATGGGACTGGAGTGTGGATCCTCTATCACCCCTAGTATAGTTTTGTGGAATCTATGTAACCTTCGAGAGCAGGGTGTTGTTCCTCTATCTAGTGAGCCGCATCTGTAGGGTTAGTGTTATTCCCCAGGGTTTCTAGGAAGTATTCCCTACATTACGAGCCACATATATAGGGTTAGTGGTATTCCCAAGGGTGTCTGGGAAGGATCCCCTACGTTACGATTTGCATTAGTAGGGTTAGTGGTATTCCCCAAGGTGTCTAGGCAGGATCCCCTACGTTATGAGCCACATCAGTAGGGTTAGTGGTATTCCTCAGTGTATCTGGGTAGGATCATCTACGTTGCGGGTTGATCCAGATTGGGTTAGTGGTATTCCCTAGAATGTCTGGGCAGGATCCCCTCTCTATGTATCATAGTCTTCCTTGACCAATACTTTCTCATTTGGGTGGGGCCTAAGTGAGCTAGACCACTTTGTGAGTGTCTCTGATGATATCATTGCTCAAGGAGCGAGTTCTCTCGAAACGAACGTGCTTTGAGCAGAATCTTGTGGCTGGTAATTGGTTGTGGATTACCTCTAGACTTTGGGTCTTGGGATGATTATATATGGATATTCTTATTATATGTGTTGTTGACATGTACCTGTGTGAAGTTGACTAGTATTTCCTTTGTGTTATTTCTTTCGTGGTATTTCCTTTGTGGTTTTGGGGTGTACTACTAAGTATTGTTACACTCACCCTTGCACAGGCTTTGCCCGAACATGTCGTGTCTTGTGCAGATGACTGACATTTTGATAGAGTCTTAGGAAAACTAGGACCAGATGGTGCTTAGCGAGATCGGACAGACCGAGGTGTGTTCCTGCAGCTTTAGACAACAGTCTCAGTACCTCTTTTCTTACAGGTTGTACTTGTGGTTACAAACTCTTTTTGGTGGCCTTGTATTTTGTCCATGTTTACTTTATTTTACTTCCTATCGTACTCTTTTATGGGATCTTAGTGATTTGCACGCACTATTTACTTATTGTTTTTACATTTCAACATTTCTAGCTTGGAGATGTGTGTATATTTACAAGTACTTAGACTAATGCCTCCCATTTGTGGGATATTCCTACTCAGTGCTAGTCACCATCCCCTAGACTATTGGAGGCAGGCTTGGGGTAGTCACGGCATGGGTCCCTCTAGGACAGGTTGTGACAACTTTACAGTTGGATGTGATATCCATCATAGAGTACTTTACTTTAATTGGTATCAACCACAAAATTTCAATCGGTACCAACCATGATGAAAAAGATGGGTGGATTTTACCCCTTAAGGGGGTTGAATTGAACAGCTGTCAGATATCTATATTTCATGAAAATATGAAAATATGGCGAGTGGAAGAACTTGTGGTTCTATAAATTTAATTAGTGGAGATGAAAGAGCTTAAATTACAAACAACCAAAAAGTTAAATTTCTGAACATTATGGTTCTGGATGTTAGGATTCTGGACACAAAGGTTTCGGATGATGATATTCTAAATGTTGAAATTTTGAAAATTTAAGTTTTTCATTGATGAGGTATGTTGACTATATTATTTTATCCTTGTATGAAAAAAAAATCAATTTTGAAACCAAAGGGGAGAGATTGATTGTTTGATGATAAGGTAAAAGTAACTTCAAAGGAGAGAAACTTTCTTTGGTTTGAATGTTTCTAATCTATTTATTAGGATGAATTCATGATATTACTTGAAAATATTTTGAAGAGACCCTCAAATAATATTTTTGATTTGGTATCACATGATGAATTAATTATGGATATATTTGATGTCTAAGTTAATATCTATTGTTTTCTACACCGATCAATGCTCACGTAGACTTACAGTTGATTAATTTGTGGCTCATTGCTTTAAGAAAATGATTTTATCCTTCTCCCAAGTAAATCAGGTTTTAATTTCAATACAAAGGAAGATATGGGGGAGAAGATGAAATTTTAAGTCATGGTTGGAGTATGAGATGAATGTTGCTTTCCCTTACTCAAGAATCTCAAAATGAGGAGATAAAAAAATATTTGAATTTATTTTCACTAAGTGGGGGAATGAAACATGAGAAAAACTTGTGATATCATTGAATTTAGCTTTTATTGAGTATTTTCAGCAAATCCAAAGGGGGGATTGAAGAACTCAATGCATTATAGTGATGACTATTGTATTTTTTATCAATAGTTTGTAAAGTCAGTGAGTAAGGAAAAGTGGAAATTAAAGATGAAGTTGGACTACCTAAATTTTTTTGGAATTTAACACTCTGGAATATAGGCGGAGTCTGGATCTACTTCCAAAACTTATCACAAAAGGAGATTGTGAGTTCTGATAATTAGTTTGGATTATGGAAGAGAGCGTATTTCCGAAAGCAATAGAGTTGATGTTGTTGTTCTGTGAAGATGACTATTTTAGGAAGTAGGTATGCCTAATGATTGTTGAGATGAACTTAATGAGAATAAACGATAAGTACTAAAGAGGGTGTGTTTTTGGATGTAATGGAGTAAATGTTGTCGTGTAAAGATGGATATTTCAGGAAGCAGGTATACCTGATGATTATTGAGTTGAACTTAATGAGAATAAAGGACAACTGATAAAGGTGAAGAAATGATGTTCCAAAATCATTGTCTACTACAATTTCAAAGCATGCATTTCATAAGGAAATTAGGAGATTAGATGAACATTATAAATTACTTGAGCATTCTAAAAGGAAGTTAGGAAGTCCTTGTGAAGCATTCGGAAGTTATAGACTATATGAGTTTTCACAAAGGACTCAATATGTAAGAGTCACTTTGATATGTGGAAGGATATGTAAGATTCATTTACTCATATGAAAGAGTTTTCCTGAGTTCCAGAGTGAGAATCCATCCTTGGATATTGGAGTTATTCTGGAAGCACTATTTCTAGAAAAGGAGAACATTACTTTGAGGATGAAGATGTTGAATGAAGAAGGGTGAAATATGTAGTTGGAAAATCCAGGAGTTGTTATCCGGAAAGTACCTATGAAAGATCACCCAAAAAACTTGGGAAGCTAATGTCTGAAAGATACATGGTAAGCTGTGGATTCTGAGTTGAAGTGCATCTGAAAGATGATAAATGAATTAATATGTGTAATTGTGAATAATTTGGAAGTTGTAATTATCGAAGGTATACTACCAAAAGGTGAGTTGTGGATGCTAGGAAAGAGGTCATCTGGAAGATGAGACGATTATGAAGAGTGGAATTTCTAAAAGGTTTAGAAGATGATCTAGATAGTGTTATGCCGATAATCCATGGTAACAAACATCACAGTTGTTTGAGAATGATTCATGATTCATGATGAGTTTGGAAGATAGGAGGTTTGAAGAAGTTTAAGTGTATGGAAGTTAGTTGATTTGAAGAAGCTCTAAGTTGTATGCTAAAATTGAACAAGGAAAGGATCTTATGTTGGTATGTAAGATATTTTTCATATGAAAGATTCTTGTTGTAGAAATTTATCAAAGGCAAAAAACTTACGCAGTATGTAAGATATTTGAGGATGCATAGATTTTTGATTATGCATAAGTTTTCTTCCAATGATCAAATCAAAATGCACAAAAGGAAAAAAACTTAGATAATACGTAAGATTAATAATTTCTTACATAAGGGCTATCAACTGAAGTTTTGAAAAGGTGTTTGAGACTCGCTATGATATAAGATCAGAAGTTAAAGTGGGTGGAAGCTGAGGAAGGTCATTTTCTCAAAAGTGAGAAGATTAGAAATTATGGTGATGAGTTGTGTGGAAAAAGTCAGAATGCCATAAGCTAGAGTTTGAACGATGTGATGGAGAAATGGAAGATGAACATCAAAATCTTGGGGAGTTTTCCAAACCAAGTTTGAAGATCCAAAGGCAGACGGTTGATTCAAAGAATGTTATGAGTGTCTGGGAGCAAGAGTAAAAGAGGGAGCTACATGTTCAAAATGTTTGAGCAATGCGGAAGTAGAGTCAAAACTGAAAGTGGAAGCAAAATGAAGTTTGTATTAGAATTGCTTTGAGTTTGTGGAAGTTGAGGAACTCGAAGATGCCAAAAGGTTTCACATAACATTTATGTGAGGTCAAAGTTAAGGTGACGATGTTGAGTTGGACTTCAAGATACAAAAACCGTGAAGTTGAAGTCATGATTTTAGCCGAGATTTGTGAAAGCCTTGAAGATGGTTGATGCTGAGTTTTGCAAAGGCTTTGATGAATTTATACTCTGACGTTTTCGAAGGCATTGAAGGCGGTTTGATTGATAATTGAGAAAGGTGGAAGATTCGAAATTTAGAGCATTTGTTCCCCGCATTTATCAGAGTAAGTTTGATTATATAATGGGGGGACTTCATTCAGGGTTCAATGCTAATCATGAGACATTGAGAGGAGATAAAGAGAAGACAAGTTGCATGTTCCAGAAGATCGTTGAAGTTAAAAAGGTGAGTTCAACCTGCATGTGTTGGAGGGTCTGCTGAGTCGAGGAAGTCGAACTACATCTTCTATATATCTGAGGAATCATAACCTAGTCAATTTGGAAGTCATGGAATTTGAAAGCAAGAACAGTTTCCAAAGTTAGTGAGAAAGACCAACATTCAACAGCTACTTGCAGAAGTTCTAAACGTTGATGTACTTAGAGAAGAGAAAGTTTTGAAAACATGAGTTTCAAAAGCTGTTGCGTAAGGCCAACAATCCTGGTCCTAAATAAGGTCCATAAGTTTGGTTACTTGAAGTGACCAATGTGCATGCAACTATACCAGAGTATCTACTGGTTATCCACGACTCTAATTGAGGAAGAAGATTGTACAATTGATGTAGAGACATCCCAGAGCATAAGAAATATCTTGTTAAAGAGTTCTTTGAGAAGGACCATTGAAGACTGGAGGCTATCAGTATAATCCAAGCTCAACCATTCGGGAGGCTGATGACTGGTGGGAGCTAGTATAAAGAATCTATGATGAGACTACTTTGGAAAAAAGGTGATATCTTCCCATAAAACTTTTAGGTGATGAGTGATGTCTTCCCAGGGTTCTAGATAATAACCGTCATTGTGACCGCTTACGATAATAGTAGAAATTTGTGTCGCAAACTCAACCCGAACCCAACAAGAAGTGGATTCCCATATTAAGGACGAATCTTCTAAAAAACTTGTGTGATGTAGTATCTTATTTATTTACGGCATTGCATGTGGTGATATAGTTTAAGTGGGAATAATTCGATAAAACTTGTCAATGTCTATTCCCCACCCCCACCCCACTCAGTGTGACTGTGCGATTCACTAAGCACTTCAACCTCCATTCTTTTTAAGGAAGCCACTAATCACTACTCCATTCTTTTTAAGGAAGCCTCGTGACGAGGATGATCTCCTTGGGCCAATGCTTTCACTTCCCATCTCCTTGGGCCAATGCTTTCACTTCCCATCTTATCAGTTCTTTGTGTGGTTTATAAATACAGTTCTTGACATTTGGTTCAAGAAATGGAAGAATTTTCATCCGAGTTGGAAATTTTGAATCAAAGTGGCAATCTCCTCACAAGGACTAAGGAAATAGTTGTCTTGGCTTTGGGTCCTCAAGTTCATGAGGATAATGCCATGCGTACGGCTGAAAACACAGCAAAGTCTTGGGCCCGGCCCTAGCACCCATGGAGTGAAGTCTTTCCTATATGATCTGAAAATGCACAAGCCATTTTTCAAGGTTATTTTCAAGCATTTTAAAGATGAATGGTAGCTGACTGTTATTTTTTTCACTGCAACACCCATTTCTAAACAAGCCCAAAAAAATACCCAGAAGCACACCCCATACAGCTTTAGCATAGCCTTCAACCATTGGACCCCCACTTCAATCCCAGCTCTGTGACTCCATCTCTCATTTCAAGAAAATACAAGAAACCCTGTTGGTGGGTTAGCTGGAAAAAAACCACTATTGGGTATCAGGGAGAGGCATTGGACTCGGGCTTGACGAGGGTGGGCGGCATGTCGAGCGGCTGGTGCACAGCTCCCGGGAAGATGGCAGTGGCAAGGGAGATGGGCATGATGCACAGTTTCTTGGACTGCAGGAACTGCATGGCCGCACCCACATCTTCTTCCATCAGCTTCGCTACCTGCTGCTCCGTCCCGTCAGCCGACCACTTGTCCCATGCATGCTGGCTGTTGCCGCCTTCGCCCCCTTCCCCCTGGAAACAATCAACAGTATTAATGAAAGATAACATTTTTACTTTCATTTCCTAGACTAGGCAACCAAACGAGCCTCGGATCGCACAAGTGTCTACGCAAACTCACCCCGACACCCAGTACCACATCAGTGTATTACCTCCATGGATGATGATAGCGGTACATCTGCAACCAGCTGAGCCACGGCACCAGCGCCACCGAGTCTGCTCATGCTTAGAACCTGATTCGATTCATTTCAAGACATTGTTTAATCATGCCCAAGCTGATCGAATTCAACAAGATAGCCTCACATTTTATTAGCACCTACCAAAATACACTTGACATCTAAAATGTTTGACCATGATAAAACACAAATTCACCATGTGCCTGTGTGGGTTCATATTCATAATGTAATTAAAACAGGGAGACATGGCTAAAAATTTAACTAGTACCTTCACTTGGAGTCTCAGAAACTTCACGTAGTCCACGATATCATCAAGCATGGTTGCTCGATCAGTCTGCATTTCAATAGCAATTTATTGATTCAGTTGGGTAAACAAAACACAGATGGGCTCGATCTAAAAAATGAACCTTTGAGATGAAAATAATCAGCAAATTTCATTCCTAGAAGCATACAACAACATGATCACATTAAGGTTGTGTTAAACATTTCATTGATCACTTGTGATTCGCAAGCTATTCAGACTCGACTTGAAGAAAGCTTGAATCCGGCCTGATTTTTTTCAAGCCTCGAGCTATTCAAATATTAACTCAAACTGAGTTCAGGGATCAAAATCCTTTAATCGTGCAGCTAGCAAGCCTAATGAGTATTGCATATTTTAATATAATATTTTGTTTAATATCTATTTGTTTGGTTTCAAGCTCAAGCTTCGATCTTTAGTGCAAATTCAAGCTTGGGTTTGAATTCGAGCACAAGCTTGGAACAAAAAAATTATGATAAAGTATTTTAATCAAGCCTAATCAAGTAACTCGATTAAGCCCAAGTCTAGCTAAAACTTGGAAAATGTTAATCGGTCAAGCTCGAGCCGAGCTCCAACATCATATTCAAGCACCAAGCTCGGCTCGGCTCGTTTACACCCCTACTTATGATAAGCAGTTTGATAAAACAAGTGCTTTGAGGGTTTTAAAGAAGAGGAAATTAGTAGCAGTCTGTTTGAAGGGCCCAAGAAGCTCAATAAAGGAAAACCAAGCAAAAAATGTAGTCAAGCAATGGGTACTGGCCTGATTAAAATTTTAATTAACGATGAAAAAAAGTATTAACAAGGCAATGACCTTGTTTGCACTAGGAACCAGCTCCTGCAAAATCTTCATTCTCTCCGCTATCCTTTCTCTTCGCAACTGCACCCATAAGAGAAAACATAAAAGAGAGCACAATGGCAATGGAGATCAGGCTAGCAAAGGCCGAAACTCATGTGGCACCACGCATCAAATAAGGGTACTGTAGAGTGCCTCTAAAAAAAACTGCGCATCAAATCCCAATCAAGTGAATAGAGACTTTAGAACACGTTCAAGCCTTGTAAAATAACCATGTCAAGAGGAGATTAAGGCTGCAATTGGCTTTTTTTTCCCAAAAACCTATGATTTTCATTTTCTAAAAAACATTTTGACATTTTTAGTAAATGAATCCATGAAACGTTTTTCAAAACCAAACACAGCCTAAAATGTCCATTTTTACTAAGCAAAGAATTGTACCCGTTCGGCTATGCTGTGTGGATCGGTGGCCTGCCCCCGTCTTGCTCTCACCCTCGGCCGTACAGCTGGTTGGTGAGGAACTACAGCAGCTCCTCCTGGTGTAGTTTGGTTGTGATATGACTGCAGAAAAAATATAATCACAACAACGAAAAACCCATTAAATTGATACAAAAGTACACATAAAGCTGTTGGGTTATCCCACATCAGCTGGTTGGTGAGGAACTACAGCAGCTCCTACTGGTGTAGTTTGGTTGTGAAATGACTGCAGAAAAAATATAATCACAACAACAAAAAACCCATTAAATTGATACAAAAGTAAACATAAAGCTGTTGGGTTATCCCACGTCAGTTGTGGAAGGGGCCGACATGCTGAAAATAAGTGTGAGGGAAACCCTAACCTCATGAACTAGCTTTTGGGGTTGAGAAGGCTCAATAACACCTATCAATGGTTTCAGATCATAAGTTACAACAGCTCCGCCCAAAAAACCCATCGAGGGATCCAGTTGACATCCAAGGCAGGGCCCAATGTGTGAAGTAGAGATTGTTGGGTTACCCCACATCGGTTGTGGGAGGAGCCAAGGTGTTAAATACAAGGAAAAATGACATTGAAAGACCAAAATATAGCTTTTTCGATGAGTTTATAACCATTGCGGTCTTCCATTGGGAAGTATTTACAGTTCTGGTACTTGGATGCCATTTTCCCAAAATATAGCTTTTTGGAGTGAGAAGACCCAACAACACTTATCAATGAAATCAAAGCCCGAGTTAAACAACTCACAGGGCCCGATGAGTGACGGGAAGAAATGTTAGGTTGCTATGAGAAGTGTTTTTCAGCAAAGGCATTATATCTTCCAAAGGCTTGTTTCCGGATGATATATTCCGGAACTAGATAAAGACACGGGCAGCGGAACCAAGAAGTCTGGAAGCAAAAGTGGCTGCGGCGGCATGACTACCGGATCCGAATGATGAAGTGCGGAAGGAGCAACTGACTCGCGTAGGATTAGCTCTGGTGGCTATGTAAGAATAAGCATGGCAGTTTGCAGAGGCTACTTAAGAATCATCAGAGGGCTACGTAAGATTAGCTTGCATTGTTCACCGGATTTTAAAAAGTTAAGGCGGTGTATCATCCGGTGGTTTTGACCGGATGAAGGGTGGCTCGCATAGATTGGAAGACAATGGGAAGCGTCCGCGGAGATAGGATGGTGGTGGCACCGTATCTACCAGTTGAGCTGGTTTATAAAGAGGACTAGTGGGATCACTTGTTTTGTATTGGAATTGCAATCCTTTAATCATTTTCTCCCATTAGTAATAAAGAGCAGCAGTGTTTCTCCTGTGGAGTGGGATTAAGCTCTGAACCACGTAAATCCTTTATGTTGTTTCGTGTTGCATGTGAGTGATTTCATTCTTCCGCTTGTGTGTGCTCCAGAACGTCTATTGGTGATCAAGGCGATTCGGCGCGAAACGTTGGAGCCAAGTCCCCATGTCCGGGTACTGCAATTGGGTGCTGCCGAACTCCGGAACTTCAGACCTTGTTCCGTAAGTAAGGTTCCAGAAGGTGTTCCGGAATTCAGTCCCCAGCACAACAAGAGATCCAATTGAGAGATTAAAGGTAGGGTCTATGCATGAGGGGGGATTGTTAGGTTATCCCACATGGTTGTGGAAGGGGCCAAGGCAACAAGCTGCTTACCATCCCAATTGCAAAAGATTCATTAGAACTCAGCCAGCCAAGTTTCATAGCCATGGATATTTAAAATTAATCCAATACATCAGTGAAAATGTAATTTTGGCTATCAATTTGCATGATAAGCATAAATTTCAGAGCTATGTTGTTGGAGCTTTTTTTAGTGATCGGGAAAAAACAACAATTATCTTATATTATAAGATAATTGTTTCTATTTTTACAAACAAAAAAAACAGTCCACCAAAGTCAGCCAGACGCGTGACACGTGGACATCAACAACAGATAACGAATGCGACCCTAGCGAAGCGTTCAGAATCATAGCAGAATTTGGAAAATCACCGTTCAAGTTCTTAGCAGTCAACTTACATGAAGTGGTGGTTGAGCCCGGGCCGCCGCTGGAACCGGCATTGCCGCCGGTAGCCGGGCGAGAGAAGCTTCCGGCTGACCAAAAACTGGAAACAAATTCGTGGGGTGCACCGACCCTTCACGCTCCTGCCACCCACCAAATGGAAAGTAAATTTAAAAGATGATGTGAGTTGACTTTACCCGCCACAAAAAATATTTGCGTTCACTGGACGATGCTTTACCAGAAAAGTTAGCAACCGAAAGCCAAAAAAATAATAAAGGAGCTTTCGTGAATTTTATAAAGAAATTTGTAAGCGATCATAATGTTTTTTTTTTTTCAATTTAAATCTCTAAATCAACTGCAGTGGATCTTAAAGTCCTCGATAATTTCTTCGATTGAATTCGCTACTAAAACAAGTTTGATCAAATATAAAAACCTGACTCTGAGAGAGAGATTACAGCGATTGCCGAGGAATTTCCAGTGCCGGAAGCATCCTCTGGCTTCAAGAACGCTTGTTCCAAGTTCAACCCTAGAGGCATGCCCATAGAAATCGACCCCAAGCCACTGTATCGGCCACCACCCACTGCCACCTGATCCGAACCATCGTCGGCGCCGCCGCCCCTGCTGCCAGAGCCCAATCGCAACCCCATGGGCCCACCTCCGCCCAAATTATCTTCTCCACCGCCAATGAAAACTGTATCTCCCGGCGCAGCCGGGTACGACGGCCCCGTCAGGATCTGCTCGAAAAAGTCGTCGGCCAAACCGTCCGGCGCGTTGCCGGCCATATGCGGACTTTCCCTTAGGTAGTTGTAGCTAGATGCTGAAGCAACTACTACCCAGGAGCGGTTTTAGGACCAGAATTTCACTTCGGAGAGGGGTTGAAACGACGGCGAGCGAAAGAGAGAGAGCCCCGAAAAGGTGCGCCGGAAAAACGGGCGACGGATCCGACGCCCGATGAACCGTAAAGAGTAGCTGGAGATTTCTGATAAAGAGTTTGTATAATTCGAACTGAAAACGAAATGGATAGAGTTCCTCGAGATAAATGGAGAGTGGCTGTGGCTCTAGGGTTTGGAATTCCGCACACTATTTCTCCTCCGAAAAGCAATCGAATCTGCTTTCGTTCTCCCCCTCATCTTATACTGTCTGTACTCAGTAAGTACGACCGTAGTCTCAGATACCCTCTCCCTAGAGTAGAACACCTATTTTTTGTTTCTATTTATTAATTGGATATATTGTATTGAAATTGGGGATGGGTGGATGGAGAGTTGTAAAAACTTAATAAAAAAATAATTATATCAAAATGTGTTTTGATTAGTGAAATTTTTAGTTGGTTAATAAACTAAAAAAAATTAATTATTTTGATTATTAATTTTAGTCTTCAAAAAAGAAAAACAATCAAATTTACAAGCATGATGCATGACTAGTGACGGTATGATGCAGTCATGACGGTGCACTTGAATTTTGGGTTAGTTTGTGGGACTTTGAGCCACGTAATGAGCTTCATACCCATTGGGTTTTAGAGTCATGTGTTGAATAAATAAAGCTTGATAGGTAGGGTATTCTTAGGAGGGAGGATATGGTGTGCCTTTCCGGCTTGTGTGTGTTGTATGTGTGTTTAATGTAAGCCTACGAGTCATGTAATGGGATTTCATGTTCACTGGGTCTACAAGCAATGTAATGGGTTTCATATCCACTGGGACTACGGGTCATGTACTAAATAAATAAGGATTGTTGGGTGGGCTATCCCTTTAGGGATACTATGGTCCGCCTTTACGACCTGTGTGTGGGGTGTGTCTGTATAAATGTAATTGTACCCCCAAACACCTAATATATAATTATAATTTTTATTGATTTAATATTCTAAATGGTTTATGAGATTGATTTCAATAATCAAAAAAATAATTTCAGTTTTTAGGATGAGATTATTTTTTTACATAATGATTAACTGAAAATTGAAATAAAAATAACTTACTTGTTAGAGTAAATTGGCAACCATAACCGGAATTGAATTTGGTCATTAAAATGATAATTGAAAAAATCACATGGTAACGGATATCAGTTTTGATTATCAAAACTGGTATTTGTCCATCCCTTAAATAAAATGACGACGGAGGAGTGAAGTAACTCTACAGTTATTTTCCTCAATGTGTTTATAAATCTGCAGGTCCTTCGCTGAAATAAAATTTTCGAATTTGGAATATATCATTCTCAATTTTTTAATTTAATAAAAAAACAATATTCAACTGAGATATCCAAACAAGATTAATTGAATATATATATATATATATATAAACATTAAGTAACATTTTTGAAGACAAACACAAAATTACAAATGTTTAAACCAATGAAATTGAATGAAATTATATTAATGAAATTGATTTTTTTTTCTTTCTATTTTAACCATTGTTTTAAAAGTTAGATATGGTCAGATGGTCACATGAGTTGGACCATTTCATGATCACTTTAGCAAATTAGTTTAATTTGGTTTTTAAATGCTCGGATCTGGTCGACTCGCTTTAAATGATAGAATTCATGTTAGGGGGAGATTTATTGCTAATTCAATCCTTATAGGCTCAACATATGAGTCCTTATGGGGTCCCATCCTAAATCAATTGGTTACAGGAGTAGCAGCTCATCCAAGCTTATATGTTAGTCACCACTTTTTGCAGAATCCGATGTGAGATTGAGTTTACACCCAACAATTCTCTCATCAAACCAAAGACCACACAATCGGGCCTTCCTTTCAATGATAATTCATCGGATCCAAATCATTTTGCACTTGCACTGTCGTTTCTCTCTATCAAGACACGATGTCCGCCCACTGTTATCTGATAAACTTTTGATACAAAACACCACCATGGATCCACATGCTCCAACCTGAGCCATCATTATTATTATTATTAAACTAGTTTGGGGTCAACCCACATCACACATGGACTACACCATGGCTCTCATACCACTTGTTAGGATCGTTTTCACCCATTGAATTTAAATTCTGTACAAATTATAGCAGAATTTGGAAAAATGGAGTGTACCATTACATCTGGAACAGTTGAAAATTGTGGAATCGACTCCTGAATCATCGAAATCAGACTCTGATCGATCATGATATAATCAAAACGTTATCAACGATTGAGATTGATTGATAACGTGGCGTGCCAGAGCACTTGCCAGAAAAGTCACCGGAAAAGTCACCGACATCGAAATGGTATCATCTCACCATTGTTTCGCCATTGAACTCCCTTTGATACCACTTATTGTGATCCACTGGTCACTAAGAAAATGAGTGAGTAGAGAAAAAAGAAATTTTATTTCACGAAGAAGAAAGATTATATGAATTGCCCCCACCCACCCATCCCTTTCTTTCTCGCTAGCCCAATCCTTCCAGGCCCAACACATAAGCCCTTCAGAGATTCAATCTTAAAACCAATTGGTAATAGGAGCAGTAGCTCATTGAAGCTTATATGTTAGCCACCACACTTTACGAAATCTAATGTGAATTTGAGTTTGCACCCAACAATTCCTGCTAGGTACAAACCGAGTCACTATTTTTTTCTTATTTTTTAATTTTTTTTTATGTGTGTGTGGGTGATGAAAATAATATTATAATATTATAAACAGAGTAATAAAACAAGTCTAGTCATCCAACTCAACGGATCTTATTGGTCTAACCCTGTAATGCTTGTTTATTGTTCACCAACGTCTTATTTTGAGAACATTGATTTTAATGAAAATTAACAGGAAATCATTTCTTCTCACAACACCCCTATTTCAACAAAATACTATTTTAAAATTATATACTAAAATGTGGAAAATAAATGCATTTCTTTTTCAGAAATAAATTATTATTAAATTTCATATGAATTTATAAGTTAAAATATAATAAGTTTTAACATTTAAATACTTAGTAAATATATTAAAGGTTACAACGACTCCCACTGCACGCAACATAATGTAAGGAAATCAACTCAGGGACTCGACCCCACGACCACCACTCTAAACCCCACACACCCTAACCATCACCACCACTAACAACAACAACAACAACAACAAACAATCTTTAAACCCAATTAAATGGGTTCGACTACACAGATCAAACATCACCAATTAGCTTTATTGAAGACCATATTTTCATTGAAATCATTTAGAACAATATCATATTAAATGGTTTGTTAAATGATCGTTTAGGTCCATCTCTAATTATTTTCATACGCGGATTTTCCATCAAGATTACCTCATTAATAGGTGCATCCCTGGTTCTTCTTCTAACATGTCCAAACCATCTTAATCCAGTCTTAGTTATATTCTCGTTAATCAGAGCCACTTCAATTTTCTCTCAAACACATTCATTTATAATTTTATCCATCTTAGTATGATTATATATCCATCTTAACATTTTCATTCATGCTACCCTTATTTTTATTCAATATATTCCTTCAAAGGTCAACACCCACTACCATATAGAACAATTGGTCTAATAACAATCCTTTTAAATTTTACCCTTCAATTTCAAATGAATTTATGATCACAGAGCACCTCAGAATCCATTCTTTATTTTATTCATCAAGTTTGAATACCATAAGATACATCTGCATTAATATCACCATTACATTTTAAAAATGAGTCTAAACAACGAAAATGATCAACTTTGAAATAACGCGGTCTTCCAATCTCACATCCATAACATTACTAGACAATCCTTTGCTAAAATGACTGTAATAACTCAAGATTTTAGTATATACTTCTTCTTAAATAAATATTGATTGAATAACTTGTTTCACAAGAAACATGAACTAAAGTGAATCAATACTTTATTACAATGCAATATAAACATTAATACATTATGAATATGCAATGAAAAACATCATTAAGAAAATTACAAAAAGAGAAAAAGCCTTAAGTAAATAAAAAAGAAAAGAAAATAATTTATTATAAAAATATATATTTTAATTCTTTAACATATTATTTTTTGATGCTTTCTAATACAAATGAATTGGTTAAATTTTAATGGTTAAATAATAAATAATTAATGAGATGTGATTAAATCCATTTAATAATAAAAAAGGATATTTTCCAAAGAACTATTTTTTAAGTATTGTGTATTTTCCTTATTAAACTAAATTAGTCGCTTTTTAAAAGACAATTTTGATAATGTGAAATGTTTCAATGTATAAACTAATATATTAACACTCATTTAATTATAAATTGATATGAAATAATATTAATAACACTTAAAGTTTTATAAAAACATTTTCTATAAAAGCAGTATTCATTATTTTTTATATTTTGATTTAAAAGATATATATATATATATATATAATTTAAAATTTTAATTTGATAAAAAAACTTAATTTTTGAGTTCAACACATCAAAATTATCTTAAGGTAATTTTTTTAGATATTTCTAAAAAAATTGATTTTTAATTGATGGTGAAAATACACTTTTTACAAATACCATAAATTTTATGACATCATTGTAATATAAGCATGACCTAAAAAAATATGAAACGTTTTTCTCAACCAAAAATGCATTTAAGAGGTAAAATTATACATTTTAAAATAATATGTTTAATTTATAAATCTATACTTTACTTTTTGGAACCCTAAGTTATGATTTATTTTAATGAAAAACTAATTTGGTTCTTTTTCTTTAATTAAGTATTCACAATGATCCATTCAGTTTTTAATTTCCATTAAAGTGACATAACTCTTCTTATTTTTAATCATAAACCAAAAAATGTTATAGAAATCAATACTATACATGATTTTGGTATAAATTATTGTTTATGCTTAAAATGAAACTTTTTTAATAACTATCTTTGTTGCATTAAACTAACTTTTATTAAAATTTATTCTTACCACATATAGGAATTAAATCTTGAAAAATGGTTTTCATATTTGAAATCAACATGTTAAAATTATGTTATAAGTTCAATTTTATTTTTAGGCATACAAATAAGTTATCGAGGTAAAAAAAATGAGTTACCATGGTAAAAATATATTATGGTAAAAATTTAAATTAAGGGGAAAATGCCTAAAAATTCTCAAACCTTATGAATTATTTGTGTGGAAGAGTGGTGGATTGACCAAGACTCACTCCCTATCCATTATTGTCTAATTATGGTGTCATTTTCCTTTGAAAGTGGCATGCTTTTAATATAAAGAAATGAGTATTTACAAAAATGTCACATCTATCACTTATAAATGGAACCATTCACCTATTAACTTTTACTCATACTTTAAGCCGCTTATTTTAACCAAGATCTGCCCAAATCCACCCCCAACACTCCTACTCACTTCTTAGAGGTTCCAGACTCACAAAAAGACCATTCTAAGAAGGCTTAAGGAGTTGTTTAAAGGAGGATATCCAAGGAATAGGTAATTGTTTTAATCGAGTTCTTTCAAGTTTCTTTATTCTTCTATATCCCCAAATATATTCTACCCATACTAACATAGTTACATCAGTATCGTTAGTATATTGAAATGCTATTATGTTGATGGTGTTGGAGTTGGTGCCCTAGAACCAACTCCTACGTACTTTATTAGAACATATATTCATTGTTTTGAATATTAATAAACTCCTTATCACATCATGATTTTTCTTCTACATAACATAGTATGTGATAATGTACTAAGATTAGCTGTCGCACTAAAAGGTCAAAGTAGTTCCCCGCTATGATGAGAATCCAGAAGTGCCATGAAAGTATTCTTAAATATATGTTCTATAGTCGAATGAAATCATTTGAGAGACACAAATGATATAGGCTATAAAGGGTGGAAACTCATAGGACTTTGAAGTACCTTCTCATGGTGTACACCCTTATTAATATCCAATATATGATATTATAAAAACGAGACCCGCTGGTAGGAAATCCACATTTATATGTGTCACTAGAATTTCCAATATACAGACATGTGTATTGATCCTTAAACTTTAATATTATTATTAATGAGCATTTTAAGTCATGCACTTTGATGTATTGATGAAAACTGTGATGATATATGCCCATGACAAGGTAGGATACACTGAGTGCATCACGAGTAATATTTCATTAATGAACAATGTAAGAAAGGATTTTTACCTTCATTTCTTTAACAATAGTTGATATCTTAGTCCCTTTTATGTAAATGGTATAGCCTAAATAAATCCACGACCATGATGTTCTATAGGCAAGTTTGATTTCCAGAAAGTCAAAGAAAGAGACATCGGGCACATAGGTTGATGACACCAGCATGCAACCTGCTTGATTAGAGATATTGCAGTAAAAAAATTATATTACACAGGAAGCATCTGTATGAGGTATTATGTAATTGTGACATTAACTTATTTATCTATGGTTGTCTTGACGTATTGCTAGATGCTAACCTTGGACTTTATGATTCTTTGCCTAATGCCACTGAGAAAGAGGCCTCGAGGGTCACACACTAAGTGTATTGAGAATCTCAGTTAAATAATATATTATTATTTATTATTTAACGAGTTGAATAAATATTATTATCATACGTGGTTTAATAATTATTCATGTTTGCATGATCACATATATTTTGTCACCAGTTATTCGAGAGAATATTATGTGAGTAGAATATTTAATAAATATTTATTTTCTATTTAGTGAATATAATATTTATTTATTTATTGGCAAATAATGCTGTGATATTTATTTATTAAATAAATATTCATTATTCAAGGCCCGATAAATACTATGGAGGAACGAGAGAACAAGTTTAATGGTTTGGTGAGAAATAATATATATTGAATATTATTTGAATAAATAATATTTAATTTAATTTGGGAGTTTAGCGCATGTCGAGAAATAATAATAATAATATTATTATTATTATAGACATGGGGTTCCATAGGGATTATGGAAATAATAAGGGTATATGTGTAATTATATTTTCTAACCCTAATAGTATATAAATCCAATTATATTATTTTCTTAATAGAACCAATTCATTTGTTGTTCACAATGAGATTTAGAGAGAATCCTTTCAAAGCTTTAGAGATCTCTCTCTCCAAGAATGCTCTCAAGAATGGAGAGCGATCCTCCACCACCACCACTTTCAAGTCTAGAGAGACTGAAGAGAACCCTTCCTTGAAGCGATTATCAGGGCGATCAAAGGTGAACAATGAAAACATTAAGATCCGTTGTGCCAACATCTGGAGATTCCTACGATGATGTTCGGAGGTTTGTCGAACACGTGTGGATAACTACTAGAAGGAATTTATTCTTGATTCCTATAACTAAATGACAATATGATGTAGGGATGTTGTCAGATCCATCAACGAAGAATGAATTTCTCACAAGGCAATTCTTTAATTGCTTAAATTAATTATAAATAATATGTGAGGATCCTGCACTTTGGTTCTGACATTTATCTATTGTCTATATTTTTTGATTCAATTATATTGATCATGACATTTATCATCACGTAAATCTTGGATCAATCATAGATCACAATAAAAAAGAAAAGTTGGGCATGCCCCATCTACCGCTTCCACTACACCTAGAACCTACAAGTGATATCAGAGTGGTCACATAATTATTTATAATCATTTAAAGATAGTTGATTGATTTACGCATTTGTCATTAGTTTTCAATTATAGTTTAATCGTTCTTTAATTCTAATTATGAGATATACTTTCTTCCTCTTAATTTCTTGAAAATATAATCAAATCGATTAATTTTATGAGTGGAATAAATTTAAAGATCTCATCTGAAGGTGCTGAGGAGTCTGGATGGACAACACAATAGTATACTCCGTGTAACATGAAGGTACATACAATGTACTAGTGTTTAATGCACCCTGAATAAATTTTGAATAAATTCAAGCTGTGTGTATTTATTACACATGGTAGATTTAATTACACATTGCATATTGGTCAGGACAACCTGGCGCATAGTCAATCGGAGTACACGTCATGTAACTTCCACACATGAAGTGTAGTTATTTAGTCACTGACGAGATGTGTATCCTCTTACACGTCCTACATGATTGGTGACTATGTAACTCGAAGACCACACATCATGTAGCCCAAGTACATTCTATATACTTCAATATTTTCCATGGAATGGTTACACACCGAGTCCCTAAACGTGTGCCATGGATAGACAATGATAATAATGCACGTCGTGTAGCTTCAATGTACATACCATGTACTTTTACCAAATTACACTGAATTAAAAATTAATTTATTTTACTGTTCAAACCTTATCAACATGTGTTATGTGTGGTCATTAAGTTGACAGTACATGCCATATGATGAGTTCTCTATATATAGTTGTCTAATTAATTTATACATAATGTTAGGATATATATATTATGTATAAGTTATATTATAGTTATTACTCTTTGCACATTTAAGTATAACACACTACATAAATATCATGTGTTCCTTATGGACATTAAGTTGATAGTACATGACATGAAATTACATGATAAGTTACATATGCCACATGTTTCAAGATTAAACAATATATGAGTATGATACATGTTGTGTAGTTCAGACAGGTACTCACCGTGTTGCCTCCAAGGTAATTTTTTTTTGTACATAGTTAATTTTAAATAAATTTATTTAATTTTTTTTAAAATAATGGTGGATGAGAATATCATGAAAATTTGGATGTGAATTAAGATAAAATAACTGATTAATTAAAAAATATAATTAATTGATTCAAGTGCGATTTATCTTAAATAAGAATGATTCAAATTAAATGCTAATTAAATGCATAATTCGTTGCATGCATGTGGATGATCATATGCCTAAACCAGATCTTTGTATGTGATTAGTTTCTTTTAATTTATTATTAAATTAAATTTTTGTCCAGTGTGTCATCCCTCCTCTCATTATATAAGGGCCTGCATTCCCATGGTTTCTTTTATGAAAACCCCTTAAAATAATCCTTTGGTCCCCTCACCTGTGTGCGAGTAAAAACATATGTAATGTATGGAGCTCCCAATATAGTGGAGGTGGTTCAAGTTTGGAGCTGAAGCAAAACCAATCCAAGAGATATATATAGGTGGAAAGGTGGAAAGATGAAACATGAACCATAAATGGTTCAAGGTGTTTCCCCCTAGGTCGATAGTTAGTTTATCATCTGGTAGATAAACTAACAATTAGTAAAATCTCATGTTTATAACACTTTATTATTTATTTATGTTAAGTTTCATGGTTATTTCATTATGGATGTTTTATCGCGATCACATGAATTAATGAATTAATAGACATGCAAGATAAAACTAGAATAATCTGACTTATGTGTAAATACTATCTAAGACACAGTTAATCAATTAAGTAAATCCAATTAATATTAACAAGAATATAATAAAGATAATAATTGGTAATTTACGTATAAAATGTAAAATCCCTCAATTATATATATATTAAGTTGGTATAACCTTCCACTACTTCTGTTAAAATCAAACCATAGTTCAAAGTGGTTGACCAACCAAAATCAGGATGCTTTCAATTATCGAGGAATTCTAAATCAATGTTTTGGGTTGACTTAACTTAGTTCACATCAAGGATTGACTAACAAATTATAACTTAGTGTAAATAAGAGGCAATGGTTGAGGAGATCCAATTTAAGGATTTAAGGATTGGGGAGTCCACTCAATAGATCAAGGAACTGTGAGTTAATGTAGTTGACATTTGGAATGCCTACTTAAAACCCTTCAAATTACTTTCCCAACCAAGGTTGAGGTGATGAGAAGAGGAATATGGATCCTTGACACTAGAATTTACAAGAAATCGGATATTATAAATCCAATGGTGAGGGCTATTGGGTTTTTGATAAAATAGTGGGGGATTGATAAATCTAATATTTATTTATTTGTCTAAATTTTATTATATAAAGTACTAAAACTCTATTCATATTATTTATAGAAATGAAAATAAAATGACTTCAAAACATATCACCATGATCCATACTTTATAAGGATAACCTTCTCACTGGAAGATATTTCCAAGAGTGGCAAAGTTGCTTATGTGTTATCCTATGCCATGAAAGGAAATTGTATGTGCTATAAGAACCTATTCCCGATGCACTAGGTAAATAGGATAGTTATGAAGAGTTATATCTCTATGAGAAACATTTGAATGATTCCACATATGTTCAGTGTTTCATGATATCATCCACGACTAATGATATTTTAAAGCAATATGAGGACATGGATGCATGTAGCATGATGTCTCACCTTCGGGATCTCTATCAAGAGAATGCAAGAAAAGATAGATATGAGATCTCTAATTCTTTGTTTACAATTAACATTGGAGAGTCTATGAAAGATATGATTCATTTAGTAAATATTATTAGCTGTATTGAACACCTAGATATCTTAGGGATCAAATTCTCAGATGAGTTATGTATAGATCTGATAATTTAGTCACTACCCAAGTCATTCTCTAGTTTTATTGTTAATTATAACATGAGAAATAATGAGAAGAGACTTTCAGAAATTTTTACTCCAATTCTCCCAGTGGACAAGGACATGGGGCGTGACAAACCCACGATCCTTATGGTTAATTAAAAAAGGAAGAACAAGGTTAAGGGGCCCAAGTATCATAAAAAGTCTAAAGATCCCAAACACTGTCCTTCTAAGAAGAGGAATATCCAAATGCAGGGAAAACAAAAGGATATAGTATGTTTTTCATGTGGTAAGAAAGGCCACTAGAAGAGGAATTGCGCCCAGAAGTAAGGGGAAGATAATAGTGCATTCTCTATCGAGTGAAATATTTCAATATATACACATTGGGTATTAGATACATCTTATGGTTCTCATGTCATGACCCGACCCAATCTGGGGATCAAGCCGTAACTACCCCAATCCCACCTCGATCGAAGAACCGCCCATGCATAGACATAGATTCGATCGAGGTGGTCCGCAAGGCGCAAGTGGATGTGGCATAGGAGCTGGTCGTGTAGCTGGTGGTGGGCGATGTTTCAAGGTATTTCCGCCACCACCACCAGGAGGTCCACCCCGACCACATGGAGCAGGTGGATAGTGGAGAGCTCAGCTCCAGGAAGCTGAGGCATATGATCATGGTGCTCCGGAGATGATTCGAGGTATGATCTATGTCTACTCAACCATAGCTGCAGTACTTATAGACACAGGTTCCGGTCACTCTTTCATTGCCACTACCCTAGTTCAGAGCTCAGAGATTCAGATGGAGCTGTTGGCTCGATCCTTACGGCTAGAGACTCTTACAGGAGCTGATTTGATGATTACGCAATGGTGTCGGTAGTGCGAGCTTACTCTAGGAGGTGAGAGCTTCAGCTGGGATATCCTAATAGCAGCGTCGAGGCCTTACGACGCCATCTTGGGTATGGACTAGTTATCTACAGACCATGCTCAGATCGACTGTATTAGGCACAAAGTGTGGTGTGTCCACACGGATGGGACCAGGTTTACCTTCACTGGTGAGAAGGGAGCCTTTGTAGCACATGATGGACTTACTCGGAGGAGAGTGCAACCGATCACTCATCAGTTGGATAGCCTTACCCTCAGAGTAGTTGATGTTGAGAGTCTGAGCTATCCTGTAATGGTGGACTAGTACGCGGATGTTTTCCCTAATGATGTCCCAGGTCTACCCCCTCACCGATAGGTAGACTTTTACATTGAATTGTACCCCGAGACGACACTAATAACTACACCAGTGTATCAGATGGCTCTCGCGGAGCTTCGCGAGCTGCGAGTATAGCTAGAGGACTTACAGGGGAAGAGATTCATTCGGCCTAGTGTTTCTCCCTAGGCAGCCCCGATTCTGTTTTCCAATAAGACAGATGGGAGGTTGAGGCTTTGTGTTGACTATCGGTGCCTGAACTAGGTGACCATGAAGAACAAGTACCCACTCTTGAGGATTGATGACCTCTTTGATCAGTTAAAGGAAGCACAGTCGTTCTCTAAGATAGACCTCAGATCAGGCTATCACCAGCTCAGAGTTTGAGACGAGGATGTGCAGAAGACGACCTTCAGATGTCGATACGACCACTACGAGTTCTTGGTTATGACATTCAGTGTAACCAACACTCTAGCAGTGTTCATGGGACTCATGAATAGGATCTTTCATCCATACCTTGATTGCTTTGTTGTTGTCTTCATTGACGACATTCTGATCTACTCGACTACTGAGGAGGAGTATGCCTATCATTTGCAGGTAGTACAAGACACACTCTGAGAGCACCAGATTTATGGTAAGCTCTCGAAGTGCCAGTTTTGGATCCGAGAGGTTCACGTTCTAGGACATGTCATCTCGGAGTCTAGAGTTGCAGTGGATCCAGTGAAGATTGAGGCAATACTTTCTTGGAAGTCACCCAGGAGTGTGAATGAAGTACGAAGTTTCCTGGGTTTGGCTGGATACTACCAGAGATTCATTCCAGATTTCTCTAGATTTGTAGCACCACTATTAGCCTTGATGAAGAAGGGGAAACCCTTCATGTGTTCGGAGAGATTCCAGTAGAGCTTTCAGGATTAGAGGTAGAGGCTGACTAGTGCCTCCATCTTGAGGCTTCCAGAGGAAGGCGTAGGGTACGTAGTATACTGTGACGCATCAGGGACCTGACTCGGATGTGTCCTGATGTAGGAGTGAGTAGTGATCACTTATGGTCTTCGGTAGCTGACACAACATGAGTAGAACTACACTATCCATGACCTAGAGTTAGTAGCAGTGGTCTTCACCTTGAAGATGTAGCGACACTATCTGATGGGCGAGCGTTTTACCGTGTACTATGATAACATGATTCTCAGGTATATCTTCTCTCAAAAGGACCTGAACATGAGACATAGACGTTGTCTTGAGTTCTTCCTTGACTATGACTTCGAGATAGTCTATACTCCTGGGAAGGGAAACGTTGTTGCAGATGAACACAGTAGGAGATCTGGTATATAGTTTCTAGGCGAGGCGATAGAGAAACTGACTACTTTACAAATATCCTTTGTAGATAAGGATGGAGCAACCTTCCTTCAGTCTCTTATAGTCACTCCCCCACTTCTTCAGCAATTCATGGAGGCACAACATGGGGACACTGACTGTGAGACACGACGTGCTCAGATATCCACAGGGCATGCACCTGATGGATTTTTTGAAGGTGGGGAGCACGTCATCCTCTTCAGAGGACGTACCATAGTACTAGGGTAACTTCAAAAGGAAGTGTTGAGGGATTTCCACACATCCCCTCTAGCAGTACATCCAGGAGTGGCAAAGATGTACTAGGACCTCCAACGATAACACTGGTGGCCGGGAATGAAGAAAGCAGTTGCTGATTTTGTCTCTCGATGCCTCACTTGTCATTAAGTGAAGGCGGAGCATCAGGTACCAACAAGCTTGGTTCAGCCTTTAGAGATCCTAGAGTGGAAGTGGGATGGGATATCCATGTATTTCATGACAGGACTTCCACGTACATCCAGGGGTCTTGACTTTATCTGGGTGATCATTGATCGACTCACCAAGTTGGCCCACTTCCTATTGATCAGAGAGCAGGGTTCAATAGAGAGCTTGGGATGCCTCTACGTGCAGGATATTGTGCGGCTACATGGAGTACCTTTGACAATTGTCTCTGATCTTAACACGTGTTTTACTTCCCAGCTATGGAAGGGGTTGCAGGAGGCTTTCAGAACGTAGCTTCATTTGATCACCGCCTTTCATCTGCAGACGGGTGGTCAGACTGAGTGGACCATTTTGAACCTTGAGGACATGATCGACACTTGTGTCCTCGACTTCAGTCGTAACTGGGAGGATCACTTACCTTTGTTGGAGTTTGCATACAACAACAGCTAGCACTCCACCACTGGGATAAAACCTTTTGAGGCATTATACAGGTGACCTTGAAGATCACCTTTGTACTGGACTGACCTAGGGGAGTCAGCACTCGTGGGACTAGAGACGGTACGGGCTACCACAGGGAAAATGCATATTATCTAGGAGTAGATGAATACTACACAGAGCAGGCAGAAGCCATATGATGATAGGAGACAGAGACCTCTGGAGTTCGAGGATGGCGAACACGTCTTTCTACAGGTCTCACCTCGATGAGGACTACAGAGATTTGGCCGAGGCGACAAGTTATCTCAGAGATTCATCAGAACTTTTCAGGTCCTCAGCATAGTTGTCGAGGTGGCATACCGCTTATCTCTTCCATCACAGTTGCACCGGGTGCATGACGTCTTCCACGTATCCCAGCTGAGGAGATATGTGCACAAACCTTCTCACATCGTCGACCATGGCGAGCTAGACGTTGATGATGGGGTGAATTTTATGGAGGTTTCAGTAGATATTGAGCATCGATAGGAGTGGTTCATTTCTGGATGGTCGATACCTTTGGTGCGTGTTCGTTGGCAGCACGAGAACCTCCATGAGAGCACATGGGAGCAGGAGGCTCAGATGTGTGCTCAGTACCCCCACTTGTTTCCTTAGTTGAGTTATGGCTTACGAGGACGTAGAGCCCTGAGGTGGGGAGAATGTAAAGATCCGAAATTTTCATGTAATTATTTTTTAATTAAATGGGAATTTTATGAATCCGTGAAAATTGAATGCGCGTGGTTCTGAGGCCCAGTGTGCTTGGAATCAATTTCTGAAGTTTTGTTCGGGTACGTTTAGTAAATGTATGAGCGGATTTTTATAACTTTTGAACTGATGCTCAGAATTGAAATCTGAGGGCACCGTTGAACTTGCAGTTCTAGTATTCGCTTAAGAACACTTTCTCCTCGACAATAGTTGGTCGAGGTTGAAAGTTAGTTTTTGGGATTTTAATGAAAATAATAAAATAAAATAAACACATGTTTTATTTTATTTTATCTATTATAACCACCCATGTGGAAGTTGGAGGTGGGGACCACTACACCTTAACCTCCCATGAGAGGTTATAGTGGTGGGGCCCACCAAAACCTAACCTCCCATGAGAGGTTACGGTGTGGGGACCACCCGGGACTAAACCCCCCTAATAATGGCGGGAGAGGAAAACCTCTCAACTCCCTCATAAATGAGGGAGATCCTCTTGACCCCCTCCACCTTTATTGTGCCAACACACATGCCAATAAATGTGCCAACTCCTCTAACTTTTAATTAAGCCAACTTAACCATTTTAAAATTTGTGTCAAAAATTAAATAATAGATAACTTAATGTATTATTTTGGCTTGAAATTTTTATTTTGGTGGAACTTGGGAGAGGAGAGATCTTGGGAGAAATAAAGTTCTCCAACGAAGAACGCTCTCCGAATGAAGAACGCTCCACCGACGAAGAACGACCTCGACTTTGACATTCTTCCTTGGAACCTCCTTTGACGTAGGACGTGTTCATCTACAATGAATTGACATCCGCCTTCTCGCGCCAACGTCGACAAATAATGAAGAAGGTAGGGTTTTTAATTAAGTATGATTTTATTCCCTTGATTATTTCCTTCTAAAAACAAAGAACATGGATCAACTTATTATCAAGTTGATCCACGAATGTTTTCCTTGCGGTTTGGGAATAAATTGTTGTGGGAAGTTGTAGGGGGTTATTATCTAATTCTTGAATCTTTCGATTATTATCCACGTTCTTGGTTCATGATTAAAGTAGATCCACTTGCTACCACTCTAAACGAGGAGGATGTGAGCCAAAATAACATGGCCCGATCCCTCTGTATATCTCCTTTGGTGTTATTCGCGATAAAGAAGGATGACAACCTATGTGGAGGAGCACAAGAATGGTGGCCATAACCACCACCAGCCGCGACAAAGGCAACGATGACCAACACCATCAATTATTAGAGAGAATATTATGTGAGTAGAATATTTAATAAATATTTATTTTCTCTTTAGTGAATATAATATTTATTTATTTATTGGCGAATAATGTCGTGATATTTATTTATTAAATAAATATTCATTATTCAAGGCCCGATAAATATTATGGAGGAATGAGAGACCAAGTTTAATGGTTTGGTGAGAAATAATATATATTGAATATTATTTGAATAAATAATATTTAATTTAATTTGGGAGTTTAGCACATGTCGATAAATAATAATTATAATAATAATATTATTATAGACATGGGGTTCCGTAGGGATTATGGAAATAATAAGGGTATATGTGTAATTATATTTTCTAACCCTAGTAGTATATAAACCCAATTATATTATTTTATTAATAGAGCTAATTCATTTGTTGTTCACAATGAGATTTAGAGAGAATCCTTTCAAAGCTTTAGAGAGCTCTCTCTCCAAGAATGCTCTCAATAATGGAGGGCGATCCTTCGCCACCACCACTTTCAAGTCTAGAGAGACTGAAGAGAAACCTTCCTTGAAGCAATTCTCAGGGAGATAAAAAGTGAACAATGAAAACATTAAGATCCATTATGCCAACATCTGGAGATTCCTACGATGATGTTTGGAGGTTTGTGGAACACATGTGGATCACTACTAGAAGGAATCTATTCTTGATTCCTATAACGAAACGACAATACGATGTAGGGATGTTTTCAGATCCATCAATGAAGAAATAATTTCTCACAAGGCAATTATTTAATTGCTTAAATTAATTATAAATAATATGCGAGGATCCTACACTTTGGTTCTGACATTTATCTATTGTCTATATTTTTTGATTCAATTATTTTGATCACGACATTTATCATCATGTAAATCTTGGATCAATCATAGATCACAATAAAAAGAAAAGTTGGGAATGCCCCATCTACCGCTTCCACTAAGCTCAAAACCTACAAGTGGTATTAGAGTGGTCACATAATTATTTATAATCATTTAAATATAGTTGATTGATTTACGCATTTGTCATTAGTTTTCAATTATATTTTAATCGTTCTTTAAGTCTAATTATGATATCTACTTTATTCTTCTTCATTTCTTGAAAATATAATCAAATCAATTAATTTTATGAGTGGAATAAATTTAAATATATCATCTAAAGGTGCCAAGGAGTCTAGCCAGACAACACAATAGTACACACCGTGTAACATGAAGGTACATACAATGTACTAGTGTTTAATAAACCCTAAATAAATTTTGAATAAATTCAAGCTGTGTGTATTTATTACACATGGTGGATTTAATTACACATTTCATATTAGCCAGGCTAGCTTGGTGCATAGTCAATCGGAGTACACGTCATGTAACTTCCATACATGAAGTGTAGTTATTTAGTCACTAACAGGCTGTGTATCCTCTTACATGTCCTACATGATCGGTGACTATGTAACTTGAAGGTCACACATCATGTAGCCCAAGTACATGCCATATACTTCAATATTTTCCATGGAATGGTTACACACCGAGTCCCTAAGCGTGTTCCATGGATAGACGATGATAATAATGCACGTTGTGTAGCTTCAATGTACATACCATGTACTTTTACCAAATTACACTGAATTAAAAATTAATTTATTTTATTGTTCAAACCTTATCAACATGTGTTATGTGTGGTCATTAAGTTGATAGTACATTCCATGTGATGAGTTCTCTATATATAGTTGTCTAATTAATTTATACATAATGTTAAGATATAAATGTTATGTATAAGTCATATTATAGTTATTACTCTATGCACATTGAAGTATAACACACTACATAAATATCATGTGTTCCTTATGGACATTAAGTTGATAGTACATGACATGAAATTACATGATAAGTTATGTATTCCACGTGTTTCAAGAGTAAACAATATATGAGTATAATACATGTTGTGTAGTTCGGACAGGTACTCACCATGTTGCCTCCAAGGTACATTTTTTATACATAGTTAATTTTAAATATTTTTTTTTAAAATTATGTTGGATGAGAATATCAGGAAAATTTGGATGATAATTAAGATAAAATAACTGATTAATTAAAAAATATAATTAATTGACTCGAGTACGATTTATCTTAAATAAGAATGATTCAAATTGAATTCTAATTAAATGAATAATTTGTTGCATGCATGTGGATTATCATATGCCTAAACCAGATCTTTGTATGTGATTAGTTTCTTTTAATTTATTATTAAATTAAATTTTTGTCCAGCGCATCATCCCTCCTCTCATTATATAAGGGCCTGTATTCCCATGGTTTATTTTATGCAAACCCCTTAAAATAATCCTTTGGTCCCCTCACCTGTGTGCGAGTAAAAACATATGTAATGGATGGAGCTCCCAAGCTAGTGGAGGTGGTTCAAGTTTGGAGCTGAACCAAAACCAATCCAAGAGATATATATAGGTGGAAATGTGGAAAGATGAAACATGAACCATAAATGGTTCAAGGTGTTTCCCCCTAGGTCGGCAGTTAGTTTATCATCTAGTAGATAAACTAACAATTAGTAAAAGCTCATGGTTATAACACTTTATTATTTATTTATGTTAAGTTTCATGGTTATTTCATTATGGATGTTTTATCACGATCACATGAATTAATGAATTAATAGACATGCAAGATAAAACTAGAATAATCTGACTTATGTGTAAATATTATCTAAGACACGGTTAATCACTTAAGTAAATACACTTAATATTAACAAGAATATAATAAAGATAATAATTGGTAATTTAAGTATAAAATATAAAATCCCTAAATTATATATATATTAAGTTGGTATAACCTTCCACAACTTCAGTTAAAATCGAACCATAGTTCAAAGTGGTTGACCAACCAAAATCAGGGTGCTTTCAATTATCGAGGAATTATAAATCAATGTTTTGGGTTGACTTAACTTGGTTCACATCAAGGGTTGACTACAAAAGTAGAACTTAGTGTAACTAAGAGGAAATGGTTGAGGAGATCCAATTTAAGGATTTCAGGATTGGGGAGTCCACTCAATAGATCAAGGAACTGTGAGTTAATGTAGTTGGAATTTGGAATGCCTACCTAAAACCCTTAAAATTACTTTCCCAACCAAGATTGAGGTGATGAGAAGAGGAATTTGGATCATTGACACTAGGATTTACAAGAAATAGGATATTCTAAAGCCAATGGTGGGGGTTATTGGGTTTTTGATAAAATAGCAGGGGATTGATAAATCTAATATTTATTTGTCTAAATTTTATTAGATAAAGTACTAAAACTCTATTCATATTATTTATAGAAATGAAAATAAAATAACTTCAAAACATATCACCATGATCCATACTTGAGAAGGATAACCTTCTCACTGGCAGATATTTCCAAGAGTGGCAAAGTTGCTTATGTGTTATCCTATGCCATAAAAAGAAATCGTATGTTCTATAAGAACCTATTTCTGATGTACTAGGTAAATAGGATAGTTATGAAGAGTTATATCTCTATGAGAAACATTTTAATGATTCCACATATGTTCAGTGTTTCATGATATCATCCATGACTGATGATCTTTTAAAGCAATATGAGGACATGGATGCATGTAGCATGATGTCTCATCTTCAGGATCTCTATCAAGAGAATGCGAGAAAAGATAGATATGAGATCTCTAATTCTTTGTTTACAATTAACATTGGAGAGTCTATGAAATCTATAATTCATTTAGTAAATATTATCAGCTGTATTGAACACCTAGATATCTTAGGGATCAAATTCCTAGATGAGTTATGTATAGATCTGATAATTTAATCACTACCCAAGTCATTCTCCAGTTTTATTGTTAATTATAACATGAGAAATAATGAGAAGAGACTTTCAGAAATTTTTACTCCAATTATCCAAGTGGACAAGGACATGGGGTGTGACAAACCCACGATCCTTATGGTGAATTAAAAAAGGAAGAACAAGGTGAAGGGACCCAAGTCTCATAAAAAGTCTAAATCTCCCAAACACTATCCTTCCAAGAAGAGGAAGATCCAAATATAGGGAAATAAAAAGGATACAGTATATTTTTCATGTAGTAAGCAAGGCCACTAGAAGAGGAACTGCACCCAGAAGCAAGGGGAAGATAATCATGCATTCACTATTGAGTGTAATATTTCAATATATACACATTGGGTATTAGATAAATCTTATGGTTCTCATGTCATAACCCGACCCAATCTGGGGATCGAGCCGTAACTACCCCAAGCCCACCTCCATAGGCCAGGGGTGGCGGCAAGCAATGAAGACATAACTAACTCGGGGAGGCCATTGCCTAGGTACCTATATGCACACAAACACAACCAACTCAATGAAAAAGCATAGAGGGAAAGTAGGGGAAGATGCAACACTACTATAAAAATAAACCAAATATGCATGAACCTCTAGATAGTATAGAGTACGGTAGTGTAAACCGAAAGTAATGGGGGGGGGATACATTCCCAACTAGAAATATGTCCCAACCTGACAAATCTGGAAAAGAGTAAACAACTAAGAGAGCCCAACTCCTGTATCCCAAGCTATGATCACCGTACATGGTCCAAGAACCTAGTATCTCTAAGCTCATCTGAAATCACGATTGACCTATCCGTTGTCTAAAAAAGACACGACATGTGTGGGAAAAACCCAGGAAGGGGTGAGTATATACATACCCATTAGAATGCCTTGAAAGGGTGAAGGGGGAGCAGTGAGAGATACAACTGAAGAGGAAAGTAGTAGATATAGCAAGGTAAGGTAAAAGAGTATAACTCAAACCAATAAGAGAGTGAAAGTAAACTCATCCAAATACAAGGGGCTAAACATGGTGAGTATATGAACTATTCTCCGAGTCTTCATCAGCTATAATAGGAGAGTAGACTCATCCAATCAAAAGATGATAAACATGGAAAGAACGTGACATACACCACACGTCTTCACCTCTCCTAGAAGAAGAGTATCCAAATCCAATGTGCGAATCCAGAAGAGGGAATATATATATATATATATATATATATATGCTCAGTCAAAGAATCTAAAATGAGAGAGTAAGGGGATATCCATCTCACAACTCATCCCAAAAAGAAGAGTCACCAATAGTTCCAAAAGAAAGTCCATCAATGATGCCCAACATCCCATGAATCTATCCTAAACAAACAATTCTAATGAACTCAATCAACACACCTTGATACTATCTACTTTGGATAACACTGACTTGCCTACATAGTTTTAGGTTGCGTCACAAAAACTTGTCTTGGTGGGGAAAACATCCCTATTCCTTATGAGTCCAAATCTATTTCAAACCACACCCCATCATTGTGTCTCATAGTCGAGGGGCCACAACTATAGGTAAGGATACCATGCCTTGGTATGATAGAAGGGTCCTACTTTGATAGTCATTGAGAAACTCCACTACTCAACCCCACTAGAGGGCAAAGAACTCCATTGCCCAGCCCTGCTGGAGGGTAACAACCAGAAAGGTTGTTAGGGAACTCCACTGCCCAACCATGCCGGAGGGTAATGCCTGGAAGGGTCATTGGAGAACTCCACTGCCCAACCCTATTGGAGGGTAATGCCCAGAACGTCGAGGAACTCTACTGCCTAACCCTATTAGAGGGTAACTTGGAATGATTCATCGAGAGACTCCACTACCCAGCCCTGCTGGAGGGTAACACCTGGGAAGGTCTTTGATGATCACGCATGATAAATATCATCATCAGGTGTCACCTTAGTGCGTTCCAAGCTAGGAAAATTTTACTACATATCTCGGAAGGTGCAACCGAGGGTACCATCAAGTTCTATGTGAAAAAACACTCAAGATAACTGCTCACAAGACAAAATAAAACTTCAAACGAAGGAGATACAGATGTTCAAAGTCTCCAGTATAGAGATCAAGGGGTACACGGTGTGTGAGGGGACCCACATGACATGTGGTCCCACTTCACAACCTTCCTGTGTCCCTGGAAAACACACAATTCTCAATCTTATAGGAGTACATTCTATGTGGGTGGACTATATGGATTGTCCTACATATCCAAGGTATGGACCATGTGTTCACTGGATATGTCTGTGTACTCAAACTCTATGTCTATATAATCAGACTCTGTGTCTATGTACTCTAGTACATGATGTGTGGGTCCACACAGGATGCTACCCACGTGGTCAACCCATGTCCATGTAAGTTTACATAGACTCATGCTCATGTGATCCGTCACATAGACTCTCTAACCAGGGAAGGGGTATACGACGTGTGAGGTAGGTATACACGTCATTTCATCCATAATTTTCCCCAAACCCTAACACCACTACTGAGGAAGGATACATTGCATGTGTTCTTCATTGAACATGGTGTGTAGTCATGTTTTCCATAGAAACTACAGATCTATCGATTTGATATTCATGCTTCGAATCAATCCCCATCGCTGTAGATTTTGCCTCAATTTCTTCTGAATCTCATGAATCTGGCCGTAATTCACACTTGTCAGCTGTTGTTCGCCAAAAATCGTCCATCGTTCGTCACAGGGGTTTCGTTGTTCATCCCGCATGCCACCAATGATCCTACTTTCAATTTCATGATGATTGAACAATAAATTGGTCATCCTTGCCTTGAAAGCTTCCTAGATCTATTCCCGTTTCATCATTCAATTATTGTTTCATTGATTTACTATGAATCTGGGGGCCCGATCGAGCTCGGTGTCGCCCAACAAGTCGAATCGGGACCGCGGGGATCCAACTGGCGATGAATGTAAAGAATATTTGGGAGAAAGGAACTAAAAACAAAGTTTTAAATATCACCTTGACCAAAGATTATGAAAAAGGTATAGGGTTAGAAAATCAATTCAAATAGATTAATTTATGTACACGAGCACATGAAGAGGCTGCAAATGAGGGAAAAAAATGAGAAACAATATTCAATCTGCTCAAACATTTAATCCAAAGGCATAAAACACCAAAAGATGAGTCCTACCTCAGTTTTGGATCGATCACTAATAAATGAAGTTGTTTCACAATGATTTATAGGAGTTTTTTCACTCGTTGTGTCCTGATCTGATCCGTTCTGACATTCCTTCACTGTTCATCTCAATTCTCCAAAGGGAGGAGAAAGGGAGAGATTGCCAACGATTCTAGAAATTATGGGGCCAACCCTGGACAAAATTCTATAACGATATACTCATAGGCATTTCATTTTAGGTTAAATGAATTTAATTAAATAAATAAATAAATTAATTATTCCACTTAAACACGTCGCCAATGAGTGAGGGGTCCGCACATCCTACACCGACTCATTTTATATCATGCCTAGAGTAAAAACCATGTTCTGGACTCAATCGTGGTCTTGGATTTATGATTCGAACAACTATTTAAGAGTTATCCCATTTTCTTTAAGAATATGTGAACATATAATACAAAATATATTTAATATTTTTATAAAAATAATTATGGGTACACCTGGCCTTGGAATCACACGTCGTCTGAGTGTCTAACTCTGAAAATATTTATAGAAATATTTCAAATACTTATAAGGAAAAAACTAGGTATCTATAGTTCACATCAGTATCCAATTACAGAAATCAAGTAGATTTCGAAAGAGTGCTAGAGGAGTGATGAATTTTTGAGCTTCCAATGGTGTGAGACTGGTTTCTCTAGATATTGGTGACTGCCACATTTCATTGATAAAAGGAATGATATTGGTTTTAAGAGATTATTATTATATACCACCTATTAACAAAAAAATAATTTATGTATCATTCCTAGATGCAGATGGTTTTATTTTCAAATTTGGAAATAAAATACTTTTCTTTTATAAAGACAACATATATTATGGTATGACACATTTAAATAACAATATTTATGTATTAAATTATGAAAAACAAGTATTAGAAATAGACAATGAATCATGTTCACACAAATCATATAACATCCAACTATGGCATCACCATCATGGTCATGTAAATGAGAAGTATTTGACAAAGCTCTATCAAGATGATTATTTAGACTATTTTGAGCTAAAACTACTTGAAATATGTCATGATTGGTTTATAAGAAAAAATTACCAAACCACCATTTGGTGGACATGGTGAAAGGGCCACAAATATTCTAGGATTGGTACACACTAATGTGTGTAGACCATTTACATTAGAAGTTAGAGGTGGGTATTCTTACTTCATAACTTTTACTATGAATAGATTATATATGACTATATCTACATGATGAGGTCTGATTCCTTTAAGAAATTAAAATAATTCAAGAATAAAGTAGATAATAAACTTAGAAATAAGATAAAGAAGATTCAAATGGATCGAGGTGGTGAATATTTTAACTATAATTTCATCGAATTTATACAAGGGTTTGAGATTCAATCTAAACTCACTCTACCTTACACACCACAGTGGAATGGTGTTAGTGAAAAGAGGAACCATACCTTATTTGAAATGGTAAGGTTAATGATGAGTCAAATAGATCTTCTATTATCATTTTGGGGATATTAATTAAAAAATACAACATACACACTAAACCGAGTACCAAATAAAGTGGAAAATGGAATTCCCTTCAAGTTATGAAGTGGAAAGAAATATGTTTTGTCTCATACATGTGTATAGGGTTGTGATGTGTTTGTTAAGGCCTTATTAGGGAAAAAACTACCACCCTGGGTCACAAAGTGTATCTTTATAGGGTATACTAAGGAAATAAATATATGATAGCTATACAACCCCTTAGACAAGAAGGTGACTGTCACCAAACAAGTTTTCTTTCTTGATAGGAAGAACATCCTCAAAAAGGATAGTGGTAGAAAGATTAACTTTGATGAAGTTGATGCTCAAGATACACAAGAGTTGGTATAGGAATAAATTTCATAGGTCCTCATAGAATAAATAGTTCCCAAAACACAAGAAAAACATAGGATAACTAGAGAGGTAAGAGAACCATAGAGATATAGTTTTTTAGTCACTTAATATGGTGACTAATTATTAGTTGAAAATGATAAACCTATCTCTTAAAAAGAGGAAGTAGAGAGATCAAAAGTTTTAAGATGGCATGAAGCCATGAATTATGAAATATATTCTATGCATTGGAACCAATTTTGGGTTCTGGTCGATGATCTAGTTGACGTAAACCCCATAGGGTGAAAATGGGTATTCAATAGAAACCTGGACATAGATGGTAACATAAATACTTATAAAGCAAGGATAGTGGATAAAGGGTTTAAAAAAAATCAAGAAATTGACTATGATGAAACCTTTTCACCAGTTTTCATTTTTAAATCCATCAGAATTCTACTTTCTATATTAGATTACAATGAATATGAAATTTTGCAGATGAATATCAAAACATATTTTTTTAATGGTAACCTTTAGGAAGATATCTACATGTCATGACCAGAAGGGTTTGTAACTCTAGGTGATTCCAAAAGGATATTCAAGTTGTATAAATCCATTTATTGATTGAATAAATCATCTAGATCATGGAACATTAAATTTGATGAAGATATAAAATAATTTAGTTTCATTAAGAATGAATGTGATCCATGTGTTTACAATAGGTTTAATGGGAATGCAGTCATTATCCTAGTAGTATATATTTATGACATATTACTTATTGGAAATGATATATCAGTTTTACCATTTGTTATAGATTGGTTAAATAAGTGTTTCTCCAAGAAGGACTTAGGTGAATCAACCAATATTATAGGGATCAAGATCATTCATGATAGATCCAAGAGGATTCTTGGACTAAGTCAAAGAACATACATTAACCAAATACTAAATAAATTTAATATAGAAAAATCCAAGAGGGGATTGGTTTTAGTGTCACATGGTATACATATTTTTAAGAAAATGTATCCTCAGACATAATAGGAGAAAGTGATGATGAGTAAGATACCATACACTTTTGTGAAAGGATTAATCATGTATGCCATGTTATGTACTAGAATTGATGCTGCATATGCATTGAGCATGGTAGAAATATATCAATATTATCTAGGATAACAACATTGCTCTACTGTTAAGCTATCCTTAAGTATTTGAGAATAACTAAGGACATGTTCCTGGTGTATAGAGAAGATGAGGAACTAGTCATCAGGGGTTATATTGATACTAGTTTTCAAATAGATCAGAATGATTTGAAGTCATAGTTAGTATATGTTTTCTGTCTCAATGGAAGAGCTATGAGCTGGAAGAGTTCAAAAAAGACAATTACCATTGATTCTACAATGGAGTCTGATTATATAGTGGATTCTGATTCAGCCAAGTAATCCATTTGGATATGAAACTTTTTTCTAGAAACTTGATGTGGTACCTATCAGTAAAGATCCTATCATAGTGTATTGTGATAATACTATAACAATGACTCTTGAAAAATATCCAGGGTCACACCAATGGAAAAATCACATACTATGAAAGTATAATCTCTTGAGGGATTTTTCTCAGAGGGTTGAAGTTGCAATAAGTAGATTTTACATAGAAGAAAACATGGCATACCACTTAACTAAAGGCCTATCTTGGTAGAAACATGAGTATCATATAATAGATAGCAGACTGAAGGTTTTTAATAGTTGGATCTAGTGAAAGTGATATTTTGTTGGAGTTGGTGTCCCAGAACCAACTTCTATGAACTTTATGATAACCTGTATTCATTGTTTTGAATATTAATAAAATCCTTATCACATTATGATTATTATTTTTTCATAATATAATATGTTATAATGTCCTAAGAGTAGTTGTCACACTGAAAGGTCATAACAGTTCCCTATTATGATGAGAACCCAAAAGTTCCATGAAATTATTCTTAAATGTACATTATATAGCTAGATGAAATAATTTGAGGGACACAAATGATATATGTTATAAGGGGAGGAGACTTATTGTACTTTGAGACACCTTATCATGGTGTACACCCTTGGTAATATCTAGTGTAAGATATTATAAGAATGAGACCTGCCAATAGGAAATCCACATTTGTATGTGTCATTGGATGTTCCTATCTGCAGATGTCTGTATTGATACTTATAATTTAATAATATTATTAATGAGTTTTATAAGTCTTGTACTTTTATGTATTGATGAAAACCAGGATGACATATTCTCATAGTGAGTTAGGATACGTTGGGTGTGTCACGAGTAATATTTAATTAATGAATAACATGAGAAAGGATTTGTACCTTCTATTCTTTAACAGAAGTTAATATCTTAGGCCCTTTGATATAAATGATATATCCTAAATAAATCCATATACATGGTGTTTTATAGGTAAGTTTAATTTTTAGAAATTCAAATAAAGAGACATTGATCATATAGGTTGATGGCACCAACATGGAACCTGCTTGATTAGAGATATCATGATAAAAGGATTATATTATACAGTAAGCATTCATACGAGGTATTATGTTGTGGTGACATTAAGTTATTTCTCTATGGGTTCCTTGACATATTTCTATATGATAACCTTGTACTTTAGGCTACTTCACCTAATGCCACTGAGAAAGAGGCCTAGAGGGTCACACACTAAGTGTATCCCGAATCTTAGTTAAATAATATATTATTATTAATTATTTAAAAATTTAAATAAATATTATTCTTACATCTGGTTTAATAATTCTTCATGTTTATTTGATCACATATATTTCATCACTAGTTATGTAAGAGAATATTTTGTGAGAAGAATATTTAATAAATATTTATTTTCTATTTAGTGAATATAATATTTATTTATTTATTAGAAAATAATGCGGTGATATTTATTTATTAAATAAATAGTCATTATTCAAATCCCCATAAATATTATGGAGGAATGGAAAACCGAGTTTAATGGTTTGGTGAGAAATAATATATATTTAATATTATTTGAATAAATAATATTTAATTTAATTCACAAGTTTAACACATGTCAAGAAATAATAATAATAATAATATTATTATTATAGATATAAGGTTCTACAAGGATTATGAAAATAATAAGGGCACATGTGCAATTATTATTTTCTAATCCTAGAAGTATATAAACCCAATTATATTATTTTCTTAATAGATCCAATTCATTTGTTGTGCATGATGAGATTCAGAGAGAATCATTTGAATGTACTAGAGAGATCTCTCACCAAGAACACTTTGAATAATGGAGAGAGATCCTCCTCCACCACCACTCTCAAGTCTAGAGAGATCAAAGAGAACCCTTCCTTATAGTAATTCTAGAGGTGATCAAAGGCGAATGATACACGCATTAGGATCTTTCATGCTAGCACTCAGAGATTCCTATGATGATGTTCAGAGGTTCATGGAACACATTTGGATCACCGCTATAGGGAATCTATTCTTGATTACTACAATGAAACAATGGTATAACATAGATATATTTCCAGATCCATCAACAAATAAATAATTTCTCACAAGGTAGTTCTGTAATTTCTTAAATTAATTATAAATAATATGTGATGATCCTATTCTTTGGTTTCAGCATTTATCTATTGTATATATTCTTTGATTAAATTTTGTTTCTCATGACGTTTATCAACATGTAAATATAGAATTAATCATCAATTGTGACAAAAATAAAAGTTGGGCATGGACCATCCACCTCTTTTACTATACACAAAACCTATAGATGGAACAACCATTATCTACCTTCCTCCTATTCATTAGAAAATGAAAACGTATCCCGTGTTATGTGTGGACTACTACCTCTATGGATGATGTATTTATTTTTTTATCACCGACTTACATGGATATTTCTAAAAATTTATTTGATGAATATATATGATATTATGGGATAATTCATGTCATGAATATGATTCTAGAAGGATGACATAAAAATTAATGACCATTTTAAAGTAGTTTGTTGTTATCGGTAAATTGCCCGAAACAAGATCACATTAAATGAAAATGGGTCTTCAAAAATCATTGAACAAAATGATTCAATTACCTTGAGTAATATGGGAATGGTTTCCCCCCACACTTGGCTGGGGTGGTCGGGGTGGGGAGGGGATTGGGGCGAGGTCATGAGGTCAAGTCTCCGAACCAACAATTTAAATGTATTTTCTTCCTTGCGTGTGTTGCTGCTTTCGTGGTTGTACCCATTTTTAAAAAAAATATGGGAATGGTAAACTATAACACCTTGATACTTTATGATACATTTCTTTTTAAATAAATTTAATCTCTTTGATGGCTTACGATACACTCAATCCTAAGTCTAAATAAACTATAATATAGTATACTGCTATAACATAGACATTAAATTAGAGGGTATGAATAGGACTAACTAAATTTTGAAAATTATACGGTTTAAACATGTATAAAATAATATCATTAGTTATCAATCAATTAGAAATAAAAACAAAAATTATTTGAAAGTAAAAGAAATATTTTTCTAAAAAACTGTTTTTATGCGCACAATGTGTTTTTATATTAATAAATTAAATCAATCACCATTGATGAATGGTTTTAATGAAATTTATATATTATTTATTCAATATTTTTTTTCCATTCATCTAATATTTTTAGTTATGGAATAAGAATACATTCAATTTTATGCTTAAAAACTATATTTTAATAAAAAACGGTTTTGTCGCATTTTGCGCACTTATTTTAAATTAATTCTTACCACTTTTATAAAATATATTTTAAAAAATTAAATTTATATTTGAAATAAAAATTAAAAAATCATTCTAGAGTTTTTTTCTTTAGAATTTCTGAAAATATTATTTTTTCGATTAATAGTAAAAAATATTGATTTTTATTAAAACTACTTTTCTATTTAAAGAATTTAAAAAGTTAAATTTTGTTTTAAAATGGTTTTAAAAGTAAAATTATTTCAAAAATATTATTATTAATTTAATTTAGGTCATTTGAATAATTTTTATATAAAAATTTTATATTTGAGATAACTTTTCATTGGAAAACAATATTTTTGTCGTGCTTACCGGTTTAATTTTAAATTAAATTCTGAAACTTATGTGAATTGAATTTGAAAAATAGATTCCATATTTTGAATTATAATAATTAAAAATATTTAATAATTCCAAATTAATTTTTATTCATAATGAATAGTAAAAATAGTAAAAATTAATTACCGCAATTAAGGTTAAAACAGGATTTTGCGCGTTACATGCACCTGTGATAAGATTAATTTTCCACACACATAATACTTTTATTTGATAAATTTGATTTCATATTTATAATAATTGGGTCCAAATTATCTAATAATGGTCATTTTATTTTTATGTTTAAAGGATAAATTACTTAGGTAAATAAACAAAGTAGTTACTGTGGTGAAAACTAAAATGGTAAAAGTGAGTAACCTTAGAGGTTAAGAGAGAATTTTTTTTATTTTTTTAATAGGGTTTTAATTGACCATTTATTACCTAAAATACATTATTTATCAATTTTGGAATCACTTGGGTTGAGAGTGACGTCCCATTATTGAATAGTTTTGGGTATTTACAAAAATTCCACTCCTCCTCAATTATAAAAGGGCATGTCCTCCTCTCACTTATTCACACCTCTTAAGCCATTTAGGTGGACCAAACCCTACCAAAATATCTACCCAAAACCATTATACACATTATAGAGCTATTGTTATTCCAAAAATACAAACCCTAGGGCCCTTATTAAGAGATTTAAAGGGGGGTTTTCCAAGCGAAGGTAATTGTGTTCACTAAGATCTTTCTTTATTACTTCTTCTCATACCACCTAAAATCATGTAATAATAATTAAAAAATATATATATATATATATAAAATATACTAATATGTTATTATTTTTATATAATAACATATATCCATATTCTCTTCCATCAAATGGGAAGCGAAACCGTTGATCGTGAGTAAGGCGGACTACCACCTCGCGAACCAATATAATTTGTTTTCCATCACCACCTCTCATGGATGGATATAATGATGGATTTAATATATATATATATATATATATAATATTTTTGATTTAATTATACTTCAAGAATTATAATATCACATATACCTTTTTACCTTCTAATTCGTTGGAAAAATGATAATGTCGCTAGTGCATACGTGTGGACTACCACCTCCACGAAGCAACATGATTCATTTTTAGTTTTATTTGAAATGTATACTAATAAAGATAGATTTTATAAAAATTTATTATGTATATGATATAATAATTATCCTTTAAAGGTGAATTTTTATTTACCTTTCTTTTATTCCATCTATCAAAAAATGAAAACAACGTTCATGCGTACGTACAACCTACCGTCTCCATGAATAGTGTGACTCATTTTTCTATCTCTAAATTTTATGGAATATTATAAATAATTATATAATGAATATATATGATACTTATATCATGGTTAAAATTATGTAGATTGTGTAACCATGATAAAATTACATGGACTGAAATTGGAAAACCAAAACATACATGAAAAACAAAGCAGCTATTACCTGAAACAACGATTTTAACAAAGAATAATTAATAAATAGGTGATAAAATATTATAATTAAATCATATAAGGTGTGATATATATATTATTATAGTTATATAATATATGTATAATAATTTTTTATTTATTATATAGGAGTCTCGAACATGTATGAAGGAAGTCAGATGTGAGGTAAGGGTTTCTCTTCTCACTTTTACCTCTGTGAGACATATGTCATATTCACCAATTATTTATTTTTTATGGTGTATATACTACCACATTGATATATTATTTCATTAATCTCTCTATATTCATGGTATTTAAATTTTCATTTAAAGTTATTTCTTTCATGGGGGTAATGATTTAAAAGTTACCAAAGCGGTAAGGGTTTATGCTTCATTCTCATTTTAATCAGGATTGTTTATAGTTGAATATCCATTGAATGAAATTATTTCATAATTAGTTAATAAAACCCTTTAATTTTATTCTCCTTTTTTTATCCAAGAAATTTTCAAGTAATATTACAATTTTTTTCTCCTTGGTACTTAAAATTATTATGAAAATGATTTTAAGAAAATCCAACTTTATTTATCTTTTCGGTCGAAAATGAATTTTCTTCCATATAACTATTTTACTTAAAATGTTTTAAATAATATTTTTAATATTATAAAATTATTTATTGAATAAATTTTTACCCATGTTTTACTTTTAAAAATGGTTTTAAATAGAATGTTCTTATTATTTTTCAAACAAGGTACTTTTTGACTTTTTACTGAAAATGAGAAAAGAATCTTTATTTTAATGTACTCGGCATGTATGAAATATTCATACTGTTATGACCGCTCATTGATTTTAAGATTAATTTACACTTTTACATTATTATCTTCAAAATAAAATGTTTTTACTAATATTCTAGAATTTTTTATTTTTTAAAAGTAATTTTCAAAGTGAAAAGGGTATTTTCCTCAATAATGATTTTAATGAAATTTTTATTCTATTTCTATTTATCAATGAAAAAAACACTTATTTTACTTATTATCCATTGGGGATATACTATATTTATACCATCCTTATTATTTATCTAGTTGCTTTATGATTAGTTTGACTGGGGATGTACAATTTTGATACCATTCACCATATTACTCTGGATGGTTTATGATTTTGTTTATTGATTGGAGAAAATATTAACATTTCATATGTTGGTTTTTAAATATGATTGTTTACATTGATTTTGTTTAACCTCTTTAATACGAGGAATATATTGTAATTAGTAAGCGATGAGTGGGTCCTACTATATCTCCTCGATGCATTGGTAGGTCTCATGAGACAAACTAGTTTGAGTATTTGGCTATGGAATTACTCATTTATATAAGATTTATGGTCAAAAGGACTTTATGGTATGTTTATGATGTACAAAATTATGAATTCTCTCATTATTAGATTATTTATTGATGTCTGTGTGATTATTTTATTAGTTATGACATCCATGAATAATTTTCAATCTCATGTGATTATTTATATGACATTATTCGATAATTATTTAATCCCACTATATTATTCTTCATGCTCAAGTTACTAATTAAATGTAATGAATTTTCATATATTTACCTTGAAATATTGGTTATGTCTTATTTATTCATGACAACTTCCACTATAATTGTACCCTTACCGATCATCCGAGCTCACCCCTTATATTTTATTTCCCTAGGATGTCAAGAAGTGTATTATGATTGATATATAGGGATATGATAAAGTCAATAATGATGTTCCCAAAGAAAATATTATGTTTTATTTTAAGTTTTCAATTTTAATGTGAGATTAAAGTATGTATATAGTTTACCAAGACTACTAAACTATTTGGTCTTTTGGGATGAAATCACTTGTAACTTATGCCAATGTAATAATGTAACCATCAGCTCTAGGATATTAGGGCTGGGTTCTTTACAATAGTATCATAACATGTTTAGTATAAACTTTAGGAACTATATTTAGAAAAACATAGATTAGAGAACATAATCCTATAACTGACTTTGAGGCAAGTCTAAGTATATGATAACATTCTAAAGTTTTGGTAAGATAGAGATTATGTGGGTTTCCTAGAAATACATCCCTATCTGGATACTACAAGTGGATGCAGATTTGATATAGTTATATATAGGGGTAATAACTCTAAAAAGGGAGCATTGGCCTTTGAATAGATCATCACCTGGTTCATGAAAAAAATCCTTGATACACACCTGGTTTGACACTCCCTAGGGATATGCTTGGGGAGATTCACATTTTCTTTATGAATCATTATGAAGGATTTGAATATATGATGAGAATGAATGAAATAGGTTAAACCTAATATGTATTAGATTAAAAAAAGGTTCCATTATTTAGAAATACTATAAATGATTATTTGGTTTCACACTATGATTATTATTACACATACTATTTTTTTTGTTTTAGTTAATGGATGGAACTAAGAGGAATCATGATAACACTGAATGTGATGGAAAATAGGGTGATTATGAGTAACCAAATTGGATGATAAATGGAGAAAAAGATGTTGTGATCATTCTTAATTAGTTATTACAATATATTATTAATAAATTACATCATAACCAACTCTTAGAATCACTAAATAAGAGAAGGATAGAGTTTTATGAGATATTGAATAGTGAAGACCACAGAGGAAAGAAGACTCAATTTCCTTCATGTCAGAAATGTGGAAAGAGACACCTTGAAGAGTGTATCAAAGGAAGTGGAAGATGTTTTTTGGTGTGGAAATAAAGGACACAGAGCAGTGAACTGCTGAGGTGTTCAATGTATTATGTGTGGGGAACATGGTTATTATCTAAGTTAATGCCCTAATACAAGGGTTAACTCCTAGACTAAGGAAGGAATTATGCCATGACAATAATTGAAGTGGAAGGATTGAAGTATCTATGTATTATAATTTAATAATTATATTATAAAAGTGTTACATAAATTATATTTTGGTTTTATGAATCATGAAACATCTAAGTATTATTCCAAAATAGTTTTCTTTAAGGATTTGGAAGCATATGTTGAATGGTAATTATGACCTAGAAAAGTTATTCAAAGGTAAGGTGATATTTTATGGAAAACACATGATTGGGGGAAAAAAACCCTTAATATGATTTATATTGAAGTAATAATTTTTATTTTGGATAAAGGTATGATTGGAATTGATAAATTAAATCAGATAGTATTAGTGACCTTGAAAATGATTAGTGATTTGGCGACAAAATAATTTATGATAAAGTTTACTAAATTTTCAGATTCATGGAATATACTTGATAATATGTGATAAGGATATAGTTAATTTTGAAATTAATTATCTTTTCATTGAGTTATTGTGGTCATAAAAGTATTCAAATATTAGGTATGTGATATTAAGAGTTACTTTATAATGTTCAGGGGATTAATGTTAAGTTGATTTTTTAAATTTAGCAACCTTATTTGTTTTGAATTTTGAATATGGTCAGATGTATTTTGTAAGGGTTTTAAGGATAAATACTTATGGAATGTATTGAGGTGATATTTTGGTGTTATAGTTGAGGTTTTAGATATTAGTTTATTATATTGGATAACTTATGCTAACCATTTTGGTTTTGGTAAATATTTAGAGATAGATAGAAACACTTTTCATTATTTTATAAATATTATTAAAAGATAATTTTAATTCTTTAGGGATAAAAAAATTCATCTTGGATGTTCATTTCTTGGAGTAATAAATGAAGTGAAAATTGATCAAATTAGAACTACATGATGAAATTATGCTTATGAAATAAAAATATTTCTTGACAAAACTGAATAAGGGAAATTTTAATTACATGAGCTCTTCCATTTAGACTTACATTAAGAATGATTTTTCCAACATCATGTATAACTCTAGATGGATGGTGAGCATAGACTCTTCAATGAATTTTTGGCTCGAAAAATGGGCTGGTTCTCCTCTCATATCTATGATTTCCCCTAATCAACTCCCTAATCACACTAATTATACTATCAAGGAGGTTGTTAGCTCTCACAACCTTAATTTTCCTGACAATGTTAGTTATGTCATTAACAAATACCATTTTTCCATCACTGATGATTTTTTAATTTGGGAACCTACTCATAATGTCATTCTCAACTCAAAAACTTTTTACAACCATGGATTTATTAATTCTGAAAATAATTTTAGTTGAATTAATTTTTTTAATAAATTATGGTTAAAACCTTCTATATTCACTTTGATTTAGTGTATTTCTCACAAGAGGATTCCCACTAACACTTGTCTTCAGTATTTTGGGATCAAACTTTGCTCTAAATGTCATCTTTGTAACCAACATCGCGAAGACATTAACTATCTTTTTCTTTCTTATATTATTGATGCTGCTCTGTGGAATTATGTGCTTAATCTTTTTGAGTGCAGATGGTTACTTAATGGCTCAATCAACTCTCGACTTCAACATTGTGTGGATATTGAAGCCTCTCAGAAAATCAAGATAATTTTATTAACAGATATTTATGAACTTCTTCATATACTCTGGTATGATAGGAATGCTATTATTCATAAAAACTACTCACTTAGTTTACATGCAGGTCAGATGCGAATCCTCATAGCCATTCGGGAATCTACTTCGATTAAAAAGGGTTTTTTCAACAACACAATGAATGACTTTGGGATTCTGTGTCATCTTGAGGTTAATGCTATTTATCCTCAACCTATACGCACTTTTGAAGTGTTTTAGAAATCTCCACTCCCAGGATGGATTAAAGTTAATGTCAATGGTGCTTCGAAAGGAAACCAGGGAACTTCGGGTTGTGGTGCTATTTTTAGAAATCACTTCGGGTAGATTCTTGGATGTTTCTATAGAACTTGTGGAATCTCCTCAAATCTGGAGGCTGAAATGATGAACGTGATCTATGCTATATCCTTCCCCAAGAAACATGGTTGGAATAACATCTAGTTTTAAAGTGACCCGACTACCATCGTTCAAGCTATTTGGAATGGTGTGATGCACCTCGCATAGCCTCTTACAACCCGTTGGATGGACTGTCTTCATTCGATCATGGACTTCAACTACATTATTATGCATGCCTTTCATGAAGCGAACATGGTGGTGAATGATCTTGAAAATATGGGAGTCAACCACGTCACCACATGGTTAGATGACCTCCCTGTTTATTTACTACCCCTTTATGATAGATATTGTAAAATAATCCCATCTTTTGGACTCATGAAATTCCTTGTTTTAATAATATATTTTGTTCTTTGGTCTTTGACCAAGGTACCAACTTCTTAAAAAAACTATCTTAATAACAAAATAATCCCTTAACTTTGGGAAAAGGATCTTGAAATAAAATTTTATACATTTACCTTTATTTTTGATGCATCAATGACCTTTTTACCCATCACAAATTTACGGTTTTGTGGTTGTTAACTTTATATTTTCCATTCACTTTCTTGTGATCAATGATCTCTATCACTATTCATAATTATTTGGGAATTACAATTTTATTACATGTACATATTTTCTCTTCCTATAAATTTTCTCCTATTTAGTAACACAGTTTTGTGTTATTCTAGATGACCTTTGTATTTCCATTTCCCTCTTTTTAAGAGGAAATTTTATTAACTCTTTTAAGATGTGAGTTTTCCAAAAAAGGTATTTTCAAAAGTAAAACCCTTATTTTCCAAGAGAAAGTTCAAATTTTGAGGATTAATTTTTTTGAATTAGTTAATAATTTAACACCCCAATACTTTATGATACATTTCTATTTAAATAAATTTAATCTCTTTGATAGCTTGCGATACACGCAACCCTGATTCTAAATGAACCGTAATATAGTATACCATTATAACCCAAACATTAAATTGGTAGGTACGAATAGTAATAAATAAATTATGAAAATTATATGGTTTAAACATGTATAAAATTATTTCATTATTTATCAATCGATTAGATATAAAAATAAAAAACATTTGAAAGTAACAGAAATATTTTTCTGAAAAACTATTTTTATGCACGCGATGTGTTTTTACATTAATAAATTAAATTAATCACTATTGGTGAATTATTTCAATGAAATATATATATTATTTATTTAATAATTTTTTTTATCATTCATCCATTTTTTAAGGCATGTGATAAGAATAAATCCAGTTTTATGCTTAAAAACTGTATTTTTCTAAAAAACGGCTTCATCACATTTTGCGCACTTATTTTATAATTAATTTTTACCAATTTTAGAAAATATATTTGAAAAAATTAAATTTATTTTTTAAATAAATATGTAAAAATTATCCCAGAGTGAATTTTTGATAATTTTCTTATAAGATTAATTTTTCGATGAATAGTGAAAAATATTGATTTTTATTGAAAACCGTCTTTCTGTTTAAAGAATTTAAAAAGTTCTATTTTGTTGTAAAATGCTTTTAAAATTAAAATTAGATAAATTATATTATTATTAACCCTATTTAGTTAATTGGAATCAATTTTATATTGAATTTTGATATAATTTTTTTATCATAGAAAAAATATCTTTAGAAAATCGTATTTTCACTATTCTTATGGGTTTAATTTTAAATTAAATTATGTCACTTCGGTGAATTGAATTTGAAAAAAATGGAATCAATATTTTTAATTAGTATAATTAATAATATTTAATAATTTAAACTTAATTTTTTTCATAATTAATAGTAAAAATAGTGAAAATTAATTACCGTAGTTAAGGTTAAAACATGATTTTGTGCGTTACATGCACCTATATTAAAATTAATTTTCCACACACAAAATACTTTTATTTGATAAATTGGATTTTATATTTATAATAAGTGGGTAAAAATTATCTAATAATCTTTATTTTATTTTTATACATAAAGGATAAATTACCTAGGTAAATAAAAAATCTAATTACCACGGTGAAAACTAAAATGGTAAAAGTGAGTAACCTTTGTGGTTAAGGGAAAAAATGTTTATTTTTTTTGTTTTGGATCTGTGGATAGACCATATATTCCATAAAATCTATTATTTACCAATGTTTTAGGTACTTTTTTTGAGAATGTCATTCCATTATTGAATAGTTTTGGGTATTTACAAAAATGACACTCATCTTCAATTATAAAAGGGAACCTCCTCCCCTCACTTATTCACACCTCTTAAACCATTTATCTCAAAGGAGGTTTTTTCTAAGTGAAGGTAATTGTCTTCACTAAGCTCTTTATTTTTATTTTTTCTCTTCCATATTAAATCATATATTAATAATTCAAAGATAATAACAACATTATATTCCATATAATGATATGTTATTATTCTGATGGAATAACCTATATCCATATTCTATTCTATCAAATGAGAAACGAAGCCATTGACCGTATGTACGGCGGACTACCACCTCGTGAACCAATGTGATTCATTTTCCATCACCACCTCTCATGGATAAATATAATGATAGATTTAATATATATATATATATATTATATTTATGAAATAATTATACTTATTTAATTATAATATCACATATAACTTCTTACCTTCTAATCCGTTGGAAAATGATAACGTCGCTTGTGCATACGTGTGGACTACCGCCTCCACGAAGCAATGTGATTCATTTTTAATTTTATTTGTAATGGATGGTAATAAAGATGGATTTGATGAAAATATATGATTTATATGTTATAATAATTATTCTTTAAAGGTTAATTATTATTTACCTTTCTTTAATTACATCCATCAAAAAATGAAAACCACGTTCATGCGTACATATAGCCTACCATCTCCATGAACAATGTAATCCATTTTTCTATATATAAATTTTATAGAATATTATAAATAATTATATAATGAATATATATGATATTTATATCATGGTTAAAATTCATGATATTATGTAACCATGATCAAATTACAAGAATAAAAAACTACCAAACCAAAACATACATGAAAAACGAAGTAGTTATTACCTGAAACTGTGATTTTAACAAAGAATTATTAATAAACTAGTGATAAAATATTATAAGTAAGTAATATAAGGTGTGATATATATGGGTATGTTTATTAAATATATGTATAATAAATATATATTTATTATACAAGAGGTTTGAACACGTACAAATGAATTTAGATGTGAGGTAAGGGTTTCTTGTCTCACTTTTACTTCTGTGAGACATATTCCATATTCACAAATTATTTATTTTGTATAGTGTATATAATTTAAATTTGATATATTATATCCTGAATCTATTTATATTTATGGTATTTAAAGTTTTATTTCAAGTTATTTCTTTCATGGGGTTATGATTCAAAAGTTACCAAAGTCGTAAGGGTTTATGATTCAATCTCACTTTAATCGAAATTGTTTATGATTGAATCTTAGTTGAAGGAAATTATTTGATAATTTTATAATAAACCCATTTTATATTATTCTCCTATTCTTATTCAATAAATTTGTAAATAATAGCACAATTTTTTTCTCCTTTTTACTTAAAATGATTGAGAAAATGATTTCCTCTCCTTAGTACCCTTTTCCTCTCCTCTGCTTATTTTATTTATCTTCATGGTACTTAAAGTTTCATTTAAATTTATTTCTTTCATGGGGTTATGATTCAAAATTTACCAAAGAGGTAAGGTTTTATTCACCAATCTCATTTTAATCAATTTTTTTCTTGAATCTTCATCGAAGGAAATTATTTGATCACTGTATAATAAACCCCTTTCATTTTCTTATATTCTTCTTATTAAATAATTTTTTAAGTAATAGTACCATTTTACTCTCCTTGGTACTTAAAATTATTGAGAAAATGATTTTAAGAAAATACAATTTTATTTCATTTTCTAGTAAAAAATGTTTTTTCTTATATATACATATTTTACTTAAAATATTTTAAATAGTATTTTTAATATTCTCTAATGATTTATTAATGAAATTTTTCCCATGTTTGAATTTTAAAAAAATTATTAAAAGGAATCTTCTTTTCATTTACAGAATAAGGTAATTTTTTAATTTTTACCAAAAAATGTGAGAGGATTATTTATTTTAACATACTTGGAATACATGAAATATTCTATCCATCAAAACCACACATTACTTTGAAACTTACTTTACAAGTTTACATGATTATTTTCAAAGAAAATATTTTTCCTAATATTATAGAAATTTTTAGTTTTTAAATTTGACTTGTAAAGTGAAAAGGGTATTTTACTCAATAACATTTTAATGAAATTTTTATGATATTTCTATTCATTAATTAAAATCACCCTTATTTTAATTATTCTTCACTTGGTATATATTTTATTTATATAATTCTTATTATTTCTCTAGATGGTTTATGATCAGTTTGACTGAGGATATACTATTTTGATACCATTCAACATATTATTCTGTATGGTTTATGATTATGTTTATTAATTAGGGAAAGTATTAACATTTAGTATAATAGTTTTTCAATACTAATGTTTACATTAATTATGTTTCACCCCTTTATATTGGTAATGCATCAGACATAGTAGGCGATGGACATGACCCGCTATAGCCCCTCAATGCATCAGTAAGTCTCATGAGACAAACTATTTTGGGTATTTGGCTGAGGCCTTAACCATTTATATAAGATGTATTGGAATGAGTCCTTAATGATATATTTATGATGTCTAACATTATGCATTTCCTCATTATGATTTAGTTATTAATTTTCATGTGATTATTTGATTTTTTATGATATCCATGGATAATTTCCAAGATCACGTGATTATTAATATTGAATTATTTGATAATCATTTAGTCCTACTATATTATTCTTTATTTTAAAGTTATTTATTAAATGGAGTGTGCTTTCAAATATTTACCTTTTCATATTGGTTATGCCTTATTTATTCATGATAGCTTCCTCTGTATGTATACCCTTACCGAGCATCTGAGCTCAACCCTTTCTTATATTTCATTTACCTAGGATTCCAGGAAGTGTATTATGATTTATTTGTAGGTATATAATAAAGGTAATAATGGTGTTATCAAATAATATACTATGTTTTTTTTAATTTTTTAATTGTAACGTGAGATTCAAGTATGTATATAGTTTACTAAGACTACTAAACTATTTAGTCCTTTGGGATGTGATCGCTTGTATCTTATGATAATATTATAATGTAACCACTGGATCTAGGATACCAGGGTCAGTTTATTTACTTAAACTTTGTATCAAATAATGAGGTCTAACATCTCCATTAAAAAATGTGTACGAAATAACCAAAATTACTAACATCCATTGATAAAAATAAACAATAACTAACTAATATATGTGTAAAGAATGATTATAGTTTAAGAGTATAAAATATAATATATATGAATAAGGATATTAAATATATGATTAAGAAGGTTTTTTATTATAAATGAGGTTAAGTCACTTTCATGGAAGTTGGAAGTAAAGGTAAGAGTTTTCTCATATCAATTTTATCTCATCAAGATATGTACTATATTACTCATATTCTTTATTTATGTGGTGTATATAATACCCCATTAATGTATTATAAAATATTTTTCATGTAATTAATGGTATTTACAAATTCATATCATGTTCTTTCTTTCAATATTTTTGGATTCAAAAGTTACCAAAACTATAAGGGTTTTCTTTCCGATCTCATTTTGAATTTGAGATCATAATGATTAAGGTTCCATATGGGGAAATTATATGACCTTTCTATTTAAAACTACCTTTATTTTATTATCATCTAGTTGTTCATGAGTTTTAAACATTCTCCTACCATTTAACTTCCCATTTGGTATGTAATTTACCTAAAGTAATACTTGTAAGAGAAACCGACCTTACCTATTCTTTTCAGTTGATAATATTTTTATTTCATGATCATATACTTTATTTTGTTTGATGGATGTAGTTATCTTTAATTTTATGATTTCTTAAGGTCTTTTTCAATGGACATGACTTTCTTAACAAAAGTAATATTATTTTACCATTTTTAGTTATTTCTACCAACTTCAACTCTTTTTAAAAGTTTGAAAATAATATATTGTTAACTATTTCTACATGAATACCATTTCTTTCTTTTATAACTATAACAAACCAACCCAGGTCAACCCATAACATTACTTGAACTGTCCTAACACAAGGCCCAATTCATATTCCTGATCACCACAGGCTAGCGATAGGCACCTGGGTATTATATAAAGAGGAGATGAGAATAATTTCCCCATCAATAGACATATGATAATATAAAATCAAATAGAGTAACATAATAAATAAATAGATTATATCACATTCCAAAAAAAAAAACAAACCAAGAAGTTCATATATAATATTTGGATAATGAGGTCTCAAAAAGCCACTAAAAACCCAACAAACATGGAACCTGAAACAACCCATGGATCCATTTCTATGTGAATGCATGTCACCACCATCCCAACCCATCAGAAAGGCAGCATAAGTTAAGAGTGCCATATACTACTTGATGATCTTACCTTTACTTATATCCTATAAAACCAAGGATACAAATGCCCAAAGGAAAAATTAGGGTGTGATCATTAAATATTAGTAGGATACCACCAATAATCTATACAATGTCTAACCATATTCATCCACTAGTTATTATTTTAAAAAATATATTTCTAAACACTTATATAAGAAATCATTTTCCATATAAAAACAATCCTTTGGTTTTATTTTAAAAAACATGTAATTTATTTCAAAATAATGTCATAATCAAATAAAAAGTGTTTTCATGACCCCCTCCCTCCAAAGATACTATAATGAAGTAAGATAGATAATAACCCCTTGAGTCCCGCCTCCAGTAGGCCTCGGGTTGACGACAAGCATCGAGGGTATAAAAATATCACATATGGGAGGCGCTTACATCTAATATAAAATAATATTGGGAGATATGATAAAAAACACTAAGAAAATCCAATATATATTATAAAAGTAAACCTAAAACCATCCCACAATGCATGTAAAATTTCAAAAGATACAAATAAAAGTCTCCAAATAAAATACCAAAAGACAAGTCTTATGAAAACAAATCAATAAAAACTACAACCCAAGATAGTAATGTCTAACCCGATCCCTGATGTCCTCATTGAAACATGAATTTTTTTATATAAACAAGGTGAGCATACAAGTATACTTAGTAGGATAATACCCACGGTCTCAAGTGAACATGTGAAAAGAGAATGCTAATATTCCATTGAACAAACAACAAAACCAACAAGAACCTAAATAGTTTAACTAACCAATACCAGTATCACCATGGATCACTCACTAAATCATGCATCTAATATAGTAATATAGAATCAAGATCATAACAAGGAAAGGTTATCTGCTACCACTTCCCCACTATTTTTTCACTGTCATTCCCCAATGTCGAATGTCCTTCACTCCCATCCCTTCCATATATATCATATCTGACAACACATATCTGATGTGAGTCGGGAAAGATCCTACCTACCCACCCTCACAAGGTCTAACATCCCATGATAGCATTAAGTATCATCACATAACATAACATCTCACCCAAAGACGCCTGAATCATCACACCATAACTCATAAAATAACAAGAGTATTAGGGTCTCATGAACGTGAAGGAAATAAACCTATTTACTTCCTCCTACCACGCATGACCCACACCAAATATCACATCACATCACATCCTTCCTGAATACACATGATCCATCACATCACATTATTGCCTCATCACCTCATCTCTCACAAATACACCTAGTCCATCACACCACATATCTCCCAAATATGCTCGATCCATCACCACTAAAGGAAGAGTGGGGAAGAGTGGGTAGACAACCATCCATATCTCCACCATCCTAAATTTTGGAAAAAAACTTAGAATCCAAAACCTTTGGGCATTGATAAGGTTATCCAACTTAGGTTGGGGGAACGTATAGAAATAACATAAAGATACATGATATATTGATAGCACATAATACCCAATATATGGGTCCACAAAAACTACAATAGAGAACACTATATCACCACCACCACACCACACATCAACCTTTGTAACCGATTCCACCACTAATGCATCACACCACACAACCACCACATAAAGACACACATGACCACTTTCAATTACAAGTTTCACCGTTTCAATATTTAACATGTTCCACTAACTCTCATCACTGATCTTTTTATTTTACATTTAAACAACCCATTCTTATTCATTTATAATCTCATTCATTTATTTATTTCATTTTGCATCATCATTTATTCCACTACTACCCAGGAAATTAACACAACCACACCACACAACAATTGGAAAAACTCACAACAACCATCACCACAACACCACAACCACCATCATCCCCAGGCTTCATCAACCAAGCCATATCACTATAACAACCACACATTAAAATAGATACACAACCACAACTACTACTCACCACAACCACTATGCATCACAACCACTATGTACCACAGCACGCCACAACCACTCAACTACCAGCATAACATCCATGCACACCAACCAATGCATCACGACCTCACACAACACACAACCCATACATTCACCTCCATTAACACACAACAAACTAAACCATATAGGGAAACAAAACAAGTAGAATCATACATAACAACATACATCATGGTTTCCATATTTATTCAAGGGATTTCATCACATTACTTCTTTAATTAGAATGATTATTATCACGCATACTAGGTTTCCATGGAAAACCAATTCATTATCCAAATATATTTTCATTATCCTTTTATTCATGGTGCTCTCACACAACAACATAAAAAGGGTCTCAGTATATATCATCTAAAATATAAACAAGGCTCCCAACAACCATTATTTTCACCATGATAACAACATGGAATAAACTCATCAAAAATAATATTAAAAGTAATAAAACACGTGATTAATCCCCATCCACATAAATTTTAGTTTAATAAAATTGATTATATATATATTACATCAAACCTTAATATCCACCCAATGGAAAGAAAAACCATGAAATCCTCACACATAACATGTATAAAGGAAGAGAATTAGGATCCCTACCTCAATGAAAATTTTATGATTTTTTTAATACCATAGGGTGAAGAAGAAATAGACTTGAAACCAAAACTGCACCAGGAAACCATGAATTAACCTAGATCACACCAAGGGATCATCAAAACAAAATAAAAACATACCCCAAACCAAAACAAAAACACCACAACAAATATTTGAGGAAAGTATGCAAGGAAGTAATAGAGAAAGGGAGAAGAATACACCACCAATTGATAATGATCAACGACCAGAGCCCAAGGATCAAGTGGATGTAAAACAAGTTGCAATTTCTTCTAAAATTTCTTAGGGTTCTTCCACAAAATGAGAGAAACAAAGGCTGAATATTAGGGTTCGTCCGAGCCTTTGTGTTATATATAGGGTGTAAATCACCCGATTTATGGTGTAAATAAAATGTTTATGCCATAAATTCCATGGGAATTTATATTACAAGATTTAAAACAAACTATTAGGTTTTAAACCCCCTTTTCTGCCAAAAATCATGGCACTTCAGACTTTAAAATATTCACATTGTAAAATTCTATTTTATAGTGAAAATAAATTTCAAACTATATTCCCTACTGAAAAAAATCCATAAATCATCCAGCCACATAAGCAGTAAACCACAATATTATGCCACAAAACCCTCTTTTATGGTGTAAAAATCCTACTGCAGTTCTACTATAGATCCAACCACCACCGAACCTTTTTTAGCCTCCCCCAGGAACTCTGCAACCACAAAACCAATAGAATAATGGGATTAGAAAGCAAAAATGATCACATCAGATATCTATAAAACAATTATCATCCTTGATAATAAAAACCAAACCTAAATAAATGAAGGTTTATGAACAAATACCACATGATATACCTCTCATGGATCTCATTACATCTCAAAAACTACCTCCAACCAAACATTCCAAACAAAAACTCCCACAAAACATCCCGCACAACCACATCACCATTCAACCACATCTCCACCTCTCCTTGGGAAAAATACCACATCATTAGATAACAACCACAATCCACCACATACCACAAAAATATCCACACATCCGAAGCCAACCACTGGTATAACCAACACACAACACTACACCGACCGAGCACATAAATCTTTTAATCTCATCTTCCATGTCAAGATATATCCACTTTGGTTGGAACTGAATCAAACACATGGTTTTAATTGAATCAAAGTATAACATTAATGATTAAGAATTAGTTCCTCCCATTTTAATATGTCATAAGCTTTATCACACATCACAACATCAAGCAAAAGCACATAACATAAAACAAAAAGTTCAAAATATCACATCAATAATAAAACATAACAAAAAAAACTTAAAACAACTCTGGGTACTAGGTACACATATATGCCTCCCACTCCCAAGTAATCTCCTACAGGACACCATACCTCTGCAAAATGTGAACCAAGGAAGTGGTTCACCCACATATAACCTTCTCTTGATGATCCTGGTCTCTACTAGTCACTCCATGAATGATGCATCATTATCGATATCCAAATTTCCCCAATAATTGACATGGGAGTTATCATGAAGATACCAATGAAGATGAGAAATATATAAGACATCATGGATCCTCTTTAGTTGTGGTGGAAGAACCAATCGATATTACACCATTCCAAAACACTCTAACACCTCAAAAGGCTAAAAAAACTAGAGAGAAACCTTACTCCCCTGCCAAACCTCTGCTACCCACATCGAGGGGAGACTCCCAAGAACACATGGTCTCTAACATCAAGCTCTAGGGGAATCCACCTATGATCAATATAATACTTCTAATGGTCCTATGATACCCTAATCATCTCTCAAAATAACTAGATATTCTCAATAATGATTTTCACCACATCAGGACTAATAACTACTAACTCCTCAACCTACGTCTAGCACAATGAAGAATGAAATGACTTCCCATACGAAGCCTCAAATGAATCCATGCCAGTGGATGAGTGATAACTATTACTCGATGAAAATTAAACAATATTTAGGTTCCTTAACTATGATCCACCATAGTCTAGGATGAAAGATCACAACATATCCTCTAGTGTCTGGATAGTTTTCTCTGTCTACCCATCAATATGAGGGTGGAAAGTAGTGCTAGGACACAACGAGGATCCAAAATCATGTTTTAATACCCTATATACTCATGGGATAAAATTAGGATCCTGATAATGGATGATGGTCCTCAGTAACTCATGAATCCTAACCACATTATTCATATACTACCTTGCCAAGACATCCATGACACTCAATTCATGAATCACCCGAAAATGAGTCAAATTCATTAGTCATTCCACTATCACCCAAAATACATCATAATATACCCGAGAATAGGGTAAATAAGTGATGAAATAAATTTATATGTCCTCTAATTTCCACTTGTGAACTTCTAAGGACTACAAAAAACCTCCAGGAATATGGTCTTATACTTTCACCTACTGAAAAACTAAGAACCTTGCCACAAACTCTGCCATCGATCTTTTCAACCTAGGCTATAAAATATGTCACCTAAATCCATGAAACATCTTTGTCACATTAGGATGTACTGCTAAAGGTGAGATGTGAAACTTATAGATAAATCCATCATTCATTGATTGCAGAACAAACAACCTTCCCTAGAATAAGATCTAGTTTCGAATATCCACTGACCATCCCTTAGGGGCATTACCATGGAAAACATGGTCACACATCACCTCTACCTATGAGTCTACTCACTGATACTACTCCACCTGCTGCATCAAGGATGAATTCACAATCATATGATAAAGACAACCATGGCCATTGATTACTACAATTTCAATATGCATCATTGAAAGCTTGTATATCCCTTAACAAACACTGATAAACTTCGTAACCACATCTCCTCATGATTTTTGAATCAACACATCGACAATAACATTGCACTTTCCCTTGGTGTAGGATATTTTAAACTCATAATCTTGAAGAAAATCCATTCACCTCTGCTGGTATATATTTCAATCCGACTGAGAAAATACATATATCAGTCTCTTACGGTATGTGAAAACTATAAATCGATTGCTAATATGGTAATAACGCCATAAATTTAGTATGAAAACAACTACCAACAGATCCAAATCTTGGGTGGAATAGTTACACTCATGGGGATGTAACTTCCTAGACCCATAATAGATCACTACTCTCTATTTCATCAACATGAATCCCATGAAAAGGTGAGATGTGTCATAGGAAACCTCAAGCATCATTACCTCCTTGGGAAACTAAAGCACTAGAGCACTGAAAAAATTCTACTTTAGGTAACTGAACACAGCCTGACACTGATTTTTCCACATGAAGGCTTAGTACTTCCTTGTCAAAACTATTAACAGGGATGTAACTCGAGATAAATCAAGCACAAAAATTTGATAATATCCCATGATACCAAGGAAAATTCAAACCTATTCCATATTATTAGGTTCTTCCTAAGAAACAACCACCTCAACCTTTAATAGTTCTAATTATACACCCTGAAGAGACACCACATGTCCAAGGAAAAGCATCCCTCACACCCATAAATTACACTTGGATAATTTACCATAGAGATGGTGGTGTTGAAGGATATGTAGAAAAACTCTAAGATGTTTGATATGATCCTCCTATGAATTAGAGATAATCAAAATATAATTGATTAAATCAATTACAAACTGGTTTAAGAACTCATAGTATATGGAGTTCATGATCCCATTGAACAAGGATAGTGCGTTCATGACACCGAATAACATGAACACACACTCGAAAGGCCCATACTTTCACCTGAAGGTAGTCTTAAAAATATCCCCATCTTTCACCCTCATCTGGTGATATCTCAACTACAGGTTAACATTTGAAAACCAATAAGACCCCCTCATCCAGTCAAACAGATCATCGATCCTCAAAATAGGACAACAGTTCTTGGTCATTACCTAATTCAACCTTAGGTAGTCTACACACAACCTTAGACCATGTCTACCTTCTTGGTGAACAACATTATATCACCCCAAGGAGAAAAAATAGGTCAGATAAAATTCCTCTACATAAGACTATCCATCTAATAACTCAACTCACATAGCTCTATAGGTTCCAATCGATAGGGATCCATCAAAATTGGATACATTTCTGACTGAAAATATATTTTAAACTTAACATCACATAATTGGATTAGTGTCACAACATCATACAAAAAAAAATCTAGTAAAACATACACAAACCCGGGAATACCCTCTATCCTAGCTTCCACTGATAGGTCAACGCAATAGTACAAAATAGGCTCTACTTTCTTTCCACCCATCCTTTAACCTCGCTCACTAATGAACACCACTTGCAGGACCTCCACGTTGGAAAATGAAACCCCCCTCTAGAAATATTATATGAATGTGTGCCTGGAATAAAACTAATCCATTCCAAGGATAACATCATATGGTTGTATCTATAGCAAGAAGAAATCTCCCACTGACTAGTGTTTCCCCATCACTAGTCTATACTCCCAGCACAAATCAAACAAAGCAACCTTACCTTCAACTAGTGTAGATAACACCAGGGGAAATAGAAGCCTATCCATATCCATTCCCATGTAATAGACCAAAGTAGGAAAAAAATGAGTACAAGTATCATGAATCAAACAAAGCATGAACAAGGGTAGGTGATAAACCGATCGTACCTCTAACAATTCCTTGCTCTGTTAGCATTGCCAAATCTAATGCGTGCATCTGACTATTCCCCACTCATTTTCCCTTATACTATTGAACTCCATGACCATCATATATCCTAGGTACCTATGGATGGAGACCATCATGAGGATTCCCTCGGCCAACTCCACATACTCTTGACCATTGAATAAGCACCAGTGGTCCCTTATGCTGAAACTACCTCAGAGGCAACCACTATTGATTTTTAAAAGGGCCCAAAACACCAACCTGATACTAGATTCCCTGAGTGATCAGACACTTAGGCAATAGGTTCCCATGTCCCCCCACATACATAGCATGAGAATGAAAGGCCTCTAAAAGGTGCTCAAAAGCCACCTACCCCAAAAGAATGAGAAAAGACCTCCTTTGAACGACTCCTCATTGGTCGAAACCCTGACTGCCTGGACACCTATGGACCACTTTATAAATATTTTCTTCTTAATTTTCCCTTCCAACCACTCTCTTAAGGCTCAATTATCAATTAAATCATCCACATGACAACCTTTTTATTTTTTTGCACTTCCATAAATGCAGGGAGTGTAAAAAGAGTGACCACATACCTAATCACTGGGTAAAAAGCCCCCTCTAGATGCCATGCTCTAGAATCCTCATCTAGAAAAACATTTGGAGAAAAGAAAAATAGGTCCTTAAACTCGATCCTAAGACCCAACACACTCAGGATCCCCTAATAAAGGGAGAAAAACTCCCACCGCTTCACTACCTTTTTCATTGAAAAAAAGAACTATGAACATAACACATTATGAAATTCTATCCATAACACATATTTTTTATTTTAGTAACCAAGGTACAATGTCCACCACTGATGTGTAGCTCCCACAACTAACCAACTACCAATGGTACCCAGAACTTATCCCATGCTCGGATCAGACTAAAAGCAATCTCTATCTCCTCCAACCAACACTCCATCTCTACATCCATGATTCTACCCTTATACTTTCCCAAACTCTTCCACTAGAAGGCACACAAATCCCTCTACCAAACCTCATACTTCTTTGTCAGATCGACTCTCTGATGATCAATTAAACTAGATTTCTAAACCTCAACTGCCTGAGCTACTCACTGATGATGACCATGAACTATTCCTAAAACACAATGAGAACATCCTAAGCCCAATAGCATATAAATATTATAAAATATTATAAATTAATTAATTTTATTCAATTAACTTTCTATAGTCACCCATTTCAAACACAAACACAATCAGTCATAATGTATATACCTTTCTTAGGTCTCTACCCTATAAACAGGTCTACCTCACTTGGTTGTTTGATGATCTTAGAGTCTATAAACTAGATCACAGAGGGCCCTAAAATCCCATGTCATAGCCAGTATCCCTATCCTATGTCATGTACCAAGATAAACTGACATTTTTTCTATACCAACCCATGAAATCCTCAACATTCCTAACTCCAAGCTCCATCCTATAACTCAACCATCATCTCAAATACCACTCTGTCATGACCCCCTCCCTATAAAAATACTGTAGTGAAGGAAGAGAGATAATGACCCCTGGGTCTTGCCTCAAGTAGGCCCCGGGTTAGTGACAAGCACCAAGGGTATAAAAATCTCACATATGGGAGTCATTTACCTTTAATATAGAACAAGATAAGGAAATAGAATAAAAAATCACCAAGAAACTACAACATATAATATAAAAGTAAAACCAAAACCATCCCATAATGCATGCATAATTTCCACATATACAAATAAAAGTCTCCAAGTAAAATAAAAAAAGACAAGTCATACAACAACAACTAAACATTAACTCCAACCCAAGATAGTAATGTTCATCCTGGTCCCTAAAGTACTTATGGAAACCTAAAAACTATTTATATACATAGGGTGAGAATAAAATTATACTCTATAGGATCATACCCAAGGTATTAAGTTCATATGTGAAAAGAGTATGCTAATGTGCTAATAAACAAACAACAGAAACAAAAAGCACCTAAATAGGTCAACTAACTAATATTGTCCTCACTATGGATAACTCACTAAATCATGCATCCTATATTGTAATATAGCATCGAGATCATAAAAAATCAAGGTGCCCTGCTATAGCATCTCGGCCCGACTGACCACTAAACTGGTAGCTGGAACGGTCACCACATGGCCTCAAGAGTGCCTCCCCATACACCAAAGACCATTAACCATAAGTGAGGGTATAATGGAGGTATGTTTGGGAGACTATACCCTCATGGTTAGAGTTTCACAATGGTATATCATGTGTAAAGCAATAAACAATAGCAGAATTAGTAATAATAAATGAAAAAAGTAGCAGAAGATAAATATAATGACTGAGTATAAGTAAATGTCCAATGCCAATACATATGATAATGTATAAATGTCTAGATGATTCTATGTGAGATGAATAAGAGGTATAATAGACTGTACAACACAATATAAATAAAAATATCCTCAAAGGAGAACTGCATGAGCATCCTGAGTACTGGATCATTCCCCTGCTCTCTAGCTCCCAAGTACATAAGGTAACACAAGAAATAAATCTAAGGACCTGCAAACATGTAGAATTGCTCAGGTACCCTATTGCAATGGTGGCCCGAGCAGGGTGTGAGATAGAATCCCAATAAGACACCACCAATGGTGTCTAAAGTATAACCCCGTTCATGCATATAAAATAAGTAGTGTGAATGTATTACAAAAGTAAGGCATCAATGTGAGATAAATAAACAAACAAGTTGATTTCAGGTCCCTCAAGGTCACCTATCCCAATGATACCTGCTTTATCCTAAGATAGAAATTTATGAACCATATGCAACTTGTAAAAACAAAATAATGGGGGAAATTGATAATAGAAATGGAATGAAATAGATAAAATGAGATGGACTGACAGGCGTGATCCATGTGTGTTTCTTGTTTTTGCACGGGCGTGTTAGATTAGAAATTTATATATGTCCCAAACTTTAATAAATAATAGGGAATAGTATAGTATAAGTCCAAGGCAATCCCATGAGGAGGAAATTGTTCTGTAGGGAGAAGAAATTTGGTCTTGAATCCTTTACAAGAGTCCTTACTAGTTTGACTAATGTTTGGGAGTTTTCAAACTATTCCTGGGTTTTACTTCAGTTGGTTAAAGAGGGGTCAGGATCAAGTCTGAGTATCTAGATAAAGGTGATCCTAATTCTAATCTTGGAAAGGTCCTAACTTCTTAGTCTGTGAAGCAAGCGGTAGTCGCTAGTTAACCATGGTCCAATCCTCTAGTTATACCTAGGATGCAACTATTCCATGGTTAGGAGGCTAGTTACAGTCCTAGATGCATTAAGTTTAGCTTATATTGCAAAAAATTCCCTAATCTAATGGTCATAGTCTTAGTTTCCTCCAATTAGGATAGGGTCGTCTGTTTGAGTGTACGATGGTCATGGTATAGTCACACAAATGGGGTTGACTATTGGTTTATATCCCAATTACTAATCCAATTAGGTTTTCCAATTTTAGAACTAGAGGCCTAATTAAGTGTGTAGATACATAGAATCTTGATCCCTACCCCTGATGCATTTAGCTACTCATGATGGTAATTAAAGCAATAAAAGGGATAATTGAAATCATGATAATGATGCTAATGGAATTGAATTGAATAAACATGTAATGATATGAAATAAACATTCAAGAATTATTTAAATAAAACCTTACTTGAAAGGAATGAAATGGAATTTAAATGATGCAGGAATTAAAGGTGTTGAAGAAAATGAATCCATGCCTCTTTGATTGAAAAAGTAAGTAATTAAAAAGAAATAGAGTGTTTTAAGAGGAAAAATAGAAGGAAATTCCGAAGGGAGTCTAAAAGGGAGAGAGAGCTAATCCAATCATGCTCCAATGTGCTGTTGATCTACTCCTTATATAGGTGTAAATTGTCATGATGTGTACTTAATTGTCACGTCACGAACCCTTAATCCATGTTACTTTGACCAGGATCTCTAGCATGGCATGCAGATATTCTATGGATTAATGAAGTTTGACCATGGTCACATCATGTACAGGTGGTTCACGATGTGTACCCCATGTCCTGCTGTTTTTTTGCATTGAATCCTCACAACTTTCTCATCTTATAGTTTGAATTGAGTCATGACTTATAGAAGGGATTAAATCCATGAACTAGAAATTTCTCCAGTTTGATGCAAGCTGTGATCATCAAGTACACGACATGACCTTGGCCATCACGATGTGCACTTGGCCATTTTTGTAGTTTTTTTCCTTTCTTCTTTGGAATCTTTTGAAGCCCTATTTTCTGCAATATTGGACATCTACCATGTAAATTATCTAGTAAATGAATGAAAAATAATGTAAAAGTGACAAAAATATATATATAACATTTAGGATTATCAAATCCCTCTACACTTGAATCATTTCTTATCCTCGATCAAAATATCTCAACAAAGATTTCAAAAAGGATAAGCAATTTGTAAAGCAAGAAATGTACGTAATGTCCATGCAATTAAATTAAGTGTAAGAAGAAAATCAATCAAGTTCTAGTTTTAATCTCACCTAGTAAATTAGTCATGACTCATAGTTCATATTTTCAAAATAAATTCTAATATTTTAATCATAATCTTTTAATTGTTCCTTAAGCGATATGCCCGGTTTTAATTTACCTCACCATGCTTTTCTATCATCGCTCAGGGTAAAATGTAAGTAAGGTATGCTCGTACCCTGAGTCCATGTTCCTAACCATAGAATTGCACTGAATCTATCATCCCCATTGTGTAATGAAAAGTATAAAAATAATCTTGAGGACTTTTAACAACAAGGTTATGATGACTTTGAGGCAGTAGGTAGGTAGGTAAAATGTGAAAATCAGGCTCAAAATAAGGGTAATCTCTAAACTAAAATGAAAATTCAATAAGATAAGTGTGAAAAAATTCATCCATATGGTGAGTCATGTACATAATCCATCATCTTAGGTTGGATCTATATGTATAGAAAGTAAGTATATAAAGAAATTATTTTGTTCCTTTCCTTTTTTCCTTTTCCTTTTTATTTTTTGAATGTTATGCCTAGGATAGATCTCACATCCATCACCTAACCACATATGATCCTTTGAGGGATTCATCAGTATGGAAAATGGTTATTTTTGACCCTCCTAGTACACAACCCATATCATTTTTTTTCTTTTAAAATTTTCAAAGGAACAAAATACAAATGAGATACAACAAAAAGGTATATGGATCATAACCTAATAGTCAGGTGGGTGCACTACACATATTTGAAAGTGAAAGCATCCTATTCTATCTGAATTCCTCCCCCACACTTGTTCAAAAATCATTTTCAGGAATTGTACAAGGATCAGGGTAGGAAGGGAAATAGGCTTGAAATAGATTTTCTTCTAACAATCCATTCATGGAAACTACGGGCTAAACGGGGGATAAATGTCAGGTGAGTCTCAGGTAAAAATGGTGACCAAATATTGCCTCAATAATTTTAAAATTACACTTGTTCAGTCATAATTTTGATAAGATATCAGTGAAAGTTCTAGTAGGTTTACATGTCCCAGGCATCTCTCAAGAAATATGCTCAGAAAAAAATGAGATTAAATTCTTAGAATCCTCTCAGATAATGAGAATAAAATAAAAACTGGAAATTAAAAAGGGAATAAATCCTAAGTGGTGAGTTAATTAATCATAATTTCAAAGATTTTAAATTTTCATTAAACTTCTAAATTCAACAATAATTTTAAAATTCTAAGTAGGGGTGAAATATGGTTCTTAACATTTTTATTTTTAACTTTATCTTTAATTTACATGGGAATAATGGTTTTCAAATTTGTAGCATTCTTATCAATTTGAAAAATATCTCCTAGAATAGTGAGAACAGGAAAAAATCAAGTGTATAACTAGTGAAATCATGAGAAAACCCCCCACACTTAAAAGGAGAAAATTTCCACAATAGCTATGAAATAATGGGTGGGATTGGTAAGGTAATGATTATTTATAATTTAATTTTCATGGAAGTGATGAAAAAATTTAAAAAGAGGGAATCGAGAGCTCCCTGAGATGAAGTGGTATGCCATGGGGGTGTCTAAACTATCTTAAAATTGAAGTTTTATACACTTGAAAAATATGTTAGTAGAAAAATAATGCACTATAGAATAAACTTGAATTCACAGGGTTAAACATTTGAATAGCTAAAAATAGGCAGGTGTAAAAAGAAGGAATAATAGTAACCATTTTATTTATTGAATGAAATTTTGTAAAAATTACTACAATGAAATACTGAAAAATCCAAGACTCAAAAAAAAAAAAACAAAAAAACAACTATGGTTTTCCTCCCATAAAGCGCTTATTTTAAATTCAAGAGATTGACTTCATTAGAGCTTTGTTGAAAATGAGGTTGAGGACATAAACCTCATAGAATGGTCCTTGAAAAATCTTCAACCACTGACCATTCAATTTGAATGGTGGCTCTCCATATCATTTAATTTCAATTGCTCTATAAAGAAAAACTTGGATAACATCATAAGGACCAGAACATCTTGATTTCATCTTTCCTGGGAAAAGTTTCAATCTTGAGTTGAATAAAAAAATATTATTCCTTGGGATGAAGGTGTGTATTAAAATCTGTTGGTCATTCCATTCTTTTATTTTTTCCTTGTAAATTCTTGCATTCTCGTATGCATCTTTCCTTAATTCTTCCAATGCGGTTAATTGCAATAATCACTTTTATCCAACCTTGTCTAAATCCAAATTCAGTTTTTTTATGGACCAAAATTATCGGTACCTTATCTCCACCAGAAGATTACATGGTTTTACATAAACCATTCAAAATGGGGTGGTGCTGATGGGTGTTTTATAAGACATTATATACACTCATAATGTATTGTCCAGCTTCTAACTCCAATCATTTCTACTTTTATTGACTATTTTTTCTAGGATCTGATTTATCTCCCTATTTTACATTTTGACCTACCCACTCATTTGTTGGTGATAGGGGGTTCCAGTATTGTAGAAAATCACATATCTTTGAAGCATTTTTCTCACTGGTTGAAAGGAGAAATGTGTTCCATGATCACTAATGAGCAGTCATGGAAATCCAAAATGTGAAAACACATTTCTCCGAAAAAAATTTATTACTACATTGGTGGTTTTATGAGTCGTTTCTTCGACTTTGACCCATTTAAATATGTATTTCATTGCAACTAGAATGTATTTCTTCCCATGTGATGTGGGGAATGGTCCCATAAAGTCGATGCCTTAGACATCAAAAACTTAAACTTCTAGCATGGGGTTCTGTGTAATCTCATGTCTTTTACTGATATTCCCTATCCTTTGGAATCTATCACAGTGTTGGAATAATCTCCTGGAATCTTGATGCAATGAGGTCCAGAAAAATCCACTTTATAGATTTTTATCCACTATGCGTTCAGGTACTTGATGTCTACCAGTTGGCTATGTGTGGCACATTTTGATTACATTCTACGCCTCTTCTTCTGGAATGAAATGTCTTAAAAGTCCATCAACACAACTCTTGAAAAGTATAGGTTCATCCCAAACGTAGTTCTTGGCATCTGAAAACAACCGTTTTCACTGCTGATAAGATAACTCTTGAGGGAGGAATATACTTGCAAGAAAATTGGCTATGTTGGAGAACTAGGGCTGGGTATTGATATTAAATAAGGTATCATCAGGAAAATATATCTCAATATCAGCCTTATTGTATTTGATAATGGTAAGAGGTAGTCTAGAGTGGTGGCCTATAATGAAATTTTCTATTCCCTTCGTATCTTTGATTATTATGTAGAATTATTATTGCAAAATAATCTAGTGTATCAACCTTGGTTTTGCATCTTTCTTGGTCATCAAGTATCTCAGGAAAACATGATTGGTATGAACAATAACTTTTTATAGAACAAGGTAAGAACATAATTTTTCAAAGGCATACAAGACTGTTGGGAGCTCCTTCTCCGTGGTTATATAATTAATCTGAGCTTCATTTAAGGTATGAATTAGATAATAAATTGGGAATAAGATGTTATTCATACATTTTCCCAGAACAGATCCCACAATAAGGTCACTGGCATCGTACATAAGCTCAAAATATTTTTCCCAGTTCAGTGCAATGATAACTAGAGATGTCATCAGGATATTTTTCAAAGTATTGAAAGATTTTTGGTAGTCCTGATTGAATTCAAAAGGAAAATATTTTGACAAAAACTATGTCAAAGGGCATGTGACTTTAGAAAAATCTTTTACGAAGCATCTGTAGAATCCATCATGCCCAAGAAAACATCTGATACCCTTAATAGTGGATGGCTCAGGTAGATCTTTGATAAATTTGATCTTTGCTGGATCTACTTCAATGCATTATTTGGAGATGTTTTGGCTGAGTACGATTCCTCCTTGCACCATGAAGTGACATTTTTTCCAATTCCGCACCAGGCATTTTTCTTCATAGTGTTGAAGAATTAGTTCTATATTGTTGAGATAGACATCGAATTATCACTCATAAATTGAGAAATTTTCCATGAAAATCTCAATAAATTATTCATCCATATCATGAAAATGTGTTCATATATATTTGGAAATTTTTTGGAGTGTTACACATTCCAAAAGACATGCGTCTTTATGAAAAAGTACCAAAAGGGAAGGTGAAGGTGGTTTTTGGCTAGTTAGCGGGGTCGACTACAATTTGATTGTATCTTGAATAGCCATCCAGGAAATAGTAGAAATCATGCCCTGTTAGTCTTTCTAACATTTGGTCCATAAAGGATAAGGGAAAATGGTCTTTTCTTGTGGTTGAGTTCAAACATATATAATCCACGAAAACTCTCCACCTAGTGATGGTGCATGTTGAAATGAGTTCATCATAATTTTTTATTGTTACTGTGAGTCCTCCTTTCTTAGGAATGACCTGGAGAGGGCTCACCCATTCACTGTCTAAGAGAGGAAAGATTATTCCCGCATCTGTGAGTTTCATCACCTCTTTCTTAAAAACTTCCTTCATGGATGGCGTGAGTTGACTCTGAGGTTATTGTTTTGGATTTTCATTATATTTGAGTAAGATTCTGTGAGTACATTCAGTGGTATTGATCCCTTTAATTTCTTCCACTCCCCAGGTGATAGGCTGCTTGTGTCATTTAAGGACATCAACCAACTTTTCTCTTGATCCTGGGATAGTTTGGAGTTGATGATAATGGGAAAGGAGGAAGATTCCCCTAGAAATGAGTACTTTAAAGTATTGAGAAGTGGTTTCAGGTCTAATCGAGGGTGATGAATGATGGATGGGGTAAAAAATGGCACATCATCTCTGGTGAGTGGTTCGATAAAGTTGACTTACTCAAAGTCATAGTCTACTTCTTTTTCTGTAAAAGAGTTTCCATTTTCTTCGTCAATATCCATGTAATATTCTCCATTCTGAATGAGAAAAATGGCGTGACAATCCATAGTGTCATCTGAGTGTTGCACAAATCTAATCAGGTTGAACACAACTTGTTCTTCTCCCAATATGAAGATGACACTTCCTTGGTTCACATCGATTAATGCCTTTACTATTTCTAGGAAAGGTCTTCCAAGGATAATAGGAACATCTCCATATTATTTCATGTACAATACCATGAAATCAGATGGGAATATAAACTTTCTGAATTTTACCAAAACATCTTCCAAAATTCCTCTAGGGTGCTTGACTGAGCGATCAACTAATTTCAAAGATACCCTTGTTTCTTTGAGATATTTGAATCCAAGTTTTTGAAAATTACTCATTCGTATAAGGGTAATTCTTTCTTCAAGATCACAGAGTTCTCTACCAAATTTGCATGAGCCTATCTCACAAGGGATTGAGAAGCTTCTAGGGTATCTCATATTTGGTGTAATTTTCTGCTGTACCACAGCAGAGAATTCTTCATTTAGGGAGATAAATCCTAGGTATTCTATTTTTCTTTTGTTTGATAATAAGTCTTTTAAGAAATTTTCATTAATAGGAATATGGGAAATAACTTCGGAAAAAGGGATGTTGATATGTAATTGCTTGCACATATCTAGGAACTTCTTGTATTGTGTCTCATGCCTAATTTTTCTTTCTCTTTATAGATAGGGAAGAGGTGGCTAGTATGGTGATTGGGCAACATACACAGGCTCCTTCTGTTGATTAGGTATGTGTTCCTTATCAACTGGTACTTCTTCATGATGTAAGGTGGGAGTGACTTCATCAACTTTAACATCAGTCAATGGTTGTTTTCTTTGCTCTTCTTCTTGCATCTATGCTTCTTTGATTTGTTGGAAGTCCAAAATCTTTCTACTCCTCTGCACTACTACCTTTTGGGTATGTCTCAATGTTTCTAGGTATAGTACCTAGCAATATCTTAGATAAGGTCTTTTAGATTTGACCCATTTTCACTTCAAGGTTTCTCAAAGAAGCTATCTAGTTTTTCATATTTGTCTCATGGGTCGTCATTCTTTGATCATAATTTTGTACAAATGACGTCAGGAGGTTTTCCAGATTGCTTTGCATAGGTGCTTGCTGAGGTCTTGACTGAGGTGGATGAATTTTTTTTACTCTTTGAGGGAATGGTTTTTTTATCTTGTGGCCTAGGTATAGTTTTTATCGGAGGATACCCTGGTGGTTCTTGAGATCTGAATTGGTTCTGCCCACCTCTTAGTTAAAAATAACCCTGATTTTTCTAAGGTTTCTACTAATCAAGCCTCTACTGATAATACTATTGCTGCTGGAATGGTGAGTTATGGTGATTGAAATTTATTTAATTACAATCTTATTGTGGTTCTTCATATCCATATTTGCAGTCTTGATAAAGATACATTCCACCACACATCTCACATGATTGCAATTCCATTACAAGGGAAGGAGGGGGTTGATTAGTTGTTATCTGAAATGCTTCTAACTTTTTAGTGAGCACTTCCACTTGCACTGCTAGCATTGTGGTATCACAAATCTAGTGTATTTCACGCCATGGTGGTCCATGATCACTCTACCACATATTGGAATTTTGAGAGACTTTATCAAGAATGGATCTTCTAGCTTCGAGAGTCTTGAACATGAGACCTCCACCAGCGGCTGCATCGACAACATTACATGTCACTGGATGGAGTCCTTGATAGAAAGTTTGGAGTTGTATCCACATATCAAGTTCATGATGCAAATATTTCCTAATTAATTCTTTTAATCGATCCCATGCTTCCCAAGCAGACTCTCCATCAATTTGGTTGAAATTTTGAATGTCCATCTGAAGATTCCAGGTCCGAATGGATGGGAAGTACTTATCCAAAAACTTCTTGTCTAGTTCATCCCAAGTCATAACTGACTCGGGAGCTTGACTCTTTATCCATTACTTGGCTCTATCTCATAAAGAAAATGGGAAGATGCAAAGTCTTATTGCATCAGAAGAAACTCCCTGGTTGCGAAAGGTATCATAGACCTCCAGTAAGTTGGAAATATGTTCATGTGGATCTTCTCTTGGAAAACTGATAAGTTTCCCCATGTTATAGATCATATAAATGAGTCCAGGTTTTATTTCGAAAGTATGGGATTGATTAGAGGGTCAAAAAATTCTAGGGATCGTACCATGGATTGATGAAAAGTCATAATCCATGATCATATTCTCCTATTTCATTATCGGGTGTTCTCCTAGAATGAATTGATGGTTGGGTTTTGGAAGGTTTGGTCCCACAAGGTGGAATTTATCAGCCATCACTGACCGATGAAGAGAAGATAGATGCCTTTCGATCTCAAGATCGAAGGACAAAGGGAAATATGCTTCAAAATTTCTTGAAAGAGTCAATAAAATTTGGTACATGCACAAGGAAAAGAGAAGAGATGCAAGATCATATAAAAATGAAGGAAAGGGGGTGAGGGAAAGGTAATCCTAGATCTAGACCAGAGTCCGAACACAAAGAACAACACTACATCCCCATAAATGGTTCCAAAATTTGACGGGCATGAGTCGCACGGGTCATTTTTTTCTGCACGGGTGTGTCAGATTAGAAATTTATATGTGTCCCAAACTTTACTAACTACTAGGGAGTAGTATAGTAGAAGTTTAGGGTTGATCCCATTAGGAGGACGCTATTCTGTAAGGAGAAGAAATCTGGTCTTTAATCCTTTGCAGGAGTCCTTACTATTTTGACTAATGTTTAGGAGTTTTCTAAATATTCTTGGGGTTTACTTCAGTTGATTAATGAGGGGTCGGGATTAAGTCCGAGTATCTAGATAAATGTGATCCTAATTCTAATCTTGGCAAGGTCCTAACTACTTAGTCTGTGAAGCAAGCAATAGTCACTAGTTAACCTTGGTCCAGTCTTCTAGTTACACCTAGGATGTAACTATTACATGGTTATGAGGCCAGTTACAGTCCTATATACATTAAGTTCATATTCTATTGCAGAAAGTTACCTAAGCTAATGGTCAAAGTCTTAGTTCCCTCTAATTAGGATAGGGCCATTTGTTTGTCTGTCTGATGGTCATGGTACAATAGCATAAATGGGGTTGAACATTGGTTTATATCCTAATTAATAATCCAATAAGGTTTTCCAAATTTAGAACTAGAGGTATAATTAAGAATGTAGATACATCGAATCTTGATCCTTACCCCTAATATGTTTAACTACTCATGATGGTAATTAAAGAAATAAAATGGATAAAGGAAATCATGATAACGATGCTAATGGAATTGAATTGAATAAACATGTAATGATATTAAATAAACATGCAAGAATAATTTAAATAAAACCTTACTTGAAAGGAATGAAATTGAATTAAAATGACGCATAAATTAAAGGTGTTGAAGAAAATGAATTCAAAACTCTTTGATTGAAAATGTAAGGAATTACAAATAACTAAAGCGTTTTAAGAGGGAAAAGAGAAGGAAATTCTGAAGGAAGTATAAAAGGGAGAGAGATATAATCCAAGCATGCTCTAATGTGTAGCTGAGCTGCTCCCTATATAGCCGTAAATGGTTACGACATGTACTTAATCATCACATCATGGACCCTTAATACACGTTATTTCAACCAGAATCTCTAACATGGCATGGCTATCTTCTATGGATTAATGAAGTTTTACTATGGTCACGTCTTGTATAGGTGGTTCATGACGTGTACCCCATGGAAAACTGGATTTTTGCATTGAATCCTCATGGATTTCTCAGCTTCTAGTTTGAATTGAGTCACGATGTGTAGGAGGGCTTCATGCTGTGAATTGGAAATTTATCTGATCTTGATGCAGGCTATGACCATCAAGTACACGACGTGACCTTGGCCATCACGATGTGTACTTGGCCATTTTTTTAGATTTTATTCCTTTCTTATTTGGAATCTTGTGAAGCCCTATTTCCTGAAAAATTGGATATCTACTACGTGCATTATCCAGTAAATGAATGAAAAACAATTGAAAAGTGACAACAAAATATATATAACATTTAGTCTTATCATGGACCGACCCCAAGCATGTAGTTTGGTTTGGAAGACGTGTCCCATGGATAACAATATATACCATTATACTTTTCTATAACAATATCTATAATTTTTAGATAAGCAGCATCCCAGGACCATCTAAGGCAAACCATATCAAGGAACTAGTGTATCACACCAGGAATTCCATAATAGTCACAACTGTAGAAGTTTGTCCAATGTGATCCATGGATGGCCTCTCAAGCATCACTCCCGACCTATTGTGAGACAACAACCTCTGAGCCCGTAGCTCGTATCTCACGTAAGGGACCAAGTCTCACTCATGACCTGGTATAAATATCTCACCAATGATACTGTCTAAGGCGCCTCCTCCAAGGAATCAATATCTCTTATAATGAGGTAAGAAAAATGCACAGTGAGCCCATCCTGGCATACTAGTATCACCCCCAGTGTATACACAACCCAATCAGTGTATCTGATCACAATCAAAATGAGTCCGTCCTTGGAATTCCATGGAAGGAAACCCAGGTATCACTCACGACATTCATAATTAATCTAATTAGTTTAATTTAAATAATACGAAAGGACAAGTAGTGAGCATTCCATAACACAAAACATATAATTATTAAGAGGGTCGTTATCCTTTTCCATTTCATTTTAGAATTTAAAATGGGAACATAAATAAGTATTACACATCATATTTTAAAAAATTTAATTAAGAAGACCATCACATTAAACCAAAATTCCAAGCAAGGCATTGCACATATATTACTTTCCAATTGAAGACAACACACCTCATCGAGGGGTTTTATTACAAAACACGACAATGTTTTAAAAAAAATCCATTTATTTCAAATTAAATAATTTAATTTCATCATGAGGATTAAATGAACCCATTTGATGGTAGTTTAGAGAAGGAAACATCACAATTCAATATATAAATAAACAGCACACCCAAGGGATGTCTTACACATAAGGAATACAATATTCAATATGAGTTATTTAACGAACCCACTATAAAGAGGTGGTTCAGGTTGAGGTCTTAGCCTCCAAACACATCCATAGGGGTTCAAAAATATATAACAAGGTGGTATATACATTTTAATTAAAATAAATTCTTGAATTAGAAGCGACACCGGGTAAGTCCGACACGCGACACGCGACAAAATTTTATAATGTAGAGAAACTTGAGGGGAAAAGATATAGACCACCTACATTATACCAAGTACAATTCAAATATATGATATCAAGTGTTGATTTGGTTTGGTTTGAGAGAAATTAGAGAAATAGATGAACTCCCTAAAAATAGGGTGAATTAGGTCACACCAAAATAGTGCAATAGAGGAGAATAGAAACTAAGAAGAAGAGCTAGAGGAACAAAGAGCACACTAAGAGGAATCCATAGAGACCGATGGAGCTTGAATCCTACTTTAGATGAGGGAAATAAATTAAATCTTAGGTTAGGTGTTAGAGGAGTCTTATGTGAGAGGGGAGGAGGAAACACCCGCTGAAAAAGAGAGGGAGAAGATAGGGGGTTAGATTTAGTTTAATTAAGGGTAAAATGGTAATTTCACCCAAAATATATAGGAACATGGTTTTTACACATAGTTGGACAAACCATGTGCCAACCATTGAAGGGAAAATACTTAAGTGAAGAGGGATTCATGGTTTATCCACATAGTTTGGCCAAACTGTGCGCTAACCGTGTGACAAATAGTGAATATGTACTGCCTAAATGACACTAAGTGTGTGGCTAGGTGCATGTTTTGGGAAACCATGAGAAGGAAATTTAGATAAATTCTTCTCACATGCACAAGTCTCATGGTTTACACTAGTGGGATGCACAACTTCAGACAAACCATGCACCCTTATCAATCCACCCAAACTTGAGTTTCTGGGACCCGGTGCTCCCGAAACTGAATGAACCACCCAAGACACCTCTCGAGCTCATAAAAACATCTAAAAACAAAAAATTAATGTGTTACAACACTTTTATCTTCATGATTAGTATTGGTTTAAAGAAAGGACCATCCACTAAATTAATTAATTCAAAAAACCCTTGGAATTTCATCCGGTCTAAAAACACGAGATGCTATAATCTCCCCAACTTAAAATTTCTCATCCCTGATAAGCCTTAGGGAAATGAAGGGAACATCACTAAACCTACTTGGGACATGAAGTCTTGTTCAAATATCTACGTTTCATTTCCAAATGCCCAACACACCTCTGAACATCACCTTAACATATAATACATAATCCGTAAAAACTCAAGACAATGATTATTTTCCAAAGTGAAACACTAAGACAATGCCTACCTGAGCATGTCTTACTCGAGACATGATCAAATCATCTTCCCCTTCACCACCAAGTTCTATAATTTGTAAGGCCAATAACAAGTCACAACATTCCACTGATGTAACTACTAATTAAATAATTCCCTTAGTAGTCCAATGATGAACTTGGCATGATACTCTACTTAAGTGATTGGTTGACCCCCAATCGACCTTAGAGGACTGGTTCAATCATCCTTTCATGAAAATTCTCATCCAACACTCATTGAAATTTCCACAAACCAACAATGTGCTATTAAGAGGTTCCCCACTAACCACATATAGTAAAGGAAAGGGATATCAAGTCGATCTATCACTAGTCGACTACCCTCAAAACACTCATCATAGAAGGTTGGTGCATTTCATAAACTAGACTTGAGGTTTTCCCCTGAGCATGCTCACTGAAGCCCATAACTCACTTACACTGACGTCTTTAGATGAAAAATCCATTTTAAGCTGTCGTGCCCTAGCATAGACATGAGTGTATGCCAGATATAGCTCACATGGATTGTTACCCTTTAAACAGCTCATCCGAGCCTAATTGAAAATCAATGTAACCTCAAAATCATCAATAGAAGTTAAAGGATCTCATTTAAGGAAATCCATATTCAACATTTACAAGAGAGGCGTCAGTACAAAGCCGAATGTCCACATATCCATAACACCGACTGAAACCAAAATGGAATTCGCCTAGTGATCAAGTCAAAGGGAAACAACCAATGTCCATGAGTCCATCCATGACATTCCTACCTGGGAATCCAGGTATCACACATGACTAACTAGCTTTAATAACAACCATGCCTCCAATACAAAACTTTGATGGAGACAAATTTTCATGCCCAATGGATTTTAAAACCCATCATGGTGTATAATCAACACTCTCCTAGCATACTTGGATGATTTCAAGATAGGGGAAATGATCACCATTAAGACAAGGCACACTAAGAGGATAAAGAGATTTACCCGATAGGCTAAAAAAACTCCCATCGTAACCAAGAAAAAGCACCCAGTAAGGTTTAGAACCGACCATACTAAAATGCACATAAAAAGGGAAGAATAGTTGAACCCATAATAGAAAAATTCTTCTAAAAAAATTGGCTTCACCTACTGAAACATCAACAACCCGACCATGACAACTTCACCACCTGAGTCATTCCATGGTCACTCAAGCACAACCATCGAAGTCCATACCTCGACAAAAATTTCTATTAAGGTTGCTCAATAGAAAACCCTTTATCATCATGCTACTTCAAAAACACCAACATGATTTGAAACTCACCATACCTAAGGAAAACCAAGACCAATATAGACCATTTCAAGCCGATCCTTCTATGTTGTGTTCCTTCTACTCAAAAGGACACACATTACCCAGATTGAGGTGATGATCCCCACCTTAGGAATTTACTTAACATTGGATTTATAGTGAAAGGGATATCATCCCACAACACATGCTCTATAGACCTCTATTTTCAGGTCCTAGAGGTGGCCATCATACATTAGTAAGCATAAAAATGAAGATATAGAAAACCAACCACTTAAGAGTGCTATATTATACTCACATCTTGATATACACATGAATATCATCTTTAGTTACATACACAAGTTCCGTATCATTAGGAGTAAGAGCCAAAACACCCATAAATCATGTAAAAACACCTGATCATCTTAAAACATTATCCCAAGCATTGGAAAAAGTTTTATTTTGTTAGAAACTTAGGTCACTATACTCTGGAGATGACCTAAAAATGTAACTTAACAACTCAAGGCTCACACAAGTACCACCAAACACAAATGGTTTGTTGTCCCATATTAGAAACTTGATGACAATGAGAGCATCAATACATACTACCCTGAGGTTCCAAAAGCATAATGACACATACATGAAACTATCCATAGGAGTAAAAACCATATGAATTCGAGTACCTGATGACCCGCACAAAAGAACTAACCTAGATTCACATTACTCTGTATGACTGTAGAACAAGCTGACAAACTTATGAGTCCTACAACATTGAAAAGGAATAATATGAGTATCACAAGACCTAATAAGTGGACAATCATGCCCTTGACATGTCTCTCCCACTAGAATGGAGCATTTTGTAATGCTCACACTCATAGAAAAGGTCAAAATAACACACAACCACCCATTAAAATAAGGCTGTCATTTTGGAAACTAATAGTCATGTATGGGAAATGACACCTAAACAATACCACTGGTCAGAAAAAGAGTCACAAGTGACTAGTAAAGGATATGAAGATATGAGGGTGCCACCTTCAACAAGCCAACCCCTTACCAAAATAGGAAGTGTGGACCCTACCAACGGATCATTCCATAAAAAGTAACTAGCCTAATGAACCTTTAACTTAGGTTCTATCTATAGAGGAAAATGCCTACGAGAAATATTCACGTTCTTGTTTTAAGGGATCTACATAAGGAAAAATACAGAAAGGATTTAAACTACCCTTACATGAGGTTTAGGCTAAAACACCACTTAAGGTTCCATTTTAAGGCATTAAACCAAGGATAATTTAACTCTTTAAACATCTCAAGGTTTGTTTTTAAATAAAAACTAATACCAGTCATAAGGAAAAAACATATGGTTAAGGCTGAAAGGAAAAACATGAAAGTTATATTAAAATTATTTTTTAAGCATTATTATTTAGTGACATGATATTATAATTAGGATATTTCATCACATAAACCCCATTTTAAAACCATTCATTTATTTATAAGGCCTCACATAATTACTTATCAAAGAATATTAAAAGGTTTTTTATTAATTAAAGAGGTACTAGTCAAAATAATACCACCTTATTTTTCCATGAAAAACCATATAGAAGGATATGGTAACTTTAAAAGTCCCTCAACACATAGAATAAGAACACCCCATGGGGATAAGCAATAAGGCATACCAAAAGAGAAGGAAGCCTACGAGGGTCCTATTAAGTGATTTTGGGTTCAATTAAAAGCAACCCGAATCATTTTAGCATTTAGAATTTAAAACCCCCTTAGCGGTTCACTTCTTAATAAACATGCCCCAACTAACCAACTTGGGTCCAATTGTGCATTTAGAAATTTAGCTGTATGATTCATTAAGCACAATAAATAGAGGTACATTCCTCAATAAGGAAACCAAAATATTTAAAGAGAAAAACTTATAAACATTTATATTTACAACAATTTCTAAGTAGAAGTCTCATAATAGATGGTTCAGTTTTATGGGTTACCACCTCTCAAATTATAAAGTTCCCATACACTTTACAAGTTTCTGTCGACTCCCATATATCTACAACCATTTTATATAGGATTAAAATAAAATTAAATAGACTTATCATTTATGAAAAATCATTTAAATACATAAGGTTCACCTACAATGGTTTGATTATATGGGCTACCATGTTCCGATTCATAAAGCACCCATACACTTTACAAATTGGAAATTTGATCCCATTTAACTACAACCATAAAGTTTCAACCCATGCTAAACAATAATATTAACCAAAAACTTAATCATATTCTACTAATAATGTTATGTAATACCTAATCAGGTAAAAGCTAAGAATTTTACTAAATGAACCTAGCATGGCATATAAAATGCAGGAAAATAACACACAAGGTACATCAAAAATTTCAAATATACTAAGAATGCAACCTACATGGGATGAAATATGCTTAGAATGTGAATTCCCATGTTCCTATCACGATTCATGTAATTCTACTTCCTTTCCATACTAGACAAGGGTAAATATTGCAATCACGTAAATCAGTAAGTAGTGTGAAGTACTCTGATCACTCAAGGTGAAATCATAATCAACTATAATAATGAAAAAAATGAACAAAAATCCCAACCCCATATAGTTGGAATTTTCCCTATATGTGGGTTGATCACTACCATGAATGAATTTTTACCAAATGAAAACACATTCCTAGTCTCATGTCTACTAGTCCAAAATAGTAAGACAAAAGAAAAAAGATCTCTGCTATCACTTTGTAACATCCTGGCTTGACTAACAACTAAACCAGTTGCTGGAACGGTAGCCACATAGCCTCAAGAACACTTCCCTATATGCCATAGGCTATCGAATAGTAGCGAGGGTCTAATGATGGTATGGTGGGGAGACTACACCCTCATGGTTAGAGTCGCACAATGGCATATTAGGTATAAATTAATAAACAATAGAGGAAGCAGTAATAATAAATGAAAAAGTAGCAGAAGATAAATATAATGAATGATTATAAGTAAATGGAAAATGGTAATACATATAATAATGCATGAATATATAGATAGTGCTACACAGGACAAACATGAGGCTTAACACAATATAAAAAAAAGATCCCCAATGGCTAACTCCACGAGTATCCTGAGTATTGGCTCAGTCCTGTGCTCCCTAGCTCCCAAGTACACAATGCAGCACAAGAAATAAATTCAAGGACCAAAAAACATATAGAACTACTCAGGTACCCCAGTGAAATAGAGTCTTGGATAAGGTATGAGAGAGAATACCAATAGGCTATCACTAATGGTATCTAAAGCATAATCCAGTTCCTACATATAAAATAACTAGTGTGCATGTATGTCAAAAGTAAGGCATAAATGCGAGATAAATAAATAAAAAAGTTAATCTAGGTCCCTCAGGGTAACCAGGCCAATGATACTTGCTTCATCCTAAACTATAAATTTCTGTACCATAGCAACTTATACAAATGAAATAAGGAGGAAAATTGATAATGGAAATATCATAAAACAAATAAAATGAGATGGAACAACCCTAAGCATGTGGTTTGTGTAGTGGACCAATCCCAGAGAGCCCAAATAAAATGTCTACTACCATTACATTAGCATGATTACAAGGAATCAAATCTCTAAGGACCAATCCGTTTAGTATTCTTGGTAAACAAGATACACACATGAGTCTTGTATTATAAAGGAATACACTAATTATAACATATTTTTTTTCTTTCGAGGATAAATTCATTCCATCTAGTATATCCTTGAATATATTTCTTAGTATACTTATTAGATTACTGGGTAAAGAAAACAAAATAAGTGTGATCTCAAATGATCAGTAAGGGTAAAGTATAAGAGATTCCACAATGAATCAATGAGAATAATAATTATGGAATGGTAAATAATTGAACGCACATACCATGTAATCTAAAAATTGAGAAGGAATTGAATAAAAAATATGAAAAGGTAATAACTAGAAACTCATTCCATTCAAATAACAAGATAAAGAAAAATCAATATGCCAAGGTAAGAAACTGAAACACATTCCATTTAATCAATGAACTAAAAATGAAATGTATCCATAGATATGTAAATTCAAGATCTCATGAATGAATAATAACTTAAATTAAATGGTGGAAATTATTAATTATTTGATTCCATGTTTCCTAGATACATGGAACCATTACTTTCAAGAACTTTCACAAGACAATTTAGCACATCGAGTAAAAACCCATATAAGTAAGCTAACCAACTGACTCAACCCATGATACTACCAATGCATTGAGGGGCTATCTATAATCGATCCTCACTCGTGTTTTACTTTTACAAATCATTCCTCATATATCAAATAAATGATTTAACAATGTTCCTTCTCAAATATTCGTATGGAGTAGGAGATATAGATTTATCAATATTTCCCAAAATAATCAAATAACTTTCAAAGTAAACACCATATGAAAAATGGTATACAGTTTAGGAAATGAACATATCTATGATAAATTATATGGATAATTAGGGGAAATTCAATGTTTAATGATCATAAGAAATTGAATATTTCAATGGTATTAATAAAGGAATCAGGGAAGTGAATGTGAATACTATAATTGGCCAAATCAATCATAAAAAATCCTAATGAAGAATACAGATGCTATAAATACAAAATATCCCAAGTGGATTAAAAATAGTGGGTTTTTTATCATTTATTAATATAAATAAAATATCTTTTAAAAATATTATTTAAGAAAATATTCTTTTCATTTTAAAAAACATTTTGAAAATTCTTTTCTTTGAAAATATCTTTTGAAAACCTTTTCTTTAAAAAGAAAACTCTTAAACATACAAAGGAATCATCAAATAAATTATAGTGGGTAAATATATACATACCGTTTGAGGTAAAAAGAACATTCATTTTTCATGGTAAAAAGGTTAGAAAAATGCCTAGTTCAGAAAGTGATAAGAATATTCCTTTGAAAACATTGTTAGAAGGAAAAAAGGTTAAAAATGTATTTACTAAATAATTTTTAAAAGGATTTAAAAACATTATAATGAAAGATGATTTTTAGAAGAAAATTGTTTATCCAACTAAAGAGATAAATGAATTTGGGTTTTCTTAAAAACATTTAGAGTACCAATGAATGGGAAATTGTACTATTACTTGGAAAAGTTCCTGAATAACTAGAGGAGAAGAAAATGAAAGGGTTTATTAAAAAATGATCAAATAATTCCTTAAATGGAATTTCAAGTGTAAACAATCCTGAACAAAATGATATTGTGAATTACACCCTCAAAAAGATCATAACATTGATGTGAGAATCAATTATGTGTATCAACTATAAATCCACATAATAGAAGTGGAAATACATTAATATATTGTAAAAATTATTTATGAACATACTCATAAAATATTAACGAAAATGAAGAAGTAATATAACCCAATGAAAATAAATTGGGTTATGAAATTGTTTTCCACTTGGTAACTTTTAACTCGAATCCCATTAGATAATTCAAATTGAAACTCAAAATATCATAAAGAATGAATGAATCATGATATTATATGACAAAGTGGTAGTATGTACACCATATATAAAAAATTATGCGCAAACTAATAAATTTATTGTTTCAATAGAAAGTTAATAATCACAAAATTAAGTGAGATTTCAAAGATAATCATTAAAAACGTTATTGAGGAGAATAATATTTAAACATTCCAAAGTGTCCCATGGGATTTTGAAACATTTAAATCATAATATACAAAAATGAATAACATTAAATGAAGCTTATAATATTATAGTAATAATGATATTCAAGATATAACATGTCAAAGGGTAGTATATACACCATATTAAATAAACTAGGTGCATAACAACAAATAAGTCTCAAAGGAATGTAAATTGAAACAAAATCCCTTACCTTGTGTTTCCTTTTTGGGTGAATGTCATATAACATCCTATATAATGGTTTTAAAAATTTCACTAACTAATACCAGAAGAATAATCATATTTATAATATCATATATTAACTTCTTATAACATCTTATTACCCATTTGTTAACAATATTTCATTATTTTCACTATTTGGGTGTTAATTGCCTAGTCTTTCGAGTATGTTTTGACTTGTTACTTATTGTTATTATTATGCCGATCATGGTTTATTCATCTACAGAATGTAAAACATGGTGTAATTATCATATATAAATTCATTATATATGTATTTTTAATAATATATAGTATTTGGAGATAAGAAAGGAAATGCATCATTCATGGAGACGGTAGGCTATACGTACGTATGAATGCTACTTTCATCTCTTTGTCATATTAAAAGAATGAAAAGAAAATGATATATATGTATATTATATTTAAATTATCATATCTATGTCATATTTGTTACATTTTTTTATTAAAACCATCCTTTATACATTCCATGTATAGTGTGAATGAATTACATCGCTTTGAGGGGGCAGTAGTCCATACTTCCACAAACGATGTTATTGTATTCCCACAAAATAGAGTGCATAAAGGTATGAGTTATAAAAAAATTATATAAGTATAAATAAATTATAAATTTCATATATAACATATATAAATATAGTTTCCATCATAATTACTAACCATAAAAGGAAACAAAGGAAAAACGAACTTCGTTTCGTGAGGTGACAGTTCACCGTACACATAAACGGTAAGTCCATTACCCATTAGATGGAAGTTTGTATAAGTGCGGGTATAAAACTTAACATAACAACATATAAATATATTTAGGACACTTATTTTATTATATAAGCATGGAATAATTATAATTTAAAGAGTGGATAATGGAAACAAAACTAAAGAGCTTGAGGAAAGATGTTACCTCTTAATCTGGTAACTCCTTTTAGTTTGCACCAAAGGGATTCCATGGATGGATTTATGACCAATTTTAGGCTTCTAGATTTATTATATGGATTTAGGAGATATATTTGGGAATATACTGGTCGATAAAAATTGTCTAGGTGTGAGTAAGTGGTAGGTTTGAGTGCATTTTTATAGTGGAGGAGTGACACTCTTGTAAGTTTTGGAAAATGTAATTCCATCCACATTTTTTCCATTGAAAGTGGAACCAATAATGGTAAAACATAGATAATAGGGAGTATAGGTTCAAAATATGGCCATCCAATGGACTTTAGGAAAGTTTATAGGTCATTTTAGCTCTTAAGTTAAAGTTTTATGCCCTCACTAAGCTTAATTTCACCTTAATCGTTGTAATTAATTTTAATTACTTTCACTAATATTTTTCATAAAAATATAAGTTGACCGTATTATAAATTATAAATTATCCTGATTATAAATATATAATCCATTTTATAAATTCCAATCACAAAGGTGATGGAAATTATTTTAAATTTAATCTCAGAGACTGGACAACAATACATGTTTTTAAAGTCAAAACATCTAAAAGTTCGCTAAATTTTTATGTTAAATTTCAAAGTGAAATTGATTACAATGACCTAAATTGGATTAATTGATAAAAAATTAATCTAATTAATGTTTTAAACTAGTTTAAAATATAATTTAACTTTATAAATAAATTAGACAAAAAAGAAGTTTTGAATTAACATTTAGTATTTTTCATTATTCACTAAAAAATGAAATATTTCAGAAAAATATCAAAAATTCACCCTAAACTAATTTTTATGTTTTTTATTTATAATATTAAGTTTATTTTGATATATAAAATCTATAAAAGTGCTAAAAATTGTATTTAAAATAGGTTCACTATTAAAATACGGTAAAAGTGCCTTAATAAAAATATAGGTTTTTATGTGTAATATTGGGTTTGTTCCTATCTTATACCTATCAAATATATTGAAATAATATCAAACATATTTGATTAAATATAATATATATATATATATTACATTAATATCATTCACTAAATTTAATTAATTTAATTTATTAGGATAAAACACCTTTGTGATCATAAAATAGTTTTCTATAAAAATTCACTTTATTTTAAATTGATTCTTATATTAATTTATAAATAATTTTTAATCAATTAATTAATTTTATATTTATGTAAACCATATATTTTAATAAGTTATTTAATTATATTCATAATGGCTAGTTTATATCTTATTATATTAAAAAATAATATTTTAATAATATATTATTGTTCAGTAAAACTCGGTCTTACGTGTAATGCAAGTCATCGAAGAAACTCGTTGTAGCGCGTGACACATGATAACTCATTGTCACATGCATTTAAATCTAAAAAATATATTTGATTTATTTAAAATAGTATATATATTATAAATTCTCAGGATATTATATTCCCCTACATTCTTGGTGTTGCGCATCATACATGCTATCAAATACAATGTTCCTACTTTAGATTTTTGGGGCATTACATTCTCCCCACTTTAATTAAATTGCATCCTCACAATTCATAGTCAACCTTGGTAATAAATTGTTTGATATTTTCTATGTTTAAATCCCAAAATGAGGGAAGGGTTTGTTAGAAATCCACTAGAAAATAGAGAATGGGAAGTACAAAGGTCACATGGAATAACATAAATTGGGTCTCTATATAGGAGAACAATAGTGGAAAGTAGAGATACATAATTGGAGGAAAAATATAAATATTTATAGGGAGTGATTTAGGTAATCAATCACAAAAAATTGAATGATCAATGGAATTTTGAGGGCCTCAAATCTATAAATCTTAAATGATTTAGAAGACCATCGGTTCAATAAAAAATAAGGTATTAGGACAGAATTTTTTTTCCTGATAATTACTTGATATATTTATATAAACACAATTTTCATCCTTTTATTGTGCTCAATAAAATTATAATTCATAACTTTATTCTAATAAATGAATGTCCAAAAATTAACTTTGATGCCCGAAGAACTAAAATACAATTTTAACAGATCTTAAGGCCCATAAAAGAGTGAAAATTCTAACTATTTATCTATAACTATTCTCCAAATCCAATATGGTTAATACGTTAATCTCTATACCTAAAATTTGATACCACTAGTTCATCATTAATATTTATTCATCAAATTGTTTAACTAAAAACAATGACATATTAATCAAGGCATTACCTAGGTTAGTGGTTGGGATGAAACCCTTATCATCTTTCGGTCATGGGTTCAAGTCCAGCAGCCTTGCCATACTTGATGGGTTGTCACCTGACATACAAGTTTTCCTTTTCTAAAAAAATATTAATATAATTTCTAAAATAAATATGATGGATATCCTTGAAATTTAATCATTAAATATCCTACAGTTTTCAATAAAACCCTAATACATAAATAATTCATCCATTTATTTAAACATATTTTCTTCCTTGGTTTAGAGTTTATCCTATAGGGAAGGGAATTTCCTAAAACCAAAAACCATAGATCTAGAATCAATTATTATATTGGAAAATTCATATAATTATTTTTAGGATGTCTAAATCTTGTCAAATTATTTTCAATATAAGACACCTCAGGTTTAACCTAGCGTATTCATTTTCATAATATATTAAAATACTTTATAACATATTGTAAAGAAAATGTGATTTATCCTAAGCATATCCCTCAGGAGTATCAAACTAGGTGAGCAGTAAGGCTCATTGTCATGTACCAGGTTATGCCGAGTCAGACCCAGCACACCTTGTCAGAGTTGTTACTCCTAGGTACATCTGTGCCAGAACCATATCCACTTGTAGTATCCAGACATGGATTTATTACTAGGAAAACTCACATAATCTATATTTTACCAAAATTTTAGGGTGTTCTTCTATGCTTATCCTAAAATTCTACCTTAGGGTTATGTTCTCTAATCTATGTTTTTTTTAAATCTAGTTCCCATGGTTGTTAATAAACTTATTATGATACCAACTATAGAAAGATGACCCTAGAGAGCCCAAAACCAGTGTCTACTACCATTACATTGGCGTGATTACAAGGAATCAAATCCTGAACTACTGATTGGTTTAGTAGTCTTGGTAAACCAGATACATACATGAGTCTTGTATTACAAATGAATACTCTAATTACAACATAAATTTTCTATTTTTAGGACAACTTTATTCCATCTAGTGTATCCTTATATATATTTCTTAGTATACTTCTTGGATTCCTGGGGAAAGGGAACAAAATAAGGGTAAGATTAAATGCTTAGTAAGGGTAAAGTATATAAGAAGCAATAATTAAACAATGAGAATAACAATTATGACATGGTAAATAACTAAACACACATACCATGTAATAAAAAAGCTAAGAAGTAAGTAAATGAATAATATAGAAAGGTAATAACTGAAAACTCATGCCATTCAAATAACTAGATAAGGAAAAATCAATATAGCAAGGTAAGAAATTAAAACACATGCCATTTAATCAATGAATTGAAAATTAAATGTATCCATAGATATATCGACATATGATATCATCGATGAATAATAACTGAAAATAAATGAGGTAAATTCTTAATTATTGGATGCCATGTTTCCTAGGTACATGGAACCATTACTGTCAAGACCTTTCACAAGGCAGTTTAGCATATCGGGTAAAACCCCCTCTAAAGTGGCTAGCCAACTAACTCGTCCCATGATACCACCGATGAATCAAGAAGCTATCTATAACCAGGCCCCACTTGTGCCATACATGGAAAAATCATTCATCATATATCGAATAATCTATTTAACAACATGCCATATCAAATATCCATATGGATTAGAAGACACATATTTATTAATATTTCCCTAAATAATCATAATAACTTTAAATGTAAACACCATATGAAAAATGGTATATAGTTTAGGAAATTTACATATCTATGATAAAATATATGGATAATTAGGGGAAATTTAATGTTTTATGATCAAAGAAAATTGAATATTTTAAGGGGAATAACAAAGGAATCAAGGAAGTGAATATGAATACTATCCTTGGCCAAATCAATCATAAACCATCTAGAGGAAGAATAAGGATGATATCAATAAAAAATATCCCAAGTGGATTAAAAATAGAGGGTTTTTATCATTGATGAATAGAAAAAAAAGATATTTTAAAAATATTCTTGAATAAAATACCCTTTTCATTATTATTTTTTTGAAAATAATTTTCTTTGAAAATCACTTTTGAAATAATTTTCTTTAAAAAGTAACCTTTTAATCATGAAAAGTAAGATTCAAAGAAATGAAAATGGGTAAATACATACATGTTATATGAGATAAAAATAACATTCCCTTTTCATGGTAAGAATGTTATAAAAATACCTTGTTCAGAAAGAGACAAAAATATTCCTTTGAAAACATTTTTAAAATATAAAAAGGGTAAAAATGTATTTACTAAATAATTTTGAAAAGGGTTTAAAAACATTTTAATAAAACATGGGTTTTAGAATAAAATAGGTTCTATGACTAAAGAGAGAAATGAAGTTTAGTTTTCTTAAAATTATTTTCTAAAACATTTTGAGTACCAAAGAATGAAAAAATGGTACTATTACTTAGAAAAGGTCATGAATAAACAAAGGAGAATAAAATGAAAGGGTTTATTAGATAATGATAAAATAATTTCCTTAGATGTAATTTCAAGTGTAAAAAATCCCAAATAAAATGAGATTGTGAAGTAAACCCTTGAAAATACCATAACATTGATGTGTGAATCAATCAATGAATAGATTATGTGTATCAACTATGAATACACATAAGATAAGTGGAAATAAATCAATATATTTTGAAAATTATTTATGGAAATAATCATATAATATTAACCACAAAGAGGAAGTAATATAACACAATGAAAACAAATTGGGTTATGAAATTCTTTTCCACTTAGAAACTTTTAACTCGAATCCCCTTAAATAATTTAAATTTAAACTCAAAATATCACAAAGAATTAATGAATCATGATATTATATGACAAAGTGGAAGTATATAAACCATATATAAGAAATTAGGTGAATAAATATAAAGTTATTATTTCAAGAGAAAGTTAATAATCACAAAAGGAATCAAGACTGCAAATATAATCATTAAAAATGTTCTTGAGGAGAATAATATTTAAACATTCCAAAGTGTCCCACACCACTTTGAAACATTTGAATCATAATATACATGAAGTAACGACATTATATGAAACTTATAATATCATGATAATAAGTATATTCATGAAATAATATGAAAAAGGGAATTATATGTACTATATAAAATAAACTAGGTGCATAACAACAAATAAGTCTCAATGGAATGTAAATTGAGATGAAATCCCTTACATTATGTTTCATTTTTGGATGAATGTAACCTAATATCCCATATAGTGGTTTTAAACATTTCAATAAATAATAACAGAACCATAATCATATTTATAATACCATATTTTAGCTTCTTATAATATCTTATTACCCATTTTTTAACAATGTTTCATTATTTTCACTATTTCAGGTATTAATTGCCTAGTCTTTTGAGTATGTTTTGGTTTGTTACTTGTTGTTATTATTATGTTTCTCATGGTTTAATCATTTAAAGAATGTAAACCATGATTTAATTTTAATATATATTCAGTATATATATATTTATAATAATATATATTATTTGAAGATAAGAAAAGAAATGCAACGTTCATGGAAATGGTTGGCTGTACGTACGCATGAACGCTACTTTCATCTATTTGCCATATTAAAAAAAAGAAAAGAAAACGATATATATGTATTATATATTTCTAGTATCATATATATTTAATATATGTTACATAGTTTTAATAAAACCATCCTTTATATATTCTATGTATAGTGTGAATGAATCACATCGTTTTGAGGGGGAGGTAGTCCACATTTCCATAAACGATGTTATCATATTCCCACAAATAGAGTGCATAAAGGTATGAATTATAAAAGAATTAAAGAAGTATAAAGTCATTATAAATATCATATATAACATATATAAATATATTTTACATCATAATTCATAACCATTAAAGGGGGTAAAGGAAAAATGAACAACTTCATTTTGTGAGGCGACAGTTCGCCGTATACATAAACGGTAAGTTCGTTACCCATTAGATGAAAGTGTGTGTAAGTCTAGGTCAAAATATTAACATAAAAAAATATCAGTATATTTAGGATACTGGTGTTATTATATAATCATGTAATAATTATAATTTAAATAGAGGATCATAGAAATAAAACTAAAGAACTTGAGGAAAGATGTTACCTCTTAATCGGGAAACTTCTTTTGGTTTGAACCAAAGAGATTACATGGATGGATTTATGACCAAGGTGAGGCTTATAGATTGAGGGGAGAGATTTTGGGGAGATATTTGGCCTCATATTGGTTTAGAAAAAGTGTCTTGAGAGGTTTGAGGAAGTGGGAGGCTTGATTTCATTTTTATAGTGGAGGGGGAGTGACACTCTTGTAAATTTTGGAAAATGGAATTCCAACCACGTTTTACCACTTAAAGTGGCACCAATAATGGTCCAAAGTCAATAAAAGAGAGTATAGGGTCGAAATATATCCATAAAATTTCCTCTTTACAAGTGTATAAGTCATTTTGGCCCTCAAGTTTATGGTTTAGTCCCTTGTTAAGCATAATTTCATCTTAATCATTGTAATTAATTTTAATTACTTTCACTAATATTTTTGATAAAAATATAATTTGAACTTATTAGACATTATAAATTATTTTTATTCCAAATATAGAATCTATTTTTTCAAATTCCAATCATATAAGTGGTAGAAATTATTTTAAATTTAATCCCATAGATGAGATGACAATGTAGGTTTTTAAAGTAAAAACATCCAAAAGTTTGCTAAGTTTTTATGTTCAATTTCAAAGTGAAATTAATTACAATGACCTAAATTGGATTAATTTATAACAATTTAATATAATTAAACTTTATAACCAATTTAAAATATAATTTAACCTTATAAATAAATTAGATGAAAAATCAGTTTTGAATTAAAATTCAGTATTTTCACTATTCATTAAAAAATGACATATTTCAGAAAAGTATAAAAAATTCACCTGAACCTAATTTTTATGTTTTTATTTAAAATATGAAGTTTATTTTCACATATAAAATATATAAAAGTTCTAAAAATTATATTTAAAATATATTATCTATTAAAATATGACAAAAGTGCCTTAATAAAAATATAGGTTTTTATGTGTAATATTGGGTTTGTTCCTATATTATTCCTATCAAATATATTAGATGAATATAAAAAATATTTGATTTAATATAATATATATATATTACATTAATACTATTCACTAATTTTAATTAATTTATTTTTTAGGATAAAACACCTTTGTGAGTATAAAAACAGTTTCTATAAAATATTCCCTTTATTTTCAATTGGTTCTTATATTCATTTATAATTAATTTATAATTAATGAATTAATTTTATATTTGTATAAATAATATATTTTCATAAGTTATTTAATACTATTCATAATGGCTAGTTTATATCTTATTATATTAAATAATAATATTTTAATATTATATATTATTTTTCAATAAAACTCAGTCTTGAGTGTAACGCAAGTCATCAAAGAAACTATTTGTTGCATGAAACGCATGCTAACTCAATGTCAAATTCATTTCAAGCTATAAAATATATTGAATTTATTTAGAATTGTAAATATATTATAAATTATTGTGATATTATATTTCTTTACACGTTTAGTGTTGCGTGTCATACACGATATCAAATACAATGTTCCTACTTTAGATTTTCAGAGTATTATAGTTTGTCTTGGAAGACACATCTAATGGATAAAAATATATACCATTATACTTTTCTATAAAATTATCTACAATTTTTAGATAAGAAGTATCCTCATCCCGTTTTAGGTAAACCCTATCAAGGAACCTATGTATCGTACCAGGAATTCCATAATGGTCACTTCTATAAGAGTCCATCCAATGCGATCCATGGATGGCCTCACAAGTATCACTCCTGACCTAGTGTGAGACAAAAAACTTTGATCCTGTACCTGGTATCTCACGTAAGGGGCCAAGTATCACTCGTGGCCTGGTACAACCATCTCACTAATAAGTCTTTCTAAGGTATCTCCCCTAGGGAACTGATATCTCTCATAATAAGGTAAGAAAAACGCATGGTGGGACCATCCTAGCATTCCAGTATCACCCTTAGAATATACACAACCCAATCAGTGTATCTAATCACAATAACAATGAGTCCTTCCTTATAATTCCATGGAAGGAAACCCAAGCATCACTCATAATGTTCATAATTCATTTAATAAGTTTAATTTAAACAATTTGAAAGGCCAAGTAGTGAGAATGACATAACACATAACAAAGAAGCATTAAGATAACCAAACCCCTTTTCCTTTTCATTTAAAATTTAAAATGGGTACATACATAATTAATCCACATCACATCTCAAAAAAATTAATTAATAATACCATCACATTACATCAAAAAGCCAAGAAAGGAATTGCACACATATCACTTTCCAATTGAAGACAACACACTTCATCAAGTGGTTTTATTAGAAAACATGAAATTGTTATTCAAACAATCCATTTCATTCAATTTAAATAATTTAATTTCATCATAAGGATTAAAGGAACCCATTCGATGATAGTTTAGAGCAGGCAACATCACGATTCAATATATAAATAAACAACACACCTAAGGGGTGGATTTCACATAAGGAAGATAATGTTAAACATGAGTTATTTAACAAACCCACCATAAAGAGGTGGTTTTGATAGAGGTTGTAGCCTCCAACCACATCGACATGGGTTTTAAAATACATAACAAGGTAGTCTATACATTTTAATTAAAATCAATTCTTGAATTAGAAGCAACACCATGTAAGTCTAACATGAGGCACATGGAAACATTTTATAATGAGGTGAAACTTAAGGGGAAAAGATATAGACTACCTAACTTATACCAAGGATGAATCATGGTTCTGATATCAAGCTTTGATTTGGTTTAGTTCGTGAGAAATTAGAGAAATGGACAAAAAACCTGAAAATAGGGTGAATTAGGTCGCACAAAAATAGCACATCAGAGGAGAAGAGAAACTAATAAGAATAGCTAGAGGAACAAAGATCATACCAAGAGGATTCCATAAAGACTGAAAGAACTTGAATCCTAATTCAGATGATAGAGATTGATCAAATCCTAGGTTAGGAATTGGAGGAGCCTCACACAAGAGGGGATAAGGAAACTCTCATTGAAAAAGAGACTGAAAAGAGATGGGGGTTAGATTTAGGTTCATTAAGGGTAAAATGTCAATTTCACCCAATATACAGGGTTGCATGGTTTGGATGTATGGTTAAACAATCTTTGTTCCAACATTGAAAAGGCTACTACTTAAGGGAATAGGTTTTCATGGTTTGGTCAAACCATGCACCAATTGTGCAACAAACAATGCACACATACTACCTAAATGGCACTAAGAGTACAACTAGGTGCACAATTTGGGAAATCACGCCAGGCCTATAAAGATTACTTCTTCTCACCTGTAGAAGTCACACAGTTTACATTGGTGGGACACACAGTTCTAGATAAACCATGCACCCTTACCAGTCCACCCAAACTTGAGTTTTTGCGGCCCAGTGCTCCCAAAACTCAACGAATCACCCGAGACACCTCTTGGGTTCACAAAGAAAATATAAAAACAACAAATTAAAGTGTTCCAACACTTAGATTTCCATTTCAATCATTGGTTTAAAGAACATAACTTCCACTAAATGAATAAATTCAAAAACCCTTGGAATTTCATCTGGTCCAAAAACACGTGATGCTACACCCACTATCACTTCCCCATTGATTTGATTCTATCACGACCCAACATCAAACACCATGTTATCCCATCCCTTATATAAATATCACATCTTAGAAAACATATCTAATGTGGGTTAGGATTTATCCCTACTTAAACCAACCTTGTAAGGTCAAGCATCCCATGCTAGCATCAGGCATCATCACATCACATCTCATCTCACCCAAAGACACCTGGTCCATCACACTATAACTCATCACATAACTAGAATAGTAGGGTATCATGAATTTGAAGAACATAAACCTTGTTAACTCCACCTACCATGCATACCCCACACCACATATCACATCACATCACATCCCTCCTGAAGACACCTGGTCCATCACATCAAATCACTGGATCATCACCTATCTCACCCGAATAGACCTGGTTCATCACACCACATCTCACCTGAAGACACCTAGGACATCACTGCTAAAGGAAGAGAAGAGAAGAGGGGGTAGCTAGCCATCTGTATCACTACCATCATAGATTTTGAAAAAAACACCTGGAACCCAAAACCTTTGGGCATTTGTAAGGTTATCCAACTTGGGTGGGGAACATATAGAAATAACATAAAGATACATGATATATAGATAACACACTATACCCAACATATGGGTAAAAAACCCACCTAGTTAACACCACATCACCACCACTACACCACACATCAACCATCACAATCAATGCTGCCACTAATTCATCACACCACACAACCCTCACACAAAGCCGCACATGACCACTTTCAATTACAAGTTTCATCATTTCCACATTTAACAAGTTACACTAACTCCCATTAATAATCCATTTATTTAACATTTACATATACCATTCTAATTCATTTATCAACCTATTAATTTATTCATTTCATTCATCATCATAATTTATTCCACTTATACCCAGGAAACTAACACAACCACTAAACACAATGAACACTCAACTACCCACATCGCATATATACCAACCAACCACCGTATCACAATACCATGAATTACACAACATACTTGATCAACTCCATCACTACACAATAGCCCAAACCATTCAGGTAAACACAATAAACACAAGTACACACACCATCACACATCCTAACTTCCACATTTATTCAAGGAATTTCATTAGATCACTTCATTACTTAGAATGGGTATTATAAAAAAACCTATCTTACATGGGAAACTAATTTATTATCTAAATATAAATTAATTATCCTTTTATTCATATTTTGATCACATAATAACACAATAAGTGTCTCATTATATATCATCTACAATGCAAATAGGGATCCCAACAACTGTTATTTTTAGCATGACAACAACATGGAATGAAATCATATACAATAACATTGAAAGTAGTAAAAAATGAAATTACTCCCCATCCTCATCAATTTCAGTTTAATATAATTCCTTATATATATTATTCAAAGCCTCAATATCCAACCAAAGGAAATAAAAACCATGATATCCACATACATAGAACGTATAAATGAAGAAAATAAGGATCCCCTACCTAAAGGAAGCTTTTCTAATTCACTGTGAACCATAGGGGAAGAAAAAACAGCTTGGAAACCACAAATGCATTAGGAAAAAATAGATCAACCTGGATCACACTAAGGGATCATAAAAACACAACCCAAACACACCCAAAACCAAAACAACAACATTACATCAAATCTCAGAGGAAAGGATGCAATGATATAATGGAGAAAGGGAAAAGGACTCAGCACCAATCACCAAAGATCAACCACCAAAGCCTAAGGATCAAGGTGAGGGAATACATGCTAGAAGGTCTCCCAAAATTTCCTAGGGTTCATCCATAAAATAAGAGAATCTATGACTAAATGGTAGGGTTTAGTCAAGCCTTCATGTTATATATAGGGTGTAACTCACTTGATTTATGGAATAAATTAAAATTTTATGCCATAAATTCCACAAGAACATATATTAAAAGCCGTAAAACCAAATCTTAGGCCATAAAACCCCCTTTTCATAGAAAATAATTTCACTTTGGACTTTAAAATATTTACACCATAAAATTCTGTTTTATGATGTAAACCCATTTCACACTGTACTTTCCATCGAACACAAGTTGTAAATCAGCCAATAATAAATTTTTAAACCAAAAACTTATGTTGTAACCCCCATTTTTATAGAATAAACATCCTTCTACAATTCTAATACAACTCCAACCTCCACCATGTAGGTTTTGGGCAAAGTGGAAGTGTGTGATGGGTGGTGTCCAATTTTGATTTTTGTTAGGATCGATGATCAATCCAATGTATATACAATGTTTAATCATTGTGATCAATGGAATTGAATAAAATATAGACAAAATTAATCATGTCAGAACCAAAGAGAGGGGATCATCACATATTATTTATAAACAATTTAATTAAATAAGAATTGACTCAAAGTAATTATTTCTTCATTGATGTATGGAAACATATCTGTGGGGTACTATCATTTCATTATAGAAAACAAGTGTAGATTTTATCTAGAGATAATCCACACATATTACAGGAATCTCTAGATGTTGCTGAAGGAGTCTCTGGGTGCTATCACGGAAGATCCTTACGCTTGTGTCATCTGCCTTTGATCACCTCAAGAACAACTTTCAAAGCATTCTCATTAATCTGGTGTATAATGATTACTCTCCATTCTTGGGAGTATTCTTGGAGAAGGGAGATCTCTAGGATTGAGAGGATTCTCCAAATCCACTGTGCACAACCAAGACAAATTAATTGGTTAATTGAGAAAATAATATAATTGGGTTTTTTATATTTCTATGGTTAAAATAAAATAATTACATAAGTGCCTATATTTATTTATTTAATCATAGAAAAACCCCATGTTAAATAATAATAATAATAATATTTCTTGACATGCACTTAAATTGTGAATTATAATTAAAATATTATTTAATTAAATAATATTCAATATTTATTATTTCTCATTAGACTATTAAACTTGATCCACCATTCCTCCATTATTTTTATCAGGCCATGAATAATGCCTATTTATTTATTAAAAAATATCACTACATTATTCATCAACAAATAAATAAATATTATATTCAATAAATAGAAAATAAATATTTATTAAATATTTCACTCACAATATATTCTCTCGAATAACTAGTGATGGAATAAATGCGATTGATCATGAATGAATAATTATTAAACCATGTATGAGAATAATATTTATTCAACCTATTAAATAATAAATAATAAAATATATTATTTAACTGAGATTCTGGATACACTTAGTGTGTGACTCTCTAGGCCTCTTTCTTAGTGGAATTAGGTGAAGAAGCCTAAATTCCATGGTTCACGTCTAGAAACACACCAAGGAACCCATAAAGAAAGAATTTAATGCCATAATGACATGTCACCTCATACAAATGCTTATTGTGTAATATAATCCCTTTATCACAATATCTCAAATCAAGCAGGTTTCATGCTAGGTCCATCAACCTATATGCTTGATATCTCTTTATTTGACTTTCTAGAAATTTAACTTGCCTATTTATCACCATGATAATGGATTTATTTAGGTTATTTAATTTCCATAAAAGGGTCTAAGATATTAACTTCTATTGAAGAATAGAAGGGTTAAATCCTTTCTCACATTATTCATTAATGTAATATTACTCATGATGCACCCAACACATCCTACCTCATCGTGAACATATGTCATCATGGTTTTTATCAATACATTTAAGTGTGTGACTCATAATACCCATTCATAATAATATTAAAGTCTAAGGACCAATACACATGTCCGTTTATAGGAACATCCAATGTCATATAGAAATGTGGATTTCTTACTGGCAGGTCTCGTTCTCATAATATCCTACTGGATATTACCAAGGGCGTGCACTATGAGAAGGTTCCTCAAATTCCTACGAGTCTCCACCCCTGATAGCATGTATCATTTGTGTACCTCAAATAATATCTTCTAACTATAGAAAATATATTCAATAATAGTGTCATAACACTTCTTGGTTCTCATCATAGTGGGAAACTGCTATGACCCTTTAGTGCATTAACCACTGTTAGGACATTATCACATACAATGTTATGTAGAAGAAAAATAATGATGTGATAAGTAGTTTATTAATATTTAAAACCATTAATAAAACTTTATCATAAAGTACAAAGAAGTTAGTTCTAGGGAACCAACTCCAAAAGACTCCCACTTTCTCTAGAGACAACTACTAACAACCTTCAGTCCGCTAGCTCTCACATAATATTCATGCTTCTGCTAAGATAGGAATTTAGTCAAGGGGTCTTCCACGTTATCTTCCATGGGTAATCTGCTCACTATAAATTCACCCCTATGATATAAATCTCTCAAGAGGTGATACTTCTATAATATATTCTTTTTCTATTGGTATAACCTTGGTTGTTTTGCAAGAGCCATCACTGCAGTATTATCACAATACAATGTGATAGGGTCTTTACTGCTAGGTACCAAATTGAGATCTTAGATAAAGTTTCAAATCCAAACTGATTCCTTGGATACATTAGAAGCTTCTATATACTTGGAATTCACTGTAGAATTAGTAACAACTAGCTACTTTTAACTCTCCCAGCTCAAAGCTACTCCATTGAGATAGAAAACATATCCTAATTGCGACTTCAGATCATTTTGATATGTCTGAAAACCAGCATCAATATAACCTCTGATAAAAAGCTCCTCATCTCCTCTATACACCAGGAACATATCCTTAGTTCTTCTCAGATACTTAAGGATATACTTAACATTAGTCCAATGTTATTCTCCTAGATCTTCTAGATATCTGGATACTATGCTCAATAAATAGGAAAAATCAAGTCTAGTACATAACATGGCATACATGATTGATCCTATCACAAAATATTATGGGATATTACTCATTCTATCTTTCTCATGTTATGTCTGAGGACACATTTTCTTAGAAAGATTTAAATCATGTGACAGTGGAACTAATCCCCTCTTGTATTGTTCCATACTAAATCTCTTTAACATTTGGTCAATATATATACTTTGACTTAGTCCAAGCAACCTATTGGATCTATCATGAATGATCTTGATCCATATAATATAGCCTTCTTCACCTATGTCCTTCATGAATAAACACTTGTTTAAATAGTCCTTAATAGATTTAATAATGGTATATCATTTCCAATAAGTAATATTTCATCAACATATACTACTAGGATAATAAACACATTCCCATTAAACCTTTTGTAAACACACGACTCACATTCATTTTTAATGAAACCAAATTCTCTTATGGATTCATTGAATTGAATGTTCCATGACCTAGATGCTTGATTGAATCTATAAATGGATCTATACAACTTTAAAATCCTTTTGGAATCACCTGGAGTCATAAACCCTTATGGTCGTGTCATATAGACATATTCCTAAAGGTTCCTATTAAGGAATGTAGTTTTGACATCCATATGGAAAATCTCATAGTCATGGTAATCTTCTATAACAAGTATTATTTTGATGGATTTAAACATGGAAACTGGAAAAAAAGTTTCATCATAGTCAATTCCTTGATGTTGTTTAAACCCTTTATCCACTAGCCTTATTTTATAGGTACTTACTTTACCGTCCATGTCTATCTTCCTCTTGAATAACCATTTTCATCCAACATGATTTACATTAACTGGCGCATCGATCAGAACCCAAACTTGGTTCTGACACATTGAATACATCTAATAATTTATATCTTCTAGCCATATTGTATTTTCTGAGCTCTCTACTAACTCCTTGTAGGAGAGAGGTTCATCATTGTCAACCAACAATGAGTCACCATCCTTGGTGACTAGAAAACTATATCTCTCTGTTTCTCTTACCTCTCTTGAGCTCATATGCAGTACTTATATTTCAGGAACTACTTCTTCTAAGGGGAACTATAGAACCTATTTCTATACTAACTCTTGTGTATCTTGAGCATCAACTTAATCAAAGTCAATATTGCTCCCAATATCCTTTTTGTGAATGTTCTCCCTCTCAAGAAAGATGGATTGTACAGTGACAATCACTTTATTGTCTGAGGGGTTATATAGGTAGTATCCATTTGTTTCCTTGGGATACCCTACAATGATACACATCATACCCCGGGGTGCTAGTTTGTTGCTTGAGAAGACCTTTACAAATTCCTCACAACCCCATACACATGTATGAGATAAAATAGGTTTCTTTATACTCCATAACTCAAAGATAATTCCATTATCTTCTTTAGTTAGTACTCAGTTTAATGTTTATGCCACATTTTGTGATGTATATTACCAAAAGGACAATGGAAGATCTGCATGACTCATCATCGAACTTACCATGTTTAACAAGGTATGGTTCCTCCTTTCACTAACACCATTCCACTGTGGTTTATAAGGTAGAGTGAGTTGAGATAGAATCCCAAACTCCCATAAAAATTTGATGAAATATTGGTTAAGATATTCACCACCTCGATCTAATTGAATCCTTTTTATCTTCTTATCAAGACGATTCTCTACTTCATTATTGGATTCCTTTAATTTCTTAAAGGACTTAGACTTATACCTCATCAAGTAGATATATCCATATCTACTCAAGTTATAAGTAAAAGTAATGAAGTAATAATTTCCAACTCTAGCTTCTATTGGAAATGATCCACACACATCAGTGTGTACCAATTATTGAAGTTCTATAGACCTTTCACCATGTCCACTGAATGGTGGTTTGGTTATTTTTCCTTATAAACAATAATTACATCTATTAAGTGGTTTTAGTTCAAAAGATTCTAAATAACCATGTTGAAATAGATTTTTCAAACGCTTATTGTTTACATGACCAAGACAATGATGGCATAGTTGGGTGTTATATGAGTCATGTGAACATGATTCGTTATCAGTTTACAATACTTGGTTTTTGTAATTTAATAAATAAAGACCATTATTTAAATGTTCCATACCATAAAATATGTTTTACTAATAAAAGAAACAACTTTTATTTCCAAATTTGAAAATAAACCCACTTTTATCCAAACAAGACACAAAATTATGTTCTTTGTAACTGTAGGAACATAATAAAAGTCTCTTAAAACCAAAATCATTTGTATTAGCAATGAAAGGTGGTAGTTACCAATAGATAGAGCGTCCATCCTTGCACCATTGGTAGCTTGTAGATCCACCTCTCCTACAAGCTATATTTAATACCCAATGTATAGAAATGGAAAGATATCACTTGATAATGAACACACCTTTAGCTTCCCCTTACTTCTGGGTTCAGTTACTCTTCTAGTGGTCTGTCTTTCCACATGAAAATCATAATAATTCATTTTCATTACCCTACCTATAGATGTTCTTCTTATTATAAGAACAATGCTTAGGATATTTATACTATTTATAAGTCTTGGGACCCTTTTCCACATTATTCCTTTTCTTGTTCACCATAAGGACCAAGGGTTTATCACGCCCCATGTCCTTATCCACTTGGAAAATCAAGGTCATAATTTCCAAAAGACTCTTCTCATTGTTGATCATATTATAATTCAAAATAAATATGGAGAAGGTCTTGGGTAGTGATGAAAGTATGAGATCTGTACGTAACTCATTTGGGGATTTAATCCCTAAGACGTCCAGGTGTTTAATGTAGCCAATGATCTTGACTACATGAGGCCCAACTGGAACAAACTCTCCAAACTTAGTTATGAAAAAATAATTAGAGATATCATACCTTTCTTATCTTGCCTTCTTTGGATAGATATCCTGAAGGTGAGACATCCCAATATAGGCATCCATATCCTCACATTGCTTCGAAATCTCATTAGGCATGGATGATAGTTTGAAGCACTAAATATATGTAGCATAATTTAGATGTTTCTTATAGAGACATAGTTTTTCATCACTTGACTCATTTCCATGCACAATTTTTAAAGGTTCTTCCAACAAATACAATTTCCTTTCATGGTGTAGGATGATACATATGCACCCTTTCCACTCTTGGGAATTAGTGTTAGTGAGAAAGTTTTCCTTCTCAAGTATGGATCACAATGATATGTTTTATTTCATTTTATTATTATTTCTACAAAATAAGATAAGAGTAATTTTAGTACTTTATATGATAAAATTTTGAAAAATAAATAAATATTATATTTATTAGTATCCCACTAATTTATCGAAACCCAATAGCCCTCACCACTGGCTTCAGAATAACTTGTTTCTTGGATATTCTAGTGGTAAGGGTCCATATTTCCCTTCTCATTACCCCAAATTTGGTTGGTTAAGAAACTTAAATGGTTTTAGGTAGGAATTTTAAATTCCAACTACATTAACTCATAGTTCCTTGATCTACTGAGTGGACTCCCTAATCCTGAAATCATTAATTTAGATTTACTCAACCTTTTCAACTTAGTTACACGAAGTCCTTCTTTGGCAGTTGACTCTTGATGTGAACCAAGTTAAGTCAACCCAAAACCTCATGTTAGAATTTCCCTATAATTGAAATCACCCCAACTTTTTTTGGTCAAGCACTTTGAACTATGGTTCTATTCTAACCGAATTAATGGAAGGTTATACTGACTTAATATTTTATTGAGTGATTTTATCCTTTATGAATAAATTTCCAATTATTATCTTTATTACATTATTATTAATATTAAATGGGATTAATTAAGTGATTAACCACGTCTTAGATAATATTTATGCATAAGACAATTTATTTTAGTTCTATCTTACATGCTTGTTAATTCATTAATTATGTGATCATGATAAGACATCCATAAGGAAATAACCATGAAACTAATAGAAATAAAATAAAGGGTATGATCATGATTTTATACTAATGGTTATTTTATCTAGCGGTTGATAAACTAACTATTGACTTAGGGGAGAAACACCTTGAACCAATTGAAGTTCATGTTTACATATTTCCACCTATCCACCTTTGTATCTCCTTAGATTGGTTTCACCTCAGCTCCTAACTTGAACTGCCTCCACTAGCTTAGGAGATCCATCCATTATATATGAATTTTACTCACTTGTAGGTGAGGGGGGAAAGGGGTTTACATAAAAGAAACCATGGGCATGCATGTCCTACATAATAATGTGAAGAGAAGGTAGGTAAGCCAATAATTTAATTTAATAATAAATTAAATGAAACCAATCACATACAAAAGGTCTGGTCTAGCTCATAATCGTCCACATGCATGCAACGAATTACACATTTAATAAAACTAGAATCCAATTATTAATCATTATTTTTTAAGATAAATAATTCTCGAATCGATTAATTATTATCTTTAATTAATCATTCCTTTTATCTTAATCCTTATCTAAATTTCCTTGAGATTATCATCTATTATATTTTAAACAAATTAAATAAATTAATTTAAAATTAACATTGTACATAAATTTACCTTGGAGGAAACATGGTGAATAACATGTATTATAACCATGCACTGTTTTACTCTTGTGACATATGGAATACACGACTTATCATGTACTTTTACAATGTGTACTTCATGGATGATTACATGAATTACACAATTTTTCGGTTATGTGTTATGATTAAACTCATGTAGAGTAATAACTAGTAATATAACTCATACTGTTGTACCTCTCGAACCCCTCAAGGTTTTATTTTCATGATCACAATCACCCTCATATTTATCTAATCCTCTTTCAAGTGTTTTTGGTTAATAGGAATCAAATCAGGTGGCCAAGGAATTGGGCCAAGAAATAAAGAAGGCAAAGTGGACTGAAATTCAGTCCACCGGCCAACCGGTGGCTTCACCACCGGTCAGCCGGTGGAGCCTGGACAGAAGGCATCCTTCTGTCCAGACCACCGGCCAGCCGGTGGCACACCAGCGGCCAGCCGGTGGCACCTGCAATCAAGAGGGAGCCACTGCCTCCCCACCGGCCAGCCGGTGGCCTCAGCACCGGCCAGCCGGTGGAACCCTCTCCAAATAGTGTCAGCTACTGCCTCACCACCGGCCAGCCGGTGGCTCTGGCACCGGTCGACCGGTGGAGCCTGGACCAGAATTCTCCTCAACTTCCAAGGCACCGGCCAGCCGGTGGAGCTGTACCGGCCAACCGGTAGCCCAGTCAAACTAGCCGTTGGGTTTGACCAGTCAACCCTCTTTTGGGCTCCAACGGCTCCGAAGCCTTTTCCAACGGCTCCAAAGCCCTCCAACGGATACTTGAAGGTTCCTAGCCTATAAATAAATGCCTAGGAAGCCCCGAAACCTCACCCAAGCCACCGGACACATTGTTGATCATTTTGGCGAAGCTCCGGCGGATTGTTCCAAGGAACCCCAAGTGCTCCATCCATTTCCACATCCAAGAGCACCACTCAAGAAGCTTGGGAAAGCACGCTTCAACACCTCCAATCAATCAAAGGCGCCCAAGACTTCCTCAATTACGGTTTTTCTTTGTATATTTATTTTGAGCTTTAAATTTGGGTTTGTGCCTACAAACCCCAAACTCTTTTCTCATCTCCCTTTCTTTTGGGTTTCACGCCACCATTAAGGTGTGAAGAGGTTTCTTCAAGCCTTTCCTTTTAAAAGGCTTGAGTTGTCGGTGAGCTAGCCTTCACCCGTTAAAAAGGCTAGTGGGTTCTTGCTATACCATCAAAAGCAAGTGGGTTCTTGCTAAACCACAAAAAGCAAGCTGTAATAGGTCCTAGTGCTACCTCAAAGCCTAGTGGGTTTCTTGCTAAAACCATTGAAAAGCAAGCGGTAGGAATCTCTCAACGGTTGAGTTGGGAGCGGAGACGTAGGCCGGGTTTTGGCCGAACTCCGTTATCAATTTCTTGTGTGATTGCCTCTTTTTTTCCGCTGCATTCTTTACTTTGATTTTTGATTTATTAATCATTTTTTAAAAGGCAATTCACCCCCCTCTTGCCATCATTCCCCCCGTTTTTTCCGACCCAACATTTGGTATCAGAGGACGTATTTGAATAATTCCCTTACCGGTTTCAAATTAAAGATCCTATTTTTTTTTTGATGGCTTCTACCGCTTCTTCCTCTCAATCCCTCGAAGGACATTCTTTGGATCGTGCTCCATTCTTTGATGGAGCCGATTATACTTTTTGGAAAACCCGCATGACCACATTTCTTAAAAGTATTGGATATCCTATTTTTAAAATTGTCATGCATGGTTTTACTCTCTCTTGTCAAGATGAATCTAAATGGACCCCCGTAGACATTGCAAATTTTGAGCTTGATGGCAAAGCCATGAATGCTCTTCATTGTGGCTTAGATCGTAATGTTTTTGATCATATTTCTTCTTGCACTTCCTCTTATGCTATTTGGAAATTGTTAGAACTAACCTATGAAGGTACTAGCGAGGCTCCAAAGCAAGAACCCGCTCAAAAGCAAGAACCCATTCAAAAGCTAGAACCCGACGAAAAGATCAAGCCCGTTTGCCCACTCCACAAGAAAAGGGCCAAGAAAAAGGAGAAGAAGAAGGCTTCAAAGACAACATGGAGTGATAGCTCCACCTCTTCATTCTCCTCCTTCCCCTCGAGCGACCAAGGTAAAAAATGCCTAATGGAAAAACATGAGGTAACTTCTTCCGATTCCTCATCCTCCTCCTCTAGTTCTTCTAATTCATTTAATCATTTATCTTATGAAGAACTCTCACACGCTAGAGATCAATTAGAAAAAGGTTTTCATGCTTTATCTTCAAAATTTGTTTCTTTGAAAAAGTCTTTCAAAAAACTCTCTTCCGAAAAAGAACAACTTCTTAAAGAGAAGGAAGAGTTGACCCTTAAAATCCAAAACCTCCCGGATATTGATTCCATGGAATCAACTATCAAAGACCTTAGGGAATCTTTAGCCAAGTTCACCCAAGGGGAACAAAATTTGACCAAATTTTTAGGCTCTCAAAGAGTTTCTAGAACCACCAATGGACTTGGCTACACCAACCAAGCCTCCTCCTCCCGTGCACCCACTGTTTTTGTAAGGGGGAGCTCTTGTTTTAAATTTTGTAATTATTGTAAGAAACCCGGGCACCTTATTTATGAATGCAATTGTAAAAATGCCCGGTACGGCCAACCCAAGTCTATTTTTTATTCGAATGAATTCTATAGGAGAAGACCCGCTATGAGACAAGTATGGATTGAAAAATCCCTTCTTGCGAGTCTCTCCGGGCCTAAAATCATCTCTTTTCAAAATCCCTCTCCCCGGTGACTTTTTGTTTTTATTTAGGGGGAGTTAGGATCTTTTAAGTTTTGTAATTTCAAAATTTTCGATTCCAACTTTCAATCTCAACTCTTGGTATCAAAATTTTCATTTCAAAATATTCAATTCGAATTTTTCATTCAAATCTCTCAATTCTTTTTTGATTCAAAACTCTCAATTTCAAAAATTTCATTTGGTTTCAAATTTCAAAATTCAATTGGTTTTTGATTCAAAACTTTCAATTCAAACTGTTATGCAAATTTTCATTTCAATTTTCATTTCAAAATTTTCAACAATTGGTATTATTTTCAATTGGTTTAAAATCTTGTTTTTCAATTTTTCCCTCAATCAAGTTTTATGCCCCGTTCTATTTTGATAATCACAAAGGGGGAGAAATTTCTTGATTGATTGGGGGAAAATCCTTTTTCATCATGCTTTGCATTGCCTTTAATCTCAGTATTTTACATTGTTTGTTTCGGTGATTGTGATCATCAAAATAGGGGGAGATTGTTGTACCTCTCGAACCCCTCAAGGTTTTATTTTCATGATCACAATCACCCTCATATTTATCTAATCCTCTTTCAAGTGTTTTTGGTTAATAGGAATCAAATCAGGTGGCCAAGGAATTGGGCCAAGAAAGAAAGAAGGCAAAGTGGACTGAAATTCAGTCCACCGGCCAACCGGTGGCTTCACCACCGGTCAGCCGGTGGAGCCTGGACAGAAGGCATCCTTCTGTCCAGACCACCGGCCAGCCGGTGGCACACCAGCGGCCAGCCGGTGGCACCTGCAATCAAGAGGGAGCCACTGCCTCCCCACCGGCCAGCCGGTGGCCTCAGCACCGGCCAGCCGGTGGAACCCTCTCCAAATAGTGTCAGCTACTGCCTCACCACCGGCCAGCCGGTGGCTCTGGCACCGGTCGACCGGTGGAGCCTGGACCAGAATTCTCCTCAACTTCCAAGGCACCGGCCAGCCGGTGGAGCTGTACCGGCCAGCCGGTAGCCCAGTCAAACTAGCCGTTGGGTTTGACCAGTCAACCCTCTTTTGGGCTCCAACGGCTCCGAAGCCTTTTCCAACGGCTCCAAAGCCCTCCAACGGATACTTGAAGGTTCCTAGCCTATAAATAAAGGCCTAGGAAGCCCCGGAACCTCACCCAAGCCACCGGACACATTGTTGATCATTTTGGCGAAGCTCCGGCGGATTGTTCCAAGGAACCCCAAGTGCTCCATCCATTTCCACATCCAAGAGCACCACTCAAGAAGCTTGGGAAAGCACGCTTCAACACCTCCAATCAATCAAAGGCGCCCAAGACTTCCTCAATTACGGTTTTTCTTTGTATATTTATTTTGAGCTTTAAATTTGGGTTTGTGCCTACAAACCCCAAACTCTTTTCTCATCTCCCTTTCTTTTGGGTTTCACGCCACCATTAAGGTGTGAAGAGGTTTCTTCAAGCCTTTCCTTTTAAAAGGCTTGAGTTGTCGGTGAGCTAGCCTTCACCCGTTAAAAAGGCTAGTGGGTTCTTGCTATACCATCAAAAGCAAGTGGGTTCTTGCTAAACCACAAAAAGCAAGCTGTAATAGGTCCTAGTGCTACCTCAAAGCCTAGTGGGTTTCTTGCTAAAACCATTGAAAAGCAAGCGGTAGGAATCTCTCAACGGTTGAGTTGGGAGCGGAGACGTAGGCCGGGTTTTGGCCGAACTCCGTTATCAATTTCTTGTGTGATTGCCTCTTTTTTTCCGCTGCATTCTTTACTTTGATTTTTGATTTATTAATCATTTTTTAAAAGGCAATTCACCCCCCTCTTTCCATCATTCCCCCCGTTTTTTCCGACCCAACACATACATGATATGCAGATATAAACATTACACATATATTAATTAAGCATTTAAATATTTATGTATATTAAAACCTATCACATGGAATTTTTTATCTTTATGACCACACGAAAGTACATGTCTCAAGGTTTTCATAGTAAAACAAATAAACCTTATATTTGCTTAAATTGGTATAAATACATGACATGTAGATGTGATCTACACGACGTGTACATCTCTCACCATCTATCCAAGGTACATGCCTAGGAACTCGGTGTGTGAAGTGTACCTCATAAATTTTTGGAGTACATGGTGTGTCCAATGGGCCACACACAGTGTTGACTCCGTGTTACACAGTCACTAGTCGGGTATGTTGTGTATAGAATACACGAACCGTCTACGACCCAAAGGGATTACACACTATGTCCAATGGGCCACACGATGTGTATTCCAGCTGAACATATTCCATTTATTTCTAGTCAATATGTGGTTTCATTAATTTTGTAATTAATGTAGTAATTAATACATAATCTCGAATTGATTTCTGAATCAATCTTGATGCATTGAACATGACTACACAACATGTAACTCTGGTCACTCGGTGTGTAGTCTGGTGTTGTCTGACCAGAAACCTTGGCACCTCAGGATGAGTTCCTCAATTTTATTTTAATCATAAAATTAATCATTTCCATTAGATCTAAGAGAAACAAATGAGGAGGAAGAAAATATCACAATTCCGATTAAAAGAATGATTAATCTTGAATTGAAAAAAAAAATTAAAAATGAATAAATCAAAAATGATTTTAAATAATTATAAATAATTATGTGACCTCTTTGATACCACTTGTTGGTTTTGGGCATAGTGGAAGTGTGTGATGGGCAGCACCCAACATTGCTTTTTGTCATGATTGATGATCAATCCAATGTCTATATGATATTTAATCGCCATGATCAATGGAATTGAATCAAAGATAGAAAACATTAATCATGCCAGAACCAGAGAGAGGAAATCATCACATATTATTTATAATCAATTTAATTAAATAAGAATTACCATGAAGGAATTCCTTCTTCATTGATGAATCGATGAAATACTTATAGTGCCTAGTCATTGTGTTGAAGAAACCAAATGTAGATTTCTTCTAGCAGTGATCCACACATGTTACAAGAATCTCTAGACATTGTTGAAGGAGTCTCTGAGTACTAGAATAGAAGATCCTTGCGCTTGCATCTTCTGCCTTTGATCGCCTCAAGAACTTCTTCTAAATCATTTCCTTGATCCGGTGGAGGATAATTACTCTCTGTTCTTGGGAGTGGTCTTGGAGAAGAGAGCTCTCTAGGCTTGAGAGGATTATTTAAATCTATTATGCATAACCAAGATAAATGAATTTTCTAATTGAGAAAATAATATAATTGGGTATTTATATGATTTTGGTTAAAATAAAATAATTGCACACGTTCCCTTATTTATTTATTTAATCCTAGAAAAATCCCATGTTAAATAATAATAATAATAATATTTCTCAACATGCACTTAACTTGAGAATTATAATTAAATATTATCTAATTAAATAATATTCAATATTTATTATTTTTCACTAAACCATTAAAATAGGTCTTCCATTCCTCCACAATATTTATCAATCCTTGAATAATGTCTATTAATTTATTAAATAAATAAATATTATATTCACTAAATAACAAATAAATATTTATTAAATATTCTGATCACAATATATTCTCTTGAATAACTAGTGACAGAATAAATGCAATCAAGCATACACGAATAATTATTAAAGCACATATGAAAATAATATTTATTCAACCTGTTAAATAATATATATTATTATTGTTCGATACTGTAGCAGCTAGAACTATTCACCTGATTTGGGCCTTCGGGCCACTGGTTTGGGTCTACGGGTCTCTAGGGCCTTCAGGTCATCAAAGGCATTCAGGACACAGGGCCTTTGAGTCACGTAGACCATGGAGTATCCCAGTTCACATAGAACATGCCCCAAAAGAGGATCAGAGCAATAGGAGTAGCAGCCACCAGATGCAGAGCTAACCGAATTAGAATAATGAGAGGGTATGGCAGCCGCCATTGGGACCAAGCACCGTGCGGCTTTGTACGGGGCAATGCTAGCCGATCAGAAATGCAAGGTGGGAGCTAGGTGATCAATGACGCAGAAAGCTGGGGAGGGGTAGTTCAAGTGGGCTGGGCCTACGGGTCATGTTTTAGGCATGGTATGCCTCTGGGCCTTTGGGTCAGGTATTGCGGTTTTGTCTGGAATTGTTCCTTGGGACTATGGGTCATGTACGGGTTCCCCTTCAACCCTTAAAAGGGGGATTATCCATAATAAAATAAAAAATAAGGCCTTCGGGCCATTCAGGATTAGTGTATGACCCTCTAATCCCCTTTCATAGTGGCATTAGGCGAAGTAGCCTAAATCCTAAGATTAGCATATAACAGCATGTCAAGAAACCCATAGAGAAATAAGTTAATGCCACAACAACATTTCACCTCATATGAATGCTTACCATTTAATATAATACCTTTATCACAATATCTAAAATTGAGTAGGTTTCATGCTAGTGCCATCAATTTATATGCTTGATATCTCTTTCTTTGACTTTCTGAAAATAGAACTTTCCTATTGATCACCATAGCCATGGATTTATTTAGGCTATATCATTTCCATCGAAGGGGATGATATATTAAATTCTGTTAATGAATAAAAGGGATAAATCCTTTTTTTTATTATTTATTAATGCAATATTACTCATGACGCACCCAACATATCCTACCTCACCGTGAACATCTATCATCACAGTTTTCATCAATACATCTAAGTGAACAACTTATAATACTTCTTAATAATAATATTAAAGTCTAAGGTTTAATACACATGTCTGTATATGGGAACATAAAATGACACATAGAGATTTGGATTTATTACTGGTGGGTCTCGTTCTCATAATATCCTACTAGATATTAGCAAGGGCGTACACCATGAGAAGGTGCCTCAAAGTCCTATGAGTATCCACCCCTTATAGCCTATATAATTTTTGTCCTTAAAATGATATCATCTGACTATAGAAAATATAATCAAGAATAGTTTCATAGAACTTCTGGGTTCTCATCATAGTAGGGAACTTCTATGACCTTTTAGTGCGACATACACTCTTAAGAAATTATCACATACAATGTTATGCAGAAGAACAATCATGATGTCATAAGTAGTTTATTAATTTTTAAAATCATGAATATAAGTTTATCATAAAGTACAAATAATTTGGTTCTAGGGAACCAACTCCAACACACCAGACCTCCTATAGCCTCCCCCGAATAATCTCCAACCACAAAACCATAAAAGTAATGGGTGATAAAGGCATGGACCATTATAAGTTCAATATTACACATCATATATCCAATGGCATAAACAGGTAAATAAATAGTTTTCAATCGTTAATATCCTTATCAAGATCAAGTATACATGAAAAAACATATCAAAAGATAATAAACATAATTGAATTTCCTTAGGATTGTGATAACCATTGAGATAGGGGGAGGGTGAATTAGTGGCAAACTTTAAAAATTTAAAATTGTGTAAAATTAACCACTGAAACTTGTTATAGGTTTTATCCTTATCAAATTTTTATAACAAAATCATAAGAATGCAATGATAAGAAAGTATTTCAAGGTAGACAAGATTTATATGGTTTAACTTTAGTGTAAGAATCTACATTCTTTTTGTGGATACTCCCATCGGTCCATGGAAATTCACTATTAATAAGAAGTGAATACAACTTGATCCTACTCCTTTTAGACTCCTTCTATATCCTGATAAGAATGGTTATACCAAATCTCATTAGTTTATAATGTTTTGATTATAATACTAATCCAAAAAATATGTGAAAATTTATGAAACATGACCCAAAATTTCATCTAAAAATGATCTGTATGATTTCCTCTATCTAGTAGGTTTCCATCTGGTGTGCCCTAATTCATCCGATATTCCCCATCTGGTGAACCTAACTAAATCTGAACCTATTTTTCTAAACTACATTCTATTTGATAAACAAAACTACTATGCCTCAATCCTTGATTGGAAACTCTATCCAATATACTATATCCGGAAGCTTTGAATGACCCCTTTGTCTGATGTCTGAATTGAAAATTTTCTTGATAACTCAACTTCAAATATTTTTCTGATTACATTGACCAGTTTATTTAACCAATTTGGTTTTAATCTCATACTGATCAAAACTTTTACGTGTTATATTTTTTTCACATATAAACAATGTTAGTATGGTTTTACTTTTCACTCCTTTTCATAGGTGCACCTAAAGTGGAAATGGTGGGAAATAAATTCCATTTTATTGATCAATTGAAACTATATAGACTCTTCTTAAAAATTTAAGAGTCTTCTCAAATCTTATTAAAGCTTAATGAAAACTAAGTGTCTCCAACCTTCCTTGAACTTCCTTAACATCGGTGTTAATGAACTTCTTCAAAATTCCTTATCTCAACTAATTAATAAAACATTGATAAAATAGATCAACATCCTCAAGGTTATTGAGTATTTAAATATTTATTTAAAGATTTTTGAAACTCCAAATGGTTGTAGTTAATTTGATAAATTATTTAGAAAACTACTCTGTATAGTTCTACTTTGTCCTCCTTCCATTCGATCCTCATCAACCAAAGTGTTGGAAAGTATCTATCTGGTGCATCCAAACTTAAATCAAACTTCACACATTGTTTGGATTGAAAAATTTAGTCTGGTGTGACATTTTAAATAATTCAACCAATAGAATATATAGTGTTTATTCAATGTATGTTTGTCTGATGGATTTTCGTTTGATGGTCTCAATCTGATGGACTCTATAACTCATCACCCTTCATGAATTTTAAATTGAAACAACATGTAACAAAAAACTTTACTATTTTAATTTCATAAAACTTTCTATCCAAAAACTTAATCAGTTACTATCTGGTAAACTTGATCCTTTGAAGATGGTTGACTACATCGTTACAACTTACAAGGACTTTTTCCACAGAAGACTCTTTCCATATGGTTGCAACTTCAATGCTTTGAATACACTTATTTTCTTTATGGACTTTATACACTTTGTAAAAATTAAACAACAAAAACATCTTACAAATATTTATTCAATAACATAATGTATTTTCCATATAATATCTCTATCTGATTTCTTTATCCACTATATTTTAGTTACCTCTACATATTGGGCATACTACCCTTACATAGAACCTATGGGATTTACCCTTACACAAGCTTTATATACCTTTATATAAACTTCAGAACTCGACCTACACTTATGAAATTGAAGATAGAACTTTAAAAAATATCTATCTGATAAAAATATACAGATTAGTGCCGTGAACTGTGTCTTGAACCCCATGTCTGCTGATCTTTATTTGGTGGTCTGTGTCTGAAAACAAAGTTATTCTTTTCTCCCCTTTAGAAAATTCTTAATCTGATAACCTTTCATACAATAATCTACGTCTAGTGGCCACAATATTTCCCTTTGAAAAAAATCATGCATCATAATATTTTTCATGATGTTGAAATCATTTACCAATGTATTAATATCGTCTAAATTTAGAAAAGTTTCTTAACAAAGTTAAGGAAAATTCCTTCACCTTCTCCAACAACTTTATATGAAAACCATTCTTAACAATTTTAACAAATATTTATCACCCATTTGACAAAATAATTCATAGAAAAACATTTTGAAAATAAATAAAATTTATTTTATGAGAACATCACAAAGGATATTCAATACCCCCCTTTAGATTATTGGAAATATTCATGAATAACTTGTCAAACTCAAAAATTTTCACAACTCATTTTTTTAAAGCAAATCATTTCTCAAATTTTCTCAACTTTTATAAAATCATATAACTTATCATAAAGAAGGTGTTGATGCCACACTACTGGATAAAGTAATGTTTTTGAAGAAGTTTTATCCCTCAGTGATAAGAAATTTTGTGTTCATGTTAATATAAACCCCGTCAATTTTATCTTATCTCCCATTTTATTATAACCACAACTTTAGATTCATAATAAAAAGAGTTTTAAACCTTTTTACAAAGTTTTACCTATTTTGACCCACTATCAACATAATCCAAATCATGTGGGGCACATACTTAATAAATTTAATAAGTCATTAGTGTAGGATGAACTTATTGTTTCATCCACAATTACACAAATATTTCCCTTGGCATAACTTTGGTGAAAAAATCATAAATTTAATACTTTATTGAAATTTAATAAAGTATAACATCTCCAATAATAACTTTATATTTTATGAAAAAATACTTAATATCAATGTACTTTGATATCAAATTTTGTACAGGCTTTTTGGAAAGATCAATGACACTTTTATTATCACAAATAATCTTCAATAATTAATAAACATTCACTTTCAAGTATTCTAGCTAAACTATCATCCATATCATTTGTGTAAAAGCATAGATAATAATATACTATTATTTTTCTATACAAAAAGTAACTGGACCTTGTTTCTTACTATAAAATCTCACAAAAAAATTATAATAAGAAAAAAGTTCCTATGTATATTGACTTTCCATCATTACAATATTTATCCCAATCAGTATTAGTGTATCCAAGAAAGTTTATATAAAAACTTATTTTATACAACAACCCATAAAAATATTTTACTTTAATGTATCTAGGAATTATTTTTTACTTAAAATATGTGATATTCCTTAGGAACACTTTTATATAATTAACATAATGTAATAGCATAATTTTTTTTCCCTTGAAGCTGTAAGATATAGAAAGTTTCTAATCAACTTCTAGAAGTCTTTCTGAATCACAATTTTCCCAGCTTCATCTTTACTTATCTTCATGCCAATAAAAATGGGGGTAGAAGCTTATTTAGAATCCAACATGAATTTTTTTTATAGAAACTCCTTGAAATACTTTTATTATGATAGAAATATATATATTTCATTATATTGAACTTGTAAACCCAAAAATAAAGTTAACTCTCTGAGCATTGACATTTCAAATTTTACTTCATTTTTCAGCAAACTCTTTACAAGATTTATATTTATCCCCTTAAAAATTATGTAATCAACATTAAAAATAATAATTAGGGTCCCTAAGTTTATTTTCTTTACATAAGTTTTTATCAACTTTTCCTTTAAAAAAGTTTATCTTCTTCAAGCAACTATCAAATTTTGAGTACCAGTCTTGTAGAGATTATTTCAATATGTACATAGATTTCTTCAACTTACACACCTTGGTTCCATATTTATCAAGTAATAACCCACTAGGTTTCTTAATGTAAACTTATTATTCAATTTATCCATTTAGGAAGGCTGACTTGACATCCATATGATAAAATTTATAATAAAAATGTGTAACAAATTCCAAGAACATTATTATAGTTTTTAATCTAGAAATGGGGGAAAAAGTTTCTTTAAAATCTAAGACTTCCACCTGTGAGCAACCTTTGAAAACAAGTTAATATTTATTTCTTGAGTTTTCTCTATATTTATTTAGCTTGTTTCTGAACACTAATTTGTATTTATAACATTATTTCATTCTAGTCATGTAACAAGTTCCCATGTTTCATTTTTTCAATTTGATCTAACTCTTAATTCATAACATCAACCCACTATTTATATTAAACTACCTATAAAAATAACCATGGTTTAACCTATGAGATTAGTTATGTCTTATTCTCTAACCTCAACTTTCTTCTAGTCTAAACTAGATATTTCTAATTTCCAATGATATTATCATATTTAACTTATTTCTATAGGGTGTGAAATTTTAGATATTTTTTACCAATTTCACTTTCCTCAGTATACAACTCATCTGACTCACTTTGTATATGTTTTTTCACACATTTATCACTGATTTTATTATTTTATTTGAAGTCTTAAATTTTTCATCTGTAACATTTTCCATAATTTTTATTAAGGAAGTTGGATTTTCAATAACTCTCAAATCATATGGAGCTAATTTTTTATATAATTTTATTACAATATTTGTAATTTCTTATGTTGGATGAATATCCCATGAAAAATATTTTCTTAACTTTTTCATAAAACTTTCCAAGATCCGGATTTTTGATCTTTATTAAGAAAGGACTCCCAAAAAACTAAAAATATTTCACTGAAGGTTTTTTCTTATACCACATCTTATAGGAAGTAATTTTGGATTCCGAACACAATAAACATCTATTTTTTACATGTACAATAAAACTGAGAGCTTATCTCTATAAAAACATAGAAAATTTATATTTATCTAACAAAATTCTTCCCATTTATACTAAAATTCTATTTTTCCTTTTTGCAACTCCATTTTGTTCAGGAGTGTATAGTGCATTGTATTTGTGTTTGATTAAATTTTTATTCAGATAGGATTTGAAATCATTTTATGTGCACTCCTCTCTGTTGTCACTTCTCAACTTCAATATATAAACACCCATCTCTATTTCAACTTCTCTTCTGAAAAATCTAAATATTTTAACAGCCTCTAATTTATTCTTCATAAACATTATGTTGGCCATCCAAATAAATTCATAATTTAAAATGATAAAGTAAAAATTACCTTTTGATGATTGATATCTATTCATCCCATAAAGAATAAAGTGGTCTGGTGGATTGGATTTTAACTTTGTTATGCTTTCCACTAACCATCTTCTTTTTATGACATATTATGAAAATATTATTTTCATTTTTTTTCAGCAGTGATAAGTTTCTTAAAAAATACACTTTGAAAAGATTTTTCATTCTTTTCTAGCCAAGAATCCCAAGTATTTGATGCCACAAATTATTTTCTTCCTCAATACTTAAGTAAAAAAGAGTTACAAATTTATCTATTCTGAAAAAGATTTATGCTAGTTCTTTCTCCCTTAAGATTTTTTTTCATCTTTCAAGCTTCTGATGATAGAAGAATCTTTCTTGAAGATAACTTCCTCACTATCATAAAAAATTTGGCTAACACTCAGTAATTTGTGTTTGATCCCATAAACATATAAAACTTATTTTGAATTTAGTTTTTGAGATTTAATCTTAGTAGTTCCTGATGAACATTGATTTTTATAACTTTTTTTATAATTTTTTAACTTAGTTTTAATTATTTTTCTAACTGATTTTATCATTTTTAGGTTGTTTTTATAGTTTTGTAGTATTTTGAACATTTTGATTATTTTTAGTTAATTTATAGACTAATTTTAGTAATTTATTATTTTATTAGTTTATTTTAATTTTATATATTATTATTATTTTTATCATGAGTATAATTATTTAGTTAATGTAACATGTAACCCTAGTTTATTTAATTATATATATGTAATTCTATCTCTTTAACATTATTATCATATTATTATTTTTTATTAGTTTATATTTATTTGATAAATTATTAACATTTAATGTTTGAAACATTTTATTTTAGTTATTTCATTTATTTCAGTGTTATTATTTTTTTATTAATATTTTTTTGTAGTTTTATTAATTTTTATTTTTATATATTTTATTTTCATTTTTACTTTTTTTAATATTATTAGTATTAATAAAAGTAGTATTAATTTTATTAGTTTATCATTCTTATTAAATTATATTAATATATAATATTAGTATTATTATTATATGTATAGATTAATTTTTATCTAACTACTAATTTTATTTTATTAGTTTTTCAAATTTTATGTACCTATATATATTTATATAGTCTAATTTATTTCAGTTGAATAATTATCTACACGAGTTTATTTTATTTTTATTACTATTATTTTATTCTAACATTAATTAATATTAACATTTTCTAATTTCTTTAATTTATTTTCCATTTTTTAGTTAAATTTAGGTCGTTTTAAACTATTTTAAAACTTTCTAATTAGGTTTTCCATTTTTTATTTAGTTCTTTATTTAAATGCAGGAGGAACCATCATCTTGGGGATCCTCAATCTATTATAAAATGACATGTAACACCTCCTTAACATTACCCCACCTCTCCTTCCCCCTTTCACCCCACATCACTCCTTCCCCTTCCCCCTCACCCCTCCTCTCTCCCTCCCCCTTCCCGCGTCACCCCCTCCCCCTCCAACCACATCTCCCCATGCCTCCCCTCCCTTACCACCCTTCCCACATCACCCCACCCCTTCCCCCATCTTCCTCCTATCTAGAACCTTCCCCCATCTCCCTTAGTAGCCCATGCCGTTGTACACCACCACACGAGGCAGCCGCTACCTCCATGCCAGATCACAATCTAGGGAGGCATCTTCCTACCTACACAAACCTGAGCACATGCCCTCCTCTCCGATGCAGTAAACCAATCGCCATTGTCATCTCCCTCTTCACTGAAGCATGACAACACCACTGAAACATTATATTTCATCCGTTGAATGGTGTGAGTGCAGACCGACATGATCATTTTTTTGGCAGCGTAATGGTTTGGTTCAAAATTATAGTGATCAGCGGGACAATAGTTATTGTTTTTAAATTGTCAATGGCAGCTAAGGGTGAACACTATGACCACACAAGCATGGTGATATTTGTTTATTATTTTATATGTCATGTTGTCGTGATGGAGAGACAATTCTTCTATGTCAGAGTGTTGATGAACGTGATGATGTATGCATGCCTTATTTTATTGTCATATTTTATTTACTTTTAAATTATTATTATTTAATTGAATGTTCATTTAATTAATTATATTTGGTTTTGAATTAATTATCATTTAGAATCTACACACCTTCTTTTGTGCCCGTTTGTGTGATACCTAATAAGTAATCACAGGTGGGAGATCATCATAGAATTTATTTTTCCAGAACTTGGTAGAATGCGTGAGAGAATCATAAATCACAGGTGGGAGATTATCATGGTATACGTTTCTATTTTATCTTGGTGGAGTTTCAACAATTCCTGGATGAAGAAAAATTAAAATCAGTGCTCAATGGGAGACAAACCATCATTTTTTTGTTTTATTTTCAGTACTTTTAGTTTCATTTCATTTAGTTTTAAGTAAAAAAATGGCATGTATTTTCTGAAATATGTTTTCACTTGGCACTACAGTGGTTCTAAATTCATAATACATTTTTTATCATCCACATGATTTTGATTATGGTGTTAAATATTTTATATGATGCGGGTATGCGCTATCAATGTGTATATTTTATAGTTACATCATTTTTAGAGCTTCATCGAATACAAGCAGTCTTTCTGCATCTATATGCACTTACACGGGGAAGTGTTTTATTTTATGTTATATTTTATGATTATAAAATCACCATTTAAAAGAAATAACTAGAAAAACTAACAAAAAAAATGAATAATGAAAAAAAAATCTAACATTCCTATCATTTATTGAACCCATATGAAAGCTATTGAATTTCTATAGTAACAAAATTGAGGGAATACCACTTGTATCCCTGGGTAGTTTAAACAAAAGATTCCTAATTTGAAATCTTTGATCCTTGATCTCATGACTTAGATGATTACTAATATTATTTTATACTTTGAAAATGTTTTTTTGGAAACTTGTATATTTTTGTGACACCTATTTTCACTCATGATCATCTATGTTTTCCAATATTATATTTTCATACCCATGAGTATTATGGCCAATTTTTTACATTTTCTCTTATATATATTTTTCTTGAGGGGATCTCTGCCATGTTATGTCTTCTATAACTTTTCCATGTTTTTCCATAAAAGCGATAAGAATTTTGAAAGTTTCACTAAAATGTCTGGGGAATATGTTTGATTCTTCATCCCCTTTAACCCACTAAGCCACCCATATATTTTCTCCATCATGTAGCCCTTAAAATACATGAAGATGAATTTTTTGTATGATCCAACAACCGATATCCTTCCCTACCCATTTCTTGAATATTTTCATGATGATTTTCAATCTAAGTGTATGTGTGGGGGGGAGGGAGATTTATTTATAGAAAGGGTTGTTTGATGGGCAATGATTTACTTGATTCACATGGATTGACATCATCTCATCATGATTATGTGTTATATTTTACAGTATCCACATTCATTACATATATTTTTATATGGGAATGTAGATTATTTTTAGTTCCAACAATGAGTACTTTTGTGGTCATTACATGGTGACCCTCACTTTTGGGGATACCTATGAAAGTGATGATCCATTACTCTAGGAGCTAGAGAGTTTTCTATATGATATATTTTCACTGAGATGCTACTACGCATGTGCTAATTGTGTACCTTTCTTTGGGATTTTGTATGACATTTATTTCATGGAGTTTTGGAGTTGATACTCAGCAGTTTTCATGCCCATCTTATTTGAGTGAGCTTTTTTTCAAAAAAAATAATAAAGAAATTGATTTAGAAAAAATTAATAAAAGAAACATTATATTTTTATATACTTGGGGACAAGCAACCTTTTAAGTGTGGGGGAGTGAGATTTTGAGGGAGAAATGTGGAATGAAAATTGTCATGTATTTATTTCATGATTCAATCGTCCTTTTTACCAAAGATTGTCACAATTATTTTTACAACCCACTATCCTGTAACCTTAGAGATATTTTAACCTCATGTGAAGTCATCAATATTGGTGCATTATTTTTATTTCCACTAGTGGAGATGTGAAATTCACGGAAAGACTATTGTAAGCATACATGTGTATAATAATTAAGCAAATACTTTTCAATGAAGTGTTTGCGCAATGAAAGTGATGGAGAGGTAGGTCAATAATGCATGAGTGTAGGTACTTGTTTTGGAAATACTATGAGTGTAAGGGATTTTTTTTTTAAAAATTGAAATTTTAAATGAACCGTGATATTTTTTGGGTAAAAGAGATTGCAAAATTCTGAACTTGTAATTTTGATGTTTTTTATTTTTCTACGGGTCCACTTGTGTATTCTTTCTGATTTTTTTCTTAGGCGTGAAAAAGCTTAAGTGTGGGGGATTCAATGCACATTTATTTTGGTAAATTTTTTATAAAATTTTAACTTAGTTTTAATTATTTTTCTAAACACTTTTAGCATTTTAGGTTGTTTTTAAAGTTTTGTAGTATTTTGGAAATTTTGATTATTTTTAGTTAATTTATTAACAAATTTTAGTAATTTTTTATTTTATTAGTTTATTTTAATTTTATATTTTATTATTATTTTTATTATGTGTATAATTATTAATTTAATGTAACATGTAATCCTAATTTATTTAATTATATATATATATTAGTAATTCTATCTCTTTAACTTTATTAGTTTATTATTATTATTTTTATTAGTTTATATTGATTTTATACATTATTAACATTTAATGATTGACACTTTTAATATTTAGTAGTTTAATTTATATTAGTGTTACTATTAGTTTATTAATATTTTTTAGTAATTTTATTAATTTGTTATTTTTATATATATATTTTTTATTTTTTAGATTTTTTAGTATTTATAAAAGTAGTATTAATTTTATTTGATTATCATTTTTATTAAATTATATTAATATTTAATAATAGTATTATTATTATGTGTATAAATTATTTTTTGTCTAACAACTAATTTTATTTTATTAGATTTTCTAATTTTATGTACCTACATATATTTATGTAGTATAATTTATTTTAGTTGACTAATTATCTACATGAGGTTATTTTATTTATATTACTGTTATTTTAATCTAACATTTATTAATATTAATATTTCTTACTTTATTTAATTTCTTTTCATTTTTATTCAAATGAAGACCATTTTTAACTCTCCTAATTCTTTTTAATTGGGTTTTCTGTTTTATTTATTTAGTTATTTATTTAAATGTAGGAGGAACCATAATATTGGGGATCCCTAATCTTTTAGAAAACAACCTATAATTCCTCCTTCACATTGCCCCCACCCCTCCTTCCCCCTCCACCCTACACTGCCCCCATTCCGCTTCCCCCTCACCCCTCCTCTCCCTCCCTCCTCTCCCACTCCCCCTTCCCATGCCGCCCTCCCCATTCTCACATCACCCCCTCCCCCTCCACCCCATGTTGCCCACCCCTACCCCCTTCCTAAATCCCCCACCCCCTTCCCTCCATCTCCCTCCTACTCCGTGCCTTCCTGCCATATCCCTTAGCATCCCATGCCCCTGTGCGCAACCACACGAGGCAACTGCCACCTTCATGTCAGAACACCATCAAGGGCGTTATCTCTCTACCTACACAAACATGAGCATAAGACCTCCTCTCTAGTGTATTGAACCATCCACCATCTCCATCTCGCTCTCCATTGAAGCATGAAAACACCACCCGAACATCCGCTCTCATCCGCTATACGGTGAGAGTGAAGATCGACATAATCACTTTTTAGTGGCGCAATGGTTTGGTTCGACATTGTAGTGATCAATGGGATAATAGTTATTATTTTTTGATCATTAATGGTAGCTTGAGGCGAACACTATGATGACACAAGTATGGTGATATTTTTTTTTATTTTGTGTGTCGTTTTTTCACGACCGCGGACTAATTCTTTCGTGTTGGAGTGTTGTTGAACGCAACGGTGTATGCATACCTTATTTTATTTCCATATTTGATTTCATTTTAAATTATTATTTTTTAATTGGATATTTATTTAATTTATTATATATATGTTTGAATTAATTTTCAGTTGGAGTCTACACACCTACTTTGGTTCCCATTCGTGTGATACCTAATAATTAATCACGAGTGAAAGATCATCGAAGAATTTATTTATCCAAAACTTGGTCGCGCATGTGAGAGAATCGTAAATTGCATGTGAGTGAATTTTGAATAAATAAATATATGAATTGAAAAATTAATATTTTTCTTGTATTCTCCTTCAAAGTTGCATGTGTGATACTTAATCAGTGATGTAATGCACGTGAAACGGATGCAAATAAATACTTAAAATTTGTGAGAAACGAGTTATGATATTTCACCAAGTGATTCAGTACCACAGTGATGATTTTTTTTTCATAATGATAGAGAACGAAATGATGGATAATTTGTGGGAAAATTAGAATACATTTTAACATTAGATAATGACACCTGATATTATTTTGATGAAATTTTGAATCATTTTTAATTAAATAAATAAATATTGAGATGTGAGAATTAAATAATTAGCATTGCATTCACCTGAATAGACATCATAACTATGAAAATTCCATCTTTCCCAATTTCTTTCATTTCTCAATTAACTTATCTTATATAGTTTTAGCTAATTAAAATAGTCATTTTTAAATAGTTGTTTAGTTTTTTGTAGTTTTAGCTGTTAATAACTTTTAAAACTCATCTGCCTGAACATTATTTAAAAAGGATATTCCTAGTGTATGCGTACAATCTCTCTATGGTCCAACCATGCTCGCTGCTTCTATAGTAGTTAGTAGGATTAAATTTTTTAAAATTGGATGCATTGCGACATGCATGCCAGTTCATATTCCTATTATTTTTAAGGAACTATCATTTTTGAAGGTAACTCTTCATAATTCATGCTCTTCAATATCTTTTAAGATCTCTATATCACCTTTCATGTGTGAGGAATAACCATTATCAAGAATCCAAGGTTTTTTTATTTTATGAGGTTTTAGAGCTATCTCAATAATAAAAACTCTTTCATCAACTTTCTTCTTTACTGCTTCCTTTTCTTTCCTAGAATAAGAAAATTTTACCAAAAGAGCTGTGAAACATTCTTTAGAAAAATTACCCGTCTGGTCAAATCTTCCATAAACTTCCTCTAGGAAACTAAACTAATTTTTCATTAGAAACTTTATAACATCTTACGATTTTGACTTTCTTTATTCTTTCATCTTAGGAAAGTTTCTATATTTTACTCCACTATTTCTCTCCCCAATTTCATGTCTATTTATAGGGAGAAACATATTTTTCCAACAGTTATAATATTTGTGACCATAAATTCCATATCCCTAATAAAAACCATCAAATCTCAATCTTCTATATAATTTTTTCTGAGGTTTGTAACATCTTTCTATTATTGTTTCCTCCTGGTGTGGGGAATCTTTCTTACAAAGGTTATTTTTAAATTTTATTTATGTGATGGATTTATCACAACATTTATCAACCCAATATATTTCCAAACATTGTTTATAATATCTTCATGGTTAGAATAATCATATGAACTTTTATGTTTAGTGGGTAAATATGTCACCTGATTCTTGAGAAAAAATTTCTCAGCAACTCGAGATGTTTTAGCTTTTACCTCTAAAGTATTTTTGAAATTATCACCTATATTATTTAAGGTAATTTTAACCTTGAGAAATTTTGATTATGTTTTACAGACCTTATCTTCTTAAGATGTAAGTTTCTTACAAAGATCTTTCACTATATTTCCTTGTTCTGTAACTTTTAGATTGATGTTGTTAATTTATTCAATGTACACATCTTTATTTTTAAGAAGATCTTACTTTCCTATATTATTTTTAACACCTTATTTCTATATTATTTTAATCTATTTCTTAAGTTTTGAATTTTTATCAATACATACCACAAGTTCTAATCTTAGAGGATATTATTTATAAGTTTCTCCACCTATTTCTTCATCATTATTAGAGGAATATTACTTTTTATCAACATTTTAAAATAAGGTTATAAACTTATCTAAATTTTATTATTATAAGGAATTGTTGTCAGTGGATTCATACTCAAATTTCTTACTCACTATACTTCTTCTATTTCCAGTAAACCAATTATCACTTATAGTATATTTCTTATCTTCCTTAGAAGTTTTGATCAAATTTATACACCCAATTTTTTCTTTAGCATCACATTCATATTCTACAACTTTCTTATTAGGGAGGTCAATAACAAAATTATAAATTCCTCCATAATTGAAACATTTAATTGGGAGTTTTCCTCTATAAAATCCTCTACCTCTATGATAATTTTTAGAGATAAGAGACATGATATTTTCATTCATTGCATTATTTTCCTCATTTTTTGAATTAATGAGGTCAATATTCTCAATGTTTGGGATTTTAAGATTTATCATAACTAAAAAATCCATTTCATACTTAATCTTATTTTTGAATACTAGAGATTTACTCATCTCATAATAAATAATAAACTTATTCAATTCATTAAGAGATAAGTAATTTTTATCTTATAAGGTATAAATTTTAGAATAGAACCTATTTGGAAAGTTTCTCATGAGTTTATGAACAATGTTAGAATATTCCAATACATATCCTAATCCTCTAATGTTGTAAATAAAATTATTAACTCTGGTGGTGTATTCATCAATGGTTTCATCATCTACCATTTCGATGTCTTTGAACTTGTTTCACCATATTTTTAACTTTACCACCTCAACTATGATATTTACCTCAAATATAATTTTAAGTTTTTACCAAGATTCTTTGGATATTTTTAGAACCATCACCTTCATGAAAATATTTTTTGATAAAGAAATTATAATATAATTTCTATATTTCTCATCAACCTCAATATTTATTTTATTAGAAAATGTCATAGGATCATTTTTCTCAGTGGGTGGAGACCTAATTGTAGCCGCATAAATTACCTATAGGATAAGTGATAGAAGATATGGTATTATTATATTTTTTTAACCATGATAATTTTTTCCATTAAAGTTAGAAATACCTATATTGTTTACTGAGTTTTGATTTTACATGATAAATATATAATAGGGGGAACCTACTCTGATAACACTTGAAGTTATTTAGGATCATAAGAACCACTAAGAAGGGGGGAGGGGGTGAATAAGTGGTGAACTTTTACAATTTTACATTCTCTAAATTTAACCCTTATAACTAGTTATATTTTTTATCCTTATCAAATTTTTATAATAAACTCACAAGAATGAAATGATAATATAGTAATGTAAGGCATACAAAATTTACAAGGATCATCCTCAATGTGAGAACCTACACCCTTTGCATGGAGATTCCCATAAGTCTATGGAAATTCACTATTAATAATAAGTGAATAAAACTTGATCCAAATCCCATTAAACTCCTTATATCTTCTACTATAAATAATTATGCCGACTCTTGTTATTTTATAGCATTTTTTTATAAGTATGAGCCACTCAAAATATGTGAAACTTTTTGAAACATGTCCTAAAAGTTTATCTATAAATAGTACATCTTATTTACTCTATCTAATAGGTGTCCATATGGAGTGACATACCTAATTTGGTATTCTCTATCTAATGCACCTCATAGAAATTGTGCCTATTTTTATAACATGCGTTCTATCCAATAAACAAAGAAACTGCACCTTAAAGACTTACTAGAAACTCTGTCTGATATATTGTCCATTAGATCTGACCAACTCCTTTGTCCAATGTCTGAAATGAAAATCAATTCAGTAAATTTCATATTAATCTCTACTCGATTACTCTGAATGACTCATCTCTTCTTCAACAAATTTGACTGGAAGATCATACTGCTCAAAACTTTAGTGTGTTATATTTTTCACACATATGATCAGTTTTAGTACGGTTGTGATTTTCACCCCTTTTTATAGGTATTCCTAAAGTGGAAAAGATAGGAACTCAATTTCATTTTTCTACTCAACTGGAACTCATTGGAATCTTCCTAATAATTCTAGATTTTTCTCAATTCTTCTTTAAGATTCATGAAAACTCAGAATCTCTAACCTTACTATATGTTCCTTAACCTTATTATTAAGAAAATTATTAAAACTTACTCATCTTAGATAGAAAAAACATTGAAAGAATAGATCAGAATCATCAAGGTTATTGGGGATTTACAAAGTTATGAAAATATTCTCAAAAACTCTATCCAGTGGTGGTTTTTCTGATGAATTATTTATAAAAACACTATAGATAGTTCTACTCTGTCTTCCTTCTATATGATCCTCATCAAATGAAGTGTTGTAAAGTATTTATCAAGTGAATCCTTCCTTATCTCAAAATTCACACATTTCTTGGATTGTAAAAATCAGTTTGATGTGACATCTCTAAATCACCCATTCAATAACATCGATAGTGTTTGTCTAATGTTTGTTCATCCGATGGATGTTTGTGTGATGGAAATTAATTCGATGGAATTGATATGATGAAATTTATAAAAAAGAAACCATCATGAATTTGAAATTCAAACAACATGCAACAAAAAACATTTCCATTTGAATTTCATACAAACTGTTTGTCACGAAACTTCATTAGCTACAGTACAGTAAACTTGATCCATTGAAGATAGTTGTCTATATTGTTATAAATTCTAAAGACTTCTATCAAAAAATAATTTCTCTATTTTTTTTATAAATTCCACACTCTATATATTTGTACCTATTTCCTTTTTTTACTTCATAAACTTTGTAAAAATTCAGAAATAATGGGTTTTTACAAATATTTATTCGATAACATAATGCATATTCCATCCATTATCTCTATTTGGTCTGTTCATCCACTGGACTTTAGTTACCTTTACATATTTTATGTACCACCCTTACATAGTTCCTATGTGATTTAACCTTACATGAGATTCCTCCTCCTTTACATTGCCTTCAGAACTTGTCCTGTACCCTAACATAATCAAAGATAAACCTTTTATTCAATTTTTGTCTAATAAAAATATACCTGGTACATCTAATGAACTAAATCCTAAAATTTTCATATGGGATATTCATATGGTGGTCTGTGTTTGTTAAAAAAGTTATAATTTTATCCCCTTTAGAAACTTCTTTTCCTGATCACCTTTCATCCGGTAATCTATGTCCAGTGGCCGTAATCTCCCCCTTTTAAAAAAACTTGGATCATGATATTTTTCATGATGTTGGAAATATTTATGAATGACTTAACATATTTTATCTTTAGGAAATTCTCTTAACAATGTTATGGAAACTTCCTTCACCTCCTGCAACAACTTCATATAAAAAAATTATTAACATTTCCAAAAATTCTTTCTGACCTTTTTAAAAAAAAACTCATAACAAAATATGTTTAAAATAAATAAAAAACTTTGTTATGAAAACATCAGAAATAATCTTCAATAATGTAATCTAAAATCATATAAAGGGGACAATCCCTGATGTGACGGTGTACAAAACCAAACCACCAAGACATACAAAGGAACATTAGCCATCATATGTGACGTCTAAAGTATAGGAACCTCATCCCCTTATAAATAATACCACCAGTCTTCAAGAAATCATGGGAACCTCCCCTAGTGATAACTAACTCCACTAGGGATCATCCTTATTTATTTTTCCCACATACCCCAAGGTATCTCAATATTCTATTACATCATTATTATGTTCAATTAAAACAAACCATGTTTCATAAAATTTTTTTCAAGGACAAATCCATTTCAAATTCATGCCCATATTTTCATAAAAACATTTCTATAATGATATCACACCGCTTCCAAACCCAAAAACCCATTTCCCTTTTAAAGTCATATTTAATTAAATTTAACAAACATATTATGTATCTCAAACAGTTTCCATCAAACACCATTTTTAAAACATAACCATATCCCTAAAAGATCAATCCATTTCCAAAAATTAATTTCATAATTAAAAGCAATGGGAAACATAATAAGAACATAAGGCATGCTAAGGGTTAGACTATAAGATAGAGACACTTACCTCATGATCGATGGAAGAAAATTTGTCTTTTAAACTAGTGATTGGAGAGGAAGATATTTTATTATCAAGAACCTATATCCAATAAAAAAAGTTCAATTCTCTGTGTATATGGTGAATCTAATGATATAGTCTCATAAGACATCAAAATCGTAGAGGAGAAGATAATAAATCAGATTATAAAGGATCCACTTACCAAATTACACTCAAAAGAGATACAATATTCTAGTTGGAAATAAAATTCATCATCAAGGATAAATAGAGAGACAAGAACATCAATTTAAAGACTCTAAACAAAGAAAATCCAAGTTATGATCAAATGGGTCAAATTAGGGGAGATTAAACAACATTTTGGGTGAAAATGATATTTTAAACATTATTAAATCACACTCCTAATGATGTCACTAATTGGATAGTGGGTGTTGGTAGAATGCTTGAACATATCTAAATTCCACTGGTTGGCTAGTGGGTGGAGGTAGAATGCTTGCGAATACAGTCCCTCCACTGGTTGGATGGTGGCACCTGAATATGTGCACTAGTTCTTCCAACCAACACTGGATAACTGGTTCCCACTACTAGCTAGCCAGTGGTCTCCTACTACCACCAATAAGGAAAAACCATATCCCAACTTAAAACAACTATGGACTTGAAAATACAAATACAAATGAGATCTCTACACCTAGTTACACATACCTGAGCATGATAATTATCCATACTATAAAAGTATTTCCCCCCCAAAAAGACACAAGATTATGAACCCAAGAAAAGATAAGGCCATTATTGCATCATTAAGTATATACACTCCCATGTATCATGGATATCCCTACCATGCAATTGAATCATGGGATCATGAACCTGAGAAAATATAAGGACATTGTTGAATCATTAAGGCCCCCTACCGACATCTCAATCGAACCAATGGGATCATCCTTCCACACAACACCTTATCCTATCATTACACTATCTGAATATGTCACTTAATATCTGAGGTGTTGGGATCAATATCAACTTCCTCCCACTCAATCACATGGGAAAAATATGACCGATACTTCCTTAGATTGGAAACATAGAACACATCGTGGATATATGTAAAACAAGTTGGTAAGTATAAATGATAAGACACCTTCCCCAATCACTCTATAATATCAAATGGACTGATATAGCTAGGAACTTACTTTCCCTACATCCCCAAATGCTTATGTCCCAATCGATCTGAAACTCTAAGAAAATCCCAATCATCTACCTTAAAGTCCAAAGAATGATGATGATGGTTGGCATAAGATTTTTAGTGACTCTGAGTTTTCTATAACCTCTTACTAATCAATTGCATGATATTCATCATCTTTTGGATGATGTTCAATATATCCAAGGACTATTATACAACATCTTCCCAACAAAGAGGAAACCCACAAGGCCTCCAATACAACACCTCAAATAGAACCATCTTGATATAATCCCGATAACTTTTGTTTTAGGGAAAATATAATAAGGGTAGATGTTTCTCTCAAGATCCAATGTAGTCAAGAAAACATCCCCATAGAATGTATTCAAGGATATAGATGGCTCATATAGTCTGGCCATTCATCAGTGGATGATAAGTTGTGATCAACTTTAATTGAGAACCCATTACTCTCTGTAATCCACCCTAGAAATGTGATGTAAATATAGAGTATCTATTAGTAGTGATTTCTGATTAAATACCATTAATTATAAAAATATCCCACATATACAAGTTCCCAATACCCTTTACCTTCATGGAATACTTAATAGGTAGGAAAAGAACTGATTTCATGAGTCGATCAATAATAACCCATATCACATTCTTACCACCAAGAGTATGAGGTAGTTTATTTTACACCAATTTTGGGGTGGTTTACAATGAGGTTTATTCATGGAATTAGAAACACCCAATGGTTATTGAATATATTATATATATATTATTTCCAAAGGTAGGTGATCATCGAACATTTTTACAAATATTCTTAGGGACTCATGTTGGTTGAAAGGATGGGAGGCCGGGCTAATCACACCCTTGTGGGGGGAATTTTTTCTTACTACGGGACTCTCTTATTAATTTGTAATGATTTTTTAATTAAAGATGACTAGCTAGTATTTCAAGTTTTTATTGCTGTATAGGTAGGACTTTGGTGTTTTGGAGTTGGTATTAAACCTCAAAGAGGTGTCCTATATATCCCATGAAAACTAGAATCAAAATCCACATAGTTCAATTGAATGGTCGGGGCTAACACCTCAATAAGAAGCCTGAAATAGAGGCACTTTCACCATAATTATGTTATGATCATCAAAAACATCTAATCCCACATGATTCATGCTCAGTGTGAGAAATAATAGATAGTATAATTTTTTTGACATTGCATGAGAGTGTACCATTGGATTTGAAAGGAGGGACTATGCACTGAGTCTGCCACGAGAAGACTCATGTGCCGCACATGGGGAAACAATATATAATAATTATGGGATAATGCATGACCTTCCCTGAGTTACCTGAACTAATAGGTTGGTCAGGTGAGGTTATGTCTTGGGGATTACACCTTAGAGGATGTCTATGCATCCAGAACTAAGATGAGTATCTTAACTCGAGGTGAATAATGATAAACATGAGGAGTATCTCAACCCAATGGTTGATTTAGTTAGGGATTAAACCTAGAATAATTCCCATATTTATAGAACCAAGAGGTGTATCTTGACTTGAGGTGAATGATGATAACCAGGAGAAGTATCTCAAATCAATGGTAATTGAAGGTTTGGTTGGGGATTACACATAGGAGGATGACTGTGGATTATATTTGGGGATTACTCCTAGTAGGAGGCCCAATAATAGTTTCCTCCCCACCAATATCCATTGGTAATAGGATAAGGAAATGAGATTGTTAAAGTTAGGGTTTAAAAATAGGAGGGGGCCCATAAATGGAGAATTTCATGAAGGATCACATGCTCACATAGGAGTGTACACATAGTGATTAGTGACGGGGCATCCACATAAAATCTTTGAATAGGGTTGAATTCATGGGGTTGGATGCATAAGGGAATTTACATAGGTTCCTATGAAAGGATTTACACATAGGGATGGGCATACAACTTTTAAAAAAGTTTCCTTATAGAGGGATTACTTTGTAGAGGGTCTTATTTGTGGAATTACATCACAAAGGCCTTCCCCAATCTAGAACTTAGGAATTTTACCTGAGTCATTCTAGGAGAGAGAGTCTAGTCCTAGCATCCTAGGAATTTCTCTATTTTTATCCTCCAGTCCTGAAGTGGGTGTCTGTATTTATAGGCAACAGAAAATAAATTATTTCAAAAAATAGATGGTTTCATATCAATAGCCACATAACAGTAGGTGACTATGTAGAAATAGGCATCTAATAGAATTTTTTTCTCTATGTGGGTGACCAAAATTCACTACCTCAGATTGAAAATGACTTTAGTTTTTGGGATGAGTGTTTTTATAAACTATGTTTAGTACTACATGGTTAGTGAAAAGCGTTATTTAGAAGACAAAATCATAGCCACTGAGCCGATAACAACAATGGATCCAAAAACTGATTGAAGTGCTATGAAGTTGGAGAAAAATTGTATGTAGAGGGTGAAATAACTGCCTCCAAGCCGCAAAAAAAAAATGGATGTGTGAAATAATTGAAGTGATATATAGTTAGAGAAAAGTGGTATGCAAGATTTTAGAATTTGATAATTCTTATTTGAGCTAAAATGAAACCCAACTTAGAACAGTTATAACTTTTGATACGTAAGTCTGTTTGGTCTATGTGAGAAGTAAAATCTAAGCCTATAAAGAAAACTATACCCTTGTTCTATGGTGTATACACCATAGTAGGATATTTTTGATTCCAAAAAGTGCACTGAAGACCCTCAAAAATGAATTTTAAGTGGAAACACTTTTTATAATAAATTTGTAAAATTCACAACCTACTTCCTGAGGGAGATTCTCACCACCAAATCAATGGGTTGTTCAATATTTCTAATGAATATCTATCCTTTGGTGCATGAGTAGTATTGCATTTCATGAAAATATAGTATAATTATTATTACAACACATAGATACATTTCTATTCAAACTCGACAAGTGTTGTCTAAGTGAGAATAATATCCTGAATCATGTAGAAAAGCGCATGGAATGAATGTTTTATTTCCAATATAGACCAATCACAAAATCTATATCTATCCCAATTTTTAGGCCCAAAATGGACTTAGATACCTAGAGGGTGGGGGGTGGGGGAATCAGTGTACGAATATTCTTTAAAAAAATTCCTTATACCCCACTAGATATTGACCTCTTTATTATGAGGGTCACTTCCTTTTCTCTTTAGTGTTCATATTTATATTATCCTTACCGAATTTATCTGAAGATGATATAAAGAAACTAAATTAAGAAAACCAGAATAAGGACACCCAAATTTTTACTTGGTTCACCACTATGGGCTAGTCCAAGGAGCATGTATCCAACAACATGTTGGTGCACCAAAATCAATATGCTCACTAATTTTTGGTTTAGGATACGCCACTATTTCTTGGGCTCACATCCCATAAAAAGTTTGGGTAATATGCACTATCTCCTAGGGATTACTTCCCTCACACTTCTATCTTATTCTCACTACTTTAGAAGGAAAAACAATTAGCACATAGGCCAAAGAACAATATCTTCCATTGTTGAAAGTTTCATTGAATATATGATAGGTGCCTTTGAACTTCCCATGATCCTTTATAGCCTTGATGTGAATATCCCCTTGATCATACCTTTCCATGAGATTTCATAGAAAATCCTCCTCACTTTGGAAAGTTCTTTGAGTGATTCCATGTATTCCTTTCACTACCTTGGATGTAGCAGTGAGTAAACTCCCAAAAATATTATCAGATGGTGAAGATCCCTACTCTTCATCTTATTATTATCCTTAATTATTTAGATATAATTCATAGGTTAACCATAGTGCATATCACATTGTGCAAGAACCTGACATATAACCCCTACATGAGACCCTGGCGCATAACCCTTACACTATACCCCTTAACAAGACCCCTTCATAAGTCCCCTTCATGAGACCTCTCCGAAAGACTCCTCCATAAGACCTCTCCACAAGAATCCTCCATGAGAATATTATATAAGACCCCTTTGTTAGAATCCTCCATGATAATCCTTCGCAAGACCTTCTTCTATTCATGTGAATCACGTGACTCTGGCATGAGAACTTGTTTAGGTTATGTGGATCGTGTGATATTAATGAGCCTATCTATACATACAAACACAAAACGTATACATCCCTTCACAAGACCCTATCATGAGACTCCTTTGTGAGACCCCTTTGTAAGATCCTTTTTCAAGAAATTCTACTAATTATGCGGATCACATGACTCCAACACAATACTTTGTTATGATCATGTGAAATAATTTTACTTCAGATCAAACCACTTAATAAAACTTATCCCTTTATTAAGGATGTGTTAAGGAGTATTTATAGAAATAAATCCACATTCTTAACTTCAAAAATCATGGACAAATGTCTGTTCCACTACCTTATAAATTTCCATTACACTCTTCACATGATTAGTTTCGACATTCATGATAGAAATCCATGAAATGTTGTGAGTGCTTCATATGATCACATTTTGCATGTTGAAAGAGATTTTTGTGATCACTTATTCATATCACAAGTACTTAGTGTGATCATATACCACATGTTTCAATCACTTCATGTGATCAAAATGTTTTTATTTGAGCACATCACATGACTCCACCATGAGATTCCTTAATAATCATACAGTCATCACATGATATCTTCACGAGATCCTTTGAAAATCTTATGATGGTTAGTGAAATTGCTTTCTAGTGCTTCATGTGACCCTATAAAAAGATCTAAATATAATATTGTGGCCAATGAAATTTTCTTCTAGCACTTCTCTTGATCCCATCACATGATCCAATAGAAATCATGTGTGATTTTCATGATCAAATCATGATATTCAAAGAAAATCATGCGGTCTTGTGATTTTGAGTGAATGTGAGATATCTCAGTTATTTCCATCCTCTATTCATGTTCTTTATGTGACCCATTAAAATGATCTATAGGTACTTCATTCAAATGTGTGATCCCTTCACATGATCAGTTCAGACATATGTGATCACATGATCCCTTGAAAATAATATGGTGTCTTCAAGTGCATCACATGATCTCTTCAAAAGATCCTCTGGAAATCATGGAGTGTCTTCAAATGATTCACATGATCTCATTGTGATATCCTCTTATACTCATATGAATTTCATTATGAAATCGCATGATCTTCTTCAACTCTCATGATCACAAGTGAGAGATGTACAACTTGGTCAAAAAACACACTCCACATGATCCCTTAGGACTTACATGCTTCCACATGATCCTTTGGAACATATGAACTATGTGTGATCCTTTAGAACCCTCATGCACTATGTGATCCTTCCACACAATCCTTTAGGAAATTCGTTCTCTATGAGATCTATTAGGAAATTCATGAAAAATCTTCACACCTCCTTTGACAACCGTCCATTTTCAACAACATCGAACCTTTTCAAAAAACACACTCAACCCAAAAGAAACATAAAGAGGGATTTTCACCAACAATATCCCCCTTTGGGTTTTTTTAAAAACACTTTAGAAATCAAATTATTAACAAGTCATGTACATGTGAAACCATTTTCCTTCTAAAACCCTAGATAGTGATCAAAAACTTACTTAACACATACTTTAATCCCACATAAGTCCATATTAACATGAGAAAAAAGAGTAGCGTGAAAATTTCATCAATGAATCAATTCATTCTTGAAACATCAACTGGAAACCTTCTAGTCACCTAAATATTGGACAAACTCAGCCATCAAGATCGCTTCTTAACCTACACATGTCATATTATTGCATAATGAATCCAAAGGCCACTCATTTTCATGATTATTCTTCATTTAAAGACCATATTCAACATCATCATATTTCAAAACTCCCCTATTAAATTCCTCCCATTCTTGACCAAGATGATTTCTCCCCCTTTGTAAATAAACCCAAAGGCTACTCATTTTTGGGTTGTAACATGGTAAAGAACACATGTCAGTATATAAGATAAAAACACACCATACCTCAGGGAGAGGGGTCCCACATCCACACTGTTCATGCGTGGGGAGTCACCTGAACTCTAAGTTCTAGTTGATTCCATTAAAATGATTCATTAGGTAAGGCATTAATTAGTATTTAAAAAACCTGTAGTTCAATAGGAACATACTATAGCTTCTCAATATCATGCTCCACTTTCTCCTTGATAAAGCGATACTTGATTTCAATGTTCTTTTTCCTTTTGTGATGAATTTTATTTTTTCTAATATTTACAACACATTAATTATCAAAATGAATACTGATTAGATACTTCACATTAATATCACTCTTTCTCATAGACTTCCATAGGGGATTCCTTCATTTATGACTTTACTCCCCCTTAACCAATGATATCTATGCATTATATTTTTTGTAGTATAAAAAATCATGAGGGAACACAAATTATTTTTATAACTCCATAAATCCATATAAAGAGAAATTGTTCTCCCCATTTTACATCTGAATACCACCTGGCTATGTCAACTATTTTCAAATTCAACTTCAACTCCATTTATCAACTTAAGATTGAAGCTTTTCTGTCTTTCTCACTTTTCAAGATCAAAGCCATATTATTTTTTATAGTGACTCACTACTAATAGATTTTCATGAAGTGAAATTTCCTATTGGTATTGAGTCAATGATAGATCCTATAAGCCTATTGATTTATAACTCTTTATAAGAAACAAGATTTTAAGCCAACAAACCCCAACACTATGCATGTCACTCACTTACTTACATGGATTCTAGCATCATGATATTCCTCAATTATTCAGAGGAATATCTTTTCAAATGAGGCTATATTACCTAGAGTTCTTATCACCATATCTCCCTAAAAACCAAAAACTTTGAACTGATATGGATCATTAATACCGATTGTTTAGATGAATCAAGATATTAAAATACTCTTCAAAATGGGGATACCACTAGTTGAAAATGATATTTATTTTCTAGAAAATTCTTGGTATCTTGAAAATTGTCAACCAATACCACATTTTTAGAAAAGATAGATAATCATTAAATACATGAATGTTGCTTATTCTCCACCAATATGTTTTATCTTGGTAGAAAAATACCACTTGAAATGGGGCCTAATATTAATGGTTGAATATTAAATGTGACTTGGAATAACTGGATAATCTAAGTAAATCTTTAATAGATCTCCAATTTCACATCATCATATTTATCATATAATCCTCCTTTTCCATAACACACAACTTCCAGATACATATTTGAAAAATAGAGTGGTTATGTAACACCATTTTTTAAATTTGATACCATCTATGAATTTTAAGAGCTCTGATTCTTCTTTTCACATGTATCTCTATTAATCTTATGTAAATTTATCCTTTCATCACACACAAACCACATGGATCATATATTCCCACTATTATTTTACCAATTCAAACACATATTAGAAATAGTTAAGTGCATGATGATAAGAGTACCTATGGAATCCTCAAGAAGAGGATCAAGGTTGATCCTGGTGGACCAAACCTTTAATATTTTCTTTCAATAAATTATAAAATTTTTCTATATATTCAAAATTCACAACAAAATTCAATTGATATTTCCATATAAATAGAAATTCATTACCCACACGATCAATTTTCTTCCAATATGTATGTTATGTAGGCTTATTCTTTTTCACAATTTTGGGTTTAAATGCACTAGTAAAAATTTCTTTCTTTTATGCTCCACTCAAACACCATTTTTCATGATTATTTCTCAAAGTAGAAATATTTCCACTCATATTATGCTCTTGATTATTCCTCCATTGGAGGGATATTTCTCTTTCATTCACTTCTCACCTTGTGTCATGACACATGAATTTATTGAGGTATTCTTTTTTAATTTTTATTTTATCAGTAATCCCAATCACCTAACACTTTCTTATTGGGGGTGAGTCTTTTAATAAACGTACATTCTTATTACTTGAAACCGGAGAAGCTCATCCCTTTTTCTTCTTGGTTCATTCACATTCTTTCCAAGAATTTTATTGTGAGTGTAACATAGGAGATGATTGGTAAAATTTTTATTGTGATCCTTGTGTTTCCTCTGAGTCTTTAAGATCATTTTCAACTTATAATGTTGTCTTAACATTTAGGATTTCTTATTAAACACCACCAGAGTTAAGGATCTTATTTTAGGTTCCTTTTACACCCCTTATTTTTTTATAGCTATAATATCTTTCCAAATTCCCAGGATTAACTCATACAAAACATCTCCTATTAAAAATATACCCCGTGTTATGATTTATCAATTGATATGTTGATTCATCTAGGGTTCTTCTTATAAAATTGATCCATTAGTCTTATTGACACATACTCATGGTGTGTCCCAATATTCCATAATAGTATCATTTTAGCTCTACTTTCTTTTGAGAGACTTTTCTTTTATAATTTTCAAAAAGATTCTACTTATTCTTAGATTTATCAATATTTATATCTTCATAGAATGAAATATATTCCAAAACCTCACAAAAAAACTTGAAATATGATAATTCATCCCATAAAAATAGCACATGTTTTCATTACTACCCAAAAAATACTTTTTAGATCTATTTGTTGCACCAAAATAATTTTCCCCATATTGTTCATGGATCTATTTCTCTCATGCATGGGAGAGAGTTCATCATTGAAAATACTAGATTTTCCCAAACTATTTTGAATTTGGGATGAGGCAATCATTTCATGTGTTCCTCTAAAATAGCATATTTTCTTTTGAATTTCATTATTATCGAGCAAAGGATAATTAAATAATAGATTCAAATAATCCTTCAATTTGGGTTTACCTTTGATAGTATATTGATCCAATTATTTCTTGATCGATTATATATCTTCTCTAAATTTTTGAATTATCTTGTCCATATATTTAAGTTGAGAATTAATTTATCTCTTGATATTCTTACCACAAGTCATATTTTCTCCCAATGATCGAGGGATATTATCCACCATGTCACTTTTCTCCTTCATTTTAAAATTCATCCGAGAAATTAAATATTTAAATAATGTCATCTTATGAACCAATTATGATAGGTGTGTAACAAGATCATCATTTTCAGCTTCTAAATTATGAATTTATTTTGAGTTCATATTCTATCATTTTTCAAAAGCTTTGAGTTTTTTCCATATATGTGGATATTAGTTGTAATTATTTGGATTATGAATAATTCTTATATCTTAAACCAATGGTCACTTCAAAAACTATTTTATTTAAACCTTTTATCTTATTGAATTCAATTTCATGTTCTTGGATATAGATATATTTTGACTTATTTTCTTCTTTTAATTTTTTATCCAATTCATTTTTCATGTGGAAAAATTATACCTTTTTTCTTCTTGTAATTTCTTAATTATCAATAGTTACGACATCACTTATCATGTAAGGTTCTTCACTCACTCCTGTAGCATCATAGTATGATTCATAAAACATTTTCTACAGTACATTGTTGGTTTACTTTAACTGAATCACACTCTTTCCATAGATATTTCCACACCAAGGAATTATACTATACTTATTCTTCTTATTTTAAGTTCTTCCTTTTCCATGGAACACGTAGATAATAGAAAACTCAAACTTCAATTTCAATAGTAAAATAATACCAATTAGAGAAAACAAGTCCAATAAAACCAACATATGATTTGATATCCATTTATTAGGCCCAAAAGGATCTTAGATACCTTAATAGGTGAGGAAGGGGGGGGGGTGAATCAAGGTATGGATATTCATTACAAAAATTATTCCCACCTCACTAGATTTTGACCTATTTATTATGAGGGTCACTTATTTTTATCTTTAGTGTTTATATTGATCTTATCCTTACAAACTTTATCTGATGATGATTCATAGAAAGTAATGAAAAATATAAATCATAAGGACACATAGAGTTTTACTTGGTTCACTACTATGGGATAGTAAAATGAGAATGCATCCAATAACGTGTTGGTTCACTAAAATCACTAAGCTCACTTCTTGTTGGATTAGTATAGGTCACTCATGCTATAGCTCACATCCCTTACAAAGTTTAGGGAAAATTCACTATCTCTCCAGGATCACTTACCTTTTATTATCACTACTTTCGAGGGAAAAAAAATTGGAACGTAAGATAAATAACAATATCTTCTATTTTTGAAAGTTGAAAATAATTTATTGTAGAGAACCAAACTTATCATACATATATACTAAAACCTTTTAGATAAAAATTCATTAAATTAAAAAAACAAATTCCTAAGGATCATAAAGGTATAGTACCTTTGGAAACAAGGATACATAAACAAATGGTTTATAAGAGTTCTAAATCATCTCCCACTTAGTTCCTTATTACTATAACCCTTCTTATAAATATGAAACATATTACCTATCATCATAACCTAGGGAAATGAATCATAAGAAAGGGTAGTAAAATGGATCCCCATTCACTTATCCATCTCTCCTGGATTTGCTCCCGGCTTTGCTCCCAACTTTTCCCTCTCCTAGGGTTTGAGAGACTCCAGGAAGCTTCAGATCTCTCTTCCTCCTCTTACTTCTTTGGATTCTTTATCCAGGTTCTCTCCACTCCCATCTTCTTCACTCGGGTCGCCCTTTTCTTCACTCTGGCTTGTTCCTTCCTCCTCCCTCAGAATGGTATCATGTACCTCTTTCCTCCCCTATTCTTCCTACCTAGTCCAACACACACAACCCCATACTGGTTGGGTGTGTTGGAGTTTTAGGTGGGTTTGGGATTGTGGCTGTGAGAGTAAAGGAAACACAAGCCTTTCCGTTCTGCAACTTCTTGATCTTATATTTTCTTTATTTTGGTTTGATGGTCTTATTAGGGTTTCATCCCTGTGTTCTTATTTCATCTAATTTGCCTATTTTCCTTCTCATTTGTTTCTTTTAGGGTTTTAGCCCTAGTTTCCCCTTTCTTGGGTTCTTCATGGTGATTTTCCCAATCTTGTGGTTGGTTTCTCATTAGGATGGTATTTCTTATGCCCCTGTTTGGAGGGTTGAGATTTCAGTTCACTTTTTGATTTTGGTCGATGTTCTATTGGTCCCGTTCTTGGTAAAGATTCTAAGGTTGGTGAAGGTTTTGTTCTACTTTCCAGATGGCTCCTTGGACCCAACGACAGTTATTTGGCAAAGAGATCCTTGGCCATTCAACCTTCTTTGACCCTAAGTTCCTGCACGCCTCTTTGAGTAGGATCCGGTGCAATGGTAACTAAATGGTTTTGGGATTGTGGTTCAAGGTCTAAAGTGATTCAAGGTGCTTCCATAGTTGTTATTTGTAGCTTCAGTTTTATTTTTATGTTGCTTTGGTGTTCGATTTTTATTTATCTTTGTGGTGGTTATGGTTTCTCATGTTCGGTTATCTCTGTCTTTCTGATGTTGTGGTTCTTAGTCGTCATTGATGATGATGTTGGATGCAAAGATGCTTTGGTAGTGTTTGATATGGATTGTGGTGGAGGATGCTGGTGTTGAGATGACAACAAGGTGATGTGTATGATGGCGAGTATATACAATACTCATTACAGCTGGTGATCTTTGGTCGACTCATAGGATTTATGGCGATTCGATTTATTTTGAATTTTGCAACAGGTTGCATTTGGTGAGGTGAATGGTTTTTTGGAATTTGGATTTTGTAATGTGTATTTTGTAAGGGTGTGACTTGATGCTGAAGGATATTTTTGTTGGTTCCCACTTACCCTTAAAATTGGTATTTTAATAAAATAAAGAATGGATTTTGGGTAAGGAAAAATAAGGGAAATACATAAACATAACATGAGTATAAGGGTATGAGAATATAATAATAAAATATTAAAACGATACCCTTCATATCAAATATAACATCTTAATTCATGAAATAATGATTGACAGTTCATAAGACACGAATCATAAGGAAATAAAAGAACATTATCCATTAGAGAATAACATTAACATGAGACATGGAATTGTGGCATACACATAAGAATAGAAAAGCGTATATAAAGGATACCCACCAAGTCATTAATAAAATGTTAGGCTTGGGCTAACCACTTGTGTAGACGATTTAGGCTTGGGATAACCTCATGTGTACCCTCTTTTTGGTTTTAGTATACCCTCATATGTACCCACTTTTTAGGCTTGGGATAACCTTCTGTGTACCCTATTTTTGGGCTTGGGATAACCTTCCTTGTACCTTTTGAGTTTATAGAACATTAATCATTACCCAATGCATTGGAGAGAGATATAGGTCCCACCCATCTTTGGTTATAACATAACCATCATCCTTGGTTATAACATAACCACCATACTTGGTTATAACATAACCACCATCCTTGGTTATAACATAACCATCAACACATAACAAAAACCATACGTAAGTGTGCCATAAGATTATAAAACGTTCATCATATCAGAACCATTGCAAAGAAATAGGCTTCATAAATCATTCACAATATTATAACCCATTAAAATAATTGGGTTTCATAAAACATTTCATCACCGTATAACCCATGGAAAATAAATGAGTTTCATAAACACCTCTTCATCATAAACATAAACCATCTAAATAAACAATAATAATGGTATCCTTGGATCATATCTATAGAAAAAAATAAGTAATATAAAAGGATGTAATCTTATATGGAAAATGATTTTGAAAGATCACTTGGAAAATTTATTTTGGAAAGTATCCTTTATAATTTTAAAAACACTTTTTAAAAAATATTTTTTTCAAAATCATTTTATTTGAAAATAACCTTGGAAACTTATAAAGGAAGCTTTAAAAATCATTTAAAATAGTACTTGTTGAAAATATCATTTCATTGAAAATAAAAATTTTAAAATTATAAATTCATAAAATATTTTGGAAATATTTTTTTTAAAAATATCCTTGGAAACTTATAGATGAAGATTTAAAATAATGAGAGATCATGACTGTTGAAAATACTATTCATTCCATAAACTTTAAAACAAAGATTCCATTCACATTTTCTGTAAGATACAAATGGGCATTATTTTGAAAAATACATGAATAGTAATTTTAAAACATTTTGTAAAAATTCAAACAAGGGTAAAAATTACTTTAAAAAATCATATATTAACATTAAAACATTTTTGAAAACATTTTTACAAAACATGGATATGGAATAAAAAAAGGGTTTTCAACCGAAGAGAGAAACAAAGTCAGTTTTAATTAAAAACATTCTTTTAGAATCATGAGTACATGAAGAGAGCAAAATAAATAGAAAACATGTATTCTCATGAAATAACCATATAATTATTAAATTCACGAGTTTATTGAGATATGAATCATAATATTTCATCATTAAAAGCATAATCATAAACAATCCTGATGAACAATGAGATTGTTACATCAAACCCTTACCACTTTGGTAACTTTTGAATTGTAAGCTCCATTAAAGAATAATATTAAAATAAAATTTAAATATAATGAATATAAGGATATTCATGATATAAAATTTCAAAGGGGCTATATATACACCTCATAAAAGAAGATAAGTATATAACATAACGTATGTCCCAAAAAATAAAAATTGAGATAAAAATCTCTTACTGCTTTGGTATTTTGAAACCATAAACCAAATAAAATAAAGATCCAAAAATATATATTTAAATACCCAAACTTTTTAGTATAATCATCATAAAATAAATTCATTGGTAGTTTATACACCACATAAAAGAAACATGTGGTGAATATGGAATTTGTCTCACAGAAAATAAAAAGTGATATGGAAATCCCTTGCCATAAATATTGACTTCCTTCATACACGTTTGAAACTCCTATATAATAAAAATAATTTTATTATAAATATATTAAAAAACCATACTTATATATATATCATAACATATATGATTTAATTATTACTTTTTATTACCTTTTTATTAATAATTCCATGTTAAAATCACGTTTCATGTAATAACTGATTTATTTTTCATGTATAGTTTGATTTGTTATTTTAGGTCCTATTAATTTGATGATGGTTACATCACATAAATAATTTTAAATATTATATAAATATATTATATATTCATTATATATGTATTTATAGTAATCCATAAATGTTAGATATGGAAAATAAAATACATCATTCATTGAGACGAAGGATTGTATATATACATGAATACTATTTCCATTTTCTCGATGGATAAAAAGAAAGAAAGGTAAATAATATATTAACTTTACTAAATCATTTTTATGTAATATATGTATCACATATATTCATTAAATTTACCCTAATCACATTCCACACAATGTGTTTGTGAAAAATGAATCACATCAATTCGTGAGGCGGTAGTCCACCATACACACGAAATACATTATCACATCCCGTATAGAATGGAAATTTAGAAGTTGTATGTGATATAATAATTATATAAGTATAATTATGTTTCAAATCTAAATTATATTCATTTAACGTATTCTTATTACCATCTAAGTAAAATAGAAATGAAAAACACATCACATCAGTTCGTGTGGCGGTAGTCTTCTATACACACGTGTGACATTATTATTTTCCAATGGGTTGGGAGGTAAGAAGGTAGATGTGGTATTATAATTATATATGTATAATAATATCATAATATAACATATAAATATTAAATCCATCATTATATCCAGTAATGAGAGGTGGTGATGGAAAAAAATAACATTAGTACACGAGGTGGTAGTCCGCCGTACACATGATTGACAGTTTCATTTTAAATTTGATAGAAGAGGAGATGGATATAATAAAATATAATTATATTTTAGATAATGGTGTTATTATATTATCATGATTAATGAATATATGAATGATTTATTAGAATAACTAAAACAAAAATTCTTAGTTTAAAACTTTACTTCTTCTTCAGACAACCTCTTTAGGTTTAACCTAAATCCTTCCTAGATTGGATTTATGATCTCACAAAACCATATAAGATGTGGTAAAGGATTTAAGAAATATATTTAACTAGTAATTAGACAAAAAAAGTGTTTTAAGTGTGAAGATGAGTGGAGAGGGGTAGACCTTTTATAAGTGAGGTAAGTGACACTCTTGTAATTTTTGAAAAGAAAAAGGTGTACCCACATTTTTACATGCCACAAGGATTAAAAATGTCCCATTATCAAACCTTATAGGTAATAAGGTATAAATATGGACATCCAATGTGTTTTTACTAGTTTATAGGTCATTTTACCCAATATATTTTTAGTTTAATCCCCAGTAAACCTGTCTTAACCTTAACTATGGTAATTAATTTTTCATGTTTTTACTGTTAATTTTAAACAAAAATTAAGATGAACTTATTATATAATATGAATTATTTTTATTAAAAATATTAATACATTTTTATAAATTCCATACACAAAAGTGTAGGATCGAAATGATGATATATATGCTCAATATACAAGAGGGGGGTGGATTGTATGCTTTAAAAAAATCATTTGGAACTTTTAAATATGGTAATGTTTAACAAAGTTAAACAAGGTAAATTCATTAGACCTCTTAGTTCTACAAACTTACTTAATTCCAGAAATATGGTTCCAAAAATGAAACTTAAGAAAAGTTTACAAGAACAAAGATTCTACCATAAAGCATATAGAATCTTATTAATCAGAGTACAAGTATAAGAAAGTATAAGATAGTTATACTTTCCTTATTAATAAAAATGTAGCGGAAAACAAACTTGAAACAATACAAGTAACATGTAAGAAATATTTTAACCCAAAGAGTAGGGTATCCAACAACCTTGGATAAAGGTCCCTTGATTTATACTTTCAAGAAAGTCTGTCTTACCCACACCAAGGTAAGTACTCGATACAAATATAAGAATCTGTCATGCTATCCCCGCAATCCATCGAACTTTAAGGTAGTCGGCACCTCTATATTCCTATCCCTGGAAGCCCTCAAATGTACTCAGCAACATTTGGAGTCGCACAAAGAAATTCTAAACAAGATGTTCAGTATGCACAAAGCATGAGAGTTTCTCTCTAAAATCACTTCAGCATCATGTAATATTTAGAGTCATTGAACAATCATCAAAGTTGTGAGATCTTTCAAATGAGCTCCTCTTTAAGGCACAACTTCAACGGTCGAATCCCTCCTCCAACGGTTATATTTTTCCTTGAATTTCATAGGGACCTGTACACATATCACTTAAACAATGGTTAGTTAGAAACTGATTGCATGACATCGTTTCGTAACAAGGTAAGTAAAAGAATAGTTCCTTGATCAAATCCATTTTTCGGAGTCTAAGGAATTAAAAGTTCAGAGTTTAACCAAAAACCATTTGGTGTCTATAATACATAAATATTCAGATTCTATATTCAAAAGAATTCATAACCTGAATTCTATAGAATTCCAGAATCTGAATTTAAAGGAAATTCGGAGTCTGAATTCATAAGAATTCGGAGTTTGAATTCAGAGAATTCGGAATCTGAACTCAGAAAGTTCAAAGTTTGAATTTAGAGAATTTGGAGTATGAACACAAAAAGTTCGGAGTCTGAATTCAGAGAATCAGGAACCTTAATTCGGATCTTGAAAATAGAATGATCTATATCTAAGTATTTATAAGATTTTGAGGTTTTAGATATGAAACCAAATTTTACACTTAGAAATAAAATGAGTTAGGTTTAGAGAAATTATGATATGAAGAATGAAAACATGGCAAGGATAAATTTTCCTTGGGGAAAGAAAATTTTCATTATTAAGATAAAATATAGAGGAAATGAAATTTTCCTTAAGATAGAGTGTTTTATTTTCAAAACATGAAGGAATGGAAAAGTCATAAGGAAACCTTATTGAATCAACAATCTCCCCCTTTTTGGAAAGCATAAACATCCTTATGAAAAAGAATATAAGGACTTAGAAAATATGTATTTAGACTTTGAAAATAAAAATTATCTCCCTTAAAACATGGGAAATGATGAATATGACTAACTACCCCTTAGGATTTGGAAACACTAAGGATCGTATTCTTGATTTCTAGATTGAGACTTATCATTTTATTGCATACAAAAATCTTCTTGGATAAGAGCTCCCCTTTAGATGAACTCCCCCTTACTTAGGGAAATTTCTTATTTACTTAGTATTATTTTTAACATTCCTTTCTCCCCCTTTGTGATTTTCAAAAATGAATACAGGGAATGGAAAAGAAAACATGGTACCTGAAACATTAGTACTAGACAACCAATTTTATAAATAGCAACCCAAAATTTCATTATGATTGGAAAAATTTATACAATGAAGAAATACAAAAAAAGACTGGAATTGAATAAGATTATCCTTCCTTCTCCTTCGACATCAACTTCTTCACTATGGTTTTGAGATTCTTGAGTTCCTTGTGATCCTCCACTATATGTTTGAGAAGCTGATCTTGATCTTCTATTTTCTTCTCTAAGGCTTTGATTTTTTCTTCCTGAGCCTTAAGAGATTCTTCCTAACCCTTTAGAACTTCTTCTTGCTTAACTATCTTCTCTTATATATAAATATTAAGATCCCTTTCTCTCTTCCAACTCTAAGCAACTGAATATAATTTCCCATTCATGTCTTTCATTACTTACTTGCGAGTATTTTCTTTAAGAGATAGATTTTCTTCAAAATACTTGGTGACATCTTTGAACTTACTATCTTCGGTTTCAAATGCACCCTTAGCATTATCTTGAAACTCATCAAGAATTCTCATGTCTTCCATAGTTTTCTTTGACCATCTATTCATCTTCTTGCAAGATCTTTTGTGGGATTCGTAGTTTATGAAAAAGGTTTTGAAATCGGCCTCAAGTTTGACACACTTATCCATCAACATGGATACTTAATCTGATTTTTGATTTAAGGTATGCTGAAGAATATGGAATCTGGAGTCTATGCTTGGAAATAGAGGTATAGTTCCAAAAATATTTTTCAAATACTGGACTACAAAATCATGTCCAAGAGAGGACGATTCTGAATCATAAATTTTTCTTGGTGATGATTATTTTTCTATATCAAAATCTTTCCTCTTTGATGAAGCACACACTTATTTCTTATTCATCACTACTCTGCTAGGTGTTTCAAAAAACCACCTATTTTCCCTTATCAGCTTTCGAAATGTCTTCTTCTTGATTGAGTGATTCGTGTTCACTAGTAGATAGTTGTACAATTTTATCTTCATCTACCTCTTCTTTTTCAGCTCCTGCCTCATCATCCTTTGGCTGAATGAAATCATGGTTACTACTATTCTATTCAGATAACTTGTTCACTTTTTCCACACCCTTCTCATCTATTCCTGGTGTAGAAAGTTTTTAAGACTCATCTTGAGAAGTTCGGAATGATAATTTTTCATAAGGGCTTTCCTTCTCATGAAAATCCTCTACTTGCTTTATCAAGTCTTTGGTATCACAACGACCTTCTTATTCTTCTTCTTCTACTTATTTTTCTTCAAATTCTTTTTATTGGACTTTTTCTGGAGTCACAAACTACTTTCTCAGAGTCTCTGGTAAATATTCTATCAGAAAGGATTTTGGTACCAGAATATTCTCAGATTCTTTCTCAGCAGCCTTCAGAAGTGATTGGACAATCTCTACCTCAGACAACTTTTTCTTCTACTTCTTCTCTTTCTCTTTCTTCTCAATCTCTTCAGCTCCTCAGTAGCGTCCAGTACAAACTTAGGCTCCCCTTATTTCTGATTTTTCTTGTCTTCCCTCCACTTATCCACAAACTCATTAGGATAGGATTTTTGTTTCTTTGGCTTTGGTGGTGCAGATTGAGTTTCCTTTTCTATTGGGTTTTTTTTCCTTCTCTTCCACTTCCTTTACCTTCCTCTTCCTTCCACCCTTTTTAGAGGTTTCAGCCACCTCCTATTTCTTTGAAATAGCCTCAACTTCCTCTTCAGAAAAATTATAGAATTATTTGGATTCTTTGGAAAAACTAACTTCCATCCTTCTCAAGGTGTCATCACTCAGCAACATGACTTTTCAATTTCTTGACTTATATTTTCAAGGAATTTTGAAGGATTATAAACACCGAACAATCATCTTTGCTAGAATAGATGGATACATAATAATATAAGCCTTCATATTTCCATTCCTTATGTTCTCAATCGTAACCAAGATATGCTTAACCAAGTTTATCTTTCTTAAGTTTACTAAGAAATCCAAAATATAGATGTCACTCTTCTTTAATATATCCTTATCACCTTTTCTAGGAATGATGAATCCTTGAAGACAAAATTTAAGAATCTGAAAATTTGTAGACAGGTGAATAATCTTCAGAGTCTTTACCTCTAAAAGACCAAGACAAGCCATGAATTTTTCTTTAATAAAACTTCCTTGAACATCAGGCAGCTTATGTGAGCAGAACTCTACTTCTCCTTCATAAGTGATTCCAATCAAAATAGCAGCCTTGTTATATGAAAGAGAATATGTCTTCCTATAACACTTGAAAGAAAACTTTCTACTGCCTTCTTCCTTGAAGAAAGTTACTGTCTTGTAGAATTCAATCAGCAACTCTGGATACATCGGATCTTGCGCTTTTGGTTTTGAAATGCAAACACTCTCCCACCCATTCATATTTATATTCTTAGAGATAATGGAATCATACTTAGTGAAGAAATTCGGATGAACCAACCTTTCTCTGTAAACCTTCCATTCAGATATTTCCTTTAGAGATGACATTTATTTTTGAGACGAAGCTTCAATAGAAATTTGGAGGTAAGGAAAATTTGAGAAGTTTAGAATGGGATTTTGTAGGAGGGTTAGAGATTCAACATGCAAAGTCTTGAGCTTTGATGTGGGATAACCAAAGGGGGTATTTTATATAGGAATTTGAGGTGACCGTTTAGCTTCCACACTCAATCCAATGGTTGAAAGCATGTTGAGAAGATCTAACAGTTGAGATGAAAGCCAAAGAAGGAAATTTCATAGATTCCGATCTTTTGAGGTTTTTAGGAAAAAACATTCGGATTTAAGGAAAAGTGAATCTGAAAAATTTAAAACCAAAAGAAAATATCAATAAGTAAAATAAGATTATGAAAATTTAAGAAAGGAAACATACCTTTTGAATTGCTAGGAAGATTATTCGTAATGAGGAAAACTATTCTTGAAGAACTTTAGATTTTGAAATTTTGATTAAGAAAACTTTGACTACAAAAAATTCTCATTTCAAAATTTTTAAACAAAAAAAATATTCATTACTGAAAATTTTGAACTACAAAAATCTTCATTATAAAAAATTTTGAACTACAAAAAAACTTCATTACAAATTTTTTTGAACTAACTAACAAGAAAATGTACCCCCCTATGAAAAGGAGTTCATTACTGTAAGGAGATAGGTTTCAACAAGAAGTTAATAAGGGTAATTACCTTACGATTATCATTCCTAACTTCTATTTGATGTATTAAAATATATTGGATGGTAAAGATTTTGTGAAAATATCAGCAAGTTGATCTTGCATTCTGATAAATTAAATAATGATATCTCCTTTTTGTATGTGATCCCCAAGAAATCGATGCCTAATATCTACGTGTTTTTAATGAGAGTGATGTGCATGGTTTTTACTTAAGGAAATGGCACTAGTATTATCACAAAAAAAATCGTGTTTTGGTAAAACTTATACCATAGTCTGTGAGTGTGTGTTGCATCCATAACACTTGAGCACACCAACTTCCAACTGCTACATATTCAGCTTCAGTAGTGGAAAGTGCTACTGAGTGTTGCTTTTTTCAGGACCAAGAAACTAATGAATCTCCTAAGAAATGAAAAGTTCTAGATGTACTTTTTCTATCCATTCTACATCCACCAAAGTCAGCATCCGAAAAACTTTTTAAAACAAAATCATTTCCAGAAGTGTAAAAGAGTCTAAGATCCATGGTTCCTTTTAAGTAGCGAAAAATCCTTTTCACTACCTTTAAATGAGATTACTTAGGATTAGATTGATATCTTTCACATAATCATACCAAAAATATTAAGTCTGGATGACTATCTATCAAATAAAGTAGACTTCCTATCATACCTCTAAAAGATGTTTGATCTACTGGTTTCCCAGCTTCATCAAGATCAAGTGAATTTGAGGTACCAATAGAAGTACTTAAACTCTTAGTGTTTTCATATCCATATTTTTTAAGAAGATCTTTGATATAATTATATTGGGATATATATATTCCTTATGATTTTTAGAAATTTGAAAACCAAAGAAAAATGTTAACTCACCCATCATACTCATTCAAAACTCAAATTTCATTAGATCCACCAAGTAATTAGTTAAATATTGCTGAGTTGAACCAAATATAATGTCATCAATATAAATTTGAACAATAAAAACAGTTTTCTTATCTTTCTTTATAAAAAGGGTTGGATTAGCATTTCCATTAACATAATTATTTTGAAGCAAAAATCCTGTAAGTCTATCATACCAAGATCGAGGGGATTTCTTAAGCTGATATAAAGCTTTGGTAAGTTTGTAAACATGTTCAGGATGTTTTATATCTTCAAAACCAGGAGTTTGTTAAAAAAAAACTTCCTCTTGAACAAAACCATTAAGGAAAGCACATTTAACATCCATTTGAAATAGTTTGAAATTGAATAATGCTGCAAAGGCAAGTAGAATACGAATAGATTCAAGTCTAGCTACTGGAGCATAGGTTTATTCACAGTCTATTCCTTCTTGTTGATTATAGCCTAGTAACCAGTCTAGCTTTATTTCTTACAATGATTCCATTTTCATCACATTTAATTCTAAAGACCCATTTTACTCCGATAACAGATGTTTCCTTTAGTCTTTCAACCAAGGTCCAGACTTTATTCTTTTCAAATTCATCCAGCTCATCTTGTATGTCTTTAATCCAATCACCATCACCTAAAGCTTCATCAGTGCTTTTTGATTCTAATTGGGAAATTAATTCTAGATGTTCTACTTCATTTATTAAGGAACTTCTAGTCCTTACAGGTTGATTTACATCACCAATGATACTATCACTGGGATGATTCTTAAGAAACAACTGAAAACCCATATAGGTTAAAGTTTTTTAAAAACAAAAGGATCAGTTTCATCAAATTTAACATGTATTGTTTCTTCAACAGTACAAGTGTTTTTATTGAAAACTCTATAAGCCTTAGAGGTCGTGGAGTAGCCTAAGAAAATTTCTTCATCAGAATTTGGTGCGAATTTATGTAGATTATCTTTAGTATTCAGAATGAATACTTTTTAACCAAAAACATTAAAGAAGGAAAGTATAGGTTTTCTACCATTCCATAACTCATAAGGAGTTTTATTAAGAAAAGGTCTAATCAAAACACAATTTATAGTATAACAAGAAGTACTTACAACGTCAGCCAAAAAATTCTTAGCTATAGAATATTCAATCAACATGGTTCTAGTTATTTCTTGAATAATTCTATTTCTTATTTTAACTACACCATTCTGTTGAGGAGTTCTTGGTGATGAGAAGTTATGAATAATGCCTTTTTACTACAAAAGGTTTCAAAATTAGAATTTTGAAATTCACCTCCATGATCACTATGAATAGTTATCAAATGAAGGTTTTTCTCATTTTTTAATTGGGATCTAAAAGTTTTGAAATAAGAAAAATCATTATATTTATTTTCTAGAAAATAGACCCACATAAATCTAGTGTAATCATAAACTAAGAAAAATACATAATATTTGCCTCCAATGCTTCCAGTTTGTGTTGGACCAAAAATATCCATATGCACCAACTATAATGAATTAGTGGTTGAGACTTCACTAACTGATTTAAAACTTGATTTATGTTTCTTTCTATATTGACAAGGATCAAAAACTTTTGAAGAATCAAATCTAAGCTCTGGTAGATCCTTAACTAGTCTTTTCTTAGTGAGTTTACATAGGTTCCTAAGGTTACAATGACCTAACCTTCTATGACACAACCAAGAATGATCTTCCATTGCACTAAGTCAAGATAGGTCTTGGCTCCTAAGGTCTTCTAAGTTTAGTATGTATACATTCTCTTGCCTATGGGTAGAAAGAATAAAATCCTCCTTGGAATTGTGTACTAAGAACTTTTCATTCCTAAAATTCACAAGGTAACCTTCATCACATAATTGACTTATGCTAATGAGGTTGTTCTTAAGACCCTTAACAAATAAAACATTTGAAATCAAAGTTTTTCCATGAAGAAAAATGTTACATATACTAAAAATTTCTCCCTTAGCATTATCTATGAAAGTTACTTTTCCTCCTTTCGTCTTGATAATCTTTTCAAAGAAGTTTTTGTTACCAGTAATATGCCAAGAACATCCACTATCCATGTACCATGTATTAAATTTGGTGCTATTTTTACTTTCTTGAAAATAAGAGTGTTAGACTTTCAGAACCCAAAATTTCTTGGATCTGGAAATTTCAGAAATAAAAATTTTAGGTATCCACATTTTCTTTGAAATATAAGCTTTATGAAAACCTAAATACTATGTTTTGTTTAAGGAACCATTTTTTCCCAATTCGCACCACACTGACACTTAGTACAGAAAGGAGCACTTTGAAGAATAAAATAATTATTACTAAAAATCAGTTTTGAACTTGTATAACCCAAACCATAATTATTCCTTAGAGGTTGGATTTGAGAATACATCTTATTAAAATTTTCCTTACCTAAGGTAAAGTTTGAAAAACACTTCCTCAAGGAAAATATTTATGACTTTAGTCTAATAACTAAGTTCTTATCCTAAAAAACATCAGTTTTATCACTAGAGTTAGGCTCTAAAACATTTTTCTTAGAAATTAATTTTTCTAGATCCTTAGAAATTTTATCCTTCTCAGAATTTACTTCCTCAAGGTTTTTTGAAATACTTTCAAAATCAAGGGTTTTCTTATCAAGATCTTTAGAAAGATCTGATATTTCCTTAGTAAGAATAGAAATCCTAGAATTTTATTTATCAAGATTTTTCTTGACTCTAGAATTTTTATTCTCAAGGATCTTAACAAACCTAGAAACTACTTCATAGGTAGGTAAAGTATTATCTTCATCAGAAGAAGATTCTTCATCCAAGGGTTCATAGTATTTACTATCACTATAATTAGAATTCAATGATACATTGGTTATGAATTCAGAATTGTGTACCTTAGCCATTAAAAAATAATTTTTAATAGGTAACTTGGCAAGTAAACCAAGATTCTTCTGACTAGAAGATTCGTACTCTGATGATTCTTTTAAAGAGTCTCCACCACTGGCACTCCAGGTGTCATTAGATTTCAAAACATTATTAGCTTTAGCTTTTTAGTACTTATTTCTATTCCTTTTAGAATGTTTTTCCTTTCTATATTTTCTCTTAATCATAGGACAATCTCGCTTTATATGTCCAGCTCTTTTGCATTCATAACAAGTGACTTCAGAATCTTTCTTGTTGTTACTTTCTTTATTCTTATATCTATACTGAAAGTCTTTTTTCCAAACTATCTTGTTCATCCTTCGAGCAAGATTAGCTAGTTCATTCTCAGAATTTTCACATTCACTTGATTCAGATAAAACAGTGACCTTCTTAGATTTATATCTCGTAACTCTATAAGGAGTCTTAGTTTTCATAAGATTTGAAGTAGTTGTAAAAGCAACACTTCCATTACCATTCTTTTTCTTAACATTTTCAGCATCTATCTTCATTCTAGTTTCATGTTGAAGAAGAGTTCCAAAAATCTCATCAAGAGTGATCTGTGAGACTTTCCTATTCTCATATATAGTTGTCCTCTTGGATTCTCACTCATTAGGAATGATGTCTATAATCTTTTATATAAGTTCCTCATCATCCAAAACTTTCTCACCCATGGATTGTAAGCTGTTGACAATAGTCATAAATCTCTGTTGTACCTTACATATAGGTTCTCCATAAAGAAATAAAAAAACATGGTACTCAACTCTAAGCATAGCTCTTCTAGTTTCAATAACTTTGGAAGTACGAAAATGAGTTACTTCAAGCTTCTTCCAAATACAATTTGCAGCTTCACAAGAAGAAATATAGCTATATATATTCCTGGTCATGGAACATAACAAAGTATTGCGTACCTTGTAGTTAAGTTGATATTCATGATTTTCTTGGTTGATGAAAGTACTGACTTCCTTGTTAGGGATTTTATATCTTCCAGTAAGCATAAAAAAATTTTCCACTCCAGTATTAATAACAAAAGTCTTCATACGATCTCTCTAATATTCATAATCATTCCCATAAAATATAGGTGGTCTAGTAGGATTAAGATTGTCAATCGAACCAAAATTAATTCCTTCTATCTAATGAAAATATCTTTCCACACAAACTTGTCAGTAATAAAAGTTTGTAAACAAGAGAAAAAATATATCCTAAGCAATGAAAATATAGAACAATTAAGAATTTATAAAGAAAACTTATATGTGAATATAAGTATTTCAGAGACCTCCTCTGATACCAATTGTAGGATCGAAATGATGATGTAGATGCTCAATATATAAGAGGGAGGGGGGGGGGGTGAATTGTATACTTTAAAAATTTACTTTGGAAATTTTAAAGATGGTAATGTTTAACAAAGTTAAACAAGGTAAATTCACTAGACCTCTTAGTTCTACAAACTTTCTTGATTCTAGAAACATGGTTCCAGAATTGAAACATAAGAAAATTTTACAAGAACAAAGATTCTACCTTAAAGCATATAGAATCTTACTAATCAGAGTACAAGTATAAGAAAGTATAAGATAGTTATACTTTCCTTATCAATCAAAATTCTGCGGAAAACAAAATTGAAACAATACAAGTAACAAGTAAGAAATATTTTAACCCAAAGAGTAGGGTATCCAACAATCTTGGATAAAGGTCCCTTGATTTATACTTTCAAGAAAGTTTTTCTTACCCACACCAGGGTAATCCCTCGATACGAATATAGAAATATATATTTCTATCACCGCAAGCCCTTGAACATCAAGGTAGTCAGCACCTCTTTCTTCCTATCCCCGAAATCCCTCTAATGTACTCAGCAACATTCAGAGTTGCACGAAGCAATTCTGAACAAGATGTTCAATATGCACAAAGCATGAGAGTCTCTCTCTAGAAATCACTTCAGCAACATGTAATCTCTAGAGTCGTATAATAGTCATCAAAGTTGTGAGCTCTTTCAAATGAGCTCCTATTTATAGGCACATCTTCAACGGTCGGCTCCCTCCTCCAACAGTCATATTTTTCCTTGAATTTTAGAGGGACCTGTACATGTGTCACTCAAACAATGGTTAGTTAGAAACTGATTACACGACATCGTTTCATAATAAGGTAACCAAAAGAATGGTAGCTTGATCAAATCCATTTTTCGGAGTCTAAGGAAATAAAAGTTTGTAGTTTAAACAAAAACCATTCAGTGTCTATAATACATAAATATTCAGATTTTGTCTTCAAAAGAATTCAGAACTTGAATTCTATTGAATTTCAGAGTCTGAATTTCAAGGAAATTTGGAGTCTAAATTCATAAGAATTCGGATTCAAAATTAATAAGAATTCAGAGTCCAAACTCAGAAAGTTCAGAGTCTGAATTCAGATTATTCGGAATCTGAACTCAGAAAGTTTGAAGTTTGAATTCAGAGAATTCGGAGTCTGAACTCAGAAATTTCGGATTCTGAATTCAGAGAATTCGGAACCTGAATTCGGATCCTGAAAACAGAATGCTCTATATCTAATTATTTATAATATTACAAGGTTTTATATAGGAAATGAAATTTTACACTTATAAATAAAATGAGTTAGGTTTAGATAAATTATGATATGAACAATGAAAACATGGTAATGATAAATTTTCCTTGGGGAAGGAAAATTTTCCTTATTAAGATAAAACATAGGGGAAAAGAAATTTTCCTTAAGATAGAGTGTTTGTAATTTTTAAAACATGAAGGAATAGAAAATTCATAAGGAAACCTTATTGAATCAACAAAAAGTAGAAAATTTTAATTTAAAATTAAACCCGCAGACGTGATGAGAAAGTGGCTTTTCAAAGAGAAAATGTTCAAAAGTTTAAAAAAAATTATATCAAAATTCAATATGAAATTGATTCAAATGACCTAAATTGGATTAATAGATATATAATTTAACTAATTTTACTTTTAAAGCAATATTGAAATAAAAATTTTCCTGCAAATTATTTGAATGGAAAGACAATTTTTTTTAATAAAAATCAGTATTTTTCACCATTCACTAAAAAAAATTATCATTTTATAAAATTATAAAAAATTCACTATAAGATAATTTAGAAATTATTATTTAAAAAAAATAATTTCATTTTTCCAAATAAAATTTCTAAAATTTCTAAAATTTATTTTTAAAATAAGTACAAAAAATGAGGCAAAACTGCATTTTTAGAAAAATACGACTTTTAAGAATAAAATTTGATTTATTCTTATAATATTCCTAGAAAAGATATAAGATGAATGTTAAATTTTTTTAAATATATAATACATAAATCTAATTAATATCATTCACCAAAAGTGATTTATTTAATTGATTTATATAAAAAAAAATTTGGGTGCATAAAAAATAGTTTTTTGGAAAAAGAATTCATCTATTTTCAAATGGTTTTTAATTTCCATTTATAAATAATTAGTCACTAATTATTCATTTTATATACATGTATTAACCATATATATTAATAATTTAGTTAATCCAATTCATACCCACCATTCCAATGACTAGTCGATCATTATCATATTAAATAATAATATTTTAGTAGTGTGTCACACTTTGTTAAGACTCAATGTTGTGTTTAACAATAGGTATTGTAGAATTTAAATTTATTTGAAAAAAAATCCTAAAATATTATGGTGTTATATTATTTCCCCCATAAAATTAATTTTCCCTCAAAATTACATCACTTTGGTACTAGAATCTGAGGATACTTCTACCTTATTACATCCTAAGGTTCCCACATAGCCTCCTCAAGCTGATTGTTTCTCCATAAAACTTTGACCAGGTGAGTGGTATTATTTTGTATCAGTTTCTCTATATGATCCAAAATCTCCACTAGTTATTCCTCACAAGAAAGATCATGATCTAGTGGTATGACCTATGAGTTCAGTACATGTAAATGGTTTGGTATATACTTCCTTATAAGAGATACATGGAGCACATGGTGGACTTGGGAGATGCTTGGTGGAAGAAACAAATGATAAGTTACTATCCCAATATGATTAATAATTTTAAAGGGAATAATATATATAGGGATCAAATTTCCTTTATATAGTAAAAGAAATTTCATCCTTTGGTTACGATTCAATCAATTTACACTTCATTTCTTACTTCAAGAAATTAAGATAAAATTTTCATGCCCAAATCACTAAAATTATCTTCCAGAGAATCATAAGAATGATAAGTGATTCCATAAATCTCTAATTATCATCATAACAAAATGTTTGTCATAGGTTATCCAATTTGTATAAATATTCATAAAGTGGAGTAATTAATTAATTTCTAAACCCTCATCCAAAATTCAACTTAAAAATTCCATAAATGGTTAAGCTTTTGACCCTTCCAAAATTCAAAATTTATAAATAAGATAACTAACTTTTCCAAAATCAACTTAACAATAACCACCCAAATATTAATAATTAGATCTTAATTTTCACATGAAAAATATGTGAATACCTTGGTCATATATTCTCCTAAATCATGGTAATAGATATAATTACCATAAAACTATAATGAAATAATACATGCTTCCTAATTCCTTAAATAAAAATAAAAATTATTTAATATATTCCACAAATCAAAATATTTTGTAAACTCCATCAATGATAACATATACCACTTTTTAAAAAATCATTAATCAGTTATAGGGTCACCAATACTATCCAGTTTACTTTATCCATATCAATAATCTCTTTATCCAAACTAAACACAATTTTCCCAACATTAGAAACATATTAAGGGATATCTTTACTTAATCATGTGTATGAAATAGAATATCACCTTTACATTAAATCAATTTTATAGGTCATCAATAAAATTCAATATATTCTAGAAAATACTTAATGAAAAGCATTATATATTTTATGATTAATATACCACAATTATTAAATTTCCATACACAAAAACTTTAATCGTTGCACTTCATTATTAAACCATTAACTTAGATTCATCATCTTTTTACTTAATACATATTTCCTATAATATTATATATGAATCATGTATTAACATTAATAAACCCCAATTTTATCATGCTTCTTATGTTTAACATTAAAAATAATTTCAGAATATCCCATAAATTTTATATGTCATTCATAGTCTCTTCATCATCAGCAGTATAATCATTACTCATATAACCTTGATAATTTTCTACATGAGATTCCCCCTAGGACATCAATTTTCATAATGACCATATTTTCCACATTTATAACATTCAGAAGTCAATGATACCATTATTATCATCCATTGTGTTAACCTAAATTTTCATTTTTCATTAGAAATTGATTTTTTATTTCCTTATTGAACACAATCTAAACATCTTCCCGTTCATTTGAGACATTCAATTGGGTGATTTTTACCACATTATTGACATATAGAAAACTAAATCTTCCTTCCTACATGGTCCCCACCACCCAATCTCTCAAGTAAATTTGTCCTTATCTTCTTTGGTATGTATGGGATTTGGTTAAGGTAAAAGATGTAAATTATATATCATGATAAATGGTTAGGAATTATCAAAATATCCTTCACTCTAGTCATAATACCATTTGGTTTCTCATCAACACATTGTCTATCACATTAAATGATAACCTAGTTCTTTTAGGTTCCCTCCATTGAAAAAAACCAAAAACATAGTGTGATAAAAAAAATTATCATAGTGGAAAACCACATAATCATGTAAAATAATTTATAGGTTGTCTAAATAATGAAACCATATTTTCAATATATGACACCTTAGGCTTAACATAGGCCATTTATGGTCATTATTCAAATCCTTCATGTTCATAAAGAGTTTTTGAATCTCTAAAACATATTCCTCGAGAGTGTCAAACCAAGAGCATAACAAGGAATAATTTCATACACTAGGTGATGATAGAGTCTATCTCAATGTACCCTTTTCAGAGTTATTACCCATAGCTACCTTTGTGATAGAGCCACATCCAATTTAGTATCCAGACAGGGATGCAATTTCTTGAAAAAAACTTGATCTATCCTTTACAAAAATTATAGTACATTTTCCTATACTTTGACTTATCCTCAGACTTATCCTTAGACATATCCATAGGCATATCCATAGAAATATCCCTAGGGATATAACTATAATTTTCTCATCCTCATTTACAAATTTTAACTAAACCTATCCTCTCATACCAACTATAAAGAACCAAAATTATCATACATAGACATTACATCTTTTTAGATAAATATTCATTATATTACATAAACAAACGTTTGAAAATCATAAAGGTATAGTGCCTTTTAAAACATGGATACATAAACAACTAGTTCATAAGGGTTATACATAATCTCCCACTTAGTTCCTCATAACTAAAATCCTTATTAGTCATATGAAACATATTACCTATCATCATAACTTGGGGGAAATAATCATAAGAAAGGGTGATCTTAGATAATCAGTAAGGGTAAAAAATGGAAATACGTAAAAATAACATGAGAATAAGGGTAAGAGAACATGATAATAACATATGAAAATGATACCCTACATATTAAAGATAAAATCTCGAGTCATGGAATAAATATGGGTAGTTTTTTTAAGATAATAATCATAAGGAAATTAAAGAACATGACCTATGAGAGCATAACATTGACATAATATATGGAATTGTGGAATACACATAATCATAGAAAAACATATTTCAAGTCTAACCACAAAGACATTTATATCATGTTAATCTAGGGTTAACCACCCGTGTACCTGATTTGGGCTTTGGATAACCACCAGTGTACCCTCTTTTCATAATTGGGATAACCTCATGTGTACCCTCTTTTGGGCTTGGGATAACCTCCCGTGCACCCTCTTTTTAGGATTAAGATAACCACCTGTGTACTATATGTGATCATAGAACATTAATCAGTACCTAATGCATTGTAGAGAGATATAGGCCCCACCTATATTTGGTTATAACATAACCACCATCCTTTGTAATAATGTAACCACTATCACATAATGAAAACCATACATAAGTGTGTCATAATATCATAAAACATTTATCATATCAAAACCCATGAAAAGAAATGGGATTCATAAATCATTTGTCATATAAGAACCCATGAATAAAATGGGTCTCATAAAACATTTCATTATAGCATAACCCATGGAAAAGAAATCGGTTCCATAAACTTCTCTTTATTATAATCATAAACCATCCAGAGAAATAATAAGAATGGTATCCTTAGATCATATCCCTAATAAAGAAAAAGAAACATAATTTTTTTTCAACTTAGATGGAAAATTATTTTGAAAGTTCACTTGGAACATTTCTTGAGGAAAACAACCTTTCCACTTTGAAAAACACCTTTTAAAACATAAAACATTTTCAAAATACTTTTCTTTGAAAATAACCTTGGAAACTTATAAAGTAATTTTTAAATATAATTTAAAATATTACTTAAAGAAAATAAACTTTCTTTGAAAAACACCCTTTTAAAATTATAAATTCATAAAATATTTTGGAAAATCTTTTCTTTGAAAATATCATTGGAAACTTATAGAGGAATCTTTAGAAAATATTTTAAAACATTTCTTGTTGAAAATAACCTTTATTTTAAAATAATTTTTTAAAATTATAAATCCTTAAAGTATTTTTGAAATAATTTTATATGAAAATATACTTGTAAACTTATGTAGGAATATTTAAAAAATGAGTGTTCATGATATCTAAAAATACCATTAATGTCGTACACTTTAAAATAAATATTCCTTTCACATTTTTTTTTGTAAAAGTCAAACGAGACTTGTTTTGAAAAGGTAATGAATATTCCATTTAAAACATTTTATAAAAATTGAAACTAGGGTAAAAATGAATTTAAAAAATCATAGAGTAACATTAAAATAAATTTAAATTTTTTTTAGAAAACATGGATATAGAAGAAAAAAAGGGTTTTTGAATAAAGAGAGAAATAAAGTTAGTTTTCTTTAAAAACATTCTATTGGAATCATGAGTACATAAAGAGATAAAAATGAAGGTAATAAATGTATTATCATGAAATAACTATAATATAGGAAAATTTATGTATTTATTGAAAGATGGATCATAATATTTGATCATCAAAAGCATAATCATAAACAGTTATGATGAATAATGAGATAATAACATCAAACCCTTACCACTTTGGTAACTTTTGAATAGTAAGCCCCATTAAAGAATAAATTTAAAAATAAACTTTAAATATCATAAATATAATGTTATTCATGATATAACATGTAAAAGGGTCTATATATATACCTCATAAAATAAGATAGGTGCATAACATAATGTATGTCCCAAAGAAGAGAAATTGAGATTAAAATCCCTTACCGCTTTGGTATCTTTGAAACTATAAACCCCATGAAAGATAGATCCTAAAATGGATATGTAAATAAATATAAATTTTATAAAAATAATCATAAAATAAATTCATGGGTATTATATACACCCAATAAAATAAACACACGGTGAATACGACATTTGTCTCACATAAAATAAAAATCGAGACAAAAATCCCTTACCTTAAATATCAACTTCCTTCATACATGTTTGAAACTCTTGTATTACAAATATAAGTTTATTATAAATATATTATATAACCATAATTATATATATCATACCATATATTATTTACATATGAATTTTTATTACCCATTTATTAACAATTCCATGTTAAAATAATGTTTTGGGTAATAAGTGATTTATTTTTCATGTATATTTAGATTTTTTATTTTCAATCCTCTTACTTTGATCATGGTTCCAACATATACATAAAATTAACCATGTTATAAATATAATATATATTCAGTATATATGTATTTAGATTAATCCATTAAAGTTAAAGATAGAAAATTAAATACACCATTCATGGAGACGGTAGGTCGTACGTATGTATGAACGATGTTTCCATTTTCTCGATGGATGAAATGAAAGAAAGGTAAATAATATATTATCTTTATAAAATCATTTTTATATTATATATATATCACATATATTTATTAAATTTACCCTAATTACCATATATTCAAATAGTTAGTGAAAAATAAATAACCGTTGAGTCGAAATTTTACTTTCTACCCTTTCAATCCTTAATTTTGAAAATCAAAACAAACTTTAAAAAAATATGTTTTACTAAATTTATATTTCCCAAGTTTTTAGAATGTTTTTGTAGAAAAACAATTATTCTAAAAAACATATAAATATGTCTTAACTAAAAAAATACAAACTTTCCATACAATTCTGATCCATCAAACTAACTAAAGTCCAATCCATTGGACTAACCAAAGTCCAATCCATCTGATTAATCTTAGTTCAGTCCATCAGAATGAAAACATTTAGTCTATTAGTATGAATAAGTTTAGTTCATAATACTGACATGTTTTATTCCATCAGAATGATAAACTTTATAATTAGAGTCATAATTATTTCTAGAGTTCAAAATACATTTGTGACAACATTATAATGGTGCTACTAGAATGAAATTGGATGGAGATATATATGATAAGCTATCCAGTGAAGATCATATGAGGCCATTGAAACCAACTATAATAATCATGGAAATATGAATATTATATGAGTAAATATAAATAGAGGCACATTAAAGGATATGGGATAATATGGTTTTGTAAAATAAAAACATCAAAATATTCTTCTATTGTAACTCCTTATTATGATTTTCTTTTTAATATTTTAGAGAGTTTTCTATTATATAGATTCCATGTAATGATTGTAAAATCCTTAGAACATATTTTGAAATTGTATCTCATGTCTGATCAAGGTTAAAATCGATTTCTTATGAGTATAGAAAGATGTATGAATATGATCAGGCTGATCGAGGTCTTCCATGGATAGGAAGACAGAACTTATTCCGATCGTAGTGATTGTGGATTTTTGCTGAAGAAAGATAAACATGCCAATTTGGTTTAAACTGTGGATACCGTAATTCAAGGTTATCAAATTGATTTTTGATGAAGGTAAAAGTGTACTCATTCTATTTATAAAGTTTCTATTAGTTTACTAAGTAACTTAGTAAAGTTCCTATTCTCTTATTTTTACAAGTTGTTTTAATTTCACTGTGCAATATGTTAAGAAAGTTTATTTTAGAAAACATTTCTTTACTCTGATTTCCTAGACACACTTTGAGTCAGTTAAAAGTTACTCTGATCATCATATGAATACTCAGTATGATAAATGTAATAAAGTTGTTTTTATTTTATTTATTTTATTTTTTAAAACTAAAATTCACCCCCTCTTGTGGCCATCATAAACTCTTACGATCTAATAATCACATCACTTCATGAGGCTCTAGTCCACCGTACACACAAAAAAAGTTATTATATCCCCCATGGAATGGAAATTAATAAGGTTTATGTGATATCATAAATCTATAAGTACAATTATGTTACAAATATCATATATATTCATTTAATCTATCCTTATTACCATATAAATTAAAAATAAATTAAAAATACATCACATTGGTTCGTGAGGTGGTAGTCCGTTGTAAACACGAGCGACATTATTATTTAGAAACAAGTTGGAAGGTAAGAAGGTAAATGTGGTATTATAATTCCATAGGTACAATAATATAATAATATAATAGATAAAAATTAAATTCATCATTATATCCTTCCATGAGAGGTGGTGATAGAAAGAGAATAACATCAGTTCGTGAGGCGGTAGTCTGATGTACACATGATCATAGATTTTGTTTCCCATTTTATTGAAGATGAGATGGATATAATAAAATATCAGTATATGTTATATAATAGTGTTATTATAAGTATAATTGAATAATATTTTAAGGATTTATAAGAATAATTAAAACAAAAATTCATATTTTAAAACTTTACCTCTTCTTTAGATAACCTCTTTAGGTTTAACCAAATGCCTAACAAGATTAGATTTTTAATATCACTAGGGAATTTAGGATGTAGGGAGGGATTTAAGGAAGATATATTTATAGGTATTGGCTGAACCAAAGTTTTTTGGAAGTGTGAAAAGGATAGGAGAATGGGTGGCCTTTTATAAGTGAGGTGAGTGGCACAATTATAAGTTTTGAGAAAAAGGTGTACCCACATTGTTCACATTCCAAAAGGATTAAAAAATGGTCCATTATAAAACCTTATAGGTTATAAGGTCAAAATATATCCATAAAATGGATGTTGGATGAGTTTTATGGTCATTTAATCCCTTATCTTTTTTAGTTTAACCCTTGGTAAACCCATTTTAACCTTAACCACAATCATTAATTTTTATTGTTTTTACTATATATTTTAAAAATTAATTAAGTTGAAATTATTATATGATATTAATTATTCTTATTAAAAATATGTAACCCATTTTTCCAAATTCCATTAATATAAGTGTAAAATTTTAATTTAAAATTAAACCTGCATACGCGATGAGAAATCCGTTTTCTAAAGAGAACATGTTCAAAATTTCTAAAAGTTTTTATATTAAAATTCAATATGAAATTGATTTAAATGAAATAAATTGTATTAATATATATATAATTGAACTAATTTTACTTTTAAAACTGTATTAAAATATATTTTATCTTGTAAATGCTTTGAATGAAAATCAGTTTTTTAATAGAAACCAATATTTTTTACTATTCACTAAAAGAATTATCGTTTCATAAAATTATCAAAAATTCACTATAAGATAATTTTGAAATTATTATTTAAAAAATTAATCTCATTTATTCTAATAAATTTTCTAAAAGTGACAAAAGTTAATTATAAAATAAGTGGGAAAAAGTGACGAAACAATCTTTTTAGAAAAATACAACTTTTAAGAGTAAATTGGATTTATTCTTATCTTATGACTAGAAAACATATAATATGAATGTTAAAAATTTGATAAAATATATAATACATAAATTTAATTAAAATTATTCATCAAAAGTGATTTATTTAATTTATTGAGATAAAATGTGTTTGTGCACATAAAAACAGTTTTTCAGAAAAATATTTCCTTTATTTTCAAATAGTTTTAAATTTCCATTTATAAATAATTGATCATCAAGAAAATTAAATCTATATACATGTGTAAACCATATATTTTCATAATATAGTTAATCCTATTCATACATGCTATTATAATGGATGGTCAATAACTATCATATTATATAATAATATTTTAGTAGTGTGTCATGTTTCGTTATGACTCGGTGTTGTCCGTAATGCAAGGTATCAAAGAATTTAAATTTATTCAAAAAAAATATTTCATAAAATTTCAGGGTTTTATATACCCCCCTTAAAATTAAATTTTCCCTAAAAATTCTATCACTTTGGTATTAACAACTGAGGAAATCTTTTCCACATTACATCCTGAGGTTCCCATATAGCCTCCTCAAGCTGGTGGTTTCACCACAAAACTTTAACCAGGAAAGTGATATTTTTTCATAAAACTTTCTCTATATGATCCAGAATCCTCAAAAGTTATTACTCATAATAAATATCATGATCCACTGGTACAACCTCTTATTTTATTATGTGTGAATTTTCAGGTATGTACTTCCTCAGAAGAGATACATGAAACACATCGTGGACTTAAGAGAGGTTGGCGGAAGCACCAAATGATAAGTTACTATCTTGATATAATTAAGAATTTTAAATTGAATTATATATCTATGAATCATATTTCCTTTATATCATAAGTAAAATTTCACCCTTTGGTTTTGCTTTGATCAATTTCTAATTCATCTCTTACTTCAAGAAATAAAGATGATTTTTTCATGCCTGAAATACTACAATTAACTTATAATGGATCATAAGAATGATAGGTAATTCCTTCAATATATAGTTATCATAATAAAAAAATGGTTAACATAGGTTATAAAATATTCATAAGTATTCATATGGTGAATTAATACATTAATCTCTAAAACCTTATACAAAATTCAACTTAAACCATTCCATAAATGGTTAACCTTATGAACCTTCCAAAATTTATTTATTTTTAAATAATATCACTATATTTACCAAAATAAACATAACATTAATCACCCAAATACTAATAAGTAGATATTAGTGGTCACATACTAAATATGTGGGTACCTTAGTCATATATTCTATTGAATCATGGTAATAACCAAAATTACAACAAAACTTCCCTGAAAAAAAAACATTCTTCCTCATTACTTAAATAACATCAATGATTATTAAATATATTCCATAAATCTAAAAATGTTTTAAACTCTATCAATGATAACATATACCAATTTTTCAAAAATTAATTTGTCAGTTATGGGGTCATCAATAGTATCTAGTTTATTTTATCCACATCAATCATCCCTTTATCTAAACTAAACACCATTTTTTCAACATCAAGAACATATTAAGGGTTAACTTCCCTTAATCATGTGTTTTCCATAAAACATCACTTTTCCATTAAATCACTTTTCCAGGTCATCAAGACCATTCAACATATTCTAGAAACTCCTTAATAAAAAAATTTATATATTGCATAATTCATATAACATAATTCTCTAATTACCATACACAAACACTTAAATCATTCCACTTCATTCTTAAACCATTAACCAGGATTCATCATATTATTCCTTAACACCTCTTTCTAATAATATGTAATATGAATAATGTCTTAAAATTAATCAACCTAAATTTAATCATGATTCTTAAATTTAACATAAACAATATTGTTAGATTAACCCCTAACGTTTATATTTCATTCATAGCATCTTCATAATCACTAGTATAACCATTACTCTTACAAACTTTCTAATTTTATTCAAGAGCTTTTCCCTTAGGACATCGATTTTCATAATGACCATATTTTCAACATTTAAAACATTCAACCATCAATGATACCTTTGGGAGACTATTATTCTTATCTATTATGTCAACTAAACTTTTCAATTTTCCTCATCAATTACATGATATGTTTCATTCTTTTTCCCACTCAAAATATCTTCTCGTTGCTTTGAGAAATTAATTTGGGTGATTTTTCCCACATTATTAAATTTAATAAACTTTATCTTATTTCCTATATAGTCCCCACCACCTAATATCTCAGTGAACTCCATCCTACACTTATTTTGTGAGTCTAAGAGTTAGTTAAGATGCTAGTTGTTAATCATATATCATGATAACTGATTAGGAATAATCAAAATATCCTTCACTCCAGTCATGAACCCATTCAGTTTCTCATCAGCACATTGTCTATCACATTCAATGTTAACCCAGTTCCTTATAGTTCCTACCATTGAATAAAAACAAAAATCATAGTGTGAGCAATAATAATCATATTGTAAAAAACATAATGATAAAAAATCATTTATAGTATGTCTAAATAATTACACCATAATTTCAATATATTAAACATTAGGATTAACCAAGTACATTTGTGGTTATAATTCAAATACTTTATGATGTTCCATAAAGAGTTTGTGAATATCCAAAACATATCCCCCAGGAGTGTCAAACCAGGTGTACAACATGGACCATTTTCATGCACTAGGTGATGATCAAGTCTAGATCAATGTTACCTTTTTAGAGTTATTACCCCTAGGTACCTCAATGCCAGATCCACATCCACTTTTAGTATCTAGATAAGGATGCAATTACTTAGAAACCACTTCCTCTATCCTTTACCAAAATTTCAGGACATTTTCCTATACTTTGACTTATCCTTATACTTTCTCTTAGATACTTCCCTAGACACATCCATAGAAATATCTCTAGGTATCTCACTAAAGTTTTCTCATCCTAGTTTCCAAAGGTTAACTAAACCTATCCCATGATACTAACTGTAGAGACCCAAAATTCTCATACATAGATATTATATCTTTTTAGATGAATATTCATTACATTACACAAACGAATTCATGAGGATCATGAAGTTATAATGCCTCTAGAAACATGGATACATAAATAAATGGTTTATAAGAGTTCTACATTGTCTCCCAATTAGTTTCTCATAACTATCACCCTTCTTAAACATATAACACTTAATACCTAACATCATACCCTGGGGAAAAGAAACATAAGAAAGGGTGACCTCGGATGCTTAGTAAGGGTAAACAAGGAAAATATGTAAAAATAACATGAACATAAGGGTATGATAACTTGAACATTATATATGAAAATGATACCCTATATATCAAAGATAAAAATTTTGATTCATGGATTAAATATCAGCAATTTATAAGATATGAATCATAAGGAAGTCAAAGAAAATGACCCATGATAGCATAATATTAACCTAAGATAGGGAATTGTGGCATAAACACTAGCATAAAAAAACTTATGTAAAGGATACCAACCAAGACATTAATAACATGTTAGGATTGGGCTAACCACCCATGTACCTACTTAAGGCTTGGGATAACCTCCCATATACTCTATTTTTAGTCACGGTATAACCTCATATGTACTATCTTTTTAGGCTTGGGATAACCTCCTGTATACCCTATTTTTATTCTTGGAATAACCTCTTGTGTACCATCTAAGCTCATATAACATGAATCATTAAAAAATACATTAGCGGGAGATATAGGTCCCACCTGTATTTGGTTTTAACGTAACCACCATCCTTGGTTATAACATAACCACCATCACATAATGAAAACCATACATATGTGTGCTAAAAAATCATAAAATATTCATTGTATTAGAACCCATGAAAAATAAATGGGATTTATAAATTAGTCATAATATTAGAACCTATGAAAATAAATGGGTTTCATAAAACATTTCATCATAGCATAACTCATGGAAAATAAACAGGTTTCATAAATATATCTCCTTCATAAATAAAAACCATCTAGAGAAATAATAAGAATGGTATCATTGGATCATATACCTATTAAAGCATAAGTAACATCAAAGGATGTTATCTTAGATGGAAAATGACTGTGAAATATCCCTTGGAAAATTTATTGAGGAAAACAACCATTTCAATTTGAAAAACACTTTTTAAAACACAAAACATTTTTAAAATCCATTTATTTTATAATAAACGTAGAAACTTACAAAGGAATATTTAAAAATAATTTAGAACATTAATTGAAGAAAATAAACTCTATTTTAAAATCACCTTTTTAATGTTATAAATTTATAAAATATTTTGGATATCCTTTTCATTTAAAATATCATCGGAAACTTATAGAGGAAGATTTATAAAATCATTTAAAACATTTCTAAAATAAAATGGACTTTCTTTGAAAATAACATTTTTTAAATTTGAAATCCATAAAATATTTTGGAAATAATTTTCTTTGAAAATATCCTCATAAAATTATAGAGGAATCTTTAAAATAATGAGTGGTCATGATGGTATAAAATATTGTTCATTCCATATACTTTAAAACAAATATTCCTTTCACATTTTCTATAAAATACAAATGGGCGCTGTTTTGAAAACGATATGAATATTACTTTTATTTTTAAATAAATTAAAAAAGGTAAAAATTTATTTAAAAAATCCTATAGTAACATTAAAAAAATTTAGAAATATTTTTAGAAAATATGGATATGGAAGAAAAAAAAGGGTTTTCAACCAAAGAGAGAAATAAAGTTAATTTTATTTAAAAATATTATTTTAGAATCATGAGTATATAAAGAGAGTAAAATGAAGGGAAAAATGTATTATAATTAAATAACCATATGAGAATAAAATTAATGAGTTTATTGAGAGATAGATTATAATATTTCTTTATCAAAATCATAATCATAAACAATCCTGATGAATAATGAGATCATAACATCAAACCCTGACCAGTTTGGTAACTTTTAAATCATAAGACCCATTAAATAATAACATCAAAAATAAGCTTTAAAAATCATAAATAGAAGGATATTAATTATATAACATGTCAAAGGTCCTGTATATACACCTCATAAAATAATATAGGTGCATAACATAACATATGTCCCAAAGAAGATAAATTGAGACCAAAATCCCTTACTGATTTGGAATCCGTGATACCATAAACCCCACAAAAGAGAGATCCTAAAATGGATATTTAAATACACATAATTTTTCAGATAAGAATCATAAATTAATTTCATATTCATTATATACACCACATAGGAGAAACATATGGTGAATATGACATTTGTCTCACAGAAAATAAAAAGTGAGACAGAAACCACTTACCTTAAGTATCAACTTCCTTTGTACACATTCAAACCTTTTGTATAATAATATAATTTTATTATAAATATTTTATAGAATAATATATATATATATATATACATATAATACCATATATTATTTACTTATGACTTTTTATTACCCATTTATTAACAATTCCATGTTAAAATCATGTTATGGGCAATAACTGCTTTATTTTTCGTGTATGTTTTGATTTGTTATTTTTTATACTCTTAAGTTGATAATTTCTCCATAATATACATAATTTTTACCATAATATAAATATAATATATTTTAGTATATATTTATTTATAGTAATCCACAAAAGTTAGAGATGGAAAATAAAATACACCATTCATGGAGATGATAAGCCATACATACGCATGAATGCTATTTCTATTTTCTAGATACATAAAAATAAAGAAAGGTAAATAATATTTTATATTTATATAATAATTTTTATTTCAGATATTTATTAAATTTACCCTAATTACCTTTTATTAAAATCCTTAGTGAAAAATGAACTACATCGCTTCGCGAGGCAGTAATCCGTTGTACACACGAATGATGTTATCGTATCTTCCATGGAATGTAAAGTAAAAGGTGTATGTGATATTATAATTAAATAAGTATAATTATGTTAAATATATCATATATATTCATTTTATCTATCCTTATTAACATCCAAGTAAAAAAAATGAAAAACACATCACATCAGTTTGCGAGGCAGTAGTCCGCCGTACACATCAGGGATGTTATTATTTTCCAAAATGTTGGGAGGTAAGAAGGTAGATGTGGTATTATAATTAAAAATATATAATATTATAATAATATAATATATAAACATTAAATCAATAATTATATCCATCCATGAGAGGTGGTGATGGAAAACGAATAACATCGGTTTGCGAGGCGGTAGTCCCTCATACACACGATCGATGAATTATTTTACCATTTGATGGAAGAGGAGATCGATATAATAAAGATAAATATATGCTAGATAATAGTGTTATTATATCATCATAATTGAAAAATATTTTAAGGAGTTAGAAGAATAAGTAAAACAAAAATTCATAGTTTAAAACTTTTCCTCTTCTTCGGACAACCTCATTTGGTTTAAATTAAGGCCTTACTAGATTAGATTTATGATATCACCAAGTAATCTAGGATGCAAGGATGTATTTAATGAAGATATTTGGGTAGGTATTGGGTGAAACAAATGGGTTTTAAGTGGTAATAGGATATGAGATGAGGTGGCCTTTTATAAGTGAAGTGAGTGACACAATTGTAATTTTTGAAAAGAAAAGGGTTTACCCATGTTTTTTAGATGTGAAAAAACTCCAAAATGGGACATTATAGAACCTTAGAGGTTATAAGGTAAAAATATCACCATAAAATGGATTAGTTAAGAGTTTTTTGGTCATTTTACCCCTTATCTTTTTAGTTTATCCCTTAGTAAACCTGTTTTAACTTTAACCTTGGTAATTAATTTTTACTATCTTTACTACTCATTTTTAAAAAAGATTAAGTTAACCTTATTATATAATATAAATTATGATTATTAAAAATTTTAAATCCATTTTTATAAATTAAATTCACTTAATTGGAAAATTTTAATTTAAAATTAAGCCTGAAGAAGCGGCGATAAAGCAGTTTTCCAAGAAAATGTTCAAAAGTTTAAAAAGTTTTTATATCAAAATTAAATATTAAATTGATTCAAATGACATAAATTAAATTAATAGATATATAATTGTACTAATATTACTTTTAAATCCATATTAAAATAAATTCTTCTTGTAAATTCTTTGAATAAAAAGAAAATTTTCTTAATAAAACTAGTATTTTCACTATTCACTGAAAAATTTATCTTTTCAGAAAATTATAAAAAATTAATTTTAAGATAATTTTAACCTGAATAATTAAAAAATTAAGTTATTTTTTTAAAAAAATTATAATATTGAAAAAAAAATCAATTTTGAAATAGGTGCGCAAAATACAACAAAACTGTCTTTTTAGAAAAATACAGCTTTTAAGCGTAAAATTGGATTTATTCTTATCTTATTCCTAGAAAACATATAAGATGAATGTTAAAAACTTTATTTAATTTATAATATATAAATTTAATTAAAATAATTCAACAAAAGTGATTTATTTAATTTATTAAGATTAAAATTGTTTGTACGCATAAAAATAGCTTCATATAAAAAAGATTTCCTTTATTTTCAAATGGTTTTTAATTTTTGATTATAAATAATAATTCGACAAATAATTCGTTTTATATACATGTGCAAATCATATATTTTCATAATTCAGTTAATACTATTTATACCCTCCATTCCAACAGCCAGACAATAACTATCATATTAAATAATAATATTTTATTAGTGTGTTGGTTTCGTTAATACTCAATATTGCGTGTAATACAAGGTATAAAAGAATTTAAATTTATTAAAAAAATATATATATTTCATAAACTATCATGGTGTTATATTATACCACCCTTAAAATGAATTTCACCCTCGAAATTTCTTCACTTTAGTACTGACAACTAATGATACTTTTGCCTCATCACATCCTAAGGTTCCCACGAAGCCTCCTCAAGATGATGGTTTCACCATAAAACATTGAAAAAGTATGGGGTATTATTTAATTTAAATCTCAATTTATGATATAGAATCTCCACCAGTTTTACCTTATAAAAAAGATCATGATCCAATGGTATAACCTTTGAGTTCAGTACACATGAAGGGGCATGTATGTACTTACTTAAAAGAGATACATGGAACACATCATGGACTTGAGAGAGGTTTGATGGAAGCGTCAAATGATAAGTTACTATCCGGATACAGTTAATGTAACACCCAGAATGATAAAGGGTTAAATGACTAAAAGATATGACTCATGTCAACAAGGAGCACCTTCCTTTTCGGGATCCTACCTGATTAAAACCCCACAGTTAAGCGTTCTTATCCTAGATTAGTGATCAGGATGGTTGACCTTTTGTAAAGTTTCCCAGGGTGTGTGTGAGTGAGGACAATGCACACTTTAAATGACATGTGTGGGCCTGTGGGGACAGTCATTAGTCAGATAACCCGTTCGGGTACGTGGGTGGGCCCTAGGGTGGGAACCATGTATCTGTGGGGCAATTGGTGGTACCTGGAAAACCAATACTTGAAAACCATGTTAAGGTGGGGTGTATGTGCTGTCACTGGGGCCCAGTTGTCACATTTGGTATCAGAGGTGGTAGACAACCTAAAGTGAGGTGCACTACCTGAGTTGAGATGTAGGCCCCACAATAAGGACATTGTGCTCTAGGGGGGGGGGGGGGTGAAGTTTCCCAAGGTGTGTGTGAGTGAGGAAAAACACATTTTAAAGGACATGTGTTGGCATGTAGGGACAATCATTAGTCAGATGACCTGTTCGGGTACGTGGGTGGACCCCAGGGTGGGGACCACATGTCTGCGGGGAAACTGGTGGTACCTGGCGGGCTAGGACCTGACAACCGTGTTAAGGTAGGGTGTTTATGCTGTCACTAGGGCCTAGTTTTCATAGTTAATAATTTTAAAGGGACCAATATATGTAGGGATCAACTTTCCTTTATATCATAAGAAAAATTTCATCCTTTGGTTATGATCTGATCAATTTCCACTTCATCACTTACTTCAATAAATGAAGATGATTTTTTCATGCCTGAAAACCTAAAATTAAATTCTAATGGATCATAAGAATGATATCTCATTCATTCAATCTCTTGTAATCATCATAAAAAATTGGTTATCATAAGTTATCCAATATGCATAAATCTTTATATAGTGAATTAATACATTAATCTCTAAAACCTCATCCAAAATTAAACTTAAATCAATCCATAAATGGTTAACCTTATGAACCTTCAAAAAATAATTATTTATAAAGAATATCAATAATTTTCCCAAAATCATCTTAACATTAATACCCAAAATATCAATAAGTATATCTTAATATCCACATAACAAATATGTTTATACCTTGGTCATATATTCTCCTGAATCATGGTAATAACCATAATTATTATAAAATTTCAATAAAAACATACATTATACCTCATTCCTTAAATAAAACCATAGATTATATATTCCATAAGTGAGGTGCACTACCTGAGTTGAGATGTAGGGCCCACAATTAGGATGTTGTGCTCTAGGGGGGGAGGTGAATGTAAGACCCCAGAATGATAAAGGGTTAAATTACTAAATGATATGACTCATGTCAACAAGGTGCACCTTCCTTTTCAGAAGCCTACCTGATTAGAACTCCATAGTTAAGCATGCTTGGCCTGAAGTAGTGATCAAGACGGGTGACATTTTGGGAAGTTTCCTAGGGTGTGTGTGAGTGAGGACAAAGCACACTGGAAAAGACATGTGTTGGCCTGTGAGGACAACCCTTAGTTAGATGACCTGTTTGGGCATGTGGATGGGCCCCAGGGTGGGGGTCACATGTCTTCATGGCAACTGGTGGTACCTGGTAGGCCAGGACCTGACGACCATGTTAAGGCGTGGTGTCTGTGCTGTCACTGGGGCCCAGTTGTCACAGTTAAGAATTTTAAATGAACAAATATATATAGGGACCAACCTTCCTTTATATCATAAGAAAAATTTCATCCTTTGGTTGTGCTCTGATCAATTTCCACTTCATCGCTTACTTCAATAAATGAAGATGATTTTTTCATGCCTGAAGACCTAAAATTAAATTTTAATGGATCATAAGAATGATAAGTCATTCATTCAATCTCTAGTTACCATCATAAACTTTTTTTTATCCCAATTTATTCAATATTCATAAATCTTCATATATTGAAGTAATACATTAATCTCTAAAACCTCATCTAAAATTAAACTTAAATCATTCCATAAATGGTTAACCTTATGACCCTTAAAAAATAATGATTTATAAACAATATCACTAACTTTTCCAAAATCATCTTAACATTAATACCCCAAATATCAATAAGTATCTCTTAATATCCACATACCAAATATGTTAATACCTTGGTCATATATTCTCCTGAATTATGGTAATAACCAAAATTATTATAAAATTTCAATAAAAACATATATTCTACCTCATTCCTTAAATAAAACCATATATTATTCCATAAATCCAAAAATGTTGTAAACTCCATAAATGATAACATATATCACTTTTTCAAAAAATCATTAATAAGTTCTAGGGTAATCAATACTATCCAGTTTATATTATCCATATCAACCACCTCTTCTTCTAAACTAAACAGCATTTTCTCAACATCTAGAACATGATAAGGATTATCTTCCCTTAATCATGTGTTTTACATAAAATATCTCCTTAATATTAAATCATTTTATATGGAATCATTACCATTAAACATATTCTAGAAAATCCTTAATGTAAAAAATTATATATTTCATGATTCATATACCATAACTCTTGAATTCTAATATAAAAACACTTTAATCATTCCACTTCACTCTTAAAACATTAACTAGGCTTCATTATCTTATTCATTAATACCTCTTTCCTATAATATAAAATTTGACTCATGTATTAATATTAATCAATCTTAATATCATGATTCTTATGTTTAACATAAAAAATACTATTAGAAAAACCCATAAATTTTAAATTCCATTCGTAGTCTCTTCATCCAATATTTTAACCATTACTCATACAACCTTGCTGATTTTATTCACAAGCTTCCCCCATAGAAAATCTATTTTTATAATGCCCATATTTTTCACATTTAAAACATTCAATCATCAATGATACCTTAGGGTTACCATTATTCTCATCCATTATGTTAACTAAACTTTTCATTTTTTCTTAGAAATTGCTCACTTTGTGCCCTTTTTTTCACACCCATAACATATTACCTTTCCTATGAGATATTAACTTGGGTGCTTATTCTCAAATTCTTTACATATAGAAAACTGAATCTTCTTTCCTTCATTGTCCCCACTACCCATGCTCTCAGTGAACTCTATACCTCTCTTCTTTGGTGAGTTTTAGAGTTGGTTAATGTGTAAGTTATTAATCATATATCATGATAACTGATTAGGCATAATCAAAATATACTTCACTCTAGTCATCATCCCATTTGTCTTCTCATTAAAACACTACCTATCAAATTCAATGTTAACCCAGTTCCTTATGGTTCCCTCCATTGACTAAATCCAAAAAGAATAGTGTGAGAAATAATAATCATGGTGGGAAACCACATAATCATGAAAAAACATTTATAGGATGTCTAAATAATGAAACCTTATTTTAAATATATGACACAATAGGATCAACCTAGGTAATTAATGATCATTATTCAAATCCTTTATAATGATTCTTAAAGAGTTTGTGAATTTAAAAAAACACATCCTTCATAAGTATAAAAATAGGTGTGTAATAAGGCCCATTTTCTTGCACCATGTGATGATCGAGTGTAGCTCAATGTGTCCTTTTTAGAGTTCCCACCACTAGGAAACTCTGTGCTAGATCCATATCTATTTTTAGTATCTAGATAGGGATGTAATTTCTTGGAAATCACTCACTCTATCCTTTACCAAAATTCCAGGACATTTTACTATACTTTGAATCATCCTTAAACTTATCCTTATACATATCTTAGACATATCCATAAAAATATCCCTAGGGATCTCAATAAAATTTTCTCATCCTAGTTTCCAAAGGTTAACTAAACCTATCATCTGATACCAACTATAGAGACCCAAACTTCTCATACATAGATATTAAATCTTTTTAGATGAATATTCATTATATTACACAAACACATATCTAAGGATTGTAAAATTATAGTGCCTTTGGAAACATGGATACAAAAAAAACTAGTTCATAAGATTTCTATATCATCTCCCACTTAGTTCCACATAACTGGAATCCTTTTTAGACATATCACACATAATACCTATCACCATAACGTAGGGAAAAGAAACATAAGAAAGGGTGAGCTCAGATTCTCAATAAGGGTTAAACAGGGAAATACATCAACATAATGTGAGCATAAGGGTATGAGAACATGAACATAACATATGAAAATGTTACCCCACATATCAAAGATCAAAATCTTGAGTCATGTAATAAATATTAGAAGTTCATAATACATTAATCATAAGGAAATAAAAGAGCATGTTTAATAAGAGAATAATATTGACATAAGATATGAAATTATGGCATACTTATAAGCATAGAAAAACTTATATCAAGGATACCTACCAATACACCCATATTATGTTAGTCTTGGGATAACCACCCATGTACCTGCTTCAAGATTAGGATATTATCTTGTGTACCCTATTTTTGAGATTTAGATAACCTCCTATGTACCCTATTTTTTGACATGAAATAACCTTCTATGTAACATATTTTAGAGATTGGGATAACCTCTAATATGCCCTCTAATGCCACATAAAATTAATCATCACCAAATGAATTTGAGGAAGATATAGGTCTCACCCTTATTTGGTTATAATATAACCATCATCCTTGGTTATAATGTAACCACCATCAAATAATGAAAATTGTGCATACGTATTCTCCAAGATCGTAAAACATTCATCATATTAGAACCAATGAAAATAAATGGGCTTCATTAACCATTTATCATATTATAACCCATGAAAAGAAATGGGTTTCATAAAACATTTCATCATAGAATAACCCGTAGAAAAGAAATGAGTCTCATAAACATCTCTTCATCATAATCATAAACCATCAAGAGAAATAATAAGAATGATATCCTTCGATCATATATCTAGTAAATCATAAGTAACATTAAAGGATGTCATCTTATATGTAAAATTATTTTGAAATATGACTTGGAAAATTTCTTGAGGAAAATAGATTTTCAACTTTAAAAATCAATTTTAAAAACATAAAACATTTTCAAAATCCTTTTCTTTAAATATATACTTAAAAATTATAAAGTAAACTTTAAAAATAATTTTAAAAAATTATTTATGAAAATAAAATTTCTTTGAAAATCATATTTTTAAAATTATAAATTTATAAAATATTTTGGAAATCCTTTTCTTTGAAAATATCCTTGGAAACTTATGGAGGAATCTTTAAAAAACCATTTAAAACCTTTCTTCATAAAAATAAACTTTCTTTGAAATAAACTTTTTAAAATTAGAAATTTCAAAAATATTTTGGAAATACTTTTATTTTAAAATATAATTAGAAACTTATAGAGGAATATTTAAGATAACGAGTGGTCATGATGCTGAAAAATATCATTCATGTCATCCACTTTAAAACAGATATTCTTTTCACATTTTCTATAAAATCCAAATGGGACTTGTTTTGAAAACGATATGAAGGTAAAACATGTATTATCACAACATAACCATTGGATAAGAAAATTCATGAGTTTATTGAGAGGTGGATCATAATATTTCATCATCTTAATCACAATCATAAACATTCCCAATGAACAATGAGATCGTACAATCAAATCCTTATCACTTTGGTAACTTTTGAATCATAATACCCATTAAAGAATCATATAAAAATAAAATTTAAATATCATTAATATAATTAAATTAATTTTATAAAATGTAAAAGGGGTTTTATATAAACCTCATAAATGAATATAGGCTCATAACATAATGTATGTACCAAAGAAAAAAATTGAGACAAAAATCCCTTTCTACTTTGGTATCTTTGAAACCATAAACCCCATGAAAGAGAGATACACAAATTGATTTGTAAATCCCCATAATTTTCCGGATAATAATCATAAAATACATTCATGGGAATTATATACACCAGTTAAAAGAAACACATGGTGAATATGATATTTGTCTCATAGAAAATAAAAAGTGAGACGAAAATCCCTTACCTCAAGTCTCGACTTCCTTTGTACACATTTGAACCTCATGTATAATAAATATAAGTTTATTATACATATATTAAACAACCACAATTACATATATCATACCATATATTATTTAATTATGAATTTTTATTACCTGTTTGTTAATAATTTCATGTTAAAATCACGTTTTGGGCAATAATTTCATTGTTTTTTTGTGTGTATGTTTTGATTTTTTATTTTTGGTAATCTTACTTTTATCATGGTTCAATAATATATAGAATGTTAAAAATGATATAAATATCATATATATTCTTTATATACATATTTAGAGTAATCTATAAAAGTTAGATATAGAAAATGAAATGCACCGTTCATGGAGACAAATGGTTGTATGTACGCATGAAGGTTGATTCCATTTTCTCGATGGATGAAATTAAATAAAGGTAAATAAAAAATTATGTTTCAAGAATTAATTTTATGTCATATATATATATATCAAATATATTCATTAAATTCACCCAAAATACCTTCCATGCAAAGTGTTAGTGAAAAAGGAATCACATTACTTCACGAGGCGGTAGTTCACTGTACACACAAACTTCGTTATCACATCCCTCACAAAATGAAAAGTAAGAAGGTTTAAATGATATCATAATTTCAAAAGTATAATTATGTTAAAAATATCATATATATTCACTTAATTTATCCTTTTACCTCTAAATATATATATTTTTTGTATTTTCAAATAAAACCACTTTGAGGTTAAGTGGGAACCACATACAAGTAGACCAAAATAAGGATCACATACCGAGTAGCCAACCACAAATCATCCATAAGAAACCAAAATCACCAGCAGAAGTAACGACAGTCAAAATTAAAACTTATATTAATAATCTTCCACTAAACCATGATTCATAATAACATCATATTCCAATTTGAAATTCAAAAACAAATAGTATAATGATGACCTGTGGAACCTCGCATCAAGCCTTGAGCTATGGGATCCTTTGTACACCAATAAACCAAAACCTATATCACTGTCATCATCTCTTACAATAACATAGACTACATCCCACTAGAACACCATTTCTTTGATGAGAAACCACTCACCAAAATCCATCAATACCTTCAAAACAACACTATGACAGAAGAAGAAAACAAACAACCAATTGAAGAAGCTCCACAAAACCAAAAATATCAAACCCAACAGAGATCCAAAGTTTGATATGATTCCATAAAAAATTACACCTCTTGAAATTTCATCGATCACTCAAACTACGCATCCCAAAATACTATGAAAACCATTTCTCAAGTCTGACTAGGAGAAGAGTTTTTGGATCTTAGTTCTAGAGAAGAGTAAAAGAATCGATAACGAGCCAAAATACTCACCATGAACAAAAAAATATACCACCAAAACCACCATAAAGTGAAGAAAACCAAGAAAACACCATCATATTTCTAAATAATCACCAATCAAAAACCGATAAACCTAGAACAGAAATGAAACAGAAAAAACTAACTGAAGGGAACTCTAAAGAAACAAAGAGATGGAGATAAAGAAGAAAACCAGAGTGGGAATACCAGAAAATCTACCACCAAAACCATCCAAAATATCCCTAAACACCATTGTGCTTGACCAAATATGGTGTCTTTCATGATGGGTAAGGTAGTTAGGGTAGAGGGGGAGGACTAATGAGAAAATGAAAGGGGAAAGGAATGGTATCTCCAGATGCCTCAACCAAACCCAAATTGATGGAGATTCATTGATTTCAACTATGTGGGTTTTTTTCACAATGGTTATAGAAACAAGAGTGATATCCACATTAGTAGAAGTCTATGAATCAGAAACAAACACCAACATCACCATATAAAAATGAAAGGAAGAAGTCAAGGTAGGAGATGATGATGCGCCGGGAGGAAGATAAGGATAGGAAATAGGGGTAAGGAGTGGGACATCAAAGAAAAAAAACCACTCACCATAAGGGGGGATCGGTGGTGCTCAGAAAGAACCCTAATGTAAGAGAGAGCGGAAGATCTAGAGAGTGAGGTGGTAGACCATTGTAAACTTGAGTGACATTATTATTTTCCAATGGGTTTGGAGGTAAGAATTTAGATATGGTATTACAGTTATATAGGTATAATAATATCATAATATAATATATAAACATTAAATACATCATTATATCTAGTTGTGAGAGGTGGTGATAGAAAATGAATAACATTGGTTCGTGAGGCGGTAGTCAGCTGTACACACGATTGATAGTTTCATGAGCGACATTATTATTTTCCAACGGGTTTGGAGCTAAGAAGTTAGATGTGGTATTATAATTATATAGGTATAAAAATACCATAATATAATATATAAACATTAAATCCATCATTATATTTAGTTGTGAGAGGTGGTGGTAGAAAACAAATAACATCGATTCGCGAGGAACTACTGGAAATGTGGTTTTTACCCATGGTTATTTACAATTGGTTTTCTTAAACCGTTGGTAAATAAGGGATAGGAAATCCTTTCCCAATGGTTCTAGTAAACCATTGGAAAAGGGTACCCCTTTGCCAACGGTTCCATAAAAACGTTGGCAAATGAGTGCTCAAGTTACCCTTTCCCAACAGTTTCATAAAACCATTGGGAAAGGCAACCCCTTTGCCAACAGTCCTATTGAACCGTTGGGAAAAGGTACCCTGAACACCCATTTCCCAATGGTTTTTAAAAACCGTTGGTAAAGCTTTTCCCCAAATAAAATCGGGCCGCTGCCCTCCCCCAGTCGCAGCAGAACCCTAAAATCAATCCGGCACTTGGATCCTCTCACGAACTCCCCCATCTGAACAGGTGAAAATCCATCTGAATCATCTCAAATCAGGTATTTTATTCTTTATACAAATATTCTACCTTGTTTTTATTGTTATTGATCTAATATTTTAGTTTTAAGTTTTGATTTTGATGTGATTTCACCCTAACAAATAGGGAAATGAACGGATATTTTGTTGATTAATTAGTTTCCCATGGAATATCATTTGTGTTATAATGTCCATGAAAATTAAAGGGGTAATGTAATAGAAGACCTTGAATAAATTGTGGAAGTTGGGGTATGTTGTTTCTATGAGATGTTTTTTGTTGTGTTTCATTGTATGTTGTAGGCTGTTTTATAGTGATTGAGGTGACCAGTTTGGCTTTGTGATATGTGGGGTTGTAATGTGATGGTTAGTGGGAATGGATGTGACATGTGAAGTTGTGTGATAGTGATGATGTGTGGTGGTGTTGTGCCGTGTAGAGGTGTTGTGTGATGAGGTTGTAGTGTATGATGTGGTGAGGTGGTTTTGGTTGTGCGATGGTTTGTGATGTGCAATATTTTTGTTGTGATACATGGTTGTTTTGGTGAGATGGTTGGCCGATGTAACATGGCGACGATGGTTATTGTGAGATGGTGAGTTGTTGTGTGATGGTTTTATTAGTTTCCTGGTTATCTATGGAATAAATTATTCTATTAAAACCAAAAAACAAGATAGTAAATAAATGATATGGAATAGAAATGGATGTGTGGTAAATGGATTTAATTAATTTAACATTAAATGAATGGAAAATGTAAGTGTGAATGAAGTGGCTTATAAATGAAAGTGGGAAATGCTATGTGTCTTGTGTGGTGGTGGTGTGGTGTATTGCATATATGGTGAAAGTGGTTGTGATGGTTTATGTGTTGTATGGTAGTATTGAAGTGTGTGATTATGTAGTTAATATGAACCCATAGGTTGGGTATTTTGTGCTATCTATATATCATGTATTTTATGTTATTTCTACACATTCCCAACCAGAGTTGGATAAACTTACCAACAATCAGAGGTTTTGAGTTATGGGTATTTTTTCTAATATCTAGGATGGTGGTTATATGGTTGAATAGCTACCATTTCTTCAATACTCTTCCTTCATAAGTGATTGACTATGTGTTTTTAGGAAAGATGTGATGTGATTATCCATGTTTTTTCAGGTGAGATGTACTATGATTTCCCTAGTGTTTTCAGGTGAGGTGCGATGTGATAAGGCTATAATAAGATGTGGCATGTGGTTGGGGTCATTTAGGGTAGGAGGATGGCACAAGGTTGATGTTCTTCATGTTAATGATACCCTACTAAAATGGTTATGGGATGAGGCATGTTGTGATGTGATGACACATTAATTTCTTGTTGGTTTTACATTTTTTCAATAACGAATTAGTATGTTTTTTTCACATGTGTAGTTGATACCTTGATTATTTTCTTCCTTTATCGTTTACTTAAATGTATTTTCTATTAAAGTTCAATCCTATTGAATTGTTTATGACAAAATGACTTATATAAATTATTTTTACAGAATGGATAGAAGTTGGATGTATGAAACCGATCAGATCTCAAGAGATTTTCAAAACAATTTGGAGAGATTTATAGATTTTTCATTTTACAATGCTTCAGATAGTGGTCGCATACACTTCCCATGTTCCAATTTTGTTGGTAGACCTTGGTTGAGCCGTGAAGAAGTCAACTACCACATAACCAAAAATGGTTTTCTAGCAAACTACTTTGTGTGGTATCACAATGGGGAGAAAATGAAATCTTAAATTGTTGATGATCGAAATTAAAGGACCGGAATAGAGAATTTGTTAGATGATCGGTTTCCATTTATTCGTCATCATGAAAAAGAAAGGATTTCGACTCAAGAAGACTTCGATATGAGGACAACTGATGCATATAGTGAAAATGATGATATTGATTGGGTGAAAAAATTGAATGATGCTGCCATGACTCCAGTATATCGACAATGTGATAAAATGAAAAACCTGGAATTTTTAATCAGATTGTTTCATGGGAAACTATGTATGGGATTTCTAATACAACAATCAATTAAATTCTTACCCTCTTGAAGGATTTACTTCCAGATGATACAGATATTCCCTCAAACCACTATATCTCATGGAAGTTAGTTGAGGAACTTGGATTTTCAAGAAACAAAATTCATGCTTGCCTGAAAGATTGCAGTTTATTCTGGGAGGAAACCACTGAACAAAATGATTGTATAAAACGTGGTACATCCTGCTGGAAGTCAAAATCTGATGGAACACCATCCTGCATTCCCCAGAAAGTAATGTAGCACTTTCCATTGATCCCAAAACTCCAGAATCTTTTTATGTCTGATGAAATATCAATAAAAATGAGATGGCATGATACCAAGAGAAAGAAGACTAATGATGAGTTGGTTCATCCTGCAGATGGATTTTCATGGCAGAGATTTGATGCTCAACATCCTGATTTTGCAGCTGATGTGCGTAATGTGAGGCTGGGTATTTCATGCGATGGTTTTAATCTGTTTGGGCAGATGCTTACTTTGCACAACACATGGCCAGTTTTTATACACATTTATAATCTTCCCCCATGGTTCTGTATGAAAAAATATTTTACTTTCATGAGTATACTCATATCTGGTCCTTCTGATCCTGGCATTGATATTGATGTATACATGCAACCTTTAATAAAAGAGTTGAAACTTCTTTGAGATGTGGGTGTGCGCACATACGATGCATATTCGAAAGACATATTTCAGATGCGTGCTGCGCTTATGTGGATGATCAATGATTTTCTGGCTTATGCAATGATGTCTGGATGAAGCATGAAGGGAAAACTGTCATGTCCAGTTTGTATGAAGAATACACGATCCAGAAGATTGAAACATCGATGTAGTTTCAGTTTTATGGGACATCAATGATTCTTACCAAAGGATCATCCATATAGAATGAATCGTCGAAGATTTGATAATACCATAGAGACCGATGATCCACCTCAGCGTATGTCTGGAACTGACATGCTTAATGAATTGAAAGATTTCAATTTTTTGTTCGGGAAGGGTCAAATGAAATCTAGAAAGAGAAAGAATGTTTCCACTAAAACCTATTACAATTGGAGGAAGAGGAGTATCTTTTTTGATTTTCCTTATTGGTCAACCAATTTGTTACGTCATTGCTTAGATGTAATGCATATTGAAAATAATATATGTGAAATGTTGCTTTCAGTTCTTCTAAATGTCAAGGGGAAGACAAAAGATGATTTACGATCTCGGCGTGACTTGGTGGATTGGGGCATCAGATCAGAATTACATCCTGTGCGTATTAGTGAAAATAAATGGCAACTTCCATGTGCTTTTTATGTGATGACACCTATGAAAAAAAAACAATTTTTGGAAGTATTAGAGACTATTAGAGTTCCTGATGGCTATTCAAGCAACATATCTAAATGGGTCAACAGAAGAGAGTTGAAGCTAAAATCTTTGAAGACTCATGATTATCACGTTCTACTGCATGAGTTGCTTCCAATAGCAATACGTCATCTTTTGTCCAATAATGTAAGGGTGGTTGTTATTCGGTTGTGCCATTTTTTAGAGATCTTTGTGATAAGAATTTGTCAAAGTATTTCTTGCAAAAAATGTTGACAAATTCCCCATTAATTTTGTGTGAGTTGGAGAAAATATTTTCTCCATCATTTTTCAAATGCATGCTGCATCTGACTGTCCATATTCCCACTGAAATAATTCTCAGAGGAACTGTTTATTTTTGTTGGATGTATCCAACTGAAATAAATATGTTCACATTAAAGTCTTATGTCCGAAACAGAAATCATCCTGAAGGTTCTATCGTGAACGGTTACTTGGCTCAAGAATGTATGAATTTCTGCTCGATGTATTTGTCTGATCTTACTACAAGATTGAACAAGCCAATGAGAAATGAAGAAGAACAATATGAGAAAATTGAACCCAGGTTTCCATCACTTACTCAAATAGGAGGAATTCCTGGATCATATACATTGAAGACATTAAGCCATGAAGAGCGGGAGATGGCAAATCACACAGTTTTGTTCAACTGTGATTTGTTCGATGACTATATCAGGTAACTAAATTGATTATGTATATCTTACATATATATCTGTTAAAATATTCATATTTTTTTATCTACAGGGAATATAAAACAATTATAAATACGAAGCATCGTTATTTATCTTTGAGAAGGAGAGAGACTTTGCATAGCAAAGAGTTTTCTGCTTGGTTAAAATTGAAGGTAAAAATATTACTATTTAAAATAATTATATCAATATTTAATTAAGTTTAATAGTCATTTATATTACAGGTATTGAGTTTGTCTGTTGACTCTATCTCTGAGGAAATAAGAGCTTTTACTTTTGGTCCTAATACCGTGGTTAGTGACTGTAAATAAATTGTTATCAATGGGTACAAATTTATTGTCACTGAACAAGCAAAGAACATGAGAACACAACATTATGGTGTTATGGTTACTGCCACAATAGATTGTTATGCCAGTGCATTAGATAGTAGAACGCGATTTGAAAATGTGGGTTATTATGGAGTTGTTGAGAAAATAATAATATTGGATTATTACTCTCATGGACGAGTCACAATGATGAAATGCCATTGGTTTGATTCGATGATGAGACATGGCACATTTATTGATGATTTTGGATTTCGAGTAATTAATATAAATCACACTCTTGCTACTGAAGAACCATATGTGTTGGCATCAATGACTAACCAAGTTTTTTATGTCAAAGACCAACTTCAACATGAATTTGGTGTCATAGTTGAAGTAATTCCAAGACATATTTTTGATGATAGTGATGATGGAATTGACACTGTCCCTAGTGCCATTGGAACCAATCCATTTATTTCTTTTGATGACTCCAATAGATCAATTGTCAGAGTTGATTGTGAACCTGAAGTTGTGGATGAAAATATATAGAATCATTCATCCTTGTTCTCAATTATTTTGGTTTACCTCGAGTTGGGTTGTTAAGGTTGGTAATATTCAAATTGATTTAGTGTTGATCAAAAATATGTTTTAGATGACTTGACCGTTATGTGAATTTTAAATGTTTATTGGTTGAAGTTTTATTTGAATTTCATTTTCTAATTTGGAATTGAACTGTATTCAAACCTAGTTAAACAATATTTCTAACTTGGTGAACATTACAACTTGTATGATTTATTAAATCCATTCAATATCTTCTAAAACAATTGATAGATAAATTACCAATGAATCCCCCTATTCCCTCATATTTTTAGTTTTTTGGGTTACACATTAGTTTTCTTTTTCTAATTAATTACATATTTGTTTTCAAAAGCAGGAAATGCAGCCAATTGAAGAGAGATGAAGGAAAAAAATGATGGAGTACAATCTTCGAATGAAGGAGTTGGGAATTCCATCATTAGTGCTTGTAGTGAGTAATTTATTTCTAATTGATATATTTAAAGAATATATAATGTCATGTGATTAATTTTTTTGTAAACATTTTTGTGGGATCCACCTATATGTTGACAGTTATTCGATGAGGAGCCTAGTACTGGTCCTAGTACTTAGGCCGGTGGTATGAGGAGGGTTCGTACCAGAGGTGGACGAGCAACTGCGCGTACCCGACTAGACCCTGCCCCTCCCACTGACATGTCATCCTTCCCACATTATGATCCTGGTGTGTCGTTAGGGACACACGAGATATTTAGGCGTCCCATGTTTTTGCTACCTTCTGCATCTTCTGGACCATCATTTTCACATCCCATGATGATTCCCACTCCCCAATCAGAATCCGGTCAAACAGCTGTCCCATCTTATTTTCCTTTTACTTCTGTCTCTCCGAGCTTCTATATTCCATCGTCTTCGACTCTTGTTCTACCACAGGGTGTTCCATCAGTTTCTATGGATCCAACGACACTCAGCGATTAGACCGGCACAAGTATATTTATAGAACCCTAACAAATTTTTATAGCAATATTTATTTTCATTATAAAATGTTTTGATAAAATATTTGTTTTTCTTTAATGACAGATACATCTACTGACAGGAGGCATGGGCGGGGGCGTACACGCATGCATTCAGTGTGGAACCGCCACACACAGGTTATGGTGGATTATAATGAAGACAACCAAATGGTTGAGAAAACAGGGCAGTAATGTCGGAGTTTTTTGGCAACGCTTGCCAAATACTCTGACATCATTCCCGTCAGCCCGCTATCATAGAGACATTTTCCACATGAGGTCAAGGATAGAGCTTGGGCAGAGATATGGGTAAAAAAATCTATTCTATTTAATGCCATGAATTATTTTTGTATTTATATGAATTAATATTTTGATGTCAGCTTCGATTTAATTTTCCTGATGTTGAGGGTGCACGACCGGAACATCTAAAGTATTTAGGCTAGTTTTGGAGAGCCTACAAGAATGAGTTTTATATTGGATGGGTTGCTAGAGTTGGCACTGAGTTAGAGGCGGTACCGGTGGTGGATGATTGTCCTATAGAGCAGTATCATCAGATGATTACTCATTGGACGAGTACCCAGTTTAAGGTGTTAATTACATTTGAGGTATTTAAATAATAAATTTCATGTTTTTCATTAATACTATCTATTGAATTTTCGAATTTTATTTAGGAATCATATGGAAAAAATAAAAAGAACATTGATGAAAAAATACCTCCACACACTGGGACACACTACGATGCCTGATCATGAGAGGAAGCAGGTATGACAATTGTTTATAAGTTTTCTTTACGACTTACACATTCTTTTGTTTCCTCAATTATTTAATAGTTTTCTAAAGTTTTCATATGACTTTAGTTTTCAATGTCATTGTAGAGGAAAATACAAAATATTGAAGGACGTGTGCCTCGAGCAAAACTGTTTTGCTCGAGTAGACGGAAAAAGGACGGAAGTGCCATCAATGAAGCGACTCAACAACAGATTGTAAGTTTTAATCTGTTGAATTTATATTTTAATATATATTTTGTAACATAATGATATATTTATATTTGTAACAGGCTGCTTTGGAGGTCCTCAATTCCCAAGAACCAGACAATTTTGGGCCAACAGATCATTTACATCATGTATTGGGAGAGGAGCATCCTGGCAGAGTACGCTGCCGACCTAGGATAGCCCCGAAGAGGTATTGGCCCTCCTCAGGTATGAGCTGTAGTGCCACCGAGCTACAGAAAGTTAGGGCACAGGTAGAACAGGATGAGAAAAGGGACATAGAGATGACAGAATAGTCTGCTAGGGCGAACAATGCGTTTATGAAATTTGTTAACGTTCTATGTCCAACACTTCCAGCAGAGGCCAGCCCAGATTTTGATGAATATATGTCATCGATACGTTCTATATATGGTGCACCAGGTGATAGTTCTATTAGTGGTCAGGATGATGTCCATCTTGATGATGATGATGGTGAGGAGTCTGATGCGGAAGAGGAGGGAGAGGAGGAGGGCGAGGCGGGTGGCGAGGGCGAGGAGGAGGGAGAGGGAAAGGAGGAGGGCACTGAGGAGGGCGAGGACGATGATGGGGACGAGGATGAGGGTGATGATGATGGTGATAGTGATGTGGGAAAAATTTATCCATTACATTTTTGACTAATATTACTGATATTTGATATTTAATCTATTCTAGTTGTTGGTTTTATCTAGACTCGTAGTATAGTATTGGAGTTGAGTTATTTTTATATATTATCTTTTTTATGGATGTTGTTGTCTTATAGTGGTTATGTGTTTGGGAACCCCCCTCCTTCCTAGACTCTGGACAACCCCCCACCATCCTCCTTGGACCCCGGACAACCCCCCGGACAGCCCCCCCGGACAGCCCCCCCGGACAGCCCCCCACCCTCCTCCCTGGACCCCGGACAACCCCCGGATAGCCCCCCAGAAAGCCCCCTAGACATCCCCCCCACCCTCCTCCTTGGACCCCAAACAACCCCCCGAACACCCCCCAGTCACCCCCCCCGCACAGCCCCCCACCACCCTCCTTGGTCCCCGGACAGCCCCCCGAACACCCACCAGACAGCCCCCCGGACAGCCCCCCCGGACAGCCCCCCACCCTCCTTGATTTCATTTACTACTAGAAAATATATTATATTTTATTTATTTTCATCATGATAATAAATGTAAATCACATTTACACATCTAATAAATATCATAGATTCTTGGTATGTTATAAAAGGGATGTATTCATTGGGCATGACATTGTTAGCTCTGAAATGTTTCATAGCATGATGAAACAAAATCTATTCCATACTAAGAATGATATAAAAATATTTCTATATGAATGTCCACAAGATTTTAAGTAAATACCATTCCACTAATAGAAACATGAGGATTCTCATAAATCATGTTTACCTTAATATTTCCACAAGGACTTTTTATCCTCTATTAATTTTCTGATATTATCATTTTAAATGTAATTTTTTAATAAATAAATTAATTTAAAGACCCATAGTCAAATAGTGTATTTGAATAATGTGAATAAACAACTAACATACCACTCTAATTGTGTCTCTTTTGTTTAAAATGGACATGATTATAAGTGAAAAGAACAACTGACATACGGAAAACCGACCAAACACATTCAGATTCTATTGATAATTTATCATAACGATCCATGGGTCATATGTGACGTGTAAGAGCCAACCCGGGCTCAATCCGAGGCACGGTGTGGCCGAGATCAGTCTAAGTGGCTCCCTTTTTTTTAAAATGGACAACATTTTAAGTACATATGGAAAACCGACAAAATGCATTCAGTTTCCGTTGAAACTTTAGGAGAATGATCCATGGGTCATATGTGACGTGTATGAATAAACCCCGCCTCAATAAGAGATGCAGTGTGGCTGACACCACTCAAAGTGTCTGTCTTTTGTTTCAAAAGGACATCATTTTAAGTGAAAAACATCAACTGGCATATGGAAAACCGACCAAACACATTCGGATTATGTCGATACTTTAGCACAATGATCCATGGGTCATATATGATGTGTATGAGTCAACCTCGCCTCAATACGAGGCGCGGTGTGGCTGGCACCATTCACAATGTCTCTCTTTTGTTTAAAATGGATAGGATTATAAGTGAAAAGAAAAAATGACATACGAAAAACTGACCAAACGCATTCGTATTCTATTGATAATTTACCACAACGATCCATGGGTCATATGTGACTTGTATGAGTCAACCATTCCTTAATCTGAGGCACGGTGTGGCCGGGATCACTCTAAGTGGATCTCTTTTGTTTAAAATGGAAAACATTTTAAGTACATACAGAATACTGACCAAACAGATTCTGATTGTGTTGATACTTTATCACAACGATCCATGGGTCATATGTGACATGTATGAATCAACCCCGCCTCAATCGGAGATATGGTGTGGCTGGCACCACTCAAAGTGTTTGTCGTTTGTTTCTAAAGGCCATCATTTTAAGTGAAAAACATCAACTGGCATACGGAAAACTGACCAAACACATTCAGATTGTGTCAATACTTTATCAAAACGATCCATGGGTCATATGTGACATGTACGAGTCAACCTCACCTCAATCAGAGGTGTGGTGTGGCTGACACCATTCACAATGTCTCTCTTTTATTTAAAATGGACAGGATTATAAGTGAAAAGAACAACTAACATACGAAAAAATGACAAAACGCATTCGGATTCTGTTGATAATTTATCACAATGATCCATGGGTCATATGTGACGTGTAAGAGTCAACCCCACCTTAATCCGAGACACGGTGTGGCCGGGATCACTCTAAGTGGCTCTCATTTGTTTAAAATGGACAACATTTTAAGTACATATGGAAAACTGACCAAACGGATTCTGATTGTGTTGATACTTTAGCACAATGATCCATGGGTCATATGTGACATGTATGAATCAACCCCGCCTCAATCGGAGACGCTGTGTGGCCGGCACCACTCAAAGTTTCTGTCTTTTGTTTCAAAAGGACATCATTTTAAGTGAAAAACATTAAATAGCATACGGAAAACTTACCAAACGCATTCGGATTGTGTCGATACTTTATAAAAACAATCCATGGGTCATATGTGACGTGTACGAGTCAACCCTGGCTCAATACAAGGCGCGGTGTGGCGACACCATTCACAGTGTCTCTCTTTTGTTTAAAATGGACAGGATTATAAGTGAAAAGAACAACTGACATACGAAAAACGGACCAAAAGCATTCAGATTATATTTATGCTTTATCACAACGATCCATGGGTCATATGTGATGTGTACGAGTCAACCCCACCTTAATACAAGGCCCAGTGTGGCCGAGATCACTCTAAGTGGATCTCTTTTGTTTAAAATGGACAACATTTTAAGTACATACGGAAAACTGACCAAACACATTCATATTGTGTCGATACTTTAGCCCAACGATCCATGGGTCATATGTGGTGTGTATGATTCAACACCGCCTCAATACGAGACGTGGTGTGGTCGACACTACTCAAAGTGTCTGTCTTTTGTTTCAAAAGGACATCATTTTAAGTGAAAAACATCAACTAACATACAAAAAACTGACCAAACGCATTAGGATTATGTTGATACTTTATCACAACGATCCATGGGTCATATGTGATGTGTACGAGTCAACCCCGCCTCAATCTGAGGCGTAGTGTGGCCGACACCATTCACAGTGTCTCTCTTTTGTTTAAAATGGACAGGATTATAAGTGAAAAGAACAACTGACATACGAAAAACTGACCAAACACATTTGGATTCTATTGATGTTTTATCAAAACTATCCATGGGTCATATGTGATGTGTACGAGTTAACCCTGCCTTAATCTGAGGCATGGTGTGGCTGAGATCACTCTAAGTGGCTCTCGTTTGTTTAAAATGGACAACATTTTAAGTACATACGGAAAAATGACCAAACAGATTCTGATTGTGTTGATACTTTAGCACAACGATCCATGGGTCATATGTGATGTGTATGAATCAATCCCGCCTCAATTGGAGATGCAGTATAGCCAAAACCACTTAAAGTTTCTATCTTTTGTTTCAAAAGGACATCATTTTAAGTGAAAAACATCAACTGGAAAATGGAAAACTGACCAAACGCATTCGGATTGTGTCGATACTTTAGCACAACGATCCATGGGTCATATGTGATGTGTAAGAGTCAACCCCACATCATTCTGAGGTGTGGTGTGGCCGACACCATTCAAAGTGTCTCTCTTTTGTTTAAAATGGACAGGATTATAAGTGAAAAGAACAACTGACATACGAAAAACTGACCAAACACATTTGGATTCTGTTTATACTTTATCACAACGATCCATGGGTCATATGTGATGTGTAAGAGTCAACCCCACCTTAATTCGAAGCACAGTGTGGCCGAGATCACTCTAAGTGGCTCTCTTTTGTTTAAAATGGACAACATTTTAAGTACATATGGAAAACTGACCAAACACATTCGTATTGTGTCGATACTTTAGCCCAATGATCCATGGGTCATATGTGATGTGTACAATTCAACCCCACCTCAATACGAGATGCGGTGTGGCTGACACCCCTCTAAATGAGTCTCTTTTGTTTAAAATGGACAGGATTATAAGTGAAAAGAACAACTGGCATACGGAAAACCGACCAAATGCATTCGAAATGTGTTGATGCTTTAGGAAAACGATCCATGTGTCATATGTGACGTGTACGAGTCAAACCTGCCTTAATCCGAGGTACGGTGTGTCCGGGATCACTCTAAGTGACTCTCTTTTGTTTACAATGGACAACATTTTAAGTACATATGGAAAACTGACCAAACGCATTCGGTTTCTATTGAAACTTTAGAATAATGATCCATGGGTCATATGTGACGTGTACGAATCAACCCCACCTCAATCTGAGACGTGGTGTGGCCAGCACCACTCAAAGTGTCTATCTTTGGTTTCAAAAGGACATCATTTTAAGTGAAAAACATAAACTGGAATACAGAAAACTGACCAAACACATTCAGATTGTGTTGATACTTTAGGACAATGATTCATGGGTCATTTGAGATGTGTAAAAGTCAACTCCATTTAAATCTGAGATGCGGTGTGGCTGGCACCACTCTAACTGTGTCTCTTTTGTTTAAAATGGACAAGATTATAATTGAAAAGAACAACTGGCATACGAAAAGCCGACCAAACGCATTTGGAATCTGTTGATAATTTATCACAACGATCCATGAGTCATATGTGACATGTACGGGCCAACCCGGGCTCAATCCAAGTCGCGGTGTGACCGGGATCAGTTTAAGTGTCTCTCTTTTGTTTAAAATGGACAACATTTTAAGTACATAAGGAAAACCAACCAAACGCATTCGGTTTCCATTGGAACTTTAGGAGAACAAACTATGGGTCATATGTGATGTGTAAGAGTCAACCTCTCCTCAATCCAAGGTGCGGTGTGGTTGATACCACTCAAAGTGTCTCTCTTTTGTTTAAAATTGACTTCATTTTAAGTGAAAACAACAACTAGCATACGAGAAAATGACCAAATGGATTCTGATTTTGTCAATACTCTAGAGAAACGATCCATGGGTCATATGTGACGTGTACAAGTCAACCCCGCTTCAATCCGAGATGTGGTGTGGCTGACACCATTCATAGTGTCTCTCTTTTGTTTAAAATGGACATCATTTTAAGTGAAAACAACAACTGACATACAAAAAACTTACCAAATGAATTCGAAATGTGTTGATGCTTTAGGAAAACGATCCAAGGGTAATATGTGACGAGTACAAGTCAACCCCGCCTTAATCTGAGTCACAGTGTGACCGTGATCACTCTAAGTGGCTCTCTTGTTTAAAATGGACAACATTTTAAGTACATACGGAAAACTGACCAAACACATTCAGTTTCCGTTGAAACTTTAGGAGAACAATCCATGGGTCATATGTGACATGTATGAATCAACTTCGCCTCAATATGAGACGCGGTGTGGCCAGACCAGTCAAAGTGTCTGTCTTTTGTTTCAAAAGGACACCATTTTAAGTGAAAAACATCAACTGGCATACGGAAAACTGAACAAACGCTTCCGGAATATGTTGATACTTTAGGACAATGATATATGGGTCATTTTTGACGTGTACGAGTTAACGTCTCCCCAATCTGAGTCATGGTGTGGCCGGTATCACTCCAAGTGTATGTATTTTGTTTAAAATGGACATCATTTCAGGTAAAAATATAAGGTATACAAAAAACCGATCAAATTATGAATTGAATTCTGGATTCCACATATAATTTTCATCTAAATTTTAAATTGAATTATTAATAAATTATGTATGTTTATGAATTCTAATTTAATTATGGATGTGTATAGTTCTAGGATGCATTATATGTTAAATGTGTATGAATTTGTTCTCTATATGTATGTGTTAGTTGATTATTGCAGGTACAATAATTGTATATGTATGTGTTAGTTTATTTCAGGTAAAATAATTGGATTGAGAATGAGAGGGAATGCACAAAATGAGTCCTGCTATGCAAATTGTAGAGCTGCTGTGCAAATTGCAGGCTGCTGTGCAATTTGCACAGCATAGGCTATGCCAACAGTTTCAAACCGTTGGCATAGCATCTATGATTCTTTTTTACCAATGGTTCAATGAACCATTGGTAAAAAACCTTTCCCAATGGTTTATAAACCGTTGGGAAAGAGGAGAGTACTTGGGCTTTCCCAACGGTTCAAGCCAAACCGTTGGGAGAAACTATCCCAACGGTTTGGCACAACCGTTGGGATAGGTTAGTTTTTTCCCACCCTATCCCAACGGTTCATTGTAAATCGTTGGGAAAATCTTTCCCAATGGATTACTTCCCTACGGTTTTCAGAACCATTGGTATAACATATACCAACAGTTCTACAGCCTTTCCCAACGTTTTAGAACCGTTGGGAAGGACTATATTTCCAGTAGTGAGGTGATAGTCCGTTGTACACACGATCGACAGTTCTTTTCCATGTTATGGAAGTGGAGATGGATATAATAATATATTAGTATATGTTATATAATAGTATTATTATATCACAACAATTTAATAATATTTTAATGATTTAGAAGAAGTAAAACAAAAAATTCATAGTTTAAAACTTTACCACTTCTTCGGCCGACCTCTTTAGGTTTAACCTAAAGCCTTCCTCGATTAGCTTTATGATCTCAAAAAGGACTCTAGGATGTAGTTAGGTATATAAGATAGATATTTGGGAATTTATTGGATTAATATATGGGTTTTGGAGGTGTGAAGATGAGATTAGAGGGTGTGGTCTTTTATAAGTGAGGTGAGTGGCACACTTGTATTTTTTGAAAAGAAAAAGGTGTACCCACATTTTTTACATGCCAAAAGGCTCCAAAATGGACCATTATTGAAAATGATCGATGTTAAATTTTAAATATGTCCATAGAATTGGTTTTTTATGAGTTTCTAGGTCATTTTACCTCTTTTCTTTTTAGTTTAACCCTTGGTAAATATTCTTTAGCCTTAGCCATGATAATTAATTTTTACTGTTTTTACTATTAATTTTGGCCAAAACTTAAGTTGAACTTATTATATAATATAAATTATTCTGATTCTAAATATTTAATCCATTTTTATAAATTCAATTCATATAAGTGGAAAATTTTAATTTAAAATTAAACCCACAGACACGAGGAGAAAGCGGTTTTCCAAAGAAAAAATATTCAAAAGATTAAAAAGTTTTTATATAAAAAATTAATATGAAATTGATTTAAATGATCTAAATTGGATTAATATATATATAATTGAACTAATTTTAATTTAAAAACCATATAAAAATAAAATTTATCTTGAAAATAATTTGAATGAAAATGTAGTTTTTTTAATAAAAATAAGCATTTTCAATATTCACTGAAAAATTTATCTTTTCAAAAAATTATCAAAAATTTACTATAAAATAAATTTAACATGATGATTTAAAAAATTAAGTTCATTTTTCAAATAAAATTTCTAAATTCAACAAAATTTAATTTTAAAATAAGTGTGCAAAATGCGATAAAACTTCCTTTTTAGAAAAATACAGTTTTTAAGCGTAAAATTGGATTTATTATTATATTATGCCTAGAAAACATATAATTTTAATGTTAAATATTTTATTGAATATATAATATTTAAATTTTATTTAAATTATTCACTAAAAGTGATTTATTTAATTTATTGAGCTAAAATGTGTTTCTGGCCATAAAATCTTTTTTCCAGAAAAAGATTTCCTGTATTTTCAAACGGTTTTTAATTTATATTTATAAATAATTGGTCACCAAAGAATTAATTTTATATAAATTCCTAAACCATATATTTTCTTAATTTAGTTAATCCTATTCATAACCACCATTCCAAAAGCTTGGCAATAACTATTATATTAAATAATAATATTTTAGAAGTGTGTCGTGTTTTGTTAAGGCTCGGTGTTGTGTGTAACACAAGGTATTAAAAAATTTAAATTTATTTTAAAAAAATGTTTCATAAAATTTCAGGGTGTTACATGTACTATAGGTTCCTTTGAACTTCATTTTCTCCTTCAAAGCCTTGATGTGAACATCACCTTAAACATCACCTTTACATGAGATGTAATGGAAACTCATCCCCACTTCGGAAAGTTATTCAAGTGATGCCAAGTATTCCTTTCACTGCCTTGGATGCAGTAGCGAGTAAAATCCTTTTGAAAATATTTTCATATGGTATATATCCTCAGTATTTTTCTTCTTAGTCTTCTTATATATTCAAATATGATAATGATACTATTCATAGGGTAACTATGGAATGTATAAGACCTTGACATGTAACCCATTTGTGAGACCATAATCCATAACCCTTATATTAGACCCCTTCACAAGACCCCTCTGTGAGACCCCTTCATGATACCTCTCAGTGAGACTCCTCCAAAATACCTCTCTAAGAGACTCCTCTATGAGACTCCTCTGTAATACCCCTTCACAAGACTCATTTATGCGACCATATTCTATTCACACGAATCACATGAGTCTGACATGAGGATTTGTTCATGTTATGTGGATCATGTGATATAAATGGGTTTTCCGATAAGTAAAAACACCTAGTTCATACATCCCTTCAAAATACCCATTCACAAGACTCCTTCATAAGACCCCTTCACGAGATCCTTTTGTAATACCTTCTACTAATTATGCAGATCATGTGACTCTAGTGTAGTAATTTTTTCTACTCATGTGAAATAATTTTTACTCAAATAAAATAACTTAAGAAAACTTCTCCTTTTAATAAGAATGATTTAATGGGTATTTATAGGTATAGATCCAGCACCTTAACTCTAAAAATCATGGACAACCATCTATTCTATTGCCTTATCAATTTCCATTATGTGCTTCACATGATTAGTTATGGAATTCATGATATACCTCCATGAAATGTCACTAGCACTTCAAACGATCACCTTCCTCATACTGTAAGTGCTTAACTTGATCACCTATACATGTCATAATAAATTTATGTGATCACCTACCACATATTGTAATCACTTCTCATGATCACCATCATTTTATTTAATCATGTTGCATGACACCATCGTGATATTCCTTGATAATAATACAGTCATCACATGATCCCCCTATGATATCCTTCAAAAATCATGGGGTGGTCAGTGATATTGTCTTCAAGTGCTTCACATGACCCAGTTATAAGATCCAAATAAAACCATGCAGTCATAAAAATTGTGTTCCGGATCTTTATGTGATACCATCACATGATACAATGATAATCAGGCATGATTTTCTTGATCACATCATGAGATCCAAAGATAATCACGTGTTCATGTGATCCCTTGATAATTATATGGTGTCTTTAAGTGCATAACATGATCTTTTCACAAGATCTTTTGACAATCATACAGTGTATTTATGTACTTCACATGATCTTGTCATGATATCCCCTTATACTCAGGTGTTTTTCATGATGAAATCAAACAATCTTCTTTAGCTTTCATGATCACAAGTGATACATGTACAACTTGGCTAGAAAACACACTCCATGTTATCCCTTATGGATTACATGCTTCTACTTGATCCTTTGTCACTTATGTGGTCCACATGATCCATTATGAAACTCTAAATCTATGTGATCCTTCCACATGATCCTTTTATACATTCATGCTTCACATGATACTTTATGACCACTAAACAAACTATATATGCCTCTTTTGATAACCAACCTCTATTAACAATGTATAACCTTGTCAAAAAACACAATCAACCCAAAATTACCACCAAGAGGGGTTTTTTACAACATCATCCCATTTACACACTAGAATGGGTAAATGTTGCAAAAATCTAGTAGGTCTCTAATGTTTTCCCTTAATTTTAAAACATTTGAGGCACTAATGCATAAAACCTATATTATATCATCTCATTCTTGACCACCAATAATTAAATATCAAGTCATGATACATCTTAGTAGCTCTAGGGTGCATATTCAAACTCAATCAGTGTCAAATATACATCAAATATTTCATCAAGTATATCATAAAAAAATTATTCTTCGAAAGTGAAACACCCCATCTAAAGATCAAGACCACACACCCGAGGTCTCCCCACCATAAATATTCCTACTAAAATGATAACACTCTATATCCTCCTCCTGCCCAAGTTGAATATCATCATCTATAAGTGATCCATCATGAGTGAAAGCTAGTATTATCTATCTTTTAGCTCTCTCTTCACCCAAGTGAATATCAACAAACAATCTCATCAAGAACCACTATTACGCATATCTTTAACCTCTCAAGTCAGTAATTTACTACTCAAAGCTTCTATGACCACATTCCCTTTACCGAGGGTGTAAACAATGTATAAATCCAACGTATGAAGGTATTCCACCCACCATCTCTGTATCAAGTTGAGATCCCTCTAAGTAAAGATATACTTCAGAATATTGTGATCAGAATACACTGTAAATCTATCCCCAAATAGGTAGTTTTACTATATATTAAGTGCATGTATCACTACCACCAACTTCTAATCATGAGTGGGGTAGTTCTTATCATGATGGCATAACTGAAGAGATCCATACGCTACTACCTATATTCCTTACATCAAAAAATAACCCAAACTCATATATGAGGAATCCTAGTAAACATTATAGCCAACACTTGGTTCAAAAATAATAAATACTAGAGATGAAGTTAACCTCACTTTCAAATCCTCAAAAGATCTCTGACACTAATCGATCCAAATAAACTTTACACTCTTACATTTCAACTATGTCATAGGGCATGCAAGGTTGGATACGTCAAAAATAAAGAATTTATAATAAATAGATAATCATAAGAAAATATGGATCTAAAACATGTTTCTAGGACACTCCTAAGACATCCCCACCCAGATCTTCTTAAGATCTACTAAGAAACCCTTATTAGAAATCAAGTGGCCCATAAATTTCAACTCCTGAATCTAGAACATACATTTTGATAGCTTCCTATATTGAAAATGTTTTCTTTAGATTCTAGGGGTGATACAAAAATACTCAGTATGATCCTACTCCAATCTATATTAAATGATAATTTCATCCATGAAAATAACCATGGAGGAATCCAAGAACCAATGGAAAATTAAATTCATCAATAATATAAACACCACACGAGAATTAGTAAGTCCAAATGGAATAAATAAATACTCAAATTACCCATACCTACTCTTAAATGTTATTATAGGAATATATTTTTCTCAGAACCTCAGTTTATGGTACCCCGATCTCATATTGATTTTTGAAAACCACAAATCCACCTTAAGTTGATTAGAAAGGTCATCAATCCCAATAAAGGAATATTTATTTGTAACAATCACCTAGTTGAGTTTCTGATAATCAACACAAGTTCAAATAATCTTATTCTTCTTCTTTTAAAAAAGAACTGGTAATGACCAAGTTAAAACACTAGGATGAATAAATCCCTCAGTCCCAATATATTCAAGATGAACCTTCAATTCCTTCAATACTATTGGTTCCATACAGTATAGAGGTATAGAAATGGGTCTTGTCCTCGAAAGCTAGTCTATAGAGAACATAACATCCCTGTGAGGTGGTAACCTAGAGAAATAATCTAAAAAAACATATATATTTCCACAAACCACCATAAGAAGATTATGAATAAGACATGGATCAATGACATCAAGAAATAATTTTCATAATTGGAAGGATATCATCTCAGCACTAGGAGTAATGGGACCTTCTCTCCTTGGTCTTGGATCGCACTCACCTTAAAAGACATGAGTGGCTCTATCTGGAGAAAGAAAATATACCCGACAACGATAAAAATTGATCTAATATTTTTATCTAATCATATGATCCATTCTAATGATAAGATAAAATATTTCAACCAAACACTTAGTAAATTTAAATCCCTATTCATAATTCTTTCCTGAAGGAGTGTAAAGAGTAATCAACAATGTCATAAAATACAAATAGAAGTCCAATGTATCGATAATATATAAATATAGAAGGGAATTTATTTAATTAATATCAAAAAATCCATAACTATATAAGATTCAATAAACACCATACCTATCATTATAGCTGGTCATACCTATATCTCCTCTGGTGGGAATTCTATTAAATACAGTCATCCAACCTCATCCGAACATTTCTATATTAACTAAACATCACTACTAGCATGAGGTTGAGATCCCACCTTATTTTATATATCAAGTCTAAAATAATATCCTTTATTGAAGGTGGATCTAGTTCTACTTCCCTGGTATTCTATATCATAAAAAATATAGAGAGGAACATATTTTCCACAAGTGTGACAGACCTTGGGTGCTTCCTTACAATCAAATTTGAGGTGCCCCTTTTTAATACACTAGTAACAGACCACCTAAATCTACCCTGATTTCCACTACACACTCCTTCTACCACCCATGAACTGGTCATCTTGATCCATTTTCTGATAAGAAAGTGAACTTTGTCTACTCTCTACTATCATTGATTCTCCAAAGATTCCTATCTTTCCATATATGTATGCCTTATCCATAAATGTATTTTAAACAACCTATGTGTATATGGGTAGGAACATAATAATCTATATAGGCCAATTATATTCCCTTAACCCATTTGAAATATCTACTCCTTATGATAACCATTGGAAACAATATCTAGAGATAGGTACATTAACTCAACAAATCGAGTAGCATACTCCATGACAGAACAATATCCCTACTCGAAAATAGTGAACTCCCATGCCTTCACCACTATTAGTGTCTCAAGATAGAACTACTGATTGAAGGCTTTATTAAATGTATTATAGGTGAGATATTTATGAAACTTATACTATAAAATATACTCCCACCACTTCTTTCCCATCCCTTAAAGCATATACATGAAGAATCTGACCTTAGAGTCTTTTGGAGTTTTCAGAAAGTGGAAAATCCTCTCGATCCTTTCAATCTATTCTTTTTCATCCCCTGGACCCTTGTCAGCATGAAATATTGGTGGATTTTTCTTAGTTAATTCCAAATCATGGACCACCTTTTGTTCTATTTAAACATTGGTAACTTTTTCTATATATTAGATTATTTGTATGATAGTTTCCACCAAAAATGGGTCAACCATAGGATTTTCTTATGGGGATTGTTCCACAGATTCCTCTCTATAATTCTTAGTTATTATTATTATTGAATACATAAACTATAAAAAAGTGGATGAAAACCATTTATAATATAGTTCAATTCATTTACTATAAACTGAATTTTAAAAACTGAAGGCAGAAAGCTAAAACCCTAAATAAAAGCACTGGAAAACCCCAGAATTCCCATGGAAACTCTAGGCTTTTCATGAAAGTGAGATGACCATGCACAATCCTATAATACTTCTTGAGTTTTTATATTCCTATCTCTAGTCTAACAATAACCCTTATATACAAAATGGTGATACATAAGTTTGAGCATATATTTTAACACAACCCACCTCTAAGACCAATTTGTAATATACCAACCAGGGTCAACCCATAACGTTACCCAAAATGGTTTGCCACATGTCCCAAATCACATTACTTATCTCCACATGATAAAGATAAGCTCTTAGGTATTAGATAAAGGTTCCGGGCACAACGGAAGCTCGTGGGTGGATGTGCCCACTTGACCTTTTTTCATTAGTAATGATCAATCCGAGATCAATACGATGATAAACGCCGGTCTCCACAGATCAATTCACATAAATATACAAAGAAGAATAATGGTCCTGGAACCACAAAAGTGGATCATCACAGGTTGATTATAATTAATTTAATTAATTGACAAGAAGTACCTTTTGGGTGTTCTTTCTTCATTGATATTCTTGATCACGTTCCGATGTGATTCGTCATTGCATCACAGAAGATAAGTGTAGACTTCCTCTAGAGGTGATCCACACGTGCACCTCATATCTCTGGACTTCGCCAAAGAAGTCTACAGGTTCTAGCATGGATAAACCTTTTCTTGCATTGTCTGACTTAGATCATCTTGATTCGATGGAAGAGGATCTCTCTCGGTCTTGAGAGTGTTCTTGGAGGAAGAGGTTCTTTTGGACTTGAAAGAATTATCCATAATTATTGTGCACAATGATTCTCTTGTAGGAAAAGAGTTGGGGTTGTGAGGATATTTATAATCGGGTTTGAGGTTGTAGAGTTATGATAATAAATAAATGTTTTACACATTTTATTTATTTCATTGACTCTTATTGAAAAACCCCGTGTCAAATAATTAATTCCTTGACATACGCCCATGCTGATTATAATAAATATAATTTAATAAAAAAATATTATATCCTCAAAATCCTGACTAGAAAACTACACGGGGTGTAATCATTAATACACAACATGTACTTGTTTTCCATGAAAAACTACACGGTGTATAATCATTAATACACAGCGTGTATATCTTGTTTTTCATTTCCTTCTTCCTCCATCATTAAAATGATTTATGCTTCCTTGAATAATTATTAAACCACATATGAGAATAATCTTTATTCTACTGAAGATACTTGGATACACTTAGTGTGTGACCCTCTAGGCTTCTTTCTCATTGGCATTAGGCGGGCTTTCCTAAAGTCCAAGATTACTATCTAGCAACAGGTCAAGGAACCCAAGAGAAAGAAGTTGATGTCGCATTGACGTATCACCTCATACAAATTCTTACTGTGTAATTTAATCCCTTTGTCTCAATATCTCATCAAGAAGATTTCATGGCAGTGTCATAAACCTATATGCTTGATCTGTCATTCTTTGACTTCTAGAAATAAACTCGTCGTGTCACCATGGACATGGAATTTGTTCAAAAATTCTATTTCAATAAAAGGGTCCGAGATATCTACTTCCATAAATATGGAAGGGACAAATCCTTCCTTGACTTATCCATTAACAACATGTCATTCGTGACACACCCAACATACCATACTTCCCACCAACTGTCTTCTTGACGGTTTTCGTCAGCAAATATAAGTGCGCGAGTCATGACACGAGTTAATGATAATATTCCAGTTTAAGGACCATTACACACTCTTGTAGATAGCAATGTCTGATGACACCAAAACATGCGGAATTACTACTGGTGGGGTTGTTCTCATAAACTCCCATCTTGGAGATTACCAAGTGCGAACTCCTTGAGAGCGAGTCTCGTCTTCTTATGAGTACTCTCATATGAAGGTTTGTATACTATGTGTCCTATCATAGTATGTCATCCAACCATTGAACTTTATTTAAGAATATTGTTATAGCATTTCAAGGTTCTCATCATAGCGGGGATCTGCCATGACTTTTTTAATGCAATAAATATTCCATGACATTATTATATTATATTCATATAGAATAATGAAAAATATATAATAAGAGTACATTCATGTATTCAAAGTACAAAACAATTGGTTCTCAGGACACCAACCATTACAAACTCCCACTTGGACTAGAGCCAACTACCTACTACTTTTAGTCTGCTAGACCTCACATGATGATCATGTTTCTGCTGAGTCAAGGCTTTAGTCAAGGGGTCCGCCAAGTTGTCTTCCGTGGAAATACTACTCACTGCAACTTCACCTCTCTGAGAAAAATCCCTCAAGAGATGATACTTCTGAAGTATGTGCTTTATCCACTGATGTGACCTTGGCTCTTTTGCAGGTTCCACCGCTGCAGTATTATCACAATAGAGTGTGATAGGATATTTACTGCTAGGTACTACATCCAGCTCTTGGACGAAGCTTTGCATCCATACTGCTTCTTTAGCTGCCTCAGAAGCTGCGCTATACTCAGACTCTGCTGTAGAATCTTCAACTACACCTTGCTTTGAGCTCTTCCAGCTCACTACACCTCCATTCAAACTGAAGATGTATCTAGTCTGTGAGTTCATGTCATCTTGATCAGTCTGAAAACTAGCATCCACATGTCCTCTGATGACTAGTTTCTCATCACCTCCATAAACCAGAAACATATCCTTAGTACGCCTTATATACTTAGGGATAGTCTTGACTGCCATCCAATGGCGGTCTCCTAAATCAGCTTGATATATGCCTACCACACTTAATGCGTAAGCAACATCTAGCCTTGTACATAGCATAACATATATGACTGACCCAATCGCGGATGCGTAAGGGATCCTTAACATTTTCTCTCTTTCCTTATGTGTCTGAGGACACATTTTCTTGGAAAGATGAATGCCATGTGACACTAGAAACAATCCTCTCTTGGACTGTTCCATACTGAACTTCTTCAGAATCTTGTCAATGTATATGCTTTGACTTAGGCCCAGCATTGTCTTGGATCTATCACGATGGATCTTGATCCCAAGAATATATGATGCCTCTCCCAAGTCTTTCATAGAGAATCATTTATTCAACCATGCCTTAATTGACTGTAATACAGGTACTTCGTTTCCAATTAGTAATATGTCATCAACATATACTACTAGGAAAATGACTGCACTTCCACTAAACCACTTGTAGACACAAGGCTCACATTCATTCTTAACAAAGCCAAATTCTATTATAGCTTCATCAAAATGAATGTTCCATGACCTTGATGCTTTATTTAATCCATAAATATATTTTTACAACTTGTATACCTTGTTGGAATCCTTTGGAGTCACAAACCCTTCAGGTTGTGTCATGTAGACATCTTTCTAGAGGTTCCCGTTAAGGAATGCTGTTTTGACATCCATTTTCCAAATTTCATAGTCTTGGTAAGTGACAATGGCCAATAGGATTCAGATGGATTTCAGTATTGCAACCGGTGAAAAGGTTTCGTCATAGTCAATTACTTGACTTTGTCTAAAACCTTTGGCAACCAGTCGTGCCTTATAGGTGCTTACTTGCCACTCCATGTCAAGTTTCTTCTTGAATACCCATTTATTACCAATAGGCTTTACATCAACTGGGGGATCTACCAAAATCTAGACTTGGTTTTGGTACATGGAATGCATTTCAGAATTCATGGCTTCTTGCCACTTGGCAACATCTGTGCCTTCAACTGCTTTCTTGTAGGTAAGAGGATCATCATTGTCAACCAATAATGAGTCACCATCCTTGGTGACAATAAAACCATATAATTATGGTTCTCTCACATCTCTCGTGCTCTTACACAGTTCTTGTGTCTCTGGAATAGATTGTTCTTCAATAGGGCTTTGTGGAATCTGTTCTTGTACCAACTCCTGTGTATCTTGAGCCTCGACTTCATTGAAGTCTATATCTCTCCCACTATCTCTTTTGGAGATGTGCTCCCTCTCAAGAAATATGGCGTGTCTTTCCACTGTATCCTTTTTGTCTGAATGGTTGTATAGGTAATATACCCTTGTTTCCTTGGGATATCCTATAAAGATAAACTTTGTGCCTCGGGGTGCAATTTTGTTACTTGAAGAGGCCTTAACAAATGCTTTTCTACCCCACACATGTAAATTAGATAACATGGCTTTGCGTCCACTCCCTAAATCATATGGAATACCATTTATCAATTTAGTTGGTACTTGGTTTAGTATGTGTGTTTTTGTTTGTAATGCATATCCCCAAAAGTATAATGGAAGACTCGCATGACTCATCATTGATCTCACCATGTCCAACAGGGTGCGGTTCCTCCTTTCACTTACACCATTCCATTGAGGTGTGTAAGGAGGATTGAGTTGAGATAGAATCCCAAACTCCCGTAAGAAATCAATGAAGTCCTGATTAAGATATTCTCCTCCTCCGTCTGAGTAGAGTTTCTTAATCTTCTTACCAAACTGGTTCTCAACTTAATTCTTATATTCTTTAAACCGATCAAAAGAATATGACTTATAACTCATTAAGTAAATATATCCATATCTACTAAAATCATCAGTAAAAGTTATGAATTATGAGAACTTACCCCTTTCTTCAACTGGAAATGGTCCACACACAACTGTCTGAACTAATTCTAGAAGTTCTTTATCCCTTTCACCTTTCCCACTAAATGGGGATTTGGTCATTTTTCCTTGTAGACACGCATGACATACACCAAGTGGTTTTAGTTTGAAAGAATCTAAATACCCATCTTGATGTAATTTTGTCAAATGTTTCTCATTAAAATGACCTAGCTGGTGATGCCAAAGTTGGGTGTGGTATGAGTCATGTGAATTAACTTTGTCATCAATTTCCATTACTTGATTTGTGTAGTCTAACACATAAAGGCCGTTATACAAATTTTCCCTACCAAAATAAATGTTATCTTTATAAAAGTAGCAACATCCACTTCCAAACTTGAAGATGAATCCATCAGTATCTAATATGGATACTGAAATAATGTATTTGGTTATATAGGGTACATAATAACATCTTTTCAAAACCAAGAACATCTTAGTAGGCAATGTTAGGTGTTAGTCTTCGACAACTACAGTAGCGAGTCTGGCTCTGTTGGCTGCTCGTAGATCTACCTCCCCTCGATCAATATTCCCGAATCTACTTGGTTCCTATATTTGGATACAGATGTGACCACCACAATTAGTATCTAATACCCAATTGGTAGAAATAGATAGATTTCCTTCGATAAAAAACGCACCTGAAGCTTCTCCTTGCTTCCTTGGCTGGGTGTAGTTTTTCTTCGAGTGTCCCTTCTTGCCACATGTGAAACAAACAACCTATTTTTCTCTTGCCTCCCCTTTGATATTCCTTTTCTTGGAAGGCCTTGAAGAAGATTTGGGCTTAAATTTCTTTTCCTTCCCTTTCCTTTTATTCATCATGAGGACAAAAGTATTTTCACGCTTCATATCATTATCCACTTGGTGAATGAGGATAAGAAGATCAGACAGAGACTTCTCAATGTTGTTCATGTTAAAGTTCACAGCAAAGTTTGAGAAGCTCTGGGGGAGTGATGCAAGAATGAGATCGGTACCCAGTTCTTCGGGGAGTTTAAACCCTAGAACCTCCAAGCGCTCAATGTAGCTAACGATCTTGACTACACAAGGCCCAGCTAGGGCACCTTCTCCAAGATTTCTCTAAAATAGAGCCTTGGATATCTCAAACCTTTCCTGTATTTCTCTTTCCTAGTATAGACCACGGAGGTGCTCGAGCATGATGTAGGAATCCATTTCTTCATGAGATTTCATGAGCTCACTAGAAATTGATGATAGCATCAAACATTGAACGCCGAGTGCATAGCTCAAATGTTGATCATAGACCAAGAAATATTCATCACTCACCCCTGGGGCAGGAGAATCAGGAAGTGAGGACTCCAGTATGTAAAACTTTCATTCATGGCGTAGGATAACCCAAAGGCACCTAAACCATTCCTGGAAGTTACTGCTGGTGAGAATGTTTTCTTTATCCAGAATTGATAGAAGAGAAAATGTGGTTGATGATTTTTTATATTGATTCTACAAATTAAAAGATCAGATTTATCAGTACTTTCTTGATTACATTTTATGAGAAATAATAAATTTTATTAAGTCTCCCACTATTTTATCAAGTCTTAATGGCCCTCACCATTGAACTCAGAATTTCCATTTTCTTTGACATTCTAGTGGAAAGGATCCATATTCCCCTTCATATAACCCCAATAAGGGTTGGTCAATCTATTTGAAGGTATTTAGGTAGGCAGGTCTTTTCCAACTGTGAGCTTACAGTTCCTTGATCTGTTGAGTGGGCTCCCCAATCCTGAAATCCTGACTTGGATTTCCTCAACTCTTGCCTCCAATATTACATCAAGTCTAGAAAGGGCTACTCTTCTTGATGTAATATGGTTAAGTCAATCCGAAACCTTTCATAAGGGCTTCCTTTATAAAAGTAAGTTTCCCAACAAGGGTTGGTCAAACACATAGTTTTATTGAGTCTTGACCTTAATCATGTAATGGAAGGCTTGGTCAGACTTAATATGGTATTGAGGAATTTTAATCCTTTATGCGTAGTTTCATATTATCACATGCTTTTTAATATTAAGTGATACTTGATTAAGTGATTAACCATGTTCCAATAATGTTTACACATAGGCCGTTTTTTATTTTATTCCATCTTTGAATGCTTGTTCATTTTATTAATTATGTGATCATGACAACACATACATAATAAATAAACCATGCAATCAGACATAAATAAAATAATATCGCATGATCATGAGCTTCTATTGGTTAGATTATCTAGTGGTTTTGATAAGCTAACCCTAACCTAGGGAAAAATACCTTGAACCGATGGTTCGTGTTTTGCAGCTCCCACCTGTCCACCTTTGTATCTTCTTGGGTTGGTTTCACCTCAACTTCGGATTTTGAACCATCTCCTCTGGCTTGGGATATCCTCTATTACATGGGTTTTACATTAAAGAAACCATGGGCATGCATACTCTAAATTTTATTGGAAGAAGGCTTGCAGGCCAACAAATTTTAAATTAAACAAATTTAAATGAAACCAAACACACATACAAAGGGTCTTTGTTCTAGATCATGATCATGCATAGCATTAAATGAAATTTACACATATTTAGAATTCAAATTCTTTTAATCGTTATATTATTTAAGATAAGTCGTGCTTGAAATTAATTAACTATGATCTTATAATTAATCAATTATTTATCTTAAATTACTTTCTGAATTTCCTTGATATTCTTCTCATCCATATCCCTTGTACAGGTCCTTGTACTTTTGGAGGAAACCTAGTGAAGTTCCATTTATGGAAAGTACACGACATGTAGTTTTTTTCACCATTTATCCGAAGTACACACAAGGGGATTTGGCGTGATTTCACTACTTTGGAAATTTTGGAGTACACAGTGTGTAGATCAATCTAACACGGCGTGTACTTCCTTGTTACACTGTTACCATCTTGGAAATCCCATGTACGCTGAACACAGATTCTTCTTGTACACGGTTTCACCTGGGTTGGATCGGACTACACAACATGTTGATTTAACATACACACTGTGTATTCTAGTTTCACGCACCATTCATTTCTAGTCAACATGGGGTAATAAATACTTAGGCATACTCAATTCACACAGCGTGGTTTGGAGGACCAGTACCGATTCATTGAACCTAAGTAAACGGTGTGTAGTTTTCACTACACGTCGTGTATTCTTGTGTTGTATGGACAGAAAGAGCGGCTCCTCTAGATGAGTTCCTTGTTTTTAATTTAATCAAAATTAAAATTCGAAGTTCGTTTCTGTGATGTGAATCGAGAAACGAAGGAGGAAGAACATATCTCATTTATTCAGTTTAATAGAACGATTTATTACGAATTGAATCAAATATAAATGCGTAAATTATCAATGAAAATTAAATAACTATAATCAACATTGTAACCTCGCTCTGATACCAATTGAAGGTTCTGGGCGTAGCAGAAGCTCATGGGTGGATGTGCCCACTTGGATTTTTGTCATTAGCAATGATCAATCAGGGATCAATACGATGATAAACGTCTGTCTCCACAGATCGATTCACAGAAATAGACAAAGAAGAAGAAAGGTCCCAAAACCACACAAGTGGATCGTCACAGGTTGATTATAATTAATTTAATTAATTGAAAAGAATTACCTTTTAGGTGTTCTTTCTTCATTTATATTATTGATCATGTTATGATGTGATTCATCGTTGTGTCATAGAATCTAAGTGTAGAATTCCTCTAGCGGTGATCCACACGTGCACCTTGTATCTTTGGACGTTGCCAAAGGAGTCTCTGGGTGCTAGTGTGGAGAAACCTTTTCTTGTGTTTTCCACCTTAGATAATCTTGATCTGATGGAAGAGGATCTCTCTTGGTCTTGAGAGTGTTCTTGTAGGAAGAGGTTCTTTCGGCCTTGAAATAATTCTCTATAATTGTTGTGCACAACGATTCTCTTGTAGAAAAAGAGTTGGGGGTTGTGAGGATATTTATAATCGGGTTTGAGGTTGTAGAGTTATGACAATAAATAAACACGTTATGCATTTTATTTATTTCATTGACTCTTATTGAAAACCCCCATGCTGAATAATTAATTACTTGACATGTGCCCACCCTGATTATAATAAATATCATTTAATAAAAAAATATTATATCCTCAAAATCCCGACTGGAAAACTACACGACGTGTAATCATTAATACACGACGTGTACTTGTTTTCAATGAAAAACTACATGGCGTGTAATCATTAATACACGGCGTGTATATCTTGTTTTTCATTTCCTTCTTCCTCTATCATTAAAACGATTTACTATTCCTTGAATAATTATTAAACCACATATGGTAATAATCTTTATTCTACTTGAGATACTTGGATACACTTAGTGTGTGACCCTCTAGGCTTATTTCTCATTGGCATTAGGCGGGCTTGCCTAAAGTCCAAGATTACTCTCTAGCAACGGGTCAAGGCACCCAAGAGAAAGAATTTGACGCCGCATTGACGTGTCACCTCATATGAATTCTTACTGTGTAATTTAATCCCTTAGTCTCAATATCTCATCAAGCAGGTTTCATGGTAGTGTCATAAACCTATATGCTTGATCTATCATTCTTTGACTTCTAGAAATAAACTCATCGTGTCACCATGGCCATGTAATTTGTTCGACAGTTCTATTTCAATCAAAGGGCCCGAGATATATACTTCCATAAATATGGAAGGGATGAATCCTTCCTCGACTTATCCATTAACAACATGTCATTCGTGACGCACCCAACGTACCCTACTTCCCGCCAACTGTCTTCATGATAGTTTTTGTCAGCAAATCTAAGTGTGCGAGTCATGACATGACTTAATGATAATATTCCAATATAAGGACCATTACACACGCTCGCATATAGCAATGTCCGATGACACCAAAACATGCGGAATTACTACTAGTGGGTCTGTTCTCATAATCTCCCATCTTAGAGATTACCAAGTGCAAACTCCATGAGAGAGAGTCTCTTATTCTTACGAGTACTCGCACATGACGGTCTGTATACTATGTGTCCTATCATAGTATTTCATCCAACTGTAGAACTTTATTTAAGAATATTGTTATAGTATTTCAAAGTTCTCATCATAGCGGGGATCTTCCATAACCTTATTAATGCAACAAATATTCCATGACATTATTATATTATAGTCATGAAGAACAATGAACAATATATAATAAGAGTACATTCATGTAATCAAAGTAAAAAACAGTTGGTTCTCAAGACACCAAACCTTATATCATATAAAGAGGATATGAGAATTTTCTCACCCTCAATAGACATGTGATAAGATAGAATAAAATTGAGAAACAAAACTAATAAATAGAGTATATCATATGATAAAACAAAAAACCAAAAAGGCCATATCCAATATCTAGATAATGAGGTCTCAAAAAACCCACTGAAAGACCAAAAAAGCATGGAACCTAAAACAACCCATGGCTCTATATCCCTATGAATAAACTCACCACCATCCAATCCCATAAAAAAGGAAATATTTTTTAGGATATTTGTCCACTACATGACACTCTCCCCTTTACCCGTATCCTATAAAAATAAGGCTATAAATTTCCAAAGGAAAAATTAGGGAGTGATCACTAATTATTAGTAGGATACCACCAAGAATCTATAAAATGTATAACCACATGAATCTATTAGTTATTATTTAAAGAAATATATTTATAAACACTTACATAATAATTCATTTTCCATATATAAATCATACTCTAGTTTTATTTTAAAAAACTTACCATTCCTTTAAAAATAATGTCATAATCAAATAAATAGTTCAATATGACATATCATATATCAAATGGAATAAAAATATAAATAAATATTTTTCAAGAATAATTATCTATATAAATACCAAGTGGGAAACGAAACATATTGAATTACCATGCATGTAATGTAGTTGTAAATCACCCAAGGAGGACAATCTATGAGTTGAGGGTGTACACAACCAAACTCTTAAGACATGAAAAAGAACACAAGCTGATATATGTGACTCTTAAAGTCTGAGAACCAAATTCATTGAAAAATGATACCCCTTGACTTCATGTAATTAAGGGAACCTCTCTTAATGATATATAACTCCACTTGGGCTCGTCCTTGTTTAGTTTTCCCCTATACCCCAAGGTCTCCCGATGTGCTATCACATCATCATTTCAAGAAAAAAACCATGTTTTATAAAGAATTTTACAAGGTCAAAACCATTTAAAATTCATGCCAAAATTTTCATAAAAATATTTCTATAGTGATATCACACCACTTCTATGCTTGAAAAACCATTTCCTTTTTAAAATCATCTTTGAGGTAATTTAAACAACATATCATGTATCTCAAACAATTTCCATAAAAAAACCCCTTTTTGAAAAAAATAATAAAATAACTCAAAGATAAAATCAATTTCTAATAATTAATTTTATAATTAAAACCAAAGGGAAACATCACAAGAAACTAAATCATGTTAAGGGTTAGACCTTAAGATAGAGACACCAACTTTATAATCGATGAAAAAAAAGTACCCTTCTAAACCAGTGATGGGTGAGGAAGAGATCAGATTCTAAATATCCTAGATCCAACTAAATAATTTTAAATTATCCAATTATATGGTATTTCCAATTATTTAGTCTCATGATACATCAAATTTAATACCCAAAACCCTAATACAGCAGGTAAACACTATATCCTGTACTATCACCTAATGTACACTCTAAATAACCTTTATTCATAATTATATATTCAGAGATTAATTTATGAATTTTATAATTTCATTTTAATATAATAACTTAGTTTATGAATTAATCATATCAAATTTATATTAGTATGAATATTTGAGCTTTTTTCGGAAAGGCTAGTTTTTAGTTGAAAATACAGTTTTCACAAAACTTGTAATTTATATGAATTTATCATTATATAAGATCAACCTAGAAGTTTAGAAAATCTTTTAAGTAATAAAACATGATCCTAAGGAATAAAAATATACATTTTAAAATTTTATTTGAATTTATAAATCATATCTATAACTTTTTTATAACTAAATAAAATGTTACTTTAATAAAACAACACTTTCAGCATTTTATTTAAATCAAGTATTTACAATGTAGATTCAATTTTTTCTCACCTTGAAATACAAATAAACATTAATTTTTTTTATAATAAATCAACTTATATCATTAAAATAATTATTCAAGATAAATTTATCTTAAATATAAATTTAAATATTAAAAATGTTATTTCTTTAAAAAATATTTTTATGCGATTAAGTGTATTTTTTTTTAAAATTAACCCGTAAAAATTTAGAGATTTTATTTGATAAAATGATACTTAAATTTTAAATTATAATTATAAATTTATTTAAAAATAAAAATATTAATATTTTTCATTAAAATTAATTACTAAGGTTAAAAAATTAACTATCATAGTAAAAGTAAAAAAAGAGGGTAAATTGAGTTTAACTTCATGTAAATCCCTAAATTTTTTAAAAAAAATTTCTTGAATTTAATGGTTGAGATTTAGATTGACCAATACATGTTTAAACTACATTTTTTTAATATTTTTTGTCCTTTTAGACTTTAATAGTAACCTTACATTATAGAAAATATAAGGGTTACTCCCAAAAACCACCCTTCCCTTCACTTATAAAAGGGTAACATATTCACCACTTCAAGATTCAACTTAACTTATAGTTACTAATTTAAAAATATTATTTTACTTTAACTATAATACTATTCACAAAGAAATAAGCCCATGATCACTCATAGTTATCTTAATCCCTTTAAATTCAAGGATATTTCCAAGGAAAATTCAAGTCCCCGACGTGAGTATTATCAACTACTTAGTTTCCTTATTAATTATATTCTTTAAAATTTATTCTAGACACACTAATATAATTATATAAATATAATTTCTATAATTTAATTTTACAATATTAATAACATTATCATTTTTTATTTATATTCCCTATCCATTAAGAGAAACAAGACCATTGTTCATGCATTGTGCAAACTATTGTCTTCAAAACGCAACATGTTTCTTTTCTTAAAAAACATTACAAGGATAGATCTATGTATGGTATTAAAGGAAAAATATTATTTTTATAATATCATTAAGTTTATTTTATGAAAAATTATATAACCTATTAATTATATGATCAATAAATGATCGTCGTTAATTTAATCATTTAAAATAAGAGTACTTAGAGGATAACATTTTATTTCAAATAATGAAATATTTTCATATTAATTACCAATTCTTATAATTCCTTAAAATTATGATATTTCATAATAATAAACACTATGTAATATCATTATGCATTTGGTATAATTATATTACAACAAAACCACCTCATAATCATTCATTAAATGTGGGTGTGTTCATGTTTAGGTCGGTTTAACAACCTACTTGAATGGTAATATGAATTTGTATCATGAATGACTATGGGAAATTAATTATTGTTATAATATGATATAATTTTTTAAAAAAATATTTGTTTTTGGTTCTGTAAATGTTCAATCAATATCTAATTACTCAATTAAGGAAACAACCTTCGTTCGTCAGAAATCACCAAAACATGCTTAATATCGACTTCATATTTAAGGATATGGTTTAAAATCTCATAAAAGGAAATGATACATCATAAAATATTATAAATAATACTTAATATTACATTTAATGTCCAAGTAATAATTTAAATTTTAATAATAATGAATACAAACACTGCTATTATGAAACCAGTACAAATGATTAAAACTATAAAAACCCAATCTGGAAAATCATGAGAATTAATGTTGAGAATGACTATTTATGAAGAGTATGAATGAAAATAGATATGATTAATGATATTAATTAATTTATTTATATATCTATGTTTATGATTAAAAAGGTTAAATTATGTTTTTGGAAGTCAAGATAAGAGGTCAGGGTTTTCTATCTCAAATTCCTCTCCTTGAGACATGTATTGTTTAATGCAACCAATTTAATTTATATAGTGTATATATAATAATTATATAAGTTTTTATATCATGAAATACCTTTACTAATGATATTTTAAGACCAAGTTTAATCCCTATATTTCAATATTTTATGATTTAATTGCTACTCAATCCATAATTGGGGTTTTTTGATGTCAATTTTCATTATTTAGGAATAATGTTATAATATAAAAATATTTTCTTTTGTTTGGTGAATACATTTACATGGAATTTTTTTCCATATTATTCATGAAATTTAATGGATTTATAAGTCTATATTTTTATACCTCTCTCATATTATTTTGATTCAAGAGTTACCTTTTCCATGGTGGAAAACCCATATTAAGTTTTGGTAAATTAAAAGTGTGTGTAATTTCCTAGAAAATACATCCTTGTTTGGAAATTGGGAAGTGGATGTGTCTACGTAAGAGATTCACCTAGGGGTAATCAAACTAATTTTTTTTATTAAGTATTGAGTCAATCATAACCCTAATGCATGAATATTGGGCCTAGAAGTTCACAACTGAAGCGAAACTCCTAGGGGATAAGTTTTAAAATATTAACAAGATCTTAATGAAACATGATGAAGAATTTTTCCTACCTCTTGGTCTCATACCAGTGGAATATATTGAATCAAATTACTATCTTCCATGGATATCCCATCACATTGTAATTACCATCTCCATAATATTTCTTTGATAAGGGAACTTCATGTTACTTTGATGATACCCCATGACTTACAAGTTGATTAAGGAATATTCTCCTAGAAATACATATTATTATATTGAATGGGGATGTATTTGGTTTCCATATTTCTCATTATATGTATATCTAAGTTTTATTCAATAAGGGTTTCCTCATAAAATGGTATAAAAGGTCTTGATGAATCTTATGGAAAATGCATTGGAATTAATTAGGTGATGGGTAGGTCCCATAATTATATAGATCCTCAATGCATTGATAGGTATCATGATACAAAACTATTTGGTTTTTAGTGTATGCCTCTTCCCATTTCAGGAAAGTTTCATGGAGTAAGGCCATGATAGTAAGTTTGTGATATTCGAAATTATGCATTCTATCATTAAGAGATCAATGATTATTGTTATTAATGTTTTAATTTATTGTCATAGATATAACATGCCCTTAGTTTCAATTGATTATGGAATAGTGATGTCCATTTATTCTTTCCATATCACTTATTCCATGTTTATATTATGTAAGATTCCATTGTATGTTTCCTCTTATTGAGCATCTAATCTCACCCTTATATTTTTTCCTTTCTCCAGAAAATATAGAAGAGGACTATGTATAATTTTTAGGGATATTATGGGAGGAATAATCATGTTATAAAAATATGTTCATGTTGTACATTATGTTTTAAATGTAATGTATTTATGAATATAGTGTTCTAAGACTATTAAACTATTATATTCTTCAATAAATCTTTTGGTTTGTACCACTAATGTAATATAACTGCCATATTTGGGTTTCTGGAGTATAAGATGTTATAATTGGTATTAAAGAAAGTTTTTTAGTAACATTGGGTATTATATTTATATGAACCAAGTAATATTTTATATATAAAAATAAAATCCATCAATATTTCTAGGGAAAACTCTAGAAAACATAGTAGGAAATTTTATTTTACAATTCAATATCATGAGCTAATTATGTGTATGCCATTATAGAAATATAGTGACTAAAATAAATAATGGGAGCCATAATACAGTCGATATAGGGATATTCCCCCTAAATAAGTTAATAAATTTGGTGTTGAGGCTAATCAATTCATAACCATATTGGGGTAGTTGACACAAGTTATGACTAATAATCTTGCAAACATAGAGAAACTTTCTAATCTACAACATGGTGTAACTATGATGGATCACTTCATGTGATAAAAACCTACAATATTAGTAGAACTACTAAAAATTGGTAATTAAAAAATGGATCGAGTCCCTAGAGAATATCTTTCTCACTTTGGGAAATAATTGAAAGGAAAAATTCATCATAGTGGTTTATCATCTGAAGGGAGATGCAGACCAATGATGGTCACTAATTCAAAACACTAAAGAGGAATATGAGATCAAGTGAATGGAATAAGGAAATTTTAAGGAGTTATTATATAAAAAAACTTTCCTCATGAGAAACGAGTGAAAATGAAAAGGTAGTTCATCAATAATTGGAACAAGGTTGGGGAAAATGTTACTAAATATGAGGCTAACTTTAAAAGGTTAGTTAGGAACACTGTGTATGTCATCCCACCTTCCTATTACATAACTTTTCATTACATTTTAAAAATAGAGGATCTTTAAAGTCTAGTGTATTAGAAATAAGGTACATAATACATGAAAAATATAACAATATTATAATCCCCTTGAAAATATTCTTGAAAAGTTAATCCTAAGAAAAATTACTGCATCTCATAACCTGAATACATACATCAAAGGAAAGGGTGAGCAAAAGGCCCAGTAAGGAAAACAAGTGAAACAGTTTACATGTGAACTTGAGTGATATCAATAAGAACATAGGGATAAATAGTCATATCATAATAATAATAACTTGAAAAATAACTTGAAAATATGGCTACAACATTAAATTTAGACATTCATAAGAATATCACCAAGGTCTATCCCCAAGGTGTTATAAAAATTACCAAGGTTATTCACCAAGGTATCGTAAAACTTATTATTTCTAGAGATTAATTTCTTTACCCAATACATTAGAGTGATATCAGGGATCACCAATGATATGTATTTATTTTAATTTGATCCACATATATCATAATCAAAAAATTTATAAATAACCCAATGAGAATAAAATAAATGGGCTTCATATCAAAATCGTGATGTTTTAAAAATTGCTTAAAAACAATATCATTATGTCATTTATAACCCATGGTAAGGGAATGGTGATTTTATGTATGTGAATTAGAGAATAAAATATATCATATTTATGTATTGATGAATACCACTGTAAATGAAATAGGTTTGTGTATTCACATAAATTAAATAAGATAATTTCTTGAGAAAAATAGAGAGATTTTGAGGCGAAAATTGTGCAGCATAACGACTATATAACATGGTTTTATAAAACATTAAAAAGAGATGGGAAAATGGTCACACACTTATAAATAACTCATAATATAGTATAGGGATATAATAAAAAATAAATAAGATCGTGGTATAGATATTTGAATGACATACCACATGAAAAGGAAGCTTGAAAGAAAAGAGATGATGCGATTTATTTTACGAAACTTCAGTAGCCTAACGACGTCACTTAAATATTTAGAAAATGAATTGATGAGAGATAAAAGGGTATCACATAATATGTACATAAATAGGATAGTAATAGGGATATAAAATATCATACCCCAACATATGAAAATGGAAATTCAAAGACATAACATAAAATAAGTGTTGACTGAAAAGAAGGGTGAATGGTTCCCTTACCTTGAAGAGTAACTTCAAAACTAGAAGTTTGGGACCTTGGGGGGATTTATGGAAACTTCGGAGGACTACTTTGGAGGTAAAAGACCATATATTCATTGAGGAGGAATTTTGAATGAAAAAAACAAAGGAATGGGTTGGTATTTATAGCAAAAGTGAGGGAATATTTTATTAATTTCCAAGGGACACCTCATTAGTGGTATTGGAAAAACCATGGGCTTGCCCATGGTATTTGACCATGATATTTTCTCATGGTATTAGAAACTTGGGACACCTCATAACATATTTTATTGTACACAAGTTGACCAGAATTATTACATCATTAATGATGTCATTAAACACACCGAAACTCAAAACTGTATTTTTACTATTCAACAAAAAACAAAACATTTTATAAAAATCTCATAAATTCAACCTAACCTAATATATATGATTTGAATTCAAAAATGAAATCCATTTTATGAAAATAATTTTCTAATTATGAGATATTTAATTTTTAAGTAAAAACACTATTTACCCGAAAAAATACAAATAGTTAACTAATAATTTCTGAAATAATTATTTACTTATGCTATTATATCACATTACCATTAAAGATTCAAAAATTATATTTATAATTTCTTAAGTGAGGTTACTATTCCATTGGTCACATTACTATTCATAAGGGTAATATTACTATTCATAATTTACTATTGACAAAAAATTAAGATGATCTTATTAGACTCTGAATTTTTTACTAATTACAACAGTATAAAACCATTTTTTGAAAATAATTTCACATTATTAATTATTTAAAGTATAAGAAAATATTTTAAAATACAATTTTTTCCAATATTCATCAATAATATGAAAATTCTAAAAATTCATCCTATAATTATTTTGACATTTGAAATTCAAAAATTTTACCATAATAAGAAATAATAATTTTATTTATACAAAATGATTACACAAAGTAACTAAGGACTCATTACATATCACCTTATAATAGCTGTATAGGACCTAAGAGTAAGGTGTCCAATGCTGATAGAATCTTGGGGCGGCTTGGACAACATTGCCTGAGTGGTGATTCCTATCAACTTGAACTTCTCCCGAAGGCAATTACGTTCATGATTAACATGTTGAATCTCGGCTTGATCTTGGTCTAGAGAAAAGACTAGTGATGCGCCTCCTTCCCAAGCTCTAATAGATGGGATTCGTATGACTCGAGTCTAATGGATGAGGCCATTAACTCTTCTTTCTGTATTAATTAACCATGATCATTTGTATTTATAAACAATAATCATAATGTTAAGAGTATATCTTCCAACATTTATATTGACCAAAAGTCATATAACATTCAAAACCCAACAGTATCATTTTAATTACTCTCACTTAATTAATAAAAGGATATAGTTTTGTTGAGTACAAAATAAAACAATACACAAAATCAGGAAACAAAAATTATTCAAAAGTTTGGGTTGTTACATTCTTCCACCCTTAAGAAATTTTGTCCCCAAAATTTCAACTCATACCCTCAGAAGAGAAAAGGTGTGGGTACTTATGCCTCATAGACTTCTCTGTTTCCCTTTTGGCTTCTTCAAATTTTTGGTTCCTCCACAACACATTAACAAGGTAGGTAGTCTTTTTGCGTAGAAACTTGTCTATATGATCCAATATCTCCACCGACTGCTCCTCATAAGAGAGGCCATGTTCCAGTTGTACCACCTTCAGATTTATTACATGTAAAGAGTTAGGTATGTACTTCCTCAAAAGGGATATGTGGAAGACATCATGAACTTGTGCTAGATTTGGAGGAAGTGAAAGTCGATAGGCCACTGATCCTACGCGATCAAGGATTTCATAGGGGCCAATGTACCTCGGGCTGAGCTTCCCTTTCTTCCCAAACCTCATGAATCTCTTCTAAGGTGAAATTCAAAGAAAGAATTTTTCACCAACATCAAACTCCAAGTCCCTTAAATGGTTGTCAGTATAGCTCTTTTGTCGACTCTAAGCATCCTTAATGTGTTGCTAGATGGAAAAAACCTTTTCTATCACCTCTTTCACAAGATTAGGCCCAAGAATATTTCTCTCACCAGCTTCATCCCAATAATTAGGAGTTCTACATCTCTTCCCATATAGAGCTTCATAGGGTTCCATTTGAATGATTGAATGGGAACTGTTGTTGTAAGAGAACTCAACTAATGGGAGATGTTGATCCCATACACCTTTAAATTCCATTGAGTATGTTCTCAGCATGTACTCAAGTGTCTGAATGGTCATTTCATGTCTTCCATCAGTTTAGGGGTGATAGGCCGTACTGAAATTCAATTCGGTAATCAGAGCATATTGAAGACTTCTCTAGAATTTTTATGTGAGCTTTGGATCATGATTAGATACGATAGAAAGTGGAACTCGATGAAACCTTACCCTTCCTTCACGTAAATCCTGGAAATTTGATCAAGAGAGAGATCTTCCTGAATAGAGATAAATGGGTAGTCTTGGTGAGACAGTCCAAAATAACCCATATCACATTGTTTCCTTTGGAAGTTCTCAGGATATTAGTGACAAAGTCTATAGTGATATTGTCCCACTTCCATGCTGGTATGAGTAGTGGTTGTAGTATCCCTTTAGGAAGTTATCTCTCTGCCTTCACTTCCTGACATACCAGGCACCTTTTAGTGTAGTCAACAATCTCCCTTTTCATATTATCCCACAAAAAATGATCACAAAGGTCCCTATACATTTTTTTTCTTCCAGGATGTATAAATAAAGTATATCTATGAGTTTAATCCAGCAAATCCTTCTTTATTTCCGAAATAGGTGGAACACATAGTCTTGTATGAAATTTTAGTACACCTTATTGATCAATTTTGAAATCAAGAAACTTCCCATACTTCACAACCTCAAACTTCTTATGTAACAATGGATATTATTTCTGAGACTTATTGATCTTATCTAGTAATGATAGTTGAGAAATCATTTGGGATAGGGTTGATTACGTCTCTTCCCTTATAATTCCCATGTCTATTTTCACTAGGTCTTGGATCAAGGGATATATTTGAATCCTCATCATGGACAGAACAACTGGGTCTTTCCTACTTAATGCATCATCAACTTTGTTTTCTCTTTTGGGATGATAATCAATTGAACAATCATAGTATTTAATAAGTTCAAACCATATATTTTGTCTCATATTAAATTCATTTTGTGTGAAAATATAGTTCAAAATTTGATGGTCTATGTATATATCACATTTCTCCCCATAAATATAGTTCCTCTATATATTCAAAGAAAAAACAACTACTGCTAGCTCAAGATTATGTGTAGGATAGTTCTGCACATGAGTCTTCAACTGTCGAGATGCATAATCAATGACTTTTTCATTTTTCATGAAGACACACCCAAGCCCTTTCAGAGACACATCGGTAAAAATAATGAATCCTTCTCCACTTGAGGGCATAGTTAACATGGGTGTAGTAATAGATATCTTCTTCAGCTCTTGGAAACTTTCCTCACACTCCTTTTTCTAAATGAATTTTACCTCTTTTTGAGTTAACTTGGTTAATGGATTATAATTTCATGAAAATCTTTTCACAAACCTACTATAATATCCCACTAATACAAGGAAAATTCAAATATCAGTTATTGTTATAGCCTAAGGCCACTCTTCTACAACCTTTTTATTTTCAAGGTCAATTGTGATTCCTTCATTGGTTTTAATGTTCCCCAAGAAAGTAACTTTTTGTAACCAAAATTCACATTTTCTGAACTTTCCAAAAAGCCTCTCCTTCCATAGAGTTTTTAAAATAAACCTTAGACAATCCTTGTGCTCCTCTATAATTTTGATATATATCTGAATATCATCAATCAAAACTACCCCAAAATTATCAAGGTAGTCCTTAAAAGGCTATATTCATCAAATCTATAAAAATAGCAGGTGAATTAGTTCATTTGAAGGGAATAACAACAAACTCATAATTCCCATATCTTGATCAAAAGGAGGTTTTTGGAATATCTTCTTTCTTTACCCTCAATTGATGATAACTAGATTGAAGATCAATCTTAGAGAAGAATTGAGCCCCATGAAGTTGGTCAAATATGTCATCAATTCTTGGAAGAGGGTATTTTTTCTTCATTTTGATCCCATTATGTTCTCTATAATCAATGCATATCAACATCGATCCATCCTTTTTTTTCACAAATAGAATAGGTGACCCCAAAGGAGACACACTCGATTGAATAAAACCCTTTTCTAAAAGATCTTGGAGTTGTTTCTTTAATTCCTCTAGCTCCACATTTTTCATCCTATATGGGGTCTTTGATATCGGATGAGATCTAGGTACGAGTTCAATGGAGAACTATACCTTTCTTTATGGTGGAGGTTTGAGTAACTCCTCAAGAAATACGTCAATATATTCCTAGATGATGGGGACATTTTCTATCATTATACTATCATTTCCTTCTTTTTATTCACCCAAAAATTCCATAAAAAAGAATATATGAGGTTCTTCTAGAAAAAGATCAGGTTGATATATCTCTCATGGGAAGAAAACTGTGGATTTTTCCATTCAAGACTACTGATATTTCCTTGCTTCTACATTTTATCTTAGCATTATAATTTTAGATCCAGTCCATCCCTAATATAATTTTGAATTATAGTATGGGAATGAGTACTATATTTGTGATAATATTGTGATCATTAAAGTAAATACAAGAGTTTCTAAACACTGATGATGCTTGGATAATCCCACCAGGAGTATTGAATGATAACTCTACTATTAGAAAATCATGGGTTTATTCTAAATTCTTTGCAAACTTGGAGGAAATAAAGGAATGCGTAGAACCAGAATCAAATAAAGTACTTACTAGATTTGAGAGAACAAAAAGAGTACATGACACCATATCATTTGGCACTTTAACTTCAGTCATAGTGATAGAATATGCATGACCTTGTTCCCTTGGCCTTTGTTGAGGCTTATGATGATTCCCCTCCACTGCCCCTGGATTTGGATAGTGATTGGAAAAGTGCCCAAGTTTTCCACACTTATACCATTGGACTTCAGGTGGGGCTTGCACCATATTCCCTTTATCGTTAGTGTTTGGATGTTGAGGCTTCAACTCACTATGACAATTCTGAGCGATATGACCATCTCTTCCACACTTATAGCACTTCCCACTCCCGAGGAGGCAGTTCCTCGAATGATTCTTACCACACTTATTACACATGGGATGTTGCACTTGCTTGCATCCTCTTCCCTGATCAAAGTTCCTCTCTAAGATTGGCTCCATCAATATCTTTTTTCATTGGATTTATGATACTAATATGTCTCACCGCACTCTAGTTTCACCTTCATAGCACTCTACACAATATTTTTATAGTTATCATAGTCTCGGTTGGATAGATTCTTCTACAGATGATGTCTTAGTCCACCAAAGAATCTATCAATCTTCCCATTAGGATTTATGAAAAATATTGAGTTGTAATGGGAAAGTATTGTGAATTTCATCTCGTAGCTTCCAATAGATTCATTCTCCTTCTTCTTTAGCTTGAGAAACTCCTCTTTTTTTGTTCTCATCGAACGAGGGAAATAATTATTAAGGAAGATCCCTATGAACTCTTCCCACTCCATAGCTTCAAACTCCACTCTTTGCCTCATGTTTTTAATCAGTTCCCACCATTGATCAGCTTCTCCCTCTAAGCGGTGAGCAGCCAGGGTGACCTTATCTTGTTCTGAATAGTGGAGAAGAGAAAGGATCTTCTTGATAGAGTTGATCCACTGTTTAGCAATAAATGGGTCGGTAGATACATTAAAGGTTGGTGGTCACTGACGCATAAAGGACTCAAAAAATGTTGTTCCCTTCATGGTGAGATTGTTATCTCAGCTTGATTCAATTTATTTACCATAACTTGAGTCAGTTGGTTCATCATTCTCATGAAAGTTTCCATTTCAGATTCCATTGGAGGGTTGTCAGCACATGGTCCATTGCAGTCACCATTTACATGGTTCCTCCTATTTCCCATAATTTTCTAAAATAATAAAACCATAGTGAGAAACTTATTTTATTTACAAATATTTTAACCATAAAGTATTTTTGTGTCTTAAAACTTTATTCTTAAACATATTATTCTTTAACAACAATTACATTTCTCTATAAATCTTTCATAATGATTCATAAAAATATTTTTATTAACCAAACATATCCCCTAGGAGTGTCAAACTAGGAGTGCAGAAAAGACCATTTTCATGTACCATGATACCCCGGGTCAAGCTTGAAACTCCTTGTCATAATTTTCACTCCTAGGTACATCTGTATTAGGGATACATCCACTTGTTCATATCGAGATAGAGATTTATTTGTTTGGAAACCACTTACTTAATATTTCACCAAAACACCAAGAAGTTTTCTTATATTTAAACTTTTCTATAGGGTTATTCTTAATGTTTTCATAGCCTAATTTCAAAAAATAACTAAACTATCCTTTGATACCAACTATGGAATCCCATCTTCTTATTACATAACTTTTCATTACATTTTACAAATAGAGGATATTTAAAGTCTAGTGTCTTGGAAATAAGGTACATAATACATGAAAATACATGAAAATATTTTAATCACCTTGAAAATATTCTTGAAAAGTTCATCCTAAGAACAATTACTACATCTCATAACCTGGAGATATACATCAAAGGAATGGGTGAGCGGAAGGCCCAGTAAAGAAAACCCGTGAAAAAATTTACCTATGAACTTGATAGATATAAATAAGAACACGAGGACAAAGAGAAATATCATAATAATAATAAAAACTTGAAACATAACTTCAAAATTTGGCTACAACATTAAATTTTTACATTCATAAGCATATCACCAAGATCCATCCCCAAGGTTATTCACCAAGGTATTGTAAAACTTGTCATCTCTAGAGATTAATTTCTTTACCCAATTCATTAAAGTGCTATCAGGGAACAACATTAATATATATTTATTTTTATGTGAACCAAATATATCATAATCAAACATTTCATAAATAACCCAATTAGAATAAAATAAATGGGTTTCATATCAAAATCACGGCGTTTTAAAAAGTGCTTAAAAAACGATCATTATGTCATTTATAACCCATGGAAAGGGGATGAGGGTTTTATGTATGTAAATTACAGAATAAAATATATCATATTTATGTATTTATGAATACACATGTAAATTAAATAGTTTTGGGTATTCACATAAATAAAATAAGATAATTTCTTGAGAAAAAGAGAGATATTTTGAGACAACAATTCTGCAGCATAACGACTATATAACATGGTTTTAGAAAACATTAAAAAGAGGGGGGGGGGAGGGTCACACACTCATAAATAAATAAAAATATAGTATAGGTATAAAATAAAAAATAAATAAGATAATGTTATGGATATTTTAATGACATACCTCATGAAAAGGAAACTTGAAAGAAAAGAGATGGTGCGATTTCTTTTACAAAAATTCGGCAGCCTAACGACGACACTTAAAAAATTAGAAAATGAATTGATGATAGAAAAAGGTATATTATCATATGGACATAAAAAGGATAGTAATAGGGATATATAATATCATACCCCAACATATGAAAATGTAAATTCAACGATATAACATAAAATAAGTGTTGACTAAAAATAAGGGTGAAAGGTTCCCTTACCTTGAAGAGTAACTTTAAAACTCAAAGGTTGAGACCTTGGGGGGATTGAGGGAACCTTGGGAGGTAAAAATACCAGATATTTTTTGAGGAGGAATTTGGAATGAAAATAATGAAGAAATTGTTTGGTATTTATAGCAAAAGTGAGGGAATATTTTATTAATTTCCAAGGGACACCTCATTAGTGGTATTGAAAAAACCATGGGATTTCCCATGGTATTTTTCCATAGTATTGGACACTTGGGATACCTCATAACATATTTTACTTTACACAAGTCTACCAAAATTATTACATCACTATTACATCATTAATGATGTCATTAAACACACCGAAACTCAAAATTGTATTTTTACTATTCATTGAAAAACAAAACATTTTATAAAAATCTCTTAAATTCACCCTAACCTAATATCGATGCTATGAATTCAAAAATGAAAACCATTTTATGAAAATAATTTTCTAATTATGTGATATTTAATTTTTAATTAAAAACACTATTTACCTGAAAAAAAATACTAATACTTAACTAATAATTTCTGAAATAGTTATTTACTTATGCTATTATATCACATTACCATTCAAGATGCCTCAATTATATTTATACTTTATTAAGTGAGGTTACTATTACATTGGTCACATTACTGTTCATAAGGGTAATATTACTATTCATAATTTACTATTCACTAAAAATTAAGTTTATCTTATTAGACTCTAAATTTATTACTGATCCTAACTATAGAAGAACAATTTTTGAAAATCATTTCACATTATTAATTATTTAAAGTATAAAAAATATTTTAAAATACCCTTTTTTCTAATATTCATCAATAATATTAAACTTCTAAAAATTCACCCTATATTTATTTTGACATTTGAAATTCAAAAATTTCACCATAATAAGAAATAACAATTTTATTTATACAAAATTATTACACAGAGTAACTAAGGCCTCGCTACATAGCCCCTTATAACACCTACATAGGACCTAAGAGTAAGGTGTGCAATGATGATATAATCTTGGAGCGGCTCGGACAACATTGCTTGAGTGGTTATTTCTATCAGCTTGAACTTCTCCTGAAGGTGATTACGTTCAACCTTAACATGTTGAAGATCAGCTTGGGCTTGGTCCTGATCAAAGCCTAGTGATGTTACCTCATTCTCAAGATCTGACATATGGGCTTCATATAGCCCAAGTCTACTGGATGATGCCATTGACTCTTCTTTCTATATTAATTAACCACAATCCTTTGTATTTAAAATTAATAATCATAATTTTAAGAGTATAGTTTCAAATGGCCATATTGACCAATGATCATATAATATTCAAAACCCAATGTTCTCATTTTAATTATACTCACTTCATTAATAAAAGGAAGTTTTTTTGAGTACAAAATAAAATAACACACAAAATCAGGAAACAAAATTTATTCAAAAGTTCGGGTCGTTACACTGTAGAATATGTACGTAGATTACAAAACAAAATTGATTTTTTCATTAATGGGTTAAAACTGAACCTTTTAAGGGAGTTATTCTCTCAAAACTTTTCATCATATGAGGATAAAGTGGAATTAAGATAGAAAATTAGTTCTCTAGGATGTACGTATTTAAGAGAAAACATGAGAAGTTGAGACAAACTAGGCATCATGGGAAGAACAATGTGTTTTTGGGGGAATAAAGGAAGGATGGGATTTACCACATGTGATAACTATGGGAAGAAACATCATGGGGATTATATTATGCTAACCTAATTTTGTTACAAGTGTAAAGAAAAAGACCATCAATCTCACCAATTCAAGATCAAGGTAGAAGCTATTGATATTCAATAATTTGACTATAGGGAGAAGGGACATTATGAAAATCAATGCCCCAAATGTTAAGGGGACTTACCTCATAAAAGGACAAAGGAAAAATTCCAAGTGTGTGCGATTAACGCAACTAAAGTCAAAGTTCCAAATGATATATTGGAAGGTACTTTGATCATCATCTCAAAGTTAGCTAATGTTTTATTTGATTTTGGATCTTCACACTCTTTTGTTTCTTCCATGTTTTCCAAAAAATATTATATACTTCCCTAGAACCCTAGTAAGGGAATTATCAATTAAGAAACCAATTGGGAGTCATATAGAAATAAAGAAATTTCAGGAAGTTCCAATTATGATGCATGGGTGTACCCTATTTGAAGATTTGGTTATTATACCGATGGTTCACTTTGATACAATCCTTGATATGGATTGAATATTGAAGTATAATGAAAACAATTATTTCCAAGAGAATGAGATTATAATTCATGATGGTGAAGTGGAATATCTCATCTTTAGAGGGGAAATTTCATCATTGAAATCATGCTTGGATCCTCCCACAGTAGCTCTCCTTAATGAAATTCTAGGTAAAGAAGAAGATCAAGCATGATCCATGGATGATGATGGTATCCTAAGAATAGAGTATGAACCCATGGTATAAAATTTCATTTATTTTTTTTGCTAAAGAATTACTTAGTCATCCATCAAAGTATGAAGTTGAGTTCTCTATTGAAATAATTATTGATGCAAGGCCTATATCTAAAAAATCCTTACATAATGGAACCACTGGATTTAATGGAGCTGAAGAAATAGCTAGATGAGTTGAGTGATAAGGTATTTATCTTCCCTAGTGTTTCATAGTGGGGAGGCCCTATTTTATTTATGAAAAAAAGGATGAGTCCATGAGATTTTGAATTGATTATAGGAAGATCAATACCATTAACATAAAGAATAAGTATCATTTTCCACACATTGATGACTTATTTGATCAAATTCAAGGATACAAATACCTTTTAAAGACCTATATTTTCTCCGAATATCATCAACTAAGGTTAAATTAGTTTAATATACAAAATAAGACATTTCAAACAAATTATGGACATTATGAGTTTATAGTAATGCCTTTTGGATTGACTAATGCACCTTTTATATTTATAGATACCATTAATAGAGTATTCAAGGAGTATCTTGATAAATTTATGGTGGTATTAATTGATTAAATCTTGTTATACTCTAAGATATATGAAGAGCATGAGAGTTATCTTCAAATAATTCTGAAGACCCTAGGAAAAAAGGAATTATATAGGAAGTATAGAAAGTGTAAATTTTGGATCAATGAAGTTTATTTTCTTATAAATATTGTCTCCAAGTATGGAATATCCGTTGAACCTTTAAAGAAAAAGGTAGTCAGATAATGGGGTACACCTAAAAAAATAACCAAGATCCTAAGTTTCCTGGGTTTCATAGGTTACTATCAGTGGGTTTTTCAAGATTTTTCCTGATTGGAAAACCCATTGAACATGTTAAGATGAAAAGGGGTTAAATTAACATGGTTAATATAATGTTTAGATAGTTTTAAAGAGATGAATAGGATACTGATTAATGTATTAATATTAATTTTACCATCAAGTAAGCAAGTATTTGAAATTTATAGTGATGTATATAATAAAGGACTTGGTTGTTTCCTTATGTAGAATGGTAGAGTGATTACCTATATATCAAAGTAGTTCAAAATAAATGAAAAGAATTATCTAACTCATGAACTTGAGATGAAAGATATAATATTTTCTTTGAAAATATTGAGACTCTACCACTATTGTGAAAGATGTGATATATATACAGAACATAAGAGTTTGAAGTATATCTTCTCTCCAGAGGAGCTCAATATGAGGAAAAGAAGATGGTTGAAACTACTCAAGGACTATGATTGCTCGATACACTATCACCTTGGGAAGGAAATCAAGGTGGATGATGCATTGAGTATGAGAGACCATGAGTTTTTTACCATGATGAGGATTAACAAGGATCTTATATATAAAGATCTAGTAAAGATGGATATAGTGATTTCTAGGAAAGGGGAACCATTATTCCTTTCCTAAGAAATTACTTAACTATCCTTGATAGAAAGGATAAATAACTCCCAGTAGGATTATGAGAAATTAAAAAGGAATATTAAAGTAGTGAATGATGGTAAATTGGTAGACTTTATCCTTATAGATGGAGTGATAATGTTTGGGAAGAGGTTATGTGTTCTATTTATACAAGAGTTGAACTGGGAACTGCTAGATGAATCACATAGATCAAATTTCTCTATACACCATGGTGGAATAAAGATGAATATATATTTAAGAGAAAATATCTACTAGGATGGTATGAAGTGGGAAATTACAGACTATGTTTCCATATGCTTTGAATGCTAGTAGATAAAGTCTGGAAGATAATATCTTAAGGGATTCATGCAACCTCTACCTATACCTATATTGAAGTGGGATAATGTTACAATGGACTTTGTCACTAGAATCCCAAAGACTCCAAGGAAGAATGATTCTATACGGATTATTATTGATCATCTTACTAAGTTTTACCATTTTATATAACTAAGAGAAGATCCACCCCTTGAGTTCCTTGGCTGAATATATATTAATGAAATCATAAGGATTCATGGGGAACCTCTATCGATTGTATCTGACTATGAACCTCATTTCACATTGAAATTATGGAATATTATTCAAAAGGGATCTCAATAATGCGATACAATTATGAACCAAATATCATCCCTAGAATGATGGACATTCGCACATGAGACTCATCCCGGTCAGTGAGCACTCTTAAGTGCATCTATGCAACTCGGGATCAAATCCAAGCGGAGGCATAATTTCTGGGTACTGTAACAGTACAGTAGCATGCACTGTAGTGGGAACTGTGCAATACAATAGCAGATACTGTAGCAGGTACTATTTGGCACTGTAGTAGCAGGGAATTTGCCCCCTTTTGGGCCTTCGGGCCACCGATTGGGTCCCTGAGTCCTTTAAGGCCTTCGGGACACCCAAGCCTTCGGGCCAGTAAGGCCTTCGGGCCACCTCAAGGCCTTTGGGCCACCTTAAGTGCAGATTCAAACCAGACAACCTAAAAGGAATAATCTCTATAGAAGGATGAGCAAAGGAGCTTTCACCATAGAAAAAGCTACATGAATTGTAAGAATGAGAAGGTATGGAACCTGCCATCGGGACAAGCCTGTGCATGCATGGGATAGCCTAGCTGAATAACCATGCGAAGGTAGAGAGATGATTTCACGATGAAGATGCTGGGGAGGAGTAGTTCCAAGTAGTTAGTCTGGGTTGTATGTAATGTTTGAAGCCTATGGGAAATGAATTACTCTAAGGCCTACGGGCCATGTAATACTTACACCTACGGGCCTTGTACGGGTTCTACCTCACCCCTTGAAAGGTGGATTATCAAAAATCAATAAAAAAAAAGAAGTCCTTCAGGCCATTGGATGGATGGAATGATGGACAGTCTAAAAGAACTATCTATACTTTTGAAGACATACTGAGACCATATTCTCTTAACTTACAAGGTATGTGGGATCAATATATACCTTTAGTGGAATTTTCATACAGTAATAGGTTCTATTTGAGTATCCAAATGGAACCATATGAATAATTTTATGGGAAGAGGTTCCATACTCCAACCTATTGGGATGAAGTTGGACAAAGAAACTTAGATATCCCATATCTTATAGAGGAGATGACTGTTAAAGTACGAACTATTCAAGATTATATTAAAGAATCCTAGAGTAGAAAAAAGATACATGATGATAATAGAAGGGAATAATTATAATTTTAAGTTGGGGATCATGAATTTTTATAGGTTTCCCCATGGAAGGGAGTTCTAAGATTTGGTAAAAAATAGGAAGTTAAGCCTTAGGTATATTGGGCCTTTTGAAATACTAGAAAGAATTGGGGTTGTGACTTACTAGTTGACTATTCCTCCCAACCTTTTTAAAGTACACAATGTCTTCTATATTTCATTATTGAGGAAATAAATGCCAGATCCAATGCATGTGATCACATATAAGGGAATAGAGTTGGGTCCCAACTTGTCTTATAATGAGGAGGCTATCTAGATTCTTGATACCAAAGAGAAAGTGTAGTGGAATCCAAAAATTTGATTAGTGAAAGTCTTATGGAGAAATCACAAACTATAATAGGAAACCTAAGATACTAAGAAGGATATGATAAAGGAATACCCACACTTGTTCAATAGATTTTATATACCCTAATTTCAAGGATGAAATTATTTAATGGGGGGATGTAATACCTGAGACCCTACTATAATAGGTAAACACTATATCCTAAACCATCACACAATGTGCACTCTAAAGATAATTTATTCATAAGTATAATTCAAATATTAATTTATGAGTTTTAGAATATTATTTTTACAAAATATATTAATTTTTAAATCATTATATCAAAATTAACTTATTATGAATTTTCGAGCTTCTTTTGAAAAGGTCGATTTTTAGTTGAAAATATGATTTTCATGAAACTTGTAAGTTGTATGGATTTATCATTATATAATAATGATTTAGAAGTTTAAAAAACATTTAAGTAATAAAACATGAACCTAAGGGATAAAAATATTCATTTTAAATTATTCTTTAAATTTATAAATCCAATGTCCAACATTTTTAAAACTAATTAAAATGTTAGTTTAATAAAAAACTACTTTCAATCTTTTTTTAAATAAATTATTTTCAATAGATATTTAGTTTCGGATTACCTTTAAAGCCTCATAAACTTTATTTTTTTATAATAAACCAATTTATGTCATTAAAATTATAATTCAAGATAATTTTATCTTAAAAATAAATTTAAATCTTAAAAATATTATTTATCTAAAAACTATTTTTACACGATTAAGTGTATTTATTTTAAAATTAACTTTTCAAACCATTAGAGATTTTATTTCATAAAATTATATTTTAAATTTTAAATTATAATTATCAAATTAGGTAAAAATTACAATCTTAATATTTTTCATTGAAATTAATTACTAATGTTTAAAAATAAATTATCATTGTTAAAGTAAAAAAGGGTTAAATTGAGTTTAATATAGTGTAAAACCCCAAAAAAATTAAATAAAATTCCTTGAATTGAATGTTTGAGATTTTTTTCAACCAATACGTGATAAACCTGAAAAATTTTCCCATTATTTTTCCTTTTATAATTGAATATAAATCTTACATTATTGAAAATGTAAGGGTTACTCCCAACACTACCCTTCCCTTCACTTATAAAAAGTAACATATTAACCACTTCAAGACTCAAATTCCCATAAAATTCATCCTTGAAACTCAAAAATTTTACTCTACCTATAATCCCTCCCATGAAAATAATCCCCCAATCTCTCATATTTAGTCAAATACCTTCAAATTCAAGGTGACTTCCAAGGAAAATTTATGTCCCCGATTTGTGTATTATCAACCACTTAGTTTTTATCTTAATTATATTATTTAAATTTTTTATTGACATGAAAATATAATGATATTATTATCATTTATATAATTTAATTTTACTATAATAATGTAATTATCATTATTCATTCATATACCCCATCCTTTAAGAAAAACAAAACAGTTGTTCGTGCGTTGTGCAGACTACAACTTCCACGACATAATGTGTTTCGTTTTCCTTCACCACCTTACATAGATGGATATAAGGATGGTATTAAAGGATAAATATTATTTTTATAATATAATTAAGGGTTTGGTATTACAAATTAGAGAAACTATTAATGATATGGTTAACAAATTATCATCATTAATTCAATCATTTAAAATAAATGTACTAAGAGGATAACCTTTTATTTTAAATTGTGTAATATTTTAATATTAATTAATTATTATTTTAATTCATTAAAATATGATATATCACACTAATAAACACTATTTAAGATCATTATGATTTTTTTATAATGATATTATAACAAAACCACCTCATAATCATTCACTAAATTAGGGTATGTTCATGTTTGGTTCATTTTAACCACCTACTTGAACAATACCATGAATTTATATCATGAATGACTATGAGAACATAATTATTGTTATAATATGATATAAATATGTAAATAAATATTATTTAATCCTATTAATTTTATATCAATATCTAATTCATCTATTAAGGAAACACCCTCTATTCATAAAAAATTACCAAAACATACTTAATATCAACTTCAACTTCAAGGATAAGGTCTGAAACACTCATGAAATGAGTTTAAACACCATAAATTGTTATAAATAATCAATAATAGTAACTATAATTAAATATTAATAATTTAATGTGGAATAATAATTAATACAAACATAGCTATTATGAAACTAGTATAAACGATCAAAACTATAAACACCCGATGTGGAAATTCAGGAGAATTCTTGTAGAGAATGAATATTTATGAAGAGTATGAATGAAAATGGACATGGTTAAGGTTATTAATTAATTTATTGATATATATATTTTTATGATATATGATTTTAAAGTATGTTTGTGGAAGTCGGTACAAGAGGTGAGGGTTTTCTGTTTCAAATTCCTCTCAATGAGACATGTTTTGTATAATGCACCTAATTTCTTTTATGTGGTGTATATATACTGAACATGTAAGATGTTATATCATTAAATACCTTAATTAATGATATTTAAGATCAATTTTAATCCCTAAATTTCATTATATTAGGATTTAATTGATACATAATCCATAAGTGGGGTTTTCCATCACATTTTTTATTCTTTTGGAATCATGTTATAATCACCACCTATTTTCTTTTGTGTGGTGAATAAATTTACATGGAATAATTTTTCCATATTAGTCACGAAATTTAATAGATTTAAAAGTCTATATTTTTGTCCCTATCTCATATTCTTTTGATTGGAGAGTTACATTTTCCATGGTTTAAAAATCATCCTAAGTTTTGGTAAAGTAAAAGTGTGTGTAATTTTCTAGAAAATAAATCTCCCTCTAGATACTAGAAAGTGGATGTGGCTGAGAAAAAAATGCACCTAGAGGTAATCAACCAAAAAAATGATTGTTTGTACATTGAATCAATCATGACCCTGATAGTAACATCATGTTACCATTTTTAGGTACTCTTAAACCCCTATTTTGATCATGATTTGGTTGGGTCTCTTTTTGGAGCGATTCAAGTAAACTTCTAAAAATTTTGAAGGGATATTAGGATGTACATGAACTACAAAATATTTTAATTTTTCCAATGGGGGAATATCTATTGGTAAAAGTAAATTTTCTATTGGTAAAATATTTTACCAACATATATGTCTTTGTCACTAAACTATCGGTAAAAACTCTGTCGCTAAATGTTTTTGCGACAGTTAAAATAATTCTATTACAATTAAAATAATACTAACAGATAATATATATGTTGGTTAAAATTTTTAGCAACAAGTTCTAGTAACAAATTTTTTTGTTGGTAATAATATTACCAACATATAATATTTGTTAAATTATAAATTTTTATTTCTAGTAAAATTCAATATTATATTTATTAATTTATCATATATAATACATCTATTTTAATTAGTAAAGAAAAGTTGATTTTCACACATGTTCAAAATTAGAAAAAAAAATAATTATATTAAAAATGGAATTGAATCAATACAAAATCCATCCCCCCAACATGATCCATCACATGCCCAACCAACCCACAATGCACCCCCATGCTAGTGTCAGCCCATCCATGCCACACCAGGGACCGACGAGCACTAGCAACCCATGACTAGTGAGCCATCAACAACTCATAGCAGTAACACATCTATGCCAGCAATCCAAAAATATCCCATCCATTTCAGCAACAACTCATCCATGTCACAACAGGGAAAAGTGAGCACCAACAACTCAAGACCAGTTAACCAGCAGTAACCCATCCATGCTAAAGAGTCAGCTCCAGCTCAAATAAGTGAAAAATATTTTCATGAATTGAAACCAAAATATAAATATAGGCATGAAAATAAGATTTTCATAGTGAGAATTTTTCATCATCCCTGTTGAAATATCATGAATCTTGTAAGAATAGGTATGCCCATTACCCACAACCACCTCCCACCACAGCATTTTGTCTATATCTGACATCAAGTACACCAAGCTAAGCATGCAACAAAAAAACACAATCAATACACCTCTCCAAATGAGTTGAAATAAATCTATGTTTGATTTGAAAGATGTTTAACATATAAAAGCATTGAAAAATCCATGAAATGGGAAATAGGAAATGGGCAATGGGAAATGGGTACAGGGCATACTAGGGTAGTGGGTGTGAATTGGGAAATGGGCAATGGGAAATGGGAAATGGGAATACTTAGAGAATGGGAATAAATAGGGAATAGACAATGGGAAATGGGTGTTGTACATCTCGTTCCCCTCGTTGTTTGATTTTCATGATCACAATCACCTTCTTATTTATCTAATATTGTGTTTTAAGTGTTGTGGATGATAGGCAAGAGATTGCCAAAGGAATGGCCCAAGAAAGCATCAAGTGGACTGAAATTCAGTCCACCGGCCAACCGGTGTGATAGCACCGGCCAGCCGGTGGACCTGGCAGAGGCATTGCCCACTGCCAGGTTCCACCGGTCAGCCGGTGGCTCTGTCACCGGCCAGCCGGTGGCACCCAGATCAAACAGTGTGAGCTACTGTCTGACCACCGGCCAGCCGGTGGCTCTGGCACCGGTCAGCCGGTGGAGCCTGGACCAAGACTCTTCTTCTCTGCCAAGGCACCGGCCAGCCGGTGGCCCTGCACCGGCCAGCCGGTAGCCCAGTCAAACTAGCCGTTGGCTTTGACCAGTCAACTCCAATTTGGCCTCCAACGGCTCTTTTAGCCTCTCCAACGGCTCCAAAGCCTCCCCAAGGGTTCCATGCCTATAAATAAAGGCCAAGGAAGCCCCGGACACCTACCGGATCATATACGAAGCCAACGGACATATTTTGTATCATTTGGCCAACCTCCGACGACTTCCTCCAAGGGAACCCCAATAGCTCCAACAACTTCCACATCCAAGGAGCCCCTTCAAAGAAGCTTGGAAGCAGCCTTCAACATCTCCATTCAATCAAAGGCGCCCAAGGCTTCTCAAAATACGGTTTTTATTGTATATTTATTTTGAGCTTTAATTTTGGGTTTGTGCCTACAAACCCCAAACTTTTCTCATCCCCTCTTTCTTTTGGGTTTCACATCACCATTAAGGTGTGAAAAGGTTTCTTCAAGCCTTTCCTTTTAAAAGGCTTGAGTTTTCGGTGAGCTAGCCTTCACCCGTTAAAAAGGCTAGTGGGTTCTTGCTATTCCATTGAAAGCAAGTGGGTTCTTGCTAAACCACAAAAAGCAAGCTGTAATAGGTCCTAGTGCTACCTCAAAGCCTAGTGGGTTTCTTGCTAAAACCATTGAAAAGAAAGCGGTAGGAATCTCTCAACGGTTGAGTTGGGAGCGGAGACGTAGGCCGGGTTTTTGGCCGAACTCCGTTATCAATTTCTTGTGTCTTGCCTCTTTACTTTCCGCTGCATTTCAACTTTGATTTTAATTTGTTTATCTTTTTTTTTAAAGGCAATTCACCCCCCCTCTTGCCATCTTTTTCCCGTTTTCTTCCGCCCAACAATTGGTATCAGAGGGAAATTTGAATAATTCCCTAACCCGGTTTCAAATTTAAGATCCATTTAGATGGCATCAACCTCTTTCGCCCCTGAAGGCTTTTCATTGGGTCGTGCTCCATTTTTTGATGGAACCGACTATAATTATTGGAAAACCCGCATGACCACTTTTCTTAGAAGTATAGGATATCCCATTTACAAAATAGTCATGCAAGGTTACACTTTGTCTACCCCCGACGAATCCAAATGGACCCAAGCCGACATTAGAAATTTTGAGCTTGATGGCAAAGCCATGAATGCTCTTCATTGCGGCCTTGACCGAAATGAGTTCAATCGAGTTTCCACATGCACCTCCGCACATGAAATCTGGAAACTTTTGGAGGTTACCCATGAGGGGACCAACAAAGTAAAGGATACTCGATTGGACATGTACCGTCAGGATTTTGAGTCTTTTTCCATGCACCCAAATGAATCAATTTCTGAAATGTTTACACGATTTACTGACGTGTGCAATGGGAGAAAGTCCCTTGGTGATGATGTTTCAGCTGAAGCAATGGTCAAGAAGATTCTATGGGTCCTTCCGAGCTCATGGGCACCAAAGGTGACGGCGATCCAAGAAGCTAAGGACGTCAAAAATATGCCGGTAGAGGAGCTCATCGGATCTCTCATGACTTATGAGATCACGATGAGGAGGCAAGCTCAAAAGGAGGGCACACCAATCAAGACACCAAAGAACATTTCCCTCAAGGTACAAAAAGAAGTAAGCTCCTCCTCATCCTCATCTTCCTCATCTACTTCATCATCAAGCGGCGACTCAGAAATGGAGAATCTCGCCCGCCAAATGCACAAGTTTATGAAGAAGCACAAGAAGAAGAAATCCCGCAAGCATCGAAAGCAAGAACCCACCGAAAAGTCCGAGCCCAAGGTAAAATGCTACGGGTGCGGCGAAAAGGGACATTACAAGCCCGATTGCCCACTCAAAAAAAAATGGGCCACGCAAAAGGAAAAAGGAAAGAAAAAGGTCCTCAAGGCGACATGGAGTGACACCTCCTCATCATCCTCCTCCTCCTCCTCCTCGAGCGACCAAGGTACAAAATGCCTAATGGCATGTCATGAGGTAACATCTTCCGACTCCTCATCCTCTTGTTCTTCAAATTCAAATTCTTTAAATCATTTATCCTATGAGGATCTCCAATACGCTAGAGACCAACTAGAAAAAGGTTTTCATACTTTATCGTCAAAATTTGTTGCTTTAAAAAAGTCTTTCAAAAAACTTTCCTCCGAAAAAGACCAACTTCTCAAAGAGAAGGAGGAACTCACCCTTAAAATCCAAAATTTCCCAAATGTTGATTCTATGGAATCAACCATCAAAGACCTAAGGGAGACCCTAGCTAAGTTCACCCAAGGGGAACAAAATTTGAACAATCTCCTAGGTTCCCAACGAATTTCTAGGACCACTCAAGGACTTGGCTATACCAACCAAGCCTCCTCCTCCCATGCACCCACTGTTTTTGTAAGGGGGAGCTCTAGTTTTAAATTTTGCAATTATTGTAAAAAACCCGGGCACCTTATTTATGAATGTAATTGTAAAAATGCCCGGTATGGTCAACCCAAAAGTATTTTCTTTTCGGACGAATTTTATAGGAGAAGACCCGCCATGAGACAAGTATGGATTGAAAAATCCCTTCTAGCGAGTCTCTCCGGGCCTAAAATTGTCTCTTTTCAAAATCCCTCTCCCCGGTGATTTGTTGTTTTTATTTAGGGGGAGTTAAGATCGTTTAAACCCTTTTGATTTCAATTTCAAAATTTTCGATTCCAACTTTCAATTTCAACACTTGGTATCAAAATTTTCATTTCAAAATATTCAATTCGATTTTTTCATTCAAAAATTTCAGTTCAAACTTTTGATTCAAAACTTTCAATTCAAATTTCAAATTTCAAATGGTTTTTGATTCAAAACTTTCAATTCAAACTGTTATTCAAATTTTCATTTAAATTTCAAAAATCTCAATTGATTTTCAAATCTCAATCTTGTTTTTCAAATCTCTTTTCCCTCAATCAAGTTTTATGCCCCATTCTATTTTGATAATCACAAAGGGGGAGAAATTTCTTGATTGATTGGGGGAGAATCCTTTTCATCATGCTTAGCATTTCCTTTCAATTTCAGTTTTTTACTTTAATTGTTTTGGTGATTGTGATCATCAAAATAGGGGGAGATTGTTGTACATCTCGTTCCCCTCGTTGTTTGATTTTCATGATCACAATCACCTTCTTATTTATTTAATATTGTGTTTTAAGTGTTGTGGATGATAGGCAAGAGATTGCCAAAGGAATGGCCCAAGAAAGCATCAAGTGGACTGAAATTCAGTCCACCGGCCAACCGGTGTGATAGCACCGGCCAGCCGGTGGACCTGGCAGAGGCATTGCCCACTTCCAGGTTCCACCGGTCAGCCGGTGGCTCTGTCACCGGCCAGCCGGTGGCACCCAGATCAAACAGTGTGAGCTACTGTCTGACCACCGGCCAGCCGGTGGCTCTGGCACCGGTCAGCCGGTGGAGCCTGGACCAAGACTCTTCTTCTCTGCCAAGGCACCGGCCAGCCGGTGGCCCTGCACCGGCCAGCCGGTAGCCCAGTCAAACTAGCCGTTGGCTTTGACCAGTCAACTCCAATTTGGCCTCCAACGGCTCTTTTAGCCTCTCCAACGGCTCCGAAGCCTCCCCAAGGGTTCCATGCCTATAAATAAAGGCCAAGGAAGCCCCGGACACCTACCGGATAATATACGAAGCCAACGGACATATTTTGTATCATTTGGCCAACCTCCGGCGACTTCCTCCAAGGGAACCCCAATAGCTCCAACAACTTCCACATCCAAGGAGCCCCTTCAAAGAAGCTTGGAAGCAGCCTTCAACATCTCCATTCAATCAAAGGCGCCCAAGGCTTCTCAAAATACGGTTTTTATTGTATATTTATTTTGAGCTTTAATTTTGGGTTTGTGCCTACAAACCCCAAATTTTCTCATCCCCTCTTTCTTTTGGGTTTCACATCACCATTAAGGTGTGAAAATGTTTCTTCAAGCCTTTCCTTTTAAAAGTCTTGAGTTTTCGGTGAGCTAGCCTTCACCCGTTAAAAAGGCTAGTGGGTTCTTGCTATTCCATTGAAAGCAAGTGGGTTCTTGCTAAACCACAAAAAGCAAGCTGTAATAGGTCCTAGTGCTACCTCAAAGCCTAGTGGGTTTCTTGCTAAAACCATTGAAAAGCAAGCGGTAGGAATCTCTCAACGGTTGAGTTGGGAGCGGAGACGTAGGCCGGGTTTTTGGCCGAACTCCGTTATCAATTTCTTGTGTCTTGCCTCTTTACTTTCCGCTGCATTTCAACTTTGATTTTAATTTGTTTATCTTTTTTTTTAAAGGCAATTCACCCCCCCTCTTGCCATCTTTTTCCCGTTTTCTTCCGCCCAACAATGGGCATAAACTGGGAAATGGGCATAACAGGGCAATAGGCATAATAGGGAAATGGGCAATGGGCATGCCTGGACAATGACAATGGGCATACCCGCTCTTATCAAATATTGGATCATTAATGAGTGAATTGATGATGGAAACATGGATAAATTCACAAATCCATGAATACTTCTTGAATTATTCACACCTATCAGCATCCATTTACCATAAAAACATCATTTATGGGCAATGTGAAAAAAAGTCAATGAAACATGTACCGAAAAAAACTAAACTAGTAACATAAAATGACTTTTTATTCACAAACTATTGAGCTATAAAATTAGTGCAAAAATTTACCAGTCATGGTAGATGACAATAAGGCCATGATAAAAAATACCTCCCAGTGACAAAAAAATAGGATTATCTAACCTGTGGAAACAAAAACCATAAGACAAAGAAAAATGAACCAACATGTGATGCATAAATTAGTACATTGATTGAAACAAATATTTAATGAAACAAAGATATGTATGTAAATCAAATATATGTATAAAAAAATAGAAATATTTAAACATTAGTACATTGAGTGAATGGCGGAGATGACGAAGCAACCGCAACTATGGTGGGTGGAGATCCATAGACACCGAGCACGCTCTTCTGCGCTCCAATCCATACTGAAACTCTTGGATGAGAAGGAAAAGGCAATGTTAAGGTTGATAGAGGAATACGCAGATTCGTTCACACAACTTTCTGAGATGTTCCCCAAGAAGAGGCCACATATGATCTATATGATGGAGGACTTAATGGGCACATTGATCTCTGGTCGAGCAGTGGGACTAGGTCAAATCGGACCCGAGAATAAGATTTGGGGGCTTATGGTCCCTATCTATCATGAATAAATCCATGGCACATTGGGATTTTGTACTGTGCTATTATATATATACAATAACCCTTGACTGATATCTATATGAGGTGGATGTTCAATTTTAACAGTGACATAAACTATCTCAATAGCATCCTAATTGAGAATAGTAGCAACCAATACATGTGTCAGCTGCTACTCAGTAAGGTGCCAGTCCAGAATAACAGTGGTGGGTGAGGTTGTCAATGGTAATTTATTAGAGGGGAAGGTTGGATCTGTATACTTGGTAGTGAGTGATGCTCTGATTGAGAGAGATTCCATTTACGTAGAAGCTAGATAAAAAAAGGAACCCCCTTTATATCACCATAGCAGTGCCCTTTACATTCTGGTGGGACTCAAATACATATTCCTAGTGGGACTCTAGATTATAAAGGATTTCTAGGTCATCAATGAGTTCTTGGATGGATGGCTAAGTAAGATCTCTTATAGTGGAAGTAGATGGCTTCTGCTCTGTAAAAAGCTGATGGGTTGGTAACAACTGTAGTGGATGGGAAAAGGGGTACACTGGTGGCTCTATAAATGGGAATCCATTATTTTGAAAAAGAACCCTTTGGTTCTAAATGAGGAATAGAGGTAAACACCAATATGATGAGACCATTTCTCCAAAGTGGCAGAGGGTGGTGATAGCTCGTTATGTCCTGTGGATGCCCTCTACACTAGAATGTGTCGGGGATGTCCTGGTCTCATAGGTAGCCTGAGGCTGGGACTCTGGTGCATCAAAATCTTACTCAACATATGTATACTCATCAGACTATTCATACTGTTTCCCTACTTTTTTCAAAATCATCTTATTGAAAAGTGGAAGGAAGGAAGTAAACTGCAAACCACCTAGGGATAAGAAGGGCATCAAAGAATCAAACACCCACTAATAAAGGAGACCTATTTTTCTAAAGTGATTTATGCTGAATACTATCTTATGATTTATATGAAAACTAATGGTTTGTTAAGGAGAGGGGACCATTCTGAAATTCAGGGAGTTCAAGATATATTTTCAATCCCAAGAGGCAATCTCTCTCTCCCTCTCTGAGAAATTGGGGCTTTTATTCTTTGTTTAGTTGGAACAAGTACATTTAATTTAATCTGAATGAAAAAACCCACTCTCTCTGCCTCATTTTGCGTTACCAATACATAACCAGAAAAATATTTCTTGGTTAAGTGTGAGGATAGAGAGCTTCAAAATCTATATTGTCAAAGTAATTAAATCACTAAATCTAGGGCATACTGAAACCAGAATGAAAAATATATATTTCTACATGCAATTTTACTTGGTCGTTATAATAAATTTATTTGTGATGGGTTATTTAGTTCACATAGCCTTCTATGACATATTTTAATGGAATGTTAGTCATTGGATAACATTGGTGAAGAGGGCGTGTTTTCATGAAAATAATTTACGAAATACAAATCATCAAGCATGAGAAATCTCACTAGATGGTTCCATAGAACACTAGGGATTCTATTTGAAAAAAACCTTAAGAAAAAATTGGAAGAACTTTGGAAAGGAAATAGAAATATTAAACCTATAAATTCTAATTTTTAGGTGAAGCTGACAGAATAAATTTATTTCATTTTTTGAACCTAAAAAGAGGAAAACAATAAAAAAATGTAACTGTAGAAAGTATAAATGACTATTTCAAACTCAATGAAAAGTTTCAAATATTATAATATTGAATGATACTAATAAATTTATAGTCAATGAATAATATAAATATGCATAAAAATTCAAACCCAGGGGCCTGAATAGTGCTAATAATACTAATAATGCAAGCATATTAGAAAGTACATGAAACATATGAAAAAATAGGGTGTGAAAATCCATACCCTATGAAATCCCTACCCATACACCACCATCTTTACAATAATAACGTTCCATGATTTCTATTCTTTATCCAAAACTATTATTGATCTAATGTAATTCGGACTTGATAGTTCAAAGTATCCTTCCATTCAACATAGAAAATGGGTAAGGATTTAAAGTCAGTGTTTTAGTCATTATCCTTTTAAAGTGTTCCAATTACAATGATAATAGTTAAAATTTGTTTTGAAAAAATAAAAGTAATGAGTGTATAATTCCATGAGCATGGTATTTATAAATAAAGATTATACTACCGAGACTCAAATGGAAGGCTTGTGAGTTGTTACATGAGCATTTATTTATAGTCAACAAGGAATCTTATAGTCAAATAGAAGGCCTCTGAGTTTTCCATGTAAGCTTATAGTTAAAATTGGGTCGTTGTTGTAAACATATAAAACATGTGTATGTCTAAAAAACATAATAAAAACCAAATAAGATGGACGCCCAAATACACATCCTATTATGTGTCATATTCTAACTAGGTATACTTAAATAACATAAAATGAATTTAAAAACTACATATAAAAAATTAAAAAAATTAGGAAAACATAGAAATACCTTATGTCTCTAGGCAGTATACACAATGCTGAAATGTAATGAAAACTTGAGGAAACTTAATATGTCATATCAAAGGTCTAAAAGAAAAAACCAAAGATAATATTAATAATCATTAATAAATCATAAACATGATAAAACAATATCATTTTAATAAGTAATGTGAAATAAATAAAACAAAATAAATCAAAAAGCGGTGGTATTTTCTCTTAGGTTGAATTTTCAATCCAGATTAATACAAATTTTAAAAATTGGAAATTCATGGTATTTGTAGACTTGTATCTGGGATTAATAACTATCCTAGAATTAAATAAAAAAAATATGAAACTAAAAAAATGTGTATTTTTCATCATTAAACAAATATAAAACAGAACACAATCATCCAGAAAAACATAGGGGGTGGAAAAGAAATATTCATTTTGACACAAATTCTAGAAACTGTTGGATGATTTGTGGAGGGAGTATGATGATTAGCATACAAAAATTGCCTAAACAGATTCTCCAAAAGTCATAGACTTACTGGGTTTTGAAATGGAAGAGGGAGACCAGGTAACCACAGACAAACCATTGTAGCAATGGAGTCCTTCATGAGAAAGGAGAACATCTACCTAAAGACATGGAAACAGGAGCCAAGAGAATGGAAGTATGTAACTAGATCCTCTTCGATGAAGAAATGAATAAGAAAAAATTGAGTTAAGCAGGCCCACCAATATGCGATGTTGTTTACATGAAAATTCATTATCATGATTGTTGAATACTTCCACCATAGGCTGATGATGCTAAAAAAATGCGATCAATAAAGAATCAATCATAGAAGATGCTTTAGAAAATTACAATGAGAGAGAAGCACGGATGGCCTCCAATTCAATTTTTTTATTCTCTGAAAAGGAAAATTTTTGGTTCATTGGTAGCCATGCCGAACAAAACAACTACTTTATGACATTTATTCTTAATTCTACATGTTTAACAACAATTCCATCATACCAACAATGGAATTCAAAATGTTGCTAAAAGTTCAAACTAGAAGAGCTATTATTTTCCATAAAAGTTACAAAAAAACCCCACAATATTACATTATAAGGACCAAAATGACATACCAAAGGAAGCAAAAGCTATTAAAACCCATGAATATTTATGTTTTCCTTCTTCAGTATGCCCACCTAAACCAGGAAGGTGGAAAAATTATTTCTCTGATCACACTAGATCTAAATCACCCGAACTTGTTTTGAGGATAGGAAAATTGTATTGTCGTAGCAGAATACCCTCTTAAGATACTTATGAATCCTGTTGTAGCTGAATTCTTTCTTCAACCCTTGTACAATAGTTAGAATCTTCCTTTCATTACACTGCTTCACCCGAACATGCACATACTCCTTCACCCCCGCACCTGAATCCTCAATATTTGCATCAGCAAAAGGGTCAAAAGTAGTCAGAGTTTGGAGATCGAGTCCAGACATGAAAATTTACTACTAGAAATTGATGGGTAACACCGAACAATGGGTTTTCTTTGATTATGATAAGGAATTATACCAGTAACCGGAAACCCCAAAGAACATAAATAAATCTCAAAATTCCAAGCCATACTGAGCATAAAATGAATACTAATATAAGGCATTGCAGCACCTCAAAAAAAGCTGAAACTAACCAATACAACATCACTCTACAGGTTTAGAAGTGAACAACATTACACATTTCAGTCCACCTGATCACCAACTTCACAAACCATCAACTATTGCTACAATATTTCAGGTTGTACACGTGATAAATCAATGTAAAGTAATTACCAGATTCTATTTCAATCAGAATCTTTGAGAAAACATCAAATCTATCCAGTGAATAACTTTCCCACTCAAGAAACTGCAAAAGGACTAGTAGAAAACTGACCCAGAATAATCAAATATCTTTGAACTCTAATTTGACACACTAAATATAAAACCAGTAGAACCACCATCATTATGACTGAAAACTCAGGTCTGCATGAAAGAGTTGCAATGAGAAAACAAACCGATGAACACTAGATAACATTTTTTAGATCCACAAAACCAAACCCTTCAGCACACTAGGATCCATTGTTGTCTGGTACCAGAACCACTATCGAGCAACACGAGGAACCCAAGATGCGTTTCTAGGCTTCACCGTTGTGAAAATAAACCACCACAACAACCTGAATAGAAAATCATAACCACCACAGATTCCACTAAAGCCAAACAAAGACTCCCAATAGCAAGAACGAAAATACAACAAGAGGGAAGTAATAAGAGGCCGAACACTAGGAACCACCAATAGATTTCCATCGAATACCCTCAGAACCTTAGGGAAATGTTTGATTTTAGGAAGATCCACTAAGAGAGGATATGAATTGAGCCCTTCCAATGTAGCTAGGCCCTAAGAGGGATTTAGCCATCCCCAATATAGGGATACATCGTTTCAAGAGATAAAATCCACACATATTAAATTTTTTAAAAAAATTAATTTATTAAATTTATTTTGATTATAGTTAGTTATTTTTGTCAAATTTAAATATAAAAAAGAAGTTTTTAAATAGAGAGATATTATATAAAAATATATGTAAATATATCAAATATCATAATGATTTAAATTATTTTCTATAAAAAATATTTAAATGTTTATTAAATGAACAATATTGAAAAATATACCATATTAATATTTAAATAAAATTGAAAATTCAATTTAATTAATGTCATATTTTTAATAAAACCCAAAAAATTGATACTGACTTGGTGTAAAAATAATAATATAAATAAAATATTTGGTTTTTATTGATTGGATATTGATAAAGTATTTGATGTTATTGAATGGTTTATTATAAAAATTTGTATTTATGGAAAATGAATTGTTGGTAAAAGTTATTATTAATAACAGATTTATGTGTTAGTAAAAAATGTTGGAATTAGTATATATATCAATATATTTTACTGTTGGTAAAAGATTTGTTGGTATTGAGAGATCAATATCAATAGATATATCTGTTGGTGAAAACAAGTGTTGGTAATTAAAATTCATACCAAGAAAAATTAATATCTATTGGAATTTCTCATTTTACCAACACATATTCTATCTGATAATAAATTTCTGTTGGAATAAGTTGTTTTTTTGTAGTGATGGTTGGAACATGGTTTTCTCAAATCATGCATGCTATTAATGGAAATCATGAAAACCAAGGTAGTTAGAGTTTTTACAGTTAGAACATAGTTTGATAAACCATACAAACCAAGGAGAAACCATAAAACCCCACCAGCAGGGGAAGTTGACTAGGGCACCCATTTTGACAAACCATTTGGCACCGTCCTACTAACCATGTGTGAAAGATTTTATTATTCTAATTTTTTAATTCCTGAAACCCTCTTTTGACCCCTGATCATCCCTAACTTCCCATATCACGATTTTCTTGGTTGGTAGGGCTCCCAAGAACTAATTTTTGTTTCTCAAAACCCTCTCCAAGGTAGATCAAAGTTAGGAGATCATCATTTTTTCCTTTCCTGGTAAGATTTATCTCTTCATTACTTCTCTCTCGATCTCTTCTGCTCTATTCCTTAGGGTTTGTTCGATATCCATGTTGTTGTGGGATCTAATATAAGTTGTTTTATATATTGAATCTATGTTTGATTCTATGATATATTTTCCCAATTTTCTTCATTGGAGATTTCCATTGTGGGAATTATAAGATGTGATCTCTTTTTTTCGGTAAGTGGTTCCATTTATGATTGACCAATTAATTTAACCCTAAATTTATTGATTTAAATTTAATTACTTTTAATTAAATTATTAAAAAAGAATTTGTGGGGGATTTTTGTTTTGATTTTTCTTTGGCATGAAAATTTGGAGAAACCCCCAATTCAAATGAATTGGGGTGGGTTTGTGGAATTCAGTGGAAAAATTGTGAAATTAAATTGTGAAATTTAAATTGAGAAATTGATTTGTGAAATTGATTTCACATTTTTTATTTGATAAAAAATGGGCTAAACTATTTTGATAAGAACCCATTAATTTTATCCTGAAAAAATTGATTATTTGATTAAAAATCCATTTTGGTTTTTAAATGAAAACTGGCACATTGTAGTGGAAAAATGGGATAAATTTTATTTTGAATAGTTTTGAAATAAATTGACCATTACTGATTTTTGTTAGAGAACATGTATGGATATGTAGTTAGCGATTTATTTGGGACAACACTCTATTGATGCTTTATAACTATAACAAAACATATATAGTAGGTTACATCCCCATTGGGATGGTGATGTGTCCTCTTTAACCAGTGTCTGAGGGATGTGTGTACATATATTTCTGTGATCACTTATTCATGTGTGTGAGGATCCCAAAACCTATAACCATCACACCTCATTGAATATTACCATTTTTCTTGTGATTATATTGATATATATGCCATTTTTTGTAAACTTTTTTACAAATTCCTTGTGAGTTTATATAAACTATTTTATATAAAATGTTTATCAATGCATTATTTTAAATATTTCAATCATTTGAAATGTAAATGATGATTTTTTTTAAATATTATTTTGTACTAACATCGATATTTACTTAAAATTTAAAGATTTATTTGGTCAATTTACTTGTAATCTTCTTATGGAATCCTTTGTGATACCCTACCGACCTTTTAGATCAAACCCTACAAGTGACTTCAAGTTTTTTTAGATTATATTCTTCCAGGTTTGAGCAAGGGAAAACCACCAATTAGAGGTGGTTCTTGTTATTGATCCTTGAGACTTGGAGAGCTACGTCATTTGGAATTTAGGTTGTTCTCTTCCTATTTTTTGGTACTTTTTGGTTGTACATTGGGTTTATACTTGTCTGACTTCTGGTACTTGTTCTCCCTATGTAGTTTTTTTTGAGAATACTGACTTGTAACTGTTTCTTTTATTATTTATGTAGTAAAACCATTCCCAGTTTTATCTTGTATTCTACTAGGTGGTAGTTGACAACCCATGGGGATCGTGAATTCCCTTCATGCCATGTTTGGATTGGACTAGGCATAAGGGTACTAGGGTGTTCAGGCTAGTTTATGAAAAAGTGGTATTAGTGGTACTGGTTGAGAATCTTGCATTGATGTCAGTATGAAGTTGTGTGATCTTGTCGAGACTTAGGAGGTAGTTGCGATTGAATGCCTGTCCAGATCTCACCATAATGAGCCTTAAGTCACCAGGGGTGGTTTGTGAAAGATGTATTTATAATTAGTTCTAGTATTTTCCTTGATTTTTATTTGGATTAGTTGAAATCCAAATCTTATGTTCTTATCTATTGGAATTAATTACCCCTATTTATTCTTTTGAGTGTTAAAATGATGTCTTAAATATTGTTTTCTGATTTTTTTAGCATCATGACTCTAAGAAGATGTGAGAATATGATCCAAGTGGAAGCTACTAATGAACCACAATGAGAAAATCCTCTCATGGACCAGAATTTGGTTGAGGTCATCATACGTGCTGTCCAAGCTTTGGGACATACACCTGTACCCATTTCTGTTTAGGCCCCAACTATGGAACCTCAAAGGGATATTTTTCAGAATTGTTCTCATGATCTCTTTCACTAGAAGCCACCACTGTTCCAAGGTTCTAATAATCCTCAACTGGATAAGAATTGGTTGAGAGATATCGAACTTCTGTTTGAGATCTTGGAAACACCTAATGAAATCAAGGTGAAATGTGCTACGTTCAAGCTAGAGGGAGCTAGCAGAAGATGGTGGGACATGATGGTGATGGTGAAGAAGAATGAGGGTTTAGAGTAGAAATATTTAAAATTTATTTTCAACGACAAGTTCTATATAGAGTCTATGGTTTTGGCTAAGGCTTTGGAGTTCATCAAACTTGAGCAGGCTGACATGACCGTGATAGAATATACAATTTTTTTGCTAAGATTATGTAGTTTGCACATAACATTGTGTCAAATGAGAAGATGAAGAATTTATGGTTTGAGATGGGACTTTGATATGATATTCATTTTCATGTTTTCTTATTGAACCGGTCTTCTTATGATGATGTGTTGGATAGAGTGTTGATGGTTGAAATGGTCCTTTCTGGAAAGTCATGGTTAATAAGAGTTCCTTTTTATCCTAGTGGTGGTTCTATGAATTCCTCTAAAAGGAAGAGGAATCATGATGACCCCCATGGTGGTTATTATTATAAAGGTTTTTATAGACCTCATGTAGTGCCTAGAAAATGCAATTTTATTTTTTTACTAGTGTGGAAAACCTAGGGACTCGATGTGGGTTTTCCCAGAGGAAACCAAGATATGTGGTTCCTGTGGATGCTTAGGTCACTTGTAGAAGTTGTATCATGTCTATTATGCTCCACGTAATGGAATAGGATCATAAAAACCTATTAAAACTATGGTGAAATCATATGCTTCATGAACAAAGAGGTTTTATCCACAAGCATCTAGAACTAAGCTTCTTAACATAGAGGAAGAGTCTTCCGGGGATGCAGATACTGGTCTTGTGATTGTGAGAGGTCCCATCACTATAGCTTCATCATTAGCGAATAATTTATTTAATACCAGTGCATCTCACTTATTTATTTACACTCTTATTGTGAATCTTTTTAATCTTTATATGAATATTTTGTCTCATGAAATGGCTATTACTATTCCCCTCAGAATGAAGAGAGAGAATGTTCTCCATAGTCCTACTTGTATTTTCTCATTATCAGATATCAATATTACTTGGGATTTTCTGGTTCTTGATATGAAACCACTTAACATCATATTCATGATGGATTGGATCATTTCTAATAAATCCCAAATTGGTTTCTATATTCAGTGGGTCTTTTTTACTACACCCGATGGGGTGTGTCGTATCATCCAGGGAGAATGGGACTCAAGGTCAAATAGAGACTAGAGTTTTTATCTAGAGTTTTGGAAAGTAATATCTATGTTTTCTTTTGACCTGGAGTGATAATTTATGAGCGATGACCTCTCTATAGTTTTCATCAAGTTTCCCAATATTTTTTCTTATGACTTCTCTAGTTTGACACCAGTAAGAGAGGTAGAGTTCTCTATCAATTTGGTAAATGGTACTCAACCAGTATCTATTCATTCTTACTACATGGAACCATTTGAGATGAAAGAGATAAATACTCAGTTATATGATCTTTTAGAGAAAGGATTTATACACCTGAGTGTGTATACTTGGGTGGTTCTGGTTCTATTTTCTAAGAAAGTTGATGCGTCTCTTCACCTATGTGTTGATTACTGAAAACTCAATCGAGTTACAATAGAGAATAAGTATCCATTTCAACTAATTGGTGATCTGTTTGGCTAGTTAAAAGGGGATATGTGGTTCTTGAAGATTTAGAATCAGACATTTAGAAAACTACCCTCCAGAGCAGGTATGGCCATTATGAGTACCTTGTCATGCCATTTGGTCTAACAAATGCTCCTTTAGTCTTTATGGATTTAATAGAAATCATTTTTCATGAGTATCTTGATACTTTTGTGGTGGTATTTATGGATGAAATCCTAGTTTTCTCAAAGTTTTAGGAGGATCTTTTGAGTCATTTGATAGTAGTTCTGGAATTGTTGAGAAATCACTAACTTTATACCATGCTATCAAAATGTGATTTATGGGTTCATGAAGTGAAGTTCTTGGGACATGTTGTGTCGTAACATGGTATATCAGTTGATCCTGAGAAGGTGAAGGCTATTATGACATATTAATCACCACGAAGTATCTTTTATATTTTGCGTTTCTTGGGTTTAGTGAGGTATTATCACCGGTTTTTAAAGAACTTTTCAATGTTGGATTCTCTGATGTCTTCTCTAAATTATATGGGTGTAAATTTCACTTAGGATGAAAAATGTCAAAGTTTTTTATTGAGATGAAATATATTTTGGATAATACACTGGTGTTGACTCTTCCAGAGGCTGGCAAGGGCTATGTGGTCTTCTATAATGCATTAGGTTTAAGTTTGGGATGCATTATTATGTAGGGTGATCATGTCATTTTATATGTCTCTTGACAACTTAGGACACACAAGAATAATTACCTGACCCATGAACTTGAACTTACAGCTGTGATGCATGAACTTAAGAGTTGGTTGCATTAAATTTTTAGAGAAAGGTTTACCATGTATTCTAGCCACAAGATATTGAGTTATATCTTCTCTAAAAAAGATCTAAATCTCCACCAGATTCATTGGGTGGAGTACCTATAATCATTTGAATTTGAAATCACCCATACCTTGGGGGAAGGGAATATTGTAGTAGATTCTTTGATCAGGAAGCTTCCGACCCAAGCCATGAAAGAATCATTAGGAGAGTGGAACTTGATGGATCTATTTTCATAGTTTCATATTGGAGTATGAGAATTAGGGGATGAGGTTATTCTGACCAGTGTTCAATTAACCTCTACTCTTCTCAAGATGATTCTTAAGGAACAATAACTTGATGATGAATTCTATATAATTATAGACTTTATTTATGCTTGGGAGACCGTTTCTAACTGGCCATTCTTTATGGAGGGAATTCTATTTTATCTGAATTGTTTTTTTCCATTAGTAGTAATGAAATATGTGATGGATAATTTCCATAATTCCCAGTGGTAAGTGAACCCAAGAACCACGAATATGTTCTATGAGATGCGACAAAAATTCTTATGGTCATGTATGATATGTGGTATTACTAATTTTGTCTCTCATTGTTACACTTGAAAATAGTTCAAAGATGAGTAGCAGAGACCTTTAGGTTTTATTTATCTAATTCCAATGCCTACTTGGAAGTGGTATGAGGTCTCTATGAACTTTGTGGTTGGGTTTACACTTTCACAGATAAAGGATAATTCAATATGGGTTATGTTCGATAGACCGACTAAATCGTCTCACTTTATACCTATTTGTGATACAATTAAAGTTGAGGATCTTAGAAATATCTATGTTAAAGTGATTATTCTCTTTCATGGATTTCCATATAATATAGTCTCTGATAGGGATCCATAGTTTACTTCTTGCTTTTGGAGAGGCTTTTAAGAGGCATTGAGATATCATGTTCATTTGATTACTATATACCATCCACTATTGGATGGTTAGATAGAAAGAGATATAAAGATTCTTGAGGATATTCTTTGTGGTTGCATTCTTGACTTTAGTGGATCTTGGGATGAAAATATGGGGCTGGTTGAGTTTTCTTATAAAAATAGTTACCATTCCATGATTAGAATGGATCTTTTTGAGGCCTTGTACTACCAGCCTTATAAATCTCCATTGTTTTGGTCAGAGATTAGGGAAAGTTCCTTGGGTTTTCCAAGAATGGTTCAAGATATGACAAAAAATATTCATTTGATTAATCAGAGAATATTGATTACATGGATCTTATATAATTATTATGTTAATCATCACCATATACCATTGGGATTTTCATTTGGTGATCATGTGTTCTTGAAAGTTTCATATTGTTTTGGTTGTCACCGTCTTGGGAGGAAAGGGAAGAGTGCTCCTAATTTTTTGGGACATTTTAAGGTTTTTGATAAGGTGGGGTGGATTACCATTTAACACTTCCGCCACTTTTGACTTTGATACATAACATTTTTCATGTATCACAACCCAGGAAGTATCTTTATAATCCTTCCCATATTCTGAGATAGAGTGATATCGATGTCAAACTAGATTTATTTTTGACTAAAAACCCATTTAGGATTGTTGATTTAAAAAAAAGGTACTGTATGGGAATAAAATACCTTTGGTTTGAGTTATATGGTATCATGGTTATGATACTCAGGAGACTTGGGAGAGATAGGCACTGATGAGAGAGTAGTGGCCTTATATTTTTGATATAGATGCTTCTTAACAGACTTTCTAGGGATAGAAAGTTTCTACGGCACTGAGGTTGTAACATACTATTAATATTTTTAGGTACTAATAAACCCCAATTTTGATCATTCTTTGGTTAGGTCTCATTTGGGGGTTCTTTGGGTTAAATTTTTAAAATTTTGAAGGGCTCTTGGGATGTGCATGATTGGCACATGATTTTCACAAACCGTTTGTCTTGCTGGTGAAAACTATGAAAACCTAGACAGTGAGGGTTTACATAGTTGGAAAATAGTTTTAGAAACCATGAACTAACCAACGAGAAACTGTGCAACCCCACCAGTAAGGGAACACGACTAGAGAGAACGGTTTGAAAAACTATACGGACCTGCCCAACTAACCATGCACACGAGATTTTATTATTCTAATATTTGTTTAAAAATTAATAAAACCCTTTTTTTGACCCACACTTGGCCCTAAATTCCCATATCATAATTTACTAGGATGGGAGGGCTCCTAAGAACCAATTTTGGATCCTCTAAACCCTCTCTAAGGTGGAAGGAATCTAGGAGATCATTATTCGGTCCTTTCCTGGTAAGATTTCTATCCTTATTAATTCTCTCCCAATCTCTTCCTATCTCTTCCTTAGGGTTTGTTAGATCTATGTGATGTTGGGGGATATAATATAAGTTTTTTAGATCTTGAATCTAGGTTTTATTCTCATATCTATTTTACTGACATTCTTCATTAGAGTTTCAGGTTATGGGTGTTGCGAGACTCGATCTCTTTGTTTCGATGGGTGGTTCTTCTTATAATTGACCAATTGATTTAACCCTAAATTTCTTGATTTAAATTTAATTTACTTTAATTAAATTCTGAAAAACCAATTCATGGGTGATTTTTGTTTGGATTTTTCTCTTTCATGAAAATTGGGAACCCCCTCCCCAATTCTAATGAATTGGGGTGGGTTTGTAGAATTTGGTGAAAAAACTGTGAAATTAGTTTATGAAAATTATTTCAAATTTATATTTGAGAAAAATGGATTAAACTATTTTGATAAGAACCCATTAGTTTTATCCTAGAAAAGGTGTGATTTTATTAAAAATCTATTTTGGGTTTTTACATGGAAATTGGCATATTGAATTGTAAAAATGGGTTAAATTGTGTTTTGAACAGTTTTGAAACAAATTTCCCATTACTGATTGTTTGTTGAGCACATAAAAGCATTGGTAGTTAGTGAGTTATTCAAGATAACACTCTATTGACACTTTACAACTCTAACAAAATATATGTAGTAGGTCATATCCCTAATAGGATGGTGATGATTCATATTTGATCAATTTCTTAGGTATGTGTGCACATATTTTTATGATCACTTATTTGAGTGCATGGGGATCCCTTAACCTGAAATTATCATACCTCTTGGAAGATGAACATGTTTCTCATTTTTGATTATTTTGATATATATTCCATTTTTTGTAAACTCTTTTACAAATTCCTCATGAATTTATATAAATTTTTTGAAATTTTTATTAATCCATTTTTTGAAATATCTCCGTAATTTGGAATGTAAAGAATAATTTTTTTAAATATGATTTTTTAATTACATAACTGTTTATTTAAAATTGAAATATTTATATGGTTAATTAATTTGGAATCTTATTATGGAATCCTTGGTGAGACCCTATTGGGATTTTATCTCACACCCTACCTATGCCTTTGGATGTTTGTATATTATCTTATTCTAGGTTCAATAAAGGGAAAAGTTCTACTTGGAGGCAGTTCTTGTTTTTTATCCTTGAGACTTGGAGAGCTATGTCATTTGGTACTTAGGTTGTTCTCTTACCATTATACATTAGTTTTTTGTTTTAATTTGTGTTTATACCTATTTGAATTCTGGTACATGTTCTCCCTATGGAGTTTTCTTTTGATCATATTGACTTGTAATTTTTTCTTTCACTGTTTATGTTGAAAAAACATTCCCATTTTTGTCATGTATGATTCAAGATGCTAGTCGCCAACCCGCGTGGATTATAAATTCCCTTTGTGCCATGTCAGGATCAACCTGGGCATCAGGGTACTAGGTTGTTCGACCTGGTTTGTGACACTGATGCATGCCTAATACTTCACATGTGGAGATACACTCCTAAAGAATAGGCTTTGGAATATTAAAACTTTCTTAATGAACCATGATGAATGATTTTTACTACCATTGCCTCAGCCTCCTCCCAACCAATTAATATATTCTATTGTAAATGAGAGTATTATAAGTACCCTCACCACTATATTTATTTGATAAGGTCACTTGATGATACTTTAATGATACCTCATGTCTTAAAATTTGATTAAGGGATATTCTCCTAGACATCCATATTATTATATTGAATATGGAAATATTTGATTTATGTATTTCTCATTATATGGATACCTACATTTTATTGAGTAAGTGGTTCCTCCGGGAATGGTATTAAAGGTATTGATTACTATTATGATGAATGCATTGGACTTAATCTGGTGAAATATATAACCAATAATTATATATTCCCTTGATTCATTGGAAAGTTTCACGAGAAAAAATAAGTTGAGTTTTGGTGTATGCCTCTTCCTATAATATAAAAGTTTCTTAGAAATAGTTCTTGTCAAAAAGTTTGTGATTTCTAACATTATTAATTCCATCAGTATGAGGTCAATGATTATTAATATAATTATTTTTATATTTTTTCATGGATATAACATTCCCCTAGTTTCAGTTGATTATGGATTTATGTTGTTCATTTATTCTTTCCATACCACTTATTCCATGTTTATGTTATATAATATTTCTTTGCATGTTACCCTTACTGAGCATATGAGATCACCATTATTTTTCTTCTTTTCCCCAGGAAACCTAGAAGAGGACCATGTATAATTTTTAAGGATATGATTTAAGGGATAATAATGTTCCCACAATATGTTCATATTGTATCTTATGTTTTGAAATATAAGGTATGCATATATATGGTCCTACAAGAACACTAAATGGTTCAATCCTTTTGGAAATATTGTATTTTTGTACCAAGAATGTAATATAATTACTAGATTTGGGTTTCTATAGTCGAAGGTGTTACATAAAAATCACGGAGAAGAAGAGAAGAAAATATATTATAAAGGATCCACTTATCGAATTACACCAAATAGAGATCCAAGATTCCAATTGGTAACAAGATTTACTACTGGGGATAAGGAGAGAGATAAGAACATCACTTTGGAGCCTTTAAACCAAGAAAACTAAGTTATGAATGTATGGGTCTAATTAAGGGGAGATTAAACAGTATTTTGGGTTAAAATGACATTTTCACACTTAATAAACCACATGCCTAGTGGTGTCACCAACCAACTAATGGGCCTCATCGATTATCCAGCGGGTGAAAGTAGAATGCATGAACATACAGGTATTCTATTGGTTGGATGGTGGATTCAAACAAAATTCCCGCACCTACAAGCCCTCCATAGGTGGGATTATGATACATATAGAGGTTTAGTGTTTATGCTAACTAGAATCAGCTAATCGGTGGCCTCCTACTACTAACAATAATCCAAAACCAACTCCAAACTTAAAAACAACCCTAAAATTGAAAAGAAAAAGATAAAAAATAGCTTTGAACCTAGTTCAAAATGCTTGGGTGGGACAATATCCATTTTCAAAATTAACCTTCCTCTCTAAGTTTTCATTGTTTACTAAATAAATTTATATTCATTTTTATTTGATAAATATTTTCTTAAAAGTTATAAAAAATATAAAAGGTGTTTTTTCTTCTTTCTCTAAGTAAATTTTAATGATCTTATAAAATTATTCATCTATTTAAACATCCTTTAATTATTCTTATGCATAACTAGGAATATTCTCTAATGACACCATCCACATTATTTCTATGGATGAATTATAATAATGTCTTATGGATGTTTTCATAAAACCATTTTCTTTTAACAAGGTAATTATGCCATGATAAAATTATGAATGTTTTCAAGTTCTTGTGGAACACATATGTATGGTTTATTATTATGTGATTTGTGGGTCTAATATAGCCCTTAATTGAACTAGGTAAAGTTTTATATCTCAGGATACATGGTTATAGTACATGGGTGGTTAACCCAAGCCCAAAAATGTTGTAGTACATGGGTGGTTAGATCTAGCTAAAAAGGTTGTGGTAAAAAGATGGTTAGCCTAAGATGAAAAGCTATATAGGTAGTTATCCCAAGATGAGTAGGTTGTGGTACATATGTGGTTATCCCAAGACAAAAAGGAACATAGGTAAGTCCACTATGTTTTGGGACATATGTGGTTAGCCTAAGTCCACTATATTATAGGAAGGTGGTTAACCTATCCCATTATGATGTGAATTTCTTGGTGGTTAGCCTTGAAATATTTTATAATTTATATGATTTTTTTACTTCATTATTATGTTATGTAATGTACTTATGTTATGTTCTCATGGTTCACATTCCTATGACTCAATTATTATGTTATTCCAAAAGACTCATGCTATGAATCATGTTTTAAGATATATGTTTTATTGGGTATGATTCATTTATGTTATTTCCATTAACCTTGATTATAATATCATACCCATATATTCATCTTATGATCACTTATGATATTAGATTTATGTATCTTATGTTTACCATTACTAGGAATATTAGCTCACTATTTCTTATATTTCCATTTCCCAGGTCATGGATAAGAGTATTGAGTATGTTGTGTCAAAAAGAGTATCACATGAGAATACTATTTGTGGGATATGTTGATGATGTTATAAAATAAGTTTTTTATGTATCTAATCTCCAAAGACACTAAATTTTTAGGTTCCAAGGTTTTATTATTATAAGGAAAAATATTTAATGATGTAAAATGTGTGTGTGTTATTATTGAGTCATCTCATATGGTATCAAATCATATGTGTAAAGTATGCATTTCTAGCACTGGATTTGGGAGTGCAAGTCTAGGGTGTCTCAATTGGTTTTAGAGTAGGTTCTAGTTATTTTTTGGGATAATGATATTAAGGATAAGAGAATATAACATAAACAAACCTATTTTGACTATAAGTGATGCGGGATGAACCAAAAATGTCATTGGTTGAAATAAAGGTATCATAATTTAGGAAATATTAAGATTGATTTTTCTTATTATAAGACTTCTTACTCAGATTATTATTTTTTGATATTCAAAGTGACTTTTTTTAGTTTTAGTAAATTTCAAGATATAGGGGGAATCATGTTAACAACCTGAACCTTTTCAACTCTTAACTACACTAAATAATATAAAAGTAGAGTTTCAAGGAATTTCAAGTGATAAAGACCATGTGGCATCCACATGTCACAATTAAATTATTATTTTTATATTATTTGGGGATATTTTAAAACTTTTAGAGTCAGGTTTAAAAATTTTAAAATAGTGGAATTTTTCTTCTTTACATGGTTAACATGTACGGTTTGGAGGAAATTATGTGACAAAACTTATGATGACCCACACATAAGTAATTTTCCAATTAATTTTTTTCTTGTATGGTTTAGTATGAATATGTAGAGCATGGGTTGGGTCAAAACCATGAAAAATCCCATAGAATTTTTTTGATCCTTCTTTGGATGAGGGTGTGTTTTTGTATAGTTAAGGGAAAGCATACAAGTGACCGTGTGACACGTCTAAAATTTTTATCAGTAAGTTTTTCATGGTTGGAACAGAATTTGGTAAATTGTATAAACAAACCATGTGAGTGTGTTGTGCTTGTATAGTGTCATCCATATGGTTGGTGCATGATTAACCAAATCGTGTGAACAAACTATATAAGCTCTCCAGTTTCACTTAAAAGTGAAATTATTGTTTTTTTCCTTGAGTGTTGAACCCTATTTTTGGCCTCCCAGTCCTCTAATTTTGTTTGGATGATCATAAGTGTGTGTGGAGAGCTTCTATTTTCCCTTCCCCTTTGATTATAATCTTATTTACATTGATTTCAAGCAGATTCCTTAAGGTAAACTCCTCCCACTTCTCAAGTCATTCCCTTCTTATTTCCCTCAATTTTTTACTTTATCTCACAAACCCTAATTACTATAAAGGACTATTCGAGGGTTTATGTATGTTCTAATAATGAGGGTTTATATGTTTAGGGGTTTTTGAGAGTATATTTTTTTTTGTGCATTCTCTATCAAAGGCAACAAATTGTGACATTTTTCCTTTTTAAAATAGGTTGGTGTTTTTTATGTCATTCATTTATATGTCATGACATGAGATAATTGAGTGTTATACAATGTTTTTTCTTCCAAATTATATATATATGCACTAACCATGATGGGGTTTAAATAGTTTTTAAATGGATTATACAATTTGTATGAACTTTTCACATGGGAGGTGTTTGTGAAAATACCTAAGTGAAACTTTCAAAGTAATTAACCTGTTATAAAGAGGTGTTTGATACTAGTGTCATTTTAAATGGGGTGTTTGGTGATTTAAAGGAATGTTTTATAAAATAATGGTAATTGGATTTTTTTTAATTATTTTGTGGTCATTGGGTCTTGGTAACATTTTGAGATGCGTTCATAGTAAATTACAATATTTCTAGTAGTTTCCAAATAATTACAATATTTCTAGTAGTTTCCAAGGTTGTTTATACGTGATTATCTATTGGGACCTCTTTATCATCCACATCCATGTTTCTTAAAAATTTATTTCAAATCATTATTACTATTTTATGGACTATGGGTTAAAGTCATTTATACCCTTGTTGAATTTTTATAAGATGTTTATAAAGGAATCTTTTTGTCATTTTCCAAACAAGGTCCTTTTTATCCTTTTTGACAAAATTACGGTAAGAATGTCTTTTTTAACTTATACGGCGGGTGTGGCTATTTTTTACCATTATAAAATCATCAAAGCTTCCCTTAAAAGCTTATAAGAATATTTTCAAAGTAAATGTTTCATTTTATAATTATTTTACTTTTAAATGATTTAAAAAAAGGGATATTTTTTTCAAAATAGTTTTAATTTCATCTATGTCAACATCCTTTGATGGATTTTAAGATTATTTGAAGTTGATTTATTATGATAAAAAACATCCATATTATATTGAATGTTTTGTGATATGTTTGACTGTGGATGTGTTATTTTTATACCATTCATGATTTATGGGGAAATTATTGACATTTCGTATGCTATTTTTAATACGAATGTTTATGTTATGTTTAAACTTGTTCATATGAGGAATGCATTGGACTTAATAAGTGACAGGTGGAGCCTGATATAGCTCCTAGATGCATCGGTAGCTCCTCGATGCATCGCAGCGCCCCCCTTTATCAGCACTTTTGTTAGCACTGATAAAGGGCCCCCCTTTATCAGCGCTTGCTTAGTAGCGCTGATAAAGGGGGGCCTTTATCAGCGCTTTTTTTAGCGCTGATAAAGGGTCAGCTTCAAAAAAAAAATTAAAAATATATTAATATATTAATATATAAATATAGTTATATTGTTATATAAATATAATATATAATTTTTAAATACATTTTAGATAAGTATAAATGTACATTTACACTTATTATACTTAATATTTAAGATATTTAGTGAAAATGACTTCTTAAAAAACTAAAAAAATATTTTTAATTAATATTTCGATAATCATTATGGAGTAATAGTCATTTAATAACAATTTGAGGACTAAAAAAATTAAAAAAATTAAAAAAAGATCCAAAATATGTTGAAAACGCAACTCAAACTTCAAACGACCATAACTTTTGATCCGGGTGTCCGTTTGAGCTCTACCACATATCAAATCAAAGCCTGCGATGAGCTCTATGTCTCTGTGACTCGGGGGAACCCCAGACAAGCGTTTTTAGAGGCCAAAAGAGGCCTAGAAGGCCTCCAAAACTGAGTTTTTTGTCGGGGTACCCGGATTTTTTAACATTTTGTGGATTTTCAAACTCGTTTAAGGGGGTATTATTGGATTTTCTTGGTGGGGACTGAATTTATTCCATGGTATTACATTCATATTGATATTATGTCTTTGAAATTTCATCCTTTTTTATAATTAACTGCTATTTATAATCAAATATATAACTATATGTACATATTTTTTATATATTTGCACCTAAAAATTAAATTTTTTAAATAAATAATTAAACATATTTACATATAAAATATATTAGCTTTATCTAAATAATAACTAATATCCATTTTATTTAAAATACCAATATATGAATATTTATATACCTATATATTAATCTAACTATATATATATTAATCTAACTATATATATATTAATCTAATAACTATATATATATTAATATAACTACATATATATATATTAGTATTACTATAAATATATATATTAATATCACCATAAATATATATATTAATATCATTATATATATATTAATATAACTATATAAATATATATTCATATAACTATATATATGTTAATATAACTATATATATGTTAATATAACTATATATATGTTAATATAACTATATATATATTAATATAAATATATATTACTATAAGAATAAATATAACTAAATAAATATATATATATAGATATAGATATATATTAATACCACTATATATATATTAATATTACTATATATATTATAATATAACTATATATATTATAATATACCTATATATATATATTAATATAAATATATATTACTATACGAATAAATGTAACTAAATATATAAATATATATATATATAGAGATATCATGAATTGGAAATCAAATCAAAATAGAGTAGTGGTAAGGGCTTAGGCGCGCAGGGGGGAGGTCTCGAGTTCAAATCCTGGTGGAGGCAGGGGTGTGCGCGCATGAGGAGTATTGGAGAAAGCACTGTTAAAGGGTGGAGGGGGTGGGTGGGGTGTTGTATAGGGGCCGAAAAACGCTGTAAAAGGGGGGGGGGGGTTCAAGCGCTATAAAAGCCCCCCCGATTGGCAGTATTTTTTAAATTTTTTTAAATTTTTTTAATTTCTTTTAACTTTTATCAGTGCTTTTTTAAAAGCGCTGATAAAAGGGTCCTTTATCAGCGCTGATAAAGGGGACCCCCCTTTATCTACGTTGGCTTTATTAGTGCTTTTCTAGCACTGATAAAGGCCATTTTTAGCGCTTATAAAGGCCATGTTTGTAGTAGTGAACGTTATTGATATTGCATGTGATTATTTGACTAGTATAATATCCAAATGAATAAGTAAATGGAATTATTTCATTTTATTTTTGCCATAGTATTCTGAAGTTCAATTTTAAAAGGCTTTTGTTTTAGTTATACATCGCCTTAAATGTTTATGCTTATTTATGAAAGTTTCCGCTATATTGTTATCCTTACTGAGCATATGAGCTCACCCCTTTCTATGTTTTATTTTTACCAGGATGTGAAGAAATATTTTATGACTAACCTGTAAGGATAGTCTGAAGGGGATATGGGTGTGGACTATGGAGACTATGTTATTGTAGTTTTTCACTTTATGATGTAATGTAACATTTATGAATGTATCTAGTGTTTCCAAGGATACTAAACCAATAGGTCTTTCGAGACTTGATCTTTTGTGATCATGCCAATGTTATATAATAATGCACTAACTCTAGGTAACTAGGGTTCGGGTGTTACAGATTTCCCCCAAGGACATCGATTTACATAATGCCTATACATTCCACATTTAAAATATTTAACTTTCATTAATGTATTAGGAATACCATTATCCATGTATATTGCATTAAATGAACCTTTTACTTTGAAATTACTTAATTTGTGACCTTATTTTACACACCCAAAGAATATTCTAGTTACTTGGAAACATTATCATGGATTCCACTTCCCATATTATTTACATGAGGAAAATTGAACTTTATTTCCTTTGTGGTCCCCATAAAACTCCATATTTCTCTTATTAGATGGTTCAGAAAACTCACCAAAGTTGATATTATTAATCATATTATGAGATTAATAATATGGAATAATCAAAACATCCTTCACTCCAACCATCATTCCATTTGAATTCTCATCAGCAAATTGTCCTTCAAATTCAATGTTAATCCAGTTCCTTCTTGTTCCCTCCATTTACTAAAACCAAAATTATAGTGTTAGAAACACTAATCATAGTGGGAAAATCACATAATAAAGGGAAATTAATTTTAATCTTTAACATCATAGGTTTAATCCTAGGTTATCCATGATCATTACCAAAATTCTAGAATTGTAACCTATACCTAGAATTATCCTTTGGGATCTTACTAAGGTTTTCTCATCCTAGATTCCAAAGTTTGACTAAAACTTTTCTCTGATACTAAATATAATGACCCAGTCTTTTCATAAATAGACATTACATCATTTTTTTGAAATATTTCATACATTACAAAAACACACACCCAAATACTGCATTAGTTTAGTGACTTTATAAACTTAGAACCAAAACTTCTAGTCTGGTGAATGATCTTCAATGTTTCCCATATAAATCTTACCCTTTTGTATTCCTACATAAAATATTTTTCTATAACATGGATAAAAAACATATGAAAATGGTGAGCTCAGATGATCAGTAAGGGTATAAATAATCATAAAGCATAAGTACATAAAAAAACATTTGCAAATCATATCATGTATATCAAAGATCACGATATTGTGCCATGGAATAAATTATAGACGTATATAAAAGAAAAATAATAATATATTCCATGAGAGTATAACATTATACATGAAATTGTGTCATACACATAGGTATATAAAATCATTTCTATATTAGTCATGGCTCATTTACAAGACCATCGTAGTGAAAAAAGTACTTTACTGAACTAAGTTCACTCCCCATTCTAGCCCTATATTATTGAACTGAGTTTACTCCCGTTCCAGTCCCGTATTATTGAACTGAGTTCATTTCCCATTCAATTTCTATCTATCTCATGAGATATAAATATTTACCCAATTAATCGGAGGTATATATAGGTCCCAACCATCACATAATGAAAACCATACATACTCATGCCACAAGAACATAAATCATTCATCATATCAGAACCCATGGAATAAAACAAGTTTCATAAACATCATTCAATCATAACATAACCCATTGTAAAGAAATGGGTTTCATAAATATCATTCCATCATAAACATAAACCAATAATAAGAATAATATGGATAGTATCCATAAAAAATATCTCCATTAAAACATAAGTAACATCAAAGAATATTATCATAGATATAAAATAATTTTGAGAGATCACATGAAAATAATTCTTGAGGAAAATATCCCTTATGCTTTGTAAAATGATTTTTAAATCATAAAATATATAGAAAACTAATTTTCATAACCTTTAAAACTTATAAATTATGATTTGAAAACTATTTAAAATATCTTTTAAATTGTTTTCCTAAAAAATGATTAAAATATCATTTAAAATCATCATTAAAACATTTTTAGAAAACATTATTTTGAAGGGACACATATTTCAAACTAAATAGAGAATAACATTACATGAAACATTTAATATCATCAAAATAATTATATTCATGATAAAATATGTCAAATGGAAGTATATACACCTTGTAAAATAATATAGGTGCGTAATATAATACATGTCTAAAAGAATGAAAATTAAGACAAAATTACCTTACCATTTTGGTAACTTTTGAACCGTAAACCCCATGAAATAGAGATTATCAAATGGCAGCATATACACCTCGTAAAATAATATAGGTGCATAATATAACATGTTTCTCAAAGAAGTAACATTGAGACAAAATTACCTTACCATTTTGGTATCTTTTGAACTGTAAACCCCATGAAAGAGAGATCATCAAATGGATATGTAAATATTGATAAATTATCAGAATAAGACTCATAAAATATATACATTTATATTATATACACCACATAAAAGAAACGAGTAGTGTATATGGAATGTGTCAAAAAAAGTGAGACAAAAATCCCCTACCTTAAGTCTTGACTTCCTTCATATACATTCAAACTTCTTGTATAATAAATATAAGTTTATTATACATATATAGAAGAACCATATTCATATATATAATTCAATATATGATTTACTTATGAATCTATATTACTTTCTTATTAACAATTCCATGTTAAAGTTATATTTTGGGTAATAACGGCTTTGTTTTTTATACTTGTTTTGACTTGTTATCTTTGGTCCTATTACATAGATCATGATTTAATCATTTAAAAAATGATAAACATGATATAAATATCACACATATATATATATATATTAATTATATATATGTATTCATGGTGATTTATAAATTTTGAGGTAGTAAATAAAATACACCATTCATGGAGACGGTAGGTCGTATGTACGCATGAATGATATTTTAATTTTCTTATAATAATAAAATAAAGAAAATTATATGATATATTTTGATTAAAAAATTCAAAGAAGGTCCGCATCAGGTAGGTAAAAGATCAATGAATAAATCCATGATGGAAAATAGGATATTTCGGAGCTCGGGAGGCGGGCGTGTGCAAGATTGGGGAGACACATGCAAGAGGCCTTTCGGCATGAAAACCTTTGCACACTAGCCTCCCTTTTTGCTCCCAAAGCACCGTCCTCTATGACTGGCCATGACCGGACCCATTTCCATGCCGAAGGTGATGCCCAATGGGAATTTGCATGCCTAGCCCCATTTCTACGTCGAAGGCGAGTCGAACGAGCTTTTTCACGCCCGAACCCGTTTCTGCGCCGAAGGCGATGTCGAACGAGCATTTGTGCACCCGACCCCATTTTTACACTGAAGGCAATGTTGAACGGGAGTTTTCACACCCAATCCCCTTTGCACAAACAAGGCGACCTCCAATGGGTGTTTGTGCACCCGACCCTCTTTGCGTGCACAGGACGACATCCGACAGAAGTTTGCGCGCCAGGCTCTTGCGTGCCGTTCTGAGGACTCCAGCTATAAAACAAACAGTATCCCCACTCTTTAGGGATGGTAACCAAAGATGAAGCTATTATCTGCCATGAAAACCCCCACCTTATGTGACCATGTGAAAAACCCCATGGGCTTTAGGTATTGGATTTTGTGCGACAGGTCCCCCGAGGGGGCGCCTTTGGGTAGGCCCTATGATCCTCGTAAATTTCATTTATTCCCAAAGTCATTTTCATGCAAGGGGTCCCATATTGCATGAAAGTTCCCCCGGCGTCAAGAGATCCTGTGCCCAACCCATTCCACTTGCGCGCAAACCATCCATCTTGCGCGCAACCGCTCGGTCTTGCGCACCAGCGGTCCAACTTGCACGCAAACCATCCATCTTGAACGCAACCCCTCAGTCTTGGATGCCACCGGTCCAACTTGCATTCAAAAAATCTGTCTTGCATGAAAATCCTTCGTCTTGTGCACCACCAGTCCCTCTTGCGCGCAACCCCTTCGTCTTGCACGCAAACCTTGCATCTTGCACACAGAACTCCTATCTTTCCCCAACCCATTCTCTTACGTGCACTCCATGTGCTGCCCTCATCTTGAGGCACCTTGTCCAAGTATCTCTTATGTGTAACCCACCTACGTCATGTTCTCTCTTCCCGTGTGGCCACTTAGGTTTGCACATAGAAATTTCAAAGTCCCTTGGGCGATGCTTTCTGTTGCGTTGCTTTGCCTCATTCTACTTCGCATAGGCACGCTAACGACTATTATTTCTTCGCATATCCATGATAATGTGGACCCCCACTGGGATAAACTCACGACACCCACTCACCATGACATTTCCGATGTCTTCCTTCCCTCAAGGGAGGGCGGGTATCGGTTATGTAAGTCCTAGGGGTGCGGAGCAAACCCACCTTATCTAAGCTATAGGACGTTAAACTGCCAAGTGCCATCATCCTTAGTACATGACATTAAACCATGACCTCGCTCCATGGCTTGCATGTGGGGTTCCCCATCTCAGAAATTCTTCACACCCACTGGTCTCCATGAGAGTGAGATCATTCCTCACATGGAATGAAATCCTCTTTATCAGAGTGGCGTCTGTCTGTAGGGAAAGGGAGACCACCCTCATGTAATCCCCTAGCCTTTTCTGTAGAAGGCAACACCCATGCTCCTCTCTTCCTGGGTACCAAATCCCTCTCCCTTTGGGCTTTATCACCACCCAGGCCTCCATCCTAAAGTAAGTCCCAATATCCACCTCCCTGGTCTGCTAACCATGTGTAAGACCTGGTTTCCTCTTTGGGCTGTGGACCACGCATAAGCCCCTGTTTCCTTTTTGGGCCACCAATTACGCATTAGCCCCACTCTACTTCCCACTGAAATGCCTTTTGCGATGTGATTTTCAGGTCTTTCCTAACTCTTTTTTCTCACACCGAGCATGAATCATGTGAGATTAGAGAAAGCATCGACCATGACATCCTTTCTAGGCAGGCTAGAGTGTATTCCCCACACACCATCCTAAACTACAAGGTCTTTGATCTTTTCCAAGGCAAGGTACGTAGGAAGCCTCCCTGAGGTTCAAGCCCACTACCCATTGGTACCAAACATCTTCACATCGGTTCTCACTCCATTCCGAACTATGTTGACTTTGATCCTGGCCTAGGAAAGGTATGTAGGAAGCCTCCCTGAGGTTCAAGCCGAGAAACCATTGGTTCCGGCCCTCCTTCACTTCATACCACCTTCATCCTGCATGACGTTAAACTGTATGCCCCATCTTTTTCAACCTAAAAGACGTTAAACTACATCCACCATTCCTAACTACATGGTATTTGATCCTTGTATCCTAGACAAGTTACGTAGGAACCCTTCCTGAGGTTCAACCCCATCCAGCGGTAAGCTTTTGTGACCCCATCCAGCGGTAAGCCGTTGTGACCCCATCCATCGGTAAGCTGGTGTGACCCCATCCAGCAGTAAGCCATTGTGACCCCATCCAGCGGTAAGCCGTTTACATATCAATCCAGAGGTAAGCCGTTGTGACCCCATCCAGCGATAAGCCGTTGTGAACCCATCCAGCGGTAAGCCATTCTGACCCCATCCAGTGGTAAGCCGTTGTGACCCCATCCAATGGTAAGAAGTTGACATCCCCATCTAGTGGTAAACCGTTGTGATCCCATCCAATGGTAAGCCGTTGTGACCCCATCCAATGGTAAGCCGTTGAAATCCCCAATATGAAGTAAGACATCGTCATATGAACTACGAAAACTTTGATTCCCTTCCATAGGGATACGTAGGAGGTCTTTTTGAAACTCAATCCCAACATCATCTTCGTGCTTGAGTCAACTCCATCTCATTGTACACCCACTTCAATTAACCATATTTCATCCATTTTGATTCTTTCCCAGGCCACCACATCCCGGTGGGATCATGCCACCCCATTCCCCATTCACTTTTAAAAAAACCAGGTAGCTAACCAAGCGTTGGCCCCAACATCAGTGTTCCCTCCAGGGGTTGCACTCATCTGATCCACTCTAATCAGTGTTCTGATCAGTCTTATCCATCTCCTCTAGATGTTAAACCAGCGGAATACCCTGTGTTAAACATAGTAAGATGAGGAAAACCTCAGATACATGCCTACGACATATATTCCCCGCATTCTACGTGGGATGCCTTGGGCTTCCGCGCCCTCAAGAATCCCTATAATAAGTGGAAGAAACCCAGACATACCAGTGTTCCATCTTCCAGAAACTCCAGTGATGTCCAATGTGACTACTCCCCTGACCGATGATTGCTACCCTAACCGAACCCCTTGGAATGTCCCGATAGAAGCAGAGTAATTAACCGGTGTCCCTGAAGATATGACATTGGGAAGAATTTCACAAAACACATCTTAAATCTATAAGGGAGACCCAGACTAGGTGGCGAGTTTTGAGGAGGAATCCATAGAAGTAAGAACCAACATCCTATCATCCAGTTTCGATCAAGGATAAAACAATCCTGAACAAGGAACGGATACCGCTCGCCTTTGGAAAGCGGGAAATTGGGGTAATAAACAGCGTCATCGACCTTGAACATACAGATGCGCGCACCCTAAAAAATGCATTTGAAACAAAAATGGTGAACCTGACATGAAGGTCTTCTCCTCAATATAGATATTAGTAGCATTCAAGACATTAGTAGACTAGCGTGTCATCAGATCCAGCTATCCAACGCTGGGTCCCGTAAAGAAAATAGTGGGCCTGGCATGAAACTCACCAAAAGTTGGGGCAGTCAAAACGTTGACCATCCTAGTCTACGACATTATCTTCACTGATCCATCTTACCAGCCATGGAAGATGGAATGGTGTTGGGGCACTGGTCATCGGTTCCTTTCCTTTCATCACTAATGGGATAATCTACCTATTTTACAAGAACCAAGCTGTTGTAGGGATTCGATCACCACCCGCCCACCGACGTAGGGGTAGGGGCAATTACAACACGATAGTCCTATGCGGCTTTATTGATTCAGTGATAATTTCTATGCCTACAAACGTCGGGTGCCCATGCCTTATCTCCCCGTCTGAATTTATTCAGTGAAGAGTGATCAATGACCTTGTACGCCAGTATGAGGAGGAGGGGATTATCCCGACTTGGGATATGGCCCGCCAAGATCTGGAGGTGTATATGCCTCTCCACCAATGCCACCCCAAGGTCCGCACAGGGATCCACTACTCCCCACTCCAACTTACAATCATTTTAGGAGCCTCTTCCTGGAACACCTCAACGACTCTATCCCCTACACCAACAAGGTAGGAGATGTGTGGGCCAGACCGGTTGGGATCCCATTTCAGAGGCCCCCAAGGAGGGATCTCACTAGGTTGTTCCAAGGCCGCCATACGGTCCCAAAATTCGAGGAGAAGGTAAGCCGTGTGCCTGCATCGTTGGCCCCGGTCTGGTTGAACTGACGCTAGTGTCGGGCACTGGCCGAGGAGGATGCCTGCCAAGGGGAGTCAATTTCTACAACTACTATGGCTCAGGCCACCGCCAACATATATCATTAAACCCTTTTGTACACTGAGTAGGGGAACTTGTATATCCATCCCAGATCGAGGCCCCAACCACCCCACGGGAAGGATGGGTCGACTCTACCGGCCGCCGGTGTAGGTAATGGCCACCGCCAGTACAGAGGCCCTCTCCATACCACCACCATGGAGAACGCGGGTCTTCCCCACTTCTAGTATTGACGTGGAGGTCCGCCTCATGCTACCCTTAGACCAAATGAGGGACCTCCCCATGGTGGTGACATCAAGTATGGAAGCCTCTCCCATGCTCATTACATCGGGTATGGAGTCATCCCACCTGCCACAAACCGTTGGTGTGGGGACATTTCACATCTAGTCAATCTTCAGCATGGAGGCCCTCTCCATGTTTTTACAGTAGCTGGAAAAGGTCCTCCTCACCCCAGTAACCAGTGGGGTGAAGGTCAGTCTCGCTTTACCAGCACCCAACACGGAGGCCCTACCTATGTTCGGCTTGACCAGTACGAGGACCTTCCTCGTACTGATGTCGCCAGGGGAAGAAAACATGGGGGTCTCACCTGTGCTTCTATGGGATCGAGCAAAGGTCCTACCCACTCCAGCACTTCCTACAAAGGTCCTCCCTGTACCCCCTTTGTTATCTGTCCCGGTGCTCCTAGCACCTCGGCTTACTCTGTAAGAAGTCCTCTCTACCCCAACACCAGTACAGCCAAAGGAAATCCTCATGCCGGAAGTCTTCCCTACCCTGAAGAACCATCCTGGGGAAGGAGGGCTGGTCGTCAACGCCATAAAAGGAACACTGAGAAGATTTAGACTGAGATCAAACTAGTTTTATTCTTATATTCCGAAGCTGAATATGAATCAATGATGGAACCCTCGCCCATGTACTCCGTGTCAAGGTCTAGGGAAAGAACAAGGTGCATCGGCCTCGTACTCCCAGAATGCAAAGTCCATCGGATTCCCGCCTCCCTCCACAAGTATATCCAGGAGGAAGAAAATTTGGCGACCCCATAGGTTACAGTCATGCAATCACCACCGTTGTCACCAGAAGCACTCTCTACCTCGACTAGAGATCACAAAGAGCTATTCTAGGGACCAATGGTGGATGAGCAGTAGCGCGGTCCATCACCAGTATCCCTAGTCCCTATGCTAGGAACTACGGTCGTCAGCCCGTCCTACCGTGATGTGGTGGATAAGTTGCTACACTCTTCAGGGGATATCCCGAGATGCAGTGGTTTGTTGGCTCTCTCACCATACTCTCCACCGGCCAACCTACCGTTCTAGCAGTCTACTTCGGTACCACTACTGGTTCCTTAGTCGTCTCTGGTTGACGAGTGGGGTAATGAAGGGCCAGACCCTGAATCCGAGCCAAGGAATTTATGGAATATCCTCGCATCAGACCACTTCCCTGAGATGTTTTGGCCCGTGGCAGTGCCGAATTTCTGTGTGCCGGAATCCCTCATCCCAAAGGAAGTTGAGTGTTTCCATCAAACCCTATGGGCGACGCACTTCTGCCTTCGTCACCAGCAAGTGGCTTATCCGAATAGCCAAGTGAATTTTGAATACATTGGCGAGCAATGTCGTCTAGTTGATCTGTCTGCACTCCCTGTGGCTCAACGCCCTGAGTCACCAGTACACCTTAAGTCCCTCCATCAAAGATGCATCTAGAGTTTCAAGGTACTCTGCAAGATTATCAAAGAGGATTTCCCCCCCATGTGCAGATTCATGGCTAGGGGAAATATACTGCCCTCCTCTTCAGTCCTATCTGGTGGTAGCTTGAATTTCCAGGTGATATCGAGGACATGCCCCCGGGTAGAGTTGCGGTCAACATGGACAGCCTATCAGAAGAGGAGAATGATCTAGAGCTCCTTGATGGGGACCTCCCCCCTGAAGGTATGGAACAACTATTGGATCTACTGGGGAGGGTTACTCACCAAAAGAGGAGCCTTCTGGGTCTCCCCATGCCCACTGAGGCATTAGTCCTTATCCAGAATCACTGTAAGGGAAAGGGACTCCTTGAAGCTATCAAGCCCTCCAACTCATCTGGATCAGTGCAGAAGATGGAGGAAGACCATGAAAAAACCGTGTTGCGTCAATAACTTGATGAACAGAAGAAGGTGGTCGATGACCTCCTCCTTGAATGAACTGAAGAGCATTGGCCGGACTACGGTGATCCTAGGCCGGGGCAGCAGGGGCAGGCACAACTTCCCCTCGGCGAATTGGCTCCAGTTGACCCTGACCATCCTTTCCACACAGATAGGGTTGAGGCTGATGATTATGCAAAGAGGGCGTGGTACATATCGCCAAATCGTCTTGAACGACGTAATGACCCTCAGGATCTAGCTCGAGCTCCCTAAACTTCCCCATAGGTCGTTCCACCAGTTTCCCCATGAGCCGCTGGGCCACCTTATCATGTTGAAGAACCCTCCAATGCATTGGTGGTCAGGTATCCCTATCAAGGCAGGAACCCATGCCCAGATGATCTGATGGCGACCCTCATTGACCATCTCGAGGCATTAGAGATGCAACAGGTGGCACTTCTGCCCGATGGCAAGCCATATCCAGTATGGGTGGATGATATGCCAGCACCTTCGGGATTTGAGAATCCCACCTTTCCCCCGTTAAACGGGACATGAGACCTTCCACAACACCTAAAACACTTTATCTCAAGGTGTGTCCCCATGTTGGGAACTCCGGCATAGAAGGAGGACTCCAAGCTCCGATGTTTTGTGTAGACATTGGAAGGGACTGCTTTTGTCTGGTACAGCCAGCTCCCCATCGGATCAGTAACCAGCTAGGAGGACCTCCATAGGCAATTAATCTACCAGTTTAGTTCTACCATGTGGAAGAAGAGTATCACATACCTCTTCAAGTGCAAGCAGAGGCCTGATGAGCGCGTTGCCGACTTTTTCTCCCGGTGGAAAGGAATCACGTATTCCCTTGACATGCCACTGACTCAAGAGGACTTAATGATGATGTGTGTAGAGAACATCAACATAGATATGTTCCCCTCTATGATCACCCAGAACTATCTTGGGGGATTTCAAGACTTCTCTGATAAGGCCCAACGCTTAGAGGAAGCCTTACAACAGGCCAAGCAGGCACGTCTGTTACCTCCTGTGATCCCTGCGAGAAGGGATACCAAGGATGAGCCTGCCACAGTGGCCCAAATATAGGCCCCCATATGAATAGAGTTTTTTCTAGTAGAGATGACTCCAAATCCTCATAGAGGCCCCCTACCTAAGGCACAACCACTGGCCTAGCAGCGCCCACCCCAGAATCAGCAGGTGCCCCCGCGCAATGTGCCGCCACAACCCAAGCGAGATAACCAAGCTCCACTTCCTCGACAGGGTCCTCCAGCCCCTTGTTAGTGTCAATCCCCAAGGGTCCCCTTTTTGGATAGGATAAACTAGATATAATCATTCAATGAGGCATAGGTCCCTGGTTACTTCCATAGTGCCTTGGAGTAGGGGATTCTACATTTTCCTGAGTGTAGAAGACCGGAATAAGAAAACCTCACTAATCACCCTAATTACTTACCCTACCAAAGGATCCTAGGGAAAACTCTCAAGAAGCGATATGTGTTCAAATACTGGATTCAATACTAGTTAGATAACAACATAGTTTGTTTAAACCTGACTCCAGCATAGGTGTCATGCGTCTTCATGAGTCCAGACAGCAGAAGCGACAATGAGGGCGAGTGGCATCAGGTTTCCAGTCACGGGTCCCAGAATAATGATGATTGGATGGCTCAAAAAATAGTTTCCCATACCCATGGTGTCATCTAGTCACATCTGAATCAACTAGAGACTTTAGAATATGTGGCCACCACTTATGAATAGTCTTCTCAGCTGGCCTATTCCCAAAAGAACAAACACTGCTGACACAAGGGAAAGAAAATTTCCGCACCGATGTCATCATTATCCCATACTCTCGGTGAATTCATGCCCTCAGAGATGGAAATCCCTCCTAGAATCTGTACAGAAGTGGAAGAATCTTTGAGTGGCAGTCAAGGGTATGCCTCAGTTAACACCGTAGAGTTGGTAAACCCCTACATGATTCCTGATGATGGGGAGCACCAGGAAGATCCTCCCAACGTCCCTAGCCATTGTCAGCGTCGACAAATCCGTGGCTATATGGGCCTTTAGAGTGCCTCATTCAGCACTTACAGATAGGCTGTGCATGCTACCAAAACCAGGAAATAGGCTCAGCGTAGAGCTCAACATGCGCAACCTTTTAATCTGTTGGCATCAGGTCTGCCTTCACCTCCATTTGTTTTTCTAGATCAGGCAAAGCCACCCTGACCATGCCATGACCAGCCATGCCCTGCTATAGGACAGTCTTAGTTATCTGTCCCTCATCTAGTAGCCACTCCATAGGCCTCGACCAGTGGGCAACAGGATGTTCCCAGTACCAGTCAGCCGCTAGTCCAGTCGACAGGGCCCACCATACCTCTCGTCATAGAGCAGCCTCCTGCAAGTAGAAGTTCACACCTGGCACAAAAGTATGATGTTCTTAAGAATCTTGCCAGTATTCCAAGAAGACTCTCCATCTTTGAGGCCCTTCTCTTATCGTCCGATATGCGTGAGGCCCTCGCTGATGCTTTAAAAATCCCCCTCCAGTTTGAGATGGAATTAGTAGCCACAAAATCCTTAAATGCTAAGGCAATAGAGAATGATGAATTCTCGGCCATCATCTCATTCTTTGGAGAAGATGAAGGCTCTCCCATTAAGGGGCACATTCTCCCGTTGTACATCACCAGCCAGTTCAATGGTGTGGAGGTTCGTCGCTTTCTTATCGACACGATATCTGGAATTAACCTAATCCCAACTCGGACACTGTGAAAGTTGGGATTGTATGAAGATGATCTGAGTCCCTCTGACCTAAGAATCCAAAGTTATGACAGGATAGAACAGACATCGGTCAACAAGATCCGCTTGAAGACCCAATTTGGTGTCCTAGTTTCTAACACCGAATTTATGGTAGTCTCATAGGACACCACCTGCAATGCATTGACGGGAAGGCCATGGCTCCACCTGCATGTGGAAGTTACCTCATCATATCATCAGTGTCTCAAGTACTCCCTTAATGGTCAAGTTGGCGTGCTTCAAGGTGATGCGTCTCCCTTTTCCTCTTGTGAAGCCCGCTACTTGGATGCCGAAAACTATAAGAGTAAGGACAAGAAGATTCAGAATAATGAGGTTGATCATACTGCAGCTGCGACCGACCCATGGACAGATCTAGATGACACCTACGTCTTTCCAATCCACCGATTAGAGGATACGAACCCAGAAATTGGACAATGCTTCGTTGTTTCTGGGATGAGGGGGTAACACATTCCCAGGCCTAAGAGACACCGTAAGATCACCTCATACTTCTATAAAAATAAAGCTCAGGTGATCCCAGAGCCTCCTACCCCCATAAGGTATCAGGAGGTCCACCCCTTGGCAATGGAAATATGTTATACAGGTTTGTTCTACTGGGATGGAATCAACCGGCTCAAGATGACGTGCCAATATTGCTTAGACATCATCAAGCATAGCCCCTTGGGTCGAAGGCCATATGGGATCAGATCAATAGCCTTCATTGTTATGGTTGCGGCAGCACATGAGTCCTCCGATGTAGTGACCACTGCCGGTCAGGCTGGTACCAGCCTCCCATCTAGATCTGCCGACTCAGAAGAAACTCCCCCACCAAGGATTACCCCTCCATAAGTGAAGAAGAGGGTTTAGAGTATGATCCTCCCGCCTTTGAGCAGGGCGTCTCTGCCATAGTTTACGAATTGGTACAGGTGAACCTCGATAGCGATGCAGACCTGAGACCCACATTGATCAGTTCCACCATGTCCCTCGAAGAGCAGAAATAGTACATAGACTTCCTAAAAAACACTATGATGTATTCAACTGGAGTTATGATGAGATTCCAGGACTAGATCCTCAGGTAGTCTTCCACTACCTCGGTCTCCCAGCAAATCATCGCAGGTTCAAACAACCTCCCAAAAAGATGCACCCTTCTCACAATGCCCTAGTTGAGGCAGAAGTTGATAAGCTCATCAGAGCCAGGTTTGTTAAGGAGGTCCAGTACCTCAAATAGCTGGCCAATATTGTGCCAGTAAGGAAGAAGAATGGATAGATCAAGGTCTGCATCGAATTACAGGATCTCAACCGTCATTGTCTGAAGGATGAGTTTCCCTCTTCTTGTGACCAAGTTGTTGATTGATGCTACAACTAGATTCCAAGACCTCTCCTTCATGAATGGGTACTCTGGGTACAACCAGATCTGAATGGCCCCCAAGGATGAGGATTTGACAGCCTTCAGGTCACCACAAGTTACTTTCTGTTACCGAGTCATGCCTTTTGGTTTAAATAATGAAGGTGCCACCTTTTAGTAGGCTATGCATAGAATATTTAAGACAATATTTGGAACATTGGTTGAATTCTATGTGGACGATCTGGTTGTCAAATCTCACCAGTGTTAGGACCATCTCAAAGACCTTTAGAAAGTGTTCAGCTTCCTCCGTTCCCATTACCTAAAGATGAACCAATTGAAGTGTGCCTTCGGGGTCACCTATCGAAAGTTTCTAGACTTCATTGTCAGATATAGGGGAATTGAGATCGACCCAGAGAAGATCAAGGTCATTAGTCAGATGTATCCTCCAAGCAATATTTGGGAGCTTCGAGGTATCCAAGGACACTTAGCCTACATACACAGATTCATCACGAATTTGGCTGGAAAGTGTAATCCCTTTTCTCGTCTCATAAAGAAAGGCACCATCTATCAGTGGGATGAAGAGTGTCAAACTTCTTTTGAGAAGATCAAGCAGTATCTTCTCCAGCCTCCAGTCTTAATGCCACCAGTCTCTAGAAATCCATTAGTCCTTTATGTAACTGCCCTGGAATGATCTCTCGACATCCTTCTCGCCTAGATAAAAAATGAGGGGATGAAAAATAGATTTTATTACCTCATCCACATGCTCCTCGATACGGAGACCAGATACTCCCCCATTGAAAAGAGCTACCTTGCACTGGTATTCACAGTACATAAATTGCGACATTACCTGTAGCACCACGAGGTACAACTAGTGTCCTGGGTAGATCCAGTGAAGTACATCTTGAAACGTCCCATGTTGATAGGCCATCTAGCTCAGTGGGCGGTAATTCTCCATCAGTTCTATATCAGGTTTGTCCTCAGAAATATATTATGAAGCAAGCATTGGTGGATTTCCTTGCTATCCACCTGGCTCTTACTGAACAGTACTTGGATCTCGATTTCCCCGATGAGGCGATCCTCTCGGTATACCAAGCCATGTCGTGCTAGAAGATTCACTTCGATGGTGCTTCCTGGAGCCCCACCAGCAGAAGGCTCAATAACCCCAAGCTCAATAGAGTAGGCTAGGGTATCAGCTTAATAACCCCATCACAAGCCATCCTACCGTACTCATTCCTGTTGTCAGAAGGCCGCACCAACAATGAAGTAGAGTATCAGGCTCTCATCATTGGCCTTGAGCTGGATCTCAAGATTGATGTACCCCTTTTTCATGTGAAAGGGGACTCTGAACTAGTCATCAAACATATCAATGGTGACTATGTCGTTAGAAATCCAGAGCTTGTACCATTGTTGGGATGCACTCTCCAGCTAATGGCCCAGTTCCCATCTTGGCCAGAAGTCACTCATGTTCTTCGATCTCAGAACGGTCGAGCTGACGCCATGGCCAACCTCGCTACATCACTTGCGGAACCCGAGTAGGATGATCGGATTATCCACGTGGCACATCGAAGAGTCATTGCTCCTGTCACCCCTAATGATGACGATGGCCTACAGGTGAGCCATATTACCGCCAGAGCCTCCACGTTAGGACCCCCAAATGTAGTGATTGAATTGACTCCCGACTGGAGAGCCCCTGTTTTCAAGTATCTCTAAAATGGTTACCTCCTGGTTGATCCAGCTGAGTGCGACCGAATTCGACGCCGCGCATTGCAGTTCACCCTCCAGGACAGCCCTGTCCATGAGAAAATCCTCTACAAGAACAAGTTTGATGGGGTTCTTCTATGTTGCATTCAAAGAGTTGATATTTCTTAGGTCATACAAGAGGTTCATGCCGGTTCCTGCGGGGCTCATCAGACTGGGCCAAAGCTATCTCACCAGATCTTGAGATTAGGGTACTTATAGCCCTCCATGATCCATGATTGCATCGAGTTCTCCAAAATATTCCATGTGTGCCAGATTCATGCTAACTTCATCCACCAGCCTCCAGAACCTATACACTCCACCAAGTACTCTTGGCCATTTGTGGTGTGGGGACTCGATGTCGTGACACCATATCCACCGATGACATCTCACAAGTGTAGGTTCATCCTGACTACCACATATTTCTTCTCCAAGTGGGCAGAGGCAGTTCTACTCAAAGAGGTCAAGTCCCATTCCATCATTGACTTTGTGAGCTCCAACATCATCTACCGATTTGGGGTCCCTCATGCCTTCTTCACTGATAACAGAATGAACTTCTGAGAGGCTGATATGAAGAAATTGTATGATAAGTATAATATCCATTCTAACCATACCTCTCACTATCATGCACAAGCAAATGGATAGATAAGACGTTCAACAAGACCCTCTCTAACATCCTGCAGAAAATGTTTGGTCAAAATAAGAAGAGTTGGTCGGACAAGCTCCCCAATTCACTTTAGTCTTATCAGATGATGACTCACAATTCCACCCAGGTGACCCCATATTTCATGGTGTATGGGACAGAGGCCATCCAGCCCATCGAGATTAAATTTCCCTCATTGCGCACAACTATCTATGATCAGCAAGCGCCAAATAAAGTAGTCTAAATACGTCTAGCTGAGTTGGAAGTGATCGACTATAATAGGCTTCATTCCCTGTATAACCTGGAAGGAATTATAACTAGATAGACAGAACTTTCAATAAGAAAGTTCACCTTTGTTACTTCTTGCATGGCGACTTGGTATTGGCCTTGACGACACCAATGATACCTAGTAAGAAACCACCAAGTTAGAGCCCAAATGGGAATTACCTTACATCATTCATAAGGTTTACTCCAATGGTGCATACTCACTGGTTACCATGGATGGTGAGCATATAAATCCTCCCACCAATGCCAAGTTTCTCAAGAAATAATTTTCTTGAGATCTCCGGTCCCACATGACCATACTTTGCTCTCAAGATTTTTAGACAACAAAAAGATACAAGTCCCGCATTGCGAATATGGTCAGCAGTTGATGCCTGTTTGTTTTTCCCATTTCAGGTCACATAATATAGATACTGTGTTTCGAATATGGTCAACATCCATCTTCGGTCATTGTTTCCACCCCCATATGTCCCAAACATGGAGTAGTGGTTCATTCTGCCCCACCGTCTCTTCAAATCTTAGTCTTCTTCGATTGAGAGAGTAATTCCAGATGTCGGACACTTATGTAATGGGGAAAGCCTAATCCTACTCCTTGTTTCCCACACAGAACATTACTCACATGGGTTTATGAGTTATGAAGGCAATTCCCGCATGAGAGGTCATCTAACTACAATTGGCCGGGACGCTCAGCCTCAGGTCCTTCTCCCCCTTTCGGACCCTTAGACCAATTTCTCATTTATAATTGCGTGGTGTGGTATGGGCTCACGTCCTCATTTATGTTGGGTTATTTATCCACGACACACATATCCCCTTGAGATATCCCTTCCTTCATTTATCATCCATCCCGCGAGCACAGGACCTTCCATGCTCGTAATGACCCATCATTTGGGTTTCCGTCACCCTCTATATCTAGAAGGCCCCCCAAATAGCATGGATTCTTGGCCCAATGGATGTCCTACCGTTACGAGATAATGACCTCGATGATTGCGAGTGAAAAGTTGATACAAGTCCCGTGTTGTGAATCATGTCAACAATTGATGTTTAATTTTCCCCCCTTCTGATCACACAAGGGTGGATACTATGTTGTGAACCTGGTCAATAGTTTTCCTCTATCATTTTTGTCAATTTTTAGTCTTCCATAATCATGGTGATTCACCCTCTCTATCCCATGCATATGAAATTAAACTAGGCATACACAGTCTGAGCTCTATGACCCTAAAATAATATCATCTTTTTCCTCACTGCAAGACATTAAACTGCAAGCTGGCCATAACATTCTGTCCATGGACTGGCCTTAGGCCCTTTTTTCTTTTCGAGCCCATGGCCAAAATTCTCACATAGGTTTGTATGGTGTGGTGAGAGATTATCTCCTCATTCAAATCAGGTTGATCACTATGCCGTACACATCCCTAGATGAGATACCTTACCCCTACCTTCGTCCTCACTGGAGGATGTTAAACTGCAAGCTGGCCATGACATTCTGCCCATGTCCTAGCCTCAGGCCCCATTGCCTTTTTGGGCCTCTGGCCCAAATTCACACTTAGGGTTGTACGATGTGGTTTGAGATTATGTCCCCATTCACGCTAAGTTACTCACTATGCCATACATGAACCTCGTTGGGGTATCTTTCCCTTATTAATTTCATCCTTTCCCCCAGAACTACATGTGGATTAATTCCCATCCTCATGGGATACGTAGGACTGCTTGAGTGTCTGGTCTTCGGGTCTATCCCCATCTCTTAGAAAACTCCCTATCATTTTGTCCCCTTGGCCCGTGTTCTTTTATAAGAGGGCTATACAGTGCGGTATGGACTCACATACTCATTCACATCGGGTTTATAACAACCACACTGCATAACTCTCTCTCTATCCCGAGCAACCTTCACTCCCTTTCACTGCTTTCATTTATTTGACTCGGCTGCCCTTATGTCGGGTCCCTCTTCCCTCTTCGGTGATTCACCAATTGGCCCATGAGTACTCTGTTCTAGAACCCAGAGTGTCAAATTCGACGTGGACATGTTTTCACCCACTTTTCAGGCTTCATGTTCCTCTTCATTTGGGCTTCCATCATCTTTCACACCCGAAGGGCCTCCCAAATGGCATGGATTCTAGGCCTAAAGGATCTTTTACCATTACGAGCCAATGTCCTTGAGGGTTTAAGACAACAAATTAATATAAGTCCCACATTGCGAATATGGTCAGCGGTCGACGTTCATTTGTTTTTCCCATTTTAGGCCACATGATATGGATGTTGTGTTTTGAACATGGTCAACAATTATCCTCCATCATCACGCCAACCCCTTCAATCATTGAATATTTGTTACATGATTCACATTTTTTCCACCCCATCATATCCAAATGGAATTTTGACACTCCTGGAACTATCCCTCAGTGCACATTTGCATTTTAGGGGAACAAAAGCCACAATAAAGGCATCATTTGGGGCTCTGCACTGACTTCCCTTTGGCATGTGTTCCAGGTATTGCAAAAACCTCTTCCGTCCTTGTTTCCCACACTGAGTTTGACTCACATGTGCTTAGGGATTGGGTTGAGGTCGGAACTTACTTGGAAGGATTCTTCTTCTCTATGGTCTAAACTCTAAGACCTTAAACTGATATCTCTTTAATAACTACGTGTGGCTTGATTCCCATTCCCATGGGATATGTAGGAACACTTGGACATCTCATCTTCGGGTCCAACTCAACTAGGGGCTAGCCTCTCATGTCCCTTATCCTCTAACATTTTCTATCCCTCGGCCTGAGGTTTCCTACTCAGAATCACGCACGGTATGATGTGTACCTCATCCTCATTCACATAGGGTATGCTTTATTACAACACACACATTATATGTTGAACCTCATCTTTCACATATATTGTTGAGCCATATGACTTTAAACTATGCTACCTAGTCCCACACGACTTTAAACTGTTGCATCTATACCACACGGTGTTAAAGTGAATGGATGGTCCCATCACATGACCCTAAACTGTGACATTATCATCCTGGTAGCATGATGAAAAACGGCATTGCACCATGATATCCTCACTCGAGGGGGAATCATTTTTGGTATAGGTCACACACCATAACATCTGTCAATGTTGGAATATGGATTGATTCCTATGGCATACCTGGAATTTCCATCCTAGGTCCATCACTCCAAAAAAACACACATTCATCCTAAATGACAAACAAGATCTTTCAAATACAGTTTCTTTCGATGCAAGGGTCAGACCTACACAACCTTATTATCTCTAACACTGGTGTCCTATCGTGTATCTCTTAGAACTATGTGTGAATTGATTCCCATCCTTATGGGATACATAGGAATGCCCAGATACATTGTCTACACGTCCATCCCCAGAAATATGAAATCTTATCCTCTCTATTTCATCCCCTAGGCCTGACCCCCTTTTTTTGGAACATGTGGTGTGGGGAGTACCTCATGGGTTCCCATTCACGTTAGGTTTTGCAATAGCCGTACCATTTTACCCCATGTCATTTCCCAACCTGGTTTGAGTTCTATAACCCTAAACTAAGATCTCCCTATGAAAACTATGCGTCATGTTTGGTCACTTCACCACCCTGCGCACAATCCATTAAATCAATCCCCCTCAATGGATCATCTTATGACCATTAAGCTGGATGTGGTCAACCTCAGGACCCTTTTCCTAGGAGGGGGCTCGACTCCCTCTATCTGATATGTCTTTTTGTCGTACTCAGATGCATTATGGCAGTGCCCAAAGTTTCGAATTTTCACAGGGATATTCCCTCATTCCATGTCCAAGATTCGTGAGCCCACCATTTGGATCTTCATCCTCTTCGATGTCTAAAGGGACCCCCCTTAAAGCCTGGTCTCATGCCACACTGGATTACCTACTGTCTTGGGGCAACATCCCTGAGGACCTTCGATGACATTTGTGACAGGTCTTGTGTTTTGAACACAGTCAACAGTTGGCCCTCATTTGTCTCTCCCCATTCTAGGATAACGCGAAATGGATACTGTGTTTCAGACAAGGTCAATAGTTATCACTTATTGTCATGCCACCATCATTGTGGTCCATATCTTGAGCATCATGATTCATATATTTCCACTTCCTTAGGTTCAATTTGAATTCCAATATACTCGGATTTACCCCTTTGTGCATCTAGGTGCATTATATAGGCGGGTCAGCATCATTGGGACGTCATTCACCTAGCGTCCCATCACCCTGGACACGTGCCTTACTGTTCTAGGAAATTACCATCACTACATCTTATTTCCCACATTGAGCATGAATCATGTGGGCTTAATAGTTCTGTTGGGACGTGTACTGGTGCAGTCATGCTACACATGACTTTCCTTGTCCTGCATGACGTTAAACTGCACTCTAAGAACTACGTTCAACTTCATTCTCATCTTTATGGGATACATATCGACACCCAGGCATCTCGCCTTGGGCCCAGCCTCAGGTTCATTAACCCTCCTGGCCCCTTTGGGCCCCATCTTGGTCCAGGCAGTATGACCTTTAAAATATGTGCACCCTCTTTACCATATGACGCAAAGCTACAGGTCCTTCCTGGTCCTTACCAAATAAGTCCTTTTTGGAGGCATGTTTGATCCCTGATCAGATAGATATTCCCACCTAATGTGTTCCCACAATGGTGGCATAATTTCAGGAGTGTTTAAATCCATTTGAACAACCCATCATTCCAACTCCACACTTTGCGTGCCCTTTATTCGGACCCTTGTCCTCTTTCACATCTAAGGGAACCCCCTAACAGCATGGATGCTCAGCCTATGGCTCGCCTGCTATCCTGGGCTAACTTTATAGAAGACAAGTCGATGATATTTTGAGTTAGGCCCCATGTTTTTAACATGGTCATCAGTCGTCCCTCATTTTTTATCCTCATTTCAGGATAACACAACAGGGATACTGTGTTTCGAACATAGTCAATATCTATCCTTTGTTGTCATTCCACCCCTACAATTTTCTAAAATTTGGGTATCGTGATTCACACTTTCCATTCCCCTATGTTCGAATTAAGTCGAACGTCCCTGGCGTTACCCCTCTTGTGCACTAGATCATCTTGGGGAAGTGATAACTTAGCTGTTCTGAGCTACCTTGAGTCATTTCTACCTCGAGTGTCCAAAGCATGGTTGTCACTCCCACATTCAAATGGAGTAATAACATGAGCATCCCTTCTTTCTCACATAAGGCATAAACCACGTGAGCTTAGAACCATATCACTATTTACTTTTGGATTGTGGTTGTAATGCATTAAAATAAACAAGCAAGTAGTCCGTTAATGAATACAATTTAGAGTTGGAAGTAATAAAAAAGTATGAGTTTAAGGGGTCAGCCAAAATAGGGCCCTTAGGGATCAACATCTTGGATGGAATGCTCCAATACTTCCACCTTCTGACTTGTGGCCTCCAGCATTGCTTCCCATTCCCTGAGATCTTTCTCTTCGACAGTTGAAGCGGGGCACAATTCATTAGCCCTGGCTTGTGCCTACAATTGTTTAGTCTGGAGCCCAATAATTTGGCGATTCGCCTGCACCATTTGATTTTGAGCATCTGTGAGTTGGGCCTTCAATCACTCAACGAGATCAGATTGGTTTGGAATGAATGCATCCCTTTCCTTCGTTTTCTCCTCAAGGCGTTTGACCACCTGCCCCACCTCCAGGAAGGCCTAAGTATTCTTTGAATCCTCCCAGTGCTGGGAAACATCTGAACATCGGCTGTCCTCCCATATCTTCTTTGCCATGTAATCACAGATCATTACATGACAGTGGAAAGAGTCTACCCCTCCAGTGCAGAGAAAGTGTATCCAGGTGCAAAGTGACCCCATCTGGATTAGCCATTCTACCTGTGGTTGTCTTAGAAATCATTTGATGCACTTCCACACCTTGTGCCATGTCATACAACTATCCTTCGCAACATCTGAGTTAGAATCATCAATTTATTTGGGGTCCATGGGCCTATATTCAGGGAAATCGGAGAGGAGTTCAGTAGTAGGGTCTTCTTCGAGAACCTCCACCTCATCAGCGGTTTCATTTTCGTTAGGCTGGAGCTCCACCCCAGCAACATTACCATCCCTCATTGCAATCTCCATATTGTTGAGTACCGGGGTAGGGCCACCTAGAATGGTTGCTTCTATAAAGGCCAATGCGGTTGCGGCCCATCCTGCTCCTGTAAATGTCTCAGACTCGATGGTTTGGCGTGCCTCAAACCTTGCAATCACTGTATCAAGGATCAGTAATTTGACTAGATGAATTTTCCAATAAAGAGGAAAACCAATGAGAAAGAACTTACGAGAGCCAAGTGTGGCGGTTTCCAATGCCTTTGTCATGGCGGGGGCTGCCGCCACGGGGGAGCCTTCGGTGCTTGTCAACTCAATCACCGGTGTCAGCTTCTCTTGAATGACGGGGATGGAGAGGGAATCTCCTTCGGGCTCATTTTTTTCTAATCTGACTGAAATCAGCACCTCACTATGCCCAGTCCCAAGGATGGGCCCCCGAGGTTGCTCCCCGGTCTCCATAGGCATACTTTCGACCCCTGTGGGGAAGGCTTCCTGGGGACCCTCACCCATGTGTTCTTGAATAGGAAATGGTTTAGTTGATGGATCGAGACTATGAAAAGATAAAGACCATTATAAGGTTTAAACCATACCTCAAGCTGCTCTGCCAGTTCTGCATCGAAGCCGACGATTTTTCCACTCTCCCAAAAACTCCACTGGTGAGTGGGAGCTTCTGAAGGCCCTCACCACCAAGACCTTCATCTTGGTCCTCTTCTTCATGTCCTCCTCCTCCTCCTTCTTCTTTTTCTTCTTCTACACTTTCATCCTCATATGGTATCCTCTTTGGGTTATGCTCATGGCCAAACATTACTTTCACCAGGAGATGTGGTTATTTATACTGCCCCCGCTGAAATGTGTACATATCCATGGATTCTAGGTATTCATTTCGATGATGAAAGTTTACCCTATCTGTTATTCAGATGCGCCCTATGTCTGGTAGATCAAGGTTGGTGCATATCAACCTCTGCCACAACTCTTCGGCAGACATGGACTGTCGTAGTGTTCTACAAGAAAACCACAGATAAGGGAAGATAACATCAGCAGATGATGTCAGGAGGTACCTGAGTTGATTTCCTCGGAGTTCCCTAGTCGGACCCAGAGGTTGTACACAAGACCACCCTTCCCCAGAGGGTAGAGGCATGTTCTCAGTGTGCGTTTCACCTACCGATGAAGTACCTTCCTATGCCACGATAGCTGCCCGACCCATTCTTTGCCTCACTTCCCCCGCAGAACCTCATTTATATTCCTAGTCTTTAGGATCTGCACTAGTTTCCTTGATCTACCAAATTCATTTCCAAAGAATCGCCTCAGGATACGTTCTCGTCCAGTGTTCGACATACTCCGTTGACAGTCCCACACTGACATCAGTGGGGGGAAGAGTGATGATTTCACCCAGACCTTCCATCGTGAACATAAGCCACAGTTGGAAGAGAATGCAGGGATTCCATTCTTCCCAAACCTCTGTGTACGCTTTCTTAGGCATCCGCTGCATGCATCCAAACTACCTGGAAAACCTGGTCGGCACATAGGGTTCACAGAATATTTTTCCATCAATTCGGGCCACCATCACACCACCCTAGATGCTCTGCAGATACTCCCTCTACTCTAGTGGACCCCACCCATAATCTACCATTTGGGTGACTGGGGTTCGGAACGGGTGGAAGTTGAAGTGGGTGTGGCTACTGATATTGAGCTTGATTCCTTCATCCCTGAGCGTCAATGGGTGGATTCCAGCGATGTTCAAAAGGGATGGTTGCATACAGTTACCAGGGGGAGAATGTTATTCAGGAAGTCATACCCACCACAGTGGGCTGTGAACCATCCATGGTGAATCTGGAATGGCCCGCATATCCTCTTGGGCGAACTTCCCCTTGAGATGCGCCCTAGAATACTGTATATCCTAGCTAACATTGGAACCCCTAAGTTAACCTTGTTTTTTTCCGCCATAATCCCATCCATCACTAACGTCCCTAGGCAGACTCCCATCCTCGTGTCCCTCACAGGAAACAACCATCCACTCAAGAATGAGGCAAGGAATCTGACATACCGCACATTTGGTTCTCAACCTTCATTAATTCCAAAGACCCATGATCGATATTCTCCTGTCTCCAGAATCTTCCAATATGATCCCTCTTTTTCCCTCTGAGATGTGTTCGGGCATTACTTCCCTCAGCCCGACATCTTTATGGCCATGTCCTGGGTCAGGAAGAGTCTAAACCACCCTGAATAGGATATTTCATTTAGGATATATTTTATTTTGAGCTCCACCTTGGCAAGATCTAGTAGGTGCCATGATAGGATTGGGGTGAATGTCCTATCCCCCCATACATTCTCCGTCGGGAGGAACTCATCATACTAATATCCCTCTAAAGGGATCCCCCCTATACAGTGGACATACCATAGGATAATTCCCACCTCCCCGTGGTGGAGGTAGAAAGTGTTGGTATCAGGCGACCAACAACTGAACAACTCTGCTACCAAGTCCTACTGTCTATAGAATTCGAATTGGGACGTCCAAACGGCCTCAAAAAGCCTAATAAAATGAAACTCTAGCCCAAATTCCTCGCATGTCTGACATACCTAGTACGCCCATGCCCATTCATTGGTAAAGTTTCCCCCGGATCTGAAATCCCACTCCTGATAGCCCTTCGTCTCATTAGTAATTTTTCTAATGAATGTACTTTCATAAATAGTGGGAGATACCTCAGGGACTGGATAACTTCCCACAACCGTCCTGATCTTCAGATTTAGAACATAGATGGTTGTGTTCTGTGTTTCCTTAATAGGATGGACATTGTTGGTAATGTGGAATCGTGGAAGACTATCCTCACATGTCACCCACGACCACGGTGTGTCCGTCTCGAAACCGGGCATTAACACCTCTTCCAAAAGGCCAAAGTTCCATAGCGGTAGGCTAATGCTCATGACGTAATCCTTTTAATCTTGTTTAAGCATGAAAAAAATCATTTGGTTATCAAACACAAACCTCCTCATGCAAAGAATCAGAGGGTTCACAATTATTTGGGTTCTTCTTGTAGCAGCGGCAACTTCCCTCTCAGTGTCGGTTTGTTGAGAAGCCATTTTTAGAACTATGAAGGGATCAACGTGAAAGAAGAAAGATTCGGTGCACAAAAGTGGCAGTGGCATGAAATAAGGTCGACGTGCGTGGGAAAAAATTGGATGGCACACAAAACCTGGAGTCAGTCACAGAATCTTACGCCTGGATCGGGACTGTTTTCACGTATGAGAGCAAGAAATCCTGTCGGGTGAAAAAAGTGAAAATAGGGCCTAAGGGGGGACCTCGGTCTATTTATAAAGCACTAATGTGTCTTCCATGTGCGCGCAACACTCTTCCGCATACAAAATGCGTTTTTACATGTTGCCGAAGATGCCTTTTATTTTTTTTGGCGTACCCTCAGAATCCGACCTTCAGGTTCCCTTTCGGCTCTATTTCTGAGGGGGTCATTTGTTGACGCCAAAATTCAGAGAAGGACCACATCAAGCGAATAAAAGAGTAATGAATGAATACATGATGAAAAAGAGAAGATTTTGGCGCCCAAGAGATGGGCACACATAGGATTGGGGAAACACGTGCAAGAGGCCTTCCAGCGCTCAAACCCTTGCGCATCGGCCTCCCTTTCCATTCCAAAAGCACTGTCCTCCACGAATAGTCATGCCTGACCAAATTTCCATGACAAAGGCGATGTCGAATGGACTTTTACATGCCCGACCCCGTTTCCACGCCAAAGGAGATATCAAACATGCTTTTGCACGCCCAACCCCATTTCTGTGCTGAAAGCGATGTCGAATGGGAGTTTGCACACCCAACCCCCTTTTCACGCACAAGGCGACATCTAACGGGTGTTTGCGCGCCTGATCCCCTTTGCGTGCACAAGCCGACGTCCGACGGGAGTTTACGCGCCAGGCTCTTTCACGCCGCTCCGAGGACTCCGGCTATAAAGCAAACCATATCCCCACCCTTCAGGGATGGTAACCTAAGACAAAGTTACACTCTATTGCATGAAAACACCGTCCTTCGTGACCATGTGAAAAACCCCATGGCCTTTAGGTATTGGATTTTTCACTACAGGTCCCCCGAGGGGTCACCTTCCAGTGACTCCTCTGATCCTCGTGAATTTTGTTTCTTCCCAAAGTCATTTGCGCGCAAGGGGTCTCCTCTTGGAAGTAAGTTCCCTCTATATCAGGCACTCTTGCGCCCAACCCATTCCTCTTGTATGCAAACCATCTGTCCTGCCCGTAACCACTCGGTCTTGCACGCCACCGATCCAACTTGTACGCAAACCGTCCGTCTTACGCGCAACCCATTGGTCTTGCGCACCACCGGTCCAACTTGCGTGCAAACCGTCCATCTTGCGTGCAACCCCTCCATCTTGAATTCCACCAGTCCCTCTTTCATGCAACCCCTTCATCTTGCACGCAAACCTTGCATCTTGCACGTAGAACTCCTATCTTACCCCGACCCATTCTCTTACACATGCTCCATGTGATTCCCTCACCTTGAGGCACCCTGTATCAGCCTCTATTATGCACAACCCACCTGTGTCATGTTCTCTCTTACCATGTGGCCCCTCTGGTTTGCATGAAGCAATTTTAAAGTCCCTTGGGTGATGATTTCCATTGCGTTGCTTTGCCTCATGCTTCTTCTCATAGGCACGCTAATGGCTATTGATTATTCGAATTTCCACGCTCATGTGGACCCCCAATGGGATCACCTCATGACACACCCTCTCTATGACATTGCTGATGAATTCCTTCCCTCAAGGGTGGGTGGGTATCAGTTATGTAATTCCTAGGGGTGCGGATCAAACCCACCTCGTTCGAGCTGCAGGATGTTAAACTGACAAGCGCCATCATCCTCATAACATGATGTTAAAATGTGACCTCGCCCCATGCCTTGCACACAGGGTGCTCCATCTCGGACATTTTGCACACCCACTGGTCTCCACGAGAGTGAGATCATTCCTCAATGGAATGACATCCTCTTTATCAGATTAACATCTGTCCACAGGGAAAGGGAAACCACCCTAGTGTAAGCCCCTAGCCTTTCCTGCAGGAGGCAGTACCCCTACTCCTCCGCTCTTCCTAGGTGCCAAATCCCTCTCCCACTGGGCTTTGTCACCACCTGGGCCTCCATCCTGGAGTAAGTCCCAATCTCCACCTCCCTGGGCTACTAATCACACGTAAGCCCCTGTTTCTTCTTTGGGATGTGGACCACCCGTAAGCCCTTGTTTCCTTTTTGGACCGCTACCTACGCATCAGTCCCACTCTACTTCCCACTGACTCACATTCCGTGATGTGATCTTCAAGTCTTTACTGCCTCTTATTTCTCACACCAAACATGACTCATGTGGGCTTAGAGCAAGCATTGACCATGACATCCTTTTTGAGAAGCCTAGAGTGTAATCCCCACACACCATCTATAACTACAAGGTCTTTGATCCTTGCCAAGGAAAGATATGTTGGAATCCTCCCTAAGGTTCAAGCCCACTACCCATTGGTCCCGTCCATCTTCACATCAGCTCCCACTCCATTCCGAACTACGTGGACTTTGATCCTTGCCTAGGAAAGGTATGTAGGAAGCCTCCATGATGTTCAAGCCCAACAACCATTGGTTCCGACCCCCCTTCACATCAGACTACCTTCGTCCTGCATGACGTTAAACTCTATGCACCCCTTTTTCATCCTGAAAGACGTTAAAATGTATCCACCATCCTGAACTACGTGGTCTTTGATCCTTGTCTCCTAGACAATGTACGTAGGAAGGCTCTCTAAGGTTCAACCTCATCCAGCGGTAAGCCGTTGTGACCCCATCTATCGGTAATCCATTGTGACCCCATCCAGCAGTAAGCTGTTGTGACCCCATCCAACGGTAATCCATTGTGATCCCATCCAGCGGTAAGCCTTTGTGACCCCATCCAGCGGTAATCCATTGAAATTCCCATCCAGGGGTAAGACATTGTGAGCCCATCCAGCGGTAAGCCGTTGTGACACCATCCATCGGTAAGCCGTTGACATCCCCATCCAACGGTAAACCGTTATGATCCTATCCAATGGTAAGTCATTGTGACCCCGTCCAGCGGTTAGACGTTGAAATCCCCAATCAGTAGTAAGCCATCGTCAGATGAACTACGAGGATTTTGATTCCCTGCCACATGGATACATAGGAGGTCTCTTCGAGACTTAAGCCCAACATCATCGTCATCCTTGAGTTGACTCCATCTCATTATCCACCTACTTCACTTAACCGTATGTCAATCATTTTGATTCTTTCCTGGGCTGCCACATCCCGGTGGGATCATGCCACCCCATTCCCCATTCACTTTAACAACAATCGGGTAGCTAACAACACGTTGGACCCAACATCAGTGTTCCCTCCAGGGGTTGTACCCTTCTGATCCACTCTAATTAGTGTTCGGATCAGTCTAATCCGTCTCTGCTAGAAGTTAAACCAGCGACATACCCTATGTTAAACATAGGAAGCTGAGGAAAACCTCAGATACATGCCTATGGCATATGATTCCCCGCATTCGACGTGGGATGCCTTGGTCTTCCAAGCCCTCAAGAATCCCTAAATAAGGGGAAGAAACCCAGACATGTTAGTGTTCCAGCGTCCAGACACGCCAGTGATGTCCAACGTGACTACTCCCCCGACCGAAGGTTGCTACCCTGACCGGACCCCTTGGAATGTCCCGATAGAAGCAGTGCAATTAACCGGTTTCCATGAAGATATGGCATTGGGAAGAGTTTCACGAACCACGCCTTAAATCTATAAGGGAGACCCAAAATAGGTGGCGAGTTTCAAGGAGGAATCTATAGAAGGAAGAAACGACATCCCATAATCCCATTTTGATCAAGGAGAAAACGTCCCTAAACAAGGAATGGATGCTGCTCACCTTTGGAAAGCAGAAATGCGGGGCAACAAATAGCATCGTCGACCTCGAACAGACAGATGTGCGCGCCTCGACAAAAGTGTCAGAAGAAATATATTATCATTAAAGAATCATTTTTAAGTTATATATATCATATATATTCATGAAATTAATCCTTATTACTATCCATGTGAATATAGATAAAAAATCGAATCTCATCACATCGTGGAGATGGTAAGCGATACGTACGCACATGCGATGTTATCATTTGTCAAAAGGTTAGGTGGAAAAAAGGTAGATATGATATTATCATTATATAAGTATAATTATTTTATAAATATCATATATAAATATTAAAACCATCATAATTACCACTCATATAAGATGGTTATGGAAAATGAATTGTATCGCTACGTGGAGATGGTAAGCCATACGTACGCACGAGCGATACTTTCATTTCTTGTTTGACGGGAAAGGGGTTGTATAGTGGTTTGTTAATGATCATAATAAAATTTAATAAATTTTATTACGATTAAGTTAATATTTTATGATGTATATCATAGATCTATAATAGGTATAGAAGAGTATAAAAACAGAGTGATTTGTTAAAGCAGTTACCTCTTCTTCGAAATGGATCCTTTAGATCTCCTCTAATGGGCTATATAATTAGTCTTTTGGGAATAAAAAACCTCTATAATATAGATAGAGTAGTGGATAAGATAATGTTTTAGAGTTTTTTTGATCTATAAGGCTAAAAGTGATGTGTATAATTGAGGGAAGAGGTTCCCTTTTATAATTGAGGTGATGGGCACTTTTGGAATTTCAAAACATATTAATTTATAATAAATTTAATATCAATAAAAATACCTAAAAAATTACATGTATTTTAAGACAAGATGATATAAGTTTGTAATTACATCAACCAATATATCTTAGGAATGGTTTGTTATTATTGTAAACTTTATCATTTTGATTAACCCTTAGTTAACCAATTTTAATTTTAACTAAGGTAACAACATTTTCAATATTAAAAGGTTGTAAATATTTATTATATGATTTCAATTAAATAATAAATGATAAAATTATAATATTTTATACCATATTATAATTGTTTTATTTTTAATTTTTTTTTAATAATTTAAGAAAATATTATTTTGATAAAATATAATTAGGGTCAATTTTGACACTATTCGTTACCTAGAAATTTAATAATATCAAGATAACAAGTTAATTTAAAAAAAATATATTTTATTATATCCCTAATATGTCAATTTAATCTATAAAATTCATTGATCACATTAATTATATAAATTTATATTTATTTTAATTTTTTAGTAACATTTATTTGATATTTCCATTAATAAAATAATTAGTACATCATTATTGTGTAATTATTTAATATACATATTTTTCCACAAAAAATTAACAATAAAATAGAATAAATAATATAATTATTCTATTTTATCCTAATATTTATAATCAAATATTTATTTTGTGTGAACTTATATAAAAAAGGATATATTATTTAAAACATGAATGTGACATCTTTAAATTTTTCCTAAATAAAATATTATAAATACCATAATTTCATCTAAGTTACCCAAAAATTAAAACATAAATTTATATCATGAAAATATATTTATTAAGTTATAAAATTATAGTTATATTTGTTCAAAACATAACTTTTTCCCCATGTAGACACATAAGGGATATTAAAGACAATAAAAGTGACATTTTATGACTTTCTTTGATTTAAATATTATATAAGTCATTTTCATGGACAAGTGTCTATTAAACAACTTAATTTCAATACTTATATGTTAAGGGTAAAATTTTATTCATTAAATAAAATTTTGGAATATGTTAGATTTATTTTATAGTCATTATCATTTTATTTTTAACCTAAATTACCCAATTTACCCTTTACCATGGTAACAAAATTTACCATGGTTACTATTCACATGGGTAAAAAATAAAAGGGAACTATTCATTAAATTTATACCATATGAATCTAAATTAGGCATAAATTTTTCAAAATTCAAATGACAGAAGTTGTAGAATTAAATTTAAATTAAAACCGGTAAAACACCATGAAAATAGTTTTTCAGAAAAATGCTCTTTTAAAACATAAAATGTTTTAATAATAAATTCATATATAAAATAATTTTGAAAAACCATAATTGGATTATTTTAAATTATAATGAACAAATTAAATTTTAAAACTAATCAAAAATATAATTTTACCTTGTGAAGACTTTAAAATATAATACAATTTTCAATAAAAATCAGCATTTTCACTATTCAGAAAAAGATAAAACTTTTTTGAAAAAACCCAAAAATTAATACAAACTAATTTTGGATATTAATATTTAGAATAAGAAGTTTATTTTATCAAATATAATCTATAAAAGTGTCAAAAACTATATTTTTAATAAGTGCACCATTAAAAGGCGGCAAACCTGTCTTTTTAGAAAAAAAAAATACTTCTTTTATGCGTAAAATTGGATTTATTTTTATATCATGTATAGAAAACGCATATGATGAATTTTAATCACTATATTTAATATATATATATATATATATATTTTATTAATATATTCCATCAAGAGTGATTTGTTTATTTATTGGAATAAAACACACTTGTTCCATTTAAATAGTTTTTTAGAAAAATATTTCCTTTAATTTAAAAAATAAAGGTTTTACATTAATTTATAATTTATTCATCATTTAATTATATATAAATGTGTAAATCATAATTTCATAATTTATTTAATCCTTTTCTTACCTGTCATTCTAACAACTATGTTATAATTTTCTTGTTTAAATAATTATAATAATAAAATGATATTTTATAGAAACTGAGTGTTGCATGTAACGCAAGCTAAGCCGGTGTTGTGTGTAATGTAAGACATAAAAAAAATAAAATTATTCTAAAAAATATATTTTATAAAAATATCAGGGTGTTACATAATTCATCTTTATATAATTATTATTATATCATAAATATCATATATATTAATTAAATCTATCCTTATTACCATCCAAGTTAAGCGTAAATGAAAAACTAATTAAATCGCTTCGTGGAGGTGGTAGTTCACATGTACACACAAGATAAATTATCATTTTACAAACCATTAATCATTAATATAATATATAAAATTTAAATCCTTCATAATAACTAACCATTAATTATGGTGATGAAAAATGAATCATATCGTAATGTGGGGGCAGTAGTCCACATGTACTCATGAGCGATAATTTCCATTTCCCATTTGATGTAAAGTAGGTGGAAATTGATTGAACAATACTAATGATAAAAGTTAAGTATATTTTAGACATATAAATAATTATTATATAATGGATACCATAGGTTTATCAGAGGTAAAAAATAAATAAAATTGAAAGTACTCAGTTAAGAGTTTACCTCTTTGTTGAGAAACCTCCTTTGGCTTAAACCTTAAGACTTTTTTTGATATTATTATGATAAAAAAATACCTTTAGGATATAAGGAGGGATGTTACTAGTGTATTAGTGTATGTATTTTCCAATATTAAATGATCATGAGGTGAGAGTAATAGAGGGGAGGTGATATCATTTTTTATGTGAGGGAGATGACACACTTGGAATTTTTCAAAAGATTAAAATATAATAATGCCTTACTCATGTCAATTAGATCCAAAATTCCAAAAATTATAATATAATAAATATATGGTCAAAATACCATAAAAAAAATTAAATCAATTATTTTGTGATATTTTATATCTTATCTCTTAGGTTACCCCTCAGTAAACCCATTTTAACCCGAAATGTGGTAAAAACTTTTCAAAGTTTTTACAATTCATTATGACCAAAATTAGAGTTGAAATTATTAAATAATATTAATTATTAAAAAAAATATGGAATATTCTAAAAAAAATTAATTTCAATAATTTTTAGAAATTACTTCTAAAATAATCCCGCAAAACATGAAAAAAATGATTTTCTTAAAAAAAAGAATTTTTAATTATAAAAATGTTTTTATAAAAAAATTAACCTTAATTTAAATTAAAATGAAATTAATTATAATATTTTTAATCAAAATAAAATAATTAAATATCCAAATCAATTCAAAACAAAATGGGACTTTTTAAATAATTGAATGGAAAAGACTATTTTCTATAAAATCAGTATTTGTTTACTATTCATTGAGAAGTTAATATTTTAAAAATAAATCCAAATATTTTCCCTTGAGAAATATTTTATATGATTATTTAAAAAATAATATCATTTTTTAAAAATAAAATTTCTATAATTGTCAAAAATCAATTATAATATCCACACACAAAATGTAATAAATCATATTTTTAAAGAAAAAATATTTTTGAAGCATACAATTACTTTATTGAAAATTGATTATTTATGTGTTATAAATTAATCAATATATTTTCATTATATACCAAGTTTATAAATTTTTTTGATCATGTGGTTATTACTATTCATACCACGAATTTAACTGCTAGGCTATAATGGTATACTATATCACGATTCATTCTGACTCGAGGTTACATGTATTGAAAGTTGTTGAATAAATTAAATTTATTTAAATAGAAATATATAATTAAATATCAGGGTGTTATAAGATCCTCCTAGTCATGTGTACATCACCAAAAATTAAGTGGTTCATGAAAAATATGGGTAAAAGGTGCACTCATCATCCACTCAAGAAATATAAATGTAATATCTTATCCTTATTATACCCACTCACTAGAAGTATTTTTCTAAATGGTTGGAGGAAATATAAGTTTCCAAGTATTAAATAAAACAGTAAGGTTGACATATAATTTTAAAATATTTCATAAGTAATTTCTATCTTATGTATACCCTTATCTATTTCTATTAGCGAGTGATAATCAAAAGTAAAAGGAATCAATTTATTTAAGGGAGAGAATGTAAAGACTCAGAAATTCCATGTATTTTTTTAAATTATATGGAATATTATGAGACCACAAAATTTGACGGCGTGTGATTCCAAGGCCCGGTGTGCCCAGAATGAATTTCTGAACTTTATTTTCGGGTACGTTCAGTAAACGTGAGAGCGGGTTTTTTTAAATTTTGAACTGGTGCTCGGAATTGAAATCTGAGGACACCGTTGAACTTACATCACTGGTATTCACTTAAGAAGACCTTTACCTTGACCGTAGTAGGTCGAGGGTGAAAGATAGTTTTTCAATTTTTCATGGGAAAATAAAAATAAAATTATTCAACATTTTATTTTTATTCTTGAAACCTCTATACATGGGTTATGGAGGTGGGGACCACCTCAACTAAAACACATGATTTGAATTCAAAGATGGGGACCACACAACTCTTGAACTCCCTCTTCAATGAGGCGGGTGACCCTAGGTTTCCTCTAAATTAATATTGCCAACTCCCCATTTAATTGTTGGAGCCAACTAACAATTAATGAAATGTGTCAGCATTTTAATTGTTCCAACATAATTAATCTTCTTAAGTTAAATTATTTTGGCACCTCATTCTTTTTGTGGGAAAAGGAGAAGGGGAGAGCTTTTGGGAGGATTACGCTTCGCCAACGAAGAACACCACCCAACGAAGAACTTCTTCAATGAAGAACACGCCACCTCCAATGTGGGATGTCTTTAAAAATGAAGAACTGACGTCGGCCCTTCTCTCCTCACCGAAGTTAAAAACCTTTGAGTTAGGGGTTTTGTTATTCTTTGTGCTTTAAGTTGAATTAATCATCTTGATCCGCCTGCTACCGAACTAATGCGGAGGGAGCTGGCCAAACGAACATGGCCCGATCACTCCGCCGTTCTTCATGGTTGGTGTGTTCATCGTGATGGAGGAGGAAGAAAACTGACACCAGTGGGGCATGAGAATGGGGGCTGACATCAAGACCAGCTGCGATGAAGGTGACGGTGCGACCGCACCGCCCGACAGAAGAGAATCGCGACCTTGTGCCGCGACGACAATGGAAGGGCGACCAGCTGGCTGCTGGCCGCCAGCGCACAACCACGACACGCGGATTGGATGACTAGCCTTACAGCCAGCCGCTTCGCCCCACTACACCACGACCGCCCCACCGCACCGCGGCACCCCGCTGCACTGCGACTGCCCTGCCGCCCCGCTGCACAGCGGGCCGCCCATGCTGGGGCGTCCAGCGCGGACCGGGCTGCCCATCGCGGGCCGGGCTGCCCACCGCGGGCCTTGCCGGACCCAGATGGCCGGGAAGCCCAGCGCGTTGGGATGGACCCAATGGGTCGGGCCAAGTCGACCCCAACCGGGTTGGCCTAGCAGGTCGGACTGGGTCTGTCTGACCATGTCGGACCGAACCTAGACTAGTTTCAACCCATTCCATACTTTTGGCCATAACTTTTTCACCCGGTGTCCATTTGATTAACTGTCTGTGATAATGGAATCCTTGGAGTGATATGGTCCCTTTGGTATACCCCACTAGATATTTGGATAAATTTAGGGTACAGTTGAATTAGATCGAGCACGAATCCAACCGGGCCCTCATGACTAAAAGACTAATAACTTACTGACCGGGCATCCGATTGACACAACGTCTGTTTCATTGAGACCCCTATGACGTGGAGTTCCTTTGGGATACTTCTTTGTGGTACTTCATGAATGTTGGAGTATCAAACAGTGTCTTGAGGGTCGGACCCTCTCGGAGACAAGCGAGCTTAGTGCGGGAACCCTGTAGCTGGCTGTGACGATGAACTAGGATCCTGTGTGGGTTTGACGACGTACTGATGATGTACTAGAATCCTATGTGGGTTTGACAATGTACTGACAATGTAATAGGATCCTGTGTGGGTCTGATGAGGTACTGAAGTTATAATAGGATCCTGTGTGGGTCTGAAGACGTACTGACGTTGTACTAGGATCCTGTGTGGGTCTGACAAGGTACTAGGATCCTGTGTGGGTCTGAAGATGTATTAGGATACTGTGTGGTTCTGATGAGGTACTAGGATCCTGTGTGGGTCTGATGATGTACCACGATCCTCTGTGGGTCTGATGATGATTTAGGATCCTTCGTGGGTCTGCCTCTTAATAGAATAAGATGAATTAGTAGTTACATACAATCATCTCTACTATTGTACCTAAGTTATACCAGGTGTGAGTTGAGTTTGTACCTGTGTGGAAATTTCCTTCATGGTAATACCTTGGTGGTATTCTTCTGTGTGGCGTACCTATGTGGTACTTACCTTCATGGTACTCCTCCCTTTATGGAACAGTTGATCTTGGGATTTTGAGTTGGACTCTATGTTTCCTCATGATTGAGATGGGCATACTTGATAACTTAGGTATATGTATGGGCATATACCTAAGTATGGTTGTTAGTTTATTTCATGCTTTGTGGTTTATACTTTGGGATTTTCTGAGACGTTGAGGGTCTCGGGGTCCCTACTGAGTATCGTTATACTCACCCCTTCACGAGCTATGCTCACACCTTGTTGTGTCTGGTGCAGATGATAGACAGTGCTAACTGAGGATGAGAGTACTAGGACTAGAGGTAGCTCAGAGGTGGACATTAGAAGAGGTGTACCGTAGATACGACCGTTCTAGAGTTGTACCTACCCTTCAGGTAGGATCCTTGGTGGGTGTTCATAGGAGCTGTTCCAGTTTACTTATACTTTTTAGTTTTCCTGTACTTTCCAGTTTGGCTTATATTCTAGCCCCTTATGCTTAATGAACTCACAATTTTACTATACAATTTACTCATGTTCTTAATTTTCTGTGTTCTTGGTTGCGTGTGTTTACATGATATAAAGGCAATACCTTCCTAGTTTTAGGGAATACACCTTCGGTGCTAGTCGCCAACCCCTGGCCTTTGGAAGGTAGGCTTAGGGTAGTCACAACATGGGCCTTGGGGGACGGGTCTTGACAATTGGTATCAAAGGAGTTGGTTCTACCGTAGATCATTGGACTCTGATCTTTTTAATGGCAATAATGTTTAGTGTAGTAAGTGTGTTTATCAGTTTAGGGAATCCAGTGTTGGTGTGATGGCTAACATATCCATACACCAAGACCCTGACTTCTGATTTTCGACTCAGTGCACAAAAACACTGATTGCGTGTGTATTTCAAGATTTTTATTTGTGATATCTTTGAGTCAGTTCACTAGGTATAACTTATTGACCGTGGCCCACCTGTTTCTTTTTAGGATGCATCCACGCAGATAACCATCTAGGGTTCTGGGTATAGTACGCACTGATAGCCCACCGAGCGATGAGGCCTTGGTGTAGGGCCCTCTTCCAGTAGAGGCACCAGTGGAGGCACCAATGGTACCATTACCCATTGGGTCACTAATTCCACCCACCCTAGTAGCATAGGGTGCATGCCACTTGAGTGCGTTGCATAAATTATAGTGCCAGAGGCCACCTAAGTTCAGGGGAGAGACGGACCCATAGTTGAATGAGGATTGGATGGAGGCCGTGGTGAGAGTCTTCTGACTGGTAGGGACACCAGCTGATCTCATGGTGATCCTTGTCGCCAGAATTCTATAGGGAGCAGTAGGAAGATGGTGGATCTTGATGATCTAGGTTCACGATGAGGTGACACTTATCTAGGAAAACTTTGAGAGTCTGTTTCAGGCAGAGTTTTTCCCTGCGACTCTTCGTGTAGTGCGCATACATGAGCTTCTTCATCTACAGCAGGGCATCATGAATGTGGCTCAGTACTTAGCGAGGTTCACTGATCTATCATGCTACTCCACCGATATGGCGTGAGACCCATTTTTCAGGGCCCAAACCTTCGATTAGGGACTTAGGAAGGAGATCAGGGCTTCAATGATTTCTCACAGCATCCCAACGCAGGCGGGGGTGTTAGAGCGAGCCCTCTTAGTGGATAGTTTCCTTGCTGAGCATACCCTAGGAATTTAATTAGATCAAGAGGGGTTTTCATTAACCAAATTTTGGGTCGTAACAATCTTCCCCCCTTAAGAAATTTCTCCCTAAAAATTTCATTATACATTCAAGGCCAAAAATAGACGTGGTTACTTTTCCTTCATTGCTTCCTCCAGTTCCCATGTTGCTTTTTCATACTTATGGTTTCACCAATTTACCTTTACTAGATGAGTAGTCTTGTTACGAAGAACTTTGTCTCTATGATCCAAGGTCTTCATTGGGTGCTCCTCATAGGAAATATCATCCTCTAACAATACCACCACGGAAGAGAGTACATGTGAAGGGTCCGGTATGTACTTTCTTAAGAGGGATACATGAAAGAAATCATGTACTTTGTCCATGGTAAGTGGAAGTACTAGTATATAGGCCACAACCCCAACACGATCAAGAATATCGAAGGGGCCGATGTACCTTGGACTTAACATCCATTCATTCCAAACCTCATGACCTTCTTCCATAGAGACTTGCGTAGAAATACCATGTCTCCTACTTTAAACTCAAGGTCTCGTCAATGGTTATCTGCATAACTCTTTTGTCAACTCTGGGATGCCTTGATATGCTGCTGAATGGTTTTCACCTTATCCACCATTTCATTGACTATTTCTGGTCCAAGCAGCTTACGCTCACTAACCTCATCCCAAAATTCCAGTGTTTTGCACCTTTTCCCATAAAGGGCTTCATATGGTGCCATTTGGATGCTCGAGTGGAAACTATTGTTATATGAGAACTCAACAAGATGAATATGTTGATCCCATCCTCCTTTTAATCCCATTGAGAAGGCTCTCAACATGTCCTCAAGTTTTTAGATAGTCTGCTCAGATTGACCATCAGTTTAAGGATGATAGGCCATACTAAAGTTCAGTTCAGTACTCAGAGAAAGTTGAAGAATCTTATAAAACATAGATGTGAATCTTGGGTCTCGATCATACACGATATATAGTGGAAATCCATGAAGAATTACCACTTCCCTGATATATATCTGTGCCAGTTGATCAAATGAAAAATCCTCCCGAATATCAATGTAGTGTGTATCTTTTGTAAGATGATCCAAAACAACCTAGATTGAATTTTTGCCCTTGGATGTCTATGGAATTCTAGTGACAAAGTCAATGGTGATGTTCTCCCATTTCCATTCTAGTATGGGCAATGATTTCATCATCCCCAACCATCCCTCTTGGAGAGAATAAAGGATGCTCAAAGAAAATATGTGGAAATTAAAAAAAGGGTGGGAGCTGTTAGAAATGGGAAATCCTTTTATTTCAATGTTTATGAGGATGGAGTTGTAAGATTTGGGATGTGATTATGTGTACCATCTGATATAGAGATTAAGAAGGATATATTGAATGATCCACATATAACTGCTTCTTCAACTCTTCTAGCTATACGGTGGCCATTCAGAAAGGTGTCTTTGAGATTGGTAGAGATCTAGGGATAAGTTCAATGAAGAACTCAATCTCTCAATCCGGAGGAATACCAGAAGACACTACAGGGAATACGTCAGTGGAATCCCTCATTATGGGAATGTATTCAAGAATGATTTTCTCCTTTGTCTCAATCATTTGACCTAGATATGATTGCTCATAAGGAAGGAATATCCATAATTTATAAGATGATTTGAAAGGAGTTATTATCCACTAAATGAGGCTAATATTCATTGTTAATATACATAATATTCATGTTCTTTGTTATTCATAAACACCATTTAGTGCATTTTACACTTTGAACATCATTTCACATTATGATTGTAATACCTTCCTAAAATGCGCAATTATGTGGTACATTTTTGAACATCATTTAAAGTACCAAATGATTCATCTGATTATACATATTTTAATTTGATAATTGATCTACACTCCAATATGAACATGTTTCATTCAGGGATCAATGGAGAATTCATGGAGGGTGATGGAGATATTTGGCAATGAAATGAAGCAATTCTAGAGAAGGCAGATTGGACACCATCCCACTGATGAGACTGTTGGTCCCAAAATATAGTCCCAATTAATCCCAAATTTCGTGAGATGCTAGAATAAATGTATAGGAACAAATCAATCTTCATGATCCAATGCTAATTAGGCGTCTATGGTGGTCATTGAGGCGGACCAAGTTAGAGATACAATTCTGGGCCAGATTCTGCGGCCCAGAAAAACATCCCACTAATTTACTCATATCTCGGAATCCACAACTCAAAATGGGCCCATATTTTACATGCGGTTATAGGACATCCTAATCTCCATTGTCGTATTCTATGGCCCACTCTGATTCTGTCGTCTAGAAGGTATTCCAGACGCGTCTATTTGGTGAAGGAAAGCTGGCTGCCACCTCGGGTCAAATGTGGAAAAGTTCAAATTCCACAAGATTTCCACCACCTATGGCCTACCAAAATTAATTGAGATGCTTTGTACTGTTAGAGGATAGACCCAAGGATCCAAAAATTCTTATTTGAGGTAGTGGTGGTGAAGGAGTTGAGAGTCTTGGGTTCTTGTTTCAATTGTAATGTTATGCTGTGATTTTGTTGTCTCAAATTTGTCTTTCACTTGTAAGTTGTTCAATTCACTTTAGTTTCTTAATAAAAGTTCTTATTATCCTATTATTATGTTGTTCTACATATCACTTTGATACCGTTGCCTCAAGGTGTGAATTTATTTGCACCAAATCTTGTGAAATTATTCACACAACAGTGGAGTGATCATTTTATTTTTGTTGTTTTCTTTACTTCTCCATTTCCTCCCTCATGAGTCTACTTTCCGCTTCCATTGAAACCATGGGATCAATGGAGGTCTAAACCACTTATGGGTTGATCCAAGGGAGTAGAAAGGGGCTGTATTGGATGTTATTTATCACCTAATTAATGTATAATCACTTCTTTAATTGGGATTTTTATTTGATGATTTTTAAACTCCATCGTCCTTGTTGAATTTAAGGCCACACACTTCAACTACTAATACGAACCTTTACCTTGAAGTGCTCAAAACTTTGATCCATAAAGTGTATAGTTGATTAGTATTAAAGAGTGTAGGCATTAAACCAGTAAGTGATGATGTTGTTTTATCTCCATAAATGAACCCATCTCAAATTTAAGAAATTGAAATCATTAAAAAGAAAATACGTCCAATCCACCCCGTGCGATAACCTAGGATCAACTCATTCTTTTAATTTGAATTCACTTAAGTATCTTAGAGTTCACTTAAACCCATCTAAAATCAACCCAAAGTTGGTCACTTCATAGCCAAAAATAGTCCTTAAAATGTGCGTGTCTATAGGTTACTTCTTAGGTCTCTGTGGATTCGATAACCCAAGCTAAACTACAAGGACCGTCTTACCTTCTTCTCTTGGGTAAATTTGAGCGAGAATCAAATTTTGGCGCCATTTCCGGGGACCTAATTAGGTTATCTTTGACACTTTCATCCTTTTTTTTCATTCTACTTCTCTTGTCTCACTCCTCACTCCTATGGAAGTCAATTTTGAACAAGTCCAAACATGGGAAACTTATCCCTACTTTGATCACTCAACCCCATGTATGATGTACAATGAACATCCTAATTTTTACTTGTGGGATCATCAACAACCTACTGAACCACAATGTTTTTATTCATATTATCCACAATACATTCCAAAATATTATGAGTTCCAATCCCAACAAGGCCAATCTGAACATCCTCCTATGGAATTCCAAAAACATAGTTATCCTCCTGGAATAGACCATCTGTCTCAACCCCTTTCCCATCATGATCCACAAACATTACTTGAAAAACTGTGTCAAAAAATGGAGATAATGAATTTTGAGGTTTCATCATTGAGGTTAGAACTACAAAGCATTAAAGCTTGTGAGGAACCCATCCCTACACAAACTGTCCCTTCCATAACCTTATGTGAAGTGTCTAGTTTCACACAAACCCCACATGAATTTATTGAAGAACCAACCTTTGGATTTGGGATAAATGAAGAGGATCAAGGAATTTTTTAAGGGTCTTTAAATCAGGAGGAAATTAACTTTTTGGATTCAAAAGAGGAGAATTTGACATCATGGATTGAGTCTCTTAAGTACAACTCCATTGATGAATTTTCAAAAACACAAACCATTGAACCATTAGAAGAAATCATAAACTTTGAGTCCATATCCATTAAAAACACTGATCTTTCCAATTTTGTGGTTGAATCTTCTATTCAAAAGGAACCAATTTTGTTGAGAAATTTGGAAAATGAAACTGAGTTGGATTCAAAATATCAACTTGTGTCTAAATGTCATATCCAAACCGAGCCCAAAATTATTGTCCTTCCCTCCTCACTAAATAATACCTTAATAAGGTATAATAATGACCTTTAAATTGGAACTCATTATTCTCTTGAAACCAAAAAAGTTGTAATGGTCATTTATGTCTTAGGAAAGACTACAGAGGAAACTGGATCAACCATTTCTAATATTCCTTTGATTTTACCACTCATTTTAGAACATAGGTTTGTGTATGAAAAAAATTCTAAAAATAGAATGAATCTCAACCTAGTAGAAGTGGTGAAACATGTGGTCCTTAAAATGTTGAAAGTTGGTATTGGATAAGTTGGGGGGGGTTCAAGTCGAGCTAACGATGTTAAAAAAAGCGCTGCATGGGAGGCAACCTATGGTTTTCAAGTTTCCTATCGTTTTGTTGTTTTAATAAAATTTATATTTTAATTAATCATTTTTATATTTTAAAAAAATATATATAGACTGTTGAACTGTTCTTCTATTATGAGTATGGATGGGTATGAAAGGGGAGCACCATATTCATCCGTGTCACGTGGTGTGATCCTTGAGTAATACCTTACCCATAAATTTAAAAAGAAGACAATGTATCATCAGTTTCTTTTATTTTTTATATATAATTATATTTTACTTATATATTTATATATATACTCTTTTGTTTTGTTTGTTTGTTTTCATTTTTCCACTAGGGAACTCTGCAAGCGACATGGATATCAAAGGACTAAATTGGAGCAGCAATAACTTCAAACTTCAACCACCAGGTGACTTCATTCCATGACCCTCATTTTCAATTTCCTTTTTGAACTTTCATTCTCTACCTCTACCCCCTTATAAATTTTCTTTTCTTTAAACACTGGGGATAGTGTTTTTTAAGTTGGGGGGGAGATAAAATAAAAAAATTATTTCGTGTAAAAAAAAATGAATGATTTGAAAAAAAATTGTGTAAATGGAAGGAAAAATTCCTTTAACTTTGAACATGGTAATACAAATTGCACACTTTGAAAATAAATATCAAATAATTTAACATACCCTGATTTTGATTTTAATCCTTGTATAATTTCATGAGCATAGATTTTGGAAAGTGTGGCTGTCCAATGTGATATTTCATCGTTTATATTTTCATCCCAAAAAAAAAGATCACAATGTACATCCCTTGGATAGTGGGGTATTAGTTTGAGTTCATGGGGTCCCCTAAATAAATAGCATAGGTTTGGTGATCATTTTAGTTTAATATGAGTATTCAAAAAAAAATATTATTAAAATTATTAAAAAAAAATTGCGCGTAGAGCAATGAAATGACCTAATGTGTGGCTTTCAGCACTTGGGGATCGTGACTCCATAGTTGTCTAGCCCAGAGTTAGTAATTTTATCTCTATTTTTGGTAATTTGAATTTTTTTTTGACTGAGTTAACTCAAGATGATGCCCGAGTATGTGGGCTTCACTTGGTGCCCTAAGGTCTTTGAGCCTGGGAGTCATCGACAAAGTCTCGCTACAGGGGTTGACTCTTTTGAGTGCAACTTCAATTACCATGGCAAAATTGCAAAAAACAAAAAACAACAAAAAAAATTATACAAAAAAAAAATGAATACTCATCTTAATATTGAAATGTGATTCCACCTAGCACTTCCATAATTTCCCCCTTGAATAAAGATGAACCCCATGTCTATTGTGATGCACAACACATCCTCATACTTAATTGATATTGGATGAAATATGGCAATGAATTTGAACAAAGGAATGGGCTTGGGATTGGGATCTTCTTATGAAACTATCTCATATTAAAATATTTTGATGGGTTTCATGATTGTTTGGTATAAGGTTTTTTGGTGATCATTGTGTATTAAACTGTTTTTGGAAAAGGGAATTCGAATTTCATTTTATTGAGATATATTTTGCTCGGGACTAGCAAAACTCAAGTTGGGGGGTGTGATTAACCACTAAATGAGGCTAATATTCATTGTTAATATACATAATATTCATGTTCTTTGTTATTCATAAACACCATTTAGTGCATTTTACACTTTGAACATCATTTCACATTATGATTGTAATACCTTCTTAAAATGCACTATTATGTGGTACATTTTTGAACATCATTTAAAGTACCAAATGATTCATCTGATTATACATATTTTAATTTGATAATTTATATACACTCCAATATGAACATGTTTCATTCAGGGATCAATGGAGAATTCATGGAGGGTGATGAAGATATTTGGCAATGAAATGAAGCAATTCTAGAGAAGGCAGATTGGACACCATCCCACTGATGAGACTGTTGGGACCAACATATAGGTCCAATTAATCCCAAATTTCGTGGGATTCTAGAAGACATGTATAGTAACAAATCACTCTTCATGATCCAATGATAATTCGGCCTCTATGGTGGTCATTGGGGCGACCCAAGTTAGAGATACAATTATGGTCCAGATTCTGCGGCCCAGAAAAACAGCCCACTAATGTGCTCATATCTCGGAATCCACGACTCAAAATGGGCCCAACTTTTACAGTCGGTTAGAATCCATCCTAGTATCCATTTTCTTCTTGTATGGACTACTCTGATTCGGCCGTCTAGAAGGTCTTCCAGATGCATCTGTTTGGTGAAGGAAAGCTGGCTGCCACCTCGGGTCAAATGTGGAAAAGTTCAAATTCCACAAGCTTTCCACCACCTATGGCCTACCAAAATTAATTCAGATGCTTTGTACTATTGGAGGCTCGACCCAAGGCTCCAAAAATTCCTATTTAAGGCAGTGGTGGTGAAGGAGTTGAGAGTATTGGGTGCTTGTTTTAATTGTAATGTTATGCTGCGATTTTGTTGTCTCAAATTTGTCTTTCACTTGTAAGTTGTTCAATTCACTTTAGTTTCTTAATAAAAGTTCTTATTATCCTCTTATTCTATTTTTCTAAATCTCACTTTGATACCGTTGCCTCAAGGTGTGAATTTATTTGCACCAAATCTTGTGAAATTGTTCACACAACGGTGGAGTGATCATTTTATTTTTGTTGTTTTCTTTACTTCTCCATTTCATCCCTCATGAGTCTACTTTCCGCTTCCATTGAAACCATGGGATCAATGGAGGTCTAACCCACTTATGGGTTGATCCAAGGGAGTATCAAGGGGATGGATTGGATGTTATTTATCACCTAATTAATGTATAATCACTTCTTTAATTGGGATTTTTATTTGATGATTTTTAAACTCCATCGTCCTTGTTGAATTTAAGGCCACACACTTCAAGTACTAATACGAACCTTTAACTTGAAGTGATCAAAACTTTTATCCTTAAAGTATATAGGTGATTATTATTAAAGGGTGTAGGCATTAAACTCGTAAGTGATGATGTTGTTTTATCTCCATAAATGAACCCATCTCAGATTTAAGAAATTGAAATCATTAAAAAGAAAATACGTCCAATCCACCCCGAGCGATAACCTAGGATCAACTCATTATTTTAATTTGAATTCACCTAAGTATCTTAGAGTTCACTTAAACCTATCTAAAATCAACCCAAAGTTGGCCACTTCATAGCCAAAAATTCTCCTTAGAATGTGCATGTCTATAGGTTACTTCTTAGGTCTCTGTGGATTCGATAACCCAAGCTAAACTACAAGGACCGTCTTACCTTCTTATCTTGGGTAAATTTGAGCGAGAATCAAGGAGATCCATCTTCCTCCTTGCATTTGTAAAGAATTGGAGGATGATACAAGATATGAAGAGTGATCTCCCTTTCTCGGCAGTTGATATTGGATTTGTATAAAGATAGCCAATCTATGCCCAAGATAGCATCAAACTCCACTAAAGGAAGTATGATGGGATTTTCTAGGAGGTTCAGTCCAGAAACATTAATAGGGGATGAATTATGAACCATGGACACAACAATTTCCCCATTCCCTGTTCTCACAGATAAGTTTTCCACCAATTTTTTTGGGGGTTATTGAATTGTTCAACTAAATTTGTAGGATATGAAAGAATGCGTAGAACTAGAATAAAATAGTATGTTCACTATTCTTGAATGAATAACTAGAGTATCTGTAACCACATTGTTTTCTGGCTACACCTTAGAGGTAGTGATAGAATAAGCCCTTCCTTGTTGCCTCGGAGGTTGTTGTTGGTTTCCTCCGACAACCCTCGACTAAAGGTAATTGTTTTCATAATTCCCAAGCTCCATACAAATGTAACACTGCACTGCCAACTGAGTATTGATATGAACCTTCATTTCTTATTCAACATTTTTGGTATTTTTTCATATCCCTTCAGCAGTTCTTGGCCAGATGACCAAACATTCTACATTTGAAGCGATTCCTGGTTCCCTTGATACAGTTACTAGGAAGTTTCTTCCAACAATTTTTGCAAGGAAAAAAGTCAGGCTTCTTTCCATCATGGGATTTGTTTGATGGACCACCCATGTTGTTCTCTATTTTCCACTTATTGTCACTGGGCCCACGAGACCACTGAGAGTCTCTAATATCCATTTCAACCTTGAGGGCACAACGAACAATATATTTATAACTATCAAAGTCTCGAATTTCCAATTCTTTTTGTAGACTCACGTTTATTCTGATGAAGAAGCGATCCACCTTGCTTTTGGTGTTCATGAAAAAGCCAGAGGCATACCTTGCAAGCCTTATAAATTTTGCTTCATATGCCCCGATGGACTCGTCTTCCTTCTACTTGAGTTTGAGGAACTCTATTTCCATCTTGAGATAGAGTGTTTGAGGAAACTTTTTGTTGAAAAACATCCTCTTGAATTTCTCCCAATTCATGGAATCAATTTCTTATAGGGACTTTGTATTCTTGATTAGTTTCCACCATTGATCATCTTCCCCATAAAAATGTTAGACCGCCAGTACAACTTTTTCCTCTTCGGAACACTGGAGGAAGGAGAATATCTTCTTAGGGGAGTTAATCCATTGTTCCGCATGGTGGGGATCAAAATATCTGCTTAACATGGGAGGCCTTTTCCGCATGAATATTTCTACAAAAACTTTCTCTTTTTGTGGAGGAGGAAGGAGTTCCATCTGATTCAATTTATTATTCATAAATCGAGCTATCTGATCAAGTACTGTCAGGATGTTTTCAGTACCCACTCCCGTCATATCAAGCATATCATTAGGGCAGTATTCACATTGCCTATCACATTGGTTGTTGGAACTTTTCCTTCTATTTCTCTCCATTAACTAAGAAAAAGGTCATATAATTAGAGGTCTTGAATACTTAGCAAAAAATAAACATTGAACATAAGATTATAAACATATAAAGAAGAAGAATATCCTATCTTGTGATCTATGTTATCCTCAATATATTTCATAACTTATATTCTTATGGGATTTTTTTATCCCTCAATAAAAGTTTATACTAAGCTCGTGAATCTAACAAAGCATATCCGTTTGGAGTGTCGTAACCAAGAGTGTAGTAAGGCCCGTTGTCATGCACTAGTTCTCATTCGAGTCTAGATCAAAGCGGTGTTTTTGGGTTTTACGCCTAGGATACATATGTGCTAGAGCCGCCTCTACCTGCTCATATCTAGATAGGGATGTATTTGAATGATAAAACACTTAATCAATACTCATCAATACATTTGGATGTTTTGTATTAGTATTATCTCTAAGGCTTCCCTATGGTGTTTTCTAATCCTAATCTTAAAAATAACTAAACCTATCCTTTGATACCAACTATGACAACCCTGCTTTTTATTACAAAAATAAACACGATTTATTACATAAACTTCACTTGATAAAACATAGAAGATAAAGTGGTTTAGTGTATTTTGGGCTTAGGTTCATTACATAAAATCTTAAAACATGAAATACAACATCCTTATTGAAAACTTCCTTTACATGACCACTATATTCCCTCGTACATAACATTGCATGGGATAACCTGAGGACATGCATAAGGAAAGGGTGAGGTATAAAGCCCAGTAAGGGAATAAACATGTAATAACATGAGGAATAAAATACATGTTAGAAAATAGGAATCTCAATATAGAAAAAGGGAACCATAAACTTAAAGGCATGATAAATCATGATAATCATAACATGGAAATGTGGCAACAACACTTAACATGGAATTAGCATGATCCAAGACTCATTTCACAAAGAGCATGAGTAAACCCTCATTGCACATGAAGAACGAGTAAACCCTCATTGCACTTATATTAGCATGAGTAAACACCCATTTCACATAACTTATCATGATACTATACTTTACCCAATGCATTGGAGTGCTATCAGGGCGCATCTTTCTTAAACATTTCATTTCATGCATAAGTGTGCCACATGGATCATAAAACATTGAATCATTCAACATAATTATTTATTCCATGATAAAAAATGTGGCATAAATAATTGAAACTCTTTAATCAAAACGGAAATGCTCAAAAAGGTGAATACCCTTGATAGAGAAATGAGCATGGTATTCACTACATAATGACTTTGTCTTGGAAAAACACAGTACAATTTCAGCAGCATAATGACGTGACATAAGAACTCATAAAAATGGTTGATGAGAGAGAAAGAGGTGTCTCATCATATTTAGATGACATGTACAGTAAGGGGGTCATTTATAAACATATCCAACAAATGTAATGGAATTTATATTCATGATACAAAAGAATTGGTTGAATGTAAATGAGGAAAGGGAAATTCCTTTTGGAATTTCTGCATAGTAACAGGTGTACATGGGAGTTATTTAATGAGAGATAAAGGGGTATCACATCATTAAAAAAATAAAGAGGTCAGTATAGGGGAGGTTCGAAACCATCCCGCAACATTTATAATTGAAATTAAAAGGGCATAAAAACTTAATGAAAATTGGACAAAAATGAGAAAGGATGAAAAAACCCTTACTTGGAAGTATCCATCCAAAGGCTTCAGAGAGGCTTGAGAGAGGCTTCTAGGAAGCTTGGGGCACCTTGGGAGGATTCTAGAGAGAGGAGGTTAGAGGTTGGACGAACCAAAAAGGCTTTTAGTGAGGAGGAAGTGGGAGCTTGGGTGGGTTTATATGGGAAAGGTGAGGGAATTTTTTATTATTTAGGTTTGGGACACTCACATTAAACTAATCCAAACCACAAACCATCCCATGGTTTTTTCCCATGGTTATTGGAAAAGGTAAGTGGGAAAAAATATTTTATAAGGCTAAATTCCAAACTTCTTAAAATAATGGGGTTGCTTATGTGGAGGTGAGTCACACACCCAAGGAAAAAAATTTAAAAAGACAAGCTGTTTAATTAGTCTTGAAGGATCCATTAATTCTTTGTAAAATAAGTCAAACAAAACCAAAATCACATTATTTTAAAGTTAAAACATATATTAGCCGAACATAAGGCTTATAGTATTTTATTAAATAACTATAGGGACATTATGATGTCACAAAACATATTATATATTTAAACAGTATTTTATTTTTACCCAAAAACTTGACTGTCTTAGAAAATTATGAAAAATTCACCATTGGATAATTTCGACATCCTGATTCCAGAAATAATATTCATTTTATATAAATAATTTTCTAAATATTTTAATTTTCACTTTTAAAATAAAAACCGACATTTATGAAAATTCATGTGTTTTGACAAAAATAGATTTCAAACCTTAATAAAAATTACAATTGCATTCATAAAATTACACGGTAATTTATATTTAATAGAAATTAATTTAATAATAATAATATTATTTTATTAAAAAATTATTTAATTCAAATATACATTAATTCATCAAAATATATTTCATTGTTGAACATTAACTAAAAAATACTATTTGTGCATAAAAACTAATTACAAGGTAACAATAATAAAATGAAAGTATATTCATTATTATATACAAAAATAATTTACATAAACATAGTACTAGGGTCTTATTAAATATCCACTTAAAACATCCGCATAAGACCAAAGGGTGTGGTGCGTGATGGTGACCGTCTCTTGGGGTGGCTCGGATAACATTGCATGCGCGTTGATCTCTATCAACTTCCACTTCTCCTGTAGATGGTTCCGTTCAAGCTTAACCTATTGAAGCTTGTCTTGGGCTTGGTCAAGAACAAATCCCAATGACGCCACCTACTTTCTGAGCTCCGACATATGGGTTTCGTATGGAGAAATTCTACTAGATGAGGTCATCGCTTCCTTTGTCTGAGTAAATTAGATTGTTAAATCCCATATTTATACTAATCGTGTGATCACTGTTCAACGGATATATTAGAAATAATCACAATTATTATTGGTATTTTAAAATCCAAAGACATAAAACAAAATAAGTGCATATGTTGTATGACCATTTCAAATATTAAGGCATTTAATTAGATCAAGAGGGATTTTCATTAATAAAAATTTGGGTCATTACAGACATAAACCCTATAACCATAAGTCTTGGAGATATTTCTGGCATTTCTCTATAGCCCCAGGAGGAATGTTCTTTGGATTCCATGATTCCCCAATATGAATTTATGCTTTTAAGACCTGTTATAAAGGGCATCAGTGAGGGAATATAGTGGTCAAACAATATATTATAAAGTATAGGAAAATTTTGATCTAATCCATAATTGAAATAAGTGAGAATATATTCATCTCATTTAATAACTTATCTTTCACCATGATGAGTATATCCCTCATCAAAACTCGAGTCTGTGTGGGAGCATCCAAGAAATTTATACAAGGAAGGAATTTATCATACATTTCCCCTATATGGGATATCCTTAATAGTTAGTATATATCATGTAATCTTATTCCAAATTCACCGTGGGATAAATGAAATTAACTAGTACCATGGCACAAATGAAAAATCAGTTCATTGGGAAGATCATGTTGAAGATAAACACTGAATTGGTAAACCCTTAAATTCTCTATAAATATGGACAATGTTTAATTTTTTGGAAAATTCTATGAAACTATTATTAATATATAATGGTTATTCCCATTAATTAAAAAATTTTCCTCCAAGGTTTAAATTATATTTGGAGCTCCATCCACCACCTGGGTTGTTCAAAGAATAGACAAATATGATCAAGAATCTTAGAGCGATGGACTGGTGGGAGAAATTACTATCATCTAGAACCATAGGGGAGTTCTCATATATATATGAAATCCCATGGGACTATGCTATAATGATATTTCTACCCTCAAAAACATAATATAAATACAATCAAGGGAAGTTGACACCCAATAAGATGGAAGGTTTTAGTTTGGAGAAGGACTGGAAATGTTATCTAGTGGGCCAAACCCATACATGGGAAGCAAATATAATATTATATAACCCAATAGACTGGATAGAAGAATCATTTTAAGAACGCCATTGTCAAAACACAGATGATATTAAGGGTCGTTATTAAAATTCTCATCAATAAAAATTCTCTAATTAGCTGTAGTGGAATAACTTTGACGATAGATGGAATAAATATGAATAAAATTTAAAAAAAATGTCTGTAAAATTCATGAAAATATCATAAAATGGAAATTTATAACTTTGTACGTGTCATGTGAATCACATTAACCATAAGGGGGCTCATGATCTCGTAAACTAATACTGATTTCTCGAACTACCCCAAGAAGATCCCACAGACCACATAAAACCACCAGACATCTCGTAGCCATGAGACCCTTCATAAGAATAAAAATTTCATGAACATAACATGGTCACATGATCCTCATAATAGTCAAGTGATCAAGTGAACAAACTAGTGAATGCCACAAAACCAGTGAAGAAAACCATACAAGCTTAAATACAAGGTCCATGTAGTTACCAAAATTTAATTCACTATTGTTTCAAGAATGTTTTGGGAAAAAATAGATCTCATGAAAGAGTTATCCTGAAGAATACTTGAGAAGTAGATCATGTGATTAGTTTTCATGAAGAGGTATCACGAACAGGTCTTATGATTAGTTCTTGAAAATAGTCTTGTGACAGAGTTATGCGATGGAAGAAGATTGCAATATCTAAGGAGAGTAGGTGTAGTTGGTGAATGAGTCTCCCTCTGGACCCCTATCTATAAGGTATTCTATAGAATACTAAAGGTCACTCGAAAGGCCCAATGTTTCTTAAGAAAATGATTTAATACATCCCAAAGACTTAGGCGGGTATTTAATTTCCTAAAAACCAACCCCTCATCCCCATTTACTGTAGAGACCCGAAGTTTGACGTACATGGACAATACATTACTTTTGAGGAATACTTAATACATAACAAAAACCAAAACCCAAGGACTGTAATAGTTTAGTGTCTTTGGAAACTCGGAACGTAATCTTCTAATCTTGGTGAAAGATCTTCAACATCTCCCATAAAGATCTTCCCCTTTTGTTTTCTTAACTAAAAACTTTCTTTAAATCCTAGGGAAAAGAAAACATATAAAGGGTGTGCTCAAATGCTCAGTAAGGGTAAGCATAGAGAACAAAAAATAATCCATAAACATTTGAATGAAAAAACATGAACATAAAATCTAAACATCAAAATCTTGAGCAAAGACATAAATCATGGAAGTACATAAAGCATAGATCATAAAGGAACATTAATCATGATAAACTAGCATGAGAATAAAACATGTAATTGTGGCAACCATTCAGAACTTGTTATGATTTCCATAGTAGCCAAGGCATTGCTGCCAAGACCATCTTAGTGGACAAAGTCCCTTTCTGAATCGAGTTCACTCCTCGTTTCAGTCCTGTAACACTGAACCGGATTAACTTACCGTTACATCCATGTCTATCTCATGAGATATAAATCTTTACCCAATTCATTGGAGGGAGATAAAGGTCCCACCCATCTCATAATGCAATCATTCTTACTTTTTCCACAACATAAACATAAATCATTCATCATAACCCAAAGAATAAAATGGGTATCATAAAAATCATCCCATCATAACATAATCCATATAAAACAAATGGACATCATTTCATCATAAAAATAGTGAAAACATGGAAATCATAGAGACATTATAATTGAAACATACACATATGAAATAATGTCATCTTAGATGGAAAAATGGTTTTGATAAAACTTTTGAAATCAATTCTTGAGGAAAATATCCTTTATTCTTCAAAATCAATTTCTTTTCACAAAATGTCATGCAATTTTAAAAGAATGATATTTTGTTTAAAATAGTCATGAAATATTTTGGAGGAATATTCATGAAAATAATGCTTTATAAAACCATAAAAATCCTTTCATGTCATATAAGTTAAAAACACATTCTCCTTGTACTTTTGTCAGAAAAGTCAAAAAGTACCTCGTAACGTAAAAACAAGAAAGATTCCTTACATACCATGTAGTAAAAGTCAAAAATGGTTAAAAAGGACTTTAAACATACATGAAAACACTTTTATAAAACATGGACATGGATGATAGAAATAACCCCAGTAAATACTTACGAATAAGAAATCTCGGATAAAAATGAGACTTGCAAAATTATCCCTTACCTTAGGTCCGATATACTTTGTATGGATCCAAAACCCCTGTATAATGATTTAAATAATTTCATTGACTTATTAAATAATCATATTCATTGTTATTATATCATATATGTTTCACTTATGACTTTATATTACCCGTTCTTTTGTAAATTCCATGTTAAAGTAGAGTTTTGGGTAAAATCATTTCATTTATCATATGTGTTTCGACTTGTAATTATTCATATGATTACTTAGATCATGATTACATAATTCCAGAATATAAAACATGATTTATATATAATATATATTCATAATATACATATATATATAATAGATCGATAAATGGAAAGAAATACACCGTTCACGGAGACGGTAGGTCGTACGTACGCATGAACGCTGTTTTCGTTTCCTTATTGAGTTGAATGGAATTAAGTAGATGAAATACATATATATATATGTAAATAAATCCAGTAGCTTTATAATTTCATATATTTCATTATTATTGCTTATATATACCTTATAATCATTCTTAAATGGTTAACATGAAGAATGAATCTCATCGCGTCGTGGAGACGGTAGTCCGTACATATGCACGAGCGATGATATCGTTCCCATAATTATAGAATTGGAGTGGATGGTATAATATATTATAATCATTATGATGTTATAATAACCATATATTGTTATTCTTTACACCATTATACCCATCTATGTAAGGTGTTGGTGCAAAAATAGATTACACTGCGGCGTGGAGACGGTATTCCGTACGTACACACGCGTGATGATTTTCTTTTCTGTAGGACTGATAGAAGGTGAAATAGGGTTGTTTCATATTTATAATAAAATATCAGTATATGAGGAATACTCATGTTAATACTTAATAATTAAAAAACTAAATAAGAAGATGTTTAAGAAGAAATAAAATTGAAAGAATCGGTAAGAGATATTACCTCTTCTTTGACACGCCTCTTTGAAACCTCCTCTTAGGGTACTAAAATTGGTCTTTGAAGAAGAAAATGACCTCTAGTATGTTTCTAGGGAAGTTGAGAAGGGAAATGGTCAGGTTTTTTCCGAGCTTAAAGGCTCAAATTGGTGTGAGGAAGAGAGGGAGGTGATGCCCTTTTATAAGGGAGGAGAGGGGCACCTTTGGAAATATAAGAAATATTAGTTTATATTAAATACCAACCCCACTTAAAAACTTCCAAAATGACTCATATCCTAAGATTAGATGATATAGTGTTGTAATATCATCAAAAAATAAAATTTATACATGTTAGGAATCTATTTTAAACATTATCAACTTGATTTATCCTTATTTATAAATTTAATTTTATTTGTGGTAATAATATTCAAAATTTTAAATTATTATAAATAATTACATATTTGTTGTGAATAATAAATAATTTTACACTTTATGAAATTTTATACCATATAAATATAAATTTATAATTTTTAAATATTTTTGTGATTTTTACACAATTTTATAATATGTTATTTCGACAAAATAACAATAGTGTCAATTTTGACACTATTCATTTATTTGAATTTAAATAAACAATATACAGAATATATGTTCGAACTAAAATATTTAATAGATTCATAACATGTCATATTTATCTAAAAAATTAGTTTATCACATTAAATAGTTCATATAATATTTATTTTATTATTTTTAAAACCATTTATTTGGTTTATCTCTTAATAAAATAATTACTACAACATTTTTGTATAATTATTTAATATACTTATTTGTTGCATAAAAATTAAAACTAAAATCCTATGATGAAGGTAAATCTATTAACTTTCACATTAATACTTTCACTCGAATTTATCATCTTAAAATCACAATATTTAAATTGTTATAATTATTAAATTATGAAGGTGACAACTTTGACATCATTTAAAATAAAATAATATAAGTGTCATAATCTCTTTTATAAGGCTCCAAATGGGAAACTATTCGATAATTGGATGTTTATGGTTTAACCTTACATGAAAAATAAGTTTTGGTCAGGGTGTTGTACCTTTTATGATCACTATTAGTTTAATAAAAACAATATTCTTGATTTTTCACTAGATAAACAATTTCTGCATCACTATTGTGTCACAATTAATGATAATTATTTAATCCCAAAAAATTATAAATAAATTCATATGATATAGATAATTTTATTATATTTCTGGAGACTATTCATGTTCGAAGTTTCATGAAGTTTATCACTAAATTAAAATTATTATACTTATAAGATTTAAGAAAGTTACATGTTGTCACTCTCTTTGGTTTTAATAATAATTAAATTATTTTCATGGACAAAAGTCCATTAAATGAATCTAATATGACCCTTAGGTGATATGGGTCGACTTTTAGTCATCCAATAGGATTTTGACAGGTGTTACGGTAATTTTATAATCATATATTTACCCTTAATTACCTGATTTACCTTTAGCTATGGTAAATAAAATTTACCGTAGTTACTATTCATAATGCCCAAAAATAAAAACGTAGCTTATTAACATAATTTGGAATCACTGATTCTAAATATGGAATCCATTTTTCAAAATTAAATACACAAATTTTTCATAAATTAAATTAAAATTAATCCCGTTGTCGAAAGAAAACGACTTTTTGTTTAAAACATTGCAAAAGATTGAATTGATTTTACCAACGAATTCAAGGTAAAATCAATGCTAATGACATACATTATATTAAATGGTAAAAATATATTCTATTTATACTTTATAACCATTAAATATTATAATTTAACCATATAAATTAATACGATGAAAAAAATTGTTTTTAATTTAAATATAGCGTGTTTTTACTATTCATTAAAATATGAAAGTTATTAGAAAAATATCAAAACTTTATCTAATGTAAATTTTTATATCCTGATTCAAAAGAAGAATTTTATTTTGTAAAATTGAACTTATAAACATGTCAAAAACTAGATTTAATGTGGGTGCACCATTAAAAGGTGGCAAAACTGCATTTTTTTGAAAAATACTTATTTTACCCGAAAAATTTATTTTGTTCACATACCATGTTCTAGAAAATGTGTAAGATGAAATAAGAATGTTATAACATTAAAAATTTAGTTAATACTATTCATAACGGCTAGTTCATAATAATATTATAACCAAATATCATTGTTTAGTGAAACCTGATATTGCGTACAACACACGCTATCGAGGAAAGTCGCGATTGCGTGTAATGCAAGCCAAGTCAGGGTTGCGTGTTATGAAAGAATCCTTCGTTGTTTCATATAACAGAATCCAACCATATTTCATTTATACATTGAATATATATATATATATATATACACTCAATGTTGTGTAGAATGACTCTTATAAAATGAACTTGAAATTGTGTGTAACACAATCTAAGAATAGTGTTGCGTATACTGCAAGCTAATACGGTGTTGCGTATAGCACAAGATAATCTTGTTGTAGCATAAAACACATGACATCAATTAAATAGAATACTTATCATAAAATATCAGGTTGTCACATTCTACCCCCCTTAAAATGAATTTCGCCCTCGAAATTCATCGGGGTTATAAATCGTTTACTATTCATAGAAACCCACATCGTAAAAAGGAATACTAAAACATAATTTTAAAAACTAAATTATGAAACATAACGATTACCCAAAGTAACTCATCACTGGGTTTCCATATAGAATAACATAGGTGAAAATATGGATATGGAAGAGAAACCTAACCATCAAGTTCTGATGGAGAGTGGTAGAGGACATGGATATGAAAATTCCAACAATCACAAAGCCATAAATTTGTGATGATCTAAGCTACCATCTGATTCATCGGATATAAGAGAAGTAGGACAACATTTTTGGTTTTCAATATCATTTCCATAAATTTGAAAATTTTAATTAGAAGAAATTATTGATTGATTTTGGTACAATCTCACTGTTTTTCATTCTTTGAACAATTTCCACTTCATCTCTTAAAGAAATGAAGTTGAATTTGTTATTCATGAAGTGTTAAAAAATCATGTGATAGAATGATGGGACATTCCATATGTTTCAAACAAAAGGTTAGCAAAAGTTATCAAATATACATAAGTCCATTTATGGCGACTTTAATCATATAAGATTCAAAAAATGAACTTATACTTCATATATCATACCGCTTAATAAAATAAAACTAGTTTATACTAGCCAGGGACTTCCTGTAGGCCAGTGGTAGGCGATAAAGGATAGTCGCACTTCGGTTGTGGGTTCAATTCCCACAGCCTTGTCCAACGCGATGGGTTGTCGCCCGTCCTGCAGGTTGTCATTTTTCTAAAACTACATTACTATAACATCCCATCAATAATATCGAAAAAAGTTCTATCCTTAAAAAATACTAACTTATGTCCAACATAATCCATTCTAATCTTTAGGCTTAACTAAAATACTTCAGTCTAAGCTCATAGTATAAAGAAATGATTACTTGAAATGTCACATAACAATCACGTGAATGCCATCATTTATCCCCTATATATCATAAGATATATCTTGTTGGTCAAATTACAAACATGTGAATACCTTAATCATGTATTCTCTTGAAGAACGAATACCCATTGAACCTTAGTGAAAACATGAATGCAGTTAACAGTTAACACTTTCCACATACCAAAATCCTCAATATTCTATATACTCAAACCATGATATCACTTAGTCCTTATATCAATCATGAGATCATGAATACTATAAAGCATTTAATTTTCTCCTTATCCCTTAATTATGCGCATATCATCTTCTTTCCAAAATATTTGAATCACTTTTCATGGTTACCAGTACCATAAAATTATTGAAAACCACAATAGACTAATACAAAAATATTCTAATACACCATAAAAGTACCTCAACAAAATTATTCTTGAATACCAATACATAAACACTTCAATCCATCCTATTCAATGATTGTATTGGAATAATTCACTCCTTGATTTAGAAGTCACTTTTTAGGTCAGGGCATTGAGTTGGGTAATGCCCATGTCTCCACAAATAAGACATTGAACTCCATAACAGTCTGTCACTCTATGACCCTTTTCTCCACACAGATAACATCTGTCCCTCCATTTGAGGTATTCCTCAAGGTTATTTTTCCCTTCTTTAGAAATCTCAATCTTCCTTTCTTTATGCTCCTCAACATGCGAACATGCATAAAATTCTATCTTCGTCTTATTTGATGAATTAGGCATACCACTAAATTTCACCTTGTTAATCATATATCGGGATGACTGATTCGGCATAATCACAATATCTTTCTCTCTGGGAATTATAAAATTTTGTTGCTCATAGTCACCAATTTGTCCATTGGATTCAATGTTAACCGAATTCCTTCTGGTTCCCTCTCTTGACTAAAACATAAAAAGAATTCTGTGAGAGGAAAAAATCATACAAGGAAAATAACATAATCAAGGGGGAGTACCTTCGACATCTAACATCTTAGGTTTAATTCTAATATCGTTACCGTAATTCTAGGACTATAACCTATACTTATACTTAACCTTAGGGACATCCCTAGACATACCTTATAAATATCTCTAGGGATCTCACAAAAGTTCTCGCATCCGAGTTTCCAAAGGTTGACTAAACCTTTCCTATGATACCAACTATAGAGACCCGAAGCTTGACGTACAAGGACAATACATTACTTTTTCAGAATACTTAATACATAACCAAAACCAAAACCCAAGGACCGTAATAGTTTAGTGTCTTTGGAAACTCAGAACGTAATCTTCTAATCTTTGTGAAAGATCTTCAGAATCTCCCATAAAGATCTTCCCCTTTTGTTTTCTTAACTAAAAACTTTCTTTAAATCCTGGGGAAAAGAAAACATATAAAGGGTGATCTCAAATGATCAGTAAGGGTAAGCATAGAGAACATAAAATAATCCATAAACATTTTAATACAAAAACATGAACATAAAATCTAAACGTCAAAATCTTGAGCAAAGACATGAATCGTGGAAGTACATAAAGAATAGATCATAAAGGAAGATTAATCATGATAAACTAGCATGGGAATAAAACATGTAATTGTGGAAACCATTCAACACTTATTATGATTTCCATAGTAGCCAAGACATTTCTTCCAAGACCATCTTAGTGGACAAAGTCCCTTTCTGAATCGAGTTCACTCCTTGTTTCAGTCCTGTTACACTAAACTGGATTAACTTACTGTTCCAACCATTTCTATCTCATGAGATATAATTCTTTACCCAATGAATTGAAGGGAGATATAGGTCCCACCCATCTCATAATGAAATAATTCTTACTTGTGCCACAACATAAACATAAATCATTCATCATAACCCAATGAATAAAATGGGTATAATAAACATCATCACATCATAACATAATCTATATAAAACAAATGGATATCATTTCATCATAAAAACAGTGAAACCATGTAAATCATAGAGACATTATACTTGAAACATACGCATATGAAATAATGTCATCTCAGATGGAAAAATGGTTTTGATAAAACATTTGAAATGAATTCTTGAGGAAAATATCCTTTCTTCTTCAAAATCAATTTCCTTTCACAAAATGTCATGAAATTTTAAAAGAAAGATATTTTTTTTAAAATAGTCATGAAATATTTTGGAGTAAGCTTCATGAAAATAAGGCTTTATAAAACTGTAAAAATTCTTTCATGTCGTATAAGTTAAAAAAACATTCTCCTCGTACTTTTGTCAGAAAAGTCAAAAAGTACCTCGTAACGTAAAAAAAGAAAGATTCCTTACATACCATTTAGTGAAAGTCAAAAATGGGTAAAAAGAACTTTCAACATACATGAAAAAACTTTTATAAAACATGGACATGGATGATAGAAATAACCCCAGTAAATACTTATGAATAAGCAATCTCGGATAAAAATGAGACTTGCAAAATTATCCCTTACCTTAGATTTGATATGCTTCATATGGATACGAACCTCCTATATAATGATTTAAATAATTTCATTGACTTATTAAATAATCATATTCATTGTTATGATATCATATATGTTTCACTTATGACTTTATATTACCCGTTATTTTGTAAATTCCATGTTAAAGTAGCATTTTGGGTAAAATCATTTCATTTATCATATGTGTTTCGACTTGTAATTATTCATATGATTACTTAGATCATGATTAATTAATTCCAGAATATAAAACATTATTTATATATAATATATGTTCAGAATATACATATATATATAATAGATCGATAAATGGAAAGAAATACACCGTTCATGGAGACGGTAGGCCATACGTACGCATGAACGCTGTTTTCGTTTCCTTATTGAGTTGAATGGAATTAGATAGATGACATACATATATATATATATATATATATATATTTACATAAATCCAGTAGCTTTATAATGTCATATATTTCATTATTATTGCTTATATATACTTTATAATCATTCTTAAATGGTAAACATGGAGAATGAATCACATCGCGTCGTGGAGACGGTAGTCCGTACGTACGCACGAGTGATGATATCGTTCCCATAATTATAGAATTGGAGTGGATGGTATAATATACCAGATTCAGTATGATGTTATAATAACTATATATAGTTATTCTTTACACCATTATACCCATCCATGTAAGGTGTTGGTGGAAAAACAGATTACACCACGGCATGGAGACGGTATTCCGTACGTACGCACGCGCGGTGATTTTGTTTTCCGTAGGATGGATAGAAGGTGAAATAGGGTTGTTTCATATTTATAATAACATATCAGTATATGAGGAATACTGATGTTATTACTTTATAATGAAACAACTAAAGAAGAAGAAGTTGAAGAATAAAGAAAATTGACAGAATCGGTAACAGATATTACCTCTTCTTTGACACGCCTCTTTGAAGCCTACTCTTAGGGTACTAAAATTGGTCTTTGAAGAAGACCAGGACCTCTAGGATGTTTCTAGGGAAGTTGAGAAGGGAAATGGGCAGGTTTTGGCCAAGCTTAAAGGCTCAAATTTCTATGAGGAAGAGAGGTAGGAGATTCCCTTTTATAAGGGAGGAGAGGGGCACCTTTGGAAATATAACAAATATTAGTTTATATTAAATCCCAACCCCACTTAAAAACTTCCAAAATGACTAATATCTGAATATTAGATGATATAGGGTTGTAATATAACAAACCAATAAAATTTTGACATGTTAGGAATCTATTTTAAACATTATAAACTTGATTTATCCTTATTTATCAATTTCATTTTATTTGTGGTAATAAAATTATAAATTTTATATTATTATAAATAATTACATATGTGTTGTGAATATTAAATAATTTGACACTTTATAAAATTTTCGACCATATAAATTTAAATTTATAATTTTTAAATATTTTTGTGATTTTTACACAATTTTATAATATGTTATTTCTATAAAATAACAATAGTGTCAATTTTGACACTATTCATTTATTTGAATTTAAATAAACAATATACAGAAGATATGTTCAAAATAAAAGATTTAATAGATTCATAACATGTCATATTTATCTAAAAAATTAGTGGATCACATTAAATAGTTCATATAATATTGATTTTATTATTTTTAAATTATTTATTTGGTTTACCTCTTAATAAAATAATTACTACAACATTTCTGTATAATTATTTAATATACTTATTTTCTTTCATAAAAATTAAAAATAAAATCCTATGATGAACATAAATCTATTACCTTTCACAATATAACTTTTACTCGAATTTATCATCTTAAAATACCAATATTTAAATTTTTATATTTATTAAATTATGATGCTGACAACTTTGGCATCATTTAAAATAAAATAATATAAGTACCATAATTGCTTTTATAAGGCTCCAAATGGTCAAATATTAGACCATTGGATGGTTATGGTTTAAATTTACATGACCAATAAGTTTTGTTGAGGGTTTTTTGCCTTTTATTATCACTATTAGTTTAATAAAAACTATATTATTGATTTTTCACTAGATAAACAATTTCTGCATCACTATTGTGTCACAATTAATGACAATTATTTAATCCCTAAAAATTATAAATAAATTCATATGATGTAGATAATTTTATTATATTTATGAAAACTATTATTGTTCTATGTTTCATGAAGTTTATCACTAAATTAAAATTATTATACTTATAAGATTTAAGAAAATGACATGTTGTCACTCTCTTTGGATTTAATAATAATTAAATTATTTTTATGGCAAATAGTCCATTAAATGAATATAATCCGACCCTTAGGTGATATGGTTCGACTTTTAGTTATCCAATTGGATTTTGACAGGTGTTAGGGTAATTTTATAATCTTATATTTACCCTTAATTACCTGATTTACCTTTAACTATGGTAAATAAAATTTACCGTAGTTACTATTCATAATGCCCAAAAATAAAAAGTAGCTTATTAACATAATTTGGACCCACTGATTCCAAATATGGAATCCATTTTTCCAAATTCAATACTCAAATGTTGAAGAAATTAAATTAAAACTAATTCCGTTGTCGAAAGAAAACGAGTTTTTGTTTAAAACATTGCAAAAGATTGAATTGATTTAACCTACGAATTCAAGGTAAAATCAATGCTAATGACATAAATTATATTAAGTGGTAAAAATATATTATATTTATACTTTAAAACCATTAAATATTGAAATTTAACCATATAAATTAATATGATGAAAAAAGTTGTTTTTAATTAAAATATAGCATGTTTTTACTATTCATTAAAAAATGAAAGTTATCGGAAAAATATGAAAACTTTATCCAATGTAAATTTTTATATCCTGATTCAAAATAAGAATTTTATTTTTTCAAATTGAACATATAAACATTTCAAAAACTATATTTAATGTGGGTGCACCATTAAAAGGTGGCAAAACTGCATTTTTTTTAAAAATACTTATTTTACCCGAAAAATTTATTTTGTTCACATACCATGTTCTAGAAAATGTGTAAGATGAAATAATAATGTTATAACATTCAAAATTTAGTTAATACTATTCATAACATCTAGTTCATAATAATATTATAAGCATATATCATTGTTTAGTGAAACCTGATATTGCGTACAACACACGCTATCGAGGAAAGTCGCGATTGCGTGTAATGCAAGCCAAGTCAGGGTTGTGTGCTGTGCAAGAATTATTCGTTGTTTCGTATAATAGAATCCAACCATATTTTATTTATACAATGAATATATATATATATATATATACACTCAATGTTGCGTAGAATGACTATTATAAAATGAACTTGAAATTGTGTGTAACCCAATCTAAGAATAATGGTGCGTATACTGCAAGCTAATACGGTGTTGCGTATAGCACAAGATAATATTGTTGTAGCATAAAACACATGACATCAATTAAAAAGAATACTTATCATAAAATATCAGTTTTTTACATTGACACTACCCTAAGGGGTCGGGAATTTTATTACTACAAAATAATAAAATCAAATCTCACAGGGATGAAATAACCAATGTATGCATATATTATTATATGAAAAAACAAAGGAAGGGAAGGATCCCAATACTTGTGAATCACATAATCCTCTAAAGGATACTCGATCGCATGACCTTCAGAAGGCTAAGAATGCGGGACATGTTCATAACATTACCTATAGGAGATCACAAAAATCCAATCAAAAAATATATTCTATTCTTGTGAATGATTCTATGACACTCATTAATCATGAAACGACTTCCATATGAACTCCCCCAATTCATGTGACTTGTTAGCCGATTGGTGTCTGACAACCATGCATAAATTCTTGTGAAATAAAGAGCAATAATTTGTAAAATATAGAGGCCTATTATTGTTTAAAATCTATATTCAATGATCTCATGTGTCTCATAATACATCGTGGAATCCCTAGAGGTATATCCATATTTTTGTGTAAAATCTTGTTGACATGTCACCCTCATCAAGTGAAGTATTTCATACATGCATAGTCGATTCTACATTACCCCTTCATCTCCATAGAAAATTGAATGGGTTGTCCATGAAAATTCTCACACATCACTAGAATACTATTTATTGGTCAGACAATGTGTCATCAATGCTAAGATTTATTTTCCTCAACAATGATCATACAAGTTCATGAGAACCCAAACCCTTTAAAAATAAAGAAGGAAGTAAAAAGGAAAAGTCACATACTTCTTTCAGAATGAGGATAAACTATCCATAATGAGAAATTATTTATATGCCTCAGACAATCATAGTCGATCATGCAAGACCCCCCTGATAAGACATCATGATCTAAAATACTCCCTTATACATATCATCCTGATCTCTCAAAGCCTCCTTGTATGTACACATTTGTCTCATGGAATACCCCTATAAATTCCTATTTGATCATGTGAAGGCCTTTAAATAGGCTTACTAATCTTGAAAATATCTCTATATGTGTTGATATAACCTTGTAAAGACTCTTTAGTATGTCTACATGGTTAGGGAAAATTACTTTGATTGGAAAGAATCCAATAAATAGGGTGCTAACATGACACCCTTATGGTCATTTGAAATCATGTGATGCTCTTGGGAAGACCTATGGTGGGATCTCACAAAGCATGTAACATCAAAGTCCTCTATACAATCCATCCCTAATATATGATATCCACACCTATCGTGTTGGTGTATAACCATGGTGGTGAATCCTATAACCCCCCTCATCATAGAAAAAATACCCAGACATTTATGATTGATCACACACGGGAGCACAAGAGAAAACTTCAAGGTGTGTCCAGTCATGTCATCGCAAGGTCTTTCACCACGTACAAATATCGGGAATGGCCTACGATATCACAAAAACATGAATAGAAACTTATCATGATCACTTATAGATCATGCAAAGGCCTTTTGGTGTGACAATCAGATCATTAAAATGATATATTTCACATCGACTATGTCACATGAAACCTAAATAATAATCTAGCACTAGATAAAATAGGAGAACACATGTGAGAAAGGATGGAAAAAATACTAAAGGATAAGAGACTAATGGGAAAACATATGTTGATCCTTATGTGCTTCGCATGAATCATCTAGATCGTGTGACAACATCGGTACGTGTCGTTCAAATCATGCGATGTTCTCTTGAAATAATATTTGGGTGATGCAATGCCCTTCAAACATGTCAATAAAGTCACAAGATTCCCTTCAGGCATGCCAACTAGTTCTTATGATGCCCAAGGGGGTTTCTAGAAAAAACCATTTGATGTCCTCCAGAAATGTTTCCCAATTACAACATTGACACTAGGACATGTCATATATATCTCACAGTGACATCAACACATTTCAACCACGATCATGTGATGTTCTCTAGGAAAGTCATCCAGTTCCTGCAGAACCCCCAAACATGTTAGTTTGGATCTTGGGATGTCCTCTTGAAAAACCGACCAGATCATGCGATACCCTACAGATGTGGAAATCATGTTCATGAAAAGGTTTTTAGACATTCCATTTAGATTATGCAACATCATTCTAGAAATTCACCTGGATCATGGGACTATCCTTGGACATGTCATCTATATAACTAAGACTTGTCCAGATATCTTTAGGCATGCCAAACAGACAAATAGGACATGTTATGTAGACAATCAGGCCATGTCAAACCGATATCCTAGGAGATAGAAATATTTTTCCTTGAACATGTAAGGGAAGAATCAATGTGTAATCCTTGGTCAGTGACATCATATGATTGGCCTTATATAAAGGAATTCATAGTGTGTTAGACCCAATTCAACTGAACTATAAGAACTCTGATTCCGACCATAACCATGACATGTAGGAAGCCTCTCTGAGGCCTGATCTATAATGTGAATATATTTTTATGTAATTCCCACCATATCTATAACATTTCAATCATCGGGACCCTATCATTCCCATGGGATGATCATTCTTTCTCATCAATCAACATACTGAGAAATTAATTGAACTATAGGAACTATGATTCCTACTATAACCAGGATACATGGGTGCCTTCACAAGTCCACATATCAATATTAAACACACAAATGGATTTCCTAATATTTAAGTCCCACATCCATATGTAGTGATAATGATTAATTTTTTTATCCCTTATTTCTCACACTGATCATGGATAACATCGGTTTAGGCAGTTTCAATTATCATATCATTTAGATCATTAATATACACTAGCTAGGGAAACCCCATGGTGTAATCCTAGATTAGTGGAATTATATAACTACTCCCATAAAAGGGAACCTACCTCAGGGAAAGTACCAAGGGAGTGGTGGAAATAAGATGAATTTTATTTCTATAATAATGATGAAACGTAGGATTCCACATTGAGGTCTGATATTAATTCATGGTTGCTAAGTGTCCTAAAATATGTCCCTACCATATGAATTCAAACTACATGATCTTAAATAACTATTTGGATTTTGATTAATGTTATAATCATGATACTTAGGACTCCTCATAACAGCTTAATCCCAAACTTGAAATGTTACTCACCTCCTTGTATGACAACAAAATCAAGAGTTTTTGGTTATATGGATTTAAAATATAAGCAACTCCCCATTAATATAAAATAGATAAAAAAACTTATTTACATACAAATGGTTTCAATAATGGATTCCAATATGCATATAATTAGGTTTTACCTATAATCATTTGGTTAGGTTAACAAGTTCCATATCAGGATTAGTAAGAGATTCATGAACATATATTAAATGTTAAAGAGAGTCTCGGTGGAGGAAACAATTCCCCCAGATTGATGTGATGAGCCCAACCTCCCATCCTCTCGACCAATGAGAGTTTCTATTTTTCATTGGGTCCAAACCCCTAATTGACCACCTTCATTTTAAAGAACATCTTTACACAGTTTTTAATGTGGGAACCATTGAGAGTTTTTATGAAATGTAAACATAAATGGTAAAACTACTATGAATAATTATATATACATTGAACGCATACTATTCAACCATCTAGACAATCCTTCCACATCTTCCTGAAGAGACAAAAATGGTAAACCCAATGTAAAATCATATAACTATGAAATATCTTTCATAAGATAAAAAGGATAGACTACCCAGTTCTCCTTGGACAATTTTCTTCCTCTCATATGAGTGGTTTTTTCTTTCCAACGAAATAGCATATCTGACACATGTGCAAGGGAAAGGGATTTTTTATATTACAGCTTGACCTGAGTTTTGAGATTTAGGTGTCACTACAAATACTATGGTGAGAGGATTCAAGAAACATATAGTTCTGGAGAAATATCCCTACAATGGATTGTACCAGGTGAATAGAGGGGTTAATTTCATTCCCTTTTTATTATTTATCATGGATAGACCTATGATTTGAAATCCTTGAAATCAAAATTTATGTAGTGGTAAAATGAATCAATCCAAACATATTTTTGGGATATAAAATATCCATATACAGGTCTAACCTATACACAAGGTTGGGGTATCCTTTTTTGATTTTATATATTACTTTTGTACCCATTATTTGAGCTTCAGACATCACTATGTATCCTTCATAAATAGGAATCAAGACACACACTATTCTTATATATGATTCATTATACAAATATGACTCACACATGGGGGTGTGGGAGATTCATCATTTTTTCCCTTTCCCCATATATGACTCATATACAGTGAGTTTATCATAAAGTGATGTCCTAGATTGAGGAGAAATGAAACCTGATGGGTGATGAATCCATGTCATGGTCAAGCAAGACCCCATTGTACTCATGTGGTTTTGTGAAAAAAAACTCAAATGTGAGCTAGAAAACCCATTCACATGACACTCTCTACAAATATTTATCTTGTGAATAATAAGAGGAAGTATGTAACTCAAGGTGACTATATATCATGTAGTTTAACCTCATGTGACAGTGAGTTTATGTCATGTATTTTAATACCATGTGGAAATGATATCTTCTGTGCAATTTAACTTCATCTGTTAAGGATATGGTATTCTATAGAGTTTAATGTCATTTCACCAGGACGTGGGGTGTAGTGTAGATTAATGTCATTCTAACAAGACTTTCGAGGATTGTATTGTTTAATGTCACATGACCATGATGTCTTCCATGCAATTCAACATCATGAGGTATGGACGTTGTTGTGTAGTTCGACGTCATGTGACTAGGATATGGTTCCCTATATCTAAAAATAATGTACCTCAGACACATTAGTCATGGTTTATTTCTAGGTTCCATAAGTTCACATAAGTATTTCTCATGATTAAGGAATCAATATGTATCCCATGGTAATAGGAATCAATCCACACATAGTTCTTATTATAGGATCCACTACATTGGTCTATCCCATATTCAAGGGATGTGGCGGTTTCTATATTACAGTTAAACCCCATATTTGTGATATGGGCATCACTACCTATCATTTTTAACAAAAATAAAGAGAGATGTAGTTCTTCCATATGTGGATATGAATCTCACATAGGGATGAGGTATGTTAACCATTGCTTACTCATAGATCTGTTTCATTTAAAATGAATTGGTAATGAAGTAATGCCCCATATTGGTAGAATAAGGGGCATACAATTATTGAGGTTTTTGTATCAAAATGAAGTGGGACCACTTTTACATCATGTATTTTTTCTGGAAACAATTAGATTGATATTGTAAACCTCTACACTAGAACCCCTTTACAGAGATCTAGATCATGTGTCAGTAAAGGAGGTAGGTCCCACATGGTGACCCTATGTCGTGCAGTTTAAATTCATGAAATTATAATTTCTTCAATGAATTTTAACGTCATTCTGTTAGGATGGTTACCATGTAGTTTAATATCACATGGTAAGGATATTTCCCATGAAATTTAATGTCATACAATAAGGGAATTGAATGATATATAGTTTATAGTCTTGAAACAAGGAATTTGATTCTAATAATAAAATCCATTCAAGTTATTTATTAAGAAACCTCATGTTGTTGGGGGAGTAATATGTTTTTTCATCCATTGTGTACAATTTCTAGGATCCATTAGAGTAAAAATTTTGTATTATTTAATACCCTTAACACTGGGGTTCCAGTTTTGGTGGTCACTTCCCTAGTATCATTAGGGTTTTGGGAACCAATACCAATTATGCTTGGAGGAATGAGTGGAGGATAATCCTTTTGTTAAAGTCTCCTGAAATATTATTCTGATGGACTTTGAGGTTATGCAGTGTACACTTATATTTCTCACCGAGAAATTATAACTCATCCATCAACTTTTGTGATTTATTTTTTTTAAGAGTTTTTCATTGATAACAATTAATAGTATGGAGAAATATAATTTTATTGGTAAATCTACCTATGTTTTATGTACTAATGAATTTGGGGTCATTTTCATTGAAGTGTGTGTGGTGGTGTTGTAAGCCCATAAAGCATGTTGAATCTTATCTTGCTAATGAATCTTGTTTTTTCCAACCATTTTCAAGATTATATTGTATAGAGTGTTTTAAGGTCTATATCTACCCATTTTACAATTAATAATAGTGATATTAATGATTGGTCTCAATAATATACTCCTGATACAACCTCTTCAACTTGGAAGAACAAAATTTAGTTCCATTGTTCTTCAATATCTTATGAGGGACACCAAATTTGTTGATAATGGTAGAATTTATGAAGTTGGTGATACTCTCTATCCCAAATTCCTTGATGTGTATATCCTTATCCAATTTAGAAAATAATTCGATAACATTAAAGATGTATATGAACTGCTTAGTTGTAACTAGTGGATATAAACCTACAACATCCATTCCCCATATATAAAATTAACTAAAATACTTAGCTCTATATACCAATTTTAGGGTATGATGCATGATGTTTTCATGACACTACTACAAAATGGGTCTATATCCACACATCTATTTCCACAATATATCAAAACCATGAATATTGGATATATATTCCCATGGTAATAACAATATTTGTGGCCATATACCTCGATCAAGCCCCCCCCCCGTTCCCCACTCCCGTGGCGGGACCCCATCCCATTCCCCTTCACGATTGAGAACCCCATTCGAGCGCCCCATACTCTACATATCTCCCATATAGTTCCCATGATCAAGCCCCCACCCCACCCTCCATATATATAGTCTTATCCATTGATTCTCTCTTGGTAATTGATATTTTCAATCTTCACATGATCAAACTGACCTTCCCTACCTCCTTCTCTCCTGAAAAAACCCGATCAGGTCCCTAATCTCTTAAAATCGTCTCACACAACGGAACCCTAACGTCTCCCTCACTCCTTGGTCTAACAAAATCAGAACAGTAACCTCTATAGATCTATCAAATGAACCCTACCCACTCCCTGATCTCACCTCCCATCATGGCGATGACACACCTTACATGTCGACACCTTGTGTGAGGACACACCTTCCGCTTCAGCCAGTGTGGTGGCCTCTCCTCTCTTCTGCCTTGTGCAACGACCCCTCCCTGCCCCTACACACCTCCCATCAAACCTCCCAACCTCTACTTACTTTTGCGATGGGCCTCATCCCATCACCCCTTCCACAATGACAAACCATCCGTTGCAAAGCTCCTACCTATTCATTTGAACTCTTCAAACCAAGGTAATTGGGTCCCTGGTATCATGATTCATCCATTCTAGTAGGTAAGAACAATTATTCTTTTCTTTTTAATGAAATGAAAAAATGTATTTCACCTCTCCCATTTGTGGAATTGTATTTAGTGATCCATTAAATTGGAATCCCTCGGTAGCTATTAAGTAGCTTCATTGCTACCCCACATGTCCCTATTGCACTGATACAAGTTTTTCCAACTATGAAACAATAAGTCTAATTTGGTTTCATTCTACAAATTTCTGCAACATAGTAGTCTGCTTACTACTAGTGAGATCCCTTTTTTTCTTTCCTTCAAAAACTATTTCATTTTTAATTTAATAATATAATTATATTCTCATTACTACAAAATTATTTATATTTGGGGGGTTTTTCATATTTGGTGTACCTGGTACATGAAAAATACATATGTTTTATATAAATTTTACATATGTTTTATATAAAGGAATACTTTACTAAAATTAATTGAAATTTCCTATTCTTTATTTTTTTCCTCTACGCTTGAATTCATTCAATATTACATCAATGTAATTCTATTAACATAGAAACCTTGATACATTCATGATATAGAAGTTTTTGAATTAAGTTTTCCTCAATGATCAGCTGGTTTTGAAATAATAGACCACTCATCACTATTTCATCCATAAAATATTTATCATTAAAATGGATGATATGAAATTTTTATATCTATAAAGAGAATATATTTTCGTCATTTCTTTATCCTAAGAAAAAAATTAATATCAAATCTTGGTAAAAAATGAATCATAAATATAGACTCCAAAACTACTAAAAATTATTACCATTAATAAGGATTTCATTGTATCTCCTACATTGTTGATAAAATGAATCCTAATATATGTGTGATGATATAGAAGTGGATTTAGACAAATTTAATTAACTACATGGATTAAATAATCTTTCTACATATAGTCTATAAAAACCTTCTATGATAGAATACTAGAATATAATGATTTGTTTGACTAGAAAAGTCAGCATTAAAATTTATACCATATATCAATCCAAAAATGATAAATAGAATTTAAATTTTGAGGTAAAATCATTAATACAATGAAATATATTTTATAATATCAGGTTTTTATATTCAACTTTCATATGTTTCCTACAAGAAATGAATTTTAGAAGGATAATTTGAAGGCAAACTCAACACCCATATTTACTATAAATTTTCACTTCCACTTCTATTCATGGTTGATATAACTTCACCATGGATGTTGAAGGAATTGGAATAAACTATCCTTGATTTACGGTGGGTAAGACATGAAAAACTCTTGTTTCAAATCAAAGGACCTCTCATCCACTTTTCATTAATCATGATTTACATCACAATATTTTTATCGTCTCTCAACTGTTATTTTCGTTTTAATTTTAATGATAATTAATTTTAATTCATATTTTATAAACTCAAATAATCACACACACACACATATATATATATATATATATATTCATATTTATTATCTAAATGTAGATTAAATTATTTTGATACACCTTCCTAAAATCTCATTAAATATATACTACACACATATGTAGTTTCCATTCCATTCATGTTTGTGAGTTTAGTTACATTAGATATTTTCTTATCCCTATATAATTTCTTTTATTTTTTAATCATTTTAATATGTATCCAAACTACCCTTAATTTCTAACTTTAATGAAATAGTCCTTTGGGGTGAGACCTCGGTAGGGGATGATAACTCGAATGAGATAAGTCACATTTCATGATAGTAAAATTTTAATTTTGTGACTTTTTTAAATGTTTCATTGATTATTGACATGTTTGATTGATTTTATAAACATATGGATTATTGGTTCTCTTGGAACATAACGATTGATGAATTATTGAACCATTCATCAAAAAAAGTTTGCATGGATTAGATATTGAGTAGTGGAATGTATTATAACTTAAACATCATAACAGAATGTTTTTTCACATATTATATCGTGAAAGATAATTTTTTATGAAATTTTTCAATGCATGATGATGTTAATACATTAACCACTTATCCCATGTTATTATATTTAATTTTCATAGATTTTCATTCAAATGTAATATGTATTATTATTCTCAATGATCTAAAAAACCAAACATTACATTCATAAACAAAATAATTCTATCGATTCCAAAATTATAACAGTATTACTGAGGATTAGACCCAAGTTCCACTATATACACTATAATAGTGAAATAGAACATTGCCATTAAATCGGTGAAAATCATCCATGCTTTAATAATCTGTACTCAAATTATTCCAATTTTCTTGAAGAACCCTAAAGTTATAAATCAATGTGGCACACACCATATCATAAATCCCTTTCATGTCATACACCATACCGTTAATCCCTTCCTGGGAAAATCATAGAATATTATGTTGATGATTTTATGGTTTTGTCTCCATTACACTATGATCATCTTGATGTACTTGAAATGGATTTTAACAAAAAATTATAACCCATGTTATAGATGAATCCATTGAAATTTGTTATTAGGGTAATATCTGGGAATTTACTCAGCTTTTTGGTGTTTCATCTTGACATAAAAGTCAACCATAAAAAATACCAAGGAAATCATTGATAGGAAACCCCCACAAAAACTAAATGATATTCTAGAGAATTTAGGACATTATGCCAAGAACATATCATGTTTAGATAATCTCATGGGTAATTTATTACCATTAACAAAGATGATAAAGAAGGTATCCACCATTCTGTAGGACATATATTGTCAAAGGGAATTTTATTATCTTAAAAAATAAATCCTAAGCATATAGGTACTGATGATACCAACATAAGATAAGATGGTCATTTTATATATGGAAACCAAAGAGTGATCACTCTATGCCATTTTTTAAAATAATAATGATACAAGTAAGTAGAATGGTCATTAATATCCTATTAGGATAGTGTCGGATATTGAGACCAGATATTTTTTTGTCAACAAAATTTTCCTTACATTAATCTTCATGGTACAAAAGCAAAGACACTACGTACAACATCATGAGGCATACTTGATCATTTACATTGGTCATATCTAATACACCTTTACTCATCCAATATCATTTTTTATATATGAATCAATTTGAATTTGTTTATATATCACTGGATGTAATTTCCCTTAGATTATATTATTCTTCTGAAATCTCACATTTTCCAAAAGTGTAAAGAAACACATATTATTTACAAAAACATAAATATCAAAGTGTAAGTTAATTAATCTTATGTATGAATCAATACATAATAAAATACTAGTCATAACCTCTTCAACCATTCTTAATGCATCTCTAGGTTTTTGAAAATAACCAAAATACATTAAATAAATTTACAAATAAAACAGATATATCCAAACCTCTGTCCACTGTACATACAAATTATTTTTTAATATTTAATTACCAAATTTTTAGTGCTTCAATGAACATCACTATTATTTTATTTATACAAATAAATAAAACTCATATTTATATCTCTTCAACCTTTATCCATGTGATGTTTAACACTTTATACAACAACCTTTATACTCAATAACCCATTGAGTTGCAATATAATTTTATTGTGAGAATAATTGTATCTCTTTTTACATAGAGAGGATCAACTAATTAATAAACTCTAAATCTATGTGAGCAATGTTGGGTGTAGAAATAAAGGGACACTAATCTTGAAAACAAATCATTCTATAAATAATCAAAAATGTGTTACCAAATTTTACGTTTATAGGTTTTGTACATATTGAATTTGTAATAAATTTATAAAATTCACTCATATTCAATAAATATTTAAAAAAATTTGAATAAAAATGGGATTTTACCCCTTTCTAACTATTTTTTTGTTTATAATTTACTCTCAATTAGAATTGTTTTTAACATAATGCCAAACATAAATAGGAATTAAATAAACATACCTAAAACATTTTTTTGTAAATTATATCCAAAATTAAAGATTTTAACATGAAGAAACAAAACTATGGAACCTTCAGTTTTTTAATAGTTCCTTTTATAGGTCTTCCAATATGTGTTACCAAAAAATATAGTGGTTAATTCACTGTAATATAGGGGTTTAACTATTATCTAAAGATGACTAGATTTTTTTTACTCCCATGAATATTCTATAATTTTGAATCTAAAAAGTTTCTATCAATAATTTTGTAAGTACTACAAGTTTCAAAAATTATAATATGGTATTTAATAAGGAGTATAACTAAAAAATAGTCACAGTAAAAAATAAAAAAATAGGTATTAGTTTTTTTCTTAAAAAACAATACATATCATGTTAAGTGATTTTAAGAAATATTTATTTACTTTATGTTCATTTGTCCCAATATGGATCAATGTTGGATGTACAATGTTTCCTAAATCACTGATGAGTTTTAGAAGGAATTAGGAACTTTTCTATACATTCCATTAAATAATAATTCATATAGTGCATTGATTTTATTCCCATGTTTTTATTATGCAGGTAGACAATGGTTAAATCAGGAGGATGTGAGTTACTATATAACTGAACATGGTTTCCAAAAAAATATCATGTGTTGTATCATAGTGGAGAAAATATCACCTAGAGAATGATATTAATTAAACTTAAAGAATTTCTACAAAAAACATCATCTCTCATCGGTTTTAATTTTTTTCTAAAGTTAGCTCCTCATGTAGACTAGTGAAAGTATAAATTAATACCAAAACAAAGTTTTAGTATATTGATCTGAATGATGATGTTGAGAGTGTTAGAAAGATAATGGTTGTTACGAATACCACAATATATCTAGAATGTGAAAAAATGAGTAAACCTGAGTTTTTAATTTGATTATATCATGGGAAAGAAATGTATGGATTTAGTAATAATACAGTTAACTATCTCCTTACATTTATTAATGATTTACTACCTTATATTGCAAGTATTTTAGAAAATGATTCCATGGAATCAATATTGGTTGAAAAATATGGGTTTTCATCTACTAAGATTAATTATTTCCCCAAATATTATTTTCTATACCGGAAGGAAAATTAAGATTTCAGTTAGTGAAAATAGTGTGGCACATCAACCTGGGGGAATAATAAAGATAGAACATAGTCTTGTATACAAGAGAAAGTGATTTGTCACATCCCTTTAATTATTAGTATTCAAAAACTTTTTATATCAGTACAAATTGAAACAAATATGAGATGTCTTAAAGAAGAAATAAAAAAACATAATGATGAATAGTGTAACGCCCCGACCCCAGTTACCCAGAGTCAGTGCATTATTACATAACATTGGCATGATCACAAGAAAGATCAAATCTCGAAAGACCAATTGGTTTAGTAGCCTTGGAAACACTATATATATTCACAAAGTTTTACATTACATCATGAAGTGAAAAACTACTACAAAAATATATTGTATCAATAATCCACACTATTATCCCCTCATAATATCCCTGCAGGTCATTCATAATTTACTTCTTCACATCCTGGGAAAAATAAAACATAAAAAAGGGGTGAGCTCAAATGCCCAGTAAGGATAACAATATAACGGAAACTTTCATAAATAAGAATAAACATTTAAAGCATTGTATAACTAAAAAAAAGCATTTTAAACTTGAACTTAAACATTTTATGGAAAAAATAAAATGATATAATTCCATTTACTTATTCACATGGATATTCTACTAATCGAATAATCACATGCAATATCGATAACCACTTTCATAATGATGGAATGCATAATGCCAGACTATCATAACCACATAGCCAATGCCTCGTGCCAAGACTACAAATAAGAATTTTCCAAGGCCTTGTGCCAAGACACTAGTTTGTCTCATGAGACCTACTGATGCATCGAGGAGCTATAGCAGGCTCCACCCGTCACATATTAAGTCCAATGCATTACCATATGAAAAGGTTTAAACATAACATAAACATTTGTATTAACACTAGCATACGAAATGTCAATACTTTCACCATAAACCATGAATGGTATAAAAATAGCACATCCATAGTCAAACATATCACAAAACCTTCAATACAATATAGAAGTTTTGTATCATAATAAATCAACTTTAAATAAGTGTAAAATCCATCAAAGGATGTTGACATAGATGAAATCAAAATTCTTTTTAATGAAATTTCTATTTATATTTTGAAATCATTTAAGAGTCATATATTTATAAAATAAAACATTTTCCTTGAAAATATTCTTATAATCTTGTAAGGGAAGCTTAGAAGGTTTTATAACAGCGAAAATAGCCGCACCCGCCGTATAAGTTAAAAAAACATTCTTACCTTAATTCCGTCAAAAAGGTTAAAAAGCACCTTGTTTGGAAAACGATGGAAAGATTCATTTATAAAACTCTTATAAAAAGTCAAAAAAGGGTATAAATGACTTTAACCCATATTCTAGTAAATAGTAAAAATGTTTTGAAATTCATTTTTAAGAAACATGGATGTGGACGATAAAGAGATCCCAGTAGATTATTACGTGTAAACAACCTCGGATAATGAAGAGATTGTGAAATAACCCTTACCTTGTACTTTTCCTTGGTTGGGGTAGGTTAACCTCATGTATAATGGTGAAATAATTGTTATTAAATTATAAAATAATCATATACATTAATATGATATCATATATGATCTTTTAACATTGATTTGTTAATAATATCTTAGTATTATCGTTGTTTCGGGTGTTAACTTACTCGTTTTCTTTTATATGTTTTGTTACATAAGCCATGTTTGTAATGGTTAGGTTGTATATTATTCATATCCAGAATAATATCAAGTCCTTAAACATCATTTTTAAATCATCAAATGATAATTATACTTGAATGGATACGATGGAGAATGAATCTCATCGCGTTCGTGGAGACAATAGTCCGTACGTACGCACGAGCGCCAATATCATTCTTTTGATATTAAAATAATATAAAAATGGATGGTATATCATATATACAGAATCATTAACATGTTATATTTATTATTAAATGAGTTACACATCATTATTATACCCATCCAAATAATAATATATTGAATAACAATTAGACCATGACGTGGAGACGGTAAGCCGTACGTACGCACGTATGGTGACATGTTATTCAAAGGGTGGATAGAATAATGAATATAGTTGTACTATATTTATAATAACATCAAAGTATATATATGATACTGGATTTATTATTTTACAATGGTAATAACAAAGGAAGAAGAAGTGGAAGAAGAAAGGAACATGGAAAAGGGTGGTGAAATCATTACCTCTTCTTTGGGTTCTTCCTTTTGATTTGATCAAAAGGGATCTTTAGGTTGGATTTCTGATCAAACTAAGGCCTATAGGTTGTATTGAGAGAATTTGGGAGAGTATTTGGGTAGAGTTTGGCCGAACCAAAAGGCTTTGAAGGTGCGAAGAAATTAGAAGGAGGAGTGCCTTTTTATAAGAGGGGTGAGGGGCACCTTTGGAAAAGCTAGAACTATTAATTTATAATAAATTCATATTCGGTTTCTAATGGATCAAAAGTTGATTATTTAAATTTTAAGGTGGGGATAGGTCTAAAACCATTTAACCAATAGAATTTAGACAGGTTTGGGTTACTATATTAACCTTATCTTTAAGTATTAACTCTTAGTTAATTAGTTTGACATTTACCATGTCACTTTGTATTTTTATATTATATAGTTAATAAACTTACTATATACATCCAAGAGACCCCTAAGTGGTAAATTAATGATACAAATATCATGATATAAGTCTCTTGGCCTAACCTTAGATTTTTAGGAATTTAAAATCAATTAATAATATAATATTTGTTTTAAAAACTCTTTTATGTCAATTTTGACAATATTCAATAGTTGATTTTTGTGAAACTCATAAAAGAATGATTACTTAGAAAAAATTTAATTAAATAATTCCTAACATGTCATATTAACTTAGAAAATTAGTTTAATTCATAAAAAGTCTCAAATTATATTTATTTGTGTATTTATAATATCAATTATTTTAATTTTTCACTATTATGGTAATTACTGCATCATCATTGTGTCATAAATTAAATTATTTAATGTCTAAAAATTATAAATAAAATATAATTATGTAGGAAATCATTTTATATTTATAATGAATATTTACAATCGAATTTATCTTATGTATAACCCTATATTAAAAATGTTTCTGTAAATAAACTTTGATTTTAACTCTTTTAACTCTTCTTTGAATTAACTAATAATAAATGTCCTAATCTAATCCAAGTGGACCTAAATGATAATATTTTATTCCTAAGGTTGTTTTTGGTCGAGATAAACTTGTCCAATAGAATTAGGACATGTGTTAGGGTAATATTAATATCATTTTTACCGTTAATTACCCTATTTACTTTTAACCGTGGTAAATAAAAGTAAAAAGTTACTATTCACCAAAAATTATTTTCATCTCATTGAACCACATTTTACTTCTTGATATTAACCGTGTCTCTTGGATTTTTGAAATTCCATTCACAAAAGCGGTAAAATTATGTTTTATGAAAATTCAGTTTTTTAACTACCACTTAGTAGTTTCACTATTCATCAAAAATTGAAGTTTTTCAGAACAATGCCAAAATTTCACCCTAAGCTATAATTGATATTCCAAATTCAAAATTGATGTCTATTTTACAAAATTACAAACATATAAGTTGCATTAATTAATTTTATAATCAATTCCCGCTGTTACAATAAATAGCATGTTTTTAAGAAACAATATATATCAAAAGATTGACAATTGTTTAGGTCCAATTTCAAAGTGAAATTAATTATAATGAACACCATTGGATAAAATGGTAAAAATATATTCTAATTATACTATAAAACCAATAAATAATATAATTTATCACTATAAATTTTGTTGATTAAAAAAGTTGTTTTTAAGTATTTTTCACTATAAAAATTGGACGTTCTCAGAAAAATTCAACTTAGGATAATTTCGATATTCTAAATCCAAAAATGAAGTTCATTTTGAAATATAATATATATATAATTTCAAAAAGTAGGTATTACTATTCATAACGGCTAGTTTGATTGGTTGTGGTGTGTTAGAACTCAATGTTGCGTACAACACACGCTATCGCATTATTCAAAGAGAAGCGTACTGTAGAAGCTTGGGGTGTTACATTCTCTCCTCCTTCAAATAATTTCGTCCTCAAAATTTCCAGAATACTACCGCATGAAAATACTCGGGTGGTTCTTCATCATAAGTTTCTCGGGTTCCCACGTTGCCTCTTCCATCTTATGGTTTCTCCACAAAACGTTTACCAGACGCGTTGTCTGGTTTCTCAGTACTTGTTCTCTCGTATCAAGAATCCTGACGGGCTCTTCACAATAAGACAGATCGGGTTCCAGTTCTAATTCTTCATAGGTGAGTACATGCGTTGGGTCAGGCATTTATATCATCAACAGAGATACGTGGAACACATTGTGAACTTTGGAGAGACTTGGCGGCATTTCCAATCGGTAAGCTACAACCCCAATTCATTCTATAATTTTGAAAGGTCCGATGTACCTGGGACTCAATTTACCTTTCTTACCAAAACATATGACTCTCTTCCATAGAGATACCATCAGGAAAACATGATCACCAACTTGAAATTCCAAATCCTTCCTTCAATTATCGGCATAGCTCTTCTGCCTACTTTGAGCTGCTTTGATGTGATTTTGGATTACCTTCATCTTTTCCATCGTTTCCTCCACCAGTTCTAGACCTACAAGTTTTCTTTCACCAACGTCATCCCAAAAGGTTGGTGTGCGACATCTCTTTCCGTATAACGCTTCATATGGTGCCATCTGAATACTCAAATGGAAGCTATTGTTATAGGAAAATTCTACCATAGGTAAATACTGATCCCACATACCCTGAAAGTCAAGTGAGAAAGATCTCAACATGTCTTCTAAGGTTTGAATAGTCCGTTCTGATTGTCCGTCTGTCTGAGGGTGGTAAGCAGTGCTCAAATGAAGTTCAGTATCCAGGGATTTCTGAAGACTTTTCTATAATCTTGAAGTAAAACGGGGATCACGATCAGAAACAATCTATAGGGGTACTCCATGAAGTCTCACAACTTCATTAATATATATTATTGCTAGACGTTCCAGGGGTAGATCTTATCTTATAGCAAGAAAATGTGCTGACTTGGTAATACGATCAATAATAACCCATATTGCATCATTCCTTCTAGGAGTCTTTGGTAGTCCCATGACAAATCCCATCGTAATATTTTCCCATTTCCACTCCGGTATGGGAAGAGGTTGCATGACTCCTCCAGGATGTTGCCTTCCAGCTTTCACTTGTTGAAAAACCATACATCTTGACACAAAACTAGCAATATCCCTCTTCATGTTGTCCCACCAAAAATGTTCCTTCAAATCTCTATACATTTTGGTGCTCCCAGGATGTATAGATAAATTGGAACTATGATCATCATCCAGCAATTCCCTTTTTAGATCAGGTATATCGGAAACACAAAGTCTCTTCCCAAATTTCAAAATTCCATCTTCATACACAAAGTCTCTCAATCTCCCATCATTCACAGCTTTAATCTTTTTTTTTTAAATTCTTCATCATCGGTCTGAGAACTGTTAATACTTTTTTATAAAGATGGTTTGTCAACCATTTGAAAAAGCATTGATGTTTCACCTTCCCTGGTTATTCCCATGTCCATCTTCACTAGATCCATGAAAATTGGATCCCTTTCAATTCTCATATTGTTCAAAACTCCATGATCTTTTCTGCTCAAAGCATCTGCCACCATGTTTGCCTTCCCCGGGTGGTAGTGTATTGTGCAATCATAATCCTTGACTAATTCAAGCCATCTCCTTTGCCTCATGTTGAGTTCTTTTTGTGAGAAAATATACTTCAAACTCTTGTGATCAGTATAAATCTCACATTTTTCACCATAGAGGTAGTGCCTTCATATATTCAAAGCAAAGATCACAGCTGCTAACTCGAGATCATGAGTAGGATAGTTTTGTTCATGAATTTTCAACTGTCATGATTCATAGGCAATAACCCTATCATTCTGCATAAGGACACAACCAAGTCTTTTCTTCGATGCATCACTATAAATAACGAACCCATCATTCCCCGATGGTAGAGTCAATATAAGAGTATTGACTAATATTCTCTTCAGTTCTTCAAAAAATTCTTCACACTATTTTCTCCAAACAAATTTAACCCCTTTATGTGTGAGCTTCATTAATGGGTTAGCCAATCGGGAAAAATTCTGTACGAAACGTCGATAATAACCTGTTAAACCAATAAAACTACATACCTCAGTTATACTTGTCGGTGCTGTCCATTCTTGGATTGCCTTAGTCTCAGAAGGATCAACAGAGATTCCATCTTTAGAGACAATATGGCCAAGAAAATAAATCTCCTAAATCCAGAGTTCACACTTTCTAAACTTCCCATATAATTCATGTCTTCTCAGAGTCTTCAAGATAATACGCAAGTGATTTTCATGATCTTTGTAGATTTTTGATTATACCAAGATATCATCAATCAATACCACAAAAAATTCATCGAGATACTCCTTGAAAAATCTATTCATCAGATCCATGAATACAGAGGGTGCATTAATCAATCCAAAAGGCATTACAGTAAACTCGTAATGCCCGTACCTGGTTTGAAATGCTGTCTTCAGAATGTCTTCCTTCTTCACACACAACTGATGGTATCCAGATCGAAGGTCAATCTTTGAAAAGTATTGAGCTCCATGCAGTTGGTCAAATAAATCATCAATTCGAGGTAGGGGATACTTGTTCTTTATTGTTATAGCATTTATCTCCCTGTAGTCGACACATAACCTCACAGATCCATCTTTCTTTTTAACAAAAAGAACAGGGGCTCCCCATAGAGAAACACTAGGGCGAATAAATCCCTTATTACTCAATTCATCTAGTTGTTTCTTTAGTTCAACTAATTCTATAGTGGCCAATTTATAAGGGGTCTTCGATATAGGCCTTGATCCAGGAATTAAATCAATGGAAAACTCAACTTCTCATTCTGGAGGATGTCCAGGTAAATCTTTCAGAAATACATCTACATATTATTTCACAATAGGTACATACTCTATTTGAACATTCCTATCATCACATACAGTTATTTCATTCTCTTACTCCCCAATAATTGAATTTAGTTGAGCTACTGGGGGTGGATCTAGATAAGAATTAGGTGGTGATGATTCTGCTCTTAAGATAAGGTGTTCCTTATCATCATCATCAAGAATCATAACCTCTTTCTTCTTACAATAAATCTTCGCATCATAGTCTGAAAGCCAGTCCATACCGAGGATTATATTGAACTCAATCATAGGTATGATGACGAGATCAGTAGATAAAGAACATTTATGTGCTCTAATGGGGACTGATTCACAAAACTTTGTTGCAATGATACTTCCCTTAGGAGTTTTAACTGACAACTCCCTTGTTAAATCAAATTGGAAATATCTAATTTTCTTAGCAAACTAGGAAGATATGAAACAATTTGATGATACAAAATCAAATAATGCATTTGCTAAACTTGAGGAAACCATTAAATTACCTGCCACCACTTCTTTCGGAGCTTCTACCTCAGCAGTAGTGATAGCATAAGCTTGACCTTGATCCCTTGGAAAATGACGGAAATATTCCTTTATAAACCTCTTATAAAAAGTAAAACAAGGGTATAAATGACTTTAACCCATATTCTAGTAAATAGTAAAAATGTTTTGAAATTCATTTTTAAGAAACATGGATGTGGATGATAAAAAGATCCCAGTAGATTATTACGTATAAACAACCTCGGATAATGAAGATATTGTGAAATAACCCTTACCTTGTACTTTTCCTTGGATGGGGTAGGTTAACATCCTGTATAATGGTGAAATAATTGTTATTAAATTATACAGGAATCATATACATTAATATGATATCATATATGATCTTTTAACATTTATTTGTTAATAATATCTTAGTATTATCGTTGTTTCGGGTGTTAACTTACTCGTTTTATTTTATATGTTTTGTTACGTAAGCCATGTTTGTAATGGATAGGTTGTATATTATTCATATCCAGAATGATATCAAGTCCTTAAACATCATTTTTAAATCATAAAATGATAATTATACTTGAATGGATACGATGGAGAATGAATCTCATCGCGTTCATGGAGACGGTAGTCCATACGTACGCACGAGCGACAATATCATTCTTTTGATATTAAAATAATATAAAAATGGATGGTATATCATAAATACAGAATCATTAATATGTTATATTTATTATTTACATGAGTTACACATCATTATTATACCCATCCAAATAATAATATATTGAATAACAATTACACCACGACGTGGAGACGGTAAGCCGTACGTACGCACGTATGGTGACATGTTATTCAAAGGGTGGATAGAATACTCAATATGGTTGTACCATATTTATAATAACATCACAGTATATATATGATATTGGAGTTATTATTTTAGAATGGTAATAACAAAGGAAGAAGAAGTGGAAGAAGAAAGGAACATGGAAAAGGGTGGTGAAATCATTACCTCTTCTTTGGGTTCTTCCTTTTGATTTGATCAAAAGGGCTCCTTAGGTTGGCTTTCTGATCAAACTAAGGAATATAGGTTGTATTTAGGGAAGTTGGGAGAGTATTGGGGTAGAGTTTGGCCGAACCAAAAGGCTTTGAAGGTGTGAAGAAATGAGAAGGAGGAGTGCCTTTTTATAAGAGGGGTGATGGGCACCTTTGGAAAAGCTAAAAATATTAATTTATAATAAATTCATATTCGGTTTCTAATGGCTCAAAAGTTGATTATTTAAATGTTAAGGTGGGGATAGGTCTAAAAACATTAAACCAATAGAATTTAGACAGGTTTGGGTTACTATATTAACTTTATATTTAAGTATTAACTCTTAGTTAATTAGTTTGACATTTACCATGTCACATTGTATTTTTATATTATATAGTTAATACACTTACTATATACATACAAGCAACCCCTAAGTGGTCCATTAATGATACAACTATCATGATATAAGTCTCTTGGCCGAACCTTAGATTTTTAGGAATTTAATATCAATTAATAATATAATATTTGTTTTAAAAACTCTTTTTTGTCAATTTTGACACTATTCAATTGTTGATTTTTGTGAAACTCATAACAGAATGATTACTTCCAAAATATTTAATTAAATCATTCCTAACATGTCATATTAACTTATAAAATTAGTGTAATTCATAAAAAGTCTCAAATTATATTTATTTGTGTATTTATAATATCAATTATTTTAATTTTTCACTATTATGGTAATTACTGCATCATCATTGTGTCATAAATTAAATTATTTAATGTATAAAAATTATAAATAAAATATCATTATGTAGGAAATATTTTTATATTTCTAATGAATATTTACAATCGAATTTATCTTATGTATAACCCTATATTAAAAATGTTTTAGTAAATAAACTTTTATTTTAACTCTTTTAACTCTTCTTTGAATTAAATAATAATAAATGTCCTAATCTAATCTAGGTGGACCTAAATGATAATATTTTATTCCTAAGGTTATTTTTGGTCGAGATATGCTTATCCAATAGAATTAGGACATGTGTTAGGGTAATATTAATATCATTTTTATCCTTAATTACCCTATTTACTTTTAACCGTGGTAAATAAAAGTAAAAAGTTACTATTCACCAAAAATTATTTTCATCTCATTGAACCACATTTTACTTCTTGATATTAACCGTGTCTCTTGGATTTTCGAAATTCCATTCACAGAAGCAGTAAAATCAAGTTTTATGAAAAATTCAGTTTTTTAACTACCACTTAGTAGTTTCACTATTCATCAAAAATTGAAGTTTTTCAGAACAATGCCAAAATTTTACCCTAATCTATAATTGATATTCCGAATTAAAAAATTATGTCTATTTTAAAAAATTCCAAACATATAATTTGAATTAATTAATTTTATAATTAATTCCCGCTGTTACAACAAATAGCGTGTTTTTAAGAAACAATATATATCAAAAGATTGACAATTGTTTAGGTCCAATTTCAAAGTGAAATTAATTATAATGAACACCATTGGATAAAATGGTAAAAATATATTCTAATTATAATATAAAACCACTAAATAATATAATTTATCACTATAAATTATTTTGATTAAAAAAGTTGTTTTTAAGTATTTTTCACTATAAAAATTAGACGTTCTCAGAAAAATTCAACTTAGGATAATTTTGATATTCTGAATCCAAAAATGAAGTTCATTTTGAAATATAATATATATATAATTTCAAAAAGTAGGTATTACTATTCATAATGGCTAGTTTGATTGGTTGTGGTGTGTTAGAACTCGATGTTGCGTACAACACACGCTATCGCATTATTCAAAGAGAAGCGTACCGTAGAAGCTTGGGGTGTTACAAATAGTGCATCCTACTGATGGGTTACCTTGGAATAAATTTGGTAGGTTATATACTAATTTTGCAACTAAACCACAAAATGTTATATTGGGATTACCCTGTGATGGTTTCAACCCATTTCCCCAAATGCATACTGCATATAGTACTTGCCCTGTTTTCATTCAAATGTATATATTTCCTTCATGGATGTGTATGAAGAATCCACATACTATAATAAGTATATTTATTTCTAGACCCAATAATCTTGGAAATGATATTGACATATAATTTAATTTATTAATAGATGAGATAAATATCCTTGGGGTTATAGGTGTGAAAGTTTATGATGCATTCAGGAAGGATTTATTTATGTTTAATTTATCTTTATTATATATGATAAATTATTTATTTTCTTACAGAATGATGTATGGTTGGAGTAAAAAAGGGAAATTATGTTGCCCTATTTTTATGAAAAAAACATGTTCATAGATATTAAAGTTTCAATGAACATTCAGTTTCATATGGAATAGATGATTTCCTAAAATAGAGAATCCATTCAAGAAAAATTGGATATAGTTTGATAATTCTATTGATAAAGATGAAACACCCAAAAAATGTCTAGGAATGATATTGTTAAATAACTTTATGGTTTTAATTGTGTTTTTTTGGAAAAACTAAATCAAATATCAGAAAGTTAATGAATGTTAATTCAAATTCCAATTGAAATTTGATAAAGAAAAATATTATCTTTGTGTTTCTATATGGTTCATAAGATTTATTCTTTCATTGTTTGGATGTAATTCACATCGATAAAAACATTTTTGAGATATTTATTTCTACTCTTTAAATTGTCCAAGGTAAAAAAGATGATTTTTAGTCACTTCATGATTTGATGGATTGAGGTATAAGAGAAATAATTCATCTTGAGTTAATTAGTCAAAATAAGTGGAAAGTCTATTTTTTCCCATTATTTGATGAAAAATGCAGAGAAAAAACAATTTCTTTAGGTCTTGGAAATTTTGAAGGTTCTAGATAGTTATTCCAGTAACATTTTGAAAATGGTGAATACACAATCTTTGAAACTAAAATCTATTAAAACCCATGATTACCATGTCTTGTTACCTAACTTAATTCCCATTTCCACTAGAAATTTAATTTTATATAATTTTATTGTTTTTGTGATTAATTTATGTCAACTTTATTGAGACTATTATACCAAAAGATTTAGTTTAAATTTTGTTAAAAATTATAGAGATTCATCAATTATTCATTGTGACATGGAGAAACTTTTCCCCCTTCAGTTTAGACATGTATGTTACATCTGACTGTGCATCTTCCCACATAATTTCTTTTCGGTGGTCCTTTTTTTTATTTAGTGGATTTATCTGATAGGAGGAATGATTTTTTACATTTAAATCTTATGTGAGAAATAAATATCATCCTGAAGGATTTATTTTGAAAGTATTTTTTGAAAAAAAAATTCATTGATTTTTGTTCATCATACTTTACTAATATCACAATGAGGTTTAATAGACTAATGATTACTAGATATTAGAAATATGATCCAAATGAGCTGGAATTTCCTTCACATCCCCAAACAGGAGGATATTTGAATCATACTCATTGTGTAATTTTGGCAGGGAATATTGGTAAATGGCTTATTATACAGTATTATTGAACAGTGGTGTGCCTAATGGTTTCATCAAGTAAGTAAAATAATAAATATTCATTTTTTTCATTGTGTCATTTTTTTCATATCTTTTTAAATTTTAAAGATTTCATATTTGTATAGAATAGTTACAAATTATAAAAAAGTCATCATTATCTATCTATTATGGGGAAGAAATAATTATAGAGCAATAAATTTTATTCTTGGTTAAATTAAAAGCTGATAGGTTTCTTTTTTCCTCCTAAAATAATCACAGGTATCCATTTAATATTATATTTTGGTCTATTTTTTGTTTTCATTTTACCAATGAATAATTTTTATAATGAAATAAGTGTGATGTCCTTTGGTCCAAACAATGTGGTATGTGATTTTAAGGAAATGGTTTTTCATGGATTTAAATTCAATATAAATGGTTTTTAACAAAAATGGAAATGCAGCATAATGATGTCATGATAAGGGATACAGCAAATTGTAATGAAAGTGCGTCGAACAAGTAAACTCAATCAAAAAAAATATCATATTCTATGGTTGTTGAAAGAAAAATTTTATTAGATTATTATGCACATGGTTGTGTTTCAATGATGAAATAAAATTGGTTTGATTCAATGACACATAAAGGCACGCATATTGATAACTATGGATTTAGAGTATTTATATGAACCACCATCTTCATAACGATGAACCTTATATTCTTGTATCATGAGCTAGATATATGTTTTATGTAACTGACCCATTAAAACAACAATTTGGTGTTGTTTTTGATGTTATTACTAGACATATTTTTAACTAAGGAATGGATGATAAATATATTTTGGATGAACCTGTTGGTGATTATTTGAATATTCCATCAGATGAAATAGATGATTTAATTATTAGAATAGATCATGATCTATAAATTCTAATAGAGAACACATATCATTGTAACATTTGTAAGTATTTACATGATATTATTGAAATATTGTATGTGATTTTTTTTGAAATTTCATAAATGATATCGAATTAACTAGTATTTCTCCATGTAATTACACTATATATGATGGGTTTTTTAAATAATGTATTGATTTTGAATTAAAAATAAAAGACATTAAACTATACCCAATACTTTTTGAAATGAAATATTGATTTTTTTTATTTTCCCAGAATATTTTTTTAAAGTAGTTTCTAAGGAATAGAATTTTAAATTTTTTCAAAATGAGATTAAAACCTCTCTTTAATTAGTTCCGATGATAGAAAGGTTTATAGAAAATAAAATATAAACAAAATATTAAAATTCAACATAATTTTTAAAATCTTTAGGAATTAATTTCTCTAATATTCTGTTTCTTACTGAAAATGCATATGGAAATCATTTTGTGTGTGAAAATTAATGTTTTACTTGGAAATATGTTTGAGATTTATAAATTTTGGCAAAAAAAATCTTTTTGATAACTTTTATAAACTACTATTTAACACTACATTTTTTTTACAAATCTGTGTTTTAATCATTGTTTATTGGTTCTTGAATATGTTAATTTTCTATCATTTATAACTATAATTTTTATTTTCAAAATCTTGATGGTTTGGGATTAAACGTCCAGTTTTAATTGTTTTTTGAATAACTATGATAATATGTTTTCTGGTTTTATTTTCTAAGGTCAAAATCTATTTATAAAATTTGATTACTGGAATCTTATTATTTTTGGTCTGTTAGTGGATAAATTTCGATTAAACACTACTAAAATTATATTCCTAGGCATCTATAAAATGGAAAAGAAAAAACATGGAAAACCTGATATTTTTGAAGAAAATCTTGTGGTTACCATTGAAAACCACACTGTTCTGAGTGGAAACCTACTCATTTCATTGAATATTTCTCTACTAATTCATTTTTTGATCCTCCCTAACCAGCCCCTATTCTGACCTATATTTATCAAATAATTTTATTTTAAAATTCCAAGTCAAATATATCTAATTATAACAGAATAAGAAGAAAACATAGAAATAAAAAATAGAGATTTAGTCATGTCTCCTTTGGTCATCACTATAAGTACAATTTATGTTTGAATATTATGGTCTTCCATATTATTTATCATGTTATCATTCATTTTATTTTATCATCCATTTTATTTTACACTATATCGTTAAAGTGATAGTTGGATTATGCTTTAGTGGCTCATAGTATGGTGGGGGGGGGGTACTAGTACAACCGATTATATAGTTTATCCTACTAATATGCCTATTCAATCACTAGGAGTTCATCCTTAGATTATGCCATCTTCATATTTTCCATACCCTTTTTTTCTATATCCCTTTCTTCCTAGACCCACATAGGTCGGTAGTACTTTGGAGCCCATCCCCCCTTATTACCCATTTCTACAATCCACTTTGTATGGCACTGCTCCACCATATATCCTACCGACATATCCATATTTATATCCACTATCATCTGTACAGGTTTATCCATTATTTTTGTCTCTCTATCAGTACACTAATCATCATCGACTATAAATTGTACTCCCACTATGAAGATCTCACCTACCATAGAAGCTACTCCCCCTCTAGACACATCACATTATGGGTTAGAAGACCCCTCTCTATATTTATGTGTTTAAACATTACTGATACTTATTAATGATAAATTCATATATATTATTTTCTTTTACTATTTATTTTACATGATTTTCTACAGCCTCTATGAGGGGAAGTGGATGCCAAAAAAATGTAAGAGTTCTGGGATAGACACACGCAGATATTGATAGAATACATTGAGGTGAGTTCTATAATAGGAAAACATCATATAGAATTAAAAAAAATTATTGGAACACCAGCGAAACATAGAAATATCATTCTGATTCAACCAATATGTTAAAGGGAAGTTGAAAAAATAATGATTAATGCATGGGAAGAGACTTGGGTAAGTAATGTTAATCAATATATACATATATACATATATATTAATTTATAATATTGTATTAACAAATATTTTTTAAATACTACTTTGATATGATTTTCGTGAGGGAAAAAATGATAAGGCTGCAATATTAATGGAATTAGGTGATATGTAGCGAGCATACAAGCATGAAATGTATTTTAGTAAGAATGAGAGAGTCGATATAAATCTTGAAGAAATATGGTCATTCATGATTGCACAATATCACAATATAGGGAGATGATCAACTATTAGAAGAGCCCAATGTTTAAGGTTTTAGTTTTATATATATAATAATTTATATATCTGAAAATGATTTTTAATGTATAAATTACTTCCTTTATTTTTGTTAATGGAATTATATAATTTCTTATTTATAGGAGAAATCAGAATGAAGTAAAATAAATTAGAGTGTAATGAAACACATTAATACTCTTGGATACACATCACTTCTAGATCATGAGTAAGTAAAGGTAATATATTTAATATTACTGTCACAATTAATATATTCCATTAATTTTCAAAAATTATTTATCTACTTATAAATTGATATAAAGAATTTATGAAGTAGAATAAATAAACATGAGAAAATTGTATTGTTCATTGTGATCGTAATATTGGAATCTATTGATGATGTTAGTGATATTTTAGAAAATATTATTTGGATTTCTGATAATAGAATATACATTTATAAGCATGGGTGTTTAGATTTCAAATATTTTTTTGATCCTACCACTGAAAGAATGAAATAATCTCTTTGAGTCAATCCTGAATGACATCTATGTCCAAATTTTCAATGACTAACTAAAAAATAATATAAAAGAAACATGAAGAGATACCAGTCCATTGTGAAATATTATGTTTCAATTGAATTCTAATGTTTCTTTGTTTCTTTGTTTTTTCAGAAAGAGGCATTAAATATTGAGGGTTATGTTCCCAGCTCTACCTTATTTTGTATAAGAAGGAAAAATAGAGATGATATTATGATAAATATTGAAAACCATGAGATTATTGTAAATATATTTCAATTTCCTTTATTTTGAAAGAATTTAACTATTTTCATTATTTTATAATTTTAATTTATGTTATATATCAGTCAAAAAATTTATTTTGAAGAAATGAAATAAAAATACCCTGAAAATTTGGGCCCAAACGATCATCTTCATTAGTTATTAGGAGTTGTTCATCATGGAATGTTGTGTTGTTGACCTAAAAACAATAATGTACCATCTAGATACTATTCTTCCAACAACATTTTGTCTTGCACCAATTCCAGTATGGTTATATTCGAAAAAATGAACATTGTAATCAAAAAAGAAGAAGTAGCATAAAAAGTAGCTGAAGAATCAATTCAAAAACTTAAAGAAGAGACTCAAAATATAAAGAAAATAAATGAACATATGATGAATTATATGTATTATCTTTATTTTATACTTCCATTAGAAGCTGATATAGTGGTTGATTCATGTTTTGTTTTGATGCGTTCTATTTATGTAAATTCCGCTACTCCTACAGTGTCAGTGCTGGTGCCAATGCTAATGTCAATGCCGATGCCGATGCCAATATCAATGTCAATACCAATGTTGATGCTATTTATAATGTTGGTGGTATGAGAGATGGTGATCATGTTTCTATATGAGGTTTGGATGAGGGTTATCATGGTTCTGATGATGCTGATATTGAGGATCAACCTTTATGTAAACTATATTTTTGGTTTGTTTACATGTTGAATTTTATTATGTAGTGAAGTTTTGTTATTGTTATATTGAATTTTATTCTAGAATATCTTTTTATTTATACATATTTTAAATTATTATATTATGGTGTTTTTTTATTTCAATAGTATTTTAGTATTATTATTATAATAATGAATTGTATCCTCCTCTAGGTTATCCATCACACCTCCACATTGATGTTACTACGAAGTGTCCTCCCTACCACCTCCATCACGCCTCCGATGGTGTGTGTTTATAAATTTTTTAACCAGTTTTTTTCATTTCTACACTGAATATATTATATGTTTTTCTTCTAAAATATTTCTCATTTTACTTCTGTTAGTGGAGCACACATGAGTGTTTCAGTCAAGACCTTCCTTGAGCAGGACCCACAAGAGCCGACCCCTAACCTTTCGGTGAACTATAATCCCCCCACTCTCATTTAGTTTTCTTCCTTCATCCATGAGTTTATGTTGCAGCATCCTCATTTTTTTGAATGATCCTATGATTGATTGTATGTTCTATTTTTTTCTTTGTTCATGTTTTATTCATTTTGTTGTTTAGTTCTTTGTTTATTTTCAGGTATCAAACACCTAAAATTATGTTTGGTGTCTTTGTTATTTCTAAACAGGTTATGATTTTAAGTTTTCTATCCAACATTGGTTGTTTCTTTCCATCTCTAATGATCCCAGTAGTGATATTTTGGATTTTTATTGATTTTATTGTTTTTTATCTACTACTAGAAAATATTAATGTTGACCAGAAGGTTGAATTTCTCAAAAGAGAATGTGCTCTTCAAAAAGATTTGTCTAGTGATCCCTCCCATTGTGCTACTTTCATACAATGATCTGTGGAAGTTCATGGTGTTTAAGTTGTTTCCCCTTTTATCTTCTAGTAAGAATTTATTAAAGTTAAGTTTGAATAAATTTATAAAACTAAATAAATATTGGATTTTCGTTGTTGAATTTTTTTTTCAAGGTGTGATAATGAAATATTTATATATTCTTTTCTTGTTTTTTCTATTTTGGAAGTAGGTGAAAGTGGAGCTAGAGGAACAATAGTCATATTAATATTAGATTTTAAACCTAAGGTTGGTATATATTTCATAATTCTAGTGCTAATTCATATAAAATAGTATATTTTATTTTATATGCATCTTTTTCACAATTTAAGTGTATGATTGATGATTAATTTATTCCTTAAACAAGTATAATAATGGGGATCTGCTTACAAGAGTGAAAATTTTTACCGACGGAATGTAATACAATTTATTTCATCTATAATTTACTTATACATTAAAAAATAATTCAAAGAGATGTCTTTCACTTTATATTTCTATTTATTTATTGATTCTTTAATGATTCTATTTTAAATTAGTAATTGATTTTTTAGGTCATGGGATATCATATTGAGGTGTCACACCTAAATTAAGCTATGCAATTATCAAAGAGACCCAAGACACTTAGTGACCAAAACCCTACAAGATACCTTAAACACACCTACTCAATAACCACCAGTGTTAACATGTACCCACAATGAATATTTAATTTTTACTTTTATGAAATATTTGGATTTTGGATTTTGAGATATTTATATGAGATTTTAGTTTGAAATAATTTTTAATATGAGTAGTAACTCAAATGAATTATAGAGATGTTATATATGAGAACAAATATGTGATAGACCTACTCACCCTACAAGCCTATTTATGGAAAACATATCTAGTTGGTCCACCCAACTATTGTCCCATATCTAGAAGCTTAGACATACATAATACACTGAACCAATATGAATCTCATCATCTGATATCCATATCTATATGAATTATATTTTCCAAAGTATCCCAGTCTCTCACATCCAATCATGAATATACCATAACTACTTTTGGGTTGGGATCCCTAGAACATCACTCTAATCGGGTTCCTTCATCACATGTTCACCACTCTCCTTGATCCACACTCATAAAATCCTTCAGAACACCTATTTGGGACCAAGATGATATTTTCAATACCATGGAAGTAAAATCAATTTTTTATGTCTCGCACATAAAATAGGGACACCTATCAACCTCATTAGGACCTAAATCTACCACAATAATAGGTATCTTATCAATTTCATTGGTCTCCGCTCATATCCAAAATTTATCAGAATCACCAGGATAAGCATCCAACTAATCATAACATCCAAAAACCTACTAAACTAATGTTATCAAGGTTGATCATCCACATCCTTTAGAAATTTTTTTCCTGCTATGAACCATGTTAAAATCACAATTCCCTTGAAATTATATATGGAACTCACTTATAAAACAATTCATGTGCAACTCACACTTAATTATATAGTATTCCCACCATCCTTAGGTTATGTATTGATCACATAAAACCACTTAATGCCTATGGTAAACCAAATACCACCAAAATACCCAATGAAATGGGTGTTTCTTATTATATAAATTTCACACTCAATAGTTCCCATTACCATCCAACAACTCCCATAGGACATTCACTATACTGATGCTATGTTATATCAACATATACAACACCCATGAATCATAACCCATCAATAATAGTCTTTCCATACTAATTAACTACCTGACCAAGACATTAATTCTTATCAAACCCATCAAAATATGAGAACTACTCATACTCGCACATTCACAACCCCTAAGGAATCTCTATTAGACCTTGAGACTAATGAGGCATGTATTACCATGGCACATCATGTCACATAACCAAAATAAATTATATTTAATTTCTATACCCTATATGTATACCCTATAGATGAGATGATAATGTAATGAATGATTTTCGTTGGTTGGGCCACTAAAATGCATGATGTTTTAGTTTGATAGTAACCCATTATAACATCTTATTTGACATTTTTAATAAGAAAAAACTTTTAGTACCATAGGTTTGTAGGATATAAGACACTTGATTCAATGGATTATAGGTTTTGTGGTCAATGAATCTTTGTGAAATTTTATAATCCTTTTAATTAACGCATGGAGATTTAAAAAATTATATATTTAACTAATATGAATTGTTTTCTAAAATACTTGAAGTCTATGTCTTCAAAACATGCTTTTAATCTCGTTGCTTCAAAAAAATATGCATGTTTGAGTAAAAAACATTCACTATTTTCTACAAATTATTGGATTGTACGTGTTTGAGGATTCCTTCAGTTTGTTCTTATTGTAAGAATTTAAATTTATGAAATTCAGAACATGAGTCTTAATTTAATTTTCAAATATAGGAACTGCCTCTTGATAATTATTTTGATAAGTTGAAAAATAGGATTTCATGAAACTTAACTTAGTTTCGGAACTTTAAAATTTGGACAACATATTTTCCTTTGTATGTTCATCATTGATAATTGCAAAGGAGTGAAATAAAAAAGCTTGGGGGTCATTTTACACCACTTTTTCAAAAATTTAAAGTACAACTCATTGATTATATCCCACTTTATTTCACATTATTTTTGTATTTGTTGTGTATTTATAATTTAGGTTCATTTTGGTGAAATATTATAATTTTATTAACTTAATTGGAATTTTTATTTTTAGGTTCATGGGAAATTTTTAGAGCTGTTTGTTTTTATGTGTAGGTTTACTATTACATGTAAGGATAATTTCCCATTTATAAGGTATGTATAAGAGTGATTAATGGGGTACAATCATCTAAGAACCCATACCAATTTTCCCTATAGAACCATCAAATTATATTTGAACTAGTACTGGCATGAGATTTTGATGAACTGTTGTTTTTTATGATCCTCATCTCCTTCTATTATTACTTATAGTCAATATTTCACAATCCTACCATTTTCTAGAGTATTATCTATTTTTTTTAAATCCACAAAAATTTTACACAATCATTCAATTTGGATCATCACATTATAATGATTTATTATTTAATTTATTTAAATTTGAACTGGTTTATGGTGGAAAAGAACTCAATTTAGATGTTTATTCTAATGATATTTCTCCTCTTAAAGAACTCAATGAAGGGGGATGAAGTTACAACAGTTGATTATTAAACATAATAATATTTCTTCAAATGTTAGTTTTCAAAAACATTTTCAATTACTTACACAATTTATTTCTCCCATTACTTCTTAGATCCTTTCAATTGTACATAAAAAACCATAACTAAGGAAGCATCTATTTTAGGAACATCAATGAAATGAACTTCTGATGTTTTGAATTCTAGTGAAATAACTTACATATCTTTTTTGGTATCCTCACCAATTTATCAATGATTAAAAGAGAGTGATGGATTTTTTAGGCTCTTTTATCACAGTCTCTTTCCCCTTTATAATGAAATCCATATTTCTTTACATAGGTTTTTCCACTATAGTACATACTATAATAGTAATAGATGGATAAACAGATCTAGAAATATGATATTATCATTGATTCCAAGAATACATATTCTTATTATTTTACTGGGATTATTTCAAATGTGTCTATTCTGTCAAATCCTTCTCTAAACTGAAATAAGTATTTGAAGTAACCCTTTATTCCATCTTATTTTTAATTTTATTAGGTTTTTCTCTCTAAAAACACTGTGTGAATCAATTAACTTTAATAAAACTTCACTAGAGGTAACTCATAGATTCTATGATTTTTTATTTTGATTCTAATTTTATCCAACCTTATTCATATTTTTTGTAGGTGACCTCATAATAAATGAAACATATGATACTTTTCCATTATTAGTTGATCTTTTCTTCTCATATTTCTAAACATTCACTAAAACTATAAACAATGAGTTCTCCAAAAGGTTATCATTGAAATAATATAAAAATATAATTGTAATGATTAAAAATGAATAAATAATATTCTATTGAACCCTTTCAGCATGCACCTCATTTTGATCAGTTTTTTCTTCATAGTGATTTCCAAAGTTTCAAATCATTTGCAAAGGTATTGTAGTGCTGAAAATATATTTTTGGATTTTTTATCTAGCCCATGATGTTGGTCATAAAACTCACTTCCTGGTTTTAGTCCTAACCATTGATAAATTTGAATCTTGTGGTTGCCTTTTCTTATCACACTCATTTTCTGTTTTGAGAGGTTTTCCCTTTGATCTATTGCTATTGTTCACTACCCATCATCACCATCCATGAGTCCTAGCCTACTCCACCTTGATGGATTTTGAGGAGCAGGTTAATTCAGGATTGATCCTAGAGAATTGAAGGCATGATAAAGGATCTGATTTTCTTATGGACTGTACACCTGAACCTCAACAATCATAAAATTCATCTACCCATGATGTAAGAGGCTTTGATCCACGTTCTTAGTAATTAGTACTTGAAACTATCTTGATAATTTTACCTTATAACATTTTTGGGTTATTTCATATTCATTGGTCTACACTTGTCTCTACTTATAATTTTCCATTCTTTACTTGAATAGTGGAACCATTATGACCCTATCTAATCCACATTTTTTCAATTTTACAAATTGATTTAAATTATTTGGTTCATTTATTTTTTTCTCCATATTTTTTTATATTTTTATTTACATGTCAGTGTTACTTATTAATGTGAGTAGTGGTTTCTCATGTAAAAAAATTAAATTAGTTACTCTTCATTTGTTTTGGTTGTATCTTGGTGTGTTCTTATTTTTCTATTTTATGTAAGGCTATTTTAGATAAACTTATCTAGGAAATTGTATTTTTTTTGGTAGCTATTGGGGAGGATATGAAGCTTTAACATTGTGTTCATTATGGAATCTGGAGACTATTTCCACAGTTTCAATATTATCTATATATCTGTGTGGATGAATCTTATGTAACATTTCCAAACTATGGAAATATCCCCATATCCAAGGTTTGGAACCTTGGATATATAGTTTTCATTGTTTCCATGCTAATACTAGCCATGTTCGTAAAACTGTGGCTATTACCTATATCCACAATTTTGGGGTCTATAGTTATGATTACAACCCGTGGATAGAGCCTTATCTTTTAGTAGTGTGAATATGAAATTTGTGACACATCCTCTTTAATTATACATATCCCTACGTCATTGTTTTATAGTAGTGACAAAGTATTATTATTTGATGGGAGATCCTTATAATGACCCAATCATTCATTAATGGAAATCCCTCTTGATCTAATTAAATGTATCAATATGTAAAATGTTTATATAAGATGTGAACTTCATTGGTTTTAGGTTTTTAGATTTTAAAATACTTTTTAATGATTGTTACCCTTTCTAATATATTCATTGAATAGTGATAAAATGATTAGTATAAATATAGGGCTTTAACAAATCCAATTTACTCAGTCAAAGGAAGTGATGGCCTCATCCAGTAGACTTCCCCCATATGAATTCAATTTGTCAGAGCTCGGAAAGGAGGTGGAATCATTGGGCTTCATTCTTGACCAAGCCTAATCGTAGCTTGGACACATTAAGCTTGAGTGGAAGAGACTACGGGAAAAATATAAGATAATAGAGATTACCACCCGAGCGATGTTATTCGAGCCACCCCAAGAGTCTATCACCATTGCACACCTTACTCTTTGATCTTATGTGGGTGTTATAAGTGGTTATGTAACAAGACCCCAGTACTGTGACAATGTATATTATTTTTATATAAAGAATGTGCATTCATTTTATTATTATTAATTTGTAAATAGTTTTTAAAGCACAAATAGTATTTTTAGTTAATATTCAACTAAGAAATCTATATTGATGAATTAATGGATTTTTGAATTAAATAAAATTTTAATAAAATTTTATTATAATATAAATAATTTTTGTTAAATATAAATGATAATATAATTTTATGAATGAAATTTTAATTTTTATCATGGTTTGAAAGTTGTTTTTGTCAAAACCCATGAATTTTCGATAAATGAAGGTTTTTAATTTAAAATTAGAAATTCATATATTTAGAAAATTATTTAAATAAAATTAATATTATTTTTTCAATCAGGATGTTGAAATTATCCAACAGTGACTTTTTCATAATTTTCTGAGACAGTCAAATTTTTGGGTAAAAACAAAATACCATTTAAATACATAATGTTTTTTATGAAATCATAATGAACCAATAGTGAAGTAATAATATACAATAAATGATATATTCGGCCAATATATCTTTTATCATTACAATAATGTGATTTTAGGTATTTTTGATTTATTTTACAAATCTTTAGTGGACCCTGCATGACATATAAAACATTTTTTCTTTTTAAATTGTTTTCCTTGAGAGTGTGACTAACCTCCACATAACCACACTGGATATTATAATAAGTTAGGACATTGGCCTTATAAAATATTTTCTTCCACTCCCATTTGTAAGAAAACCATGGGAAAAACCATGGGCTGGTTTGTGGTATTGATTTGTTTAATGTGTGGTGACCCAAACCTAAATATTAAAGAATTCCCTCTCCTTTCCAATATAAACCCACCCAAGATCCCACTTCCACTTCAGTAAAATCCTTTTATGTTTGACCAACCCCTTACCTACCCTCTCTAAAATCCTCCCAAGGTGCTCCAATATCCCAAGAATACTCTCTCAAGCCTCTCTCAAGCGTTTGGGATCACACATCCAAGTACGGGATTTCCTATTTCTCATTTTTGTCTCAATTTAATTGTGTTGGTATGCCCTTTTGTTTTCAATTATAAATGTCGAGGTATGGTTAAAAAACTCCCCCATACTTCCCTATATATTTTTTAATGATGCGAGACCCATTTCTCTCTCATTAAATTCCTCTCATGTACACCCATTACCATGCCGAAATTCCTTAAGGAATTTCTCTCTCTTCTTTTACATCCAAGTAATTCTTTTTTATCATGCATCTAAATTCCATTATGTTTGTTGGGACATGTATATATATTACCCCCTTAATTTCCATTTCATGTATATATTCTGAGACACCATTTTTTCTCTCATCAACCATTTTCATGAATCCTTATGTTACGTCGTTATGCTGCCGAAATTGTACCGCATTTTTCCAAGCCAATAACATTGTGTAGTGAATACCATACCCATGTATTTATCAAGGGTATTCACCTTTATACACATATACATATTAAATGTAACTTTCATGTATTTATTCCACATTACTTAATAACGGAATAACATATGATGTTGATTGATTCCATGATCTATGTGGCACACTTATGCATGAAATGAAATGTTTAAGAAGGGTTCACCCTGATAGCGCTCTAGTGAATTGGGTAAATATTAGTATCATGTTACATCAAGTGCAATGAGGGTTTACTCATGATAATTCAATTTCAATGAGGTTTTACTCATGCTCCATGTTCAATGATCCTTGGCTCATGCTAAAATCATGTTAAATGTTGTATCCAAATTTCCATATTAATATTATCATTCTTTATCATGACTTTATGTTAATGTTTCTCTTGTGCTCCATTGATATGACTATTTTGTAACATGTACTATATTCTTCATGTTATTCTATGTTTATTCCCTTACTGGGCTCTATAGATCACCCATTTTTCATGAATGTCCTCATGTTATCCTATGTAATGCTAATTACAATGGAATGTAGTAGTCATGTAAAGGAAGTTTTCAATAAACATGTGGTATTTCATGTTTTAAGTTGTTATGTAATGATCCTAAGACCCAAAGGAACTAGACCTCTCTATCTTCTATGTTATATGAAGTGATTTTTATGTAATAAATCATATTTAAGTGTGAAATAAAGGAGCAGGGTTGTCATAGATGGTATCAGAGGGAGGTTTAGTTATTTTTGGGATTAGGATTAGAAAACCCTAGTGAAGACTTAGAGACAAGAATAAGTATAATAAAAACATCCCAAAGTATTTTTTGAGTATTGAGTAAGTGGTTTATCAAGTAAATACATCCCTGTATGGATACGAAGAGGTAGTGGCGGCTCTGGCACAGATGTATCCTAGGGGTAAAACCCAAAACACTGATTTGAGCTAGACTCAAACATGAACTGGTGCATGAAAATGGGCATTGGTGCACTCTTAGTTATGACACTCCCAGGGGATATGCTTTGGTAAATTCACAAGCCTAGTTTGAACCATTATTAAAAAAATGCCCCTAAGATAATATGTTGGAATGTACATCATGGTTAACATAGATTGAGGCCTATAGATTCATAAGTTAAGGAAATAAAAGTAATGTATATGCTATCCTTTTTGTATTTGGATTAACCTTTATGTGTTACCCCAAAATTTCCTTTTATTCTATCCAATGGATGGTAATAGGAGGACTCGGGCTAACAACTGATGTGAAGATCAATGTGACTATTATTATAATGAGATGCCCAATATGATGGGAGTAGGAGTCGCAAACTTTTTCATGCTTATCTCTTAGTTAACTCAATATTTTAATAGAAACATGGGTCAAGAAGAACGTTCAACCCCCCCTAAGGAAGAACAAGTCTCTATCAAGAGCTTCGTGAGATAAAGGCCTCCCACTTTTAATGGATCATCTGATCCCTCAATCACTGAACAATGGATCAACTCCATTGAAAAGATCTTATAAATCCTTCAATGTTTTGAACAAGGGATGGTTCTCCTGGATGATTATTGTATGGAGGGTGAAGTTGATCAATGATGGACGTCGATAAAAAATATGAAGCCTGAGGAGGAGATTGAGGCGTGGGAATGGAAGGATTTCCAGAATATTTTTTTCGATAAATATTCACTACCACAAAACTGGGCAAGGCATGCTCCTGCCTTTATCAGTGCTAACGGAAAAGCGCTGATAAAGGGCCAGACCTTTATCAGCGCTTTTGTTAGCGCTGATAAAGGTTGTATTTATCAGCGCTTTTAATTTTAGCGCTGATAAATACACCCTTTATCAGCGCTTTTTACTAGCGCTGATAAAGGGTCCCGCGGATTTGTTAAAAACCCGCGGGTCCTCTTACTCCTCCTCGTACACAATCAAGCTCTCACGGAAGCCCTCGTCTGCACCGCTGCCGCCGCCTCCTCCTCCTCCATCGCGGCCTCCGCCTCCTCCTCTTCTTCTTCTTCTCCTCCTCCTCCTCCGGTGCCTCCGCCGCCTCCGCCCTGCCTCAGCCCTACCTCCGCGCCACTGCCGCCGGTGTCTCCTCCTCCACCGCGGCCTCCTCCTCCTCCGCCGGTGCCTCCTCCTCCTCTGCCGGTGCCTCCTCCTCCACCGCGGCCTCCTCCTCCACCACGGCCTCCTCCTCCTCCTCCGGTGCCTCCGCGGCCTCCTCCTCCTCCGCGGCCTCCTCCTCCTCCGCGGCCTCCTCCTCCTCCATTGTGCGGTATGCTATGCCCAATAATTATAATTTGCTTTGTTTTTTGTTTTTGTTCTATATTTCAACTATCATGATTTGTGTGAATCAATTTTATTTGAAGTGGGGGGGGGGGGGGGTGCATGTGCTGCGGGGGTGTAGTGGGTGGGGGGGTGTGCAGGTGGGGGTGTTTAGGTGGGGGAGATGTGTAGTGGGTGAACATGTGTGGGTTGGGCGTATAATGGGGGGTCTATTGGGTGTGAGGTTGGGGGTGTACAGGTTGGGGGTGGGGGGGGGTGTAATACACAATAGCCCGCTAATTGCAGATACTCAACTTCCGGTTTTCGATGAACAATGTTGTTGTTTGAAAAACTCATACATTGTCATCATTTTCTTATAAAATTATGTCATAAATCTATATATTGACTCAATACTAAAAAACTTACAATATAACTATTTTGCCTTTAAATCATTTTAAAACCCAATGTGGACTCACAAAAATAGATTTTATTTTTTATAAAACAAAACTAAATTTAAAAGTAATTACACATTAAAAAATATAATTTAAGAAAAATTCAAATATTCCTTGGATAATTAGATAATTTTTTTAAAAAAAATATGTATATAATTTAAAACATCTTTAAATATGAAATTTCATGACAATTAATTTTTTTTACCTATTTCCAATCCATCATGGCTGACCACTCTCCCCACGTACTCCCTTCTAACCCTAGCATCTCCCTCCTTCTGACCACTTCGATCCACTTCGATCCACTTCGATCCACTTCGATCCTCTTCGATCCACTTCGATCCTCTTCGATTGTCGCCACCATGATCTCCATTTCATCGCCGCCGCCATCCAACGCACCATTTCATTGTACCGTCATCCCCCCTCCCTGTTCTACATCCAAACTCTAGCCTCTTCCTTCAGCACGGTTCCAATTTCTTCGATCAACGCCACCTTCCTCCGCTCAATTTCACCACTCCCAGCATCATCCCGACAAGTGATTCATCCTATCAAGGTCACCTTTTGGTTGTTAAAATACATGAATCATCAGTTGACCCCTCTCCAAATACCGTATCTTCCTCATCCTAAAAGGTGAGATCTTTTTCAATACCATTTTATTTCACTGTCCATAAAACATAGCATTTGCCCGTTTTCTCTTTTCCCATCCAACACTACAATATCCAGTACCATTACCTATAAAATAACACATTATGCATGCGTTCTTAAAAATATAATAAGCAAGTAGTAAAACTCCGCCTCCTCCTCCTCTGCTCCTGCTCCTGCTCCTCCCCCTCCACCGGCCTCATCCTCCTCCTCCTCCGCTGCCTCCGCCGATGCCTCCTCCTCCTCCGCCGGTGCCGCCGGTGCCGCCGGTGCCTCCGCGGACCCCTCCTCCTCCGCCGGTGCCTCTGCGGCCTCCTCCTCCTCCACCGTCAAGCCGCGGTCATGCCGCGGTCACGCCGCGGTCACGCCGCGGTCACGCCGCGGTCACGCCGGTGCCTCCGCAGCCGTCGCCTCCTCCTCCTCCGCCGCGACCGCCGCCTCCTCCTCTGCTCCTGCTCCACCTACTATTCCTCCACCGGCCTCATCCTCCTCCTCCTCTGCTGCCTCCGCTGCCTCCGTCCTGCCTCCGCCCTACCTCTGCGCTGCCGCCGGTGCCTCCTCCTCCACCGCGGCCTACTCCTCCTCCACCGCGGCCTCCTCCTCCTCCTCCGCTGCCTCTGCTGCCTCCTCCTCCTCACGCCGCGGCCGCCGCCTCCTCCTCTGCTCCTGCTCCTCCTCCCCTCCACCGGCCTCATCCTCCTCCTCCTCCGCTGCCTTCGCTGCCTCCGCCCTGCCTCCGCCTAGCCTCCGCGCTGCCGCCGGTGCCTCCTCCTCCACCGCGGCCTCCTCCTCCTCCGCCGATGCCTCCTCCCTCTCCGCCGGTGCCGCCAGTGCCTCCACGTCTCCTCCTCCTTCGCGGTCACGCTGCGGTCACGCCGCGGTCACGCCGCGGTCACGCCGCGGTCACGCCGCGGTCACGCCGCGGTCACGCCGCGGTCACGCCGCGGTCACGCCGCGGTCACGCCGCGGTCACGCCGCGGTCACGCCGCGGTCACGCCGCGGTCATGCCGCGGTCACGCCGCGGTCACGCCGCGGTCACGCCGTGGTCACGCCGCGGTCACGTCGGTGCCTCTGCGGCCGCCGCCTCCTCCTACTCCGCCGCGGCCTCCTCCTCCTCCTCTGCTCCTAATCCTCCTCCTCCTCCTCCATTGACCTCATCCTCCTCCTCCTCCGCTGCCTCCGCTGCCTCCGCCCTGCCTCCGCTGCCTCCGCTGCCTCCGCCCTGCCTCCGCCCTGCCTCTGCGCTGCCACCGGTGCCTCCTCCTCCACCGCGGCCTCCTCCTCCTCCGCTGATGCCTCCTCCTCCTCCTCCTGTGCCGCCGGTGCCTCCGCGGCCGCCTCCTCCTCCGCGGTCACGCCGCGGTCATGCCGCGGTCACGCCGCAGTCACACCGCGGTCACGCCGGTGCCTCCGCGGTCGCCGCCTCCTCCTACTCCACCGCAGCCGCCTCCTCCTCCTCTGCTCCTGCTCCTCCTCCTCCTCCTCCACCGGCCTCATCCTCCTCCTCCTCCGCTGCCTCCGCTGCCTCCGCCCTGCCTCCGCCCTACCTCCGCCCTGCCTCTGCGCTACTGTCGGTGCCTCCTCCTCCATCGCGGCCTCCTCCTCCTCCGCTGATTCCTCCTCCTCCTCCGCCGGTGCTGCCGGTGCCTCCGCGGCCGCCTCCTCCTCCGCGGTCACGCCGCGGTCACGCCGCGGTCACACCGCGGTCACGCCGCGGTCACGCCGCGGTCACGCCGCGGTCACGCCGCGGTCACGCCGCGGTCACGCTGCGGTCACGCCGGTGCCTCTGCGGCCACCACCTCATCCTCCTCCGCCGCGGCCTCCTCCTCCTCCTCTACTTTTGCTCCTCCTCCTCCTCCTCCACCGGCCTCATCCTCCTCCTCCTCCGCTGCCTCCGCTGCCTCCGCCCTGCCTCTGCGCTGCCGTCGGTGCCTCCTCCTCCACCGCGGTCTCCTCCTCCTCCACCGCGGCCTCCTCCTCCTCCTCCGCTGCCTCCGCTGCCTCCTCCTCCTCCGCCGTGGCCGCCACCTCCTCCTCTTCTCCTGCTCCTCCTCCCCTCCACCGGCCTCATCCTCCTCCTCCTCTGCTGCCTTCGCTGCCTCCACCTCCTCCTCCTCCTCTGCTCCTCCTCCTCCTCCTCCTCCTTCTCCTCCACCGCAGCCTCGTCCCCCTCCTCCTCCACCGGCGCTTCCTCCTCCTCCACCTAGTCCGCTGCCTCATCCTCCTCCTCCACCGGCGCCTCCTCCTCCTCCTCCTCTGCCTACTCGGCTGCCTCCTCCTCCACCGCAGTTTGAGAGGTGCCTCAAGTGATTTCACCATCTTTCTTACCATTTTATTATTTATATTTAGTTTCTATTGATTTTTGATTTATATAGATTAGGTTTTATGGGTGATTCAACTGGCGCACGGTGGTATCATATTGATGTGAGGCTTGGGGATTGTAGTGGTTCCCAATATATTTTTTATTTTGGTATTTATTTATTCCTTTATTTCCTTGAAGTATCTTGTTTTTTATCTAAATTAGACTCATATTCCTTCTCCTTTAACCTATATACTTATACTATGGATTTTAAATAGGATGAATATAAATAAAGAATGGATGAATGCCAATCAGTTGACAAAAGAGTATGAAGAAGGCATGAAAGAATTTATCAAGTTTGCAATAGATCATGCATGTGACTCTTCTCAAATCCTTTTTCCGTGTTTACGCTGTTGTTATTCAAAACAAATTAGTCCAGATGAGTTGGAAGAACACTTGATCTGTCATGGAATAGATCAAAGTTATACATGTTGGAATAAACACGGGGAAACAATGAATGTAGGTAGTGACTGGGGTGACACTGCGTTTTATGGATCATCTGATATGATTACAAACATGAACAATGAAGATGACCGTATGGAGGATGTGATTACAGATGTGAATGATGATGAAGATCGTATTGAGAAAATGACAAGGACCTTCGAAGATGAACTTCGTGATTGCCCAAAATTGTTTGAGAAGTTAAAAAGTTGTGCAAAGACGCCATTATATGCTGGTTGCACTAAATATATAGCATTTTCAGCCGTACTGAAGCTGTATAATTTGAAAGAAGATAACGGGTGGAGTGAAGACAGTTTTACGAAACTACTTGCCCTCTTGAATGACATGCTCCCAGAAGACAATGAGCTCCCAAGCCGAACATACGATACCAAACGAATGCTACGCTCTATGGGTATGATCTCTGAAAGAATACACGCCTGCCCGAATGACTGTATACTATTTCTCAAGGACCAAAAATCACTTAAAGAATTCCCAAAGTGTGGTGCTTCTCGATACAAGAAAGATGAATCCAGTCCTACTAAAGTTGTATGGTACTTTCCAATCATTCCAAGGTTTGGACGCCTATATGGAAGTGAGGATACTGCAGAACAATTAACATGGCATGCAGATACAAGAATTAAAGATGGGATACTACGTCACCCGGCAGACTCTCCTCAGTGGATGAGAATCGATCATGAGTATCCTGAATTTGGAAACGAGTCGAGAAACCTTCGTCTTGCGTTATCTACAGATGGAGTGAATCCTTTTGGTTTTTAAAGCAGCAGTCACAGTACATGGCCGGTTATGTTAATAAATTATAACTTACCACTGTGATTATGCATCAAACGAAAATACATCATGTTATCTATGCTTATATCAGGACCAAAACAACCGGGTAATGATATTGATGTTTATTTAGCTCCATTGATCGAAGATTTGAAATTATTGTGGGATTCAGGTGTTACATTGTATGATGCTTACAGAAAGGAAGATTTCACTTTGAGAGTCATGTTGTATGGGACAATAAATGACTTCCCAGCTTATGGAAATTTTTCAGGATATAGCATTAAAGGAACTCAAGGCTGTCCCGTTTGCGAAGAAGGTACACAATCAATTAGGTTGAAACATTCATCGAAAACCGTGTTTCTAGGACATCACAGATTTCTACCGCGATGAAATAAGTACCGTTCTTGGAAGACATCATTCGATGAAAGTTCAGAAGAACGTACAACACCGTCTCCACTAACATGCGATCAATTGTTTGAGAAAGTTAAAAATTTGGACACTACTTTTGGTAAACCGGCTTCGAAAAACCTTACGAAAATCGGTTGGAAAAAGAGATCAATTTTTTTTGAATTACAATACTGGAATTGTCTGTATGTAAGACATTTTATTGATGTTATGCATGTAGAAAAAAATGTATTTGACAGTGTTATCGGCACATTGCTAAATACATCTGGCAAAACAAAATATGGAATTAAGGCTAGGTTAGACATGGTTGAGATGGGAATACGAGAAGAGTTGGCACCAGTAAAGGGTGAAAAACGAACATTTCTTCCTCCTGCTACTTACACTCTTTCCAGGCAGGAGAGATATCAGTTTTTCAACTTCTTGAATGACGTAAAGGTTCCAGAGGGGTATTCGTCAAATATCAGTAACCTTGTGTCAATGAGCGACTTGAAGTTAAAAGGTCTGAAATCACATGACTGTCATGTTTTGATGCAAAATCTCATTCCAATTGCTTTATGTTGCATTTTTCCCAAGAATGTCCGCCATACATTAATGAAACTGTGTTTCTTCTTCAAAGCTATATGCAGCAAAGTTATAGACCCGGCGAAATTGCCAGCTATGGAAAAAGAAATTGCCGTCATATTATGTGAATTAGAAATGTTCTTCCCGCCTTCATTTTTTGATATGATGGTTCATTTGATGGTCCACTTGGTGAGAGAGATTCGACTATGTGGTCCTGTACATTACAGATGGATGTACCCCATTGAACGGTATATGAAGATTTTGAAAGGGTATGTCAAAAATCGAAGTCGGCCAGAGGGTTGTATTGCAGAGCGATATATTGTTGAGGAAGCCATTGAATTCTATACCGAATACTTGTATGGTGTGGAAAGCATTGGCTTACCGAAATCTCGTCACACTGGGTGGTTAGAGGGTGAAGGAATTTCTGGAAGAAAGGTTGTCACAATCAATATTACAGATCGGGAGCAGGCCCACCTTTATGTTTTGCATAACAGTTTAAACATTGACCCATACGTTGAAATCCACAAAGAAATTCTTAGGCAATTGAATCCATCAAGGGCTGAAAAATGGATATCAAATACACATAATCGATAGTTTATCGGATGGTTTCGAGATCATATTTTTAAGAAGTCAGATGAAAATCCAAAGTCTATTTCGAAACGACTTCGATGGCTAGCCGGAGGACCAAGTGTGTATGCATTATCTTACAATGCTTATGTAGTTAATGGTTATACATTTTATACTAATGAACATGATGAAGACAGTACCATGTAGAATAGTGGGGTTACACTTGTGGCTGAAGCGATGCATGTTTCTGGTGCTAAGGACAAAAATCCAATTTATGCGAATATGTCATACTTTGGCATCATCAAACAAATATGGGAGTTGGATTATACGGAATTTCAATTTCCGATATTTTAATGCAAGTGGGTTGATAACAGGAGTGCTGTTAAAATAGATGATTTGGGATTTGTGAAAGTTGATTTCAGTAAGGAAGGGGAGAAAGAAAAACCATTTATAATGGCATCACAGGCAGTGCAAGTATTTTATGTTCCTGATCCTGCAAACCGAAACTGGTCAATTGTTCTGTTATCGACCAAAACAGCTGAAGGGTCAGATGAAAATTCAATGGAAGATGATCCTTTCATTGGGATTTCACAATCATTTCGCAGTGGTCCCAATGTAGATGACGTTTTTTATTTCAGAGGAGACCACAATGAAGGGATATGAATAGTTGATATAGGGGTCAAATCCCTTCAGCCTTTTAAAAAAAAGGGAGTTCAATAATCAGGTTATTGATTTTTATTGTAATATAGATTGTGTTACATTATGTTATTATCTGTTCGCTGCTGCTTTTATGTGATCTAACTTAAATTTTAAACCAGTTCTGTAGATAATGACTTCTTCACCTGCTGATGCACCCAATCCCGAGACACAACACGTCTCTCAACCTGTTGCAGCTGGTCCCATTGGTGAGAGACAACAGGTCTCTCAACCTGTTGCAGCTGGTGTCAGTGCCGAAGCTAGTGCTTCGGAGAAACATAATGATGATGCAGAAACTGAGGAAATGGTAGGCGATGAAACCCCAGCGACACAAAAAAAACAGGCGCACCGTAGTTTGACAGTTTTAGCAAAAATCCTTAAGGCAAAAGCAAAAGGCATCAAATATGAGGTGGGATGGAATAAGCTAGGCAAGCATGTAAACCCCAACAAAGCCATGTTTAGTAGCTACATTGGAATCGTCACTCGACAACGCGTGCCGATTGACATAGAGTCGTGGCACCATGTTGTTAGCGGGTTGAAAACATTAATGTGGGAAGAGATTACGGTAACATTATGATATCATCTATTTAATTTATTAAAATAAAATAAAATATTGAAATATTGACTAACCCTTCATCATCTCTTGCAGAGTGCATTTATATTAGATGTTTCGCACAAAGAATATGTTTTCAGACTGGCAGGAAGGATTCCTAGAGGCTTTCGCACCATTTTAACAAAAAATCATCTGAAAGATGCCGAAGGGAAAATCAAACCGCACCTGCCTCCTCTTTATGCACACTTGATATCCCAAGGAACGTGGGATGCGTTTTGCAACCGTCGTGCGGAAAAGAATTTTCAGGTACATTGTGTTTGGTTACATGTTGTGTAACGTTGCTTGTATTCATCACATTGATTGATAGGTTTTTATTTATGAAACAGCAACTGAGTGCTGAAAATAAAGAACGGGAAGAAAAACCAGTGTGCCCCTACCGTAAAGCAAGGTTGGGGTACGCTTCAATTGAAAAAAAATTGGTATTTATTTTAAAAGTATTGTAATAATTTTATGTGACATAAAACAACACTGTAACCATGTTTCCTTGTTTAGAAGCAGATTGATGAAGCAAAATCTCAAGTCACTTTCATTCCACGCTATGTGCTATGGAAGGAGGCTCGTGTTAATAAAGAGGGTAAACTGATAGATGAAAACACACAAAAAGTGTGGGAAACATGTGTAAGTATGACATAATATAAACTTGTTTTGCTTTAAATCACTATTACATAACGATGCTTACTTATTTTTTCATATTTTCTATTTGACATAGTCACAGGAAACATCAACACCCACACCGGATGCAAACATACTTTCAACGACCTTGAAACAGCCAGAACAGTATGGCCACGTCAGAGGTGTGGGTTTTGGGGTGTCACCCAAGACATATTTTAAGAAAAAAAACAAGAGGAAGAACAAACTAAATAATTGCATGTAATGAGAGATAGAGTAGCTACCCTTGAAGAACTAATCCAAACTCAGGGAGAGATGCTGAAGAGTTTGATGGAGGAGAGGCGAAGAGAACAAACAACTCAAGAACAACCCCCGCGAGAAGATCCACCCCTCACCAGCTTTGAGGCGAGCCATTCCCCTCAAAGAACTGACTTAACCGAGGTAATCAATGTTATAATATTCGTTTTTGTGAGATGTGAATCACATAGACACTGATACCTTTCATTTAATGATATTCTGTAGGGTGAAAATGACTGTGATTTATATCTATCAACTCTCACCCATCACCTTGTAGCGAGGGCTATGGTGTTCAATATGAAGAATGACACGCTACACTCCAGACCACTTCTAACCGATCATGTCAAAGTGTTGATTAACGTAGCTCATGAGCCGAGCGCCGAGCTACCCGTGCCAAATGACGATGAAGACATTCATACGACGGAAAAAGCTATTGGAACATTCGTTGCATGGCTGTCGAATCTTGTAAAAAAACACGCCGAGCATGAGGTATTCATTTCTAGTTCATTTTTCAAGGAGAACCTTTAACATTAAATTATAAAATGGCTGAACCGATGAATGTTATTACAGAAGGATAAAATGGAGAAGCTAAAACGAAAGAGAGGCTCCAAGATTGGATCAACCAACCGATCAAAAAAATCTACTGAGAGCACGTTTACCCCGCCCTTTCTATATCCACATTTAATATCATTGCAAGCTCATGTGGATACGAAAATGAAAGACGGAAAGAATCATACAATTGTTTGTGAAAAAGATATGTACGGAGAGGAAACAATGAATTTCGTTAGTGTAGACGTTGTTTCTGAGATCATCACATATGACTGGCTAGGCACCTCAGTTATAAATGTATACATGAGGTATGTTTTCATGATTTGATTTTACAGAAGCTGATATACTTTGATAATTATGGATAAATACATCTCATATTTTTCACAGGCGTATATATGAAAAACAGTTGAAGGTATTTTCCCATGAATACAAATTTGGACTCATTAGTCCTCACACCATTTCTACACAACGAACAAAAATAGATTCTAATTTTCAGGCTGAATTGATGTCAAATCTGCTCAGAACGTTTCAGAGAAGAATTACAACTGACTGGATCTTTTTAATACCAACGATGCAAGGGTAAAAATCTACATTTTAATCATATCAATTATATTTTCATTTCTATCAGTACTTATTTCTTTTTGTGTTTTTAGGGAACATTGGATGCTCATTGTAGTCAATTTGGATACTCCAAAAATTTATTTTCTGGATTCACTGCATGGATATCCAACTAACCGACCACACATGATGGCGATTGTCAATTTGTAATACACTAGATCCAACATTTTAGAACTAAATATCTAGTTATATAATTTATATTATCTTTTAATGAGGATTTTGTTATGATAGGGCGATGTATGAATATCGTCTAAAGGCTGGAATGAATCCAGGGCGTAAGGAAGACAATGCCCACAAGATCTACAAATGGAGAATTATCTGGGTATATATAATTATATTTCACTATCCAAATATATATCAAAATAAATTACTTATTTTTCTCGATGTTTCTGCAGTGTTCGAAACAAACAAATGACAAGGACTGCGGTTATTATGTTTGTAAATTTATGAAATAGATCGTATTTCATGGAAAAACTAGCATCCCTGAAGAGGTATTTTTGAAAATAATTAATACTTTATTTAAAATAATTATAAATCCATTGTGTATTTATATTTTTTCAGTAATACTATGACTGTCGCAAAAACTCCTATTCAGAAGATGATATAAATGTCTTTAGAAACGAATGGGTAGCGTACCTGATCGAAGAATCTAAATAAATAGGACAATGAAGGTGAATTCCTAATACTTATGTTATATTTATATGGTCATTGATATCTCCCTTTACACTTATTGAGCATCTATGATCTCCCTTTCTTATGTTTCATATCCTTAGATTAGTGAATTCCTACTACTTAGTTTGAAAATGACATAAACTTTGGAAAACAACACCAATGTCATACGCCAAACCGAGCAAAAGACTTCGGATTGTTTTGATACTTTAGGACAACGATCCACGAGTCATTTGTGATGTGTACGAATCGACCGCATCTCAATCCGACGCACGGTGTGGCCGCTATGGCTAAAATTGTCTGATATCAGTTTGAAAATGACATAAACTTTGGAAAACAACACCAATGACATACGCCAAACCGAGCAAACGCCTTAGGATTATTTTGATACTTTAGGAAAACGATCCACGAGTCATTTGTGACATGTACGAATCGACCGCACCTCAATCCGACGCACGGTGTGACCGGTATGACTAAAAGTGTCTGATATCAGTTTCAAATTGAGATAAACTTTGGAAAACAACACCAATGACATAATCCAAACTGAGAAAACACGTTCAGATTGTTTTGATACTTTAGGACAACGATCCACGTGTCATTTGTGACGTGTACGAATCGACCACACCTCAATATGACGCACGGTGTGACCGGTATGGATAAAAGTGTCTGATATCAGTTTCAAATTGAGATAAAATTTTTAAAACAACACCAATGACATACACCAAACCGAGAAAAAGCCTTCAGATTGTTCTGATACTTTAGGAAAACGATCCACGAGTCATTTTTGACGTGTACGAATTGACCGCACCTCAATCCGACGCACGGTGTGACCGGTATGGCTAAAATTGTCTGATATCAGTTTGAAAATGACATAAACTTTGGAAAACAACAACAATGACATATTCCAAACCGAGAAAACACCTTCGGATTGTTTTGATACTTTAGGAAAACGATCCACGAGTCATTTGTGACGTGTATGAATCGACTGAACCTCAATCCGACGCACGGTGTGACCGCTATGGCTAAAATTGTCTGATATCAGTTTGAAAATGACATAAACTTTGGAAAACAACACCAATGACATACGCCAAACCGAGAAAACGCCTTCGGATTGTTTTGATACTTTAGGACAACGATCCATGAGTCATTTGTGACGTGTACGAATCAACCTCACCTCAATCTGACGCACGGTGTGACCGGTATGGCTAAAAGTGTCTGATATCAGTTTCAAATTGAGATAAACTTTGGAAAACAACACCAATGACATACGCCAAACCGAGAAAACGCCTTCGTATTGTTTTGATACTTTAGGAAAACGATCCACACGTCATTTTTGACGTGTACGAATCGACTGCACCTCAATCTAATGCACGGTGTGACCGGTATGGCTAAAAGTGTCTGATATCAGTTTCAAATTGAGATAAAATTTGGAAAACAACAGCAATGTCATACTCCAAACCAAGAAAACGCCTTAGGATTGTTTTGATACTTTAGGAAAACTATCCACGAGTCATTTGCGACGTGTACGAATCGACCGCACCTCAATCAGACGCACGGTGTGACCGGTATGGCTAAAATTGTCTGATATCAGTTTGAAAATGACATAAACTTTGGAAAACAACACCAATGACATACGCCAAACCGAGAAAACGCGTTCGGATTGTTTTGATACTTTAGGACAACGATCCACGAGTCATTTGTGACGTGTACGAATCAACCGCACTTCAATCCGACACACGGTGTGACTGGTATGGATAAAATTGTCTGATATCAGTTTGAAAATGACATAAACTTTGGAAAACAACACCAATGACATTCGCCAAACCGAGCAAACGCCTTCGGATTGTTTTGATACTTTAGGAAAATGATCCAAGAGTCATTTGTGATGCATACGAATCAACCGCACCTCAATCCGACGCATGGTGTGACCGGTATGGCTAAAAGTGTCTCATATCTGTTTCAAATTGAGATAGAATTTGGAAAACAACACCAATGACATACTCCAAACTGAGAAAACGCCTTCGGATTGTTTTGATACTTTAGGAAAACGATCCACGAGTCATTTGTGATGTGTATGAATCGACCGAACCTCAATACGACGCACGGTGTGACCGGTATGGCTAAAAGTGTCTGATATCAGTTTGAAAATGAGATAAACTTTGGAAAACAACACCAATGACATACGCCAAACCGAGGAAACGCGTTCCGATTGTTTTGATACTTTAGGAAAACGATCCAAGAGTCATTTGTGATGCGTAAGAATCGACCGTACCTCAATCCGATGCACGGTGTGACCGGTGTGGCTAAAATTGTCTGATATCAGTTTGAAAATGACATGAACTTTGGAAAACAACACCAATGACATACGCCAAACCGAGAAAATGCCTTCGGATTGTTTTTATACTTCAGTAAAACGATCCAATAGTCATTTTTGACGTGTACAAATCGACCTCACCTCAATCCGACGCACGGTGTGACCGGTATGGCTAAAATTGTCTGATATCAGTTTGAAAATGACATAAACTTTGGAAAACAACACCAATGACATACGCCAAACCGAGAAAACGCCTTCGGATTGTTTTGATACTTTAGAAAAACGATCCACGAGTCATTTTTAATGCGTATGAATCGACCGCACCTCAATCCGATGCACGGTGTGACCGGTATGGCTAAAATTGTCTGATATCAGTTTGAAAATGACATGAACTTTGGAAAACAACACCAATGACATACGCCAAACCGAGCAAACGCCTTCAGATTGTTTTGATACTTTAGGAAAACGATCCACGAGTCATTTGTGACATGTACGAATCGACCTCACCTCAATCCGACGCACGGTGTGACCGGTAAAGCTTTTTATTAGATAAAGAATCAGTATTTATTAAATGAGATAAATCAATAAAAAACATATTGATTTTACATTATTACCTTTCATTGTTATGAAAATGAAAACTTTTGAATTTAAAATTTAATATTTTAGTTTCACATTTCCATATAAATGTATTCTTTCATATTACTGTTTTAATTTCTTTCATTATTGCATTACTAACATAATATTTGTTTTCTTATATATGTGAATTTTTTTCCTTGAGTTCGGATGCTTTGTTCGGCAACAAATACCATCGAGAGCGGATCACGAATATCAAAGGATGAAACATGAATGTTTATAACTGTTGTTAAATAATTGTAAATGCAAACATGTAAAACAATGTTTGAAATGTATATAGCAGTGAGTTTTTTTTGTATTCATGATGTTAAGTAAATGTATATACCGTTGTCAGTCAAAATATTGGGTGTGGGTGCTATGGTGTGCAGGTGTGCATGTGCTACTTTGTGCAGGTATTCTGGTGTACAGGTGTGCAGGTACTATTTTTTAGGTGCAGGCGCTGGGGCCTTTATCAGGGCTTTTTTAGCTCTGATAAAGGAAACCTTTAACAGCGCTAGAGGAGCGCTGATAAAGGGACCCTGTATCAGCGCTCCGAGAAGCGCTGATATAGTTGACCTTTATCAACGCTCCACCACACGCTGATAAAGGACCCCTTTATCTACGCAGGAATTAACAGCGCTTTTCTAGCGCTGTTAATGCTGGTTTTTAGCGCTGATAAAGGCGCAGGTTATAGTAGTGATTTTTCGTGCACCTATGACTTAATATGGAAAGGGGCTTCCTTTCCCTCAAGAAAAAAGATGACGAATCTATCAGAGCATACGAGGAAAACTTCACAAGGCTTGAATGATATGTCGTTGGCATTGTCTTTACCCACGAATTCAAGGTAGAACACTTTTTTGGGGGGCTGAAACCTAGCTTACAGAAAGTGTTGGTGATCCGTGACTATGATAGCTATGAGGAAATTGTCTGATGTGCCCTCAAGGTTGAAATAGAGATTGGAGAATCTCAGGGGTATCATAGTGATAAGAAGCATAAGGTGGACTTCAATGCTAGTGGTCCAATGGATAAATCCCACACTTCTAAGAAGATCAAGCACCCCACTTGCCAAAGGTGTGAAAAGAAGCACCCCAGAATTTGCAAGACGGGGATGAGGAAATGCTTTAGGCATGGAAGAGAAGGGAACCTAGCTGTTGACTGTCAGCAAGAAAAACCCTTGGTTGTGAAAGAGGAGAGGAACTCTCTGCTTGACCCTCAATGCAATGTTCATTACTTCAACAACAAAGAACTGGGGCACTTTGAAAATCAGTGCCCTAAGCCAAGGGTTTTCGAAGGCAACCCACAACCTCTAAGGCGGCAAGGGAATGATTTTTCCATCACTACTACCGAAGTGAACCCCAAAAATGAAGTGGTGATAGGTATGCTAGTTATTCATTAAATAATAGAGAACATACTTTCTTATTCTGGTTCTACACATTCTTTTATATCATGAATGTTTTTTAGAACAATCCCAACACCATAAAAAATCATGGAAGTAAAGATGTCGGTGAGTACGGAAAATGGGAAAATCATTGCATCCAATTAATATAACTCCTCTCCTATCATAATTTGTGGATTGAACTTTCCAGAAAACTTCATCATACTCCCTTTAGTGGAATTTTATGTAATTATCAGCATGGATTGGATTTCCTTATATAGAGGCAACATAAATTTCCATGAGAGGGAAATCACTCTCCAAAAAGATATGTTTAATTCTCAATTGATATTATACCTGGGGAGTTGCCAATATCCAAGAATCCATACAAAATAGTTGTTGTGGAGCTGGAGGAGCTAAAGAAACGACTATATGAGAATCTAGAAAAAGGGTTTATACACCCAAGTGCTTCACCATGGGGTGCACTAGTCCTCTTCATCAAGAATAAGGATGGATCAATGCACCCTTTCATCGATTATCGTGAGCTTAACAAAATCACGATAAAAAACAAGTATCCTCTCCCATGAATTGATGACTTGTTCGATCAGCTACGAGGATCACAATACTTCTCCAAGGAGAATTTGTAGTCAGGATATTATCAAGTAAGGGTGAAGAAGGAAGATATCCCCAAGACTACTTTTCGTACAAGATATGGGCACTATGAATTCATAATAATGCCTTTCAGACTCACTAATGCTATGACAGTATTCTTGGACTTGATGAATAGAGTCTTTAGAGATTACCTCATCAAATTTTTGATAGTATTTATATATGATATTCTAATATAATCCAAACCCAATGAGATTCACAAAAATAATCTAAGAACTATATTAGATACCTTGAAAAAGGAGAATATCTATGCAAAGTAGAACAAGTGTGAGTTATACTTGAAGGAGGTCTCATTCTTGGGCTATATCATAACAATTAATGGGATATATGTGGATACCTCTAATGCAGTTGAAATACATTGATGGATGAGGATAACATCGGTAATAGATATCCGTAGATTTTTGGGGTTAGCTGGATATTATCAACGATTTGTGA